>BSBN01000071.1:0-1356250 GCA_027924645.1 Cunninghamia lanceolata | reverse complement strand
GACAGGTGCTGGTCTATTTGAAGATCTGGTCCAGGTGGAAGTTTCTACCGGAGCACTTTTCTTGCTTCCTTTTTCTGCCTCTTTCTTCTCCTCATCATCATTTTGTCTCTTTTCCCGGTTGGCATCAAGTGCCTCCTTTGAGATCCCAAGGCCTTGTGCAATATGTTCTACTTCTTTTCTCACCTTCCTTTTCATCTCTAGTTCTCTGAGTTCTACATGGATCTTTACACTCAGCTCCTCAAAGGTTCCAAACCTTTCTGCCTTTGGATCTTTAGGCTGACTCAGCATGTGTTGAACATGCAGCTCCATAATCTATTCATCAACTTCATACCCCATGGGCATGATCCAGACTGTCCTTGGTTCTACTACCTCCATTAGGCACTGATCAGTCTCTACCATAAAGTAGACTGTGTCCTTGTATTTCTCAACAAGGGACTGGGGAATCCTTTCTCTTGATTGCATCATGTTTTGAAAGTTTTTGAAGTATCCCCACATGGCTATATTTCTTGCTTTAGCATCCCCAAGCCCATGCAAATAGTCTCTGATCTGAACTGCTACCAGTTTGTCATTCTACCATACCCATCCATTTGATCCGGGCAACTCATTCATGAAGTAGAAAAATAAACATACTATTAGTGCACCATATTTGAAAGAGTTTTTCTTGTCCTTTTTGATCTTTTGTATGTTTTCCATTAACTGGCTCAAGAGAAGTTCATAGAGATCATATTCTGCATTTTTTCTCAGCATCTCATAGGCCGTGTATACTACAGTTCCGGATATTGAATTCTCCCTACTGGAATGATATATCTTGTATCCTATTATCATAGATGCATACTTGATATCCGGGTCAGTAATATCTTCAATGGTCATTGCCCTCTTATCAAATTTTGACCTGGTGGCCTCAGTTACAATGTTGTTTTTGACAGATTTGAGGATAGGTATTCCTCCGGAGGAGTGTAAACCAGTTACTGCCCTAATTGCTTCCTTGGTGATTTTGCAAGGTCTGTTCAGCCATAGAAAGTTGTCATGTACCCTACTCAATACATACCAGACCCATTCATCTTCTTCAAAGCAGGGGAAATGAATGAACTGATCAAAGTGTTTTTCCCAGATGCTCTTATATTGAGGTTTGATCTTAAAAGAATCATCTATTAACTGCTTGTGGTATAAGTCTCTTAGTTTGAATTCCCCAAACTCTTCAATGTTTACATGTATATAAACCCTAATATCTTCAGTGTGCAAAATGCCATGTAGAACACTAGAAAATGCACCTAGGGGGTCTACCTCCAAGGATTTGTATAGATGTTTCTTAAATGTAGGGTGAGGTCTATCAGAAATCTTTACAATATTTGGAGTACCCATTATCAAGAGATTTGCAGTGAGATATTTGAAAATAGAAAATACCTTTTGCGCTTATCAGTTTCACAGAGTAGGTTGGATTGATCTCTGGAAGTAATGACTTCTGCAAGTGATCTTTGATGAACTTGAGGAATTTCGTTGCAGAGCTCCACTTTTCATTTCTTCTTGAGTGCATAATGAATGAGTGATTAATGAAAAACCCTTATATTGCTCCGCGAGACCTAATATCAAATTGCAATAAATGCTCAACCTACATTATTCTAGTTTGCCTGGTTTTCCTTAGTCAAGGAGGAAGAAACTCATCCGGATCATTATGATTCCCTTGTGATCAATGTTAGTGATGAATCATCATATCCACTTGTCCTTTTGATCATCTTATGTATCCACAGATCAAGCTGTATCAATTTGGATTCATACCGGGCCAATCTTGTGAGAAACCTGTTTTACCAAAAGACTTGCTTAACTGGACCAATTCTGAAGGATTTGAACTTTTTAAATTTTCTTGCGGATCTCTCAGATCTTTACCTGACCTTCCTTACATGTTTCTCTAGAAACCCTTTGACCCGCAGCTTCTCATGTGCCAATTTCAGGCACCACTTAACTGGCTGGGGGAACAAGGTTTTCTTTGTGTCTCCCCCTGAGCTAGAGCTCACCTTTTAGTTTCTGGAAGAAATATCAACACCAGAGTCTAGTGCGGATCCAACCTCTACATTCTCTGAACTTTTCTTTACCCAAATCTTGTTCATCTCATTCCTAACTTCATCCACATTCACCTTTTGTTTACCCTTATCTTGATTCTGATTATGATATACAGGACCTCTTTTCTCCTGATTCTTGCTTCTACAGAATTTTGCATTATGACCAGACCTATTATAGATTTGGCAAACAACATTTCTTTGCATATTTGACTGATATCCTCTTGATCTGCATTGATTAGCCATATGACCTACTCTATTGCATGCAAAGCATCTACCATTGAATGATTTGTTCATTTGCATATTTTTGCATTCATGAGACTTGTGACCATACCTTTTGCAGTTAAAACACTGTCCAGAGAAGGATGAATTAGTCTGATTCATTCTCTTTATGCACTGATTATCTTTGTGACCAAAGTGATTGCAGCTGTGGCAATATCCATTGAAGGATGGATATCTTTGAGCATTGGTTTGTCTTACTGGAGGTCTTCTAGGCCTGTTCCTTGGATTTTTTGATCCAAAATTCTTTTGACTGGATCTGGAGCTTTCTCCTTTCTCGTATCCCAAACCACATTTGTCATCTACCTTCTTTTGACTTCCAAGAAGAACTTCAAGTTGAGCAGAACTTATCTTGAATTTCTCTTTATCCTCATTTGTTGTTTGAAGATCCCTTTTTAGAGAGACAATTTGATCCTCAAGTTTTTCTTAATTATCTTTAGCATCTTCAAGATCAGATTCAAGATGTCTGATAATTCTATCCATCTGGTGGCAATCTTCTAATTTTGCCTTGAGAGATTGTCTTAGATTATCTTCAGTTTTTCTTTTCTCTTCAATTTCTTGGGTAAACTTTATAACTCCTAATTCCATTTCATGTCTTACCATAATTATTGCTTTTGATAACTTTTCACATAACTTGGTTTCCTCAGTCAGTTCTTCATTTGAATTATTTTCTTCACCTTGTCTTGCTAATTACTGAAGCAACTTCTTTCTCTTTTTCATAGAGAGACTTAATTTGTCTTTTAGTTCTCTCATGAAATCATTAGCCTGTTTGAGTCTTTCCTTTAATTCATTGACTTCAGAGTTTGATTGTTCAAGATCCTCAAGGGCAGTCTTGAGTTGCTCCCTAAAACCATATGCATCCATTTGGACTCCCAAATCTTCCTCGAGCTGTTATACTCTGTTAGGAGGAACTTAGCTCTGATACCAATTGTTGATAACTTAGAGGCGGGGTGAATCAGTTATCCTAATTATTTCTTCTTACTGAATTTTCTTATTAATCAATGCATCATTAATTCAAACAAGCAAACATTACCATGAAATGGAAAAACACATGACACAATATTTTTGACGTGGAAACCCTGTTAAGGGAGAAAACCACAGGGTGATTAACCCAAGGATTATTCTCTGTTAGAAGAATAAGGAATTACAAAATGGCACTTGCCAATTAGGGCTCACTGCCCGAGCACACTGCTCACAAAGGAGGCACACTGCCTACAAGGAGACACACTGTCTACAAAAGAATGTTATACAATACTTGAACTGATTGGTAGCATCCACATATGCTGGAGTTCAGTTCCGGTTAGGCTCAGTACACTGATCTGTTGCACTTCATCTTTCCTCTTCTCCTATGCTGCTTTCCTTTCACATATCGGACCTTCCTTACTGCTTCTGCTCTGCTCTACTTTTATTCACATATCACATATCACCACAACACTTCTCACAACTAAATCCATCCTTTATATATATCCGCACAAGTGATTTCCTTATCTTTCTAGTCGGCACCCGGAATAGTCAATCTTCTCACAAACTCTGTTCTATCTGCTGAATCCTTACACATCAAGTAATGCGGATCAAGCATATACTTGTAGAAATCATTAATCATGTCGGCCAAACATGATTCATGCCTTCATAACCTTTAACACCATCAGTAACACATCCGGAAAGTAGTCTAATGTTCTGTCAGTCAGTTCTTCCTCTATTCACACTGTCACTCAGGAATCCGGTACTCAACTATCCATATCTTTTTCCTTGTCCATCACCGGAGGCTAAATCTTTGGAATCTATTACTCAAGGTAGTGCTCTTGACTTTCCCACATCCGTACTTCACCAAGATACTTCCTCTGAGAGATCTGGACCTGTCTGTCGGACCTTGCCACAAGCTCTGTTCTTGTTCACCGGACCTCAACAATCTTCATTCTGACTTCCGGTAGAGACACACCATGTCCTGCAGATGTGTGGGATGAACTTTGTTGCCATCAATGACAACAATCATTTTGCCATATAGTGTCTCTTGCCATCATATCCAAGGCCAAATGAGTGTGGAGGAGGGACTTTGACATGGATGGGCTCCAAAAAACCTAGTTCAAGAAGGCCTAGGCCTTTACCTCGATAGTTTATGTTTGGAGGATACGATCAACTATGGGACTATGTGTAGGTGAAACACTAGACATGAGCTCCTTATTGGGTGGGGAAGGTGAAATGGAGGATAATGGTTTTTGGTGTTCTAAGGAGGAACACTCATGGATAAAGGTGGATAGACTAATAGGACATGATGGTGGAGTTGCGATAGGGTCGATAGTAGGTGAGGAAGGATCATTAGGATCTTGCTTTCGCTCATTAGGATCCAATGTAGTTGTTTGATCTTCTATGCTTATGTGGGGGACATGTGTCTCATCATGACATGTAGATGTTTGGGGATCATGGGTAAGGCTAGATGGAGGATGGATAGGAGCAATTTGGATATCTTGCTCATGGATGGGTATGGAGGTAGGGATAGGTGGAGTGATAACCTCTTTATCATGAGTTGAATAAAGTTTGTCTAAGAGGCTCATCATGATTTTCATGATCATATATAAAATCTTGATCATAAATGTGAGCATAAAAAGGATTAATTTGGCTATGAATGGGATACATTTGCTCATGAATAGGGATCAAAGGCAATATATAGGTCATGGATGAATTGGACTTAGGGATGATTTGATCTTGATTTAGACAAGGCCTTGATGTTTCCACATGCATTGGGTTATGCTTTTGACATAGCTCTTGGATTACTTGGATGGAAGGGGATGACTCTTGGATAGGATTTTGCTTAATAACATGAGGGCATGATGGATTTTAACTAGGACTTATGGGAGAAGTCTTTTCAATATGCTCAAGGGGTTATGGACCACATGGTGGATTTGGAGGAATAAGAAAGGTATTGGGAGATTCTTTGATAGGCTCATGAATAGGACTTTGATGACATGGCAATCATTTATTCCTCGCTAATAGCCAGTAGATCACATCTTCTGCAAGTGTATGGGTGGATGGATTATATAGGGGATGGATGATGATAGTGGATGGTGTTATAGGCTTAGAACTAGGATTTGGATTGGATGGAGGGATAGTGGGGCTAGATGAATTAAAATTGGATGGAGAAATGTTAGGGTTGGATGGAGGGATAGGAGGATTGGATGTACTAGGAGTAGGATCGGATGAAGGTGCCAAGATAGGACTAGATGGATTAAATGGTTGGTCGACCAATGGACTAGAAAAGGGATCATATGATGGTGTTAAGATGGGACCAATAGGCTCATGTATTGGCATGTGATCGGATGGTGATGGAGGATGTTAATAGGATGCTTGCTCTAGGTTGGTGTCTCCCTCATCAAAGGCTATTAAGTCTTGTAGCATAGGTGGACTTAGGGATAATTGATTTATGTACAAAGGATCATTTAGACTTGAGTCAAAGGTTATTAGGTCTTATAGAACAGGTGGACTTAAGTCTATTAGGTCATGTTGCAATAGTGGACTTGGGTTGACTTGGTTTATGTACAAAGAGCCACTTAGACTTGCATGTTCATGTTGTGGGGGCCACTGATAGTCTTGTGAATAGGTTTGATGAAGAGATAAAATGATAGGATGTGTGGGTAAAGGACCATGGGGTATGGGTTGTTGTGGATAATGTCTAATATTGGAAGTAGGGGATGGTGATGTGGCATTGTTATGGGAAGCTGTGAGATAAGGTGATGTGGAATTGATTTGAAATGTGGATGGATTAGGTTGATAAGGAATAAGACAAGGTGATGTGGAATTATTACGATATATGGATGGATTAGATTGGTGTGAAATGAAAGGAGATGCCACATAGGAATGAGGTGGAATTAGTTGGTGTAATGATTGGATTTGGGATTGTTGGTATACTTGTTGGGTCTGTGATTGGCAAATGGCTATGAGGTGTTGGGCTTGTGCCATGAGATGTTGCATGTGAGGTGATTGGCATGCTTGAAGTTGAAGTTGTTGAATTATGTGATGGACCCTCTGAATCACTTGTTAGCTTAGAGGTTTTGGTACCTGGTGAAGGATGTGAACGATCTCTTGTGCTATGTCTCCTAAGGTTGGCATGGTGTAGGACAAATGTGGATGGGATTAGAAATAGGATAATGTGTAATGATGAGGTTAGATGACTTGGATTGATTGGGATGTGGTTGATTAGATGACTAGGATGATGCGATGATGTGATTGGAAGAAGTGTAATGATTGGGAAATGTGTTTTGACAAGTAGTTTAAGGATAATGTGGCAATATCAAACACAAGATCTCACATACACATGCATGCACACCAAACATAATGATCAATGTGTACATCCTAGGCTAGGCAAGGACAATATCTATTGGGTTCCCACTTGGTTTTACTCAGTTGCTCCTACTTATGGTGTATAGCTCCAGGAACTTGGGGCACGGGCTCCCCCTTACAATGCACTCACTTCTCAAGCACACCAAGTTCTAGGTCCTCAAGATGTATAGATCTTGAGGTACCTTGCTATCTCTGCCATAAGCCTTGAAAATGTGGGATGGTTATTAGAGTTTCCTCCTGTACCAACAGATAGGCATTTTTAGCTGCTTAACAGAGGTTTTTAGTAAGGATTTCCTTTCAGGTGGCTATACATGCAGTGATTCACTCCATTAAGAAGGCTTCCCAGCCTACAGAGGTTAGGATCTACAAGGTTTTTGGGGAAACATTCGTCGGTATAGTGGAACAACATCTGTCATTTGTGAATTTCGTCACAAATGCATTATTTATATAGCGGATCGGAATGGTCTAGCTTTGACATGTTTTCGCTTGGGTCGTACCCCTTCTCATAATGGGAAGGCAGACCCTCTTGAGTTGGCAATGATTTCTCATACACCCCAGATCCATTGGTTATGTAGGGGGAGAGGATACTTTCATTGCCAAATTGGGTTACACTCAGACTCAATAAGCAAGCAAAGAAAAGAAAAGTAGACACAATGAAGACAGATTGTTAATTTTAAGCACCAAACTAAAGTGTGCCTACTTTAGTGATAAATGATTATTCTTTAACCACTCGAACTTGTAGAAGATAGATCACTAGTTTGTTTTCTCCATTCTTTGACAAGTGATTAGGACAGGTTGCACAGATAAAACATTAGTTTCCAAGAAAAATGATAGATTGAAGCTCTAAAAAATAGCTAAACTTTGGATGTAAAAAGATCTGATAAAATAATAAAATTACCTGATCAAACCTACTCTATTGTTCATGGAATTACCTTTCCAACGAGTCCTCCCACGCACGATTTCAACCCCGTATGACAAAGTTATGAGAAAAAGAAAACAATAGCCTCCTTTGGCATGCTTGAAGGCACAGGGTTGACCTAGTTGACTGGTTTGACTTTTATGACTTTTTGAGCTTTTAATGGTTTGCTAGATTCTTCGTTGCATGCGTTGTGTTTGTGTCTCTTGGATTATAGTTATTATGTTAGTAGTTTAGATTAAGCCTTGGATGTCCAACATAAAACCCTAAATGTTAACTGCTTCAAAGCAGCTAAAGTTGACTGTGTCAAGTGTCACATTACAATGGTAAGGTCGACTGTTATGAATTCCAAGTCAAAGCTTAATAATTAAGGGTTGAAATGAGCAGTAAAGGAGTCAGAGGCCTAAAAGGCAAGTATGATGTGAAATGGTGACTTCCTTCAAAAGTGATAGCACCTAGGACATGTGGGGGGGGAGTCTATGGTTTAAGTTATTACGTAGCAACCAAGTGACCGCGACCAAGTGACTGTGACCAAGTTATTAATAACACAATATTTATGAAATTAAAGTCAGTTTTAAGAATGCGACCAAGTGATGTTCATGTAGCGACCTAACACAAAAGAGGGGAGCGACAGGCTGGTAGATAACGACTGGAGACTTTGCAACACCAACCTTCAGGTGTTCAGATTTGTTGATTTGGATTGATTTTCAATGCCAACTAACATCAACCTTAGAGCTTTTCAACCACCGATCACACACATCTTGGTTGTCAACCCATAAATTTTTTTATCACTGAGTATAGTTTAGAATCTTAAAACTTAATCACCGACCATGAAGATGTTTTGACATCAACCCTAGGGAACTTATGCTTGGATGGAGGGCAATAGAGGTTAAAAGGAGAGATCAACAGCAAAGTTTTAAACGGGCAGAGAGATGAGAGATCACGATGAAGGATTATCACAAGCGACGATATGAAATTTTGAGTAGGGGTCAAGGGTTTGAAAGCCAAGGTTTGTGTCGATAGAGCTTCCACACTTGCAACAGGGATCTAGGATGTTGAGTAGGGTCAATAGGGGTTGGTTTGGGAGTATCATTAGGGGTTCTAAATGACTAGTGATGGAAGTTTTAGTAGTAGGTGACAATAAAAGGTTTTGATGGTGACAATAAAAGATTTGGACAAGGATTTTGAGAGGCGACAATAAATGGGAGGTGACGGTAAATTCAAAGCAAGGTTTTTAAACACATGGTCGGCAAGGTATGCATAAACACATAGTGGTCGATAGAGAAACCACAAGGTCGATAGGAATTTAAAGAAATCAACTAGGGTTTTACACACATCAACATGCAACCGATGACATACAGAACCTGTAATAAAAATATTTATTAACCCGAAGTAAAGTACTCTAAACCTTGCCAAAACAATCAAACAATGGTAATCGAACCTGTAGCCTCAAACATAATTTTTTTTTAATTCTATGAAAACTTCAAATCTGCAAGTCAAGTTAAGACAAAAACCAAAGATTCCAACAAAGTGGCCCTCCTTCTAGCGCCATTTTGTATACAAAAAAAATTAATCAATTTAATAATTAAAACAATGCAACCTGCAACCCTGAAAGAATCCAATCTAACTAAACAACTATGAAATGTAGAAATACATCAAATCAACTAGATTATATGATTCTTTGGTATGTTTGTGGATTTCTACTTCAAGTATGCATCCAAAATATGAAAAGCTACCATGATTTGATTAGAAAAGTGACATGCAAAGTGATAAAATGCAGAGTATAGAAGAATGTATGTTCAAAAGATTGAAGAAGAAGATTTGAAGAGAGAGGGAAGAAACTCAAATGAGAGCACAAGAGTGCATTTATAGAATGAGAGGATGATAAACTGATGGTGGAGATGACAAGGCAAGATCAATGGTGGAGAGCAAATGAGGAAGGGGAACAAAAGTGCACTTGCCAAGTGTCGAAGAGAGGATAAAGTTGCCTTTTCGAATATGGAATATTTCCATTGTTTGGTGGAGATAAAATGATTTTTCTATTTTGATAAAATCTTCCATATTTGATTTTTTGGTTTGTTTCCTTTTGATTTATTGTTATTTGATTTGTTTCTATTCTGAACTCATGTGCACATGTAGAAAAGAATAGAAGGTAGGTAAATTAAATAAATATTTTTAATTAATTTACTAATTGAAAGTGGGTAAATAAATTAAATAACTATGTTTATTTAATTTATTTAACTGATGTGTTGGAAAGAAAGCATAAATTAAATAAATTAAGATTTATTTAATTTGTTTGCATGATGGAGAGGGGGAATAGATAAAATTTAGATTTTATTTATTTTTAGAAGAAAGGTGATGACCTAATTAAATAATTTAAAAATTATTTAATTATTAATATGAAGATAAGAAAATGAAGACAATTAATTAAATACATAAAACTTATTTAATTAATTGTGAAGACATAGAAGAAGACTAGGTTTTTCGATTACAAGTGTGTTAGAGGACATTTTTTAGTGTCTACAACGACAACATTACGCAATCAATAGTGTCTCTTGACTATGTTGCCAATAGGGGGTGAATTAGTATTCTATTAAACCATTCACTTATTAAACCATTAATCCATTTGCCATATTCAATAATAGTAAAGAAAATTAAGCATAGAAAGCACAACCATAAACCATAACACATGAACACCAAGATTTTTACATATAAAACCCAAAAAGGGAAAAACCACGGTGAGTGTTAGCTCACAATATATTATGTAGTATCAATACCGAATTACAAGTGGCTCACTGCCTGAGGGCTCACTTCCCTAAGGACTCACTATCCAGAAAGATGCTCATTGCCATAAGGGCTCACTGCCAAAAGAAGATAAAATGGATGGCTCACTGCTAAGAATGAATTGTTACAATTGCATCTACACATGCATGGGGTACAACTCCAATGAAGCACAAAAAATTGTCTCAAAACTCTTCATCTTGATCTACTCTGTCACACTGCTATGCTCTTCCTAGAAAAATTTCTCAAACACTTGTTGCACTGATTGGATCACAAAACTTCATACATGTCACTAATACTCATTCATCTTCACATCACTCACACCAAAATGAATCACACACACATACACACAAATATATATATATACATCGACAACACTTACAAACTTCAAATTAGGTTGGCCTGCTAGGACAAAATGTGTAGTTATACAATGTGTAGCTTGGTGGCCTAATGCATTCACCAAAATACTTTGTGAACCAAAACAATACTTGAAACACATTCTCATATGTTAGGTCCAACTATGGAATCACTTATAACATGATTCTAATCAACAGATTCTTCCACACAGAAATTATACTATCAAGTCAGCGTCATACATAAACTAACACTAGTCTAGTCCAACTGTTAGATCACAAATTTCAATGCAGACCACAAAAATCCTTCAAATTCACAACTAAGGCTCCTTAGACATCCCAGAACATAACTTCAAAACCACAAAATAGAGTATTAACATGCGGCAAAATGTGGAGTATCAGAAGCTAAATTTTGTCTCAGTCAAACACTGTAAATGCATGTAGAGATACATAAGTCCTCACAGTTGTCTTACTGGTGGACTTCAACCTTTGAAACTTTGGATTTAGAGAATTCAAACATGTTTTTACAACACCTCAAAACTATAGGAGAAAATATCCAATGCTAGAGAAATGTAGACCAAACCAAACAGGTTTTTGCCCTATTTAACACTGTACTCTGCTATGACGAACTTATCCAACTTGAAACTATACTTTCGAAGCTCATCAGAAGATAAAACTTTGGACTTAGAAACATATAAGTATCACAAACAACATACCAAAACCGTAAGACCTGATCTTCAAACATGGACCAGTGCGGACCATAACACTATAGCTCTACAGTCCTCTTTATACTCTGCCAGCACTTAGCCAAAATATCTAAGTCTTCTTTCTGGACTAGAATTCTTTATACACATGACTTCATGAGGATTGCTATAACCTAACAACCCTTCTAGATCATTGTTGCTTGTTTCCATCAATGACAACACCATTCAAACATCATACTTAGTCAATCTAAGTCATACCAGCAGTGTCTTCATCACTGATGTTTGCCAAGTTGCCAATGGTTTTGTTGGAATAGGTGAAGTGATAGATTATGTAGGGTGAATTTGTTAGAGTAGTTACAAGATAAGATTAGATGGATGACATTATTGATCATCACTAGATGCAAAGTCCAGATAGGGTGTTTGATGGTTGGTGGTAGAGAGGGTAGATGGGTCAGATAAGTAGTTGCATTGACATTATTGAGAGCATTTCTAGATTTATTATAGCAAAAGGGGATATTTTCACCAAGGTATGAAAGGACCATGGTGATGATATATATCCATCTTTGCATGGACTAGACCCACAAATAATAGGATGATCTCATGCATGCCCAAGGTAGTATAACCTTGCCTAGATGAGGGAAGGGGACTCATAGAATAAGTTCTTTAGTACATAAAAGGTATGATTAACTTTAGATGCAAACATAGAACAATATGCTAGAACTGACCCTACATCTTCAAGATATGACTACCATTCTTGGAGTAATGAGATCAACCCACAAGCATGACATACAAAACAATGACCATGCCTCATTCTAGGTGTTTTCTACCACATACCATGATATAGTAAGATCAAGATAGCTTTGGAATGATCCCTAAAATGAGACAAAAGATAAAAATCAATAATCAAAAAGAACAATGAACCACACAAACAACCATTGTATCTCTTGCTAAGATAATGTGTGTTGATAAGATGTGTTTAAGGTAAAATTTGTAAGAGGGTTTGATTTGATGTTTTTATGTGAGTCCTCCTTTCACCTTAAACATATAAGGACTTTAGGTTGAGTAGGAGTCTATTGTCAGGCCTTTAGTCACTTGGAATGTAGGGAAAATTAGAATTGTGTAGATTTGCTATTCAATTATTCAAATTTGGAAGCAAATAGACAAATCACAGAAAATGCTTGCACACAGAGATAATAAATGACAATCAAATGCATACCAGATTTTGAAGTTCAGAAAGTGGAACAGTTGGGGATCAATGAGTGAGCACCTGAGTCCAAGGTACTAGTTTCTTTTCAGAATATTGATCTCCTTCGGACACTGATCTGCACTGTAACTTCCATTTTTAGGAATTCAATTGTGGAGGACACAAGGACTAGCACTCGAGTCCAGGAAAAGATCCAAAGTCCTGCTTCTTTCTAGATCCTAAATCCTTGATGCCTGTTGACCTTCCCTGCAACTCTACTTCTTCCAGATGTGACACTTGTAACCTGCAATCACAAGGAGTGTGGGAGGGGGTTGTGGTGTTTAGAGGGTTGCCTTAGTCAAGTCTCGGAGGGACATTCAAGTCTTTCAAACACGGTTGTCAGAGAAAGAGTGTGTATCCCTATCGGATAGAGGCAAAATCCAAATGATAAATGATTGAAAACACAATTGATATCACCTTGTAGTGAAGATCTCATGGGAGGAAGATGCTCTTCATGCCATGAGGAGATGGCTGCCCAAATCTACAAATACAAACATTGCTGTGTTTGTGATTTAAAAACTCAGAAATAGAAGTATTGTTGTCTTCTAGAATTCGTAAACTTAGAAATTGTAGCATTTCTTGCCATGAATTAAACGGTGTAATAAAAGAACGCAGTTTTCTAACGTATATTCATTTAGGAACAAACTTATCATGATGCAAGATGTAATTTACCTTCCTTGAATGATAGCTCCACAGTGAGTAAACACGTTGCTCCACGTGCATGTTGCGTAAGAGTCAAAAACCACAGTTTTAAGCATTTTTGACGTAAAATTTAGTATGTTTGATAGCCAGAAAATGCAGTTGTAAACAGTTGATGTCTTATCCGTCATACACCTTTAGTTAGAGGTTGACCATGCGTTGGTCATCTCTATTGACATAAGAAAGATTCCAAAACCATATATATTTTATTTACGACTCTCATCTTGATGAATCATGTGAAACTAATGACACGGAAAGTGAAGTAGGGAGTTAAAGTATTAGTAATGATTAGGAAACCGTCATGGATTTGAAACAAGCAAGTAGAGTGGAAAACCTGCTTCTGAAATTAGATTACATTGCATGCAACGATTCTAGTATCAATTTGTAGACCTTATGAGTCTAGAATCCTTGAATTCTGGGATAACGGGAAATTGTTTAGATACTTGAGTATGTTGTGTAAACATGGGAACCAAGTAAACAAATATGAAACCACTTAGGAGTGGGTGCTTATAAGCAATGTTTTTACATGAAAATGGATTATGAAACTCTGAACTCGAGATTAGAGTAAAAGTTGCACCATGCGCTATTATAGGAGGATATCCTAAGCCCTTGAGGTCATCAAGGTCGTCAATTAGTTCAAACTATACAAATAGGAAACTGTAGGATTTCGACCAGTTCAAGTCGAGTAGGGTGGGTGAACCAAGTTCATGCATTCTTAGAACGCTAATTTAAAAACAAATCCTTTGGCCAAGGTGGTGTACCATCCTCAAGTGCATCGAACGTTCACCATAACTAGATGGCGTTTCTTGTGGAGTGTCGTGCATGACTAGAGGGTATCTAGGGATCTGCACGATAACAAGACACGTAGGTTACAACACCAGAGCTCAGATGGCAAACACCGATGGTTATCCTAAGTCTATCCTCTTGAGTAGGGTAGGGCCACTTCCGGTTAGGAAGCAGTGCGGGAGACCGACGGTCTGTGGTTGGAGGTTAAGCTCCTTGAAGATACTTTCTCTTCCAAATAGTGAGGAATGCCGAGTCTTGAATGTGATGGGTCGACAATTGAGATGCATGATAATGGTATGTTTCCAATATTTGTTGTTTCAAGAAAATTTCATTTGTTAGAAAACAAAGTGTTTAGTGTATATCATTTCTTTCAGCTTTATGAAAATGAGATCATGTTTATGTTAAAATGAAAAATGTTGTATTGGATTATAGATGAGTTACTTTTGTATTTGATTCTAGTTAAAAAAAAAATTACCGTTGTGAAAACTTAGTTACTTCTTGTCATTTCAGTTTTGGATGTTACAGGGATGCAGAAATAGAGAACTTGAAACAATGAATGACCTCAAATAAAGAAAGTGGAATACTTGAAGGAGAATGCCACGTGGGGAGTGAATGCGATATCATTACCATAGACTATGAAAATCTGAACCAAAGTGAATGTCACCACCAAAAAATAATGAGATGAGTATGAAAAGTACTCGAAAATCTCCATTTCCACAAGTTCGTCGGTGTCAGCTAAAAAAAGCAATAATTAGTTTCTTAATCAAAATATTTGTTAAATTTGATACCTACCAAAACAAAAATAATCATTAGTTAAAAATAACCATGCCTCTGAGATACATACATAACATCACTCTCACTTTATCTGCTTCCATAGCCCCACCAAAATTCAAATCTCAATAACACTGTAGGCAAAAGATATCATTCTATACTGCTAATAAGACTGATTGCCGATCAACTTCACTTATTCAACCCAAGGGCTTCTCTGCAATTGATTATCCCACCACTATCCTTTTTGGGCTATACTGACAAGGTGGGAAAATTCCTTTAAAGATTCTTTATCAAGGATTTTACTATCCAACTTATAATCCAGAGCTATATTAGCCAACCCATCTGCAAGAAAGTTGGCCTCTTTGTAACAATGCACAATCTCAAATTGCTCAAACAAATCCAAAATCTTCTAGGATTCATAAAGTAAATACTCCAATTGCCAATTAAATCCTCTTTTCATCTTGAGAGGATTGACAATGATTACAGAGTCCTCTTCCACACATAAATTGTAGACACCCCACTTATGTGCTAACCTCAATCCTTCAACTACTACATTGGCCTCAGCCTGATTATTTGTCCCTTCTTGACTACTAGCAGAAAAAGTAACTAAGACTTCACCTAGAGCATTTCTTAGCACACCTCCAATGGCTGAAGGACCTAGATTCCCTCTAGAAGCACCATCAAAATTGAGTTTAATTTGTGAATCAACAAGAGGAGACCAAACAATCACACTTCTATCAACTTTCTTTAGGTTAGAAATGAAAATTGAGGACAAGGGCTCAGATATTTCCAATTTTTAAGCATGAGAGAATCCCAGTTAGAAAAGGACAAATTTTCTATACCAAGTTTGTTAAGATGAGCCAAGACAATTTCACAAACAGACCTCTCAATTACAGAAAGAATATCCTCCAAGCTTCTATATTCCATTTTGAAAATTCTCCTATTTCTCTCCAACCAAATATGCCAAATGACAATTGAAGGGATGAGTAACCATAATATAGAAAATGTTGATTCTTTATGTAAAATAGGCCAATTGTAGAAGAGTTTCTGCAAATTATTTGGGAATGGAGAGAACTAGTTTAGCTTTTCACTAATCTAATACCAACAAGCTGATGCAAAAGAGCAGGTGACAAGAAGCTGATCTGTGCTTTCCTCTTCTAATCCACAAAAAAGATGCTAAAATGAACCAAAGATCCCCAACTTAACCAATCTTTTACTTGTTAGGATTTTATTGTTGAAAGCTAACCATGCAAAAGATCCTACTTTAGGTAAGCAAGCTTTATTCCAATAGAGAGAGAAGGGCTAATTGGAATCCCTAGAGCTCTTAGCCTGCATGAGAGAAAGGTATCCATCCTTCACTGAATATACTCTTGACTTGGAAAAGGACCAAATAAGTTCATCATCTTTATCTAAAAACATAATTCTTCTATTTTTTAATAAGGAGGAAAGAAGGTTTTTTTGTTCATCTGGAAAGGGATAATTACCAAAGTCCTTCCAACTCACTTTTGGAAAGGTTGAATCAGAATCAATTATAAAATAATCTCTTACCTTAGTGCCCCAAGCATTAGAGAGAATCTCTTTAGCTTGATTTAAACCTGATTGAAGACTTAGAGGAGGGTGACCATTCCAAGAATCAAACCAAAATGAAGCTTTATTCCCTTTGTGAATTCAACCCAAGAGAGATGTGGAAGGATTAGCTTTCTACATTCCATAACAAAATTCCAAATCTTAGACCTTGAAGTAGGATTACTCACTGTAAAAACTCTTTCTGGAAAAGAAGAGTCAAGATATTTGAATTTTATCAATCTACACCACTTTGTTTCTTGTTTAGAAAACACTCCAAGCCATTTTAGCACCTAATGCCAAATTATGTTTCTCTAGGTTATGGATACCTAAACCACCAAAAATGAATAGAAGAGAAAACCTTTTCACATGCCATCAGTACAATTTTTCTTTCCTTGATTTTATTTCCTTTCCAAAGAAAGTTTCTCAAAAACTTTTCAAATTCACTAATCACTTCTCCCAGCTAGAGTCAGCCATTTACCTTTCCAAGCAGCTGTCCTTTTCTAAATAGCCTGAACAACCTTTGACCAAAACTCATTCTTCTGAGCACCACAAAAAAGGGGAACACCCAAATACTTAGAAGGTAGTGACTCAATGTTAAAACCAAGAAGAGATGCAATCCAAACCTGAGTTGGGAGTTTAGTATTGAAAAATAATACCTTTGACTTCTCAGGATGAACAACTTGACCAGAAACATTACAATAATGAGAGATGACCTTTTTAATACTTCTTGCTTCTAATAAAGAGGAAAGACCAAATAATAATGTATTATTTGCAAAAAGTGTATGAGTGAAAGCAAAGGGGACCCTAGGAATAGTTAAACCTCTCTATTTTCCTCTTCTATTCTGATCTGAAATGAACCTGCTCAAAGATTCAGCTATAATAATAAACAAAAAAGGAGAAATTGGATCACCTTGCTTGACACCTTGGCTTGACTAGAAAAATCCTATTGTTGACCCATTAATCAAAACTAAAAATTGAGCTCCCAAAATGCAAGAGTAAATCCACTTACACCATTTATAAGACAACCCAAATTTAGCCAATACCTTCATTAGAAAATCCCAAGAAACTCTGTCATATGCCTTCATCATATCCAACTTCAAGATCATACCCTGAAGGTTATTGGTTTGAATAGAATGAAGAATTTCATGAGCTACTATAGCACCATCAGATGTTTCTTTCCCTAGTACAAATCCTCCTTGTTCCTTTGAAATAATCTTCGAGATGATCAATCCAAGCCAAAGTGTGATTGCTTTTGTAAAAATTCTATAGATAGTATTGCATAGAGAAATTAGTCTGTAGTTAGCAAAAGAATTTGGGGAGCTACACTTTGGAATCAAGAGAATGCAGGTAGCATTTATTTCCTTCAAAATTGACATGTTTCTCCTAGCTTCTTCCAAAGCTAACCAAATATCTTTCCCCAAGAAATCCTAACATTTTTGAAAGAAAAGAGGTGTGAATCCATCTGGACCTAGGGCCTTATCTAGGTCTAGGGAGAAGACAACTCCTCTAACTTCCTCTAGAGTGAACTCTTTAAGTAAAAAGTCATTATCCTCCTTTTGAACCATTCCTGGGATGCATTCCAGAATCTTATTGACTAATGAAGAATCTTGATTACTATTTTGATTAGCTAAAAGATTAGAAAAGAATTGCACTGCTTCAGCTCTAATAAGAGATAAATATGATAAGAGCTCACCTTCTGCTAATTTAATTGAAGTAACTAAATTCTGATTTCTTCTAACTTTTAAGGAGGAATGAAAAAACTTTGAATTCCTATCACCTTCTCTAAGCCAAGTTTCCCTAGATTTATGTCTCCAATAAATTTCTTCTCTTGCTAAAATCTCTTCTAGTTCTTTCTGAGCTGCCTTCTCCTTCTCAAATAACTCTTGGTTCATGCCATGTTGGATTATATCCAGGTTAATAGCTTCCAAACTAGAAATTAATTGATTCTTGTGTACAAAAATGTTCTAAAAATGCTCTCTGTTCCAAGCCAAAATTTTAGTCTTCAACCAACTCAACTTTTTGCACAGTTGATACATTCTTTATCCTTCAATAAAGGAGTTGTAGTCCACCACTAGTTTAAAAGAGGGAGAAAATGAATATCTCTTAAACACATTGCCTCAAACTTAAAAGATTTCTTACCACCATTGAAAACTGAAGAGGGATTTACTTCCAAGACAACATGATAATGGTCTGATCCAGATAGATGTAAAATTAAAGAATGCAAACTATACTTATCCTATAACCAATCTGTTGTTAGAAAAAAATTGTTTAACCTTTCTTCTATGAGACAAAAGTTCTTTCTTTTGTTAGTCAATGTAAATTTGCCATTAGAGGGGGAAGGATCAAAAAAACAATTTCTCTTAATAAAATTAGAAAAGTCATGGATGACCTTCAACGAAGGAGTTATACCCCCACTTTTCTCTTCCAAGCCTTGAATTGCATTAAAATCACCTCCAAGAATTACTTTCTCCTCTTTAAGATTAGTCAAAACCTCAGACAAGTTGTCCCATAAAGTTTTCTTTTCCCAAATTGAAATAGGACCATATATATTAAAAAGACAAAAGTTTAATTCCCCTTTCTTAACTTTGACAAGCATCTAATTCTGAGCTCCAAAAAAGTCCCTTACTTCTATTTTTGAATTGTTCCAAAAAATGGCTAATCCCCCTGAAGCTCCAGCTATTGGATAATGAAGGAAATCCCACTTAATCTGTTTTGAAAAAATATCTTTCGCCTAAGAAAAAGAGAATTTTGTTTCTTGAAGAAGAATTGCATTTTCTCCTGTATTCTCAATTTGATGCTTAATCAAGCATCTTTTGTTACGGGCATTAATGCCCCTAACATTCCATGATATGATCTTTATTGCCTCTGAGGAGAGCAACATGCTCTCCTCGTGCGAATAACCCTATCCAGAGTTTCACCATTTTGTGTTAGGGAAAAATCAAGTTTAATGTTAAAATAGTAAACAAACTAAACCCTAACTGCAATGAAGTGTAAGTAAGCCTAGAAATCAAGAAAACAAATAGAAAATGAACTAATCTAAGCTATAACTTGTCTAATCGTCATTGTTCTCCTCTTTATTGCATTATGTTCTCAGATTCATAGTTTTTGCACAATCTTGAGAAGCTCAAGTTGATGAATGGCAAGATATTGGAGAGAAAGAGCTAAGAGAGATCTAAGGAGCTAAAAAATGAACTAAGAGAGAGCAAAATGAGCTAGAAAAAGTGATTTTATAGAAGGGTAGATTTGAATGAAGGGCTAGGATCACATTTTGACTTTGAGGCCAAATGGAGGACAGAGATGAGTTAGGGTTTCCTCACCACTAGAGGACAAAAATGAATTTAAAATTGGAAGAAATGTTGAGGTGGAAGATTTTTATAAATTAAATAAATTGGGTTCATTTATTTAATTTATTTGAGAAGTGGAATAATGTGGGATGATTAAATTAAATAGATGAAACCTATTCAATTAGGATAAGACCTTTTAATTTAAATAAATGTTTATTTATTTAAATTAAAGGGGGCAGGGGGTAATGAATAATTAAACAATTAATCAATTAAAATTAATTATTTAATCACAGAGGAAAATTAGGGGAAAATAGGAGAATGTGGAAGAAATTAGGGTTTTGCAACCTGAGGACACTTTTAGGTGTTTACAGGTTGAATTCTTGCTTGAATTTCCTCCTCAGTCTTTTTTACCTTACTTTTTCTACCCCTTTTTTGTGCAGGAGCATCCCTGGTTCAAGAGCAATCTTGCATCAACCAAAATTATTTGTGTTAGTGGAAAATGTGAACAATAGTGTTAAACAACTAATCATCCAATAACTCAATAGAAATTGATGTAAATACAAGTAAACAAAGAATATACCTTCGAAGACTATTTTACCTCTATGCTTCCATTGTTCACCTATCTCCTCTTGATCTTGATTGTAATGGAGGTCTCAGAAGTGTACACTTCCTTGTTGTTGAAGATGACAAGAACAGAGTGGTTGTGATATGGAATGTGCAATGGAGACTAAACTACAATGCAACTATAATTGATATGGGTGATTGATAATGAAGACATGGTGATGATAATGGTTTGATAATGCAAATGCAATGATAATTTTGACAAAGGCACATTGTAATGATTCCTACAGAGTAAGTTTGCTTAACCTTAGATGGATGCAAAATGGGTGTGAAGACCTTGCTTATATAAGCTGAGGGAAGACCAAATCCAAGTGTCAATAGATTCATGACTGGAGGAATTACCTGTTAGGTGTACAGTTCAGAAGACTTGAGAGAATGTGTGTGAATCAGGAGAGGAAAAGTGTCCAAGCCTCCTTCATGAGTTTAAGGGAGTCAACAGAATAGATTGAAGAGTTAACTGAGATGATTGGGGAGTTAATAGAATAGATTGACCAATGAACTAAATTGACTAATTAGTTAACTATTTTGATTGATGAGTTAACTAATCTGACTGGAGGAGAAATAGGACATGTGGGTGAGGGAATATTAGCTAATTAAATATTAAAATATTTAATTACATGTGCAACATGGTGAGGTGGAAAGGTGAGGTGGAAAGGTGAGGTGGAATGGTGATGTGGATTTATGAAATTAGGACTTAGGATTAATTAAATAATTTAGAATTATTTAATTATGATGAAGCATTAGAAGAATTAGGGGATTTGATTAAATAAATTGATTTTGTTTAATTGTTGGAGGGATGTAAATCATTTAAATAAATTAGAATATTTATTTAATTGATAGGAGAATGAGAATTAAAATAAATATTAAAATATTTATTTAATTTGACTTAGCCATTTTTAGGTGTATACATTTTGCCCCTCTTTGATGCAATGTGTTTTATCACGTTGTTCCAAAGAATACAAATTTGCCGGTTATGATACATGCCCCAGTTTGCTCCTGGCATAGGTTTATGTTGATAGGATGCCCCCTCAAGAGATTGGATGGAAATAATGTGACAACAGGATGACAGATGATCTCACGATGAGATAGGGTGATAGGACAGGTTAGGGTGAAGAAAAAGGAGGACCTAAAAGAAAGACTATGTGAAAAATCATGCCCTAGCATGGACAAGGTCAAGCAACTCTCATTAGGGTTCCATGCGCTACATATAGGTGTTTGGGTTCATAGTTTACTCATTTGTACACTTGCCTTTGAGAGAGATCCTAGTGGAGAGCAGAGCCATTTGAGCACAGAGTAGTCAATGAAGATGTAATAGTTTCCTCATGAGCTACATAGATTCGAGCAGATCTAACGGTTCAACCGTCCAACAGACTACGGGCTACCAGTAAGTACCCCCTTGTTTCTAGCCTAGGGTCAATAATGATAACAATAAATGTAGGCTAAAGTTTTAGGTTTTGTATGTGCCAAATGGTAGAACTGTGCATATGATGTGCGATACTACGCATATGATGCGATTACGCACATATGACACTGGAATCAGCACATATGCAATTTTTTTTGCATTTGAAATCCTGTTGTGCATGCAAAGAGGGATTCTGCACTTTTGAGATGTTATTGTGCATGTGAAATCTATCTATGCAAATAGAATGAAGTTACGCACACGACAAATAATCCTACGCATGTAAAAGTAAGCTGTGCAAACAAGACAATCCACGCATATAGGGTAAATCAGTGCAAATGATAGGTAGAACTGTGCAAATGAATTTTGTTGATAAAAAACACTTAGAAATTGATAAAGTTGACTGTGTGATTGATGCTGGTCAATTGATAAGTCATCTCAGAGATTGATTGAATCTCTGGAGAGATGATAGGAAAGTGTTCCTATTAGAATTGCTAAGTTTTTGATATTGGATAAATAATTTTGCATTTTAGTCAATTTTGATTGATTGATGCGCACTTGCTTATTCACAGGAGGAGTTAGATGATGTCCTCACGTCGAGGGAGCGATTTCTAGTTACCCAAATGCTGAGGCCATATCTTATAGAGATTGATCTTCTGGTTATTGGATCGGCTGGACTGTCGTTTGTGCTCTTCATGCCTGAGATTAGGGCCAATCTCGGCATGCTAACTACTCTGGTTGAGAGATTCCACAGTGAGGACAGGACTTTTCACCTTCCCACTGGGGAGATTATAGTGACTGTGGAGGATGTTCACAGGATTCTGTACATACCTATTGATGGAGAGCTCATTGAGTATGAGTTGTAGACTGGGGCAGGATTGGATGAGTGCCGACAAGTTTTTGATGATGATGAGATCAAGGGCACTGAGATCAGTTGGTCTAATATGCTGGCTTATTATGAGCCACTTCCTTCAGTGGTGGTAGGGTTGATTGGAGGTATTGTTTTCCCTAATAGATGGTCACATGGATTTGCTGTTGGATGGGGTCAGGTGCTAGAGTAGATTACTACAGAGGGGACCAGATATGCTTGGGGTGTTTGTATCCTTGCACACCTGTACCATGACTTGCACCAATTTGTGTATGATGGATTTTCCATCTTGGCTTGTGGGGTTTCACTATTACAGATATGGGCATGGACTCATATAGCCATCACTCATCCTATTGGCATTGGCACTTAGGGTAGGGATCAACCTTACTCTTACATGTTTCAGGATAGCCTTTCCCAGCCCAAGCTGGAAAAGATAGAGTACTAGGGACATGCCTTCGACAATGTAGATAGAGTCGGGTGGTGACCATACTTGGATTGTGAGGTATGGTATGATGAAGCATCGGAGCTTCCACTTTGTTTTTAGATGAGATGGCTTATAGGGAGGACACCCTATATTTTACAGAGATAGATTGTATCATGTGTGTATAGGCAGTTTGGCAAAATCCAGGGGATGCCCCAGGGTAATGTCATATTTTCCCGTATGCACAAGGAGAGGACACGATGGGGACCTAGCCCATCCTACGAGGTAGCTCACGATGAGTTTCTACACATTCTATATCATCCTTAGCTGATGCACAGGGCAGTGGCAGACGCAGGGACTACACAAAATTACTTTGACTGGTTTGCAGTACATCCCTTTCCTCGCTAATTCAGTCTAGGAGAGTGATCCTTGATTCTAGATGATAGGGAGGAGGACAATGAGGGGATGGAGGTGACCCAAGAGACATATAGGACGGGAAGGAAAAGGTGGCCGAGGTGGGGATGATGGGGGTGGCAGAGGGGGAGGAGGAGGTCATGATGGTGGTGGCGGAGGAAGAGGTCAAGATGGAGATCATGATGGTAGTGATGGGGATGATGGCAGAGATGGAGATGGGAGGAGGGTTCACTGGAGGATTAATCCCTCCCAGCATGCTCAGCTAGCCCTACAAGCACAGGTTCAGCCTATAGTGTAGCCACAGGGACAGGGGCCAGATGATGGGGTGATAGCAGGGTTACGAGCCCAGCTGGTACCACCAGAGCATAGGGTAGGCACTTATCAGCCAAGTTACTGCAGTAGATCATAGAGGGCATTGACAGAGAGTGGTGGGGTGATGGTAAATGAGGAACCACCACAGAGGAAGAGTTTGTTTAGAACTAAATGCAAATCAGGAGGTAAATGTTGTAAATTTGTAATTGGTAGTGGTAGTTCAGATAATCTAGTTTCAAAGGAGATGGTGACTAAGCTAAATTTGGAAAGATTGAAACACCCTAAGCCCTATCAGATAGTATGGATTCGGGATGATCATAAAGTACTGGTGAGTGAACAATGTTTCATGAAATTTCATATTAGATTGTATCATGATGAAGTCTTGTGTGATATTATGCCTATGGATGTATGTCATATATTATTGGGTAGACCTTGGTAGTATGATAGAAAGGCTATACATGATGGGAGAAAGAATACATACACTATAATGTCAAATGGAAAGAGAATTACCTTGATTCCTTTGGAAGATGATCCTAAGAATGAAGTGTGTGGAAATGCTAGAATCTGTTTGGTAGATGGAAGAAAATTTATGGATGGTTTGAGACATGAGAATATGTGTTATGCTTTGATTCCTAAGAAGCTTGAAACATTGAAGGAGACTGAAGAATCACAACCAGAATAGATAACTGAGTTGTTGACAGAGTATGAAGACATCATATCAGATAATGTACCTGAAGGATTGCCACCTATAAGAAGTATCAGTCATCACATGGATCTTATACTGGGAGCTAGTTTGCCTAATAAAGCAATACACAGAATGACACTGATAGAGAATGAAGATATGAATAGGCAGATACAAGAGTTGTTGAGAAAAGGTTTGATCAAAGAAAGTTTGAGTCCTTGTGTAATACCTTTAGTGTTAGCACCCAAGAAAGATGGAGAATGGAGAATGTGTACTGACTCTAGAGCAATAAACAAGATCACAGTTAAGTATAGATTTCCTTTACCTAGGATGGATGATATCATGGATTGTTTGAGTGGAGCAAAATATTTCACAAAGATAGATTTGAAGAGTGGATACCATCACATCATAATTAGAGAGGGAGATAAATGGAAGACTACTTTTAAGACAAATGAGGGATTGTATTAATGGTTAGTGATGCCTTTTGGATTGACAAATGCACCAAGTACTTTCATGAGATTGATGAATGAAATCTTGAAGAAATTCTTGGGTAAGTTTGTGATTGTATATTTGCATGATATTCTAATTTTTAGTAAGACAAAATAGAAACATTTGTGGCATATTAGACAAGTTTTACAAAGACTGGGAGAAGAGAAATTGCTGATAAACATCAAGAAATGTAGTTTTATGTAGGAAGAACTAGTGTATTTGGGATTTGTGATTTTTGTAGAGGGCTTGAAGATGGACCCTAAGAAGTTAAGAGCAATTGTTGAATGGCCTACACCGGAGAGAATTGGAGAAGTTAGATCATTTCATGGATTAGCTAGTTTCTACCAGAAGTTCATCAAAATTTTTAGTTTAGTATGTAACCCTATGACAGAGACAATGAGAGGTGACAGCAAAGATTTTCAGTGGACATCAGTAGCAGATAAAAGTTTTGATTTGTTGAAGCAGAAGGTGACAGAGCAACCTGTTTTGGCATTACTGGATTTCAATAAGGTATTTCAAGTAGATTGTGATGCAAGTGGGAGTGCAATTGGAGCAGTGTAGAGATAAGAAGGTAGACCTATAGCATATTTCAGTGAGAAGTTGAATGATGCAAGGAGATATTCAATTTATGATCAAGAGTTTTATGCTATAATTCAAGCCCTGAAGAAGTGGAGACATTACTTGCTACCTAAGGAATTTGTGTTGTATACAGATCATCAAGCTTTGCAATATTTGAATAGTCAAGGTAAGTTAAATCATAGACATATGAGATGGGTAGAGTTCACGAAGAGTTATACATTTGTATTGAAGCATAGGAGTGGAAAATCAAACAAAGTTGTTGATGCATTGAGTAGGAGAAGAAACTTGTTGACAGAGATGAGAGTTGAAGTGATAGGTTTTGATGAATTGAAGAGAATGTATGAGGGAGACACTGACTTTACAAAACCTTGGAAAGCATGTAAGGAACCTGTTGTGACAGATAGGAGTAAATGGTTGGACTATTTCATTCAGGGAGACATTTTGTTTAGAGGAAGTCAGTTATGTTGCAAGTATGAGATTAACCAGTGTTGTCATTGATGTCAACATACTCATATTGCATTGGTAAGAAGGTTTGGATGAGCTATGTGTTGAGGATATTAAGAAAAGTAGTCTCAATTAGGAACAGTGAAGAACAGTGATAAGAAGAAGGCAAATGTACTCAATAGGTTGAGAATCAGAGGATGCGGATTAAAGGGTTTGTAGATATGAGTCTTGAGATGATCCAGTTAAGATTTTAGAGGTCCGCATGATGATAGGAAAAAGTTGTGATCGGTCAAGTAGAACCGGTTTCGGGAGCTGTTCCAGAGTGACAGAGTGTTACAAAAAGGTCTGGTGAGATTCAGAGGAGCATTGTCAAACTTTGCGGATTGGAAGGAGTGTTTGGGATGTCCTTGTGATGTGTCATCTCAGTTTGTACAAAGTTTGGAGGTCTGCAAGCACGTTTTTTAGTATGACAGTGGCGACAGACTGTGTTCTTGAAGTTCCAGATGAAGAGAAGAAGAGATTCCAGTGAGTAGAGGAAGTGCGGATGTACCTGGTTAATCAAGCAAGCTTGTGAAGGTTCTTGGATCATGTTGAGGTTATGTTGTCGGTCTGCATTGGTGGTAGAGCCCAGAATTGAAGATATTATTTCGAATGAAGTTCTTGCTCAGACTAGCTGACCGGATGAGTTGTTCATCTTGCGAATGTTCTTGTGGTGGCCAACCGGATGTATTAATCATCTTGTGGATGTCCTTATGGTTGATTGGTGACTTAGATGATTGTTCCTAAGTCGATGTCTTGTATAAATAAAGGTTTGTGAGTTCATTTCAAAGTTAGTTGAGCAGTGGATGAGAGTGGTATAGTGAAAGAGCGAAGGGCAGAGTAGAAGTATCTCGAGCTTAAATGGAACTGATCTAGACATGGTAAAGATGTCAATCTCTAGTTCAAGTTTGTGATTCTTATCACTTTGTAGATAGTGTGTCTCTTGTAGGTAGTGTGCCTCTTTGTAAGCAGTGTGCTCGAGCAGTGAGCCCTAATTGGCATGTGCCATTCATTTTTCTTATTCTTCTAACAGAGAATAATCCTTGGGTTAATCACCCCGTGGTTTTTCCCTTATCCAAGTTTTCCATGTCAAAATCTTAGTGTCCAATGTGTTGATGTTTATCTGCTCTTGTGTTTATGCATTATGCTTTCATGGATGGATAATTGATATGCTATTAACTAACAAAGAAGAATCAAGTGTTTGAAGTAGAAGCAAGTTTTTGTACAACTGATTCACCCCCCCTCTTAGTTATGTGCCCTAGATCTAACAATTGGTATCAGAGCCAAGTCCTCTGAAAGGAGCTTAACCACTTGAGGAGATCCAGGATTTCGTCATACAAGAAGGATAGTCCGAAGTTCGATGGAACCAACTTCACTCTCTGGAAAGGTCGCATGAAATATCACTTGGAGTGTATGGGAAAAGCATACTTGGCCATGGTCTCAAAACCATATGTACCTCCACAAGGTGGTCTGACAACTCTGAATGAAATCACAAATGCTGAAAATAATTTGCGGACCAAGGAAGCTCTTCTAAGCGCATTGACTGACTCAGATTTCTCAAATGTTATTGACCTACCAACTACATATGAGATCTAGACTAAACTGGAACTTCTGTATGAAGGATATGAGTTTGTCAAGAGTGCAAGGTTGCAAAGTCTGAAAGGGAAATTTGAAAGATTGAAGATGAGAGATGATGAAAATATCACTACCTTTATGCCAAGAGTGAATGAGCTAGTTTGTGGAATTAGGAATGCTGGTAGAGTTCTGGATGAAAATGAAATTGTTTGCAAAATTCTTAGATCCCTTCTTGCTGCTTACAAAATCAAGGTTGCTACCATTGATGAATTTAGAGCCCATACAACTGTCACAAGAGAGCAATTGGCTAGCAAACTCGCTGCATTTGAAATGACTAAGTTTGGAGATGATCCCCCCAAGACTGAATCTGCATTCAAAGCTAGTGCCTATGTGAAAGGCAAACAAAGATTTGATCCGGGAGAGAACTCTTCAAGGAAGCTGTCATGGTATGAACAAGCAAGGAAAGATATGGAAGAGGAAGAAGCAAAAAAAACTCAACTTGAAGCCCTCATTGCAAAAAGATTGCCAAGAGGATCCGCTAAGTATGAAGGAAAACTACCCTTTAAGTGCTTCAACTGCAATAAGATTGGTCATTTTGCTTCAAGATGTCTAGAAAGATCTGCAAGGTCTAATACCAACAGACAAAGGTTTCAAAAGAACTGCTATTATGTTCATGAAGAAGATGACAATGAAGGAGTAACAGATGATGAATCAGAAATAGGAAGCAAATCCGGAAATGAATGGGTGTTTATTGCCATCAAGGAAGAAGATTCAATATCCTCTAAATCTATCAATCATAAGGTTGTAGAAAGAGCTTTGGCTGCCCAAATTGAAGAAAAGGATGATTGGGTTATTGACAGTGGATGCTCTCACCATATGACTGGTGACAAGAACAAGTTCTTAGATTTGGAAAAGTATGAAGGAGGAATGGTAAAGTTTGGTGACAATTCTGCTGGCAGAATCAGAGGTAGGGGAACTATTTCTTTTGATGGAAAGAGCAAAACCGGTAATGTACTATATGTTGAAGGATTGAAGCACAATCTTCTTAGTGTTGGTTAGTTAGTGGATAAAGGCTATGATCTCCAGTTCAAGAATGGAAGATGTAGAATCTTTACAAGCTCTGAAATTGAGATTGCATCTGGTACTCAAACTAAAGGTAATATCTTCCATCTGTTTAGTTCAAATAAAAGTTGTCTATTTGTTCAAGTTGATCAGAGTTGGCTATGGCATAGAAGGATGTGTCATGTAAATTTTGATAACATCATCAAGATAAGCAATATTCAGGCTGTAAGAGATCTTCCAAAATTGGTGAAACCTACAAATAGCTTGTGCAAAGAATGTCAGCTAGGTAAACAGAGCAGAGTCTCTTTCAAAAGCAAGGATTAGTCCACTACCGGATTGTTGGAATTAGTACATACTAATCTTTGTGGTCCAATAAGAATCAAGAGTATGCAAGGTGATAGATATTTCATGTTGCTAATTGATGACCATTCTCGGATGATGTGGGTTACCTTCCTAAAAGAGAAATCAAAAGCCCTTGAGAAGTTTAAAATTTTCAAAGCTATGGTAGAGAATCAAATCAGATTGAAACTAAAGTGTCTAAGGTCTGATAGAGATGGTGAATTCACATCTGGTGAATTCATAGACGTTTGTGAGAAGCATGGTATAAAGAGACAGTTGTCTGCTCCTAGGACTCCACAACAGAATGGAGTAGTTGAGAGAAAGAAATGGACCATCCAAGAAGCTTCCAGGACAATGATGATGGAAGCAAATGTTCCTCAGATGTTTTGGAGAGAAGGTGTCAGCACTGCAGTCTACACTCTTAACCGAGTTCAAATCAGAAACAATACCGGTAAGACTCCTTATGAACTTTGGTTTGGTATAACTCCTATTGTGAGATATTTCAGAGTATTTGGTAGCAAGTGTTACATCAAAAGAGATGAAGATCTAGGAAAGTTTGATGCTAGAAGTGATGAAGGAATTTTCTTGGGTTACTCCACTCAAAGCAAAGCATACCGGTGTTACAATAAGAGACTGAAAAAGATGATAGAAAGTACAAATGTGAAGGTTGATGAAGGAATTGAGAAGCCCTCGAGGTTTTATGAATATGATGAAGATGATCAGGATGGTGCTCTGATTCAAGGAACTCAATCCCTTCCTAAAAGTTAGATTTAGACTGATCCGGTAAATCAGGAAGAAGAGGTTTATCTGAATGAACTTGATCAAGAAACAACAGTGCAAGAGACTCCCAAAGTTCCAAGGTATGTAACTTTAAATCACTCTGAAGATCAGATCATAGGTGACAAAAGCAAAGGGGTACAAACAAGGAGGAAAATTGCTCAAAATTTAAATGAATGTTGTTTGATTTCAAAGATTGAACCTAAGACAATAAATGAAGCATGCAATGATGAAAATTGGACAAAAGCAATGGAAGAAGAGTTGATGCAAATTGAGAAAAATCACACTTGGGATCTTGTTCCCAGACCTAGAAACAAGAATATGATTGGAACCAAATGGGTCTTCCAGAACAAACTAAATGAGGTTGGCGAAGTTATCAGAAACAAAGCTAGATTGGTCTGCAAAGGCTACTCTCAAATAGAAGGAATTGATTTTGAAGAAACCTTTGCTCCAGTAGCAAGAATTGAAGCAGTCAGATTATTTCTTGCATATGCTGCCTTCAAAGACTTCAAGGTATATCAGATGGATGTCAAGTCTGCCTTCCTAAATGGTGATTTGGAAGAAGAAGTATACATTGAACAACCGGATGGATTTCAATTGTCTGATAATGATGATATGGTCTGCAAGTTGAAGAAAGCATTGTATGGATTGAAGCAAGACCCAAGAGCATGGTATGAAAGGTTGGATAAGCATCTTGTGCAGATTGGATTCAACAAAGGTACTGCTGACAGTAACTTATATTTCAAAATTGATCATGAAAACATTTTGACTGTTGAAGTGTTTGTGGATGATATCATTTTTGGAGGAAGAGATAGTATGTGCAAAACTTTTGCAAATCAGATGAAAAGTGAGTTTGAAATGTCTATGCTTGGTGAAATGAATTTCTTCTTGGGTCTGCAAATTACTCAAACAAAGAAAGGGATCTTCATTTCTCAAACCAAATATGTGAAAGAATTGTTGAGGAAATTTGGTACGGAAGATTCAAAGCCAATGAACACTCCTATGGCAACCGGATGTAAGTTGAGCAAAGATGATGACTCTCCAAAGGTAGATCAGACAAAGTATAGATCAATGATTGGTGGATTATTGTATCTCACTCAGACTAGACTAGATATAATGCAGGCTGTTGGTCTTGTGGCAAGATTTCAGGCTGATCTTAGAGAATCTCATGTTATGGCAATCAAAAGAATTTTTAGGTACTTGAAAGGAACAGTTGAGTATGGTCTATGGTATCCTAGAGATCCAAATTTCTCTCTTCATGCATATACAGATGCAGATTGGTCAGGAGATGTGGATGACCGGAAGAGCACCAGTGGTGGAGCATTCTTTTTGGGAAAGAGATTGGTTTCTTGGCTAAGCAAGAAACAAGATGCAATATCTCTGTCTACAACTGAAGCAGAATACATTGCAGCAGCAGGTAGTTGCACTCAAATCTTATGGATGAAGCAGATGCTAAGAGACATTAAAGTTGAATATGAGGAGCCTATCACAATTTTCTATGATAATTCAAGTGCAATTAATATTTCTAAGAATCTGGTATTGCATTCTAAGACCAAGCACATATCTATCAAGTTTCACTTTCTGAGAGAACAAGTGAACAAGGATGAAGTTAGATTGGAGTATGTACCCTCCAAGGATCAGATTGTAGATATTTTTACTAAACCTCTCCCCAAGGACTCTTTTGAGTATCTCAGAGAGAAGTTAGGGGTCATGGCCCCTCCGGTGATGAATTAGGATGCACTGATGTGCATCAGTCAAGTGGATATCACAGTCACATCTTGTGATCCGGATTGATGATGGGGAGCTGCTACTAACGGGGAGCAGCTGGTATGATTCTGATATGTTACAAGTGCAAGTATGAGCCCTTTGCCATTGATGTCAAAGGGGGAGAGAAGACATGTGAAAAACAAGTGGTTGATGATCAAAGGGGGAGCAGTAAAGGAAGAGAAGACATGTGAAGAGTTGTTGTTGATAGGGGGAGCTGTGACAGAAAAGAGAAGTTCTTGTCTTGATGGTTTTTCACAATATATGTTGCCATCAATGACAAAGGGGGAGATTGTTGCAAGTATGAGATTAACCAGTGTTGTCATTGATGTCAACATAATCATATTGCATTGGTAAGAAGGTTTGGATGAGCTGTGTGTTGAGGATATTAAGAAAAGTAGTCTCAATCAGGAACAGTGAAGAATAGTGATAAGAAGAAGGCAAATGTATTCAATAGGTTGAGAATCAGAGGATGCGGATTAAAGGGTTTGTAGATATGAGTCTTGAGATGATCCAGTTAAGATTTCAGAGGTCCACATGATGATATGAAAAAGTTGTGATCGGTCAATTAGAACCGGTTCTGGGAGCTGTTCCGGAGTGACAGAGTGTTACAAAAAGGTCTGGTGAGATCTGGAGGAGCATTGTCAGACTCTGTAGATTGGAAGGAGTGTTTGGGATGTCCTTGTGATGTGTCATCTTGGTTTGTACAAAGTTTGGAGGTCCAGAAGCACCTTTTTCAGTATGACAGTGGCAACAGACTGTGTTCTTGAAGTTCCGGATGAAGAGGAGAAGAGATTCCAATGAGTAGAGGAAGTGTGGATGTACCTAGTTAATCAGGCAAGCTTGTGAAGGTTCTTGGATCATGTTGAGGTTATGTTGTCGGTCCGCATTGGTGGTAGAGCCCGGAATTGAAGATATTCTTCCGGATGAAGTTCTTGCTCAGACTAGCCGACTGAATGAGTTGTTCATCTTGCGAATGTTCTTGTGGTGGCCAACCGGATGTATTAATCATCTTGCAGATGTCCTTATGGTTGATTGCCGACTTAGATGATTGTTCCTAAGTCGATGTCTTGTATAAATAAAGGTTGTCAGTTCATTTCAAAGTTAGTTGAGCAGCGGATGAGAGTGGTATAGCGAAATAGCGAAGGGCAGAGCATAAGTATCTCAGGCTTAAATGGAACTGATCCAGACATGGTAAAGATGTTAATCTCCAGTTCAAGTTTGTGATTCTTATCACTTTGTAGACAGTGTGTCTCTTGTAGGCAGTGTGCCTCTTTGTGAGCAGTGTGCTCGGGCAGTGAGCCCTAATTGGCATGTGCCATTCATTTTTCTTATTCTTCTAACAGAGAATAATCCTTGGGTTAATCACCCTGTGGTTTTTCCCATAACCGGGTTTTCCACGTCAAAATCTTGGTGTCCAATGTGTTGATGTTTATCTACTCTTGTGTTTATGCATTATGATTTCACGGATGGATAATTGATATGCTATTAACTAACAAAGAAGAATCAAGTGTTTGAAGTAGAAGCAAGTCTTTGTACAACTGATTCACCCCCCCTCTTAGTTGTGTGCCCTAGATCTAACAAGTTATGCATACCTAGGAGTTCAATGAGAGATAATTTGATCAAGGAGAAACATAGTGGTGGATTGGGAGGACATTTTGGCATTGATAAAATAGTAGGTTTGGTAAGTGAAAATTAGTTTTGGCCTCAGATATATAAGGATGTTAGAAAATTTGTGCAGAGTTGTAGAGTTTGTCAAGTTACAAAAGGGAGTAGTCAGAATACTGGATTGTACAAATATTTGACAGTACCGAAGAGACATTGGGAAGACATAAGTGTGGATTTTGTAATGGGATTTCCTAAGACACAGAGAGGACATGATTCAATATTTGTAGTGGTAGACAGATTTTCGAAGATGGCACATTTCATACCTTGTAAGAAGACAACTGATGCAGTGCATGTAGCAAACCTATTTTTCAAGGAGATTGTGAGATTGCATGGATTACCTAGGAGTATAATTTCAAATAGAGATGATAGATTCCTTGGATATTTTTGGAAGACACTTTGGAAGAAAATGAAGAAAAATTTGAAGTTCAGTTCAGCATTTCACCCAGGAGTTTGGGAAACTTGTTGAAATATTTGGTTGGAGACAAGGCAAGAAGTTGGGACTTGATCCTTTCACAAGCAGAGTTTGCATACAATAATTCAGTAAGTAGGAGTATCAGAATAACACCATTTGAGATTGTTATTGGAGTGAATCCTAGAGGAGTGACAGAACTACGAGACATGGGTATGGAAGAAAAGAGAAGTGTGGAAGTAGAAGAATTTGTAGATCACATGAAGACAGTGCATAATCAGGTGAAGAAGCATTTGGAAGATATGAACAACAAATATGAGGAGCAAGCAAATGAGAAGAGAAGACACAAGGAATTTGTAGTTGGAATGAAGTAATGGTATATTTGAGAAAAGAAAGATTTCTAGTTGGTACTTATAACAAGTTGAAGATGAAGAAGTTTGGACCTTGTAAGATACTCAGGAAATTTGATTTAGGAAACGCATATGAAGTGGAGTTATCAGAGACATTGAGCATATCACCTATTTTCAACATTGCAGACCTATATCAGTATCATGAAGTAGAGTTCATTGACAGCATGACAGAGGACTTGAAGAAGCAGTTACCACAATAAGCACTGGAGCAAATTGAAGACATTTTGGATAGTAGAGTTGGACGTAGTACCAGAGCAAGACAATACAAAGAATACCTTTTGAAGTGGAAAGGCAGACCGGAAGAAGATTCATCATGGATTTCTCAGGCTGAGGTGGACTATCTTGGTTCTTCCCTAGCCCCAGCAAAGTGAAGGACTCAATTTTTCAATAACCACGGATGTCTGATGTAGGAGCATCCCTGGTTCAAGAGCAATCTTGCATCAACCAAAATTATTTGCATTTCAATTTATTTGCAGTTCAGTTTGTTTTCTTTCATTTTCCTATTCAGTTTAGGTAGTTTAGTCAATAGCATTTTATGTATTTTGGTCTGCATTCTACCGCAGTTTCATTTCAGATCTCATGGAGATGGACTTAGCATCTAGATTCATTCATCTACATCATATCTAGAATTCAGAGAATTTGGATTAAGTACCGGAAAGTTATCGCTATCAGAAGATCAACTTTTTTCTCATAACAAAGCATCCTGATAGTCTCAGACAATCAGGTAAAGGAGAAGAGTTGTAGAGCATTCCTTGACTTGTGAAGCTTAATGACACATCATTCAATGATATTTGGTTTGTGGCTAACCTTTCCTAAGATCCCTACTTCATTCCATTCATTTGCGAAGGTGTTCTATGCATTTAGGTTTGACCTATCCATGTACACATGTTACAACTCTTCATTGGAGTTTGTGATCTTCGCTAGCTGACGCGGAGGAATCTATTGTTCTGAAGATGATATATAATGATGTAATAGATTCCTAGGAAAGTAGTTAGTGATCGATTCATAATCCTTAGTTTAGATTTTGTGTGAAGGAGCTTCAAAGCTATATCCTGCGCATATTATGATATTTTGTAATCAGGTTTTTGAGCTCCAATTGTAAGCCTGCATGATGTCGGCCAGATTGTATTTGAATTCTATGATATACTGAATGACTAAATCTACATTTGTTTCATATCTTTGGAGTTGTTTCTGTTGTGTTTTCTCTTGTTACACGGCATAGATAGTTCATTCTGTGAGCCCTCCTACCATGACTGCACCACTTTTTGATGGGGTTGAAGGGATCACCTCATCTTCTAACAGGGTCTGAGTTATCAAACTGATCATAGTGGAGTCTTGAATAGGATCTTCTAGAAGCACTTCATCTACTATCTCCTCAATGATATTTGAGCCCACTTTATACAAAATATCATCCACCAATTTCTCTGCACCCTTGAGAGGAAATGAATCTACAAAGTTTTCCATAACTTTATTATTATCTAATCTGGTATCCTTCACAAAAAGGGGTACATCTAAATTCTCAACTCCTAAATTTAAATCCTTTATCAATTGAATTACTGGATTAGTTGGATATTCTCTACCAACAGATACATCTGGGTTCAAACTGGGAGTATTAGAAGGAACAATAAAATCAAACCCTTCAGCTTCTGCATCAAAATTTGTTAAAACAATATGAGAAGGACCTAGTTCAGTGTTACACACTGAATCCTTGTTCACAATTCCATCCAAAGAGAATTCTTCCTTGGAATTTACCAAAACATTAGTAGAGTGGTTTGGAGAAGCAATCGCCTCATTTACTTCAACCTGAGTAAAAAATGGAATTTCACCTTCTTCTAGACCATTCTTTTCTTCTGCATTTTCTACATATTAAATATCATTAGATTTTCCTACCTTTATATCCTCCCCACAATCCACCACTTCCAAACAAAACTTTTCATTGACTAACACAGCCTGATCTTTATCTAGATTAACCCTAGTAGCTTCATTTAGAATAGGGGGAATGACTTTGAGACTATTTTCTAGTTCATCACATGCCAATGAATCAAACATATTATCAAAATCACAAATAGTTTGCAGATCCTCTAAAACCAAACTCTAAATCCATGAGATTTTAGAATTTTTTAGCACTGCCTTATTTGGAAGAGGAAAGGTTGTATTCATAATCATCCACATGCGAACCCACAAACGAGGGTTTTCAAATGTTAACAAATCATGGTTTACAAAAAAACCTATTTTCTCTACCATAAGTCTAATAACCTTCAAGTCCCTGTACTCCAGAGGGAGATTGTGAAGACTAACCCAGAAAGGAAAAAAATTCCCTTTATTTGCCACAGGATCAAAATTAGGCACCCAGTCTTGCAAAAAAATTCCTCTCCCATTGAAGAACAAAGACTTAATTTTCAAAATGTTATCTCTTGCCTCTTTAGATGAAAAAATTGGTACAAAAAAACTAGATCCCTTATCTAACATAAAAAGATTTGTGATTTCTGCCCAATTCTCCTTAGCCCATTGATCTAAAACATCCATATCTAGAGAAAAGTTCTAGATCTTACCTAAAAGAGTAGTTTGGCTTAAATATTTCACATGCAGTAAGATTAAGTCATCAGGAATCTGAATCTCAATTTCTTTAGAAGTCCCAGTTGAACCCTCCTTCTGCAACTCTTTCTTTCTCCAGATTATCATGCAAGGTTAAGATTAGGTCTAATTATAGGTTAGGGATGTAACACTACTACTCCACACAAGTCTCCACCTAGTTCTCCAACTTCATCTCATCAAGGAAGCTCTATGTAGCTATTTTGTATATGCCTTCAGGCTTGTGATATGTATTTTGGCCCTATGGGCATTTTGTATCATGACCTTTATGAGATGTATACATGATTTTGATTGATATATGAGATGATGAATGTTGGCGGCGATACTATATGGATGTGTTATGATGATGTTATGGTTATGCATTTGTGATTATGATGTTTTATGGCTGTATTTGATGGATGTGTATGGATGATTATGTATTATGGTGTATGGATGTATGATGTTTATGGATGCATGTGATGGTGTACACATAGGGATGTTTCATGGTTTTATGGTTTATGAATTATGTGCACTATGGTGTGGATTATGTTATGGATTATGCACTAATGTGATGTTTTATGGATGATTAATATATACTTAGATTAATAAACATATATTATGGATGGATTAATGAGATGCAAATGGAAATATATATTTAGATTAATAAACATATATTATGCATGGATAAATGAAATACAAATGGAAATATATGCTTAGATTAATAAATATATATTATGTATGGATAAATGAAAAGAAAATGGAAATATATGCTTAGATTAATAAGCATATATTATGTATGGATTAATGAAATGCAAATGGATGATGATAAATGTAATGGTATGGTAATGATTATTATTGATTAATGATGTGGTGTATGCAAGATGGAGGATGCAGGTCATGATACATGCGATGCTTAGAACCATGGTGAGGAGTTTGAGGGAGGGGGGGTATGGATTGTTGGGATAAGGTGCCATTAACCTTGTAAATCCCATAATTGTATTATTCCATTTATTATTTGTAATTACCCATAAGGGATGTACAAGTTTCACCAGTAGAAGTAAAAATTATTTATTGTCCACGGTAATTACAGAGTTACTACATGATGAGTCCCAAAGTTACCAATGGTAGTTACAGGATGTTATTTACTATGGTAAATGGTAATTGGTGAAAGTGGGGTGCACATGTGGAGGAATAATCTATTTTTAGTGTTATGGCGCACGTCACAGATGCTGTAAGGTGTAAGAGAATCTATGACAACTTACAGTTGTCATAACAACTGTAAGTTGTCATAAGAATCTATGACACTTATAATAGCATATGACATGTCATAAGATGTTGTAAATGGCTATTTTTGGCCCCAAGTCATTCAAGCTTGCATGGGCACATTTTCCCAAGTGTAGGATGCATGTATGACAGCATTTATGACCCCGTAAGAGCCTATTCTTGGCCATGGATGCGCAAGGTTGTATGGTTGACTCTTGACAAGTGTTATGAGCTTGTAAGAAGTCATTTAATGTCTTGAGGTTGTGTAAATTTTATATAAACCATAGCATAGTAGATGAGATGCATAATAACAATTTACAGGTACCTAAGTTCTACCGGAGTGAAAGTTGGAGGACAGTTCGGAAGTGAATGTATTTGTAATCTCCTTTTGTGAAGATAATACAACTTGACCTCTTTTCTTGGTGGAGTTTTTTTACCTGAAAGGGTTTTCTCCATGTTAAACACTTGTGTTATGTGCTTCATTCTGCTTCTGGTATATTTTTGTATTGTGGGTTTATGTTTTGTTACAATCTCCATTGTTAATAGCACATAGTTAAAGATTGCTGAAATTTATTTTGAATCAGATTTCTGTTGAAGTATTGTTGCTTTCATTTCTAACATTTGGTATTAGAGCCTGGCCAGCTTTGACTCTTGGGTGGTAGTGTGGAAGCTGTAGCTACAGTGGGAGATTTGGTTGTGTTTGTTTTGTAGATCTTGTGTTATTATTATGGTTGCATCCACCGTTGCATTAACCTCTCGATTGGACATTGAGAAGTTCAATAGAACAGGGTATGAGTTGTGGAAGCTGAAAATGGAAGATTTGTTGGAAGAAAGAAACCAATGGTTGGTTGTTCAAAAAGAGAAAAAATCTGATGATGCCTCTCAAGATGAGTGGGATAGACTGGATAAGAAGGCACGGGGAACCATCCGATTGTGTCTTTCAGACTCTATCCTGTTGAATGTTGCAAAGGAAGAGACTGCATACAAGTTGTGGAAACAGTTGGGTGAGATCTATCAAGCCAAGAGTATGGTAAATAAACTTTATTTAAAAAGAAAATTGTTTTCCATGAAAATGTGAGAAGGTGTATCAGTTGCAGAGCATTTAAATTCTTTTAATTTGTTAGTGAGTTAGCTTGATTCAGTAGATGTTGAGGTTAGTGAGGAAGATAAATGTATCTTACTTCTTTGTTCTTTACCTAAGTCTTGGGAGAATGTTATCCTTGCTATCACTACTAACCTTGCGGATCTGAAGTTGGATGCTCTTGTTTTAGTGCTATTGTCATAGGAATTGAGGAAGAAGAGTTCAAATAGTTCAGGGGATGCTCTCAATGTTAGGGGAAGCTCTAATGAAAGAGGACCTAAAAGAGATTAGAAAGGGGCTAAGGACAAGTCCAAGGGCCGGTCTATGACTCTTGGTAAAAAGAACAGAGTTAAGTGTTGGAACTGTGGTAAAAGGGGACATGTGAAGGAGTGTAGAAACCCCAAGAAACAGTGGGAGAGTGCTTTGGATAAGTCCTCGAATGCAGGTGAAGAAGTTTTACTTTCTGCATGTAATCTTGTTTCTAATGATCACTGGTTGGTTGACTCAGGATGCTCATTTCATATGACTCCACATAAGGAATGTTTCTCCTCATATGAATAATATGATGGAGGTAATATCTACCATGGTGACAACTCTTCATATCCGATTGTCGGGTAAGAAAAGGTATTGTTGTGTTTTAGTGATGGGAGGATTAAAACCCTCCCAGGTGTTTTGCATGTTCCTGGATGAGCTAGAAATCTAATTTTAGTTTTGAAGTTGAATGATTTGGGAATGCATGTGACATTTGACAAGCATGGCTGCAAGTTAGTGAGAGGGAACTTGGTGGTAGTGAAGGAGAAGAGATTCAGAATCCTTTTCAAGCTTGAAGCCACTATAGTTTATAATGCCTCCTTTGTATCTACGGTTAATACTGAAAATGCATGTATGTTGTGGCACCGTAGATTGGGCCACACAAGCAATAATGTATTAAAAACTATTAAGAATAAAAATTTGTTGGATGGTTTCTCCTATTCTAATGAGTACTTTGATTTCTATGATCATTGTGTGTTTGGTAAATAAAATTGAAAATCATTTCCTTTAGGAAGAAATAGAGTAAAAGAGAAGTTAGAAATTATTCATATGGATGTGTTTGGACATATGGATAATGAATCTATTGGAAAATCTCATTATTTTGTAACTTTCATTGATGATGTATCCAAATTTACATGGATTTATTTTATGAAGAATAAAATTGAAGATTTCACTAAGTTTAAGGAATTCAAAGTCTTAGTAGAGAACCAATTAGGTTTAAAGGTAAAAATATTAAGATTTGACAATAGAGGGGAATATTGCTCTAAGAAATTTGATGAGTTTTGCAAGCATGCAGGTATAATCAGACAAAAGACAACTCCGTATACACCACAGTAGAATGGTGTTGCAGAAAGGATGAACTGAACAATTATGGAAAGGGCCAGAAGTATGCTTAGTGATGCATAGTTGGATAAATGTTTTTGGGCAAAGGCTGTATGTAATGCTTGCTACTTGATAAATAGATCTTATAAGGATCTTGATTCGACACCTTATGAAATGTGGACAGGTAAGAAACCTTCTATTTCACATTTAAGGGTTTTTGGTTGTGAGCCTTCTATTCATGTGCCTAAGGAAAAGTGATCTACGTTGGATCCAAAAGCTAAAAAGTGTACATTCATTGGATATGGTGATAATGTGAAAAGTTATAAGCTTTGGAATCCACTAACCTGCAAGATTATCTTTTCAAGAGATGTTATTTTCAGGGAACTTAGAGCTATTTCTAAACCTGAGCAACCAAAAGAAAAATATGAAAAGGTAAAGAAGGTGCACTTTGATTTAGAGTAGCAAGATACACCTCAAGAAGAATAGAATGATGGATTGGGGGGTGAAGAAGAAGAAGATTTGAGTAGTTCTGATGAAGATGAATTTGTTGTTACAGAAGAAGTTGGTGCAGATGATCATGCAGAAGAATGAGTAGAGTCTCTTACTCCACCCTTGAGGAGATCCACAAGACAGCAGAATCTAGTTAACAGGTATAGCCCACCAGATTTTTGTTATGTATATATGCTTTATTGAGTACTAACAATGAACTTAGATCCTATAGGGAAGCTATTTTTGTAGATGATAGTGAGTCTTGGCAGTTAGCCATGCAGGAGGAGATGATGGCTTTAGACTCTTGTAATACCTGGGATCTTGTTCATTTGCCCAAAGGAAGAAAGGCCATAGGATGTAAGTGGGTCTTCAAGAAGAAGTTTGGAGCAGACAAGTCATTAGAGAAGTACAAGGCTAGACTATGATTGGGAGATTGAGCAAATGATTGGGAGATTGAGCAAATGGATGTTAAGACTGTGTTCTTGCATGGAGATCTTGAAGAAGAAATTTATATACAATAGCCTATAGGTTTTGAGGTAAAAGGAAAAGAACATTGGGTTTGCAGGTTAAAGAGGTCTCTTTATGGTCTGAAACAATCCCCTAGAATGTGGTATCAAAAGTTTGACTCATTTGTTTTGAAATTGGGTTTTATTAGAAGCGAGGAGGATCATTGTGTTTACATTTATTGTATTGATGATTCTATACTGGTTATTGCTTTGTATGTTGATGACAGGTTATTTTTCAGCAATACTAAGGGTATGATCAGTGAGCTTAAAGCCCAACTTTCAGGTGCATTTGATATGAAGTATCTTGGTGCTACAAGGTATATTTTGGGAATGGAGATCAAGAGTGATAGAGTTAACTTAAAGCTTTGGTTGTCACAAAGTAAGTATGTGAATACTATTTTGTAGTGATTTAGTATGTAGGACTGTAACCCAATTAGAGTGCCTTTACCCATTGGTACTAAGCTTTCATTAGATATGTGTCCAAAGACTAAGGATGATCTTGAGGATATGTCTAATGTGCCATATACTAGTGTATAGGGAGTTTGATGTATGCAATGATTTACACTAGACTAGATATTGCCCAAGCAGTGGGAGTTTTGAGCAAATTTATGTCTAACCCTAGTAGACAACATTGGATCTATGCGAAGAGGGTGTTTAAATATCTTGTAGGTACTCCTAATCATTGTTTGGTTTATTCTACTGCTGATAAATATTTGGACATATAGGGTTTTGTTGATGCAAATTGGGCAGGTGACTTAGATAGTTGAAGGTCCACTAGTGGCTATGTGTTTACTCTATTTGGAGGTGCAGTGAGTTGGATGAGTAAGAGGCAGCCCATAGTTGCTTTGTCCACCACAGAAGCAGAGTATATGGTTGCTACATATGTCTCTAAGGAGGCATTTTAGTTGAGGAGACTGTGTACAGGTATTGGTTTTGATTGTAGGATCATTCAAATTGGTTGTGATAGCCAGAGTGCTATCTGTTAGGCCAAGAATCCCATGTATCATGCTCAAACTAAGCATATTGATGTTTAGTATCACTTTGTTCGAGAGTTGGTTGCAAATGGAGAGATTGAGCTGAAGAAGATAGACAATCAGGAGAATGTTGCAGATTCATTAACCAAGCCTGTGAGCACAGAGAAGTTCATCTGGTGCAGAGAGGCCATGGGCCTTGTTTCTAGTGCCTGATTATTTTTCATTTGATTTCCTATGGGTTGATTTACAATGTATAATGTCAAGTGAGAGAATGTTGGGATAAGGTGCCATTAACCTTGTGAATCCCATTATTGTAATATTCCATTTATTATTTGTAATTACCCATAAGGGATGTACAAGTTTCACCGGCAGAAGTAAAAATTATTTACTATCCACGGTAATTACAGAGGTAATTACCAAAGTGGTGTGCACATGTGGACGAATAATCTATTTTTAGTGTTATGACGCATGTCATAGATGCTGTAAGAAGGTGTAAGACATTCTATGACAACTGTAAGTTGTCATAAGAATCAATGACACTTATAATAGCATATGACGTGTCATAAGATGTTGTAAGTGGCTATTTTAGCCCCAAGGTGTTCAAGCTTGCATGGGCACATTTTTCCAAGTGTAGGATGCATGTCTGATATCATTTATGACCCCGTAAGAGCCTATTCTTGGCCATGGACGCCCAAGGTTGTATGTTGACTCTTGACAAGTGTTATGAGCTTGTAAGAAGTCATTTAATGTCTTGAGGTTGTGCAAATTCTATATAAACCATAGCATAGTAGATGAGATGCATAATAATAGTTTACAGGTACCCAAGTTCTACCGGAGTGAAGGTTGGAGGATAGAGGTAGTGAATGTATTTGTAATCTCCTTTTGTGAAGATAATAGAACTTGACCTCTTTTCTTGGTGGAGTTTTTACCCGAAAGGGTTTTCTCCACATTAAACACTTATGTTATGTGCTTCATTCTGCTTTTGGTATATTTTGTATTGTGGGTTTATATTTTGTTACAATCTCCATTGTTAATAGCACACAGTTAAAGATTGCTGAAATTTATCTCGAATCAGATTTCCATTGAAGTAGTGTTGCTTTCATTTCTGAGATGGATATAGGCCTAGTGGATGGTTAGGAGGGGGTTGGGATAGATTAGGAAGGGTGAATCTTAAGTCACTTAAGCCCCATCATTAGAGAGGTATTTTTGGGTGGGGTGGAAGTGGATAGGATTGGTTAGGGGATGGGATGAAGTTGGTTAGGATTTGGTAGGATAGGATGGTTAGGCAGTGGGAGGAATTTGTTAGGATGGGGGGGATGAGGGGAATAGTTATACCTTTTTCTTCATTAATGCTAAGCCAAGGTGAGATAATCACATGGTTTGATGGATGGGAGATGAGGGTATATTAAGGTTAATGGGTTGCGGTGAGAATTGTATTGATATTTTGAGAGCAAACCTAGATTTATTATAGCAAAGAGGATATTTTCACCAAGTTATGAAGGACCAAGGTGATGATGTATATCCATCCTTTGCATGGACTAGACCCGCAAAGAATAGGATGATCCCATGAATGCCCAAGATAGTACAATCTTGTCTAGATGAGGGAAGGGGAATCATAGCATAAGTCCTTAGTACACCAAGGGTGTGATGAACCTTAGATGCAAAATGAAATCAGTGTGCTATAAACGACCCTACATTTCACAAGATATGAATACAAAATTGGAGTACTAAGACCAACCCACAAGTACATCATACAAAAGCCATGACCATGACCCATTCTAGGTGTTTTTCACCACATACGATGATATAGTGAGATCAAGGTAGCTTTGAAATGATCCTTGGAATGAGACAAAAAATAAAATTAAATAATCAAAAAGATCAGTTGACCAAACAAACAACCATTGTATCTCTTGCCAAGATAAGTGTTGATTTAATTGATTCTACCTATTGTAGGAATGATATAACCGTTAAGGCAGGGATCAATTGGATGATAATGATAAAAGTCAGAAGATGGGAAAAAAGATATAGGCCATGTGTCGTGGTTTAATAATTGATAATTTTTATGTGAAAGATGATGCTTTTGATAGTATGCCTAGCAAGTGTATTGCATTTGGATCAAGTGTAAACTCAGGGAAAAGGGACCATCCAAGTGGGTTAGATGGGTACATCTTATGTACCTATGTACTAGATACTTCCTTCATGTTCCAGACTACCTACATACCCTATATCCATGGGATCAAGGCACATTAAGATGCAGGTGGTGATGATATGTAGTTCTGATTTGTGGTGATGCTGTGGGATGGTTTGGGATGGGTTGGATAATGTGGGATGGGATGGTTGATTTGGGATAGGAGTGATGTTGATGATGGATAGTTTTTGGGATTTTTGTATTTTCTAATGTTTTTGGGATTTTGTGGATATTTTTATTTTTTTAGATTTTCTAAGTTTTCTTATTTTTTTGGATTTTGGTGATTTTGTGGTGTTTTTGGATTTTTCTAGTTTTTTAGTATACAAGGAAGGCATACACTGATCCCACTTATTCAGGAATCTACCTCAGGTGGGTGATGAAGGGTGGGAATAAGTGATGTTGAATGTTTTCTAAGTTTTTTGATTTTTTTGGAGCACCAACCACTGATGATCAACCTTCCACATCTACACCCACAAGCCACCCACCCACAAACAAGTACAACCTTCTTGAGCACCTTGGGAAGACCCCCGCACAAATATCTATCCTAGAGTTGTTTCACACATCTCCTCTCCACAAGGAAGTCCTTGACAAAGCCTTGATGGAGACCTGCATTCCTACCAACTTGAATGCTGACTAATTCCAAGCCATGGTGGGACACATTGCCATATCATCTCACCTTTTCCAAGCAAGACCTTCCTACTACAAGCACATCTCATAATGAAACTCTCCACATTGAAGTACACATTATCCACAAACATACCATAAAAAGAGTCTTAATATATCGTGGCTCCGGCCTAAATCTTTACACTCTTAAATTAATAAAACAATTGGGATATTCCGATGAGGTTATAGACTCGAGTGAGATCATCACCATCAAGGGATGCGATGACACTGAGAGCCTATCTAAAGGAACCATCAAGATTCCTATCCAAGTAGGACAGAAGATTTTGGAGACCAAATGTCAAGTGCTTGATCTTGATCTCCCTTATAATATCCTCCTCAGTCACCCATGGATCCATGCCATGCAAGTTGCTCCATCCACATTCCATCAATGCCTTAAGTTCCCATACAATGGCACGGAAGTCACAATTTATGTTGACCCACGTCCTTTTCAATATTTCACTTTCTTAAAAGGATAAGATAAGATTTTTTGCCCCTACAACAATGCCATTAAACAATCCACTTCCTGACCAAAACCATCCACTAATTACATGAATCTCTCTAACATTGTAGACTACCTACATACCCTGTATCCACAGGATCAAGGCACATTAAGATTTAGGTGGTGATGATATGTAGTTCAGATTTGTGGTGATGATGTGGGATGGTTCAGGATGGGTTGGATGATGTGGGATGGGATGGGTGATTCGAGATAGGAGTGATGTTGATGATGGGTATTTTTCGAGATTTTTGTATTTTCTAATGTTTCTTAGATTTTGTGGATATTTTGATTTTTTTGGATTTTCTAAGTTTTTTGATTTTTTTATTTTGGTGATTTATTGGTGTTTCTAGAATTTTCTAGTTTTCTATTGTACAAGTAAGGCATACAAGGATCCACTTCTTCAGGAATCTGCCTTGGGTGGGTGATGAAGGGTGGGAATAAGTGATGCTGAATGTTTGTTCTAGCCTAAACCTTTGCACTCTTAAATTAATAAAATAATTGGGATATTCTTATGTGGTTGTAGACTCGCGTGAGATCATCACCATAAAGGGATATGATGACACTGAGCACTTATCTGAAGGAACCATCAAGCTTCCTATCCAAGTAGGACAAAAGATTTTGGAGACCAAATGTCAAGTGCTTGATCTTGATCTTCCTTATAATATTCTCCTCAGCCACCCATGGATCCATTCCATGCAAGCTATTCCATCCATATTCCATCAATGCCTTAAGTTCCCATACAATGACATGGAAGTCACAATCTATGCTGACCCACGTTCTTTTCAATATTGTACATTTTTAGAAAGACACAATCAGACTCTCTGCCCCTACAACAATGCCATTAAACCATCCACTGCCCAACCAAAACCATCTGTATACACTTAAAAATGACACGACTCGGTTTAAATAAATATTCTTAATATTTATTTAAGTCTAATTCCTCTATCAATAAATAAATAAACAAATTTATTTATTTGATTTATATTTCTCTAAAGTTAATTAAATATCAAATTATTTTATTACCTCTTCTAAAGTCAAAATTAAATAAAATCCTTTATTTAATTTAAATTCTTCCAAACAATTAAATAATTCTTAATTATTTAATTAAGTCAAGTTGTTCCTCCAAATTTAAATAAATAAATCAAATTTATTTAAATTCTCTCAATCTCTAAAAATAAAATACAATCAAATATTTTATTTATTCTTCCAAATCATGCACAAACAATTAAATAAATTTATTTATTTAATTTGCTTTCTTATCTTCTAATTCCTCAATTAAATAAATTTATTTATTTAATTTGCTTTCTTATCTTCTAATTCCTCAATTAAATAAATTTATTTATTTAATTTGTTTTCTTATCTTCTAATTCCTCAATTAAATAAATTTATTTATTTAATTTGATTTCTTATCTTCTAATTCCACAATTAAATAAATTTATTTATTTAATTTGCTTTCTTATCTTCTAAATTCCTCAAAAATCTTCCAAATCTTCTAAAAATAAATCTTCTTCATGCACACTAAATTAAATAATTTATTATTTAATTTCTCTCAAATCATGCAAAAGCAAATCACAAGTTGAGTTAATTGATTTTAAACAACCTTGTTTTTATCAACAACTCTTAAATTAGAATAAAACATTCTAATTTGAGAAAGCAAATCTTATCTTTGTCATGAAAGTAGTTAACTCAAAGAAAATAACTTTTCTTTGACACTTGTCTTCTTTCTATTTGTGCACATTCCCGCAAATCTTCTCAACCGTTGATCTTCTCATTCTTTCTATACCATTGATCTTTTCTCTCACAAGTCTATAAATACAACCCTATTCTTCCATTTCTATCATCCAAGCTTTAAGTAATATTACTCTGTCGAATTACCAGTGCACCTTTGGCACCCTCCCATATTCATTTTGCTTGAGATCATCCTCATTGCATTTGAAGCTCATCTTCATTGCAATAAAGTATCGCAGCCATTTCTCCATCGCCATCTTGAAGAACGGAGCAAGGAAGAGCGCTTCCTGAGGGCAACTTTCATCACAAAAAGATCAATCGAGACTAGGCAAACAATGGAAGCCGTGAGGTAACAAAGCTTTGTAAGTTTGTTTATTTGTTTAAATTTTTGTTATTTGCAATTTCCATTGTGTTATTGGGTTTTGATATTCATTATTAATATTATCCAATTTTCCCCATAACATTTTTGGTGCCCACCATGGGGCCTTTCCCCAAATCTAATCCAAAACTGAGTTTTTGAGTGAGAGGTTTCATACAGGTTCATTTCTGTGCATCTGTGCAATCCCAATGTGCATCTAAACTATCTTTCCATGCATACAATCCTTCAATGAATCCATCATCAAAAGCTGCGCATCTACCACCTATTTTGGTGCATACGATATTCCTACGGATCTGACCATAGAAGCTTCACATCTGCCATTTCTTATGGCGCATATGATATTCCTATGCATTTACTCTTCTATTCTATGCTTATAACCTCTGTTTCTGCACTTCCATAATTCCTGCGCTTTGGAGAACTGTTTCTATGCATTCAAGCTCTGAAGCTGTGCATCTGTCCTAAACAAGGATTTTAGAGTGTTGCTTGTGGTTTTTGCTAATTCTAACGCTTGTTTTGCAGGACTATTTTCTCATCTACTTGCAGGCATAGAAGCTGGTTTAGACATATAGCTGCACCTATTAGCTCATCATAGATTTATTTAGCAGAGAAAGTAAAAAAAAATTGTTCATACAAATCTCACATAGTTCTAACTAGGAGGGTTGTAACTGAATCATTGCTATCTTGCATATCATTGGGTCATTGCTATATTGCTATCTTTCAAGGTTACACACATTTCTATCTTGGTAAAAATTGAACCATTGCTATCTTGTAATCACTTCAAAGTTAACAAATTGTGTGTGCCCGAGTAGCGTAGCGCATTTATATTTTTTCATTTTAAATAGGATTGAAAGAACCACTGTCTTTTGTGTCTTTGGAATGACATTAGGCATATGCTCTCCCCTATCTTGGGTGATCAGACTGTTAGACATGCCATTTCGCATGTGTTGAACCTTTCGAGGGGCCTACTCTTGAATACCCATCGTCCAAGTAGGAATGACCCTAAGTGGTAACAAGCTAAAGCCAAGGCCTGCCAAGCCACTCTAAATAAATTGTGGTTGGAGTAAAAACTTCAAGCAACAAGTGAAGTTGTGTTATACTGACAACCAACCTCCCCCAAAACCCTCCAAGGCATAACCCTTGCAAGCTGGGAGACTCCACAACGGAGAGTAGTGCTGCCGCATGTATAACCACTCAAACAACTACCCTCATTACATATCCTTTGTTTTAGTAGCCCAAAATTTTTCTATTTGTTGATGCAAAAGGTGGGACCTTTGAATCCGCCCCGATTCTTGTGGTTCTTAGTAGAGATAGTAGGGACAATCTTAAGGTTCGGTGGGGTTACAAGCCTTAGGAAACCTATAACCTGGTATGCATGAGAAGTGAGTGTTGTGGAGGGGAGCTAGTGCTACAAAGTTCCTAAAGCTATCCGCTTTAAATATGCACAGCTAGGGGATCTGACAAATACTTTCCTTACTATCCTAGGTTTGTAACTATTTTTCATCAAAAAGAGTTCAAAAATTACATTTTTTTTTAAAACCATGAAATCATTCTATGTGTTTGCTATGTCTTCTTACTATAATTGATAAAATCAGATCAAAAAGACCAACCTGCAACAAAAAAATTGAAAAATGTGCCAAAAAACAATTGAAAAACTAGAACTGTGTATTTAACTTCTGAACCTGTGCATATGTTTTGACTCTCTGTGCATATAGGCCGACTTCTTGCACATCTGAGACCTATTACTGTACTTTTGCAATTTATCAGTTCAGTGCATTTGTACCGACTGGTTGCACTTTTACCCTCTGTTTCTACACATCTAATTTTTGCGCATGCAAAACAGAGAGCATTTCCACACCTTTTGAGAGCAAAATATCAACCTTTCTAGATACCCATTTTGGTCTTGTGTCAATTTCTATAGAGATGGCAAACCAATCAAAATATATTGCTTAAACACTCCAATATCTACAAGTACAAATTAACTTAGGTCCCTCATCCCAAGATTGTATAGCAATTTCTCAAGAGCTCCAAGTCTTGCAACAAGAAATGGAAATTCTACAAGTTGAATAGGTCAGTACTAGCTACACCTCACACCAAAATTGTACATCATTTTCCCGTCTTAATGATACTCGTGACAAGACAAGCACCACCTCAAGTTTGAACTTGTATGCCACTCCTTCTACTAGTCCTCCTTCACCATCTCCTAGAACACATATCCCAAAGGATACCAGTTCTACACCAACGCTGCCATCAAGTTCCCCAAGCTCTAATCTAAAAACTAAGGAGTCCTTCAATGATATGATGGAAAGACTCTTTCCAAAATCTAAAAGCAAAAGAAAAGCTATGGAGAACTCCAATTCCACTCATTCATTGCCTCATTCATGTACCCATACACCTACAAAGGATGTGATCCAAGGGCTACTGGCAGAGAGTTAACCATGTCCCCAAATTCTAGTCCTTGACCTTACAAAAGATCTTTCCAATAGCATGTCAAATCCTACAACCCCTTGAGCTTACTAAAGAACCTCCTACTATGAACCAAAGTCAAGGTCCATCGTACCTTCATGTTGTTGACCATGAGCTTATCCAAGAGTCTTCTACCTCTAGTCCAATTCAAGTAACCCAAGAGGTATGTCAAGAACCTAATCCTAAGCTTGTGGAAACATCAACCTTTTGTCTAAATCAGGATCAAAACACTACCATCCAACCCATTCATAACCTATATTGTTTCCATGATCAAGATACCATCTTTGATGAAGAAGCTATCCATGAGCAACTTGGTCCTATACATGAGCAAGAAATCCAAATATGACCCATCTATAACCTATATCTGTTATATGATCAAGATATTATCGTTGATGAAGAACCTATACACAAACACATTGATCCCATCATGCTTAATCATATCTATGATCAAGCAATCCATGATGATCCTCTTAGCCAACTTTATGCATTCCATGGTCATGAGCTTATCAGCCCATCTATCCATTCTTCACCTAGTCCTATCTATGATCTAACAACTTCCACTTCCCTTGATGAGACACTTGCCTCCCAAGTGTACATAGATGATACAACCAATAACTTGGATCTTAATGAGCATAATGATAATCAAGATCCTAACAATCCTCCTCCATGCATTATCGACCATGTTACAAATCCGTTATCCTATCCTCTTGGTCTCACTACCTTCATGCATGAATGTTCTTCCTTAGGAGAACACCAACCATTATCTACCACTTCACCTTCTTCATCCAATAAAGAGCTTGCATCTAGTGTCCAAAGCACTCATAATCCCATGGTCCATCGCATACTACAGAATATGAACTGTCAAGGTAAAGGCTTAGGCCTTCATGAACAAGGTATTTTGGAGCCCGTCCATGTCAATGTTCCTCCTCGCTCATACGGCCTTGGATACATACCCCAAGGTGAACAATCTCAAGATGTTGGTACTTCCTCCACTTCTCCTAAGTCCACCACTTTCTATCACAAACCCTATCATATCCCCAAAACATATGTTGTCATTCCACCTCCATCATCCTACAATTGTCAAAAGCATGTGACCATACACCTTCCACCATCCAATCTACCTCCACTACTTCCAACTCCTAACATCCCTCCATGCATCTTACTGCCACTTCTTCCAAAACCTTATCCATCCATCCATGGACCCTCTAAAAATCCCAATCATCACCAACAAATGCACATGTTGTCTAAAAAAAAGATCCCACCAACCCCACTTCCACCATCCCACAGGAATTCAATGGCAAAAATTTGGATGCCTCTACCTATAAGGTCAAAAATCCTAAGATTCCTCATGACCTAGGATACAAAAGCCAAGAATCAAATAATTATCCATCTTAAAAGGCTGCAAACACCCACACGCCTCAAAGCAAAAATCAAAAAGGTGTGGGTCCCCAAGCATCAAGTAATTACCTCCGAAGCTGAACAAAAGCCGCATATACCCAAGCCCATACCTTTAAAATCAAAGTCTAAAGGAAAAATGGTTTGGGTACCTAAGCAAAAAGCCCTCAAGTCAAATGAGGCATCCACCTCTCATGAATCTCAACCATCCACTTTCTCCTCTTTCATCCAAAAATCTCAAATCCATTCATCCCACATGACAAGCAAAAGTCAGAAAAATACTAAGTATATGTGGGTCCCTACATGCCTAAATCACTTATCCACCAAGAAAAACTCCCCATTGCTTCCTACACCACCTTCCTATCATAAGCTTCAAATTTTAACACGGTATGTGCAACCGTTGGTCATGATTCCCTTCCATCCTGTGACACTTCTACATACCTCTGTCTCCCCTTCTTTCCACTATTATCCTACATATCTTCCCCATTCTATTCCTATGGTCCATGCTTTTGCATAAGCCTTCCCTCCATCCATGCATAAGTCCTACATAATCCACTATCACACCTTCCAAATCGGCTATCTCTCTACTTCATCTTCCTTTAATGCGATCCTTACCAACATCTAAGCATAGCAACACTTGACTTGGTCCATCTAATGACATCCATCTCTACTAAGACTATCACCTTCATGGAACCAGGCACTGGATTCCCTCTCATCCGTATCCCACCTTCTCCCATCCAAATATTCAAAAAAAAAATCAAAAGAGTAAAGAGAAATCCCTTCGTCCAACTATGCAAATCTGGCAAACAGATGCCTTGGATAAGTACCATGATGAAAACCTGGCAAACAAGCATCATGTGTAAGTTGATCATCTATGTCACCTACAATTGGGGGTACCTTGTCTCATCGACATATCACTTTTCTCCTATCATTTCCTCCCATACAATTTCCTATCTTATCCTTCTATCCATTACATACCTATCCTATTGATCCATCCATCCTAATCCTCCATTCCTCCATTGGGCACAATGTTGACAAATGTTTTAGATGTCTCTTGACATACCTTATCCCTCCAAAACCACGCAAATCCTTCATTATCCTCTCATCCTCCTTCATTGTAATCTTTGTTATGTCAAATCCTAAGTTATTCCTATGTGACATAGTCCTTGGAGATTGCATCCTTGATTCCTTCTACCTAACCACCCGTTCCATTCCTTATCACCCATACATCTGCCTATCTATGGTGTTTCCTTGTCATCAGTATCATCTGATCTTGTTGTTATATGGAGCCTAATCAGACTCAGAGGTTATATTTACCCCACTTTTATCAGCGTGGTTTCCCCCCAAATTCCTACGGGGTCAAGGGGCAGCGCCCCTTGCGGGGTCCAGGGGCAGCAGTTGGCACAATCCTTTGATATGAAGGATTTGGGGGCAGTTAAACAAATCCTTGGTATGAAAATTTGCAGAGATAGGCTGAATAGAAAATTGACTCTATCTCAGGCTGCTTATGTTGAAAAGGTGTTGCAGAGATTCCACATGGAGAATGCAAAAGCTGTCAGCACACCTTTGCCTAGTCATTTGAAATTGACTATGGACATGTGTCCTAAGACACAAGAAGAGGAAGAGAAAATGTCCAAGGTACCATATGCTTCAGCTGTAGGCAGTTTAATGTATGCCATGGTATGCATGAGACTGGATATTGCACATGCTGTAGGAGTCGTTAGCAGGTATATGAGTCATCCCAGATTAGAGCATTGGAATGCAGTCAAATGGATTCTCAGGTATTTGAGAGGTACATCCAATAAACACTTATGTTTTGGGGGCTCTACTACTGATTTAGCAGGTTTTGTAGACTCAGATTTGGCAGGAGATATTGATACCAGGCGGAGTACTACAGGTTATGTCTTTACTGTAGGTGGAACAGCAGTGAGTTGGATTTCCAGGTTGCAAAAGGTGGTTGCTTTATCCACCACAGAGGCAGAATATGTAGCTACAACAGAGGCAAGTAAGGAGATGATATGGCTACAATCTTTCATGAATGAATTGGGCACACAACAGGTTAACAGTTATTTGTTTACAGACAGCCAGAGTGCCATACATCTTGCAAAGAATTCTGCCTTGCATTCAAAGACCAAACATATACAGTTGAGGTATCACTTCATTCGGTCGGTGTTGGATGATGGACAGTTACAGCTGGCAAAGATACATACAGATGGCAATCCAGTAGATATGTTTACAAAGGCAATGACAAGGGAGAAGCTGAGCTCCTCTTTAGCTTCGGTTGGTCTTCTAGATTGAACACAACAAAAATAGAACAGCAGAGTCCAGGGTGCTTATTTCCAGTGGGAGCTACAGGGTCAGTGGTGTTATGATCAGTCTCCAAGTGGGAGATGATATGGTGTGGAGTCTGATCAGTCTCCAAGTGGGAGATTGTTGTTATATGGAGCCTAATCAGACTCGGAGGTTATATTTACCCCACTTTATCAGCGCGGTTTCCCCCCAAATTCCTACGGGGTCAAGGGGCAGCGCCCCTTGCAGGGGTTTGGGGGCAGCGCCCCCAAGACGGGGTCAAGGGGCAACGCCCCTTGCGGGGTCGAGGGGCAGCGCCCTTGTGGGGGCTCAGGGGAAACGCCCCCGAAACCTCACACGGTTTTTTATTATTTTATAATGCACCGGGAGTTAATTTTTTCATTGACCGACATAAGAAAACCCTATTTTGTAACCGACAAAAAGCTTGATAAAAAGCGGCTAAGGGTTAGGGTTTTTTTTTGATATTGTATTGTAGCATTTTACAGCGGTATTGAGTTGCAGGGATTGCTGATTGTAATCGGTTTGATTTACTGGATAATAATATTGGACTCTCTGTTTGGTGGATGTAGCCCAAGTTTGGGTGAACCACGTTAAAAATTGTCTCTCGCTATTATTATTTCTGTGTATTTCCATTTCTCTATTTAATCTTTATTTGCATTTAATTGATATCTTCTGCCGGCTAACCCTAATAACCTACAATTGGGGGTACCTTGTCTCATCGACATATCACTTTTCTCCTATCATTTCCTTCCATACAATTTCCTATCTTATCCTTCTATCCATTACATACCTATCCTATTGATCCATCCATCCTAATCCTCCCTTCCTCTATTTGTTTGATCTTGATAATGATTGGGGGCACAATGTTGACAAATGTTTTAGATGTCTCTTGACATACCTTATCCCTCCAAAACCATGCAAATCCTTCATTATCCTCTCATCCTCCTTCATTGTAATCTTTGTTATGTCAAATCCTAAGTTATTCCTATGTGACATAGTCCTTGGAGATTGCATCCTCGATTCCTTCTACCTAACCACCCGTTCCATTCCTTATCACCCATACATCTGCCTATCTATGGTGTTTCCTTGTCATCAGTATCATCTAATCCATATCATGTCTCATCCGATCCATATCTAAAACCTAGCAATAACCTATCATGGGTTGATAGTCTCTCTTTTGTCACCTTATCTACTAAGGTCTTATCCCATATCCTATCCACAGTGTTAGCCTAGCATAACGTCTATCATCAATATCATAGGTTCAACCCTGAAGTACGTTGCCTCTTTATTGTCACATAGGCAAGGCCATTATCAATGTGCCCCCGAGGCTTCCCGTCCATCCCATATCTTGTCATCTATCCTCTAGTCCATCCACATTCATGGTCCAAGTCCTGAACTACATTGCCTCTGCATCGTCACGTAGGCAAGGCCATTATCAATGTGCCCCCGAGGCACTAGGTCAGTCCCTTAGGGTCCGTTTCCCTAATAAGGATTGTGAAATCTTTCACCAAACGCAAGCATGTTTAACAAATCACGCTTCCAAGCAGAAATCTTGATGCAAGTATCAACCTATCCAAAGCAAAACAAACAAGACCAAAACACATCAAAATGATTTTATCTATACTATGGCAAGAAAGCACATCTAATGCAAGAATGTCTTGTGAAAAGGTTAAGTTAGAGAGTCTTGATTTTTGTTATTATGTCTTTCTATGCTACTCGAGGATGCCAAAAGCTAGAGATGCTATGACGTGGGCATAATCATTTTTCTTTGTCTGGTGCTTGTGGATTAATCTTTAGTAGTGTGATGACTTTTGTCTAATGACATGATCAACAAAAAGATCATCGAAGACTTCCAAAGTCTAAACATGAAAAGAGGCAATCCTTGTCTATTGAAATGCAAGTGATACTCAGGTCATCTAGATTCAATTTTGACTAGATGCTTATATTAACTTACTATATCAAAATCCATGTAAGTAATACTCAGGTCATCTCAATTTAATTATACCTAGATGCTTGTATTTTCTTACAACATAATAAAGTCCCAATGATGAAACAAGCACTTCAAAATACTTGCAATATCAAGATGACAAATATCCATATCCATATCCATATCTGTATCCATATCCAATTGCATTTCACATACTATCCATGCAGTAAAGATTCTAAGCAAAGTATCAATGATTATAAAAGCTTGTTGTTCCTTCAAGTCATTCTTCTATCAATCAAATTTCTATATATCATCGTACCTTCCGAGCAGTGATCCAAATGCAGGTCCATCCTTAATCCATACCAATCAAGTCAAGTCAATCTTGTCAAATGATCCAATCACAATTAGTAGTCTTGATCCTTGTCTGGTTGTAAACCAACTCAATCAATTATAATCAATCAATTATCTTATACAAGATGTTGCATTGTTGAAATTAGACCAACATAGGCATCTTACATGACATGTTTCATTTCTTGAAACCAGAACTATCCTATCGTGTTACTCTAGAGATCTATCGTTCCCTACCATGACAACACTGTCATCAATCCATATTGATTAATCATTCGTTTACCACTAGACAGGGGCAATACCTTGTTTATTCTTGTATCATTTGTGCATACTTGCTTACTTGCTTGTGTGTGTTATCATTTTATCTTGCATCACGTATCATTCAGCTCTTTCTTCAACCCGTTTTTCTTCATCCCAACCCGTTGTTCACCTTCTTCATTGTGAGATTGTCTGTCTCATGCCTTCTGCCATCTTCTCGTCTAATCTCCCAAGGGGGCATCCTGTCATTAAACTTGTACCAAGGACAAACTGGGGCATGTATCATTTTCAAACAATCTTATTCTTTGAAACAACATGATAAAACACATTGCATCAAAGAGGGGCAAAATGTATACACCTAAAAATGACACGACTCGATCTAAATAAATATTCTTAATATTTATTTAAATCTAATTCATCTATCAGTAAATAAATAAACAAATTTATTTATTTGATTCATATTTCTCTAAAGTTAATTAAATACCAAATTATTTAATTACCTCTTCTAAAGTCAAAATTAAATAAAATCTTTTATTTAATTTAAATTCTTCCAAACAATTAAATAATTCTTAATTATTTAATTAAGTCAATTTGTTCTTCCAAATTTAAATAAATCAATCAAATTTATTTAAATTCTCTCAATCTCTAAAAATAAAATACAATCAAATATTTTATTTATTCTTCCAAATCATGCACAAACAATTAAATAAATTTATTTATTTAATTTGCTTTCTTATCTTCTAATTCCTCAATTAAATAAATTTATTTATTTAATTTGCTTTCTTATCTTCTAATTCCTCAATTAAATAAATTTATTTATTTAATTTGTTTTCTTATCTTCTAATTCTTCAATTAAATAAATTTATTTATTTAATTTACTTTCTTATCTTCTAATTCCACAATTAAATAAATTTATTTATTTAAATTACTTTCTTATCTTCTAAATTCCTCAAAAATCTTCCAAATCTTCTAAAAATAAATCTTCTTCTTCATGCACACAAAATTAAATAATTTATTATTTAATTTCTCTCAAATCATGCAAAAGCAAATCACAACTTGAGTTAATTGATTTAAAACAATCTTGTTTTTATTAACAACTCTTAAATTAGAATAAAACATTCTAATTTGTGAAAGAAAATCTTATATTTGTCATGAAAGCAATTAACTCAAACAAAACAACTTTTCTTTGACACTTGTCTTCTTTCTATTCGCACACATTCGCTCAAATCTTCTCAACCGTTGATCTTCTCATTCTTTCTATACTGTTGATCTTCTCTCTCACAAGTCTATAAATACAGCCCTATTCTTCCATTTCTATCATCCAAGCTTTAAGTAATATTACTCTGTCAAATTACTAGCGCACCTTTGGCACCCTCCCATATCCATTTTTCTTGAGATCATCCTCATTGCATTTGAAGCTCATCTTCATTGCAATAAAGTATCATAGCCATTTCTCCATCGCCATCTTGAAGAACGGAGCAAGGAAGTGCACTTCTTGAGGGCAATTTTCATCACAAAAGGATTGATTGAGACTAGGCGAACAATGGAAGCCATGAGGTAACAAAGCTCTGTAAGTTTGTTTATTTGTTTAAATCTTTGTTATTTGTAATTTCTATTGTGTTATTGGGTTTTGATATTCATTATTGATATTATCCAATTTTCCCCATAACACCATCCACCAATTACATCAATCCCTTTAACTTTGCAGACTTCCTACATACCCTGTATCCACGAGATCAAGGCACATTAAGATGTGGGTGGTGATGATACGTAGTTCTGATTTGTGGTGATGATGTGGGATGGGATGGGTGATTCAGGATAGGAGTGATGTTGATGATGGATATTTTTTAGGATTTTTATATTTTCTAATGTTTTTGGGATTTTGTGGATATTTTGATTTTTTTGGATTTTCTAAGTTTTCTGATTTTTTTGGATTTTGGTGATTTTGTGGTGTTTTTGGATTTTTTTGGCTTTCTGTTATACAAGGCATACAAGGATCCACTTATTAAGGAATCTACCTCCAGTTGGTGATGAAGGGTGGGAATAAGTGATGCTGAATGTTTGTTATTCCAAGCCATGGGATGGAGATGGTATGGAGTGATTCGTATGTAGGTGAGGTCTTATTAGATGGTAGAACCATCCACTACAACATGGAAGTTGAGATAGGTTTTCACCATGGTACTTATTCAAGGCATCACTGAAGTGATTTTCACTATTGGACAACTTTATTGCACTCAGTTTTTCTTGATTTTTAATTTTTTTTAATTTTTTGTTTTTTTGATTTTTTTTGTATTTCTTGATTGGGATATCTTGATGGGTCAAGCGTAGAATTTATTCAAGTGCATGATCATCATAGGCTCATCCAGAGGCTGCCCCTTAGGTGTTGCAAGCTAATAGGCTCCTAATCTATAGCTGGTTGTTATGACATAGGGTCCTAACCAATTAGGTTCGAATTTGCCCTTCTTGTGGTGCTTTTGTAGATTTCTTTGATTTTCCATAAGGACTAGATCACCTATATCAAATCGGCAGGTCTTGATTTTCTTGTTATAGCCTCTATTGAGGCAATTCTAGTAATCTTGTAGATGATTAAGAGTGTTGAGGTGCTTCTCATCCAAGATTGTTAACTCATTTATTCATGCAACCTGATACTCCTCGTCATCAATAAGATTCTGAGATAGGGGAGTTCAACCTCGATGGGGAGGATGGCTTCAAAACAAAATACCAAGGAATAAGGTGTGGCTCTTGTGGGGGTATGGATGCTTGTGCAGTAGGCCCAAAGGGCAAGATTAAGTTGTAGGTGCCAGTCACAGCTAGCTTCGTTAACCGTCTTCTTCAGAATTTAGAGGATCATATTTTTTGAAGCTTCATCTTGACCATTACCTTGCGGGTAATATGGAGTGGAGAAATGATGTTGGATGTGGAATTTCTAACAAAGGGTACGTACTTATTGATTTTTAAATGGTTTACCATTGTCAGTTATGATGGCGAGGGGGAAGTCATAATGGCATATGATGTAGTGGAGGATGAATTTGGTGATTTGGATACCGGTGGTGTAAGTGAGTGGAATGGCTTCTACCCACTTAGTGAAGTATTCGGTAGCAGTGATAATGAACTTATTTCCATGAGATGATGGTAGGTGGATTTTTCCAACGAGGTCGAGCATCCACTGCAAAAAGGGCCACGGAGTTGTGATAGGTTGCAATTCTTGTGACGGAGCATGGATGAGATCTCTGTCACTGACAAGGTAGGCATTTTTTCACAAACTAGTTGGCATCATTCTCCATGGTCAACCAATAGTACACTATTTTGAGAATCTTTTTTGTGAGGATAGGTCCACTAGAGTGTGCCCCACATATACCTTCATGTAACTCTTGTAAGGTTGTTTTGGCTTCTTAAGAATTGAGACACCTTAGAAGGGTACCATCAAGACTCTTTCGGTATAATGTGTCACTGATGAGGGTGAAACAAGAGGTTTGGAGGATGAATGATCAACATTGGTTGGATGATAGGTTAGGTGGGATGATGTTGTTGTGGAGATATGTTGTGTGGTTACACAACACGCCCCATTTTGATTTAGCAAAATAGGGACCCAACTTTTTCTATCTTGTTCCCTTATTTTTTTGCATTGGGCGGTAATGGTAAAACATCATTAGTCAATATGTATATGCCTCATGTCAGGTGCATTTGTGATCCTCAGGTCTAAACCCAAAAATTCAAAGTCTGAATCTTGCCTCAAGAAGCCTGCCATGTGAAAGAGTGTGAAATTCTAAGAAGGTTTGCCTTTTACATCACCCTGGAATTCGGCCAAGTAAGAAAGTTATGACAGGCCAATGTTCTGGTCAAACCTGATATTTCTGGGGGGGGTCGTATTTCAAATATCAGTCACCTTACATTAGATCACCTGATCTTTTTAAGATCACCCCAATGTTAGTATATCCTGATGTTCATCTTGGTTCGCAAGCTCTGAACGTCAAATTTATGTGATAACTACATCTGCCAGTCAAGTGGCTTCACATATTTCATGGGGGTCATCTTCCAAAGATCACTTGATATTTCTAATATCACCTGATGTTTCAAAGATCACCCGATCTTTCGAATATCACCCTCTCACAAAATGTCACCCTGATACCAATATCTCGATGATGTCACCAAGGCCCGATAAGAAAAGGAGATTGATATGACGGTGACGTCATCACCCTTTCACCTCACGGAGGTATGTTCCTAATATCACCCCATCCTATAACATGACGATGACATCATGGTAACTGCAGCAATAAAACGAAGACATCAACATGCTGACATCATCCTGATCTTTCTGAGCGGGGGTCATGTTTCAAATATCACCCGATCTTAAAACATGACCTAATATACAAAAGCCCGACATTCTGATGATGTCATCTTTTCGGAGGGTGATATACATCAGGGTTCTTTCCTCGAACCCCCCCGATTTCCATCAATATGACCATGACATCATCCTTCCACATTTTAATGAAGCTCGTCCCTAAGGATGGCGTCATCATCATAGCCTGAATAATGTGTATACCCAGAATCTAAATGCAGGTGGCAGAACTGAAAGGTTAATCAAAATAGATTAAATTTTCATGTGCATGCAGATTTTCGCACATTCATGACCTGATATATATTTAGGTTTGCACATTCAAAGCATGACCTGATTTAGTCTAAATATTTATCCTCCTGCTGGTTATTTAAGTGATGATGCCTAAACTTTTGTATGTCGACTGCAGGTATGCAAGCAAAAGAAGGAGGTGCATCGGCCAGAAGGATGAGGTCGATGGGACATTGTTGGCTCACTCCGATCAAGGAGGATCGTACCGATGATTAGGATGACATGCAGTCCGTGATAAAAAAAAAAGGCAGGAAAAGCAGGGTAGGTGGATTTCAAACCCATTCCAGAACCCGATGGTGTGTAGGTGGAGACACGATGGAGCTTTAATGGTGGGAGACATCCTAGGCTGCAGACCAGATCTGGAGAGGTTGAAAACACACTAGGAAGGGACAATGCTTTCAATGTAGAGGTTTACAGGTGGAGACTTTATTGAGGGAGCGGCACCCTATTTGGGGGTTGTTCAAATTCTTGGCGGGATCCATTCTCCACCGTTGGATGTTGCATTTCAAGATGTGGACCATTGATTTGATAGGGTTTCCTAGGCACTGTACTGGAGGGTGAAAGCAAGAAACATATATTCAACCCCTGCATTCTGTAGAGGGGGAGGTCAATCATACAATATCTGACCTATAGGAATTTCATGTAGGAGATCGAATTACTGAGACTACTAAGGACTGAATTGTTGAAACATTCAAGGTTCTCTCCTTAAATCATTGTAAATGTACTTGTTTTATGAACATACTGTATGGAGATGAAGCTTTAGATTACATCCTGATTGTAAACCTTAAGTAATCTTCAAGTTGTCTTCTGGATATGTACTGGTGAATGCTGTGTTCTATAGAAGTGCTTTCATTTTAGTGCAGGTATAAATCCTTTGAAAATCATAAAGAGGAAGTTGCACCTTTTTTTAAGTCATCAGACAATCAGCGAGAAAGGTTTGATGAGAGGGAAAATAGATATGAAATTGATCTTGACACACTAAACAAATATATTGAATTATTAGATGCTTGTTAGGATGATGTTTCTAGATCTGAATTTAGGAGTTTTGATAGGGATGAGTTGATAAAAAAGTGTAAACAGGTACTGGAACAATTTAAATGCACTGCTACTGAAGAAGTTCCTATGATAGCAACTAATGGAGTCATAGAAAAGAAAGTGGAAGATACAGAGGATTCTACTATTGCTATGCCTGATCAAGCATCACCCCAGAATTATTTTAAGAGTGAAACAGGGAAGTATTCTCATGAATCAAATGTTGTTTCACCTTTACAGTCACATGATGTAGAAATGATAAATTTAGATATGTCAGATTGTAAAGATACTCATTTAGATGCTGATGTGCAGAGAATTGAAGGGAACATTGGGAAGTTTCCTGAACTTGAGGATAAACTAAACATCTAGAATGAAGGAACAAAGATGGATAAAGATGAAGAAATAATCCATCAAGAGCCATACATCCTTCAATTTGGAGTGAGACCGGATGTAGAGCCTGTTGGCATTTATTTCTGAATCAGTAGAGGGTTTGCCAGTTCCAATGCACAAGCAGATTCGGCCAATGAATACAGGAGGTTGCGTGAGCTGCCTCCCCTTCACTTTTGGTTCTACCACACCAAGGGGGGTATCCCTATAGCTAAAGATTTAACACTTTGACTCACCCAATGACATGAAGATTTAGCTTTGTGATAATAGGCAGAACACTCTCATGTGTGGACCAAGATTTGTATGACAAATCATAAGGTTAGCAACATTCTTGGACATATTTGTCTGGTTGTGGATGAGAGTATGCAGGGGGTCCCTAATCCTACTCCTACAACTAACAGGTTGGAATTATGGAATGGTTTGAATTTGATGGTTGGGATGCAAGACACGGGTTTTAGATCATAACTAATTCACAAGAACATAAAGGTGCCTATCTCAGGGCATGGAGTCACATAGACATATACATGAGAGTGGCTTGCAACTGGCATTCAAGTTTTAAGGGGTTAGATTGATGCTTGCCTTACAAACATCACCCAAGAATGGGTATTTAACTGTCTTTGCTTATGGATATCTCAGCTGACATACAATCTCCTCCACACTCAACCTAAAATGATTTAATCCACTCCTTGAATGGAAGTTACAGATTAAGCATGTGGTACAGCAAGACTATACCCTAGAATCTAAGAAGCCCTTAGCAATGAGATTCAGAAGAAGAAATGCATACAACAAGTGGAGACAGACAGCAAAACACATGCAAGAAGCATTTTTCATATAACATTAACATTGAAACTGAACATATGTGCAAGATACAACTCAGATGCAACACATAAACTCCACAGAGATAAAACAGACACAAAATGCTCTATTTTTTGTTATTTTCCCCCAAAATTACCCAAGTCTTCAACCCTTGAAAAATGAGTAACACAGTCCCTCTTATACAACAAGGAAGTGTACTCAACACATTAATTACATGGCAACTCAAAATTTCTGCCAGATTCAATGCATGAGGAATGGCACTCAGAAATATTCAATGCTGCAGAGAGACAAAGAGGAATAAGTAGGTGGAATCAGGATTTGTACCGCTGCTCAAGGACTTTCATCTTCAATCAAGTGGTTGACCTGTCCTTTCCATCATCCATCCTCTACAAATCCGCCATTAATGCCTCACCTACCGGCAGACCCCTTTGAAATGTAGTAGCGGATGCATCTGTTGTTTTCCTGCTCAAAAATGACCGCACATGCTCAGAAAAATCCTTCACTGTATGTTCAAAACAAGACCATCGATCATCCTCCCGTCGCTGCGACCAACAGCACCCAAAAAATGTTGAAAAGTCACCAGCCAGTGAAATCGTGCCACATAGGCACCTCATATTTCTATCGCTGGCTTTTCCCTTCGATTTTGCCTTTTTCACCCTTGTACATGCATGCTCAAATGCATATACAATCGCTTACCTTTGCCTTTCAAAAACCCTCTGTATATGCAAGAGCAAATGCATATACAACTATTCATCATACAAGGCGGACCCCAAACTGTTATAGAGCAAATTGGAATTCTAATTAGGTCCGACTTGCATGTCCATTTTGCACTTATCGCTTTTTACATGAAAAAGCATATACAAGCACTTTGTATGCAAGCCGGACCTCAAATTTTATAGAACAATTTGAGAATCAGTTGAAATCCAGCTTGTATCCCTTTCATTACACATTGACTTGTATATCGGCATATACAAGCGCCATATAAAACCTACGGACCTCAAATACTTATTCACTATATTTCACTCCTTCATTGCGTCCAAGTTGTATGTCACCTCTTTGTATATCGGGTTGTATGTTGCATATACAAACCCAACATACATGCAAACTGCGGATCTCACCACATCATAAGGCAAATTTGAAACATCCTGAAATCCGGCTTGCATCTCGCGAATGCATATTTTGTTTGTATATTGCCGCCAATATACATTCATCTAGCGATAGCCTTTTGCATGATTTCCTCTTCACTGTAGCAAACATATGTGTGCCCTTGTATATTTTTCAATGCATATCTATATGCAACCTAATATACAAAGCGAGAATATTCTTGCAAATCTGCGAAAGATTCCCCCTTTATATATGCACATTCTAAACCTGATATACATTCAGAAATGTATCTAACTCATTTTTTCAAAGGGCGATGGAGATTTTGCACCTGCCAATGCATATTTGACCTGCATGTATATACAAGCACCCTTGTATATACAAAGACACTTGCACCTTAACTGATTTTGGCATTTTTTCAACTGTAGAGGTCGAAAGTGTTAGATTTTTTGGACTTTTTGGGGAAGGTGCCTGCATATTTAAATGCTTGAAACCTGAATATTCATGCAGGCACCACCAGTGGCTCTGTCTAGGGATGCATGCCTCTTGCATAAATGGTGAGAATCATAGAACTCTGGGATGCAGACCAGTGCCTTATCCATTGGGCAATAGAGTCAAAACTACACCAACCTGCATCATAAAACACACATTTTTAAAAAATTACTTGGTGGCCTAGGGCCACCAAAAAGGAAAAACTAGAATTTCCCTTTGTCAAATACTTGATTTTGTCTTGATTTCTTCAAATGAAGCCTGAAAACATTTAACCACTTGCAGCATCCAGCATTGCAATTGGTTGTACTGCTACCATTATTTACCCACAAACAACCCTTGTCATTTGCATATTCAAACATCTCACTGAGCTTATCCTTGTCAACCTTATGCAAATAACCCTCAGCATTAAGCAACATAAACAATGCATATTTGTCAAATAATGCATTCTCATATGAAATATGACACATATTATCATCTACATTAGCAACATGCATTGTAAAATGATCTCCCAGCTGGACTGAAAACTAAAAACACTCATAATTCACCATATAGCTAGGATCATCAGGCCTCATTTGATCATAAGATGGCATGTCAAAGGAGAAGCTTTCACATTCACAATTGTGTACATCATGCACACAATCATCAGCAGCACCAAGCTGGAAAGGATCAGACTCAGGCACATCTTTGCAACAACCTTCATGATGTATGTCAGTTTCTCTTTCATCAGGATGAAAAATAGAATCCTTATCAACAACAGTGTTTAGATTCCCACCATACTCAAACAAATCCTCCTCAGCATATGTGCCAAAAAGGTTGATCCAAGTGTTTCAGCTTCATTATGGTATGCCACTGGTTCATGGGCAGTAGAACATGCATTTTCATTACCAATGAATTTCTCCTATGGAGGAGTATCAACCTGTGTACCATAAGCAAAACTATAATCAAATAAAGAACAATCAAGCTGAGCACTACTACTTGTTTCAATCTCTGATTGCTCTTCATCATCTCCATGTATCTGAATAAAAGGCAATGACTCAAACATGGAATTGCTCCTTTGCTTGCTGATTTCTTCTCTATCTTGTGCACAATACTCACAATTATCTCCACAAACCCATTCAAGCAAGTATTCATTGCTATCCATAACCTCATCATTATTTTCTGAACCAAACACCTCAACTTTGCAATGGGAGTTAACATTGATCCTTTCATTGGCATCATTCATTGGCAAACAATCCAGTTGAGCATTGTTGTTAGCATTATGTTCAATCATAGCAGTCTCAACTTCTATATTCTCATTTATACATTTATCTTCAAATGATGCCATGATTACTTGGTCGTTTGCAGCCTCACAACTGTTATTCACACCCAAGCCTATGGACGGGGAATTCAACATGTGCTCATTTCTAATTTTTTCTATACTTTCTAAAAATTTGTATGCCATCTGCATACCTGTTATCTTGAATTCCCTCAATAATGCACTAGAGCCCTTCTTAAAAGCTTCAAAATATATGCCAATGCAGGTTGAAGTATCAGGTCTGAAGTCTTCAGGGATTTGTGAAAGGGCAACTACAAATCTATGATTGAAATCAATACTGGGCTCTTCATCTTGTCTTCTAATTTCCATTAATCTTGCAACAAGATCAGCAGGTTCTCTTGCAAACTCCTTTCTAAAACAGTCAACAAGTTCATCCCAACAGGCAAACGATCTCTTTGGAAAGCTCAAATACCAATCTCTAGCTCTTGCACCAAAGGATCTAACAAAAAACCTCATCCACATATCCTCATCTCTAAATGAGTTTTTCTCCATGAAGCTGTGAAAATTTTGAATATGTGCATCCCCATCATACACACTGTGTCCACTAAATCTAGGCATCTGATTGTACATCTGGGTAGGTATACTTTCCATTTCATAGTCAACGCATGACAAATCTAGTTGGTCATACAAAGGATCAAAAGGGCTGACAAGAGGTTTAGCCTTCTGACTAGCAGACACAATAGAGTTATTACCATTTAACTGAGCCTGCTAAGCCTCTAAGAATATCAACCTATTTTTTATCTCTTCCATTCTTTTACACAACATTTCATCCCCCTCTTGACTGAGTATGGGTGAATACATACTTGGATTCATAAAATTTTCACTCTTAGACATCCTTTGTCTGCCTAAGACCTAAGGCTTCCCCTTGGCATCTAACTTATGCAATAAAACAACAAATATAAATGGGAAGGAGCCAGGTACCTTTTCTCATCCAGATGCTGAAACCATGAACAAAACATTCTTTTATCACATAACATACATCAGTATTTCATGTGCACTAAAACTTTTTTGTAGAGTCGCCACCTCTCACAGAGAGGACAATAAAATTAACAAGGCACTTTTGTTTTCTAGATTCAACACGCCAGCAGAGCACCACATGGTCATTTTTTTATCTTGCTGCAACAAATTCACTGGAAACTAAATTTTCCAACCCTCAAATCACTTGACTCCTTCGTCCCTAGCAGAGTCGCCATCTGGAATCAGCAGAGGGTTTGCCAATTTCAATGCACAGGCAGATTCGGCCAACGAATACAAGAGGTTGCGTGAGTTGCCTCCCCTTCACTTCTGGTTCTGCTGCACCAAGGGGGGTATCCCTATAGCTAAAGATTTAACACTTTGACTCACCCAATGACATGAAAATTTAGCTTTGTGATAAGAGGCAGAATACTCTCATGTGTGGACCAAGATTTGTATGACAAATCACAAGGTTAGCAACATTCTTGGACATATTTGTCTAGTTGTGGATGAGAGTATGTAGGGGGTTCCTCATCCTACTCCTACAACTAACAGGTTAGAATTATGGAATGGTTTGAATTTGATGGTTGGGATGCAAGACATGGGTTTTGGATCATAACTACTTCACAAGAACAGACCGGTGCCTATCTTAGGGCATGGAGTCACATAGACGTATACATGAGAGTGGCTTGCAACTGGCATTCAAGTTTTAAGGGGTTAGATTGATGCTTGCCTTACAAACATCACCCAAGAATGGGTATTTGACTGTCTCTGCTTATGGATATCCCAGCTGACATACAATCTCCTCCACACTCAACCTAAAACAATTTAATCCACTCCTTGAATGGAAGTTACAGATTAAGCATGTGGTACAGCAAGACTATACCCTAGAATCTGAGAAGCCCTTAGCAATGAGATTCAGAAGAAGAAATGCATACAACAAGTGGAGACAGACAGTAAAACACATGCAAGAAGTATTTTTCATATAACATTAACATTGAAACTGAACATATGTGCAAGATACAACTCAGATGCAACACATAAACTCCACATAGATAAAACAGACATGAAATGCTCTATTTTTTGTTATTTTTCCCCCAAAATTACCCAAGTCTTCAACCCTTGAAAAATGAGTAACACAGTCCCTCTTATATAACAAGGAAGTGTACTCAACACATTAATTACATGGCAACTCAAAATTTCTACTAGATTCAATGCATGAGGAATGGAGCTCAGAAATATTCAATGCTGCGGAGAGACAAAGAGGAATAAGCAGGTGGAATCAGGATCCGTACCGCTGCTCAAGGACTTTCATCTTCAATCGGGTGGTTGACCTGTCATCATCCATCCTTTGCAAATCTGCCATTATTGCCTCACCTACTTGCAGGCCCCTTTGAAATGTAGCAGCGGATGCATCTGCTATTTTCCCACTAAAAAATGACCGCACACACTCAGGAAAAATCCTTCACTGCAAGTTCAAAACAAGACTATCGATCATCCTCCCGTCGCTATGATCAACGACACCCAAAAAATGTTGAAAAGTCACTGGCCAGTGAAATCGTGCCACGTAGGCACCTCATATTTCTATCGCTGGCTTTTCCCTTCGATTTTGCCTTTTTCACCCTTGTACATGCATGCTCAAATGCATATACAATCGCTTACCTTTGCCTTTCAAAAACCCTTTGTATATGTAAGAGCAAATGCATATACAACTGTTCATCATACAAGGCAGACCCCAAACTGTTATAGAGCAAATTGGAATTCTAATCGGGTCCGGCTTGCATGTCCATTTTGCACTTGTCACTTTATACATGCAAAAGCATATACAAGCACTTTGTATACAAGTTGGACCCCAAATTTTATAGAACAGTTTGAGAATCGGTTCAAATCCGGCTTGTATCGCTTTCATTGCACATCAGCTTGTATACCGGCATATACAAGCGCCTTATAAAACCTATGGACCTCAAATACTTATTCACTGTATTTCACTCCGTCATCACGTCTGAGTTGTATGTCACCTCTTTGTATATCGGGTTGTATGTTGCATATACAAACCCAACATAAATGCAAACTGCGGATCTCGCCACATCATAAGGCAAATTTGAAACATCCTAGAATCTGGCTTGCATCTTACAAATGTATATTTTGTTTGTATGTTGCTACCAATATATATTCATCTAGCGACAGCCTTTTGCATGCTTTACTCTTCACCGTAGCAAACATATGTGCGCCCTTGTATATTTTTCAATGCATATCTATATGCAACCTGATATACAAAGCGAGAATATTCCTGCGAATCTGCGAAAGATTCCCCCTTTGTATATGCACATTCTAAGCTCGATATACATTCAGAAATGCATCTAACTCATTTTTTCAAAGGGCGATGGAGATTTTGCACCCGCCAATGCATATTTGACCTGCATGTATATACAAGCACCCTTGCATATACAACGACACTTGCACCTTAACTGATTTTGGCATTTTTTCAACTGTAGATGTTGAAAGTGTTAGATTTTTTGGACTTTTTGGGGAAGGTGCCTGCATATTTAAATGCTTGAAACCTGAATGTTCATGCAAGCACCACCAGAGCCAAGCAATGAGAATGCATAGTTAAATGGAGGACCAGCTATCAATGAACAAACATGTCCAACTGCAGAACTAGAGATACACTAGGTTATATCTTTCCTTTCCACAGTGAATAATGTTGAATATTATTTTGACTATGGAAATTCAGGAGATAAGACATGCATATGGATTAATCATGAACATGATGAGCTTCCTCAGTTGCTGATAATCAGGGATTATTCTGTTAAACACAATGAATTGAGAATACAAGAGCATTTTTCAGAATTCAAAGATGAACCTGCTAGGATCAAAACCATAACTAATGCCCTGATGCTCTTGCACAATCTAAGGAAGTATGTAAATACAAGTGTCTTTGGGTCTTTCCCTGGGTTTTGTTTGTCTTGTGGGGGGTTTGTATATAGTTTGGTAGGGTAGTTGTTTTTTTTTTTTGCTTTGTTGTCTTGCTTTCTGTTGTTTGCTTTTGTAGGTTAGTTGTTTGTACAGTTTTGGTTTGTTGTTTTTGTTGGTTTGCTTGTTGAGTTCTATTTTGGTTAGCCAAGATGAGGTAGCTCATCACCCTAGAAAATAACCAAATTGTTAGGATTCAAGTGATGAGAACAAATTCATACATAGGTTGTAACTCATTTTGAGAGGTACTGGTGATCAGGTCTGTGATTTCTTCTCATCAGGGTGCCTTTTCTTGACCAAAGTGATTCTTTCACAATGACTCACCTAACAGCCTTGGGTTTGTTGAACCACAAGTATAGGTGTTAAGTGAAAAATCTAAAGGGACTCCCTTGCTACCTATACAATCTCCAACCTAAATCAGCAAGTGACCATACCTTGCATACTAAACTTACATGATGACATCATATGAATATGGAGATAAATATTGAAAATCTAAAAGAAATAAAAATTAGGCCATCGAAGTAACTCTACTGGGGCTATAGACGCTTGCTAGTAGTGGGGCTCTACTTAGGGGGATTGTATAGATAACCTTGCCGGGGCTATGGATGCCTGCTGGCAGTAAGGCTCTATCCAGGTTGGCTATAAGGGATGATCCCAAACTATGTAGCTTAACACCAATTACTCATGTTTTCAACTTGCTTTCAAGATGAGGATAATTAATCATTTGCACACACCTGATCCTCTATTAGCATTGTTGCCATGATGAAAACCTTATCATTCAGAAAGATTATAAGTGCTTATACTTAGAAGGAGTTAGGATACTATGTTAGAGTATATTCGCATCACTTGAATCATTGGAATTTACTTTGTTTTCTTTGGTGGCAAGTTGTTGTGTGGTTACACAACACGCCCCATTTTGATTTAGCAAAATAGGGACCCAATTTTTTTTGGCTTGCTCCCTTGTTTTTTTGCTCTGGGCGGTAATGGTAAAACATCATCAGTCAGTATGTATATGCCTCATGTCAGGTGCATTTGTGATCCTAAGGTTTGAATCCAAAAATTCAAAGTCTGAATCTTTCCTGAAGAAGCCTGCCATGTGAAAGAGTGTGAAATTCTAAGCAGGTTTGCCTTTTACATCACCCTGAAATTCGGCCAAGTAAGAAAATTGTAATAGGTCAATGTTCTGGTCAAACCTGATATTTCTGGGGGGGGTCGTATTTCAAATATCAGTCACCTTACATTAGATCACCTGATCTTTTTAAGATCACCCCGATGTTAGTATTTCTCGATGTTCATCTTGGTCCGCAAGCTCCGGACGTCAAATTTAACTACATCTGCCAGTCAAGCGGCTTCATATATTTCACGGGGGTCATCTTCTGAAGATCACCTGATATTTCTAATATCACCTGATGTTTCAAAGATCACCCGATCTTTTGAATATCACCCTCTCACAAAATGTCACCCCAATACCAATATCCCGATGACGTCACCTAGGCTCGATAAGCAAAGGAGATCTATATGACGGTGACGTCATCACCCTTTCACCTCGCAGAGGTATCTTCCCAATATCACCCCATCCTATTACATGATAATGACATCATGGTAACTACAGCGATAAAAGGAAGACATCAACATGCTAACGTCATCCTGATCTTTCTGAGCGGGGGTCATATTTCGAATATCACCCGATCTTAAAACATGACCCGATATACAAAAGCATGACATGTCGATGATGTCATCTTTTCGGAGGGTGATATACTCTTGGACCCCCCGTGATTTCCTTCAATATGACCATGACATCATCCTTCCACATTTTAATGAAGCTCGTCCCTGAGGATGGCGTCATCATCATATCTTGAATAATGTGCATACCCAGAATCTACATGCAGGTGGTGGAACCGAAAGGTTAATCAAAATAGATTGAATTTTCATGTGCATGCAAATTTTTGCACATTCATGACCCGATATATATTTAGGTTTGCACATTCAAAGCATGACCTGATTTAGTCTAAATATTTATCCTCCTACTGGTTATTCAAGTGATGATGCCTAAACTTCTGTATGTCAACTACAGGTATGCAAGCAAAAGAAGGAGGTGCATCAGCCAGAAGGATGAGGTCGATGGGACATTGTTGGCTCGCTCCGATCAAGGAGGGTCATGCTGATGATCAGGATGACGTGCAGTCCGCGATACAAAAAGGTGGGAAAAGCAAGGTAGGTGGATTTCAAACCCATTCCACAACCTGATGACATGCAGGTGGAGACACGACGGAGCTTTAATGGCGGGGGACATCCCAGGCGGCGGACCGGATCCCGAGAGGTTGAAAACACACTAGGAAGGGACAATGCTTTCAATGTGAAGGTTTGCAGGCAGAGACTTTATTGAGGGAGTGGCACCCTGTCTGGGGGACGTTCAAATTCTTAGCGGGATCCATTCTCCACCGTTGGATGCTGCATTTCAAGATGTGGACCGTTGATTTGCTAGGGTTTCCTAGGCACTGTGCTGGAGGGCGAAAGCAAGAAACATATATTCAGCCCCTACACTCTATAGAGGGGGAGGTCAATCATACAATATCTAACCTATAGGAATTTCATGTAGGAGATCGGATTACTGAGACTACTAAGGACTGAATTGTTGAAACATTCAAGGTTCTCTCCTCGGATAACTCTAAATGTACTTGTTTTATGAACATATTGTATGGAGATGAAGCTTTAGATTACATCCTGATTGTAGACCTTAAGTAATCTTCAAGTTGACTTCTGGATATGTACTAGTGAATGTTGTGTTCTATAGAAGCGCTTTCATTTCATTGCATGTTGTTGTCAACCTTACCTCTAAAGATTTGCACTGGATCATGTTGATTTGTGGAATGTCCTAGTGAAGTATGATTCTAGTTTTCTTCTCTTTATTGTTGTATGGGAACATGTATGTGGATCAGTGATCTCAGCCAAGTAATTTTAGGAATCTCTCTCTCTAACCCTTTTTTCTCATTTTAATTTCATAGAAATCACTTCCATAACTGCATATCATGATAAATATTAAGCAGAATAGAGGAATATGCTGACATCCCGTAGACAACTGAATATCATTAGCATATTTGTTGAGTTAGATGCATGTACTGTTGAAAATACCATGCAAAGAATCACTGATAAGGGTAGAACTCATGCAAATATCCACTTAGACACAGCCTTTGAATGAATATTTTTTGTAGAGTACCCCCTCTGTATGAAAGCATTGTTGCAGAAGCAGAATCTACAGATCTACATAAGACCCCAAAATGGAAAACAGCAATACACATCAATCACTGAGTAACATCAACAGATTATGAACTAATCATCAGAGACTTGGGATCATGAATTCTATGAATTCATCGTATCTTTCAAGATAAACAAGGGTTGTTGTGTAACTTTTGTTTTGTCTATTTGTGTGTGACCAACATCATCACCAACAAGATATTGGTAAATATCTTTGTACCATGGGGATAAGGGATGAACAATGTCACACACAAATTCAGATTGTGGTACATCATATGTGGGTACCTATAGCTCTTCAATGATAAATTCTAATTTTTGTTTGTTCTTCTACATGTCGACCAAAGATCCTATGGTAGCCATAGCATTTGCTACTTTGTTATTTAACCTCGAGACCTACTCAAAGTGGATTTCATGAAAATACTCTTTGAAATCATCTACCATCTGCTTATAGGGAAGGAGCTTATCATATTTTCTCTTGTACTCATTGTTGACCTATTTGATGACTAGTTGGTAATCACTGTAGACCATTAACTTCTCAATTTTCCATTGGATGTCCATTCAGAGTCTTGTGATAAGAGCCTCATACTCTACCACATTGTTGGTGCATGGAAATATTATTTTATAGGATTTTGGTATGCAATCTCCTTGAGGGGTCTTGAGTAATATTCCTATGCCTAACCCTCAATGTGTGTAGGATCCGTCAAAATATGTCATCCATTCTATTGTAGGTGCCACTGCAAGGATTGACTCACCTGGAAACTTTGAAAGAATTAGATATTCTATGGGGATTGGTGCATCAGCTAGTTGGTCTGTAATGACTTGTCCTTTAATGGCCTTCCTTTCTATATACTCTATGTCAAACTCACTTAAGATCATGACCCACTTAGCTATTCGTCTTGTAAGAGCCGCATGGGACAACAAGTGTAATTTAGTGGATCAATTTTTGCTATGAGTTTCGTCTTGTGATTGAGAATGTAGTGTCTTAATTTCTAAGATGTGAAGACAACGGAAAGGCATGCTTGTTCAATAGGGGTATAGTTAAGCTCATATGCCACTAAGGTACGACTGATGTAGTAAATAGCTCTTTCTTTCCCTTGATCATCGTGTTGTGCTAACAAAGCCCCTATCATTGTTGTGGATATATAGAGTAGTAGGGGTTGTCCTTGCTTTGGTGGAATGAGGACTGGAGGCGTAGTGAGATATTCTTCCAATTGCTCGAATGCCTTTTGACAAATTTCATCCCATATGAATGCTACATTTTTACGGAGGAGATGTTGAAATAGTTGGAACTTGTCAGCTAGTTGGGCTATGAAGCATCTTATTGATTTAATCTTTCCCTGAAGGCTATGCAATTGTTTGAGATTCTTAGGTGGAGGCATTTCAACTATTTCTTTCACTTTTGCGGGGTCCACTTCTATGCCTCGTCTTGATACAATGTAGCCTAGGAGATTTCCAGAGGTGACTCCGAAGACACACTTCTTAGGATTGAGTTGTTCTTTGTACTATTCTAGCCGTTCAAATATTTTAGCTAGCACTTGTAAATGTTCATCCTTTGTTTTGGATTTTCCCAATAGGTCATCAACATAATCTTCCATGATACTATGAAAAAGGTCATGGAATATCACGGTCATAGCTCTTTGATAGGTAGCTCTTGTGTTCTTGAGGCCAAAGGGCATAACAACCTAGCAGTATGTTCCCTATGGACATATGAATGTTGTTTTGTGTTGGTCTTCTTCGGTGATCCTGATTTGATTATATATGGAAAATTTTTCCATGAGTGATAGCATTTTGTGCCCTACTATGAGATCGACAATGATTTTGATGTTTGGGAGAGGGAAATCATCTTTAGGGCATGCTTTGTTGAGGTCCCTGAAGTCCATGCACATGCGGATGCCCCCAGTGACTTTGGCTACAGGCACAATGTTTGACACGCACTCAAGATAGTCAATAGGATGGACAAATCCCATGTCTATACTCTTTTTGAGTTCTACTTTAACGAGTAGTGCCACTTGTGGATTCATTTTCCTTAGCTTTTAATTTACCAGTTTCACATTAGGATGAATGACAAGATGATGGACCACTAGTGTGGGGTCCAACCCCAGCATATTAGCATAGGTTTATGCAAAGTTATGAATCCTTTGTTTGAGGAAGGCCAAGAAAGCTTCTTGTTCTACGGATGTAAGAGAAGCAACCTGAAAGGTGATCTTTGGTGACTCCTTGATGCAAAGGTTCATTTCTTGTGATTCCTCGACAAGGATTGGTGACCTTTCTTGATATAGCTTAGGGACCTCAAGGAGATCCACTCTCTCATCTCCTAGCACCTTGGGGAGGTTTTCACTAGGAGATATGTCCTTTGTTTTGATTTTTTCTTCATTTGAAAGTGCCATAGCGTGGTTTTCACTTGGGGATGTCTTTTTTGTTTTTATATTTTTTCAATTGAGAGATATGGATGTCTCCCCAAAGTATACAGATGTGTTTAGTTCCATGATGTAGCTAACTTTATGATCTCCAAGGGGTAAGCGATCTCTAACCCCCATTATTTTGGTTATTGCTTCATCATTTTGTGTGACATCAAGGACTAGAGGTCCTTATTGGTCCCAGTCAATGAGTTGTGGATAGACGAGAGGGAGGTCAGTGGATGATGATGGTGTAGTTGATAAGCCGTAAATGGTGCATATGGAGGATTCAAATAATTTGGTGAAATTAGCAAAAGAGTCTTGATTATCCTCTTCAATAGTGTGATCGATTACAGGAAAAGATTCTCGTAACCTCACTTAAGATACATTCAATGTTTGTGGGAGTAGGCTCTAGTTTTTCATACCCCAAATCTCAAAGGTAGGGATTTCTTGTTGCTTGGATTGGTTCCAGGATCCCTTGCTTGTGTAGGCCCATACCGCTTTGTCCTCTATATACCATGTGTTTGACAATTTCTAGACCCTTGCCATAGTTTTCAATGGGGAGGATAGGAGCTACTAGTTCTTCATCTTCGTCTTTGTAGAGCCATGATGAAATATCTTCAAGGACATCTTATTCCATCAAGTGTTTTCTTTCAAAGATGGGAGACGAGTTACATTTGATGATCACCATGGAGACCTCTTTAGGTGCACCAAATTTATTGGGGGATGGTGGAAGTTGCCCTACACAAAAGGTGTCATGTAGGTCATACTCTCCACATCCTACATCACTTGCTTTGATCTTGATTTTGGGAATGGATGATGGTGATGAGGTGGATGCAATGTTAGAGGGATCAATGTAATTGGTGGATGGTTTAATGGCATTGTTGTAGGGGTAGAAAGTCTTATCATGTCCTAAGAAAGTGCAATATTGAAAAGGACGTGGGTTGGCATAGATTGTGACTTTTGTTTCGTTGTATGGGAACTTAAGGCATTGATGGAATGTGGATGGAACGGCTTGCATGGCATGGATCCATGGGTGGCTGAGGAGGATATTATAAGGGAGATCAAGATCAAGCACTTGACATTTTGTCTCTAAAATCTTCTATCCTACTTGGATAGGAAGCTTGATGGTTCCTTTGGATAGGCACTCAGTTTCATCATATCCCTTGATGGTGATGATCTCACTTGAGTCTACAACCACATCAAAATATCCCAATTGTTTTATTAATTTAAGAGTACAAAGGTTTAGGCCGAAGCCACCATCTATTACTTGACTCTTTTATGGTATGTTTGTGGACGTGTACTTCAATGTGGAGAGATTCATTATGGGATGTGCTTATAGCAGGAATGTCTTACTTGGAAAAGGTGAGATGATGTGGTGATGAGATATGTCCCACCATGGCTTGGAATTGATCAACATTCAAGTCGGTAGGAACAAGGCTTTGTCAAGGACTTCCTTGTGGAGAGGGGATATATGAAGCAACTATAAGATAGAGATTTGCGTGGGGGTCTTCCCAAGGTGCTTGAGATGGTTGTACTTATTTGTGGGTTGGATGTGGAAGGTTGATCATCAGTAGTTGGTGCTCCTTAAATGGAGATGCAGTCGCAATGGGTGGTGACGGCACAATTAGGAGTTTTAGCTCTAATGGTGATGGTAGCTATGCAGTTGGAATATTCTTCTATGGGACCCACAATGGAGTCGAAAGAAGATGGAGGGGGGATAATGTTATAGGCTTGATTAGATGAGGAGGCTTTACCTTTATTGTGATCAGGAAGCAGATCCTTGTAAGCTCCTAGATTTTCATTAGGTGATTGTTTGGGTGGTTCATCAATAGTGATATCACCACGATCGATGAGGTCTTGGATGCAATTCTTTAACCTCATACAATCGAATGTTTTATTTCCCTTGACGTGATGGTATTCACAATATGCATTTTCATTAAACTAAGAGGGCTTAAATTGGTTGTCGTCATATGGTCTAATGGCGGGTAATTGGATGAGGTCAGCCTTCAAAAGGTTTCTCAAGATGTTTTATATGGGTTCACCAAATGAAGATGAAAGAAATTATTTCAAGGGACATTAAACATGGAAATGAAACAAACAAACAAGTATTATACCTTTGAATTCTCCCTCACTCCTTGATAAGTTTGTGGAAGTGCACCCAAGCTTCCTAGCTTTACCCAAACAAGATGGTTGAATGTGGAATGCTCTCAAATGGGACACAATATGGGCATAACCTAGCTATGGAGATGAGAAATTAGGAATGATTTTGGCATAATAGATTTACTTCAAACTTGGATGTGAAAATGGCTTGTATTTATAGGCAAATTAGAGGGGATTTGAATCCAACATTGGAGATTCAAAGTTGAGATAAATGGTGGAGATGAGAGGATGAGATGGAGGGCAAGATTTTCATCAACAAGATTAGAGGGTGGAGATTAAAAGTGAACTTTTAATTCACCTTGGGAAGGGCTTAGCATTAATTAGGATTAAGACAAGTGATGGAATAAAAAATTATTTTGTATGGGACGAGGTGGAATTAAAAATTCCATTTTATGGGTGAATGTGTGAGTCATGTGACACATGTGTGAGCTCTTTGCATGAAAACGAGCTCTAACATGAAAGAGGAAAGATAAGTTGGCTTGGGTCATATGACCCTTTGGAATAAAAGTTAATTTTTTATTTATGGGGTGTGGGAATGGGTGTTAAACATATTTGACCAAGTTAATCAAGTGATTAACTTAATTAATGTGGCTGGAAAAAAATAGTGGATGGGCTAATGAGGGGTTAAAATTAATTAAATAATGATTTATTTAATTAATTTTGATCTAGGGGTTATGTAGGCTAGGGTAGCTAATTAAATAATTAGTATTTATTTAATTAGGCTAGGTTTAGGCTATAGGGTAGGGTAGATTAATTAAATAAGCATGATTTATTTAATTAATCAAGATTAGGAAGATGGATAAATTAACTAAATAAATATTAGAAATATTTATTTAATTAATGAGGAATGAAGTTATAAGTTCTAGTGATGATTTAGTTAAATTAATTCATTACTAATATTAAATTAGGGGTAAATAGCCAAGGCTAAATGGTTAGGGATGACTTAGGGTTAATTAATTAAATAATTATGATTTTTATTTAATTACTTGGTGAAAGGGTTAGGTTGGTAATGTAAGGATATAGAAAAATGGTTAACAAGGTTGAGACATTTTTAGGTGTCTACAATAATAATTGACTCTTTAAATATTAAATCGACTAATAGGATGAACCACTATGTCTCTTTTCGACAACACCTAACATGCTTTCGGATGTTTATCAAGCATCGTATAGAGTTATATTACTAACTCGCGTGAGTGTGTGTGTGGTTCTTGGATATTTTGGTTCAACTGCCAACTTGTTACCATCTATCATCCTCTCTCAAATGATACTACCCCATTGCATGGGTAGGGAAAGGGTTATCTTGCATCCATTTTGTATCCATCCATATAGTACTTAGTCCATTAAGAAAATAAATCATAATCACAATTTGAGCAAATATCAACTGCATAAAATCAATTTCCATATCATGAATATCCTATCAAGATAACAAAGTATCATTTGTTCCATTATAGTGCAATTACAAAATGGAATATAACTATTAAATCCACATATTAATATGTTCCAATGAATAACAAAAATGGGATGTGACACCACTTGCAACCCCAAGCAGTCAATGGCATACACAACCCACCCGTAGCAAATGCCCAAAATATGGTAGATTTATAACTTTCGTGCAAGACTGTGCTAAAGAAAACTTATCTACAACATTAACGCTCCACAAAAAACAAAACCATCTTCACAACACATGATGCTTAGGTAAGATTGCTCCAATGGCCTTCCCCCTACCCAAATCAACATAAATTGTTGATGCTCATATACCACTGGATGGAACCTTGACCTTCGAATCTCATTTTCAACCTCTAAACTACTTTTCGCTACCAACTTCTCTATGACTAATTTTACACTATTACTAATCCCCAAAACACTACTCCCACCAAACTGTTTATGAGATTGATATTACTGGCTCGGATTACTTCAATGGTCGTCCTATACTCACAAAGCATCTTGATTTCCACGTAATGTTGCATAGATTGTCAAAGGCTCTGAAAGGGGAACACCTATTGACATAAATATTTAAATTTAAGAGATAAAAAAAAATTAACCTCTAAAAATAAAAATGAGTATTCAAAATTTTCAAGAGAGATTTACTAAATGAATCCCCAGATACCAAAGTTAATTAAGTTTTAAGTACCAAACTATGAATAGATGTTCACAGGGCATATAAATATGAATAGATTGATATTACTAGCTGAGATTACTTCAAAGGATCTGAAAGGTAAACATCTATTGAAACAAATATTTAAATAAAAACATATATTCAAAGATAAAACAATTTAACCTCTAAAAATAAAAATTAGTATTTAAAATTTTAAAGAGAGATTTACTAAATGAATCCCCAAATACCAAAGTTAATTAAGTTTTAAGTACCAAACTATGAATAGATGTTCACATGGCATATAAATAAGAATTTATTCTTAAAAAAGTCATATATGCAGGAGCATTACAATCACTTTCCATAAGGTAAACTTGGATGTGGTGCTTTTAACTCATACACCACCAAACATTCATCACACCTCAACATGTCTGAGGAATCTGATGTGAATGCAACACTAAAGATATTAAATGTTCCAACAGTACCCTCATTATGAATATGCTGCTGTTCCAGCAAAGGGAATGGACGATTTTATTGTGTGCCACGTTACGCTATTAAGAATCGTCAACTTGCCGTCTAAAAGCAATTCATCACATCACAAGTCAATAAGTTCTGTCACCTTTTTCTCTACCAACAATTTCGACCTTTGCGCAGCAGATTTCCTCACAAATAATGGTATTAAAAGCATATATCTGTAAATTTATGAGCGCCGACAGGAATGGGCCAACGGCTATCCTTTGCCTTTGCTTTATGCTGTGTACGATTCGCCATTAATCAAATCAAGACAGATTTGAGGTTGTTACCTGGGTAACATTCTGCTGATTGCTTTAAACTTTAATCCAGATGGAAGAGAGAATCATTCATGCTTTGGAAGCACATTTATGCTTCTGTATCTCTCATGTGGTTGTGCTCGGTGGGGACTGGGTGATGAAAAAGAATATAAGTTTAATGTAGTGGACGATATTTAAGAATAGTCATTTCGATATATTATCACAGATGCTTGGGATTACGAGAGTATATCTTGCAGTGGATTAGGTTTTGAACTAAAAGGCACCTACCATTAAAACAATCAGACTGCAATTATTACAGGTGAGAAAGATAGAATTGTAATGATAATTTAAAAAGAAATAAATAAATTATTGACTATATGCAAGGAACTGATTCGAACTTGGCACCTGTGCTGCTACATCATATGTCTTTCGACGTAATGATAAATTGATAAGAAAGTAAAGAAGGGTTTTAACTCTTGATAAAGGCTTGACACTTGTGACTTCAACCGTAGGGAAGAAGAATTGCATAAACCCTAATTTGAATGTTTGGTATGGATTATTAGGTAAAGAAAAGTAATAGGAGAAGATTCTTTTATTTGGTACACAGGTAAATGTGATCGACAAGGAATAAATTGATCAAAAAGTTGTCATTATTTTGTACATATTTTTTTATATGATTAAAACAAGCACCACATACCAATGAATGACAACATACCAACGAATGAAGACTTAAAAAGTTTTTCAATGTATATAAATTGTTTTAAGATATAACAAGAGCTGTATTGTTTGTTTCTTTGTTATTCTTTTTGGTTGTGATTGTTTCTGCTTTATTTTTTTTCTCGTGTTTTGATGATCCCCCTACATCTGATGGAGCTTGTTTGCTCTGTTTCTTTTCTTGTGTTTTGATGATCCCCTACAACTGGTGGGGTTTGTTTTGTAGGCATGTTGGCTTCTTTAATGTAAAAGGGAGAGGCCCCTTTCGAAACCTCCTTATCTTAATAAAAAATAAGAGTTATATTGTGTCAAGTTTATGTTGATATTTTGGGATGTAGTTTGATTTTGGTGTTGTAAGATAAAATGTAGGTAGAGATAAAGTAATATATTTTATTTAATTTTGTTAAGTCAGAATGATTATGAAGATAGGGAAATGATTATTTGAGATGTAATAAGAGTGAAGTATTAACAAACATATGAGTATAATTAGAGGGAAGCAAGAAACACTAAAATGTTAAGTTCGTTAAAATCATTTTAGAACACATTTAATGACATGAAAGTTGAAATAGGATCCAATATTGTAAAGTTTGGACAATTTTTTGCAACATAGTTATTGTAGTATAAAACTTTTTATCAAGATGTGGTGCAATAGATGTAGATATATGCCAAAGAGAACAATTGTGTGAATTTTTAGAGCGAATTGATACAACTTAGACATGTACTTATTATTCAATAGTTGTATACAAGGAGGAGGAGGAGGAAGTCAAGCCATTAACATCTTTCCATACATTATCACTACTTGGAGAAATTCAAAAATGATTACCTCTTAAAAGAGATCTTGATTAGGCCATTTAATCAATTCTAGGGTGCCATCTACCATCCTTCACCTCTTCTTCAATGGTACACCAAAAGGTTAGAGAAATGGAGGAACACATTCAAGACTAGCAAGAGCTGCCTTCTAGTCTCAATGAGAACAAGGAAAGGGTACAAATCTAATTGAAGAGGCAAGTAGATCAATGCAAAAATCTAACACAAATAGTGCTACCTAAGATAGATGTAGAAGAAATACCCATCTTGGAGCCTAAGTAATTTTCTAGACACTCACAAAGAAGTTGAATATTGTGAAAATAATAGAGTACCTCATTAAATGGAAGTATTTATTGGTCAAAGTTGCCACATGGGAAAATGAAGATTTAATGTAGAAGCATCTAAAATTGATTAGCATCAAGGACAATGCTTTTGTAAAGGCAGGGCATGCTATGCCCTTAATCCTATAGTGTGCATAGGGTTATGAGTAGTCAACTTGTGGCTACCTTAACTCTTAATTAAGTTATATAAGCATTTTTATAGTCATATATCTAGGTAATAGGTTAGCTTGGGTGACATCCACGACATAAGTATGGTATATATAGGAGGTAGAGGTTAGTTATTATCATCATATTATGTATTGCATTCTTATTGAAGACTATTAGAGGTAGCTGCTTTAAGTGGATTAGGAGGTTGCCCGAGTCAAATTGGCATATTATTATCAATTTTTTGCAACATGTTTTCTATTATATTCTTCTCTTGTGCAAGTTGTTTCATTACAGTTTTGAAAATCTTTAGTGCAATAAAAAATTGGGGAGGGGAGTTGCACACTAGCCACTATGTTGTCCTTAGCACGATAAAAATATAAATACTTTTGTGTGCCCTTAGTGTTTGGCCCTCTTTATCTTTACCATTTTTAAAAATAATTAATAGTTTAGAAACTAGATTTGAAGTACTACAATTCCTATTTTGATCACATCTTCAACTTTTGAGTGTAGATAGATCTTGAATCGCTAGTTCAAGTTTAGGTTTACATAATTTTAGGGAAAAAACTGACCACTTTTAAATCCCTTTTTGTCCTCCATTTCCATGCACATACCATTTACACAAGTTCAACTAGGAGAACATGACCCTTTATGACATAATGAATACTCTATGAAGATATTCATAAGTATTGCTAGTCCCTAGATATTATAAGAAGTAGAAGACATAGAGGTCCCTCAAGTGAATTGAAAAACAAAAGTCTATGCATTTCAAAGTATAAGTTTTTAGTTGTGACATAGATCCATGAGCATGGAGTCCTTGATCCCAAAATGTAAGAAAATGATATTAAACTAAACATGAGATTATTTGCATACAAAATAGAATCAATGCATTTCAATGGAGAAAAAATGCATCTAGATTTAACATGGGAAAATCATTGAAGGGAAAAAGACTACAAATAGAAAATATTACTCATCTTTATATTTATAGTAAAAAGCTTACAATAGAAAGAAGAGTCATCATATGCTCTTAAAGAAAATTGCAACTCACTTCCTAGAGTAATTTTGTAGAATTTACCTATCTACAAGTAGATTTTCATTCATCACATCCCAAGGACACTATAAATAGATAACTTGGGTCAACCTAAAAACTTTCTTACCATGTTTCCTAATTAATGCATCCAACTAGGATTTCCATAGTACCCAAGATTTACAATAGATCTCAAAATGACCCTTAATAAATTTTGTACTTAGGATGTCATGTCTTCATGTGACCCACCTACATACATTAAATATATTTTTTGAATGTCAAATACAATAGATCCCTAGGAAAATATTGAGCAACCCAAAGTGTGGTGTCACACCCTAAGGTGAACCATAACTTTACAAAAATATTTACATTTTATGCACTTGGTGTATAACACCTTTCCCAACATTCTCCTACTTGTTGTATACATTGTATATGGGGGTCAAACATAGACAAAAAAATAGCTACTAAAGGGAGACATAGGTATGTGCATGGAAATGAGGGGCACAAAGTGGGTCAAAAGTGACAACTTCTTTTTTGAAATCAATAAAGAAATGATCTTCGATGAGTAGTTCAAGATACCCATGCTCAACATTTCAAGATGTGACAATAACAAGATTAGTAGTGCTTGGAATCTAGTTTCTAAACCACTATTTTTTTTAAATATAGTGGAGATCAAGAGGGTCAAATTGGGGGAGCACACAAAGTGGTCCTATTTTTGTTAGAAAAATATAACATAGCATCAAGTGTGCTCCCCCTAAAATGTTGATTTTTTTAGTATTTCATAAATCACTTTGATGGAAAGTTAGCTAATGCCACTTAGTTTATGCCAAAATTTTTGCTAATTTTTTAATGAATATACAATTTTTACTGATTTTCAAAATGGACACATCTTGGAAAATTGAAACTTGGGCATGCTTCCCCCTTAATTTTGAGAAAAACTAATCAAAAATCAACTTTTTTAATGTGTATATAATGGATTCTAGAATATAAAAATGTAATTTGTTCCAATTTTCAATTAGTAGATCAAAATGACACCAAAAAATCTATACATAGGTTTTTAGTGAAAAATGAAGAAACTAGCAAAATTAATTGATGATCAAGACCTTAATGTAATTGAATTATACAATAAATCCATGGTTAGAAAGATAACAGAGATATTGATATCATCATGGCATTTTTTTGGAATAATGTCTTAAAATATGCAAACTTAATGGAGAGCATGCTTGAAATTTACTTGTTGTTGTATGTTATATGTAAAACACATCTCTGGGGACCTTAGATGTAGGTCCAAGCCTTTGGCTCTGATTCCAATCCAAATTCAAGCCTAAGGATGGGATTCCAAAGCAACTTCAAATGAAACATGTGTGTGTTATAACATGCTTGAGTTATAAATTCAAAAAATAGAGTGCAAATTGGGCATTTTATGTGTTTTTAAGGAGATTATGATGTGAGTGTATTATAATGTTAGCATGTTATATCATATTTTGTTTTTAAAAAATTGGTCAATTTTGGCTCCCAAATTTATGCAGTTACTCACATCCTCATAGTAGTCTTGCACCATAGGAACTTCTCTATGCCTACTAGCTTAGTTAGTGTAAAGGGTAAAATTTGGATGTTTAGTTTTTGGTAGTTTTGTATGTGTATCTTCCCTTCACCCTTTATTTTAAGGACCTACGGTTGAGTTGTAATGTACTATCCTACCCTAGGTCACTGTGAGATGTAGGGAAACTTAGATTTTTATGATTTAATTGACAATTATCTTCTCTTGTGCTCAATTATACCTTGAAACCCTAATTATGCAAATACGATAGCAAACAGATGAATAACAGAAAATGTTGCTACTAAAAGATGTAAAACGACAAATAATTGTGTACCTATTTTTTGGGTTTGGAGGCAAAAAACTTGGGGACTAAGGAGTGGACGCCCAAGTCCAAGGTACTAGTTTCTTTGCAGAATCTTGACCTCCTTCCAACACTGATATGCACTGTAACTTCTGTTTCTAGAAATTCAACTACGGAGGACACAGGGACTACCACTCAAGTCCAAAAAAGGCTCCAGAGTCCTGCTTCTCTTCAGATCCTGAATCTTTGATGCTTGCTGATCTTCCATGCAACTCCACTTTTCCAGATGCGACACCTATAACCTACAATCACAAGGAGTGTGGGAGGGGGTTGTGGTGTTTAGAGGCTTGACTCAGTCAAGCCCTAGAGAGACATTAAAGCCTTCTAAACACTATTGTTAGATAGAGAGGGCATGCCTAGGGAGGCAAAGGAAAAAACCAAATGATAAATGCTTACAAACATGAATGAATGTCACCTTGTAGTGAAGATCTCATGAGGAGATGGATGCTCAAATATGCAAATACAAACACATAGACAACACAAATCTGGTCTTGCAACATGATGAAAGCCTTGAATCACCTTTAGAACACAATAGCTTGCTAGTATTTATGTAGTTGAAAATCTAGTTTACAAATGAATGCCTAAACATGCTTTTATATGCAACTACAAACACTCCCACCAAGAATTTCATAATTCAAACTTACCATGTTGGCATAGGACCCAAATAATGGTCACAAGCCAACACCCAAAAATTGGGACTAACACAAAATAGAGTAGGACTAGGGCATGATCGCCCAAGTCCTCCCCCTATTTTGGGCAGGGTCGATCTCAAGTGGTCCCCCTAGGTCCTATTTACCAAGACACTTAGGGGTGTTCTCATCGGGATGTTGAAATATGATGTAAGATGTCCTAAATGCACACTAAAGACCCAAGAGATAAACCTTATGAGGGAAAAGCCCCCAAAGGGACATTTTCTAATGTTACATTTAGCCCCCACTTTAATGTATGTATAAACGCAAGGCGAATACATGCATTAAAGTACAATCAACAAACACGCCAAGCAAGGAGAAGACATACCAGACATATTGAAGACACTAACAGGCACGTAAAACACGGAGGAGACAATTACAATCACGCAAAATACAGAGAATACATTGAATGCATAGAAGATACATTAATGCATAAAAGACATGAATGATTTCTTTTCTTTTCTTTTTCTCATATATGTATGAAATGCAGATGCAAGTATAGGAAAGTAAACAAACCTCCCATAATACAGGATGTACTCATCGCACAGGTCTTTAAATTGCATATATGGGGCAACACACATGCAAGATATGCAAAACCTCCCAAAATGCAGGATGTACTCATCACACAGGTCTTTAGACTGCATATGGGGCAATAGACATGCCAAACAAAGCAAGCATGCCAAAACACACTTTGAAGACATGGAGAAGAGATGACAAACAAGCGATCGAGTGTCCCTATTTCTAGGTTCAACGCCATCTCACGCACACATCGATGATTGTGCTTCGCCACAACAATCAGTGAAGACACACTTAAGGGTTGAGTTAGTCACATAACCGCTCCCTGCCTCTATAGAGGACTTTTAAAAATGGTAGTATGGTGCAATCTGCTCTGAGAAATACACCAACCCCGCCTCCGTGGAGGGCTTAAAATAAAAATGATATACGTGATATCCCGCCTCCGTAGAGGGATTAAATGATTGATTGATTGATTGTAAACAGACTCAAAATGCAGGATGTACTCATCATACAAGTCTTTAAACTACACCTGAGGACAAGCACATTGCTAACATCTACAATAGACAACTTACCTTATATATGCCCCCACCTTAAGGTGGTTGATATCATGTATCAATATCAAGCACGTTAAGGTAGGAAGAAAACACATAAGGGAACACAGACTTTCACAAAGCCCATGCCCCCCAAAGGTGACATGTACTTTATGATCACCAAATGTTCCCACAAACACATCCCTACAAGAAACATGTTAGTGTCTACAAAATCATGATAAACAACATCAATACATATGATTAACCACACAAAGAGCTAAGGTTATACTATGAATTCAAAGTTCGAGGATAACCGTGGGGCTATATCACGAGGATCTCTGAATCGAGTACCACCAAAGCTAGATTTAAAGAAAAAACAAAGTGCACAGAGCTTCAATATTGTTAAAGTCTGTAAATGAGATAAAAACATCATCAAAATCACTAAGTGGAAAGAACGAGTGCTTCCACTAGCCAAGCATCGGATAAGATATATAACCCCATCGTCACATTAGGAACTAAGTCCAATTTTTGATTTCTCACTAAAGGGACACTAGGTCTGCATCAGTATAAATGTTTTTCGTCATCCGCCAGCAAGATAGAAACACTAGAGAAAGGGAAACAATAAATAAGATAGGAGAAACAACTATCTTAGGGACAGTCACATAGGAGGGTACCCCCAAGTCACCAACCACAATGCTATGTCCATAAGACACAACACACAATGATGAAATCAGAGAGAGAGGTAATATAGAAGAATGATGATAAAAATAGAAGAAGGTCACAATAGAGGTGGTCTCCTGGTATCCTGGACCTTACAAGAGAATCAAGGAAAACAACACATAACACATCACAGGGAAAGCACATCACGAGAGAGATAAAGGGTTAAAGATACTTACCTATAGGATCTTCGCACTAGAGGCCATCATCGAGGAGTTCATCATCCTCCCAAATTTGAATGCTAGAAAGAGGTACATGTTCCATTTATCTATCTAATGTATTTTGATCACTTCCCGATCCCTTAAGGGATAATAAAGAATGGACCTCAACATAAGTATCATTTCTTAGTGGATTAGGTGGTTTATGAAATGGTTTGTTATCCACATCAATCACACCAAATAGGTCAAGATAGTCAAAACAGTGTTACGTTGTCAGGAAGTCATCCATTATTGCTACACTTTGGTTAGAAGGATTATTCGAATTACTAGAGCTAACCCTAGTCTTTTCATCTGAATGTTCAGTTGTAGGATCAGTAGGGTAGCTTGTGAATTCATTATCACTCTGAAAATCATTGTCAATATCATCTCCATATGTTTCAGCTATTAATTCCAAACTATTATGAGAAGTGTCATGCTCTTCATTCAAAGTGTGTTTTATCAGTTCTTCCACTACCCAAGGGTATGTAATGATGAGAGATGTGAATTTTTTAAGATCATATACATAGTCAAGGATTTTGAAGGAAGATGACACCACTATATCCTTGTGATACATAGCTTGTATATAGGTAATGACATAAGGATGCGTACTAAGAAATTTGTAGAGATTTTCAAATTTTGTAATATATGCATGTAAAGATTCCAAAGAGCACTGAGAGGATAAGGCCATGAGTACCAAATCATATTTCAACAATTTTTCAAAAAATATGCAAAAGATAAGTGTGAAGTTATATGCAAAAATGACCTAAAATGCTTGATTTTTTGTACTTTTTCAATGCAAATATATGAAAGAAAAAGGTGTTGTAAGGAAATTGATCAATGGAAGAAAATTATATGTCTTATATCAGTCCAATACAGAAATAATATCCTTCACAACACACTCTTGATGCAAATCTAAGATGATGCCAAATCAACATATAGTGAAAATGCACTAAAATACGCGATTTTTCACCAAATCTCAATGCAAAAGAGCATGAAAAAGGATGTTGTGAGGAAAATTATGATGGAAAACAAATTATATTAGTAATAACAGCCACCTAATTCCAAAAAATCCATCACAACACGCTTATAGTGCCACTCAAGTTCAAACCCTAATGAAAATATAGCAAAAATAGGCAATTTTTCACAGTTTTTCAATTCCAAGACCTAGCAAAAGGGGTGTTGTAAACAATTTTAGGATGTGAAGAAAATAATATTAATTATATTAGTCATATCAATCCATAAAATTTGTCACAACATGCTTAGGGTGCAAACTAGGCCAAACCCTAGGGCAAAAATAGCAAAAATAGGCAGTTTTTTACCAAATTTTCAATACAAGAGGCCAATAGAAAGGTGTTGTAAAGATTTTTAGGAGGGGAAGTAGATAATACCCCTTATATCAGCTAATTAGTGCATAAATATTCTTTACAACACACCTATAGTGCAAATTTAGAGAGTCGATAAGGCCAAATCTAGTGAAAATCAATGTTTTTCAAGCCCTAGGTTTGAGATCTTGATGTAAAATGCTATATGAATGTTTTTCAAGCTAATGTATAATGAAAATTAAATTCTCTCAAATCTGAAAATGATTTCGAAGCTATAACATGCAAAATGTAGGTGCAAATCTAATGAAAATGCTATTTTGTAATTTTCTACAATTTAAATCTAGTCTAATGCAAAAATAAAAAATTTGATGAAATTCAAATTAATTAATGCAAAATAGAAACCCTAGAATGCAATTATTTTCAAATTTTCTGATTTTTCAATTTTTTTTGTAAGTTTTCCAATGTAATAAGATGAATGACTATATGAATGAATGAAATCATTGTAAATCTAAAGAAAAACACTCAGCAAGGTGCAAATAAGTCCAATAACATGGGTTCACCAAAATGTAAAGGGTAAAATTTAGATGTTTAGTTTTTGGTAGTTTTGTATGTGTATCCTCCTTTCACCCTTTCATTCAAGGACCTAGGGTCGAGTTGCAATGTACTACTCTACCCTAGGTCACTGTGAGATGTAGGGAAACTTAGATTTTTATGATTTGATTAACAATTATCTTCTCTTGTGCTCAATTATACCTTAAAACCCTAACTATGCAAATACGACAGTAAATAGACGAATAACAGAAAATGTTGCTACTGAAAGATGTAAAATGATAAATAACTATGTACCTATTTTCAGGGTTCGGAGGCAGAAAAGTTGGGGACTAAGGAGTGGGTACCCAAGTCCAAGGTACTAATTTCTTTGAGGAATCCTGACCTCCTTCTAACACTGATCTGCACTATAATTTCTATTTCCAAAAATTCAACTACAGAGGACACAGGGACTAGTGCCCAAGTCCAGAAAAGGTTCCAGAGTCATGCTTCTCTTCAGATCTCAAATCTTTGATGCCTGTTGATCTTCCCTACAACTCCACTTTTTCTAGATGTAACACCTGTAACTTGCAATCACAAGGAGTGTGAGAGGGGGTTGTAGTGTTTAGAGGCTTGCCTCAGTCAAGCCCCAGAGAGACATTCAAGCCTTCTGAACATTGTTGTTAGATAGAGAGTGCATGCCTAGGGAGGCAGAGGCAAAAATTAAATGATAAATGCTTACAAACACGAATGAATGTTACCTTGTAGTGAAGATCTCATGTGAGGAAGAAGCTCTTCATGCCATGAGGAGATGGATGTTTAAATCTGCAAATACAAACACATAGACAACACAAATCTGCTCTTATAACACAATGAAAGCCTTGAATCACCTTTAGAACACAATAGCTTGCTAGTAATTATCTAGTTGAAAATCTAGTTTACAAATGAATGCTTAAACATGCTTTTATATGCAACTACAAACACTCCCACCAAGAATTTCATAATTCAAACTTACCGTGTTGGCATAGGACCCAAATAATGGTCACAAGCCGACACCCAAAAATTGGGACTGGCCCAAAATAGGGCAGGACTAGAGCACGGGCGCCCAAGTCCTCTCCCATATTTTAGGTTGGCTCTATCTCAAGTGGTCTCCCTAGGTCCTATTTACCAAGACACTTAGGGGTTTTCTCATCGAGATGTTGAAATATGATGTAAGATGTCCTAAATGTACACTAAAGACCTGAGAGCTAAACCTTATGAGGGAAAATCCCCCAAGGGGACATTTTCTGACGTTACAATTAGAGTATTTGACACAGTATTTGAAGTGTTCATCTTCTGAATCAATACCCTCTTCTCCTCAACCTTGTCACAAACAAAATGATATTGCACATTAATGTGGTCTATTCATAAATGAAAAGTAGGGTCCTTCGCTAGATTGATAGCACTTTGATTATCACAATCAATCCTCACTAACTCTTATCTTAGACCAACATCTAAAAATAATCTTTAAATTTGTACTACCTCTTTACAAGCATGAGTATCTATACCATGTACTCAACTCTTATAGCTTAAAGAGAAACTATATCTTGTCTCTTGCTCATCCAACTTATCATATCACCAATGTTATAAATAAGGGAAACCACTACAATATAAAAATCTGAAATAAACTTGCAAATATGAAATTATACTATAGAATATCAAATGAAGATATAAACTAGTATGAAAGAAATCAACAATACTCAAGATCCATACACATAACACATAGATTTATGTGGAGAAGACCATTTTAGGTAAAAAAAACTCCACTAGGAAAAGACGGCAAATTTGTATTATCTTCAAAGAGGTTACCATATAGTAATTTCCTTCAATCTTGCATCCAAATCAAACTGCACCCGTGTACATGTAAACAAACAACTCTTGTACAAAAATGCACTCTAAAGCTTCTATTAAATAATCAAGCTCTCATGAAAATGACATAGAAAATGGTGCTCAATATTTGGAAAAAATGAACACACCCACTTTGTGTGGTTGAAGATTCCAATAGTAAATGCAATATGACATCTATCATAACCACTTCCCTAAATAGTGCACCCAACTTTGACCCAAATCTAACACCCCACCTTTGGGAATTCAATAATTGGATAATAATAGCCTCTTATAGGCTATCATAAGATGTTTTGTCATAGTTCATCATAACTGTCCAAAATTAACCGATTCTCTTACAACATGTAAGCTACAATCTAGGAGATTCTCTTACAGTTGTCATAAAATCAATTAATGAACTTGGACACCCCTATTTCACTTGTTTACTATCTCGAGATAAAAATAAATAAATATTATAAGTCACCATAATTAAATAATTACTACAGTCAGTGGATTCTACCTTCCTTATGTTTGCATTTACAATTACAATATTAGGAATAATTAAATTAATCAAGTTTACAAGGATGATGGCACCTTAATCCTAACATTCTCCCACTTGAAATCATACATTGTAAATACAACCATAGGAAAACATAAATCAACTAAACACAAGAAACAAGACCCATGGCCTCCTTGCACCAAGTGGACTTTTTTGTGCTCACAAATTTGGTAAGATAATCTGCAACATTCACCTAAGTGTCAATCTTCTTCAAATAAATCTATCTATTTGCAACCATTTCTTGAACAAAGTGATACTGAACATATCGACATGCTTAGTCCAAGCATGATACATAGGATTCTTGGCCAAACAAATTACACTCTAGCTATCACAACCAATCTAAATTTTCTTGCAATCAAAACCAATACCTATACACAATCTTTGTAACCATACTCCCTCCTTAGAGACATGAGTAGTATCCATATACTCTACTTTGATGGTGGACAAAGCAACTGTGGGTTTCTTTTTACTCATACAACTCATAGCTCCCCTAAATAGAGTAAACACATAACCATTTGTGGACCTTCGACTATCCAAGTCACCTACCCAATCTACAAATCAACAAAACCCTATATGTCCAAAGTCTTATCTTCATTGTTAGTACCATAATAAACCAAATAGTAATAAGAAGTACATCACAAATATCTTAACACCCTCCTTGCATAATTCCAATGTTCTCTACCAAGGTTAGACATAAACCTACTCAATACTCCCACTACTTGGACAATATTTGGCCTAGTGCACACCATGCATACATCAAACTTCCTATAGCTCGTAGTTTGATCCATTAAATTTTTCAATATCTATCTAAGATGTAGATGTAGCCATGATTTCCACACAGACAAATATGTAAAACCAAAACTCAAACTGCAACACATAAAACCTTCACACTTCCACCTAATAAACAAAGTTGGCCAAGGTCTGATACCAAATGTTATAAATAAAGGAAACCACTACAATATAAAATTTTAAAATAAACTAAAAATATGAAATTATATTGTAGAATATCAAATGAAGATGTAAAATAGTATCAAAGAAATCAGCAATACTCAAGAGCTATACACATAACACATAGATTTAAGTGGAGAAAACCCTTTCGAGTAAAAAAACTCCACTAGGAAAAGAAGGAAATTTTGTATTATCTTCAAAGATATTTCAATACATCAATTTCCTTTAATCTTGCATCCAAATCCAACTACACTTGTGTACCTATAAACAAACAACTCTCATACAAAAATGCACTCTGAATATTTTGTTAAATAATAATCAAGCTCTCATGAAAATGACATAAAAAGTGGTGTTCAATATTTGGAAAAACATAAGTATCAAAATTTTGATACTTTTATCTAACAAATCCCAACATAAAAGCATAAGTACCAAACTTTTGATACCACATTATGGGAGACTATTTCAAACCATAAATAGACTTAGATTTAACTTGTAGACCAAATTTTCTTTACCTATTTTGACAAAGTTCTCAAGTTATGTCAGGTAGATTTCCTCTTCCAAATCACCATGCAAAAATTATGTCATAACATCCATTTTCTCAATCTCTAGGTCATATGTAGTAGCAACATGTAACAAAAATCTAATGGAATTTAATTTTTCAATAGGAGATAAAATCTCACCAAAATCTATTCCCTCAACTCAGGAATATCCCTTTGCCACTTGAGCATGCCTTGTATTTTTCAGCCTTGTCCTAAGAATTGAACCAAGCAACTGAAACAATTATCGATCCTATTTCTCTCAAGGTTGATCATCTCTTAATTCATGGTCTCTTTCTAGGATTCACTCTCCATTGATTCTAATGTCTCCTTCATAGTTCTATCCTCGCCATCTAGTAGACAATACAAAAATATAACCAAAATTAGGTGAGCTATACCTCTTGTGTTATTTTCTTTTTTGAGTGGACCTTCTTATGGGTGGCATAACATGTTCCTCTTCCTGCTCAAAATCCTCCTCAAGATCACCCTCTTCATTTGGTACATCATGAACATCATGTTCATTCTCAAATGCTAGTTTCTTAGTCTTTAGCACAGACTATACCACATTTCTCTCTTCATCTCTAGGTTGTTTAGTAGGATAAACTTGATCTATTTTAAGATCACATCATAGTTTTATACCACTTCCATGCCTTGGGATCCTAAATCTTGTACCCTTTACACCATCACTATAATTAACAAAGATGCACTTATCTACTTTGAAGTCTAATTTAGACATCTTCTCCTTGGGCACATGCACATATATATCACAACCAAAAACTATAAGATTATTAAGAGAGGGCTTCTTTCCTATCAATACCTTGTCTAGATTTTTATCAATAAGTGATAATTTAGGAGATCTATTTATGAGATAACGAGAAATACTAACTTCTTTTGCCCAAAACCTTTTACCTAGCTTTGCCCCATTGAGCATACTAATAACCTTTTCCATTAGTATCTTGTTCATCCTTTCTACAACTCCATTTTGTTTAGGGGTATATGGAGTTGTCTTCTATCTAACTATATGACCATTCTTACAAATATTATTAAACTTTGCACAACAAAATTCTCCACCATTTTCCATTCTCAAAACACTGATCTTTTTCCCAACTAGATTCTCAACAAGATCCTTAAACTCTTTGAATTTATTAAAGGCCTTGTAGTTTTACTTTAGAAAAAAAACCCATGTTTTACAAGAGAAATCATCAATAAATGATAAATAGTATATATATTTTTGTAGTGATGGAATATTTATAGGTCTAAAAATATCACTACTAACTAGCTCCAAAATGCCATCTATTCTAATAGAGCTCAAAGTATACTTAACATTATTGTGTTCCCCATATAAGTAATGTTCAAAAAAATCAAAATCCAAAGAATAGTCTTCAAGTCCCTTAGTCATTTGCCCAGGCTTCGAGGCCAAAAAACTCATTTCACCAATGTGACCCATTCTTTCATACCATAATTTGAAAGGCATTGTGGTAGCAATAAATTCAAAATTTTCCTTGGCAAAATTTTCAAATTTTAAAAAATTTCCTTGCCAACCTCATGAGGTGTCTCATGGGCAATACCATGAACTTTCCTTCTATAAGAAACTTAAAGTGTCACTGGAGCAATATTTACATCTCTTCTTTTCCCAAAACATGTAAGTCTCACCTAGGAAATAGCTTAGGTCTCCTAGAGCCTTAAAGTGTCGACTAGGAAACACCATGGGGTCTTCTAGGTCTAGAAACTATCACCTAGGTGACATCTTGCCCAAGGATCTTCATACTACAACATTTGGAAGGCATAAATTCTTCATACAGACTTGAAACAAGGTGACTTTTTAAAATTGCATAATTTTGAGAGGAATCCAAATCTAAAATCAATTTTCCTTTACCTGGTGTTGCTTTCATGATAGCTTGACCTTTTCCTTTAGAAGGATTTTCCTAAGACGCTTCTCACCTCTTCTTCACCATTTAGGTCTCACTTGAGTGATTAATTGACATGCCCTAGAACCTTTTCGAGAGGTATCACTTCCATGATATTTGTGAGAATTTGATAAAATAACCACGAAATTCCACATAGTGTTGGCATCAAGTTTAAATAGAATTTGAACCCAAACCCCCTTTGCTAGAACCAAATTTCCTCTAGGCATTTTACAACCTTATTTAAAAGACACAATGCACTCCCAAATCATTTAAGATACTCATATATAATAGATTTCTCTCCAAACTTGGGATATGGAAAACATCAGAGAATCTTGACTCTTCCATCCCTAAATTTAGTTTGATTTTTCCTCAACCAATAGTTTTATGAAATGAGTTATCACCCAAGTAGACTTTTCCACCACCATAGTTCTCATACATAGAAAACCACTCCCTATGTGGATTCAACAATGCTCTAGAATATATCACCCATGCTTCATCACTTACATGAGTAATAGAAGATGCGAGAAACACATATCCAAATTCTTCATTCGGATCATACTTGTCTTCTTCATAATGCAATTTTCTATGGCTAGTTTTTGCATAGTTTTAGCATTTTACCTTTGACTTACCTAGAGACTTAGATCCACCTTTGGACTTATATCTCCTTTCTCCCTTCTTGATCTTTCCCTTTTCTTTCACATGACTTATAATAACTAAAGTACCCATGGATTTCCACTTCAATTCTTTAGATAGTAAGGCTCCAACCACACCATCAAGTGTCAATTGAGATGTGGAGCAATTGATTCGATCACAAGGTTATTCCATGAATCTAACAAGGAACAAAGAAAAGTAATGCACGAATCTTCCTTGAAATTTTAATGAAAGTGATGATAATCCAACTTAGCACCACATGGTTTTCCTTATAAACTGGTTAATGATTTGAATTGTCAAATTTTGCTAGAATTGCAAACATATCTAGAGTAATTAATCATTTGATGAGTATTTGGCTATTTTTCATAAATAGGTGTATATATAAATCTATATATATTTTTATAGTCCCAAAAACTTGTTAGAGACACATAATCTAATGGATCATAATGTGTGCAAGACTATGATCTTGGAAGCTTTGTGGTAAATTAGATCAAGAGTTTAAACACAAAAGATAAATTCACCCATAAAAGTCATCCAAAAATTAAAACTAAAAGATACCCTACTGATGACATTTTTAGTATGTCGAAATTTCTGAGCTTCCATAAAAAACTCTCCCACATTGGGATAGGCTCTATATGAAGACATGGATCTATGACCTAGGAAAAATTATGGGAAGTAGAGTGAGAAAGGATCTAAGGGGCAAGGAATAGAAAGAATAAAAATTACAACCTTTATAGATATAGGCAAGAAATTATAGAGTCAGAGTGCACATTTAGAGACACTGCATTGATGAAAAATAGGGAGATCATGGTTCCATAGCTTTAAATTATGATTGAAGTAACATAAAAGTTGCAAGTCCCTCACATCATAAAATTTTCAAATCCTCCTAGACCACAAGAGGAAGAATAACTAACTTCTAAAGATGGGAGTAGCATTGCTTCTAATAGGACTAATTTTCTCAATATCCTCAGCACACAACTCATCCAATCCTTGACATCAATGCAATAGGAGTATGTTGACATCAATGACAACACCGGTTAGGCCCATACTTGCAACACTTAAAGTGGGGGCATAGATAAGGTAAGCTATCTGTTGTAGATGTTAGCAATGTGCATGTCCTCAAGCACAGTTTAAAGACTAGTGCGATGAGTACTTCCTACACTCTGATTTTGTTTGCAATCAATCAATCATCTTAAGCCCTCTGCGGAGGTGGTGGTGGCATATCTCTTGCAGAGAGTGCCCATCCTGTCATTTTCAAAAGTCTTCTATGGAGGCGGGGAGTGGTTTTGTGACTAACTCAACCCTTAAGTGTGTCTTCAGTGATTGTTGTGGCAAAGCGCAATCGTCGGTGTGTGCTTGTAATGTGCCTAAGCTGGCAATGAATCTAGAAATAGGAACACTACATTGCTTGTCTATCGTGTTTTCTCCGTGTCTTTAAAGTGTGTGTGTTTTGCATGCTTGCTTTGTTTGGCATGCCTGTTGTCCCATATGCAGTTTAAAGACTAGTACGATGAGTACTTCCTACATTTTGGAATGTTTTGCATGTCTTGTGTGTGTGTTGCCCCATATATGTAGTTTAAAGACTAGTGCAATGAGTACTTCCTACATTATGAGAGGCGTGTTTACTTTCATGTACTTGCATCTGCATTTCATATATGAGAAAAAGAAAAGAAAAGAAATCATTCATGTCTTCTACGCATTAACTGTCTTCTATGCATCTGTTGTCTTCTCCATGTTTTGTGTGACTATAACTATCTTCTTCGCATTTTGCGTGCCTATCATTGTCTTCAGTGTGTCTGGCATATCTTCTCTGTGCTTGGCGTGTTTGTTGTGTTTGTTGACCATACTTTAATGAATGTATTGGCCTTGCATTTATACATACATTAAAGTGGGGGCTAAATGTAACATTGGAAAATGTCCCCTTGGGGGCTTTTCCCACATAAGGTTTAGCTCCTGGGTCTTTTATCTACATTTAGGACTTCCTGCATCATATTTTGACATCCCGATGAAATGAGCCCTAAGTTTCATGACAAATGGGACCTAGGGGGATCCCTTGAACTTAACCCTGACCAAAATAGGGGTGAGCCCTATTTTGGGTCAGTCCCAAATTTTTAGTGTTGGCTTGTGATCGTTATTTAGGTCCTATGCCAACACGATAAGTTTGAATTACAAAATTCTTGGCGAGAGTGTTTGTAGTTGCATATATAAGCATGTTTAGGCATTCATTTATAAAATAGATGATTATTGTGATCTTTTGGCAACCTAAAGGTGATTCAGGTATTCATTGTGTAGCAAGAGTATTTTTGTGTTGTCTATGTGTTTGTATTTGCAAATTTAAGCAATCATCTCCTCATGGCATGAAGAGCTTCTTCCTCCCATGAGATCTTCACTACAAGGTGACATTATTTATGTTTTGAGCATTTATCATTTGGTTTTTGCCTCTACCTCAGAAGGGCATGCACTCTCTATCTGATAACGATGTTTGGAAGACTTGAATGTCTCTTTGAGGCTTGACTGAGGCAAGCCTCTAAACACCACAACCCCGTCCCAAAGCTTTTGTGATTGCAGGTTACAAGTCGAAGATACAGGAAAAGTGAAGTTGCAGGATGGCATCTCAGAGTGTCAGATTTGCAGATCAAAGCTGGAATTAGCACCCTGGACAAGAGCATCTGCTCATTAGTCCTCGAAGTTCCATGATGGGAAAACCTTTGGTACAACAAGAATAAGTTGTGGATCTTGTTTGCAGATCTGACAAAAAGCAGGGCCTTGGACTTGGGCACTCACTCTTTAGTCCCCGATTGTTCTGCTTCTAAACCCTAAAATAGGTGCATAGTTATTTGTCATTTTACATCTTTCTATAGTAGCATTTTCTGATATTCATCTGTTTGCTGTCATATTTGCATAATTAGGGTTTTGATGTATAATTGATCATAAGAGAAGATAATTGGTAATCAAATCATAAAAATCTAAGCTTCCCTACATCTCATAGTGACCTAGGGTATGATACTACATTGCAACTCAACCCTAGGTCTTTGAATGAAAGGGTGAAAGGAGGATATACACACAAAACTACCAAAAACTCAACTATCCAAATTCCACCCTTTACAACTTGATACATTTGGTGTAGTTTTCTTGAAATGCACATAGATGCTAAAGGTCGATGAGTAGAGGGGGTGTAACTTATGAAGACTAATCTTGCAATTGTAAAGTATGTATGGATGGGTTCCATGAGGCCTTGTGAGAATCTTCATGAGCTAGGGAGGACTCCACTTTAGTCAAAGAAATCTTGCTAATTTAATCAGCAAAGAAGAACAATGAAGCTCTATGAAGTGAAGATCCCAGCTAAGATAAAGATTAGAGGATGCACATCAAAGGGTTTGTAGATATGTGTCTAAAGGTGATCCAATAAAGATTTGAGAGGTCTGCATGAAGATTTGAAGAAGTTATGGCCATATGAGTAAAACTAGTTCTGGCATATGTTCAAAGGTGACAGAGTGACACAAATAGGTCCGGTGAGATCCAGAAATGCAGTATCTTGTTCTACAGATTTGGTGGAGTGTTTAGGAAGCCAATGTGAATTGACAACTCAATTGGTTCATGGTCTAGAGGTCTGCAAGCATCTATTCTAATATGACAGTAATGACAGAATATGTTCTTGAGGTTCCAGATGAATATGCGAATGATTTTAGTAAGCAGAAGTGGTGTGGATGTTCTTGGTGATTCAGGCAAGCTTGTGGGGGTCTCTAGATTGTGTCTAGTTCGTGTTGGTGGTCCACATTGAAGATTGAGCTCGTAATTGAAGAATTACTTTTGATGATGATGTTCTTCCTGAACTTGGCCAACCGGATGATGTACACATCTTGCAAATGATCTTGAAGATGTTCTACGAAGCATGGCATGTTCCTCAAAGAAGATTGAAGTCCCAGATCTGTGTGGCCGATAGAGTGGTGATTCGCATGAAGTCTTTTGTAATAAGTCAAGTTGTATTTGTGTATTTGCTCTATAAAGAATGCTGACTTTGATGATTATCGCAAAGTCGATGTCTTGTATAAATAAGAGTTGTGAAGTCATTTCAAATGCATCAGGGAGAAGATGAGAGTGTGGTAGAAAGGAGAAAAGTGAAAGGTAGAGCAAAAATATTGTGCTTAAATGGAACTGACTCAAGCATGGTGAAGATGCTAATCTTTAGTTCAAGTATGTAATATTTATTATTCTGTAGACAGTGTGTCTTTTATAGGCAGTGGGCCTCTTGTGAGCAATGTGCTCAAGCAGTGAGCCCTATTTGGCATGTGCCATTTTGTTCTTCTTATTCTTTTAACAGAGAATACAATCTTGGGTTAGTTACCCCGTGGTTTTTCTCTTAACCAGGTTTTCCACATTAAAATCTTGGAGTCATATGTGTTAATGTGTTTCTGCTCTTGATTTATTGCATTGTGTTTCCATGATTGATTTATTATTATGCTGCTGAATTACAAGAAGGATTTAAGTGGTTAATAAAAGGAAAGCTTTGGGACAACTGATTCACACCCCCTCTCAGTTGTCTGTCTTGAAACTAACTATTGGTACTAGAGCCGAGTTCCTCTAAAAGAGCTTAACCACTTCAAGAGATCCAGGATGTCTTCCTACAAGAAGGATAGTCCAAGGTTTGATGGAACCAATTACACTCTTTGGAAAAGTTGCATGGAATGTCACTTGCAATGTATGGGAATGCAATATTGGACCATAACTTCAAAGAAGTATGTTCCTCCAAAGAATGGTCTGACAAATGTAGATGAAATAAAAGATGCTGAAGACAATCTTTGGGCTAAAGAAGCTTTATTAAGTGCCTTATTTGATTCAGAGCTAAGAAATGTTATAGATTTAAAAACTGCATATGAGATTTGGGAAAAAATGCAACTTCTGCATGAAGGAGACAAATATGTTAAATGTGCCAAGCTATAGAGTCTGAAAGGAAAATTTGAAAACTTGAAGATGAATGAAGATGAGAATATCACTACATTTATGCCAAAAGTAAATGAGCTTGTTTGTGGCATTAGGTGTGCTGGTGGAATCTTGGATGAAGATGAGATTGTTGCCAAAGTTCTTAGATCCCTACCTCCTGCTTACAAACACAAGGTTGTTGCTATTGAAGAATTTAGATCTTTTTCAAATATCACAAGAGATCAATTGGTTGGAAAATTAGCTACACTTGAATTGGCCAAGTTTGGAGATGCACCCCCCAAGACTGAATCTGTATTCAAAGCTAGTGCCTCTGTAAAAGGCAAACAAAAGTTTGATCCAGGAGAGAACTCCTAAAAGAAACTATCATGGTATGAAAAAGCAAGAAAAGATCTAGAAGAAGATGAAGTAGAAGCTACTCAACTTGAAGCCCTTATTGCAAAAAGACTGCCAAGAGGATCTGGTAAGTATGAAGGAAAATTGCCCTTCAAATGTTTCAACTGCAACAAGATTGGTCATTTTGCCTCAAGGTGTCCGGAAAGATTTTCAAGGGCAAATCCAAACAGATCAAGATTCCAAAAGAAATGTTACTATGTTCATGCAAATGATGATGATGAAGGAGTGACAGATGATGAATCAGAGACAGGAAACAAATCTGGAAGTGACTGGGTGTTTATTGCCATCAAGGAAGAAGATCCAATGCCCTCTGAATCTGTCAATCATAAAATGATAGAAAGAGCTCTGGCTGCCCAAGTTGAAGAAAAGGATGATTGGGTCATTGACAGTGGATGCTGCCACCATATGACAGGTGACAAAAATAAGTTCATAGATTTGGAAAGATATGAAAGAGGAGTTGTAAAATTTAGTGATAATTCTACTGGGAAAATTAGAGGTAGAGGAACTATTTCTTTTGATGGAAAGAACAAAACTAGTGATGTACTATATGTTGAAGGTCTAAATCACAATCTTCTCAGTGTTGGATAGTTGGTGGACAAAGGTTATGATCTCTGATTCAAAAATGGAAAATGTAAGATCTTTGAAAGTTCTGGAACAAAGATTGTATCTGGTACTCAAACAAAAGGTAACATCTTCCACTTGGTTGGTACTAACAAAAGTTGTTTATTTGTTCAAATTGATCAAAGTTGGTTCTGGCATAGGAGAATGTGTCATGTGAATTTTGATAATATCATCAAGATAAGCAACACTTAGGTTGTAAGAGATCTTCCAAGACTGGTGAAGCCTACTAATAGTTTGTGTAAAGAATGTCAGTTGGGTAAGCAGAGTAGAGTCACATTCAAAAGTAAGGAACAATCTTCTACCAGATTGTTAGACTTAGTACATCCTGATCTATGTGGACCGGCAAGAATCAGGAGTTTGCAAGGTGATAGATACTTCATGTTATTAATTGATGACCACTCCCGAATGATGTGGGTGACTTTTCTGAAAGAAAAATCTGAGGCTCTTGAGAAATTCAAAATATTCAAAGCTATGGTAGAGAATGAAACCAAATTAAACATAAAATGTCTCAGGTCTGATAGAGGTGGAAAATTCACATCCGGAGAGTTCATAGAATTCTATGAGAAACATGGGATAAAAAGATAGTTATCTACTCCAAGGACTCTACATCAGAATGGAGTAGTGGAGAGAAAGAACTGGACCATCCAGGAAGCATCTAGAACCATGATGATGGAAGCAAATGTTCCTTAGATCTACTGGAGAGAAGCTGTAAGCACTACTGTCTATACTCTTAATCGAGTACAAATCAGAAGCAATACTAGTAAGACCCCTTATGAACTCTGGTTTGGCATCACTCCCACTGTGAAGTATTTCAGAGTCTTTGGTAGCAAATGTTATATTAAAAAAGATGAAGACCTTGGAAAATTTGATGCTAGAAGTGATGAAGGAATATTCTTGGGTTATTCTACTCAAAGCAAAGCATACCAGTGTTATAAAAAGAGATTGAGAAAGATTATAAAAAGTACAAATGTGAAGGTTGATGAAGGTATTGAAAAACCCTCAAGGTTTTATGAATATGAAGAAGATGATGAGAATGATGTTTTAGCCCAAGAAGTTCAAGTCCCTTCTAAAATTCACCTGTCCAAGAAATAGAAGTGCAAGAAATTCCTAAAACTCCTAGGTATGTAAGACTGAATCACTTTGAAGATCAGATCATAGGTGATAAAAGCAAAGGTGTTCAAACAAGAAGAAAGATTGCTCAAGACTTAGAAAAGTATTGTCTGATTTCAAAAACTGAACCAAAAATAATAAGTGAAGCATGCAATGATAAAAGTTAGACTAAAGCAATGAAGGAAGAGTTGATGCAGATTGAGAAAAATCACACTTGGGATTTTGTTCCCAGACCTAGAAACAAAAATGTGATTGGAACCAAATGGGTCTTCTGGAATAAATTTAATGAAGATGCTAAAGTAGTCAGAAACAAAGCCAGATTGGTCTTCAAGGGTTATTCCCAAGTAGGAGTTGATTTTGAAGAAACTTTTGCTCTGGTGGCAAGAATTGAAGCAGTTAGACTATTTCTTGCCTTTGTTGCCTTCAAGGATTTCAAAGTATATCAAATGGATGTCAAGTCTGCCTTCTTGTGGTGACTTAGAAGGAGTATACATTGAGCAACCAGATGGATTTCAATTGTCTGATCATAGTGATATGGTCTGCAAGTTGAAGAAAGCACTGTATGGACTCAACCAAGCCCCAAGAGCCTGGTATGAAAGATTGGATAAGCATCTTTTGAAGATTGGTTTCAACAAAGGTACTACTGATAGTAACTTGTACTTCAAAATTGATCATGAAAATATCTTGATTGTTGAAGTATTTTTTGATGATATCATTTTTGGAGGAGATAGTATGTGCAAAACTTTTGCAAATCAAATGAAAAGTGAATTTGAGATGTCCATGTTTGCGGAAATGAATTTCTTCTTGGGTCTGCAAATCACTCAAACAAAAAAAGGAATCTTCATTTCACAGACCAAATATGTGAAAGAATTGTTGAAGAAATTTGGGATGGAAGACTCAAAACCAATGAATACTCCCATGGCAACCAGATGTAAACTGAGCAAAGATGATGACTCTCCTAGGGCTGATTAGAAAAAGTATAGGTCAATGATTGGAGGACTACTGTATCTTACTCAAACTAGACCTGACATTATGAATGTTGTTGGTCTTGTTGCCAAATTCTAAGCTGATCCTAGAGAATCTCATGTCATGGCAATCAAGAGGATTCTCAGATATCTTAAAGGAATAGTTAAGTATGGTTTATGGTATCCTAGAGATCATGATTTCTCTCTTCATGCATATACAGATGCGGATTGGGCAGGAGATGTGGATGACCAGAAGAGTACCAATGGTGGAGCATTCTTTTTAGGGAAAAGATTGGTTTCTTGGCTGAGCAAGAAACAAGAGGCAATATCTCTATCAACTATAGAAGTAGAATATATTGTAGCAACAGGTAGTTGCACTCAAGTATTGTGGTTGAAGCAAATGCTAAGAGACATCAAAGTGGAGTATGAGGAACCTATCACAATCTTTTGTGATAATTCAAGTGCAATAAATATATCCAAATATCTAGTGTTGCATTCAAAGACAAAACATATATCCATCAAGTTTTACTTTTTGATAGAGCAGGTGAACAAGAATGAAGTCAGATTGGAGTTTGTACCCTCCAAGGATCAGATTGCAGACATTTTTACTAAAACTCTACCTAAGGACTCTTTTGAGTATCTCAGGGAGAAGTTAGGGGTTATTACCCCTCTGGTTTTGAATTAAGGTGCACTGATGTACATTAGTCCAATGGATCTCACATTCATATCTTGTGGTTTGGATTGATGATAGGAAGCTGCTACTTAGGGGGGAGCAGTCTATATGATTCTGAGTGATGCAAGTATGTGCCCTTTGCCATTGATGTCAAAGGGGGAGAGAAGACATGTGAAAAACAAAAAGTGGTTGCTGATCAAAGGGGGAGCAATAAAGGAAGAGAAGACATGTGAATGGTTATTTTTTATAGGGGGAGTAATGTCAGTCAGTGAGGAGAATTACTTGTCTTGATGGTTAAAATAGTTTTTCACATCATATGTTGCCATCAATGACAAAGGGGGAGATTGTTGCAAGTATGGGCCTAATCGGTGTTGTCATTGGTGTCAACATACTCCTATTGCATTGATGTCAAGGATTGGATGAGTTGTGTGCTGAGGATATTGAGAAAATTAGTCCTATCAGAAACGGAGAAGAACAGTGAAGCTCTATGAAGTGAAGATCCCAGCTAAGATGAAGGTCAAAGGATGCACATCAAAGGGCTTGTAGATATGTGTCTAAAGGTGATCCAGTAAAGATTTGAGAGGTCCACATGAAGATTTGAAGAAGTTATGGCCATATGAGTAAAACCGGTTTTGGCAGATGTTTAGAGGTGACAGAGTGACACAAATAGGTCCGGTGAGATCTGCAAATGCAGTATCTTGTTCTACAGATTTGGTGGAGTGTTTAGGAAGCCAATGTGAATTGACAACTCAATTGGTTCATGGTTTAGAGGTCTGTAAGCATCTATTCTAATATGATAGTAATGATAGAATATGTTCTTGAGGTTTTAGATGAAGATGCGAATGATTTCAATAAGTAGAAGTGGTGTGGATGTTCTTGGTGATTTAGGCAAGCTTGTGGGGGTCTCTAGATTGTGTCCAATTCGTGTTGGTGGTCTGCATTGAAGATTGAGCTTGTAATTGAAGAATTACTTCCGATGATGATGTTGTTAGATTTAGGACAGACAACTGAGAAGGGGGGTGAATCAGTTGTCCAAAACTTTCTTCCAATTAATCACTTAAACCCTTTCTTAATTCAGCAGCATAATAATAAATCAGTCATGGAAATATAATGCAGCAATTCAAGAGCAAAAACACATTAACACATATGACACCAAGATTTTTGATGTGGAAAACCTGGTTAAGGCAAAAACCATGGGGTGACTAACCCAAGATTGTATTCTCTGTTAGAAGAATAGAAAGAACAAAATGGCACGTGCCAATTAGGGCTCACTACCTAAGCACACTGCTCACAAGAGGCCCACTGCCTACAAGAGACACATTGTCTACAAAATAATAAGTATTACATACTTGTACTGAATAATAGCATCTTCACCATGCTTGAGTCAGTTCCATTTAAGCCCAATATTTCTGCTTTGCCTTTCGCTCCTCTACTCTCTACCACACTCTCATCACACAATTCTTTTGAAATGACTTTACAACTCCTTATTTATACAAGACATCGACTTAGGGATAATCATCCAAGTTGACATTACATTACAGAGCAAACACATAAATACAACATGTCTAATTACAAAAAGACTTCATGTGGATCAACACACTATCGGCCACATAGATCTGAGACTTCAATCTTCCTTTAGGAACACACCATTCTTCATAGAACATCTTCAAGATCATCCGTAGGATGTGTAACTCATCCGGTCGGCCTAACTTGGGAAGAACATCATCATCCGGAAGTCATTCTTTAATTGCGAGCTCAATCTTCAATGCAGACCTCCAACATGAACTGGACACAATCCAAAGACCTCCACAAGCTTTCCTAAATCACCAAGAACATCCACACTACTTTTGCTTACTGAAATCATTCTCTCCTTCATCTGGAACCTCAAGAACACAGTCTGTCATCATTGTCATATTGGAATAGATGCTTGCAGACCTCCAGACCACGAACCAATTGAGTTGTCAATTCACATTGACTTCATAAACACTCCACCAAATTTGCAGAACAAGATATTGTATTTCTAGAGCTCACTGGACCAATCTGTGTTACTCTGTCACCTCTAAACATCTGCCAGTGCTGATTTTGCTTGAGTGGCCATAACTTCTTCAGATTTTCATGCAAAATTTTGAAATCTTTATTGGATCATCTTAAGACACATATCTACAAACCCTTTGATGCGTATCCTTTGATCTTCATCTTAGCTAGAATCTTTACCTCACTATCTTCACTGTTCTTCTCTATTCCTGATAGGACTAATTTTCTCAATATCCTTAGTATACAGCTCATCCAATCCTTATTATCAATGCAACAAGAGTATGTTGACATCAATGAAAACATCAGTTAGGCCCATACTTGCAACAGATGTTCTTCCTAAACTTGGCCGACCGAATGATACCGAATGATTTACACATCTTGCGGATGATCTTGAAGATGTTCTGTGAAGCATGGCATGTTCCTCAAATAAGATTGAAGTCCTAGATCTATGTGGCTGACAGAGTGGTGATTTACATGAAGTCTTTTTTAATAAGTCAAGTTGTATTTTTGCATTTGCTCTGTAAAGTATGTCGACTTTGATCATTATCCCAAAGTCAATGTCTTGTATAAATAAGAGTTGTGAAGTCATTTCAAATGCATCAGGGAGAAGATGAGAGTGTGGTAGAAAGGAGAAAAGTGAAAGGCAAAGTAGAAATATTAAGCTTAAATGGAACTAACTCAAGCATGGTGAAGATAGTAATCTTCAGTTCAAGTATGTAATATTTATTATTCTGTAGACAGTGTGTCTCCTATAGGCAATGGGCCTCTTGTGAGCAGTGTGCTCGAGTAGTGAGCCCTAATTGGCATGTGCCATTTTGTTCTTCTTATTCTTTTAATAGAGAATACAATCTTGGGTTAGTCACCCTGTGGTTTTTCTCTTAACCAGGTTTTCCACATTAAAAACTTGGTGTCATATGTGTTAATGTGTTTCTGCTCTTGATTTATTGCATTGTGTTTCCATGATTGATTTATTATTATGCTGTTGAATTAAAGAAGGATTTAAGTGGTTAATAAAAGGAAAGTTTTCAGATAAATGATTCACCCCCCCTCTTAGTTGTCTGTCTTGAAACTAACATTAAGGTGGTTGATATCATGCATCGATATCAAGCATGTTAAGGTAGGAATAAAACACACAAGGGAACACAGACTTTTGCAAAGCCCATGCCCCCCCGAAGGTGACAAGTACTTTACGATTGCCAAATGTTCCCACAAACATATCCCTACAAGAAACATGTTAGTGTCTACATAATCATCGTAATGCATATGAAATCTGAGGCATGGAAGATTCAAGATAGACAAAGTGCACGGAGTAGCAATATTGTTATGATTTGTAAATGAGATAGAACACCATCAAAATTGCTATGCAGAAAGCATGAGTGCTTCTACTAGCCAAGCATCAGATAAGATATGACAACTCCATCGTCATATTAGGAACTAAGTCCAACTTTTGATTTCTCGCTAAAGGGATGCTAGGTCCGCATCAGTATAAATGTTTTTCGTCATCCGCCCACTAGATAGAAATACTAGAGGAAGGGAAACAATAAATAAGAGAGGAGAAACAAGTGTCTTAGAGACAATCACGTAGGAGGGTGCCCCCAAGTCACCAACCATAATGCTATGTCTGTAAGGCACAACACACAATGATGAAATCAGATAGAGGCAATATAGAATAATGATGATACAAATAGAAGAGGGTCACAATGGAGGTGGTCTCCTAGTATCTTGGACCTTAAAAGAGAATCAAGGGTCATCCCAGGAGGCCTAAACAACACATAACACATCACAGGGGAAACACATCATGAGAGAGATAAAGGGTTAGAGATACTTACTTGGTAGGATCTTCGGGGCTAGCAGTCATCAAGTAAATCATCGTCATCCTCCCACTCCCAAATTTTAGAGGAAAGTGGGACATAAGGTACCATAGCCCAATTCTTGTCTTTGTCTTTAGATTTTTCATTGTTAGGATCATCTTTGTTTGGTTCAATGTTTGGATCAATGTTTTCTTGTTGAGATGCAAGGTTTATGGCATAAGCTCATCTTCATCTCCTTCTATCTCTTTCTTTTCTATTTCTCTTTCTCTTACTACTTATCTCTTGTAAGATAGGGCTTTGCTCTTTCATAGTTTTTTGCAAATTGGAAGATGAAGCATCGGGATCAATTCTCATTTGTCTAGGTGGAATGTTTTTTTGTTGACAATCACCTCCCAATCCTTGTAAGGATGGTGGAGGAGGAACCTCAACATAGGGACTTTGTCCTTTTGGTCTATGGTTCTCTTCAGATGCGGGTTGCTTGTCTTTTGTTGTTTCTTGCATAGACGTATCGGCCATTGGATGTAATAGTTTTGCTTTGTAATTTCTATAGCTCAAGAAGTTAAAGTCTATTCATGGCTCTGGTTTATTTTTAGATTTGTCCAAAAAGCAATCAAGTGTAAAGTGTTGTTGTGTAATTAAAGGTTTGTATGTATTTTGATGAATAGCATGCACTTGTCCGTTCAAAGGATATTTTACAAATTTATTTAAATTGTTGAAGGGACAAATTTCATAGCCTTTAACCATGGATGTCAAAGTTTTATTTTAAATAGGTCAGAAGTAGGGACAACATCAAACCATTGTTCTACATGTTTCTCAAATACAGTTACCAACAATGATATCTTACCCAAAGGATTTACAAAGGTTCCCTTATGTGTTTTGAACATTTTATCCGAAGGGTCATAAGATCGTTGCATTAAATTATGTTCCAAGAGGAGATCTTCCGTGGTGACATTAGTCATGCAATTAGGATCAATAAGGGTTCCATCCACGGGGTTTCCCATTATTTTCACAGTGATGTAAAGAGGTCTGTCAGTGTCTCCAATTGTTCTATCATGAGTTGTAAACACAATTTCAGGTTCAGGGACCTTTCTCTTCATGTAAGGCCTAGGAGGGAACCTATTGTTGTTTTTGTGGTTAAAATCCATGTCTATATGCTCAAATCAATGCAAAATCATATTTTTAAAAGCTTTTCAAAATTTATGCAAAAGATAAGTGCAAAGTTATATATAAAAATGACCTAAGATACTTGATTTTTTGTACTTCAATGAAAATATATGAAAGAAAAGGTGTTGTAAGGATTTTAATCAGGGGCAGAAAATAATATGTCTGATATTATTCCAATATATCCATAAGATCCTTTGCAACACATTTTTGATGCAAATCTATAATGATGACTAGTCAAAACCTAGTAAAAATGCTTTAAAATATGTAATTTTTCACCGTTTTTCAATCCCAAGACCTAATGAAAGAGGTGTTGTAAGGAATTATATGAGGTGTAGAAAATAATATAAATTATATCAGTCACCTAGAAGCATAAAATCTGTTACAACACGCTTAGGGTGCAAACTAGGCCAAATCCTAGGGCGAAAATAGCAAAAATGTGCAATTTTTCACTAAATTTTCAATACAAGAGGCCAATAGAAAGGTGTTGTAAAGAATTTTAGAAGGGAGATCAGATAATAACCCTAATATCAGCCAATTAATGCAAAATTATTCTTTACAACACGCCTATAGTGCAAATTTAGAGAGTCGATAAGGCCAAATCTAGTGAAAATCAATGTTTTCAAGCCCTAGGTTTGAGATCTTGATGTAAAATGCTATATGAATGTTTTTCAAGCTGGTGTATGATCAAAATTAAATTCTCTTAGATCTGAAAATGATTTCCACGTCCTAAGATGTAAAATGCAAGTGTAAATCTAGTGAAAAATCAATCAAAATGCTAGTTTTTGTTGAAATTTTCTATGCAAAAATGCAATTTTGTACTAAAATGCAACACTATAGCCAAATGAAAATTTGAATGTCTTATATTAGTAGAAAAATCTGAAACAAGATTTTACCGACAAACCCTAGATTTTGGAATTACTAGGTTATATGCAAAATTCACAATTTTCAACAAAACCCTAGCAATTTTATGATGAAAATGCAATGTAGGATATTGAATTTTTGTAATTTTCTGCATTTTAGCTTAGATATAATGCAAAAATTAAAAAAATTATGAAATTCAAATTAATTGATGCAAAATAGAAGCCCTAAAATGCAATTTTTTTTTCAATTTTTCCAATTTATCATTTTTTTGTAAGTTTTCCAATGCAATCAAATGAATGATGATATGAATGAATGAAATCAATGAAAATATGAAGCACAACACTCAGCAAGGTGAAAACAAGTCCAACAACATGGGTTCACCAAAATGTAAAAGTGGAATTTGGATAGTTGAGTTTTTGGTAGTTTTGTGTGTATATCCTCCTTTCACCCTTTCATTCAAGGACCTAGGGTCGAGTTGCAATGTACTATCATACCCTAGGTCACTATGAGATGTAGGGAAGCTTAGATTTTGATGATTTGATTACCAATTATCTTCTCTTATGCTCAATTATACATCAAAACCCTAATTGTGCAAATACGATAGCAAATGAATGAATATCAGAAAATGCTACTACAAAAAGATGTAAAATGACAAATAACTGTGCACCTATTTTCAGGGCTCGAAAGCAGAATAGTTGGGGAATAAAGAGTGGGAGCCCAAGTCTAAGGCCTTGTTTTGTTGGGATCTGCAAACAAGATCTACAACTTGTCCCTGTTGTACCAAAGGTTTTCTCATCACGAAACTTCAAGGACTAATGAGCGGGCGCCCTAGTCTAGGGTGCTAATTCTAGCTTTGATCTGCAAATCCAACACTCTAAGATACCCTCCTGCAACTTCACTTTTCCTCTATCTTTGACTTGTAACCTGCAATCACAAAAATTTTGGGAAGGAGTTGTGGTGTTTAGAGGCTTGCCTTAGTCAAGCCCTGGAGAGACATTCAAGTCTTCTAAACACCGTTGTTAGATAGAGAGTGTGTACCCTTGTGAGACAGAGGCAAAAACTAAATGATAAATGCTCAAAACACAAATAATGTCACCTTGTAGTGAAAATCTCATGGGAGGAAGAAGCTCTTCATGCCATGAGGAGATGATTGCTCAAATTTGCAAATACAAACACATAGACAACACAAATCTGCTCTTGCTACATAATGAACGCCTTGAATCACCTTAAGGATGCCAAAAGATCACAATAACCATCTAGTTTACAAGTGAATGCCTAAGCATGCTTATATATGCAACTATAAACACTCTCGCCAAGCATTTTGTAATTCAAACTTACCGTGTTGGCATAGGACCTAAATAATGGTCACAAGATGACACTAAAAATTTGGGATTGACCCAAAATAGGGTAGGACTAGGGCATGGACACCCAAGTCCTCCCCCCTATTTTGGTCAAGGTTAAGTTCAAGGGATCCCCCTAGGTCCCATTTGTCATGAAACTTAGGGCTCATTTCATCGGGATGTCAAAATATGATGTAGGATGTCCTAAATGTAGATAAAAGACCCAGGAGCTAAACCTTATGAGGGAAAAGCCCCCAAGGGGACATTTTCTGATGTTACACAAGTAACACAACAAACTCTTATACAAGAAATGGAAAGGTTTTAAAATCAAGTTGATTATCCCACCCATCCTCACAACTACAACAATATTATCAAGGATCACATCTCCATTTTGGGTTACAAGTTAGATGAGGGCACAAGTATCCTCCCCAAGGAAGATGTCAAAAGCCTCAAGATTAATATAAAAAAGCCATGTGGGGTGGAAGAGAACGTAAATATTTATTACTACCTCAAGATCATACACTTTCAATATGGAATAGATAAATCTGACATAGTAAAGTGTTCTAAAGTAATAGCTTTCCATCCTCAATGTTAGGTAAGTGTCTCTCTCCCTCTTTCTCCTCTCTCTATTGTCCCTTCAATGAAACCTATGTCCCTATTTTAGTTGCTTCCATCCATTAATTATAACACTTGTAGACACCTAAAAATGTCTTAACCCTTCAACCACCCTCCACCATTTTCCATACCACTAATTTCTCATCTGATTAATTAATTAAATTCTTAATTGATTAATTATCCTATCCAACCCCTAAGCCATCCATTCATCCTTCATTCATTAACCCCTGAAATTGAATTAGTTTAATCATTTCAACATTCACACCTTACTAACATCATCCCAACTAATTAAATAAATATGACATATACTTATTTGGTTAATTTATCCACTTCCTTAAACCCAATTAATTAGATAAATTATACTTATCTAATTAATCCTCCCTACTAATTAGCTACCCTAGCCTACATGATCCCTAGACTTGGATTAATTAAATAAATCATTATTTAATTAATCCTAAACCCTGATTATCACAGTCACTAATATTTCTAGCCACATTAACTAAGTTAATCACCCTGATTAACTTGGTCAAATCATACTTAACACCTTCTCCTACACCCACAAATTAAAAATTACAAAAAATGCATAATCCCTCCAACTCATTTTTTCCATTTTCATGCTAAAACATCTTCCACATTTTTAGCTTACAAATGTAAGGCACCAAAAATGTGCATGTGTCACATGGCCTTCACATTCCCACATAAAATGGAATTTTTAATTCCAACTCCTCCCAAGGAAATTAATTTTTAATTTCCCCACACATCAAGATCACATTTAATGCAAAGTCCTCCTTAAAATGAATTTTAAATTCATTTTTATTCTCCACCATCCAATTTTGATGATCAAATCCTAGCCCTCCATCTCACAATCAATCTCATTCATTGATCTCAACATCCAATCTCGGCCATTGGATCAAAATCCCCTCCAATTTTCCTATAAATACAAGTCTCCACAAGCCATTTCATCATCCAATTTTTAGAGTAATCTTATTATGCTAAAATTTCTCTCAATTCTCCCCCATCTTAGCTAGGTTATGTTGCATTTTCCATTGAATATGGAGAGCATTTTACATTGCAAACACTAGTTGGGTAAAGCTAGGAGCTCAAGGGTGCAAGTTCCTCAACCATATCAAGGAGTAAGGAGATTTCAAGGTATAATTGTTATTTTACTTGCATTTTCTTATATTTTATGCTTTGAAATTTCACCTCATCTTCATTTGGCATGCCCGGTGGAACCCCATGGTCCCAAACTAATCTCTTTTTTATTGTTGTTCTTGAAGGTTTCAAGTGTACAAGAAGATCAGCGCCATATCCTCTTGGATCAGTGACATTCCTTCATGGAATAGTGACATTCCTTTCTGTTTCAGTGCCATACGACATTGTTTTAGCACCCTATCTCACAAACTTCTTCTGATGTTTAGGCTTGAAAAAAAATAACTTATTTTTAGCTTCTAAGCACTTTTTAGTACTCTATTTCTCTCTGTTTTTAATAGAATCTAATAGAAATAGGGGGTCATAATGCTTAAATGAGATTAAAAATGATAGGAGAATGGTTTAGCAAAAATTTAAAACATTTTACTACTGTTACTAAATTATGTTCACACCAAATTTAGTAAGGCCTAGATTGCAATGGTTACTGTTGTCTCTCAGATTTGCAAGGCATGTCACAGTCAAGGTTTTTACCAGTCCACAATTCTCACAACTAGGGATGGAAATGAAGCAAACCCTTCCCCAATAAGAAGGATTCAGGTATCTCGCATCCCCTAGCTTTGCAGCATATTGAACCCTTAGTTGCAAACTATGCATCTCAGACATAGTCTGCAATGGATTTGTTGACTTGAGGTTTGCCACCATACCAGTGCATTTGGTATTGAATTTATGAGGATGACACTAATTTCCTATAGAAAATACTCTCACAAGACCATTTGATGATTGAAGTATCAATATAGATGTCCATTGAATTAATGTTTCCATGTACTGAGAGGTCTCTCTGAATTCCTCTAGCCAATCTATTATGGAAAAGTCTTACCAAGCCCTATAGTTCACGACATAGAAGCTCCCCTGCCAGTTCCAGTCTTTTGTTCTTGTAGTCATCTTTGCTTTCAACATGTCTTTGACCAAAATAAGATGATAGAAGAGAATTGATCATGTATGCTAAAAACATGGCCTTTTGTTTTATAGCCCACTATGTATGGGAAAAGTATTCTTTAAGGACCTCTTCAGTATCTTGAATTTTTGGAAATTTGCATTTCTTGATTTGGTCATTAAGATAGTCCCAAACTTTATTTTTTCTCTTCGAAACTTTCTTATCTTTGCCTCTGCCTTGTAAATTGATGACAACAATAACTCCGTCATCTCTGCATTACCTATCATCTGCATCATCTCTGAATCTAATTTCACACCTAGGGCATAGAACATACATATATTTGTCTTTGTCTAAACCTTCTTGTAACCAATAAAACCTTCTAGGTGGGGTTTATATAATACAGATTTCTAATTGTTCTTAAGCAAGCTTGATAGGTTTTAACATGGAGTGCAAAGGTTTCTGTGGTCCTTTAACCTAGGTGTCACTATCTTAAGGATCTATATATCAATTATGACATTGCATCTACTGCCTCAAACATTGTGACACTGCTAACACTATTGACAACAAGATATACCTTCTGTGTAGAGAGCTGATAGTAAAACAATACTTGTTTATCACAATGTTAGACATTGTCTGCACAAACTTCTATCATATCTTCATATTGTGTCTACTATCAGAATCATTTCTTCTATGCTAACACTTGTGGTTACTGCATTGTATTTCTCAAGTTATGACTATTCCACTGTCTCAATCTTAGGCTTTGGACTTTGACAATCCTCCTAGACCATTTGACCACATTAGGACATTATATAGACCTCCTATCATAACTTCATAGAACTCTAGGACCACGTTTTGTGACCATACACCCTTCATCTTGATTTGTAAAAAAAAAATCAAGTATCATACCTCTGCCATAGTCTATAGAGATCCATGAAGATGAAAAAATTTGAAGTGGAGGTTCTAGCTTGTAACAAGGCCTATACAGAATGGAGAATGAAAAACCAAGCTAGCCTTGTCAAAAGGATAGTGATCTTGTAGACCTAAACCCGCTTGCACATATGATTGATCCTTGTTTGCCAATATGACTGTTGTCCAAACTGAAAATGGTTGTTATCTTTATGGTTGTTATATATAGGACTATTGTAAACATCTTATCATAGCTCTCTCTACTAGTCATGCAAAATATGCTGACTGTCACCTACTTCTGGATGGTTGCCTTAAGTGTTTCTCTGATTGGAGAAGTGTTAGTGAGAAAATTTTACAAAGTCCAAGTTCTTTTCATCTATCCTTAAATTATCAATCCCATAAGCTATTTGAGCATCTTCTTCTTCAGACTATCATGATACTCTTGTGTTTCATAGGGTTTGATGACCATGAACCTTGATGTTGCTTGATTGTCACCACCTTGCATGTCATGGTCCGCATGGATTCTATTGCTCCTTTGTCCTACATGATTACTGTCCATTTATTATGACAATCTGATGTTCCATATGATCTCTTTCTATGACTATCTTTTTGCTGCTGTGCTTGAAACTAGTTTGCTGCTCTATCTCTCGATAGTTGACTGCTATTAGTATGTAGTCATTCTAAGAACAAGATGTTGTTTCTAGTTTACCTCTGACGGATGGATCTATTGGACAGTCATTTAACTATTCTGAACTATCTAATGCTATGGTCAATGAGATGATTGTCCCTATTCCTTATTGCATCTACCACTGTCTTCTTGTTGTAGCACTCATGCACTTCCTGTGACTTTACATCTTTGTTTCTGTAAGTTCTCTTATGACTGTCTTCACCTTCCTGGTAGTTTGTCTTGCATTTGTATATGGCATATGAAATGTTTCTGTAAGGACTATGAGTTGTGCTCAACCCTTGTGGGAGCCACATTTCCCTCCACTCATAATGTAACTTGATGAATCAAATAGAAACATAATTACACCTGTATCTGCACAAGAAGCAAACATGTTAAGAAAAATAAGGACTTGCAATCAATATTCTTGATTTGTCTTCTCAAAGGTCCCTGTGACGCTGACTAGTTTACTGCGTCTGAAAAACAAAATGTATATTTATAGATGTATATCATATGATGTATGATGCCTCGTCATTGCTCTAACATCAGTTTTTCCAAAAAATTATGCAGATAACTAGGGGGTAGTAAGGAGATAGCAGCTGGATGCGGGATACGCAGACTATATAGGACAAGACATGGCAACAGGATGAAGGCTCGTCATTTAGGCAATGACGAGTCACCCTATCTCATATGCATATTCATCTTTTAGTTCTTTAATAAATGTATAGTTTTTCTTTTTCATTTGCAATGAAACAGTTAGTCTCACGGCTTGTGTGAGACCTTATACACTTATTTTTTTCAATACAAATTGTTGATCTTTTTAAAAAGATTTGTACAATCTCTTAAGTTTGAAATGCATCTGAATGCAACAATACAATGTAAACTTAATTTGTACCAAATATGTTCATGGATATAATGCAGCAGAAATAAGAATGTACCTTTCTCTCCTTCAAAAACTGAAAAGATCTACCTGATTGAGCTAGTAGTGTAATTTAGGTAACAGTTACAAACGAGATAAAAGAATTTTTTGAAGTGTATGATCACTCAGACAAATGCCTGATATCTTGACAAGAGAAAAATAGAGAATCATTTACTAGGATAATGTGACAGTTCAATTAGAACTATCAAACCATCCTGATAAGTGAAATTTGGTCTAAGGACAAGAGAAAAGACATTCAAGGAATGATAGGTATCTAACTGATTTTATCTTTTAGTTATGATGTTACTGAATTATTCAAGTACCAAAGTTTAGTGCAAAGAAAAGGTATTTATAAACTGTCATTTCATCATCATGTTTTAAACATGTGTTTTATGTCAGATTCAGTTGTTTTATGCTATGCATTTGATTCAGAAAGAAAAACATACATAAATCATTGCATAAAATAAAATAACTTATTGTATTCAAGAGAATGTTTAAATATGTCCCACACAAGCTGTGGGAATGACTAAATTAAGCCAATGCAACAAAGCATAATCTATCCATCTCAAGATAAAGTAAAGGAAAAGAACACATGAGGAAAGTGATATCAATAATTACCTTATCATAAAGGTTGACCCTCCTATCCAGCAGCTTGATCTTCATGTCTTCAGCCTCTTGCTCCTTATCAGGATGATGAGCCTGCAAGGTTGGAGAAATTTTTTTTAGAGCTCCGAATATACAAATTCATCATATGCATTATCAGTAGATATATAAACTTGCAATCATTATGCATCAATACAATTGGATCAATGTCATACATGTGCAATAAATAAGATCATCAGTTGAAAGCCAAATCATCATGAGAGAGACCAATCAACTTCCAAAGGTATGTTTTTATGCTAACTTGTTTGTTCACTGTGCAGGTATAGGAGAAGTTATGTTGTTGGTTTGAGGACATTTCAACTTGTGGTGCAAAGTGGTCTCCCACAAGGGTTGAGCCCATCATGTTACCCCTGAATTCCAAGAGGGTGTACATTGATAATAATCTACAGTCATAATCCATAAAAAGCCATAACAATCCAAAGTCATGATCAGTAAGTGTGTATGTATAAAGTGCAGAGTCTAAACTACATCGATAGCCCTTCATGGAGCAGTAGAGGAAGAACATCCCATAAGGAATATCAAAAGACAGCCATGAATAATAAAGCTATAGGAAGTAGCATATGAAGTTGCATGTTATGCTCAGAATGTTCATGCCATACAGAAGGAAAGGAGGCATAATCATTGAAGGTAAACATACAATTATGAAGACATCCATGAGAGTTTACCAATGTCTTTTCAAACATAAAACCTTCATATATAGATATAGAAGGCTGTCAGGAGAAGTGTCTTAGGGCCTGCTATAGGTAGAAGTCTCTACTATTGTTTTAAGACATGAAATAGGCATGGGTTACCTATATCAAGATTGATGGAGAAATCACAAAAGAATAGCAAGGACAGAGTATTATCAAAAAATTTCAAATGTGCATATTCATCTACAAGGGGCTACAAAAGGTGCCAAAATGATAAATAAAAGAACATATACTGCCATCATCAATGGTAACCAAAGAGTATAGAGGTTTTCACATTGTCCCTTCATAAAATAGTCTCAAGATCAAAGCCCTTGTCAAATCTGTGTGAAACCAAGACAAGTACAGGTAATGCCATGTGCCACTGCCAGAATGATTATTTTCTTTGTAAATATCATGTCAAGTTGTAGGAAAAAGGGAAATCATTGATGAAGAGCAAAGTGAAGAGTTTCAAGTTTTTCCAAGCCCAAGTATTACACAGAGACTATGTTTTCTTCATAAAATAATAAAACTCATATCAAATTTATGGAGAAAAGACAAATACAGAATGTGGTATCCCAATTTCATGTGGGGTAAAGAGAACACTCAGGAAAGATGCAAAATGTAGAGCAAGCCACAGCCTATAGCATAGAAAATCAAATAAGAGTTCATAGTATATCATAACATAGAACCTCTTAGAGTTGTAAGAATGATGAAATCCTCATAGGGTTTATACCAAGCAACTATCAAAATCCATGTTATATTGCAGAAGGTAGACAAATAGCTATAGACAAAATGAAGGGTTTCAAGTTATACAAGTTCAAAATATACTCAGTATTGATCAATATTTCAAGGCATGACCATGACCTATGTATATATGCAGTGATTTTGCTACTACAAGATATGTTTCTCTAAAACATCAAGACCCATAACATCATTCAGGGAGAAACTTCAAATACAGAGAGAAGAAGCTAGAAATGTTTGAGCCTATAAGGGTTTGTCTGAAAACTCAAAAATATTAAAGCATGTCAAGTATGGCCGTGGCCATAACAAGAGAAATATACAGGTGTTCCATATTAAAATAATGAAACCCTAGATACTATTCATGGTGAACCCTGTATGCAGCAAGCCTTGTCTTTTTCGACAAACCCAGAATGAGAGATGCAAGATATGGCCGTGCCAAATAAAGTACACAAAGGTTCCACAAAGATTCTGATAGAAATGTAAAAGGAACTGCCTTCTTAAGCTTGTGTTAAGCACTCATCAGATAAAAAATGGAGAGTTTTTGTGTTCGAAGGGGTAGGAAACCATACCCTTTTTCTTTTTCTAAGAAGAGACATGCATATAGCCATGGGTTTTCACCCAGGTTTCTCACCTTTATATTTCTTTCAAAAGAGCTCAAGCAGTTGGCCATGGCAGCCCCATACAGAAGGGAGTAAACCAAAGTGAGAAACAAAGAAAAATGCACTAGAAATTCCTCATGGTCATGGCCAAGAAACCAAAAAACTAATGAAAATGCAAAGAAATGGTTTACATTTTTTATTCTTGTAGAAAATCTTGAAAGAATATGCTCAGAGATAGCCAAAAATCAAAGGATTTTCACTCAAACCCTAACCTCCATGGTGGTGGGTGTAGAGGAGTAGCATCAAAAGACAAGTTCAAAATGATGTGTTTAGGGTTGTTTCTTCCCTTTTGGTCGAATGACCTATTTTCAAGCTCTTGTTTTTTTACTGTTGTTTTAAAAATATCATTGTTATCCATTACATTGTCGGGGTCAACAAATATAATTATCACAAACCTAATGATGCAAAACCAATGATGCCACATGGGCTTGTGAGGGATAAACCTCATTCTTACCTTTTAATTTTTTTTAAAGGTCAAACTAAACAATCATGTAAAGATAAGGCTTTATGCCTTATATTCTTTTTTGCAAAACTTAGAGATAAAAGTCTGCCAGGGAGAACAATTCGAAGGAGAGTTATACCTTAGTACATAGAGAGTAATAAGGTGATGCATATTTATAAGGTATGGTATATGATAAGGAAGGCATGGTGTTTTTATTTTATTTTTGCATGGAGAGATATGGTATTTCACATAACAAATGATGCACAAGGTATGATGTTAGGAGTGATAAGGTGTAAAGACACATATTTGATACAATGTAATGATGCATAAGGTATGCAAGGGAGTTATAAGGTTTTTTGCATGATGTAGTATGTTTTTTGCATGGGAGACATAAGGAAGTAAATGAGGATATAATTTTTATCTTTTGCATGCATGAAGGCTTGATTTATTTTTGGCATCATCATTGATGCATTAGTATAATCATGAAAATCCAAAGGGAGAGATAAGGAGTTATTTTGTTTTTTAATCTTTTTAAAAGACAAATACATCCAAATTTGCATGACTTTCCAACTCAATATAATGTAAACAAATAATAAAGTAATATAATTATAAATTACTTTATTATTTTGTCACAAGTTGTAAAGTCAAAAAGATAGAACAAATTGTAACTCATAGTAAAGTAATTATCCTAATTACTTTATTCCTTGCTCACATTGTTTACTTATCATCCCAAAATCATGCAAATTTGGAGGAAGGAGTGAACTAAGGTTCTTTGTGGTTCTTTGCATGGGTTTTGGGTCAAAATTGGAGAGTTTGGTCCACCTTTTGGTCAAACTTATAAAGGAGAGTAGTTTGAAGCTATTTTAGCTTGATTTGGAGCAGTTATAGCCTTTATTTTTAGGGATTTTCTTGCTTGCTCATGGATCAATTTTGAGAGCTTATTTTTAGAGGCAGTTGACTGCAGTTGATTTTTTTAGATCTCTTGGAGAGAGTGTATTATATTTTGTAAGAAAAATTTAGGTTTTTCTAGTTCTTGCCTTTTTTGCTCTTTACACTTTGAGAGAGAAAAGAAGGTTTTCTAACCCATATTTTGTATATTTATAGAGATTACAATAGGTTACAGGTTCTATTATTTGTATTTTTATGCAATTGTTCCTTTATTTTTTAGTTGAATCAAGTGTCTACCTTTTCATTAGTGTTTCTTTTGTGAATGATTTGATGAGATTTTATTGTGTTTAATATTAGAATCTTTAAAATCATTCTCATTTGTACTTGCATGTATTAGAAAGGATTGAAATCACAGGTCTTAGGTTGTGCAATTGGAATAATTTTCTTTCATGTTGTGAGAACCCTATTTTCCTTCAAAAAAAAAGTTATTTCCAGCCTCCCTTAGAATCATTTTTATGATCACATTGCCAAAAGTGGATCGTGTGGATAGATTTTCTAGATTTTTCTGAGATCTATTGTGAGTTAGATTTGTAGTTTTCCATAAAAATTAGGTGCATCACCACACTTCAAATTACAATTTTAGTGCCTTTAGTAAATCCTTCAACCCTTTTCATATCAAAGTTATAGATCCATTGAAAATTACAAGGGAACCAGCCCATGATTTGGAGGTTCAAGCTCACCATAGGTCACCCATAGCCTGAGTTTGATCCCATTTTACACATGATTGCTGAGCTTCACGGCTTTGCATAACGGGTGCAATCCTACTCGTCAACAACTACAAACTAAGTCATTTGCCACTTCCAAACCTAACATATGGTGTTTGTTTGTTGGATTAATCACTCTAACCCCCTTTTGAGTTCATATTTCAAGCTTGAGAATGCTTTGTTAAGTAGGTTTAGACTTTGACCCACGGATTAGTGCCATCACCACTCAGAACAATGCCATTGAACTAGAAGACAGAAGGTAAAAAGGGGTAAATTCATTTTAGTGCCATTTTCTAAAATATTAGTGCCATGCTCCAATTTAGCACCTTGTTCGTTATATTTAGCGTCATTTCAATTTTGCTTTCTGTTGTCTATCTGGTTTTTGAATTTGAAAGTTTTAGCACTATTTTGTCTGTATTTAGTGCTATTTGTCTATTTTTTAGCACAATTTAACTCTTTTTCAGTGCCTTTATAATCTATTTTAGCACCATTTCTCTCTATTTTGGCACCATTTGTTTGACAGGTTTTTGGGATCTATGTAGGGTACTAACATATTTATGCAGGGAAAAGAATTCAGGCCAAAGACTTTGATTGAAACTACTGACTGGTTTGATGCAAGTTTTCATTGATCAAAGATTTTGATTTCTCACTAGCTTAGTGGTATTAAATTAGTTAGAGGGTTAATGAACACTTGTGTGCTTTGTTTGGTCCACTTATAGACGTATGCTCTCCCCTTGCACCCTAGGGTGATCTTAGGGATCAAAAGTCTATTTGTAGGCAATTTTCATGCTTTTAAGTGATATCCCAAAGGGGCTACTTCTTTTGTGTATGCTTTCCTCTCACGTCTAGTGCTATCTTGGGGATCAAAAGTAAAGGGGTAGTTTCTTCTTAGGATGCTTTCTCAAGGATTTCATCACCCCAAGGGATGACCTCAACTGCGTGTTTCAGCATGGTATATAAGCATTGTGATTCGAAAGATAGCTTTAAAGGAAGGACCCTAGACCTCCAAGACCATTGGTCCACCAAGACTTGAGTGGTTGAGTGTCAGTTGATTCGGACACCCCCATTCATGAACTTGTGCCTCAAGTACCTTGAGCATGCTAGAGGACTCCCCTAGAATCTCATAACTATCCTAGATTAAGAGCTTTCAGTTGTATGATATTGTAATGCAACAGATACCAGTTAGGCCCATGAAGTTACTCACTACACAGGCCACATTGAATTTATCACCAAGTACAAATGCCCTCTAGAAATAGGTGCACATGTCGTGTATGCTCTCCCCTCATGACATAATGAGTGATCTTGGGTGATCAAAAGTGGTTAGTTTCCTCTTCATGGGACTTGCATGTTACGCCTATATAAAGGTAGCAAAGTGGGCTTATGGTCTCATACACTCCTACTTGAATAATTTCTAGGATGTTCATGTGCTTGGCGTGTCTTCATGTTAAACCCCATAAAAGCAAAAGTTATTTTTCTACATTGAGTCAAAATCCATTGTGTTTTCTTGTTTGATTTGTATCTACTTGCCAAGAAATCTTATCAACTTTGTCCAAAATCATTTGAACCTGGGAAAATCAAACATTTGAGCCTTGAAATTAGAGCATTTGACCTTTGAAAGTCTAAAAATTTGAGTCCAAAATCCAAAATTTTCTAAAACAAACCAAAAACCTAGTCAAAATCTTAGAGACTATCACCGTTCAATGCCATAAACTCTCAGTTTGGCACTATAAAATTCCCTGGTAGCACCATTTTCTATGGCGCCATTAACCTATCCATCAACACCATTTGTATTTGTTTTAGCACCTTAATTCTAGGGATTGGCACCATTTGAGGGCCATGTCTTATGTGTCCCATGACCTATTTTGGGACCCTTGAACTCTTTCTAGTCAAAATCCATGGTCACCTTGTCAAAATTCATCAGAACCAAAATCCACTCTTGATTATATTTCCCATTCACAACCTTTGGTCCAAATCCACCCACATCCTTTCATTTAGACCTTACAGAAAATTATTTTGATTATTGGACCCTTAATCATAGTGCCTTCATCCCAAATCCAAAAGTCCATTATTGAGTCTAAACTTTGTCCATATTTCAATCTCCTAATCTAGTCTAACCTTTGTCCAACTCCATTTACCCCATCCCATTTGACCTTAGATAAACATCATTTTGATATTTGATCTTTGGACATACCTTGTCCACTCATTAATCATTTCATTCCAAAATCCCAATTCAAATTTATTATCCCTCCATTATTCACTTAACCCTAGGTGAACATTTTGATTTTCACCCTTGGACCTTTGCACATCCATTCCAAAATTCATTTTTAATCCAAGTCATCCCAACTTTAGTCCAAGTTCAAATTCATTTTCCAACATCCCCCAACATTATCCAACATTATCCAAATTACATCCACATTATCCAATATCAACATCCAAAAATCAAAATTCATCCAAAAAACCAAAAATCAACCAACATCCAAAACCATACCTCAAATCAATTTTGTGCAAGAATTAAATCTAGTTCTTATCATCCTCTAGTTTATAGGGTACTTAAGACTTTGTCTACATTAAGTGCTTTTATAAATTAGCCTTTATTAACCTGTGGGATATTTGATTTAGGAGCTTAGACAACTCTTAAGTTGATATATTCTAAGGTATCCCATTTTGCTTAGTGGTCATTAGTCTACCCTCAAGTAAACAATCCTCCCATTTTTGCTTAAGGTCACTAGTCTACTTTAAGTAAGGAAGGGCATCCCTTTTATAATCTAAATATCTAGATTTATTCAATCTCTCCTTTGATTTGAAAATCCTTTTCAAACATCATCAAAATTATCCAACATCCTTAGTCATCCAATCCCATCTATCCAAATCATATAAGATTTCCCTTAGTTGATTATCATCCAAAACATCATAATTATAGCTTAATAGTCATCCATTTCTAAATCATCATCCCTTTAAAATTCATCCTAAGGTCATCCTCAAGATCGTTATTCACCCACACATACATTTTCACTTTGGTCTAAAAAATCCTTTTGATATTTAATCTCTAAATGTTATCTTATACCTTTATCCTAAAATCATTTCCCAAATTTCTAAAGCCATTATCCACTCCATCCATCCTTTATTCCACATTTTCAATTTATCCTTCTACTCATCTATCCTTTTAGGTCCCAAATTTTTTGAAAATCAATTCACCCATTTATCTTTGAGGTCTAACCTCTAAGGTTTCTCATCCATCCTTATACCTTTATCATTTACATCATCCTTAGGTTTAAAACTTTTGAGATTTATTCTCTAAAGCTAAAACTTCTACCAAACCTATCCATATCATATCCACCATTACTCATCCTTAGGTTTAGAATTTTGAGATTTTATTCTCTAAAGGCTAAATCTTTATTCCCTTTCCTCACACCAAAGTTCACCACCACCTATCCTTGGGTCCAATATTTTGAAATCTATTCTCTAAGGCCTCAACCTTCATCCACCTTTCAACAATCCAACCAAAATTCATACCCCAATCCATTGTATGCCCTTGACAAGGTTTCAAGCTAAGAAAAACAAGGCATGGAATCTTTTAGAGTTAATTTTGGCATCGGGATGCCTCAAATTGATCAAAACAATATTCCCACAAATCAACCACAATAATCCCTTGATGCATATGCTATGTTAAATCCTTTCGCTAATCAACCACTAGCCTCATCATCTAACATCAATAATGTGGATCAAGATGTTTTAGACTTCCTGCAAGACACTGATTCCATGGACATATTAGATAGAGTCCCAAAATCAGATCCCACAAAATATCTTGAATTCCTCATAAAAATGATGCTAGTGTTATGTCGTAAAATGTCTCCCTAGGACTTTTACCTCCTAAGTTTAGCTCTCGGGTCCCTTGATTTGCATCCTGCATGTTCATTTTAACTCCCAGAACAAAATGGCCTGAAACCCATGTCAAAAAGGGCTTGAGGGACATCTGTGAGCTTAAACCTACCCTAAAATAGGACCTAGGGGCTTGGGCGCTCGCGCCCTAGTTCTTCCCTATTTTAGGAAGGTCCTAAATTTGAATGTTAGTTATGTGACCGTTAGAAGGTTCCGTTGCTGATATCTTAAGTTTGAATTATAAAATTTGTAGCACGAATGCATATTTAAGTATGTTTATGATTTCATTTGTAAACTAGAAGATGATTATGCACTTTTGGCGAACTTATGATTTAGAGCATTCAAGATATTCATTGTTGTAGAGCAGAATATTGTTGTTGTGTTTGTGATTGTAGATTTAGCTTCATCTTCTCATGTGTTGAAGGATATTCATCTACATACGAGCTACACCTCCAAGGTGATATCTATTTGTGTTTTCAATCATTTATCAATTTGTTTTTGCCTCTATCCCATAGGGATACACACTCTTTATCTGACAACGATGTTTGGAAGACTTGAATATCCTTCCAGGACTTGGCTAAGGCAAGCTCCTAAACACCACAACCCCCAACCACATTCCTTGTGATTGCAGGTGGCATGTGTCGTATCTGACAAAGTGGAGTTGTAGGGAACAATGAAAAATTGTGTAGATTCTAGATCTCTGAAGAAAAGAACTACTTGGACCTCGACGCCTTACACCAAAGCTCCCCAGATCTCTGACATAGAAATCTCTGAAATAGCAGAACAAGTTATAGACATATTCTGGGATTCTCAATAGAAAACTATACCTTGGGCTTGGGTACCTGCTCTTTAGCCCTTGACTTTTTTGCATCTAGAATATCGAAACCTAGTATGTATCTAGTCTAAATTTTACACCGTTGTCTATGAGCATTTGTCGTGATTTGTCCATTTGTTTATGATTTTACATAATTAGGGTTTCTAGCATAATTGGGCTTTAATTAATCAATTACTCAGAAAATTCCAAGTTTTCACATTGTTACAAGTGACCATCAACCTGTACGTCAGTCCTCTTGCAAAAGTTGTGATTCAACTTGGTTGAATGTCCTTGAATGTTTGTAGTGAAAGGATGATCTAACTATTCAATCCCATCTTCCCCCTTTTCTATTAAACAACTAGTATACCTAATGTCACTACCTCATCATAACCATCCTCATCCCATAATATCCCTAACAAATCCCAAACTTCAAATGTCACCACATCCACAATTCCTACTAACACATCTACAAAACCAAATCCTATGACCATATCAACATCTACTATCACTACATCCATGCCACAAATCACCCTTAACATTCCTAACAACACCCTGCACACAAGTGCTTCCACAAGTGTGCCTCAATTTGACGCCAACACCATAGTCATCATGAAACAATTATTCTCTCAACCACCTTACAATATGACCAACATTCCTAACAATAATCCATGCAAAACCCTTCATCCAACTTCACATACGTACAACCTCCAATTTCCCAACCACCTATTACATCTTCCATCCAAACCTCACAACAAAATCCCAATCAAAACCAAAAATTCCACCACATGTTCTACAACAACTCCTTGCCTACCAGTAATATCTCACCCATCAAAATCAAAATCAAAATCAAAATCAAACCCCACAAAATCAAACCACCCAACATCAACAAAATGCCAATTTTCTTCAACACCTCATCCAAAACCAACAAACCCACATACCACAACCACCACCTACCCAAGATTTACCTAGCATTGTACAATCTTTGATCCAAAAGGTTGATGATATGCAACATGGAACAAAATAAAGCAATATTATTTTGAGGATATTTTCCCATACCCATTTGATAGAACCATCCACATGCCACCCTTTCCTAAAAATTTTGAAACACAAAATTTGACAAATACAAAGGAAAGGGAGATCCTAGGGAACACCTTAGGGATTTTTACATTGCTTCCTTAGAGGTCTCATATGATGACACATATTTAATGGGACTCTTTCCTAGAAGCCTCGGTGGTCAAGCTACTGAATGGTTTGCTCATATTCCCCCTGATATTAAAACATTCCATGATCTTGCAGAGAAATTTGTAAATCATTTCTCCTATAACTTTGAACACAAAATATCCATGATCAACCTTTGCAACATGAAACAAAAGACTGGGGAACCCTTCGTCACCTTTTTACAAAGGTGGAGAAGCTTAGCAAGCAAACTCCCTTGGCCCATTCTCGAAAAACAATTAGTCACCATGTTTGTGACTAATCTCAACCAAGAAATGGGGTTCCATTTACAAATCCAATGTGCATCAACCTTTGAGGAGGTTATAGAAAATGGGACAACCATTAAAAGAGCTCTTATTGTTAAAGGCTCTATAAAAATTTATAACAATGATAACAAGACCAACAACAACAACAATAATACCAACACTTCCCATATGAAAAACAACTCAAATCCAATGACAAACCCCACTTTTGGGGTAAAAATACGAATACCCTCAATGACAGTGTCACCAATGTGAAGGCCATCCAAAATGTACAAAATCCCATTCCACCAAGTACATCCATTAACAATAACAATGTAAATGTTCCTAGGGGATTTCCAAGACAAAACAACAACCCTAAGAGGAAATTCACACCTTTAGGGGAACCCATCAAAAATGTCTTGAACAACCTTGTAAAGGCAAATTTGATAACAATACCCCTATTCATCCTTATGATGAAAATCAATTTAAACTCTCTTGGTTTGATGAAAATGCCTATTGTGAATATGATTGTGTGAAAGGGCATAAAACATCTAACTGTATGCGGTTGAAACATTGCATCCAAGACCTTATAGATAGAGATGATATAACCATCGACAAACCTCCAAAACAATCACCTAATGCCAATCTAGGAGCATACATGGATCCACTTCTGGATCATAACAAAGGAAAAATCTTGTCTTCCAACCAAACATATAATGTCATGCCACCTCCTTCTTTCAATTCTATTGTTGGTTGAATAGAAGATTATTCTAACCATGTGAGTACCATCACCATTAGAGCCAAAACACCTAACTGCGCCATTACTACTCGTCATGGCCACATCTCCATCCATGGAGCCCCTACCAATGATCAACCTTCTACATCCAGACCTACCAATCCACCATCTACCCACAAGTACAACCTCCTAGATCATCTCAGAAAAACTCCCACAAAAGTTTTCATCCTTGAATTACTATGCACATCTCTCCTCCATAAGGAAGTCCTCGACAAAGCCTTGATGGGAACCCAAGTCCCTACCAACTTGAATGTTGGTCATGTTGATAACTGAGAGGGGGGGTGAATCAGTTATCCTTAATTCGCTTTCAATTCAAACACTTAAATTCACATTGTTAATCACTAGCATAGCAATTAATCATTCATGGAAGCATAAGACATAAACACCAGAGCAGATACACATCAACACATGAAACACCAAGATTTTGACGTGGAAAACCCGGTTAAGGGAAAAATCACGGGGTGATTAACCCAAGGATTATTCTCTGTTAGAAGAATAAGAAAAATGGATGGCACATGCCAATTAGGGCTCACTGTTCGAGCACACTACTCACAAAGAGGCACACTGCCTACAAGAGACACACTATCTACAAAGTGATAAGAATCACAAACTTGAACTGGAGATTGACATCTTTACCATGTCTAGATCAGTTCCATTTAAGCCCAAGATACTTCTGCTCTGCCCTTTGCTCTTTTGCTACACCACACTCATCCACTCCACAACACACTTTGAAATGAACTCACAAACCTTTATTTATACAAGGCATTGACTTAGGAACAATCATCTAAGTCGGCAATCATCCATAAGAACATTCGCAAGATAAATAACTCATCTGGTCGGCTAGTCTAAACAAGAACATCTTCATCCGGAAGAATATCTTCAATTCTGGGATCTAACACTAATGCGGACTGACAACACAACCTCAACATGATCCAAGAACCTTCACAAGCTTGCCTGAGTAACCAGGTACATCTGCACTTCCTCTACTTACTGGAATCTCTTCTCCTCTTCATCCAGAACTTCAAGAACACAGTCTGTCATGACTGTCAAACTGAAATAGGTTCTTCTGGACCTCCAAACTATGTACAAACCGAGATGACACATCACAAGGACATCCCAAACACTCCTTCCAATCCGCAGAGTCTGACAATGCACCTTCGGATCTCACCGGACCTTTTTGTAACACTCTGTCACTCCGGAGCATCTCCCAGAACTGGTTCTACTTGACTGATCACAACTTGTTCATATCTTCATGCAGACCTCTGAAATCTTAACTGGATCATCTCAAGACTCATATCTACAAACCCTTTAATCTACATCCTCTGATCCTTAACCTATTGAGTACATTTGCCTTCTTCTCATCACTGTTCTTCACTGTTCCTGATTGAGACTAATTTTCTCAATATCCTCAGCACACAGCTCATCCAATCCTTCTTACCAATGCAATATGAGTATGTTGACATCAATGACAACACTGGTTAACCTCATACTTGCAACAATCTCCCCCTTTGTCATTAATGGCAACATGTGATGTGAAAAACCATCAAGACAAGAACTTCTCCTTTCTATCACAGCTCCCCCTATCAACAACAACTCTTCACATGTCTTCTCTTCCTTTACTACTCCCCCTTTGATCATCAACCACTTTTGTTTCACATGTCTTCTCTCCCCCTTTGACATCAATGGCAAAGGGCTCATACTTGCACTTGTAACACATCAGAATCATACCAGCTACTCCCCCTTAGTAGCAGCTCCCCATCATCAATCCGGATCACAAGATATGACTATGATATCCACCAGACTGATGCACATTAGTGCATCCTAATTCATCACCGAAGGGGCCATGACCCCTAACTTCTCCCTGAGATACTCAAAAGATTCCTTGGGAAGAGGTTTAGTAAAAATATTTGCAAGCTGATCCTTGGAGGGCACATACTCCAATCTGACTTCACCCTTGTTCACTTGTTCTCTCAAAAAGTGAAATTTGATAGATATATGCTTGGTCTTAGAATGCAATACCGGATTCTTAGAAATATTTATTGCACTTGAATTATCACCAAAAATTGTGATAGGCTCCTCATATTCTACCTGAATATCTCTTAGCATTTGCTTCATCCACAAAATTTGAGTGCAACTACCTGTTGCTGCAATGTATTCTGCCTTAGTTGTAGATAGGGATATTGCTTCTTGTTTCTTGTTTAGCCAAGAAACCAACCTTTTTCCCAAAAAGAATGCTCCTCCACTTGTACTCTTCCTATCATCTACATCTCCTGCCCTATCTGCATCTGTATATGCATGAAGAGAAAAATCCTAATCTCTAGGATACCATAGGCCATACTCACTTGTTCCTTTTAAGTACCTAAAAATTCTTTTGATTGCCATGACATGAGATTCCCTTGGATCAGCCTGGAATCTTGCCACAAGACCAACAACCTGCATTATATCTGGTCTAGTCTGAGTGAGATACAATAATCCTCCAATCATTGATCTGTACTTGGTCTGATCTGTCTTAGGAGAGTCATCATCTTTGTTCAACTTACATCCGGTAGCCATGGGAGTGTTCATAGGCTTTGAATCTTCCATTCCAAATTTCTTCAAAAGTTCTTTCACATATTTAGTCTGAGAGATAAAGATTCCTTTCTCTGTCTGAGTAATTTGCAGACCCAAGAAGAAATTCATTTCACCAAGCATTGACATTTCAAACTCATTTTTCATTTGGTTTGCAAAGGTTTTACACATACTGTCTTTTCCTCCAAAGATGATATCATCAACAAATACTTCAACAATCAAAATGTTTTCATGATCAATTTTGAAATATAAGTTACTGTCAGCAGTACCTTTGTTGAAACCAATCTGCACAAGATGCTTATCCAACCTTTCATACCATGCTCTTGGAGCTTGCTTTAGACCATACAATGCCTTCTTTAATTTGCAGACCATATCACCATGCTCAGATAACTGAAATCCATCCAGTTGTTCAATGTACACCTCTTCTTCTAGGTCACCATTCAGGATAGTAGATTTGACATCCATCTGATACACTTTGAAATCTTTGAAAGCAACAAATGCAAGAAATAGTTTGATTTCTTCAATTCTTGCCACCAGAGCAAAGGTTTCCTCAAAATCAATCCCTTCTATTTGAGAGTATCCTTTGTAGACTAATCTCGCCTTATTTCTGATTACTTCACCAACTTCATTTAGTTTGTTCCGGAAGACCCATTTGGTTCCAATCACATTCTTGTTACTAGGTCTAGAAACAAGATCCCAAGTGTGAGTTTTCTCAATTTGCATCAACTATTCCTCCATTGCTTTTGTCCAATTTTCATCATTGCATGTTTCAGTTATTGTCTTAGGTTCAATCTGAAATCAGACAACATTCATCTGAATTTTGAGCAACATTTCTTCTAGTTTGCACACTTTTGCTTTTGTCACCTATGATCTGATCTTCAGAGTGGTTTAGTCTTACATACCTTGGGACTTTAGGAGTTTCTTGCACTTCTGCTTCTTGATCAGGCTCATCCGGATCTATCTCTTCTTCCTGATTTACTGGATCAGTCTGAATTTGACCTTCAGGAGAGGATGGAGCTCCTTGAACCAGAACATCATTCTGATCATCTTCATCATACTCATAAAATCTTTAGGGCTTTTCAATACCTTCATCAACCTTCACATTTGTACTTTCTATCATCTTTCTCAGTCTCTTATTGTAACACCAATATGCTTTGCTTTGAGTGGAGTACCCTAAGAAAATTCCTTCATCACTTCTAGCATCAAACTTTCTTAGATCTTCATCTCTTTTGATGTAACACTTGCTACCAAATACTCTGAAATATCTCACAGTAGGAGTTATACCAAACTAAAGTTTATAAGGGGTCTTACCGGTATTGCTTCTTATTTGAACTCGGTTGAGAGTGTAGATTGCAGTGCTGACAGCTTCTCTCCAAAACATCTGAGGAACATTTGCTTCCATCATCATTGTCCTGGAAGCTTCTTGGATGGTCCGGTTCTTTCTCTCAACTACTCCATTCTGCTGTGGAGTCCTAGGAGCAGACAACTATCTCTTTATGCCATGCTTCTCACAAAAGTCTATGAATTCACCAGATGTGAATTCACCACCTCTATCAGACCTTAGACACTTCAGTTTCAATCTAGTTTGATTCTCTACCATAGCCTTGAAAATTTGGAACTTCTCAAAAGCTTCTGATTTCTCTTTCAGAAAGGTAACCCACATCATCCAGGAATGATCATCAATCAGTAACATGAAATATCTATCACCTTGCATACTCTTGATTCTTGTCGGACCACACAGATCAGTATGAACTAACTCCAATAATCTGGTGGAGGACTGATCCTTGCTTTTGAAAGACTCTGCTCTGTTTACCTAGATGACATTCTTTACACAAACTATTTGTAGGTTTCACCAATTTTGGAAGATCTCTTATAGCTTGAATATTGCTTATCTTGATGATGTTATCAAAATTTACATGACACATCCTTCTATGCCATAACCAACTTTGATCAACTTGAACAAACAAACAACTTTTATTAGAACCAACCAAATGGAAGATATTACCTTTTGTTTGAGTACCAGATGCAATCTCAGTTCCGGAGCTTTCAAGGATCCTACCTCTTCCATTTTTGAACCAGAGATCATAACCTTTGTCTACCAGCTGTCCAACACTAAGAAGATTGTGCTTCAATCCTTCAACATACAGTACATTACCAATTTTGCTCTTTCCATCAAAAGAGATAGTTCCCCTACCTCTGATTCTACCAGCAGAGTTGTCACCAAATTTTACCATTCCTCCTTCATACCTTTCCAAATCTAAGAACTTGTTCTTGTCACCTGTCATATGGTGAGAGCATCCACTGTCAATAACCCAATCATCCTTTTCTTCAACTTGGGTAGCCAAAGCTCTTTCTACAACCTTATGATTGATAGATTCAGAGGATATTGGTTCTTCTTCCTTGATGGCAATAAACACCCATTCATTTCCGGATTGGTCTCCCATCTCTGATTCATCATCTCTTACTCCTTCATTATCAGCTTCTTCATGAACATAATAACAATTCTTTTGGAACCTTTGTCTATTAGAGTTTGACCTTGTAGATCTTTCCGGACATCTTGATGCAAAGTGACCAATCTTATTGCAGTTGAAGCATTTAAAAGGTAATTTTCCTTCATACTTATCGGATCCTCTTGGCAGTCTTTTTGCAATGAGGGCTTCAAGTTGGGTTGTTTCTGCTTCTTCCTCTTCCATATCTTTCCTTGCTTGATCATACCATGACAGCTTCCTTGAAGAGTTTTCTCTCGGATCAAATCTTTGTTTGCCTTTCACATAGGCACTGGCTTTGAATGCAGATTCAGTCTTGGGGGGATCATCTCCAAACTCGGTCATTTCAAAAGTAGCCAGTTTGCCAGCCAATTGCTTTCTTGTGACAGTTGTATGGGCTCTGAACTCATCAATGGCAGCCACCTTGATTTTGTAGGCAGTAGGAAGGGATCTGAGAATTTTACAAACAATCTCATTTTCATCCAAAACTCCACTAGCATTCCTAATTCCACATACCAGCTCATTTACTCTTGGCATAAAGGTAGTGATATTTTCATCATCTCTCATCTTCAATCTTTCAAATTTCCCTTTGAGACTCTGCAACCTTTCACTCTTAACAAACTCATCTCCTTCATGCAGAAGTTCCAGTTTAATCTAGATCTCATAGGTAGTTGGTAGGTCAATAACATTTGAGAGCTCTGTGTCAGTTAATGCGCTTAGAAGAGCATCTTTTGTCCACAGATTGTTTTCAGCATCTGTGATTTCATTTAGAGTTGTCAGACCACCCTGTGGAGGTACATATGGTTTTCTGACCATGGACAAGTATGCTTTTCCCATACACTCCAAGTGACATTTCATGCGGCCTTTCCAAAGAGTGAAGTTGGTTCCGTCAAACTTCGGACTATCCTTTTTGTATGATGACATCCTGGATCTCCTCAAGCAGTTAAGCTCCTTTTAGAGGAACTCGGCTCTGATACCAATTGTTGATAACTGAGAGGGGGGGCAAATCAGTTATCCTTAATTCACTTTCAATTCAAACACTTAAATTCACATTGTTAATCAATAGCATAAAAATTAATCATTCATGGAAGCATAAGACATAAACACCAGAGCAGATACACATCAACACATGAAACACCAAGATTTTGACGTGGAAAACCTGGTTAAGGGAAAAACCACGGGGTGATTAACCCAAGGATTATTCTCTGTTAGAAGAATAAGAAAAATGGATGGCACATGCCAATTAGGGCTCACTGCCCAAGCACACTGCTCACAAAGAGGCACACTGCCTACAAGAGACACACTGTCTACAAAGTGATAAGAATCACAAACTTGAACTGGAGATTGACATCTTTACCATGTCTAGATCAGTTCCATTTAAGCCTGAGATACTTCTGCTCTGCCCTTCGCTCTTTCACTATACCACACTCATCCACTCCACAACACACTTTGAAATGAACTCACAAACCTTTATTTATACAAGGCATCAACTTAGGAACAATCATCGAAGTCGGCAATCATCCATAAGAACATTCGTAAGATGAATAACTCATCCGGTCAGCCAGTCTGAACAAGAACATCTTCATCTGGAAGAATATCTTCAATTCTGGGCTCTAACACTAATGCGGACTGACAACACAACCTCAACATGATCCAAGAACCTTCACAACCTTGCTTGAGTGACCAAGTACATCCGCACTTCCTCTACTTACTGGAATCTCTTCTCCTCTTCATCTGAAACTTCAAGAACACAGTCTGTCGCGACTGTCAAACTGAAATAGGTTCTTTTGGACCTCCAAACTATGTACAAACTAAGATGACACATCACAAGGACATCCTAAACACTCCTTCGAATCCGCAGAGCCTGACAATGCACCTCCGGATCTCACCGGACCTTTTTGTAACACTCTATCACTCTGGAGCATCTCCCGAAACCGGTTCTACTTGACCGATCACAACTTCTTTATATCTTCATGCGGACCTCTAAAATCTTAACTGGATCATCTCAAGACTCATATCTACAAACCCTTTAATCTGCATCCTCTGATCCTTAACCTATTGAGTACATTTGCCTTCTTCTCATCACTGTTCTTCACTGTTCCTGATTGAGACTAATTTTCTCAATATCCTCAGCACACAGCTCATCCAATCCTTCTTACCAATGCAATATGAGTATGTTGACATCAATGACAACACTGGTTAACCTCATACTTGCAACAGATCATTTCCAAGCGATGGTAGGCCACATCACCTCACCTTCTTGGAAAAGGACCTACCCACATCCAATGCCGCACAGAATGAAGCCCTACACATTAAAGTACTAATCCATAGACATACCATCAAATGAGTCTTAATAGATGATGATTTTGGCCTAAATATTTACACTTTAAAGATGTTAAAACATTTGGGATACTCTGATGTGGTTGTGGACTCTAGTGAGTGTATAACTATCAAAGGATATGATGACTCTGAAAGATTGTCTGAAGGCATCATCAAGCTTCCCATCCAATTGGGACAAAAGATTTGGAAACCAAATGCCAAGTACTTGATCTTGACCTCCCATATAACATCCTCCTTGGCCAACAATGGATTCATGCCATGCAAGCTGTTCCATCCACCTTCCATCAATGCCTAAAATTACCCCACAATGGCATATAAATCATTATCTATGTCGATCCTTGCCCTTTTCAATACTGTAGCTTCTTGGAAGGACATGACCAGACTTTCTGTCCTTATAACACCACCATTAAAACATCCACATCCCATGCTAATCCTACACCATCTAATTCATACATTGATCCTTCCAACATTGCAACCACATCATAAACATCTACTCCTCCCAAGGTCAAGATCAAAGTAAGTGACATGGGATGTGGTGAATATGATCTACATGGCACATTTTGTGTAGGCCTATTACCAACATCCCCTAAGACATTTGGTACCCCTAAAGAAGACAAAATTTCTACGGTGGTCATCAAATGCAAGCTGTCACCAACCTTCAAGAAAAATCACCTCCTTGAGCAAGATATTCTCGAAGACATATCCTCTTGGTTATATAAAGATGAAGACAAACAAGAAGCTCCTACCCTTCCAACCAAGATCTATGGAAAGGGTATCGAAATTGTCAAATACATGGGTTACAAAGGATGGGGCAGTATAGGTCTTCATGAACAAGGAATCTGTATCTCCATAGGCTAGGGTATGGAAAAAAGGAGTCTACCTCTACTGATATTGAATATATCTTGAATGAGGTTGCTAAGACCTTCCCTGTGATAGATAACATCAACGAAGAGGACCATGAAGACTCTTTCAATGATTTTGCCAAACTTTTTGAATCATCCATATGCACCATCTACACCCTAACTACCATGCCATCTACATCCAACGATTTACCTCTCATCTATCCACAACTCATAGATTGGGACCAACAAGGACCCCCTATCCTTGATGTCACACAAAATGATAAGCAATAGCTAAAATGATGGGGGTTAGAGATCTCTTTCCCCTTGGAGACCACAAGGTCAGCTACATCATGGAACTAAACACATCTACATACTTTGGGGAGACAATACAAACTCTTAGTCTCAAAAATATGAAAATAAAAATAACATCCCCTAGTGAAAACCACTTTGTGGCACTTTTAGATGAAGAAAAAGTTAAAATAAAGGACGTATCCCCTAGTGAAAACCTCCCTGAGGCACTAAGGGATGAGAGAATGGACCTCCACAAAGTACCTGAGTTCTATCAAGAAAGGTCACTAATCGTAGTAAAAGCATCACATGAAATGAATCTTGGAACAGAAGAAGCACCCAAGATCCCATTTCAAGCAGAACCCCTCACAGCAATAGAACAAGAGGCTTTCTTAGCATTCTCCAAATAAAGGAGTCATAATTTTGCATGGACATATGTTGATATGCCAAGATTGGGTCCCGCTCTAGTTGTCCATCATCTTGCTATACATCCTGATGCAAAACCTGTAAAACATAAGCTAATAAAAATGAATCCACAAGTGGCACTCCTCATCAAAGCAGGACTCAAAAAGCTTCTAGATGTGGGATTCATTCATCCTCTAGACTATCCTGAGTGTATATCAACATTGTACCTGTAGCAAATGTCACTAGGGGCATCCGTTGTTGCATAGATTTCTAAGATCTTAATAAGGCATGCCATAAGGATGATTTTCTGTTACCAACATAGATACCATCATGGAACTCACCGCAGGACATGAGATGTTGTCCTTAATGGGAGGATTTTCTGGTTACAACCAAATTAGAATAGCTTAATAGGACCAACATGAGACCTATTTTATATGTCCATGGGGAACCTACTACTGGGTTGTGACACCCTTTGGATTGAAAAATGTGGGAGCTACCTATCAGAGAGCCATGACAGTTATCTTCCATGACCTTTTCCACAACATAATGGAAGATTATGTAGATGATTTACTAGGAAAATCAAAGACTAGAGAAGACCCCTTGAATGTGTTGGCTAAAATCTTTGATAGATTAGAGCAATACAAAGTGCGGCTAAGTCCCAAGAAATGTGTCTTTGGGGTCACATCTGGAAAACTCCTAGGATACATTATGTCAAGAAGAGGAAGAGAAGCTGACCTCGCTAAGGTTAAGGCTATAGTGGAGATGCCTCTACCTAAAACACTCAAGAAAATTCATATCCTTCAAGGGAAACTTTAGTCTATCCACCACTTCATAGCACAACTTGCAGATAAGTGTCAACCATTTCAGCATCTTCTTTGAAAAACATAGCATTTGTATGGGATAACTAGTGTCAAAATGCCTTTGAACAGCTAAAGGAATATCTTGCTACACTACCCTATCCTTATTCCACCAAAGCAAGGACAACCCCTCCTTCTATACATCTCAACAACAGAAACAACAATAGAGGCCTTGCTAGCACAACATGATGAAGAAGGAAAAGAGAGAGCTATATACTATATCAATCACACCTTAGTGACCTATGAGATGAATTACACTTCTATTGAACGAGCATGCCTTGTTGTCTACACTTCTCAAAAGCTAAGACACTACATGCTCAACCATAAGACAAAGCTCATTGCCAAGATTGATACACTCAAATATTTACTAACTAGAGTAGCTCTCATAGGATGGATGGCTAAGTTGGTTATGATCCTAAGTGAGTTTAACATTGAGTACATAGAAAGAAAAGCTATCAAAGGATAAGTGATTGTTGATCAATTGATCAATGCACCTATCCCAATAGAATAACCATTGCTTTTAGAAATCCCAAATGAGTCAATATTGATAGTAGCACCAACAACAGATACATGGAAAATGTATTTTGATGGATCCTACACATATCGTGGCTTGGGGGAAGGCATTTTATTTGTTACTCCTCAAGGAGACACTATTCCAAAGTCCTACAAAATAACATTCCCATGCACAAACAATGTAGAAGAATATGAGGCACTTATTATAGGACTTCGCATGGCCATCCAGTGGAAGATTGAAAAGCTTACAATTTATGGAGACTCCCAACTAGTCATCAGATAGGTCAATAATGAATACAAAATAAAAGACGACAAGCTCCTTCCTTACAAAAGAATGGTTGATGATTTCAAGGACTATTTCCATGATATCCATTTTGAACAAATTCCAAGATTGAACAACAAAGCAACAAATGCTATGGCTACTATAGGATCCCTGGTTGACATGAAAAAGGATAGAAAAAAATGTGAGTTCCTGATTGAAGAACTACTAATGTTGACCTATGATGTACCACAATCTGAGTTAGTATGCGACATTGTTGGTCCCCTATCTCCTTGGTACCAAGAAACCTACATGTATCTCCATGATAACATCATCACACCTAATCTAACATCCGCACAATGTAAAACCTTCATCCGCTGAGCTTCCCATTTCACCATCATAGGAGATGCCCTATACTGAAAAAGTCTTGATGGTACTCTTTTGCGATGTCTCAACTCTAGGGAAGCCAAAGTGGCCTTGTAAAAGGCACACAAAGGTATTTGTGGGGCACACTCTAGTGGACCTACTCTAGAAAAAATGATTCTCAGAACAGTGTATTATTGGCCAACCATGGTGATGGGTCTAGTTATTAGCTAGTTTTATTATGGTTTTACGCAAGTTCAAAGACATTCTCAGACATTATCTTATACATATTTCTACATTATGCTATCTCTTATGTTCATTATGCAGACCTAAACCTGATTATTAAGTATATGGAAATATGGTTTTAATATGATGGATATTGCATGATTATGTGTGAGAATGTATGGATTGTAAAGGATATCTATGCTTGATTATGGTTGTTAGTATTGTGTGCATGTTTTATGAACTAACTCTTGCAATTGGAGAAGATGGACTGTAGCTTGCAGCAACTGCAAGGTGCAACCCACAACCAAAGAGTTCCCAGATAGCAAAACAGGGCAAGTTCCAACATAAATTAAATGTAGCAACTACAACATGGAGACACTTGATGAAGATGGTTATGCATTGTGATAGAAATTAATAAAGACAATTGAAGGAGAAGGATTTTGTTGTAGCTAGGAGTCTAACGTGATTGATTCAACCAGTCTGTTGGTGCCTGCATAAACAATCAGATTTCAAGCATTTAAATTTGCAGGCACTTTCCAAGAATTTCCTAAGTCTGTAGGCCTTCACATTTTTATGCATGTATCTTTGTATATGCATTATTGTTTGTATGTGCATTTGAAGGTGCAAGCACAAATGTATATTGGCGGGCCTAAAAAATATGTTCAATCAGCCTTTAGAAATGCGAAAAGTGGTTGTATGCATCTTTGTATGCATATCGGGTTGCATGTGCATCGAATATTCCATCGCAGATTCTGTGCTTGTATGTTAAAGTTTACATGTATATTGTGTTGTATGTTTGACATACAACGGGTTAGACATAAGCAGCAGACGTCAATGAAGATTTAGATCAGATTAAATGGTGGTCGAGCCCAAGATGAACATGCAAGAGGGTCATCGGTGAAACAACAGGTATCAGCAACTCAATTAATTGTCATTTAGATGGCCGATGATGCAAAGAGGAAAGATGCATGCAGATATACAAGGTAAAAGATACATCAGCGGCAACATGTAAAAAGGACATGTGCAAAGTCAAGATACAAAGAAAAGATACAAACGGTGGGGTCCACCAGTTGTATGTTTGCACATACAAGGCCGACATACAAAGCAGAACATACAAGTCCCAGACGTCAAAGTTTATCAAATTGGGCTTGGTGGCATACATACATTGGCAGGGTTGAAAAGTCAAAGGCTTTTCCTTATATGTTGTGTTGTATGTATCTCACACATACAATGGCATATACAAGTGAATATACAAGCAAGGCAGGTGCAAAGCAGACACGGCCAGGGAGTAACCAACATTTGTGAAGCAAGTGAAGTTTGCCATTGTACGTTGGGATTGTATGTTCCCAATGTACATTCAGACACACAAGAGTCAGATACAATGAAACACACAAACCAGGTATGGTCAAAGTCAAAGTTTCCAAAGCATGGTGGGCCTGCGAAGTTGTATGTATTGATTGTATGTATGTGCATATACAGTGCAATATACAAAGCACACGTACAATCTGGATGCGAAAGGAAAATATGTTGTGGCAGTTAGTTGTCTGGGGTCTGTGCGTTGTATGTTACACATTGTATGTGCGATATACATCGCAAAGATGTAAAAGTGAAGATACAGGCTGGATTTCAAAGGTAATTTCAATTTGATTAACAACTATGCTGGAATCTGTGTTGTATATATATGCAATGTACAAGGTAAGATGCAAAGAATGGAGATGCAAGCAGAACCCGATTGAATTTTCAAATTGTTTTATAAGGATTTGGGGTCTACCTTGTATATAAGGTGATTGTATATGCATATACAATCTCATATACAACTGCATTATATGAGGATTTGAAAGGCAAATAGGTAGTTGTATGTATATGCATTCTGCATATACAAAGATTTGAATAGGCAAATGAGGGCAAAAAGGCAAAATGTATGTTGCGATGAGAAAAGTCAAATGGAAAAAGGGTGCCTGCGTGGCACGATCTCATTCGCCAGCAATTTTTCAGTGCGAATTGGAGCCGCAGATCTCAGCGATAAGGGGGAAATTGACAGCCCTATTTTGAGTGCCCGAGGAAGGAAGGATTTTCTTTGTATCTGCATCATTTCAGGTGGGAAAAGAATTGCAAAGCACGCAGCTGCTGCATTACTAGAGGCCGCGGGTAGGTTGGCCATTAATGGCGATTTGCAAGAGGTATGGGTCTGATTGACCGGCCAACTACCAAATTTGGGAGAAAATCTTCAAGCGGCGGCACACTTCCCAAATCCACCTGCTTCCTCCTTCTTCTTCTTCCTGGAGCATTGAATGTTTTGAGCACCATTCTCATGGTGCATTGTATCTAGTGGAATTTTGAAAAGACCCTGTAATTAATTATTGAGTACACGTTCTTGCTATATAGCGAACTGGGTCACTCATTTTTGAGGTTGTTGAAGACTTGGGCAAAAATTTTGGGAAATAATGAGAAATAAAGCCTTTCTTGGCTGTTTTATCTCTGTTGGAGTTTATGAGTTGCATTTCGAATGCATGTTGCAGATATTTTCAGTTTCATTGTTGTTTTATATGAAAAATGCATTGCTGCATGTGTTTAGTTGTTTGTCTCCATTTGTTGTATGCATAGCTTCTTTTGAATCTAGTTGCTAAGGGTTCCTCATATTTTAGAATATAGACTTTCTGTATTGCATGCTTGATCTATGACTTCCATTCAAGGAGTGGATTAAACTATTTTAGGTTAAGTATGAAGAAGAATGTATATCAGCAAGGATATTTGTTAGTAGAGACAACTAGATACTCAATCTTGGGTGGTGTTTGTAAGGAAAGCACCAGTCTTAGCCCCTTGAAACTTGAATTCCAGTGCAAATCATTCATTTGTATACGTCTAGTTGACTCCTTGCCTTGAGATAGGCACCAGTCTGCTCCCTGTACTGTGTTATGTTTCCAAAAACCCATGTCTTGCATCCAAAACATAAATACAAATCATTTCATTATTCCAACCTGTTAGTTTGTAGGAGTAGAAATAGGATCCCTGCATACTCGCATTCCTAACTAGTTAGATATGTCCAAGAACATTGCCAACTTGTGATTTATCATGAAAATCTTGGTCCAAACATGAGAGTATTCTGCCTGTTCCGAAAAGCTAAATCTTTATGTCATTGGGTGAGTCAAAGTTAAATCTTTAGCTATAGGGATACCCCCCTTAGTGTGGTAGAACCAGAAGTGAAGGGGAGGCAACTCATGCAACCTCCTATATTTGTTGGCCGAATCTACCTGTGCATAGGAACTGGCAAACCCTCTGCTGATTCAGAGAGAAAGAACCAACAAAGTGGCGACTCTGCTAGGGAGTTGAAGTAAAAGTGTTATTTTTGCCCATCCGAGTCACCAACAAAGTGGCGACTCTGCTGGGGAGTTGATTTAAAGGTGTTATTTTTTGCCCATCCGAGTCACCAACAAAGTGGCAACTCCGCTGGGGAGTTGATTTGAAAGTGCTATTTTTTTTGGCCCATCCGAGTCACCAACAAAGTGGTGACTCCGCTGGGGAGGTTGATTTGAATGTGTTATCTTTTTGGCCCATCTGAGTCACCAACAAAGTGGCAACTCTACTGGGGACTTGATATCTGGATCTTTCATGTGAATAATGGTGCTCTACTGGTGGAATGAAATCAAAAAAATATTTGTTCTATGATGAGCTTTCAGTTGTTTGAAAATTTTATCCTCTTTGGAGAGGTGTCGACTCTGCAAAAAAGTTATCAATGCACATGAAAGGCTGATGTATGTTGTTGTGATCTAAAAATCCTTCGCTTAAGACTTCAGCATCTGGATGAGAAAAAGTACACAGCTTCTTCCCACTTGTATTGTTTTATTGCATAAGTTGAATGCTAATGGGAAGCCTTAGGTCTTAGGCAGACATAAAATTTCTGAAAGTAAAATTTATATGAATCCAAATATGTATTTACCCATGCTCAGCCAAGAGGGGGATGAAATGTTGTGTAAAAAAATTGAAGAGATAACAAATAGGTTGATATCCTTAGAGGCTCAGTAGGCTCAGTTAAATAGTAATACTATTGTGTCTACTAGTCAAAATACTAAACCTCTTTTTAGCCCCTTTGATCCTTTATATGACCAATTAGATTTGTCATGGGTTGACTATAAAATTGAAAGTATGCCTGCTCAGATTTACAATCAAATGCCTAGATTTACTGGACATAGTGTGTGTGATGGGGGTGCACATATCCAAAACTTTCACAGCTTTATGGAGAAACACTCATTTACAGATAAGGATATGTGGATGAGGTTTTTTGTTAGATCCTTTGGTGCAAGAGCTAGAGATTGGTATTTGAGCTTTCCAAAAAAATCCTTTGCCTATTGGGATGAACTTGTTGACTGTTTTAGGAAGGAATTTGCAAGAGAACCTATTGATCTTGTTGCAAGCTTAATGGAAATTAGAAGACAAGATGAAGAGCCTAATATTGATTTCAGTCATAGGTTTGCAGTTGCCCTTTCACAAATCCCTGAAGACTTCAGACCTGATACTCCAGCATGCATTGGCATATACTTTGAATCTTTTGAAAAGGGCTCTAGTGTAAAATTGAGGGAATTCAAGATAACAAGTGTGCAGATGGCATACAAGTTTTTAGAAAATACAGAAAAAATGAGGAATGAGCACATACAGAATTCCTTGTCCACAGGCTTTGGTATGAATAGCAGTTGTGTAGTTGCAAATGACCAAGTGATTATGGCATCATTTGAAGACAAATGTGAAAATAAAAATATAAAAGTTGAACACAATGCTGCTATGTGTGAACATAGTGATGGCAACAATGCTCAATTGGATTGTTCACCAGTGAAGGATGCCAATGAGAGGATCAATGATGACTCCCAGTTCAGGGTTGAGGTATCTGGTGTAGGAAACAATGATGAGGTTATGGGCAGTAATGAATACTTTTTTAAGTGGGTTTGTGGAGATAATTGTGAGTATTGTGCTCAAGATAGAGAAGAAATAAGCAAACAGAGGAGCAATTCCATGTTTGAATCATTGCCTTTTATTCAGACACATGGAGATGATGAAGAGCAATTGGACATTGAAACAAGAAATAATGTTGAGCATGAATGTTCTTTATTTGATTATAGTTTTGTTTATGACACACAGGCTGATACTCCTCCACAAAAGGCATTCATTGGTAATGAAGATGTATGTTTGGCTAACTATGAACCAGCAACATACTATAATGGAGCTAAAACATTTGGATCAACTCTTTCCCATGTAAATGATACATATGCTGATGAGGATCTATTTGAGTATGGTGAAGATCAAGGCACTATTATTGATAAAGATTCTAAATTTCATCTTGATGAAGGAGAGGCCAACATATGTCATGAAGGTTATTACAGAGATGTGCCTAAGTCTGATCCTTTCTAGTTTGATGCAGCTGATGATTGTGTGCATGATATGCACAAATATGAACCTGAAAGATTCTTCTTTGATATGCCAGCTTATGATAAAATGAGGCCTGGTGATCCTAGCTATATGGTGGACTGTGAGTGCTTTCAGTTTTCAGTCCAACTGGGAGATCATTTTACAATGCATATTGCTGATATAGATGATGATAAATGTTATATTTCATATGAGGATGCATTGTTTGATAAATATGACATTCACATGTTGCTTGATGCTGATGGTTGTTTGCATAAGGTTGACAGAGGCATTGCTGACAGGGGCAAGCTCAATGAGATGTTTGAATATGCAAATGACAAGGTTTGTTTGTGGGCAGACAATGGCAGTATCTTCAGGCTTGATCCAATAAAATCAGATGAAAACAGGGTATTTGACAAAGAAAAATTTTGGTTTTTCCTTTTTGGTGGCCTTGGGCCACCAAGTAAATTTTAAAACAGTGTGTTTTGTGATGCAGGTTGGTGCAGTGTTTGACTCTATGTGCCCAATGGATAAAGACTAGTCTGCATCCCAGAGATCTATGGTTCTTGCCATGCCTGCAAGAGGCATGCATCCCCAGACAGAGCCACTATTGGTGCCTGCATAAACAATCAGATTTCAAGCATTTAAATTTGCAGGCACTTTCCAAGATTTTCCTAAGTCTGTAGGCATTCACATTTTTATTCATGTATCTTTGTATATGCATTGTTGTTTGTATGTACATTTGAAGGTACAAGCACGGATGTATATTGGTGGGCCCAAAAAATATGTTCAATCAGCATTTGGAAATGCGAAAAGTGGTTGTATGCATATCAGGTTGCATGTGCATTGAATATTCCATCGTAAATTTTGTGCTTGTATGTTAAAGTTTGCATGTATATTGTGTTGTATGTTTGACATACAACGGGTTAGACACAAGCGGTGGATGTCAATGAAGATTCAGATCGGATTAAATGGTGGTCGGGCCCAAGATGAACATGCAAGAGGGTCATCGGTGAAACAATAGGTATCGGTAGCTTAATTAATTGTCATTTTGATGGACGATGATGCAAAGAGGAAAGATGCATGCAGATATACAAGGTAAAAGATACATCAGTGGCAACATGTAAAAAAGACATGTACAAAGTCAAGATACAAAGAAAAGATACAAATGGTGGGGTCCACCAATTGTATGTTTGCACATACAAGGCCGACATACAAAGCAGAACATACAAGTCCCAGACATCAAAGTTTATCAAATTGGGCTTGGTAGGATACATACATTGGTAGGGTTGAAAAGTCAAAGGCTTTTCCTTGTATGTTGTGTTGTATGTATCTCATACATACAATGGCATATATAAGTGAATATACAAGCAAGGCAGGTGCAAAGCAGACGTGGCCAGGGAGTTAATAGCATTTGTGAAGCAAGTGAAGTTCACCATTGTATGTTGGGATTGTATGTTCCCAAAGTACATTTAGACATACAAGGGTCAGATACAATGAAACACACAAAGCGGGTATGGTCAAACTCAAAGTTTCCAAAGCATGGTGGGCCCGTGTAGTTGTATGTCCCGATTGTATGTATGTGCATATACAGTGCAATATACAAAGCACACGTACAATCCAGCTACGAAAAGAAAATATGTTGTGGTAGTTAGGTGTCTAGGGTCCGCGCGTTGTATGTTGCACATTGTATGTGCGATATACATCGCAAAGATGCAAAAGTGAAGATACAGACCAGATTTCAAAGGTAATTTCAATTTGATTAACAACTATGATGGAATCCGTGTTGTATATATATGCAATGTACAAGGTAAGATGCAAAGAATGGAGATGCAAGCCGGACCCGATTGAATTTTCAAATTGTTTTATAAGGATTTGGGGTCCACCTTGTATATAAGGTGATTGTATATGCATATACAATCTCATATACAACTGCATTATATGAGGATTTGAAAGGCAAATAGGTAGTTGTATGTATATGCATTCTACATATACAAAGATTTGAATAGGCAAATGAGGACGAAAAGGCAAAATATATGTTGTGATGAGAAAAGTCAAATGGAAAAAGGGTGCCTGCGTGGCACAATCTCATTGGTCGGTGACTTTTTAGTGCGATTTGGAGCCTCAGATATTAGCGATAAGGGGAAAATCGACAGCCCTGTTTTGAGTGCCTGATGAAGGAAGGATTTTCTTTGTATCTGAATCATTTCAAGTGGGAAAAGAATTGCAAAGCATGCAGCTGCTGCATTTCCAGAGGCCGCGGGTAGGTTGGCCATTAATGGCGATTTGCAAGAGGTATGGGTTTGATTGACCAACCAACTACCAAATTTGGGAGAAAATCTTCAAGCGGCGGCACACTTCCCGAATTCACCTTCTCCCTCCTTCTTCTGCCAAAAAGTGAACTCATCTTCTTCTTCTCCAAGTACGACAAAATTTGAAAAATAGGAAAAATAGTTTCACTTTTTGGCCAAAAAGTGAACTCATCTTCTTGCACTTACCCTACATAGACAATGTTTATGTCTTTGATGATGAATGCATGAATAAAATATGTCAGCAAAATCTTATGTGATATTGTAAGGATTGTGCAATGAATGAATTGGAATTAGCATGATTGTTTTAATCTAAGCAACTAGATTTGAGTTAGATCAGTGGAGACAATCACTTGAGCAAGGGCCACTCAAGGTAATTATCCCTCACTTCATTTTCTGTATGCTACTTTGTTATAATAGTCAATTCATAAATGCATTAGATTCTTCAAGATATTCTAGTTGTTCAACTTGTTGTACTCCAGAGTGTAGAGTGTACGTTGGGAGTATAGGATAAATTATCAATACCAAGTTAAAACCCTAGTGTTCATTTCTTTACAGTGATTAGTTATAGTCTTACATTGCGAGTACTGGGAGCAACAATATCAACATTTCTTCCTTTATCATTCTGTAGTTTGAATTATAATGACTGTACTAGGATGAGTTAGATAATCTGAATCTTTGAAAGCACATATAGTGCTAGTGCCATCACAAGCTTACTAGCCCTAGTCGATAATTTAATGGTCTTTTCAAGGGTTACAGTGGACTATTCAGTTAGGTTTTTTCTCTGAATTGTTCGATTTCCACCAAGTTTACTAGACATAGTAAAGACTACATTTTTGGCACCGTTAATGGGGATGGTGCTACTTTCAGAGATCAGTTCCTATTATTTTCAATCTTTCCTAGTTTAAACATTTTTCTTCAGAGAATAAGATACTTAGGTTTCATCTCACCAAATACCAGAACATTTCACTAACATTGTGCAAGGGCCGTTGCTATACAAAGTCATACCTATTGTATGCGGAGGTTGAGAGACACTTTGGGAAGGTTTCTCCCATCAACCCAACAAGCTAGAAAAGATATTGGTGACTACAGTGATCAAAGTGAGGGTATTACTAAACAAGAATTTTCCCTCTCGTCAACATCTACTGATAATATAGAAAGGACCTTCCTGACCATGGCTAATGCAGTGGATGATCCACTAGAACATGTGACTTTTGAATTTCCAGTTACCAACCAAGAGAGGGTTGCTACTCTAAAGATTATACCTCCTTCAGCATTACCAGTCTTCTATGGTTTGGTGACTGAGGATCCAAATACTTTCTTGTTCAATTTTGATGTCAGGACTGTGTAGAAGCTATGACTACACAACTAATGCTTACAGGCTCAAGCTATTTTGTACTACTTTGAGATGGTTTATGGGACTGGGCAAAGATGCTATTCTAGATTGGGACACAATGAAAATAAAATTAATGGAAAATTACCAAGATTATTGCAAAGGAATTGATAGGACAAGAGATGGCATTTTTAGGATGACTCAAAAAGATGACGAACCATTGGAAGATTATGTAGAAAGGTTCCAATTCTACCTAAAGAAAAACCCATAGAATCGACTCTCAGATGAATACCTGAAGCTTGTATTTTTTAGAGGAGTCAATGATGATTGCAAGGATGCCCTTAACCTTATTGGGGTAGGAGATGTGTCTCAATTACCCTTTGATGATATCTATAAGGCTTGCAGAAACTACTCTAGGTCCTTTACCAAGAAGATAAGGGGAGAAAGAACATCTACCATTGGCAAGACATCTAATTCAGTTTCAAGGGTGGAATTGACAAACTTGCTAACCAACATGAAAGAAGATATTATAAGTCACCTAGCTACTCAGTTGGACACTCTACACTTGAAGAAGAAGCAGGAAGAGGCTAAAGAAGTACTTACTGAATACTGTCCCAACTGTAGACAATGGAAAGCTAATTGCAAGTGTAAAAGGGTGGCTAGCATTACAGAAGAGAAATTAAAGAAACCATATTTTCAACCATTTGAAAGTGAAGATGGGCAGTTGTTGTATGTTGCACAAAGAAAGCCATGGCAACCAAGACAAGGTATGCCACAAGACCTTCTAATTTTTAATGCATCATTTCCAATTGTTAATCATAGTTTCTCTGGTTGGAACCCCCATCCTTGGCCAAAAACCCTCAACAATGGCAAAACCTTCAACAATGGAAAAACCCTTAGCAAAACTAGAATCAGTAGCAACCAAATGTATGCCCACAACAAAATTTCCAAGGTCCCAATTACAATCCTCAATGGCCAATACAGCAAAACCAATGGCAGCCACAATGGAAAAAGGGACAGCAATGGCAAAAGGGACAGCAATGGCAAAACAAAAATATAAATTACCCACAACCTTTGTTGCCTTCTTAGCCACAACAACAGGCTATTATGCCCAATCCATCAAACCCAACATCTTAGCCACCAAGAGCACCACAACTTCCTGCCCAACCTGTACCTAACCCCAATAACAAGTCTGTCCAATAGGCATACACTAACAAGGCTATTCAATACCCCACTTATGGAGTAGAGGTGAGTGATGTCCACCTCAGGTCAAGGAAAACATTAGTTGGGCCCTCATCCCCTCAAATTATTAAGATGATAGATGGGGAACCCATGGCTGAAGCTTTAGACAATTCACCTCTGGAGCCTAAGTCAAATCAAGTAAATCAGACTATCTCAAGTCCAAAGCCTGCTTTCCCTGAGCGTTTAGCCATTACAAACATCATACCCAAGCCAAGATAGATCTATTAGGACAACTCAAGAATGTCAGTATCAAAATCCCCCTCATTCAAGCTTGAGGATATCCCAATTTATACCAAAACAATAAGGGACCTTTTCCTTAAAAAGCCAAGGAGAAACAAGAAGGATCCTTAGATAGTCCATGTCTTAGGGAACCTTGCTGATATCATGCTAGGGAATATAATTGTCCCTAAATACACAGACCTTGGCATTCTAGTAGTGGATGTTAAGATAAATGGGACATATGCTTTTCTAAAGTAATGCTCTGTTCCTAGCCCTAATTTAGATACTACCATATTATCACCAGATAATAACCTAGAAGTAGATACTACCAGTTCTCACAGTGACTCAGGTGGTGGGCTACACAGCTCACCTCCTGAGGTCACTCGGGTATAATTCCTTAACTTTTTTCATGTGCACACATAGTACCGGTGCCACAATCTTCATGGAACCAGTTTCACTATGTCATAGAGACCTGTAGCAAGAAAAATAAATGTTGTCATTGTTCACTTCAGGACCTGTTGATAAAGGTACATGCAATAGCTATCTATTAGAACATTCAAATTTTGCACTGAGTTAATTGCACTTCTTCAACATTTATTACACTTTACTAGTGCATGCAGCCGCCATCTGTCCCATTACTACATGTGAGCTTCCTCAACTTATTCACATGCACCAACATGTCATCCATTCTACCTTCTACCATAATAATGATTCCACGTCCAATCAAATTCATGTTATAGACACATTTCACAAAGCTACGCTTGCGCGAAGTTCCGTTCACTTCACCTCAATAGGTACATATACTAAACTTCCATTATTAACATAGATTTTCACTACATTCTATATGTGATTGCATTTAATTCAACATAATTCTCATTATTAAACTTATTTCCATATTCTTTAAATCATTACCCTCCATCTTGTACAAGTACTGAAGTGAGGACACTTCCAAATTTTAGTTGGGGGAGGGATAGCATATGTTTAAAACAAAATTTTTGTTTTTCACTAAAAGCCACCCAAAATGCAGACAGATACAAAGCCACCCAAAACATAGATAGATACAACCTTTTTCCTTTGGCCTTCTTGCATCCATAACCTTTTGTCTTGTCAACTTCCTAATATCCCAAGTCAGTTCAAGTTTAGTGTATGCAAGTATAATAGGAGGTTGAACAGAGGGTTGTGAAAAAAAAATTGAATTTGAGTTACATTGATAGCATGGGAGGTGATCTTATTAGAAGAGAACCAACATTCCATCAAATAATATTGGAAGATTAGTTAGCCTTGCCAATTTTTACCAGAGAAGGATGGTTTGATTATTTTTTGAAGCTCATGGAATATAATGAAGGAATGACAAGGAAATTTGCAGCTACATTACAACATGATGAAGCCACTATCAAGGGTTTGAAAGTGGATGCTTCAGAGGCTGCAATTGCAGAAGTGTTTGGCTTACCTCAGGATGGAGAAGAATTCCCAATCAAGGTGGATGCAATAGCTACAAGGAATGAATTCAGTGAGGTAGGGGAGCACCTGGACTCAACGTCACAAGAGACTAAGAGATTATCACTCCCATGGGTATGGGCTTCTTGTGTTGTTGATATTATTAAGTACATTAGTTGTGATGGTAGACAGTCTCTTTTATATACTGTGCATCTTAAATTGTTGATTCACCTTCACCATAATAGAATAGTGAATGTACCCAACTTCCTGTATAATCTATTAAAAAGAATGGGATATTAATACTAGCGAAAGTCAAATAAGTCAGCTTTGTCACATGATTGTTTGATTACCTTATTAGTGAAAAGGAGCCTTAGGGTTTAGTTCACACAGGTGCCCTGGGAAAGATTTTTGAAATGTAGAAATATTAATGATATTCTAGAGGAGCCAGCAATACCAGGGAATGCAGAGTCACCTGTTGCACCTTTAAGGGAAACTCCTCTTGTTACACCTACTGCTTCACCTACATGCAACAAGGGAGAAACAGGGGAGCAAGATGTGCCAAATTCACCACATGCAGCATTTGATCAACCTGTAGCATAAGAGGTATATCAAACCCCATCTCCTAGTAAAACACCCAACACCAGGACACTAAAAACTTGAAAGAAGAAAGGTGGTTCTTCCTCTGTGCCTTCAAAAAGGCCTAAGAAGAAACTCACACCACTAAGGCATTCACATCGCCTAAAGAGAAAAGGTGTTATGAGGGGTAGTATGGAAAAACAAGGAGAATAAAAAGAAGATGTTGTGATAGTGGAAACTGACCATGAACAAGAGGCCAATGTAATTGAAAATGTGCAAGTTCTAATTAAAAGGAAATGGTATATGTCTATAACCTCTGAATCAAAGTCAAAGGATATTTTTGTTGCTAAGAAAACCAAAAAGAAAACCCTAGATAACCCTGACAATGAGGGTTATGAGTCCATAGGGGTTGGTGATGGACAATCTTTAAAGGATGAGGAATTATTACTTGAAGAAAGAAATGTCAGAAGAAAATTACAGGAAGCCTCTGAGAGAATTAAGCAGTTGGAGAAATTGGTCAAAACTTATGAGAAAAGGGACAAGGAAAGATGCAAAAATTTAGGAGTTGGAGGAAAAATTCAATACTCATGGATAGGGAACAAAACTAGATATACTTGCAAAACTAGCAATAGTTGTAGCAGACAATAAGGAATTGGTAGCTAAGGAAAAGAGACCCCTATCACAAAACCCCAACTTTCCATACAATCATGTCCCTGGGTTATCAACTGTGGAAAATTATTGAAAACTTTTCTAAACAAAGAGAGGAGTGGAAGAAAGAGAAAGAAGCAATGATTGCAGAGCATACCTAGGCATTGGGGAGGAAGGATATTAAATTAAGAAGAGTAGCAGCCAAGATGGAAGAGGTAGTAGATAAAGCTACCCAAATTGTTAAATGCAGACCTCTAGATAGAACATATGCTTTGTTTTTACAGGAAAAGTTTTTAAGTTTTCAATTTAGTAAGTTGATTAGTAACAAACCAGTTGCTTTGAGTGGAAAAATGACTTTTCTAAAAGTTTTTTCTACTGCCACACCAAAAGAGAAAGACCAGTTATGTGAGTACTACCTGCATAACTATGTTGTGCCTAATGATATAGAATGGAACCCATTAGGTTTTGTGGGGGATTTACAATTGAGGGAACTTGCATCCTATTTCAGAAATGGGAAGTTGAGGGGTGAAATCATGCAAGCATATACAAAGAAAAATAAATTTCTCTCCCAATAAGGAGAGAATATAAAACCCATGACTTAATCTTTAGAGAATGGAAACAACTTCTGGAACATAAGGGTGTAGGCAAGATAATCATGAATTTGAGACTGCGGGATTATGACAGGATGCAACATTTTACTATTGGACTCATCCACAATTGTTATCAAGTTGTGCAAGATAGATGGAATAGTTTAACCCTGAGTTGCAAAGAAATGAACCCCACTCTATTCATAATTTTATGGCCATGTTTGAAAGAGTACATAAATATATGGATATTGCTAGAGGACATAGACTTGAATGGGTACCACTTACCTTCCAGCTACCAATGTTTGTGTATCTGATGCCACATTGGACAAGGAAGAAGAATGTGGAGTGTGATAAGCTAAAGGTTACCAGGATGAACATATTGGTATATCATAATAGCTTTTACTTGGAACAGGTTGAAGGAGTGGATGTTGTTACAGACCTCGGGGAAATTACTTTGCACTACAACCTCAAGTCCTAGTTGATTTGCTTGAGGACAAGCAAATGGGTAGTTGGGTTTATTTATTAGCTAGTTTTCTTATGGTTTTATGCAAGTTCAAAGACATTCTCAGACATTATCTTATACATATTTCTATGTTATGCTATCTCTTATGTTCATTATGCAGACCTAAACCTGATTATTAAGTATATGGAAATATGGTTTTAATATGATGGATATTGCATGATTATGTGTGAGAATATATGGATTGTGAAGGATATATGTGCTTGATTATGGTTATTAGTATTGTGTGCATGTTTTGTGAACTAACTCTTCTAGCTGGAGAAGATGGACTATAGCCCGCAATAATTGCAAGGTACAACCTGCAGCTAAAGAGTTCCTAGATAGCAAAATAGGGGAAGTTCTAAGATAAATTGAATGCAACAATTACAACATGGAGACACTTGATGAATATGGTTACACATTGTGATATCAATTAATAAAGACAATTGAAGGAGAAGGATTCTATTGTAGCTAGGAGTCTAACGTGACTGATTCAACCAATCCACGTTCCTCTGTTTCAACAAGAAGTTTCAATTTCATTAGGACTCTTCTTTCTTTCTTTTTCAGTTATTAGTTAATTGGAATTTATCACACTCATGTATGTAGAGAGTGGTGATTTATGATTTCAGTTAAGAGACCTTGTTCCAATAAACTCCCCCATGCCTATATGTATGGCTCGATGGTTGAGGTAGTTTAAGTTTTTACAAGTTAGAAGTAGATTGTTCAATCACAGATATAGTTACTAGATCTTTTTCAAGTTAGTTACACAGATAATGTTTATGTCTTTGATGATGAATGCATTAATGAAATATACTAGTAGATTCTTATGTGATATTGTAAGGATTATGCAATGAGTGAATTGGAATTAGCATTGATTGTGTTAATCTAAGAAACTAGATTTGAGTGAGATCAGTGGAGACAGTCACTTGAGTAAGGGCCACTCAAGGTAACTGTCCCTCACTTCATTTTCTGTGTGTTACTTTGTTATAATAGTCAAATCATAAATGCATTGGATTCTTCAAGATATTCTAGTTGTTCAACTTGTTGTACTCCGGAGTGTAGAGTGTATGTTAGGAGTATAGGATAAATTATCAATACCAAGTTAAAACCCTAGTGTTCATTTCTTTATAGTCATTAGTTATAGTCTTATATTCTGAGTACCCGTAGCAATAGTATCAGCATTGCTTCCTTTATCATTGTGTAGTTTGAATTATAACAATTGTATTAGGATGAGTTAGATAGTTTCAATCTTTGAAAGCACATACAATGCCAGTTCCATCACAAGCTTACTAACCCTAGTCGATAATTCAATGAAGGTATTTTCAAGGGTTATAGTGGACTGTTTAGTTAGGTCTTTCCTTTGAATTCTATGATTGCCACCAAGTTTACTAGACATAGTAAAGACTCTACACATGGAACGAGATGCTTACCACTTTTTTCAAGAAATGTTTACCATGTCAACAACATGGTGATCTTATCCATGGACCTTCACAAGAACTATAGTTGATAACAACCCCTTGGCCCTTTTCACAGTGGGGACTCAACCTTGTAGGAAAAATCCACCCACTCTCATCCAATGGCCACAAATTCATCATTACTGCTACCGAATATTTCACCAAGCGAGTATATCCCATTCCACTCACCTACACCACTGGCATCCAAATAGTAAAATTCATCCTCCACTACATAATATGTCGTTACGGCGTCCCTTTCTCCATTATCACAAATAATGGGAAACTATTAAGAACCATGAATTTTGCACCCTATGTGAGAAATTCTACATCCAACATCATTTTTCCACACCATATTACCCCCAAGGTAATGGTCAAGCTGAATCTTCTAACAAAACCATCTTACACATCCTAAAAAAAAATTAACAAAGCTAATCATGATTGGCACCTTTAGTTCAACCCTGCCCTATGGGCTTATCACACAAGCATTTACACACCTACAGGAGGCACACCATACTCATTAGTTTTCGATTCCGAAGCCATTTTGCCTATTTGGGTCAAGCTCCCTTCTCTCAAGATTTCATTGCAAAACATAATCACTAAGGAGGAGTACCGAGTTGCACGATTGAATGAGCTAGAACTCTTAGATGAGAAATGCCTAGATACTCTTAATCACCTTCAAGCCTATTAGAACCACCTATGTAAAAGCTACAACAAGAAGATCAAGAACTTCAAGTTTGAGATAGGCAATCTTGTCCTTATGGAAAATCAAAGAAACCTACAAGAGCACCACAAGAAAGGAAAGTTTGAGCCTAATTGGTTGGGACCATATGTTATCACAACTAGCTATGGATCAGGAGCTTACCAGCTTGCAACACCTGAGGGGAAGCCTCTAGAGGAACCTATGAATATCATGCACTTAAAAAGGTTCTATGCATAACCCATTGAGTATCCCAAATCAAAAAATAAAGAAAAACCTGAGTGTAATAAAGTAGTTCAATGGTGAAAATCACTTTGGTGATGCCTTGGAAAAGTACCATGGTGAAAAATTGTCTTAGGTGCCATGTGTAGTGGTCGATTCTACCATCTAATGATTCCTCTTATCCATCACGACATTCCATATCACCTATGTCCCATGGCTTGGAATTCTAAAACATTCAATCCTACCACCCCACCCTTCATCACCCCACCCAAGGCAAATTATTGGAAAGAGGATCCTTGTATGCTCTCCTTGTACAGTTTAAAACTCCAAAAAACCCAAAAAAACCAAAAAACCAAAAAACCAAAAAAAAACAAAAAAATTAGAAAAGCCAAAAATAGTAGAAAATCCAAAAACCCCCAAAAAATAAAAAAGTACAAAATACTAGACAATTATCTAAAACATCGAACACATCATTATCCAACATCATCTCATCTACCCCGAACCATGCCTACATCATCACTACAAACTAGAACTACATATTCATCATCACCCTCATCTTAAAGTGCCTTGATCCCATGGACACAGGGTATGTAGGCAGTCTAGAATACAAAGGAAGTATATAGTACTTAGATACAAAATATGAACCCATCCAACCTACTTGGATGGTCCCTATCCGCTAAGCTTACTAAACCCAAAAAAGCAATACATAGACTAAGCATACTCTCAAAACATCACATCTTACGCAAAAATCATCAATCAACAAACCAAACGTAATCATAGCATATGGCCTACTATCTTTTTGCCCACCTTTCAAAATTTATCCAACAAATTCTCGCCTTAATGGATATATCATTCCTACAATAGGCAGAATCCATCATCCTATTACATCAGAAAATGTCCCCTTGGGGCCTTTTCCCTCTTAAGGTTTAGCTCCCAGGTCCTATTTATGCATTTAGAGTATTTTTCATGATAATTTGACTTCCTGATGAGAAAACCTTGAAGTTCCATGACAATTTGGACTTAGGGGATGCACTTGTGACAAACCCTGCCTAAAATAGGGGGGTGGACTTGGGTGCATGCGCCCTAGTCCTACCCTATTTTAGGTCAGGTCCAATTTTTAAGTGTCAATTTGTGATCGTTATTTAGGTCCTATACCGACACGGTAAGTTTCAATTACGAAATTCTTGGCCGAAATGTTTGTAGTTTCATATATAAGCATGTTAAAGCATTCATTTGTAAACTAGATGATTACTAGATGGCAATTTTGATTCATGAGCTTGTGTAGAAGTGATCCAAGGCATTCATTGTGTTTGGTAGAGTAGACTTTGTGTTGTTATTGTGTTTGTATTTACAGATTTGGGCAGCCATCTCCTCATTGCATGAAGAGCATCTTCCTCCAATGAGATCTTCACTACAAGGTGATATCAATTGTGTTTTCAATCATTTATCATTTGGATTTTGCCTCTATGCCACAAGGATATGCACTCTTTCTCTGACAACAGTGTTTGGAAGACTTGAATGTCTCTCTGGGGCTTGACTGAGGCAAGCCTCTAAACACCACAACCCCCTCCCACACTCCTTGTGATTGTAGGTTATAGGTGTCTTATCTAGAAGAAGTGGAGTTGTAAGGAAGGTTAGTAGGCATCAAGAATTCAAGATCTAGAAAGAAGCAGGACTCTGGAGCTTTTCCTGGACTCAGACACTAGTCCCTATGTCCTCCGCAGTTGAATTCCTGAAAATAGAAGTTACAGTGAAGATCAGTGTCAGAAGGAGATCAGGATTTCACAAAGAATTGGGTACCTTGGACTCGAGCACCCATTGATTAGTCCCTGACTATTCCACTTTCTAAACTTCAAATTCTGGTATGCATTTGATTGTCATTTAGTATCTCTGTGTGCGAGCATTTTTCATGATTTGTCTGTTTGCTTCTGAATTTGCATAATTAGGGTTTTGAGCATAATTAGGCATAATTTAACAACAAATCTACACAATTCTAATTTTCCCTACATTCCAAGTGACTGAAGTCCTTACAATAGACTCTTACTCGACCTAAAGTCCTTGAATGTTTAAGGTGAAAAGAGGACTCACATAAAAACATCAAATCAAACTCTCTTACAAATTTACCTTAAACATTTTGGTGAACCCATGTTTTTAATGAATTTGGTACCTTGCTGAGTGTTTTGCTTCAGATTTACATTCATTTCATTCATTCATTTCAGTTTTCATCTTATTGCATTTGAAAAATTACAAAAAACAAATGAAAATTTTGAAAGATTTGAAAAATTTGCAATCTAGGGTTTGCATTTTCATAAAATTTTCATCAAATAATTTGAATTTCATTAAAATTATGATTTTTGCATCAGACGTAAGCTAAATTACAGAAAATTACAAAATTACAATCACTTGCATTGCATTTTCATTATAAAATTTCTATGGTTTTGTTGGAAATTTTGAATTTTTCATATAACCTAGTAAATTCAAAAACTAGGGTTTGTAGTTAAAATCTTGTTTCAAATTTTTCTATTGATCTTAAACACTCATTCAAATTTAAATTTGGCTGTAGTGTTGCATTTTAGTGTAAATTTGAATTTAGATTTCAAAAATTTGCATTTTTACATTGAAATTTTCAGCAAAAAAAACTAGCATTTTTCATTAGATTTGCACTTGCATTTTGCATTGTAGGGTTTGAAAATCATTTTCAGATCTGAGTGGAATTAATTTTTTATCATAAATCAGATTAAAAAACATTCATATAACATTTGCATTCATTTGGACTAAGACCTCATGCCTAGGGTTTGAAAACCTAGATTTTTCACTAGATTTCGCCTTATCAACTCTCTAGATTTACATCACAGCCATGTTGTGAAGAATATTTTTTTCACTAATTAGCTTTTATCAGGGTTATTATTTTCTTCCCCTCCTCAAATTCTTTACAACACCTCTTTATTGGGCCCTTACAATGGAAATTTGGTGGAAAATTGCATATTTTAGCTATATTTTCCCTAGGGTTTAACCTTGAGTTGCACTATAAGTGTGTTGTGATGGATTTTTTGGAATTAGGTGGCTGTTATTACTATTAAAATTTTCTTCCCATCATCATTTTCCTCACAACACCCTTTGTGATACTTTTTTTTTGCATTGAAATTTGGTAAAAAATTGCATATTTTGGCTATATTTGACCTAGGGTTTGACCTAGATTTCCACTCCAAGCATTTTGTGAAAGATTTTATGGCTTTATATGACTGATATTAATGATATAATCCACTAAACATCCTAAAATTCTTTGCAACACCCCTTTTGTTGGGTCTTTGCATTGAACATTTGTGAAAAATTGCATGTTTTAGTGTATTTTCACTAGGTTTTGACTTGTCATCATCCTAGGTTTGCATCAAAAGTGTGTTTTGAAGGATTTTATGGATTTATTGGACTGATATCAAACATATTATTTTCTTCCCTTGATCAGTTTACTTACAACACCTTTTCTTTCACTTATTTGTATTGAAAAAAGTTTAAAAAATCTAGCATTTTAGGCCACTTTTACATATAGTTTTGCATTTACTTTTTGTATCCATATAAAAAATAAATCAAATATGATCTTGCATACACTTTAAAGAACACATTTGACATCATATGATTATCTTGTTTGAAATCTTGCATTATCTTACATTCACATTGTGTGTCTCAACATAAAAACTTGAATTTACCTCCTTTGAGGAAACTTGCAAATTTTACCTTGTTGTGATTGTGTTACTTCACTTTTTACACTTTGGTTTGTTGTGGATATTGTGTGTGTCCTTTGGAACCTCCTTTATCCCTCAAACAAGTGTTCAAAAGTTGAACTTATCTCACATATAAGGTACCTTTGAGCTCTTTTAAGTTAGCATCATGGATGTTTCTTGTTATTCATCTTTGGAAGATTTGTTTGCATACATCATGGACATTGAGCATTTTTCAAAATTTACTCATGAATATCCTCAAGTCCTAAAACAAATAGCATGCATATATGATGTTGATATTTCTATGTGTTCCACATATGAAATCCTTTGCTATATTTCTGATTTTGATAGTTTCACAAGTCTCACTGGAATATATCCTTGGATATTAGATGCTCTCACTAAATTCATGATCAATAATATATATACTAGTAATGACCTCAAGATGTTATATGAAGCCTTAGATGACTTTATGGAACTTTCTACTACAACAACTATTGCTAAAACATGTGATGATAACTTTGTTTTACCTTATGATCCCTCTCCCAAAGTTGTTCCTCCTTATGACGACACTTTGATGCAAGAGGATGATTTCATTGACACATCTCTTAACATCATACCGCCATCTCTTTCTTCCAATGCTCTCTCTGGCCAAGAAGAACCATTAGTGAACAAAGAGAGCCAACCACTTTATTGCAATGTTCTCTCTAGCCAAGATGAAACATTGGTGAATAAAGAAGCCTCTCCAACCAAGAACATTACATGTATAGATAATGAGCATTCATTTAACAAATATCAAAATCCTACCATAGTGCATGAAACCTCTATGGATCATCCTACTAAACTTCTTCCTCTAGTTGATTTTTCACACACCTTGGATATCACTAAGCAAGAGAAGGCCCTTAATCTTCCTCCTTTGATTGAATATTCAAGTCATTTAGACATCACTAAGGATTTAAAAACATTGACTACCCCTCCTCACAACACCTCAGGCTTCCCTTCATTCCTATGCTCTCTCTCCAAAAGATGTAGTACTAGAAAATGAAGCAAGGTCTCTCACATTAAATCCCTTAGGAATGGATGTTGAGATCGCTAAAAACAAATCACTTCTTCAACCTTCTTACAAGATAGTGAATAAGTGTACTAATGAACTTCAACAAGAGAATATTCCTCCTAATGTTGAATCAAACCAAGAAGAGTTTAAGAATGAAAAAAAGAATAATGACAAAAGTTGGGCTATGGTACCTTACATACCTCTTCCCTCTAGTATTCGAGATTGGAAAAAGGATGATATGATTATTGATGACCTCTAGCATGAATCTCCCTACAAGTAAGTATTTCTAACCCTTTTATCTGTCGTGATGTGTTTCCCCCATGATGTGTTATGTGTTGTTTAGGCCTCCTAGGATGACCCTTGATTCTCTTGTAAGGTCTAGGATACTAGGAGACCGACTCTATTGTGACCCTTCTTCTATTTGTATCATCATTCTTCTATATTGCTTCTCCTTTATTTTCATTGTTCTATGTTGTATCTTATGGACATAGAGTTGCAGTTGGTGACTTGGGGGCAACCTCCTACATGATTGTCCCTAAGGCACTTGTTTCTCCTCTCTTTATTTATTGTTTCCCTTCCTCTAGTGTTTCTATCCAGTAGGTGGATGATGAAAAACATATTATGCTAATGCAGACCTAGCATCCCTTTAGCGAGAAATTAAAAATTGGACTTAGTTCCTAATATGATGATGGGGTTGATATATATTATCCGATGCTTGGCTAGTAGAATCACTCTTTGCACTTTGTTGTGTGATCTTGATGATGTCTTATCTCTCTTACAAAACACAATAATACTACTACTCTATGCACTTTGTTTGTCTTTGAATCTCTCTTTGGTGACAATCAATTTTGAGATTTTCATGGTATAGCCCCATAGTTATACCCGATCTCTGAATTCATAGTATAATCTTGGCTCTTTGTGTGATTGATCATATTGCATTGATGTTGTTTATCATGATTATTTGGACACTAACACTTTTCTTGCAGGGATGTGTTTGTGGGAACATTTGGCTAGCGTAAAGTACATGTCACCTTCGGGGGGCATGGGCCTTGTGAGAGCTCATGTTCCCTTGTGTGTTTTCTTCCTACCTTAACATGCTTGATATCTATAACTGATATCAACCACCATAAGGTGGGAGCATATATAAGATAAGCTGTTTGTTGTAGATGTTAGCAATGTGCTTGTTCTCAGGTGCAGTCTTAAAGACTAGTGGCGATGAGTCCCTCTTGCACTCTAAGATTTGTTTGAAATCTATCATTTAAGCCCTTTGCCAAGGTGGGGATATCGCATTCATTTTATTTCTTAAGCCCTCATCACGATGCAGGGATGATGTATTTCTCAAAGAGATTACACAGCTTGTCATTTTCAAAAGTCCTCATCGTGAGGCAGGGAGTGGTTCTATGACTAACTCAACCCTTAAGCGTGTCTTCAGTGATTGTTGTGGTGAAACCCAATCATCAGTGTGTACTTGTAATGTGCCTGAGATGGTGTCGAACCTAGAAATAGGAACACTCCATCTCTTGTCTATTGTGTTTTCTTCGTGTCTTCCACGTGTGTGTGTGTGTATTGCCTATTTGTTCCCAAGCATAGTTTAAAGACTTGTGGAGATGAGTCCCTCCTATGCTTCATTATTTGTATGGCATGTTTGATTTATTTGGCATGTATTATGTGTGTGTTTCCCCATATGTAGTTTAAAGACTAGTGGTGATGAGTCCCTCTTGCATTATGGGGGGTGTGTTTACTTTCTTGTATTGCATCTGCATTTCATATTTATAAAGAAATAGAAAAAGAAAAGAAATCATTTTTGTCTTCTTTGCATTCAATGTCTTCAATGTTGTATTCTCCGTGTTTTACATGACTGTAACTGTCTTCCCTATATTTTGCATGCCTGTTACTGTCTTCTCTGTGATTAGCATGTCTTCTCTGTGCTTGGCATGTTTGTTGTGTTTGTTGACCGTACTTTAATGCATATATTGGCCTTGTGTTTATACATACATTAAAGTGGGTGCTAAATGTTACATCAAAAAATGTCCCCTTGGGGGCTTTTCCCTCTTAATGTTTAGCTTCTAGGTCTTATTTATACATTTAGAGTATTTTTCATGATAATTTGACTTCCTGATGAGAAAACCCTGAAGTTCCATGGCAATTTGGACTTAGGGGATGCACTTGTGACAAACCCTACCTAAAATAGGGGGGTGGACTTGGGCACCTGCGCCCTAGTCCTACCCTATTTTAGGTCAGGTCCAATTTTTAAGTGTCAGTTTGTGACCGTTATTTAGGTCCTATGCTGACACAGTAAGTTTCAATTACGAAATTCTTGGCAGAAATTTTTTTAGTTGCATACATAAGCATGTTTAAGCATTCATTTGTAAACTAGATGATTACTAGATGGCAATTTTGATTCATGAGCTTGTGTAGAAGTGATCCAAGGCATTCATTGTGTTTGGTAGAGTAGACTTTGTGTTGTTATCATGTGCTACTTCATGGATTGACCACACACAGATATCATACTAGATTTACGTTGTCATACATTTCTTCTTATTTTAAATGTATTGATCTTCTACAAAAGTGAGACTTACTTACTTACTGGTCTAAACTAAGAACAGTAAAGAAGGAAAAGAACCTGTTGATAAAATTGGAGGTTGTTGTGGCAATTCCACGTTCTCCTCTGCTTTTCTTCGAAGCTATCTCTTTTATCTCCTTCTTAAATAATGACAAACCACACTACACAATCCCCTCTCTCTGCCAAACACTATTCAAGACAAAGGCAGGCTCCTTACTTAGAAACCGATCACCCTCAGACAACTACAAGCTTCCTTAGTTATCTCTTTCTCTGTTGCTTTCTACTCAGAAAACTGATCACTCCTTCGAAGAAAAACTCACTCCCTCACTGCCCCTTCGTAACTTCTAAACCTCTCCACTCGCAAACTCTCCCAACACTCCCCACACTTCCACAATATAGGTGTAAGTCACTCCCTTTTACTCTGCCGTGCTCTCCTTGTTTGCCACAGCGATGCCCACTAGAAACTATGCTTTTACACAGCAACCCCTTCCACACAACTCCACGACCTTTTCACTCTCTTCCGACTGCTGCCTTTTACTCTCTTGTAGCTTCTATCTCCCCGTGGATATCTCCTACGCAGTTACCTCTCTTCACCCACGACTATGCTCTCATCCCACCGTTATGCTCTCTTCACACCGTATGCTCTCTACACAGCGTTCTCCTCTCTACAAACAGTTATCCTTCTACCTAGCATTCTCCTCTCTACCCAGCAAAAGAAACGACTTTGCTCACTCTCTCCCACACTCAATAGAATCTCTCCCTTACTTCGTAGCTTGCCCAACTGCCCACCGATCTCCTCTAACTTCCCGTGTTCTTTTTGCCGACCCCCCTATATTCTCTCCATACGTTGGAGTATAATCCTCTTCACTCTTACTTCCCGCGACGGTCTTTACTCAAGCACTCCTATTTACGTAGCAACAGACTTCCTCTTCCGTCGACAGTGTCTCCACTTGCTCATTCCACTACTAACTACCTTCCCAGTCTAACTACCCTACCGCGTAGGAAACTCTCTGTGGTTTCTCACAACCACTCACTTTGATGCCTTCGCACCCATCTTAATGATGGGGCATCTGCCATAATCTGTGACTTCTCACAATCCAACCGCCCATCCTTCTCTCTCTCGAGCTATGGTGAGAGTGGTTTTAGACATCAAAAGACCACCGAAACAACCTAAACTCAGGGAAGTTGTTTAACGAAGTAAAACCGACCTCAAAACTTACTATGACCACAAGAAGTTAAAGTTTCTTTGATGATGTGGCTTACCAAAGGACATAACAACTCCGTTCTTACTAGAACAAAAAGGTATCAACCTTCCAAAACCAACTTAATATTTGAATTGAGGAGTTAAAGTTCGACACGACGATGGTTACGAAATGGTTTGAGCATCGTTGGGGTCGAGAAGGAAAGAGAGACAAAGACCATTTTATTAAGAAAACTCAAGGTCAGATTGGCAACAACTCGCGGTCAAAGTTAGAAGAAAAGACTCACGTTAAACGACGACTATAATAAATTATTTCATGCTATGGCTTCAAATCGACATTCGTCGATCTACAAGAAGAGAATAAATTCACAAGTTTGACGCGTTTTACGTCAATCACGACAGATTGATCGTAACGCAAACAAGTTCTTACAACGTTAGATGCACAAAGCTGACTTCTCGCGTCTTTCGACTACGAGACAAGATTTACAATTTTGCCACAAGATGGTTCATTAAATACTTATAAATGAAAATAGTAAACGTCTAACTAAGTCGACTTGCTATTATGGACTTACGACGCCATCGACGACTCCAAGATTCTATATGACGACTTTCAACTAGGATGTTATACTTTATCCTCTGACGTCAACATCTAGTTAACTAACCCAACCGATAACCAAGACTAAATTGATGGTTCCAAGGTTTATCTACCTTCTTGGCGTTCTCATTAACAAACACCTTTGGTTAATTTCCAGAGTCTATACTCTCTCTCAAAGATACTTTCTCTTCCATCAAACACGGTCCACCTGTTCCTGCATCGACAGACTCACATACAATTTTGTGGTCAAAGCACCTATGTTCCAAATCAAAGCATAATAAATCCAAAACATCATTGCATTTATCAAAATGACATTTAGTCTACAATATCACATTGATCATAATCAATAGACTTCTATAATTTCATAGAGCTAACTTTGTAAAATAAATCATCAGTTTCTATGTCGTCCACAACATAATATATATCACTGAAATTTGCAAGAAAGTGAATAGCATAATTGTTTCCAAAAAGAGGGATGTAACATATCCTTCCCCTTTAAAAATCATCGTCCCCGATGATTAAGTTTATTAAGCAAAATTTTTAACTTAAAACAAACTTTTTTATAATGCAACATTAATGTCTTTAAAAAGTTTTGGAAATCTTTGATAAATGTCTTTGTAGTCTTCCCAAGTGGCGCTATCCTCGCCATACTGGTCCCACTGAATTTTGCATCGCAAAACTTCTCAATTACGTAAACGAAGTTTATGCATTTCGAGCACCTTGAGTGGCTCGATCACAACCACCCCGGGTTCTTGCATCTGTAGGGAATTCCAGTTAAGGATGTGGTTATTACATACAAAATATTTCTTTAAATACGAAACATGAAAAACATTATGCATCTTAGACAAGGCTGGAGGTAGAGCAACTTTGTAGGCAACCAGATTGATAATCTCAAGAACTTCGAAAGGTCTGACATAACGAGGAGCCAATTTCGAAGATTTACCAAACTTTATAGAACTCTTTTGGGGTTTCACCCGCAAAAGCACCTTCTCGCCAACAGAGAAGTGCCTAGGCACTCGCTTGCGATCTGCATAACTCTTTTGCCTGTCATTGGCTTCTGCCAACCTCTTCCTAATCACTTTAACTTTTTCTTCCATATCACCAAGCATTTCAGGTCCAATGCTTATCCTATCTTCCAGCTTATCCCAGCTTATAGGAGTTCTACATTTCCCTCCATATTATGCTTCAAATGGCGCCATCTTAATGGCAGAATGATAGGAGTTGTTATAGGCAAATTCGACAAGACGTAGATATTCCTCCCATCTATATTGCTGATCCATGCAATACATTCTCAGAAGGTCTTCTAAAACCTGATTCACTCTTTCTGTCTGTCTGTCAGTTTCGGGATGATATGCAGTACTTACATTCAGTTTAGTCCCTAATGCAGAAAATAAGGTTTGCCAAAACCGTGAAGTTATCCGAGCATCTCTATCAGATATTATCTTTTCAGGTACCCCATGCAATCTGAAAATTTCTTGCACAAATTTTTGAGCCAAAAGATGTGCTCCATCTGTCAAATTTCCAGGTATGAAATGTTCAACCTTGGTTAGTTTATCCACAACAACCAATATTGCATCATGCCTGTTCTTAGACATTGGTAATCCCTGGACAAAATCCATACTAATAACTTGCCATTTCCATTCCAGAATATCATGTGGGTACAACAACCCAGCAGGATGTTGGTGTTCTGCCTTAACTCTCTGACACTCCAAACAACTAGCTACAAACTTTGCAGCATCGCTTTTCATTCCCTTCCAGAAATATAGCGGCTTTACATCTGCCAACATTTTTGTTACACCATGGTGTCTAGAGTAAGGAGCACAGTGAACTTCCTTCCACACAAGGTTTCTAAGTTCTACTGCATCAGGAACGTATATTCTTCCTTTGAATCTCAGCAATCCATTGGATTCGAAACTAAATCCGTCATATCTTGGGTCCTTAGGGTTTAGATGCAGAGCCTATTTCACTTGCTCATAATACTCATCTCCAGACAAGTTTTGCAATACTAAGTCTTTAAAGTTAGCATGAATGGAGATTATAGAGGCTATGTGCCTTCTTTTGCTTAGGGCATCCGCTACTCGGTTTTCCTTGCCTTTGATATAAGAAATTTCAAAGTCATAATCTGATATTAATTCCAGCCATCTCCTTTGCCTTGCATTGAGATTAGGTTGTGTGAATATGTAGCGAAGGCTTTGATGATCAGATTTTAAAATAAAAGTCCTTCCCAACAAATAATGTCACCACATCTGAAGGGCGTGAACCACTGCTGCCATCTCTAGGTCATGAGGAGCATAGTTCTGCTCATAATTTTTTAGCTTCCTTGACTCATAGGCTACTACCCTGCCATCCTGCATAAGCACACCTCCCAATCCTTCCCCCGAGGCATCAGTGATAACCTCAAACTCTCCCTCAGGATCAGGAACTTTCAGAATTGGAGCGGTTGTTAATTTTTCTTTTAACAAGTCAAAAGCCTTCTGACATTCATCCGTCCAAACAAACCTTTTTCCTTTTCTCTGCAAAGAGGTAATAGGACTAGCAATGCTTGAGAAATTCAACACAAATTTCCTGTAATACCCTGCCAAACCCATGAAACTTCGTACCTCTGACACATTGGTAGGTTCAGGCCATTCCATAATAGCTTTTATTTTGGCCGGATCAACTGATATCCCATTGGTCGATATTATGTGCCCTAAATACTGTACTTCTTTCTGAAAGAAAGTGCACTTGGAGAGTTTCGCATACAGTTTATGTTCTCTTAATCGTTGCAACACTATTTGAAGATGTCGTGCATGCTCCTCTTCATCCTTGGAATAGATCAAAATATCATCAATGAAGACTAGTACAAACTTATCTAGACAATCTCTGAATACACTATTCATGGGATTCATGAATGCAGCAGGTGCGTTGGTCAATCCAAACGGCAGCACCGTAAACTCATAATGACCATACCTCGTTCTAAATGCTATCTTGGGAATGTCTTCGTCTTTCAACCTTAACTGATGGTATCCAGATCTCATAGCTATCTTGGAAAAGACTGGTGCGCCACACATTTGGTCAAATAGATCATCAATTCAGGGCAAGGGGTACTTGTTCTTTATAGTCGCCTTGTTAAGCATCCTATAGTCTATACATAGCTATAGAGTTCCATCCTTTTTTTTGACAAAGATAACCGGGGCTCCCCATGGTGATACACTTGGCCTAATCAAATTCTTAGACAAAAGCTCCTGCAACTGAGCTTTTAATTCCATAAGTTCTGTGGTAGTCATACGATACGGAGCTTTAGAGATTGGCTCCGATCCTAGTTTAATGTCTATACCAAAGTCAAATGTTCTCTTCGGAGGCAGGCCTGGTAACTCCTCAGGAAATACATCCCTAAAGTTGCATAGGTATGGATATCTTTCTTCAAATGATTGTTTCTCTGAGGTTTCCCCTACTAGGTCCATCTTGACTGCAAAAAGTTGACATCCCTTTCACCTAGCCCGCTTTAGTTGTTTTGATGAAATGGATCTAACCTTTATTTCCCTCTGTATTCCTTGGAGATTTACAGTTTTGCCCGTCTCATCCAGACACTCAATGGTTTTATGAAACTAATCTACTTTGGCTCGATGTTTCCACAACCAGCTCATTCCTAGGATGACATCGTAGGACCCTAAAGGCGCTACGTATAAGTTTGCCTCAGTGGTGAAGTTAGAAACATCAATCCTAGCTTTGAACAAACATTGCTCTACCAAAGCCTTTGAATTATTTGTATACTCTACTGTCCAAGGTTTTGACATAAAACCAGCTTTTCTAGAAAATTTATATAAGATTCTAGGTGACACAAAATTTTCTATTGCACCAGTATCAAATAGAATAGAAACAGGAACTCCAAATAAGGTACCTGTCATCTCAATAGGAGTGATTTGATACTCCGCTTGCCGATTGTTAAGAGTGGCATGAATCCTTTGCTGAAAGACTTCCTGTTGTGAAGGAAGCTCCATGTTCCTAGGCCTCCCATTCGGCTTCTTGTTGGGGCAACGGTTGGCATACTGATCTCCTCCACAAGAAAAGCATCCTCCTATAGGTCCTCGCTTCTCAGATGGCCTACTTGCAGAATCACCATTCTTCTTAAAATTTACATTTCTCTTAAAATCTTCGCCTCTGCGCTCATTACCAAATCCTCCTTGATTCTTTTGATTTCCCCTATCAAACCTCCTGTTTCCATATCCCTTCTCATTTTTCCTTTTATAAGACTGATCATTGTAGTTCTTATCAAACTTCTTACATTTCTTGTCACAGTAAGTAGAGATAGATTTAATCTTCTGCTCCTGTTTTATTGCCTTTTCATAAACTTGATCCATTGTGCTTGGACCATGCACCTCCACCTCACCACCGATCTGAGGATTGAGTCCCATGATGAACTTTCTAATTCAGAACCTTTCGTCCTTTTGGTATTGGGGAACATACTTCAGTACCCTAGTGAATTTTTCTGCATACTCGACCACAGATAGTTCACCTTGCCTGAGGTTTTGAAAATCCGTTAGCTTCTGATCAAAATATAACTGTGGTAACCACCGTTTTTGGAATAGTTCCACGAACTCATCCCATGTCACCTTCAAGGGACTTAATTCCAACTCCATTTTCTTATTCATCCACCAAGTGGACGCTTCCCCAGACAGCTGATAGGCTCCCCACATGGCTTTAGTAACCTCAGAGTAGTTTCTGATCTCAAAATATTTCTCCATCTCAGTCAACCATGCTTCAGCTGCATCTCCAGTTTTCGTTCCATCAAACTTTGGAGGGTTAACCTTCTTCATATCCTTAGATAACTCTAAGGCAAGTTTATCCTTGGTTCTTCTTTGGGCTTCACTGTCATCAGGACGCTCACTTGTCGTGCCATTATCCCAATGTTTACTCTTGCTTGTGAAGTGTGAGTTCTCGTTTCCACCCTCTGTGTTACTAGTTTCATCTATTTTCTTCTCTAGTTTGTTCAACCTTTCCTTGGTTTCAGTGAGCATGTTGAGGATCCTATTCAACTTGTTAGTGGAGTTTTCCTGAGAGTTATGACCTTCCCGATCCTCCCCCTCGTTAAACCCTGATTGATCCATGCTAGTTTAGTTTCACACCTGTTTAAACATATACTAATCAGTTTTACGCTTATTATATTAAATATCATAAAAGAACACAACAATTGATCATAATCATAATTGTTCTCAAACCAAAATTTTGTCTTTATTCATTTTGCAAAATTGTTTCATCATCATTAGAGATAGACAAATCTCATGTTTCTACATAGTGTTATCTAGTGGAGTGTAACCTTCGGATTCATTGTCCGACACATAATCACGAGGTGTATACCCCTCAGACTCACTATCAGAAGATAACTCAATAATCTCAGCTCTAGGTACTACATGTGGATCTCTAGTGATCATGGGTATAGTACTAGGTACACTCTCAGGTACACTAATAGGTACACTATCAGTTTCAATCCAGGAGCAGCGGTTGATCATGGTTCGAGCCGCCATCGCTACTCCCTCTAGGAGTTCTCTCCTCACTCGCTTAATTCGTGACATTGCATTGGCTAAGGTTTCCACATCATCAAGCCAAATGTCATTTTTGTCCTTGGTTTTCTCTATGGTCTTGATCATTGCAAGTCGTTTCTGCTTAGCTTGCAGATAATGCTTCTTACCCGCGAAGGATTTTCTTGCGGTTTTCTTGGTGTATACCATCCTGGCACAAATAACCAAATTATTAGCTACCCGCATAATGATGATTTCCTAATCAGGTTAGTGGACTCATCAGCCCTAGTGCTGAACCTGGTTAGCTCTGATACCATATGTAGCATCCAAAACCGAAATGACAAGAAGTAACTAAGTTTTCACAACGGTAATTTTTTTTTAACTAGAATCAAATACAAAAGTAACTCATCTATAATCCAATACAACATTTTTCATTTTAACATAAACATGATCTCATTTTCATAAAGCTGAAAGAAATGATATACACTAAACACTTTGTTTTCTAACAAATAAAATTTTCTTGAAACAACAAATATTGGAAACATACCATTATCATGCATCTCCATTATCGACCCATCACATTCAAGACTCGGCACTCCTCAGTATTTGGAAGAGAAAGTATCTTCAAGGAGCTTAACCTCCAACCACAGACCGTCGGTCTCCCGCACTCCTTCCTAACCGGAAGTGGCCCTACCCTACTCAAGAGGATAGACTTAGGATAACCATCGGTGTTTGCCATCTAAGCTCTGGTGTTGTAACCTACGTGTCTTGTTATCGTGCAGATCCCTAGATACCCTCTAGTCATGCACGACACTCCACAAGAAATGCCATCCAGTTACGGTGAACGTTCGATGCACTTGAGGATAGTACACCACCTTGGCCAAAGGATTTGTTTTTAAATTAGCGTTCTAAGAACGCATGAACTTGGTTCACCCACCCTACTCGACTTGAACTGGTCGAAATCCTACAGTTTCCTATTTGTATAGTTTGAACTAATTGACGACCTTGATGACCTCAAGGGCTTAGGATATCCTCCTATAATAGCGCATGGTGCAACTTTTACTCTAATCTCGAGTTCAGAGTTTCATAATCCATTTTCATGTAAAAACATTGCTTATAAGCGCCCACTCCTAAGTGGTTTCATATTTGTTTACTTGGTTCCCATGTTTACACAACATACTTGAGTATCTAAACAATTTCCCATTATCCCGTAATTCAAGGATTCTAGACTCATAAGGTCTACAAAACGATACTAGAATCGTTGCATGCAATGTAATCTAATTTCAGAAACAGGTTTTCCACTCTACTTGCTTGTTTCAAATCCATGACGGTTTCCTAATCATTACTAATACTTTAACTCCCTACTTCACTTTTCGTGTCATTAGTTTCACATGATTCATCAAGATGAGAGTCATAAATAAAATATATATGGTTTTGGAATCTTTCTTATGTCAATAGAGATGACCAACGCATGGTCGACCTCTAACTAAAGGTGTATGACGGATAAGACATCAGCTGTTTACAACTGCATTTTCCGGCTATCAAACATACTAAATTTTACGTCAAAACATGCTTAAAACTGTGGTTTTTGACTCCTACGCAACATGCACATGGAGCAACGTGTTTACTCACTGTGGAGCTATCGTTCAAGGAAGGTAAATTACATCTTGCATCATGATAAGTTCGTTCCTAAATGAATATACGTTAGAGAACTGTGTTCTTTTATTACACCGTTTAATTCATGGCAAGAAATGCTACAATTTCTGAGTTTACGAATTCTAGAAGACAACAATACTTCTATTTCTGAGTTTTTAAATCACAAACACAGCAATGTTTAACGGAGTAAAACCGACCTCAAAACTTACTATGACCACAAGAAGTTAAAGTTCCTTTGATGATGTGGCTTACCAAAGGACATAACAACTCCATTCTTATTAGAACAAAAAGGTATCAACCTTCCAAAACCAACTTAATATTTGAATTGAGGAGTTAAAGTTCAACACGACGATGGTTACGAAATGGTTTGAGCATCGTTGGGGTTGAGAAGGAAAGAGAGACAAAGACCATTTTATTAAGAAAACTCAAGGTCAGATTGGCAACAACTCGCGGTCAAAGTTAGAAGAAAAGACTCACGTTAAACGACGACTATAATAAATTATTTCACGCTATGGCTTCAAATCGACATTCGTCGATCTACAAGAATAGAATAAATTCACAAGTTTGACGCATTTTACGTCAATCACGATGGATTGATCGTAACGCAAACAAGTTCTTACAACGTTAGACGCACAAAGCCGACTTCTCGCGTCTTTCGACTACGAGACAAGATTTACAATTTTGCCACAAGATGGTTCATTAAATACTTATAAATGAAAATAGTAAACGTCTAACTAAGTCGACTTTCTATTATGGACTTACGACGCCATCGACGACTCCAAGATTCTATATGACGACTTTCGACTAGGATGTTATACTTTATCCTCTGACGTTGACATCTAGTTAACTAACCCAACCGACAACCAAGACTAAATTGATGGTTCCAAGGTTTATCTACCTACTTGGCGTTCTCATTAGCAAACACCTTTGGTTAATTTCCAGAGTCTATACTCTCTCTCAAAGATACTTTCTCTTCCGTCGAACACGGTCCACCTATTCTTGCATCGACAAACTCACATACAATTTTGTGGTCAAAGCACCTATGTTCCAAATCAAAGCATAATAAATCCAAAACATCATTGCATTTATCAAAATGACATTTAGTCTACAATATGACATTGATCATAATCAATAGACTTCTATAATTTCATAGAGCTAACTTTGTAAAATAAATCATCAGTTTCCATGTCGTCCACAACATAATATATATCACTGAAATTTGCAAGAAAGTGAATAGCATAATTGTTTCCAAAAAGAGGGATGTAACAATCCCAAGCTTCTCTATTCTCAACTTTCTATGAGAAGGTTGATCATGGGCTCGATTCAAAGGAACAAGAGAATTTTCTTTCCTATTTAGATTTGGGAGAAGCCTTCACTAGGTCTTTTCAGACTGAATTTACTGCTAGAGGTGTTTAAAGTTTACAATGAGGAGTTAGAGAATGCCATCATAGTGGTTTGTGGACGGGAAATGTTGCAATTCTCCAGAACAATCTACCCTTCCCAGGTAGTGTCTCATTTCCTATCTAATGCTTTGGACTTAATTCAGGATGCTGGTATAGTAAGAAATTTAGGGAGTTTCTTTGTGCAGGATCTTTACTTTTCTCAAGAAAATTATGATGAAGCACTGGAGGAATATGACCACCATTTGAGAACAACTCCAATTGGAGGGCTCTTTTCACATAAGGATCTCATCCACTCTCCTACAATTTATTGTGTTTACAGTTCTATATTTAATGGGCTCCAAAAAAATTGCATAATGTCCATTGAGAATAGTCTTCATTGTCATGTTGTCGAGTTGTGCCATGAGCTAGTGGATGCTGTGAGGGAGGTGTTTCAAGCTCTGCACTTTCTTGTGCACTTCCATCCCCCACCACCTATGGTTGATGTTAACGAACAACCAACTGAACTTGTGCAACAAGGTTTCTGTGTGAAGATTTGAACGCTGCTAATTAAAGATGGAATGCGGTCTCTGTATAGCACTTATTATATATCTATGTTTTTTTAGTGATGCTCATAATGTAATTATATGCCTATATGCAGTCAAAGATTATAGTTACTATCTACTTTTTGTATCTCCCTTCTCTCTATTTTGTTGAGAAGGTTTTTTGTTTGTAATAGACAGTGTGTTGTGCCTGGTCTATTGTAATTGGGTTGTGGCCATATCTCATATGCCAAAGGTTTTTGTTAGTTGGGCTATCTATAATCTTCTATGTAATGCTTTTTATATAATATAATATATTTTCAGGTGCTCTGCACCTTTTACCTAAAAAAATTGATTCGATATTGTGGAAATATCTGATTTAATCTTTGATTATGAGGTTAATGATCGATGATAGTTAGTTATGAAATTATTTTTTCATATGAATATTTAATTAATTTGAATTGTGAAATAGATCATGATACACTAATCATGGTTTTATGGTCCTAAGTGTGAACATGAATGAATCGTCCTTCAAAGATAGAAGGAGAGTATCATCTGAGAGGAAGAGATAGATGTCAGGAAATGGGTCCAATTGCCATCTGAGTGTTAGACCTTATGTCATTATGAACCTTTGTAAGTCGGTGTAAGTTACATCTTCTTTAATAGTTGATTTTCTTTTTGTGTCATCTTGTGGTTTGAATCATTTAGACCAGTTGCATTGACTCTATCCAATGACATTCTTAGAATGCCAATTCAATTCAAGGAATAGGCTTGCCTTACGTCAGAGTATCTTCTTATTTTCTTAAAATATCCCCAATCTGGGATTACAAATCTATTATTTTAGTATGTTATGCATTCAGGTTTTTAACGAAGAAGGGGGAGCGATGCTCAGCCTCTAAATCGCATGTTGATCCTATCACCATGAAGGTGATGTTTTCAAAAATGACATATTGATTAATATAAGTAATTCCATACATCAATTGGATGTATCGATTAATACAATTCTATGTTTATACAAGTCTAATATCAAATTTCTTGTTAAACTATTATGTTTACTCATTTGATATGGCTACTATCACCCACAAAAGGGGAGTGATTTTATAGTTAATTAAAAACCATTGGGAGCTTTGAGCTCACCTAAGGCTTGCTGATAGCAAGTATGGGGATGATGGACCCTATGTTTTAGGTAGGTTAGCCGAGTGGGGAAAACCACCCACCACATTATGGCAGGGGTGGTAGTTCCAATATGCTCAACATGTCGAGCTTGGGAAAGATAATAAGCATTGTTATATTTTTTTGGTGGAGTTATCTTTTGACAGGGAATTGTTATTGGAGGTGTGCTCTCTACACTCAGGAAGAGGAGCAGAGAAAGAAAGAGCAGGCAATCGAGTTGCTTAGGAAAGCAGTGAACAACTTCATTCAAGTAGAATGAAAGTCTGTAATGACCAAACCTTTTATTGTTTGCTTACTGATATTGTAAGTATCGACTGTGTCAATTATTCTATAGCACGCTTATTGCATTGTAAGCTTATGTTTTCATTATTATGTAGTGGCTTGAGGCCATTAAGGATGAGTCTTCAAACATTAAAATATTCCTTATGTAGTGGCTCAATGGCCAACAATGTTGGGTCTTTAAACCTCGAAACATCCTATACACAATGGCTTGAGGCCTATAAGGCCAACCCTTTACCCTGGAAATGTTCTTACACAGTGGCTTATGACCGAAAGGCCAAGCCTTTAACTATTTGAAGCTTTTTTTAGACTGTGGCTCAAGGCCAAAAGGCCGAGTGTAATACATTGAAGCCTTGTAAAAAATGTTGCTCGAGGCTGCTAGGCCGAGCTTTAATATATACACTGAAGTCTATATTGAAACTATTACTTGAGGCTGATAAGGCCGAGCATGTTCCCACTGTATCATTTACATGTCAGGTATCGACATGGGCATTGATAACCACAGTGCCTAGACTTGTTTAAAAAGTTGAGCCGATAGTGCTCATGGCATGATAATTGTAGAACTTTGGTATTAATAATAAAATTAATAGTACATCTTGCATGTGACCAAAACTAGCCACCACAAACTATAGTGAAGGATGGCAAGTCTTAACTTTGACTGTGCTTAAACCATAACTAGAGTCTTGAACCATTATGTATATAAAACATGAATAATGCATAATGGGTTATTGAAATACCCAAGCAGTACTTTTTCTACCCCTCGATAAGGGAAGAGGAGTCTTATACAAAAGACCACTGTTCTAGTTTATGGCAGCATAGTGTGCTAGCTGAGTCACTAGAGAGGAATCTCTTTTACTATTTGTAGATTAGTGATGTCAAAATGAAAGTAGAAAACATAAAACAAGTGCATAAACAAGCACTATACCTTTCACAATGAGTCACAAATCCTTGATAGGGTGGAAGGAGTTGCACCCAAACTCCTTAGATTTACCCAAGTAGATGAATGTGGATTGATCAATGCTTGCTCAACATAATGTAGATGAGGGATTTGGACTTAGATGGAGATTGAGATGGGGATGATGAATGATTTTGGAATTATGATGGTATGATGAAGAGATTTGAGAGAAATTTGGGCATGGTAAGGATGCAAGAAGAAGTTGTTCTTTTTAATGGCTTGGGTGAGGGTTTCATTTATAGATTTTTGAAAAGAGGATGGAGGGTGAGGTTCAAAAGTTGAGATCAAGGGATAGAAATGATTGAGAGTTAGGGTTAGGATTGAAGTCATGGCATTGTGACAAGTGTCACAAGGAGAGTGGGTGAGAGAGATCAAGGGTTGAGGTTTGGTCAATGGGATTGGAGGGCTCTCATTATTTGTGAATTTTAAATTCACATGGGGAAAGGTGTGGAGGATAAAAATGAATTAAAAATTTATTTTTGGGAAGAGTGGATATGACAAGTGAATTAAAAATTCAACTCATGGGGGAGTGTGAATTAAAAATTCACTTTTATGTGGAGATGTGAAAGTTGAAGGACACATGTACACTTACATGTGTAAGAGGGTGATAAATGATGTGTAAGGAGGATTTGACCCTTTGAATAAAAAAATGATTTTATTCAAAGGTGTGTGGGAGGATGGGATAAGCAATATTAATTAAGTGTTAAGATTAATTAATCTAGGTCGAGGGGATAGGTAGGCTAGGGTAGCTAATTAAATAATTGATATTTAATTAACTAGGATAGGGATAGGTTGATTAATAGGCTAGATTAATTAGATAAGCATGATTTATCTAATTAACAAGGATTAGGGAAATGGACAAATTAACTAAATAAATATTGAGAATATTTATTTAATCAATGGGGATATAGTTATAAGGTATAGTGATAAATTAAATGAATTAATTGATCACTAAGGATGGGTAAATGGTCAAGGTAGATGATGAGGGATAAATTAATTAAATAAAATGAATTTATTTAATTAATAGAAGGGATAATTGATGGTGTAGAAATATGGGAAATTAGTTTTGTGAAGCAAGTCAATTTTAGGTGTCTACATTTGCCCCTCTTTGAAATGGTGTTGTGGCTAAGTAACACTATTTCAAAGAAGTTAAAACATAGAGTTAGATTGGATAAAAAAGATTTTGGCTTAGAAGAAGAGGCTAAGGTTTAGGGATGATTGGTAAGGGGGATGCCCCCTCGAGAGGACATGTGGGTTACAAGAATATGGGTGTGCTCTTGAAATGGATGAAACAAATTGGTTAAATTGGTTGGACGATAAGGGGTGAGATGAAAGAATGATGATGTTGGGAGATTGATTGGTGGATGATCATTGTGCTGAAAATGATTTAGAGCAATCCTTGTTTTGATATAGCAAAGTGGATATGTTCACCAAGGTATAGAAGACCAAGGTGATGATGTTTATCCAACATTTGCATGGACTAGACACACAAACAAGAGGGTAATCCCATGCATGCCCAAGATAGTACAACCTTGTCTAGATGAGGGAAGGGGACTCATAGCATAAGCCCTTAATACACAAAAGGTATGATGGACCTTAGATGCACAAGGAGATCAATATGCCAGAACCGACCCTACGATTCACAAGATATGAATACTAGCTTGGAGTAATGAGACTGACCCACAAGCACAACATATAAAAGCAAGACTATGCCTCATTCTAAATGTTTTTGCCACATACCATGATATAGTGAGATCAAGGTAGCTTTGATGTGATCTTCGAATAGCACAAAAGATAAAAATAAAAAACCAAAAGACCAATGAACCAAACAAATAACCATTTTATCTCTTGCCAAGATGGATGATGATAGGATAGATTCTTCCTATCGTAGGAATGATATATCCTAAGGTAGGAATTGGTTGATGATTAGATCATGCTTAGTTGATGTTGTAAGATTGGCTCAAGATATGATGGTGACAAGTTGTAGTTGATGTTAATATTATAGTTGATGATATTTGTTAAGGGATGATGCTTTCATAGGTAATGCGATGCTTGGGATATTACGTTTGGATCTAGTGTAAGCTCAATGGGTAGGGACCATCCAAGCGGGTTGGATGGGTGCATCCTATATACCTGAGTACTGGAAACTTCTTTCGTATTCCAGACTACCTACATACCCTGTATCCACGGGATCAAGGCACATTAAGATGCAGGTGGTGATGATATGTAGTTCTGATTTGTGATGATGATATGGGATGATTGATGATAGGTGTAATGATGTTGGAAGATGATGTGTTGGATGATTTGAGTGATTTTAAGGATGTTGGAAGATGATGAGATGTTGATGGAACAATATCGATTTTGTGATGGATATTTTTTTGGGATTTTATGGATTTTTTATTTTTTTGGATTTTTGTAATTTTGGAAAGGGAATGATTTATTATGATGGTTGCATTGGATTTTGTTTGGATAGCCTTTGCGCTAAATGCCAATGACAAGGGAACACCAAGTCTAGAGGTAAAGGTGATGGGGTTGGATAGTGGGATTGGCGATGGAAGGATAATGGATAGGAAATTTGTGGTAGATATATAGATACATGCAGATAAGGGATAGGATGGGGGATAAATAATTAGGTAGGGATACATGATAGATGGATGGGGGGTTTGGCAGTGGAAGGTGATAGAGAGGAGATTCATGATAGATGGATTGGAAGATAGAGATAGGGATGCAAGATAGACGGATGGGAAATGGGGATAAGGATTTTCTCCAAGGGCTAGGTTGCAAGGAATCATATGCCCCAATGCTTAAAGAATTTTGCATGATGGGTTCACGTTTGAATGGATGGACTTTGTAGTAGATGGATGGAGGATATGCTTGAAAAGGTGTCCAAAGCATGTTTTTTGATATTTTGGCCCTTGTCTTTATCAAGATCTAAGGAGGGGATATAGTGGATAGAATGGATGGGGAATGATAGGATAAATAGGGGATGGTGGATAGGAATATGATAGGATAAGGATAAGATAGTGGATAAGATGTGCAAAGGATATTATGGATGTGGATGAAGGATATGGTTTTTCCCCCAAGTGTAGGGATACAAAATGGATGGAGAAGGGATTACGCATGACATCCACAAGGGGCTTTCATCATGGTACTTGACCAAGGTTCCACGAGGAGTGGTTTTCACCACTGGACAGATTTTTTCTCTTTACTATTTTCTTGCTGATTTTTTTTTTTTTTTACTTTTTTGATGGAATGGGGACTCTAGTTTTGTTTACATAGCAAGGCAAAGATGGTCCCCTCTTGGATAGCATTATGGATGATGATTGCATAGATGTTGGTAGATAGGAGAAGATGGAATGTATGGTGGGTAGTGGATTATGATGTGGATTATGCAAAAGCATGGACCATAGGAATGTGATGGGGAAGATATGTAGGATAGTGAATGAAAGATGGAGAGATGGGGGTATGTGGGAATGTCAAGTGGTGGAGGGGAACCAAGACCAACAGTTGCATACACCATATTAGATTTTGAAGCCTATGTTTTGGATGGGGAGTGGGTAGTAATGGGGATCAAGATAGGGGATTTTTAGGGGGGTTTTAGGGAGTGGGATGTTTGGGACTTTGTAGTAGATTGGGAGGTGAATGCCTCATTAGAGTTTTGTGCTTTAGGGACCCACACCATTTTTGTTTTTTCTTTTTCTTTTGATGGTGTGGCCTTTGATAGCCTTTTGGATTTTGGATTTTGCTTGGAAGGGATAGCATCTTTAGGATTTTGTACTTTTTGCATTGAGGCATTCAAATTATTACTTTTGAATCCCATGGATTTGGGGGAAGCTTCATGTTTGAAAGATGTGTACTTTTGTTGGTCTTGATTGGGAATTTTAGGGGGTTTATGGGTGGAGGGGTTAAAAGTGGGTTTATGGATAAATGGATGAGGAGATTTGAGAATGGCAATGTTAGGAGTTGGGAGGATAGGAGGTAAAGTGGATTTGATAGGGATATTTGGAGTTGGAAGTAGTGGAGGTAAATTTGATGGAGGAAGATGGAAGGTCACATGCTTTTGCAAATGATATGACGATGGAGGAGGGATGGAGACATATGATTTAGGAGTGTGATGTGATGCACCAGATTTGGAATTGGGTGAATGGATTTTGGAGGATACGTGGGTGGTATCAACATGTTTATTTTGTTTTCCTTGGGATGTAAAGCTGAGGCCATGTGAGGATGGATGGAATGTGGTGTGGATGGGCTCCAAGATGCCTTGTTCGTGAAGGCCTAAGCCTTTGCCTTAATAGTTCATGTGTTGGAGCATGCGACATGCAATGGGATGTTTGGTGCTTTGGAAACAAGACGTGAGTCCATTATTTGTTAGAGAAGGATAGATGGTGAATGGCAGTTGTTCACCTCCTGCGAGGGAGTCACTACGGATGAAGGTGCTTTGTCCAAGATAATAGGAGGATGGATTTGGGATGAGATTGGTAGATGGAGGTAAAGGATTCATGGGGGATGGTAAAGGGGTGGTAGAAGATGGTGTGACATCAATAAGTTGATCAATAAATGGGAGGGGATGTGGGATGGGATTAGATGGGATGGTTAGATCTTGATTAGGGGAAGGGGTTGATGTTTCAACATGCTTTGGATTTGATTCTTGACATAGCTCGTGTGCTTGTATAGAAGTGGGGGTGATGGTAGGTTCTTGGATGGATGTGATAGGTGCTTGACTTATGCTAGGAGATTGTTCAAGAGGTTTGGTGGGTGTTGGATTGCATGAGGGTGTTCAATTCCTTGCTAGTAGCCCATGGATGGCATCCTTCATGAGTGTATGGGTTGAAGAACAATATAATGGATGGATAGTAAGGGTGGTTAGTGTGGGATTAGGATTGAGATTGGATAGGTGGGTGATGGAATTAGGTAGTGATGGTTCTTGGATAGGTTCAAGGATAGGTGTTAGACTAGATGGTGGTGTTGGAGGGGTGGAGGATTTGGGAAATTCTATAGCTTTGCTTTCATTTTTTTATGTTCTTTGGAGGAAATCCCATAAGGATTCTTTGGATGTCGTGGGCTTAGGATTTGGAGGATTTGATGGTGGATTAGATGGTGTATGGGTGATAGGGGTTGGGGGATTGGGAGCTACATAAGATGATGGATTAAGGTTGATAAGATTGGGGGGATATTGTGATGGTGGGATTGGAGGATGGGGATTAGGGGATGGGGGATTTGCGTGGGGGAATGGTTGTTGATATAAGATTTGGATTTCGGTTATGAGGTGTGCTAGATTGGTGTTCCCTTGATCAAAGTTAGCATGACAAAGGTTGGGGGATGGATAAGTTGGAGGTATTGATTGGTTGGATAGGTACGATGGCATGGATGTGTAAGGGGATGGAGATTGATATGAGGGTAAAGGTTGATATCATGAAGGTTGATATGATGGAAGCTGGTATGAGGTTGATGGTGTGGATATGTAGGATGTTGAAGGTTGATATGATGAGGGTTGATATGATGAAGGTTGATAGGAGGTTGATGGTGTGGATATGTAAGATGTTTGTTGATAAGATGGAGTTGGGTAGGGGCTTGGGATTCTCCAATGATGAGGTGTGCTAAGGGGTTATCTATAATATCATTTTTGCATTTTTCCTTAGCATTAGGATTCACGTTCTCATAAATTTTTCTAAGTCTTTGTAATTGTTAGATTGCTACATAAGGATCCATGTTGTTGGAGAGGTATGGGATGAGATGGATGATTGTGATGTTGGGGATTGAAATTCAAGGCCTTAGGATGATTTGATTTGCTTCAAAGGATGGATGATTCTCTATACTTAAGGTGGACTAATGACCTTTAAGTAATAGAGTTGATTTAGGTTGATTGGATTGGATGATCAATTAAGGTCTTGATTTTTTGGTTGGGTTGATTTGGACTTGGGGTTTGATAATGATGTTGGGGGACTTGGATAATGATTGGGATCAATGTTGATTTGGGTTGGATTTGGACTATGGTTTGGAAGATTATGGGTTGATGTTAGTTGGGTTTTGGATGTGATTTGGATGAGAGTGGATGAGGGAAATGGGATTTAAAATGATGGTGATGAATGGGATTAAGGATGGTGAGGGAGATTAGGATAAGATTGAATTGAATGATTTTGGATGGGAGTGATGGGTTGATTGAATGATGATGTGGATAGGATAGGTAGTTAGGATGATTAGGATAGATGGGTGATTGGATTAAGATGAAGTGGATAAGAATGATTAGGATGATGAAGATAGATTATGATTAGAGAGGAAGTGGATTAGATGTGAGAAAGAAGTTGTAGGGTAGTAATGAGAGGTACAAGAATATAGTGGATACTAGTAGGCAATATCAGACATTCGGTGAAGGTGACTTAGTGATGGTATATTTGAGAAAAGAGCAGTTTCCTAATGGAACATACCACAAGTTGAAGTACAGGAAAATTGGTCCTTGGAGAATTACAAAGAAGATCAATGATAATGCATATGAGGTCAGTTTACCAGATGATCTTGATATTTCTCCTGTGTTTAATATTTCTGATTTATATGCATTCTATGGTGGGGATGATGCTGAAGATAGTCAACCAAATGTGGCATGGCACAACCACATTCCCCATAAGAAGAAGGAAAAGATTGCATAGGTTCTTGATAAGAAAACTATCTACACTCAGCAAGGGCATTACAACAAGTATTTAGTACAATGGGAAGGATTGCCACCAACAGATAGCATATGGATTATAGAGTGGGAAGTGTAGAGGTTAGATCCAATCAAATGGTAGTAGTTTGAAGACACTCACTTGCAGGAGCTACGTTCTTTTCAACCAGAGGAGAATGATGCAGGACCTTTTGGAGATCATAACGTTTGACTCGGATGTGGGTTTTCTACGAGATTTTAAGGGTGGATGCATTATGAGGTGGAAAGTGGTTTCCCAACCAACCCTAGTGGGTTGGACCCTGTCTTGGCACTTTTTTAGGGCTTGAAACTGTCATCTTGGCCCTCAAAATAGCAATTTAGTGTTTTTTTTCTAGATTTTTAAAAAAGTTGCTTTTGTAATTAATCGAAACTCATGTTTCAAATTTAGAATATTAGTTCGCATTTCATCCTATCTTAGTTTTACGAAGCTTTTGGGAAAAAATAGGATTTTCAAGATATGATTGTAAAATTACCTAAAATGGCAAAATTTGACAATTGTCGAAATTTGCCAAAAAAGGTAATTTTTTTATTTTTTTTGTTTTTCTTGGATATAAGAGAGTTTTCTCTCATTGTAGTAGCAGAGTTGATGAATAGAAGTTTTTTATGTTCCAGTCTTCAAATCTTTGGCTCTCACATGATTAATGGCAAAATTGTATTGAGTGTATGTTGTGTGCTGCATCATCTGGTATCAAAATAGGAAGATGGCTGGGAGAGGAAGAGGAAGAGGCAGTCTTACCTAGATGCATAGAGAAATACAAAATCTACAAAGGCAAATAGCAGAACTTACAACATGGATGGAAAACCAAAGACTGGGTAGAGGAGGAGATGAATTTGGTGAAGAGATAGGTCAAGGAGGTGCAAATCAAGATATAGAATATGAAGAAAAAGAATTAGAAGGCATGAGTTTTGAAGAGAGGATGCTCAGGGCCTTAGAAGGGAAAAATGAAGGGATTAAGGTAGATGTTTTAGATTATGCAGGTAGTCTTAAACCAAAGGAGTTGATAGACTGGTTGAATGACATGAGAAAATTTTTTGAATGGAAATCCATGACAGAGGAAAAGAAGGTGAAATTCGCATGCACCAAATTAAAGGGTCATTCAATGATTTGGTGGGATCATCTTCAAAATGAATGAACAAGGAAATGCAAGGATAAGATCAGGACATGGAATAAAATGGAGAAGAAATTGAGAGGAAAAAATTTTCCCATAGATTATGCGCAAACCCTTTTTCGTAGCTTTTAAAATTTAAAGCAGAACCTCTCTTCTATGCAAGATTATACAAATGAGTTTTATACATTGTCTATATGTATAGAGCATCAAGAAATTGATGAATAGATGGCTGCTAGATATGTGAATGGCCTAAAATTCTCTATTCAAGATGAATTGAGCATGCATCAACTCAACAGTATGGAAGAGGCTTACCAATTGGCTCTAAAGGCTAAAGAAAAACAAAACAGAGAGTACCATCAGAGGAATAGAGGAGGAAGAAGGGGTACATCAACCCCATTTCAAGGAGGTTCAAATTATGGCAAGGGAGAGTCATCCCATGGATTGGAAAAACAAGAAGACACTCGACAAGATCCTCCAAATCAAGAACAAGGAAGGGGATTTCAAAGAGGTAGAGGTTATGGTAGTGGTAGAGGATGGGAAAACCAGAGAAGGCCTTTCACTTGTTTCAAATGTGGAGAAGGTCACAGGGCATTTGAATGCTCAAATTATAACATGCAAGAAAGAAATCAAGGAGGACAACCTAGGTTGAACCTGATTCAAATGCAACATGAAGTGGAAGGGATGGAACTAGAGGTTCCACCAGATGTTGGAGAAAGTCTCATGATGAGAAGAGCAATGGTGATTCTAGAGAAGGAGAAAACACAAGCCAAAAACTCTAATGGTTCATGGCTTCGAACCAATATCTTCAGAACTAGATGCACTTCGGGTGGCAAGGTATGTCAAGTTATTATGGATGGAGGTAGTTTTGAAAATATGGTTTCTAAAGAAATGGTCAAAAAATTAAATTTACACTGTGAAAAACATCCTCATCCATACCACATTGCATGGTTTAAAAAGGGAAATGAAGTCACTGTTGATAAAATATGCCTAATTAAGTTTAACATAGGGAAGATCTATTAGGATGAGATATGGTGTGATGTTGTCCCAATGGATGCTTGTCATGTGTTATTGGGAAGGCCATGGCAGTATGATAGAAAAGTTATGCATGATGGAGAGAAAAATGCATACACATTTTGGAAAGATGGCTCTAAGGTGATTTTATTGCCTCTCAAGGATGAAGGAAAAGATGAGACCATGCTATCTGAAAGAGATCTTGTTAAAGAAATGAAGGTGACAGGGTGTTGCTATGCAGTAGTAGTGACAAAAGGTGAAGAGGAAGACATTTCAGTTCCCCCAGAACTAGCAAAGCTATTGGAAAAATTTGTTGATGTTTTGCCTGATGAATTACTTGATGGTCTACTACCAAAGAGAGATATTCAGCATTATATTGATTTGATTCCAGGAGCAACTCTACCCAACCAAGTAGCTTATAGGATGAATCCAACACAACATGCAGAGATGAATAAGCAAGTAACATAACTCATAAGTAAAGGTGTGGTGAGAGAGAGCATGAGCGCATGTGCTGTACCTACATTATTGACCCCAAAAAAAGATGGAACATGGAGGATGTGCACTGATAGCAGACCAATTAATAAGATTACCATCAAGTATCAGTTTCCTATACCTCGTATGGAGGACATGATGGATGTCCTTGTAGGGGCCAAATATTTCAGCAAGATCGACCTATGAAGTGGCTACCACCAAATCCGGATCCGAGAAGGGGATGAGTGGAAGACAGCCTTTAAGACTGGAGACAGATTATATGAGTGGATGCTTATGCCATTCGGGTTATCAAATGCACCTAGCACATTTATGAGATTGATGAACACTATACTATGACCTTACATTGGTAAGTTTGTGGTAGTTTATTTTGATGATATTTTTGTATTTAGTAACAGCAAAGAAGAGCACCTACAACACTTGAGGATCATTTTTGGTGTGTTAAGGAAGGAGAAACTCTATGCCAATTTGAAGAAGTGTAGGTTCATGTAGGATAATTTGGTTTTTTTAGGCTTTGTCATTTCTAAAGATGGTGTCAGAATGGATCCAGAAAAGGTCAGGGCAATTCTAGAATGGCCTAGTCCAAGCAGCATCATAGAGGTCAAAGGTTTTCATGGCTTGGCCACTTTCTATCAAAAGTTCATTCAAAATTTTAGTAGTATTGTAGCTCCTATAACAAATTGCACCAAAGGAAGGGAGTTTGTATGGACCAAGGATGCTGAGGAGAGATTTAAGTACTTGAAGCAAAAGGTAACAGAAGCACCTATACTTGCATTGCCAAATTTTGATAAGGTATTTGAAGTAGAATGTGGTGCCTCCCATGTGGGAATAGGTGTTGTGCTTAGCCAAGTTGGAAAACCTATAGCTTTCTTTAGTGAAAAGATGAATGACATGAGAAAGAATTATTCTACTTATGCTTTGGAATATTATGCAATTGTTCAAGCATTGAGGCATTGGAGACATTAACTAGTTCCCCAGGAGTTTGTATTGTTTACAGATCATATTGCACTGAGATACTTGAACACACAGAAAAAGTTGTATAGTAGGCATGCCAAGTGGGTCTCTTTCTTGGAGGGTTACAATTTTGTATTGAAGCATAAGTCTGGAAAACAAAATCAGGTTGCAGATGCGTTAAGTAGGTGTGTTGCACTTTTGACCACAATGGAAACTGAGGTGATTAATTTTGATGACATCAAAAATTTGTATGAGTCTGATGATGATTTTTGGGAGATTATGGAACAATTGAAGGCACCAGTATCTAGTAACTTGGATCACTTTAGGGGTGAATATTTTATGCAAGATGGGTATCTATTCAAAGGAAAACAACTATGCATACTAATTGGCTCTATGAGGGAAAACATTATCAGAGAATTTCATAGTAGTGGGTTAACTGGACATTTTGGCAAGGACAAGACAATAGCCTTGATAGAAGATTAATATTACTAGCCAAAGATGAAAAGGGATATAACTAAGTATGTAACAAGGTGTAGAATCTGCCAAGTGGCTAAGGGACATTCACATAATACAGGGTTGTATATGCCATTACTAGTACCAACTACACCATAGACATATTTGAGCATGGACTTTATGTTGGGACTTCCACATATTGAACGAGGTAATGACTCCATTTTTGTAGTTGTTGATAGGTTCTCCAAGATGGTTCATTTTATTGCCTGTAAGAAAACTAATGATGTAACGAGGGTAGCAGAGTTATTTTTTTTAGAAGCTATTTGACTACATGGTGTTCCAAAAACTATTACCTCTAATAGGGATACCAAATTCCTCAGTCATTTCTGGAGTACTTTATGGAAGAAGATGGGGACTAAGTTATAGTTTAGTAGTGCTTATCATCCTCAAATGGATGGGCAAACAACGGTAGTCAATCAGAGTCTAGAAAATTTGTTGAGGTGTATTGTTCGAGAAAAAACAAAACAATGGGACATGGCATTACCCCAGGCCGAATTTGCCTATAATAGTTTTGTTAATAGATCAACGGGAAAGTCCCCTTTCTAGATTGTATATGGCAGGAATCCTCAAGGTGTTCTAGATTTGGTACAGCTACCAATGAAAGATAGGGTCAGTGATGATGGGGAAGCATTTGTAGAACACCTTCAACAGTTGTAGAAAGAAGTGAGATAGAAGTTGTAGGGCAGTAATGAGAGGTACAAGAATACAGTGGATACTAGTAGCGATATCAGACATTCAGTGAAGGTGACTTAGTGATGGTATATTTGAGAAAAGAGCAGTTTCCTACTGGAACATACCACAAGTTGAAGTACAGGAAAATTGGTCCTTGGAGAATTACAAAAAAGATCAATGATAATGCATATAAGGTCAGTTTACCAGATGATCTTGATATTTTTCCTATTTTTAATATTTTTTATTTATATGCATTCCATGGTGAGGATGATGCTGAAGATAGACAACCAGAAGTGGCATGCACAACCACATTCCCCATAAGAAGAAGGAAAAGATTGCACAGGTTCTTGATAAGAAAACTATCTACACTCGGCAAGGGCATTACAATAAGTATTTAGTATAGTGGGAAGGATTGACACCAATAGATAGCATGTGGATTATAGAGTGGGAAGTGTAGAGGTTAGATCCAGTCAAATGGCAACAGTTTGAAGACACTCACTTGCAGGAGCTATGTTCTTTTCAACCAGAGGAGAATGATGTAGGAACTTTTGGAGATCATAACGTTTGACTCGGATGTGAGTTTTCTACGAGATTTAACAGGTGGATGCATTATGAGGTGGAAAGTGGTTTCACAACCGACCCTTGTGGGTTGGACCCCATCTTGGCACTTTTTCAGGGCTTGAAACTTTCATCTTGTCCCTTTAAATAGCAATTTAGTGTTTTTTTCTAGATTTTTAAAAAAGTTGCTTTTGTAATAAATTGAAACTCATGTTTCAAATTTAAAATATTAGTTGGCATTTCATCCTATCTTAGTTTTAGGAAGCTTTTGGGAAAAAATAGGATTTTCAAGATATGATTGTAAAATTACCTAAAATGGCAAAATCTGACAATTGTCGAAATCTACCAAAAAAAGGTAATTTTTTTATTTTTTTTGTTTTTCTTGGATATAAGAGAGTTTTCTCTCATTGTAGTAGCAGAGTTGATGAATATAAGTTTTTTTATGTTCTAGTCTTCAAATCTTTGGCTCTCACATGATTAATGGAAAAATTGTATTGAGTGTAAGTTGTGTGCTGCATGAGCATATATACATATCATATATATAAAGTCTATATAACATAAAGTCTAACTGCAACATGTAAACGTAACAACATAACATCAAGTCAAACTGCAATATAACATATAAACTCAATATAACATCAAGTCTAACTACAACATCACATGAGAGTTTGGGCAAACATAACAAAGAACACATGAATACATCTAACTGTGTACAACATCATGACTCCCGCCTCCTATGGATGGAATGGACCTCACTCAACCCAGGACTAGAATGATGAGTTGAGCCATGTACTGATTCCTATATTGATCTTCGTCCTGAGCCCTGTACTGATCATCCTGAGCCCTATCCTGAACTATGTGTATCTATTCCCATCCATCTATGAACATCTGAGTGATGTGTAGATCCCTGAATATAAAAATTATCTCTATTAAATTAAATTTAAATATATATTAAAAAATATGGAATCTCAAGTACACATGTTCTAAAAAAATTTAAATGTACAATTAAATACTAAATACCTCACATCCAACCTCATCTACATCCGCTGTCTGCTGTATAGTGTCATGTCCTAGCACCTCTCTCACCAATCCCTAATGTAAGATTGATTAAATAAGAGTCAACATGTGCATGATGTACAAGACTAAATTTTATAAAATTTAAAAAAATATAAATTATTTATTTAACAAATAAATTACACTAGATATTAAACACAAAATTTAAAATGTATGTACCTCGTCATCAGCAACCTGTGTAACTCCATGGATGACCCTCCCAATCCCACTAATCTCAGATGAATCGAGGGTCATCACAATGTTATCCTCAAACAAAAGTCCATGGAATGATCTTGGTGCATAAGGTAGCACAATACCAGCATCAAGTTGTGATGGAGTCTATTGTGAAGGCACTATATCAGTCATATGTGTAGCTCGCTGATCACTATGCTGACTGACAAATGTGGACACGGTCTCAAGAGGGATGTCATACCTAGAACTGACAAACTGATATACAGAAAGTAGATCCTGTGCGAGACATGTACTCAATTTACATAAAGCACTCTCTCCAGAAGTCTGCGCCACATCACGTGGTGAAACTATGTTAGCACATATGTAAGGATCATAACTGGTGGAAGTTGAATCAATTGATCCTATACTAGTGCATGGACACAACATATATCTACCAACATGATCTGATGCCAAATGATCAACGTCACTGGCAATAGAACCTAAACTCTCAAAAATATGTTCTCACGATGATGTAATTGTTGCCTCAGCTAACTATCCTAGATTCAACCTTTTGGGAAGTACTAAAAGGTTGGGACCCACTAATGCCCTCTTATTTTTGGGCAGATCCTGATCTAACACATCAGAATTTCTCTAAAACCTCCCATGAGCTTGTCCCGCATGTCTAGGGATAGATGTGAAATCAACATCAAGTCGTAAATGAACAACAGCAAATAGTTGTTTGCAAAAATAGAAAGGTAACTCATCATTGTGTGGCCATCTATGATGTGCTTCTAACCACTTAGGATATATAAGTGGTGTAGTAACAACATTTGTATACCTAGTGACAAAATAGCCCTGAACTCTGTCATGTCCATGATAATGTGGAAACATATTATGCATCATATTCAATGAAACAACCCTATTAACTTCTGGCTATTTCACTATCCCAGTAACAGTGCTAGCAAGTGACACATAAAAATCCTCAATACTCAAATCATCATAGGGATTGTATGATTTGACTATGTCAATCATACAGGCAAATTCTACTCTAGTCCCCACCAACCTGTCTCTATTAGACAGGTTAGGTGTATTATGGATTGTCTGATCTAAACGCGTCAAAGCATTATTGAGTCTATTAAGAGTGGAAGCATATAACTCACTCCTACTTACACTATGTGCATCACCACTATTATACATAAAAAGTCTTGAAATTTTTTTTTCATAAAAATTATAAATTGTCCTGAAAAAATACAAAAAAAATAAATATTCCCAAAACACAAAAAAATCATAAAATCCAACAAAAATCAAAACAATCATACCAAATCAATTCTTCCAATCATTCAATCAACAATCAATCATCAAATCAAAGTAAATCAATCACACCATTCCAATTCAATCAATCAAATCACTTAAATCAATCATCAAAAAAATCAATCCATCAAATCAATGCCAACTCATTCTAGTCAACCAAATCATCAAGACCAAATCAAATCCAATCCAACCTATCAAATCAAAGCAAGTCAATCTATCAATCCATCAACTTTCATCTTCATCATCAATCACAAATTAGAACTACATATCATCTCTATCATTAAGTGCCTTGATCCTATGGATATGGGTATGTAGGCAATCTGGAGTATGAAAGAAGTGCCCAGATTTAGGCACAAGGCGGTATTCCTCTTTCTCCTCTCATCATCTTCTTCTCTCATCTATCTCCATCAATTCTTCAATCTTACAAAACATTTCTTCCAATCAATCTTCATCAATCACTTCTTCTTCCCATCATATATACAATAAACTCAAATGCAATTCATCCTCGACCATACCAACCAAGTTAATCGATCTTGTCAAATTATCTGATTGCAATCAACGGTCTTGACCCTAGCCTTTTTGTAAACCCAATAAATCAATTAATCAATCATCAATCAATCATCATCCTTGTGTTGATCTAGGGATATATCTTTCCCCACCATGACAACACTATCATCATCAATCAACAATCAATCATCAGTTTATAGCTTGACAGGGGCAATGCCTTGTTTGTTTTTGAATCATTTGTCCATGCTTGCTTGCTTGCTTGCTTGCCTATGTGTGTTATCTTTTTATCTTGTATTTGTATCGCATCAGTATCACTACAGCTAATATTCATATCTTGTATCTTGACAAGATTGTATTAATCTGTCATGCATTGGATACTCGACACCTTGGTCTCTATACCCTGGTGCATAATATCTGGTACTATATCAAACATAAGGATTGCAAATCTTTAATTTTATATGCAACCATCTGAAGCTACCTCCACCATCTATTCTTTACCTGATTGATCAATGGTTTTGTCATCGTCTTTCTTCTGCTCATCATCCTCCCAATCTTCATCTTCATCATCTTCATCATGTCAAATAAGTGGTTTAGACATGCATAATCTTAGTCCTTTTCTTCTACTCCAAACCCTAATTCTTCATGTTAGCCCTAGATTTTCATCTTGCTATCATCTTATCGCGAGTCAACCTAGTATTTTCTTCATAGCCTGGTTTTCCTCCCGAGGGGGAATCATCCACTAGTTTCACTACGGCATAGCTTGTTTATCCAATGTATCATATCTTCTTTGAAACAACGTCCTAACAAACATTGTCTTAAAGAGGGGCAAAATGTAGACACTCAAAAATGTCCTCTAACACACTTGTTATCGAAAAACCTAGTCTTCTTCTATGTCTTCACATTTAATTAAATAAGTTTTATTTATTTAATTAATTGTCTTCATTTTCTTATCTTCATATTAATAATTAAATAATTTTTAAATTATTTAATTAGGTCATCACCTTTCTTCTAAAAATAAATAAAATCTAAATTTTATTTATTCCCCCTCTCCATCATGCAAGTAAATTAAATAAATCTTAATTTATTTAATTTATGCTTTCTTTCCAACACATCATTTAAATAAATTAAATAAACATAGTTATTTAATTTATTTACCCACTTTCAATTAGTAAATTAAATAAAAAATTTTATTTAATTTACCTACCTTCTGTTCTTTTCTACATGTGCACATGAGTTCAAAATAGCAACAAATCAAAAGGAAACAAATCGAAAAATCAAATATGGAAGATTTTATCAAAATAGAAAAATTATTTTATCTCCACCAAACAATGGAAATATTCCATATTCAAAAAGACAACTTTATCCTCTCTTCGACACTTAACAAGTGCGTGTTTGTTCCCCTTCCTCATTCCCTCTCCACTGTTGATCTTGCCTTGTCATCTCCACCACTAGTTTATCATCCTCTCATTCTATAAATGCACTCTTTTGCTCTCATTTGAGTTTCTTCCTTCTCTCTTCAATCTTCTGAACATACATTCTTCTATCCTCTGCATTTTATCACTTTGCATGTCACTTTTCTAATCAAATCATGGAAGATTTTTGTATTTTGGATGCATACTTGAAGTAGCAATCCACAAACATACTAGAGAATCATATAATCTAGTTAATTTGATGTATTTCTGCATTTCGTAGTTGTTTAGTTAGATTGGATTTTTTGAGGGTTGCAGGTTGCATTGTTTTAATTGTTGAATCGATAAAATTTTCCTACATACAGTCATTAATGGCAACAAGGAAAATAGAGCATGATGTAGATAAGGATGATTGGGAACTCAACTTGGAACAGCCTACACACAAGGATCTGGTCTAGACACAAAAGACTAAGGCAGAATGGCTAAGTACTGACAACACAGAGTTAGCAATAGAGACTCAAGTGGTATTCCTCCGTAGTTGATGGTCAAGCTATGCAGTTCAGGTATGTTGTTCACAATTGCTTGAAGGTGAAACATCGAAGGTTGCAAGTTATGAAGATCTCCAGAAGACATACTATGATTTATCTAAGTCTGGGTGAACACAATTAAGCCAGGAACAGTGCACAGTGCCTAAGAAAAAGGACCCGCATTCCTCCGCAGTTGCATACTTTGTCTTGCGGTTCTAAAGATATGTTAAGAGGTCAAAGATGAGTGTTTGATGTTATTCTTAGAGTTGTATATGATCTGTAATGAAAGTTGTGAAGTGATAGTTGAATTGGTTAAGTGTGCTCTTAAGAGATAGGCTGACAGGCATGAAAAAATTCATATGCGGAGAAGATATATTGTTTAAGGAATAAATGTAGGTGGTTGTATGATTTGTGCTAACCTATAGGAAGATCAATATATGTTTGGCTTGGTCCACATTGCATATTGTACACAAGTTCAAGCTGACAAGATGTAGTATTTGTGTACACGGTTTATGTTTTGCTTGCCAACCTGATTATGAGATAAATCTTGTAGCAAATATATATACCTGATGGAATTTGATGATAGTGAGTAACAAGTGTGTAGTGTGATGTGTGAGTTCAAAGTGTGAAGGATTATGAGCAAAGTGTAGAGCAGAAAAGTTGAACAAGGACTCAAAACAAAGCTTATGAAGTTAAGTTGAGAAGTAGGGTAGACTAAATGAAGACCTTTGAATCTGTATATTGAACCTTTAATGGAACTATAATCCAGCATGTGGTAGATGCATTCATAGCAGTTCATCTTATGGCAGTTCAAGCCAATCCTTTTTCATTCTTCTTTCTTTTGGCAGTGAGCCTTTGTGCAGTGAGCACTTCTTCATAGGCCGGTGAGCCCTAAGGCAATGAGCCTTCTTGTAATCCAGTATTAAGATATAATAATATATTGTGAGCTAACACTCACCGTGGTTTTTCCCTTTTTGGGTTTTCCACGTAAAAATCCTGGTGTCCATGTGTTATGTCTTTATGGTTGTTGTTCTTATGCTTATTCTTCTTTCATGTTATTAATTTTAGAATTTGGATTAATAAACAAATCAATAAGTGGTTTTTCATAATACTGATTCACCCCCCCTCTTAGTATTCCTTACTTTCAACAATTAGTATCAAAGCAAGGTTCCTTGGAAGAAGCATAACAGCTTGAGGAAGATCTAGGAGAGTTCACTCATGGCAGCCAGGAGATTGGAAACTTCTCAAACAATGTTAAATTGGAAGTAGCTCTTATTGATCTTGAAAAATTAGAAGCAGAAATCAAGGATCTGAAGGATAACATTCAAGAACTTGATGAATGCATTCTAAAGATAAAAGAATAAGTCAATAAATTCAAAGAAAATTACAGAGATGTTAGTGAACAATTGATATTAGCAAATGAGACCCTAGTTGATTTTAAAATGGAAGTTATAGAAAGAGCCAAAGCAGAAGAAGATCTAAACATGATGGTAAAAAGAAAGATAGAAGAATGTGTCAAAATGGAAAAGGAAGTTGTGTGCCTAAAAATAGACTTGGAAAAGGCCAAGAGCTATGAAGAAAAGTTTAAGATAAGTTCTGCAAAACTTGATGAGGTGATTGCTAGACAAAAGAGTTCAGATGACAAGCAAGGCTTAGGATTTGAGAAATGAGAAAGTTCAAAATTAGGTCAAGACAACTTTCAAACAAAACAAAACAAAGGAAATCAATTTAGGAATCAAAGAAGAAGACCTAGAAGAGCTCCGGTCAAACAGCCAAATGCTCAAAGGTACCCATCATTCAATGGCCATTGTTTTAATTGCAAGAAGTTTGGTCATAAAGCTACTTAATGTTTGACCGGCAAATCACTGAGTCATAAATCAGAATGTTCTATCATTCTCTGGTCAATGTTTCAATTGCAAGGAAATTGGCCATAGATCAAATGAATGCCGAAGTTTGGTAAGAAAGGGCTTTCACAATTCAAGGAGTACTCAATCATTCAATGGAAGATGTTTTGCTTGCAATAAATTTGGACACATGGCTAATCAATGTAGATCAAGGATGAATTCATTCAGAGGAAGGAATCAAGGACAAGAAAACATTGTGTGCTACAATTGCAACAAGTTTGGACATGTTGCAAGATTTTGCAGAAGCAAGAATGTGAAAAGAAACTACTATGCTGAAGAAAGGAAAACAGAGCAGAGGAATGATAACGGAAAAGAAAAAGTTGATCTGGTTGAAACCAAGAAAAAAATGGACAAGACCTGGATCAAGAAAGAAGTAATTGAAGTCAAGGATGGATTCACACTAGTATCTGGTACAGATACTTCCTCTGGGAAGTAAATTGGGAGCTCTAGCTCAAGAGGAGCTGTGTTGAAAATCTAAAGCCCCTAGCTAGAAAGTTAGTGTTGGAATCTAGCACTAAGGTATGTTGTGAAGAACTCTATGACAAAGCCTCTGAAAGAAATTTTGGTAGAGGAAGATCTAATGCGGAGCACTGCTGAGCAATATGGATTGACTGGGGTTGTTAGAGAAGAGTTTGGCATCTTTTTGAAAGACCTCATTTATGACAATTAAGTTAAGGCTTCAAGGGATTAAAAGGCTTGGATTTGTAAAAGTTTAATCACTTTGCATTCAATCTTTAAGTGTTTAAGGTGATCTAAAGCAAAATTTGAAGTGACTCAGTGATTTCCAAAGCAAATTAAGACAAGACCAAAGAAAACCCTAATTCGGTGAAAAAAGGTATTTATCAAATTTGAAATCCCACTGTGAATCTATTTGAACTTTTGCAAAAATGGCTACACCACATGTGATTGATATAACTGAAAGAGCACGGTCAAAATTCAAGAAGCATCCTTTCAAATCAACAGAGGTCGATCCAAATGGTGCATTTTCATAGATTTCATTCGGTGTGTTACATGCAGAGGACATTAGGGCTTATATACATGGTCCCTTAGAAGAAATCGGAGGCAATCTACTCAAAGATCTGTATCTAAATCATCTGACTAACAATAAACTTGATCTGAAGGAAGAATTCAAAGCATTGGAAGAAAAGAAACTTATTTAGTTTATAGATTTCCCAGTTTTTGCGGAAGATGAATGAGTCCAATATGTCTTAAGCTGAATTCATGATGAGTTGATATGGCTCCACTCTACATTCAAGATCACTAAAGATACCATAAGGGTTGTCATAGGACTAAACTCTACAGGTACAATACCTATATTGAAGGTTGTGAAAAATGATGCAGTAATGAAAGCCACCAAAGCAAAGTTTGATAAAAGGGCATTGACTATCAATGATATTGAAGATCATGCAGTCAGATTTGTATCTATGGTGATTGGATATAAGGTCTACTTCACAAATCGGGAAAACTCTAGCTCTGGTACAGTCATTTATACTGCTTATCAAATGATCAAGGAAAATGCAAAATATGACCTGTGTGAACTACTCTGACAATAGTTAATGGAGAACTTGAAAAAAACAAAGGAAGTCAAATACCCTTTCAAATTCAGTACATTGATCCTGTGCTTATGTTTCTATTTTATGCAAGAGTTACCTGGCATGAAGAACTATTTTTGGACTAGAGACAAACCAATTGCAGTTTAGATTAGAAACCAGTTGAGTAGCATAGATAATATTGATGCACAAAACTCAGCCCTATGGGGCTATTTCAAAATTTTCCAAAAGTTAATGCAATCCAGGGAAAGGATCCCTAGATTAGTTGTTGAAAAATACAAGGACACTATCTACTTTATTGTGATAAAAGATCAATGCTTGATGGAGGTCGTTGAGCCTAGAATAGTATGGGTTATGCCAATGGGCTATGAGGTAGATGGAGGAATATTGGAAAATTATGCACAACACATGCTAAGCAAGCCCTGGGACCCCAAAGAAGAAAGGTTTGGAACATATGAAGAGTTGTCTACTAAAATTCATGTTGAAGTAAGAAAACCTAAAATCTCTAGAAAAATGTGGAGAGTGGCAAAGGATTTCACCCTAGAACAAGGTTTCACAAAAGAACAAGTAAAAGAAGCAAGGGAAAAAGCACAAGCTAAAAGGGAAGTAGAAGAAAAGGAAGAAACTAAACCAGGCAGGGCTCCACAAGAGCCTAAGAAGAAACCAAAGAGGCCTGAAGCATCAAAAAGAACAACAAGAGGTTCATCATCTGCATCCTCCGGTCCAACACATTCTGCAAGCATGGAGGCACCTAGGCAGAAAAGGGTTAAAACCAAAGCAAAAAGGATGCATGAAAGTATAAGTGTTGATAAAGAAGAAACAAAAATAGATGAAGAAGTAAAGAAGATGAAAATTGAGGTCACCAAAGCCTTCGGAAGTAGCAAAAAGAAACCCTCCGATAAGGATAAAATTAAGAAAAGGCCAAGGCAAGATAAGCCTTAGACAGAAGAGGCCACTATAAGTCTTAAAGATGTCTTGAAGGCTATAACTATTGATAGAAACCTAAAACCCATAGCCCAACTATATGATGAATATAGTGATGCGGATAAAAGAATTATTGAGACTATTGTTGTCAGATATCTAGACATCTACAAAAAAGCCCTTATTGGGATCATTATTGATCTCCTGGATAGCTTGGGTAGCATAATGACTATGATAAAAGAAGCTGCTATGGCTAAGGATGTGGAGCTCAGAGAATATACATTGATAAAATTATGTCTGAAGATCTCACTAGAAGACAAAGAAAAAATATCCAAAGTATTGCATAAGGAATTCAGAACAAAGAAAAGGATGAATACTGTCATGTCAGATGACAATGATAAATTAGCCAAGGATATAAAGGAAATCACCTTAAAAGTGTTGATAGATCACCTTCTACCAACTATATATGATCATGCAGAAACAGATGTTGGGGTTGGCACATATGTTCCTTAAGTAAACTTGGATCAAGGTGAGGGAGAACTGAGAGATAAAGATGATCCAACTCCTGCTACTGGTACTGCAGAAAAATCCAAAATAAGTAATCCTCTGAAACAAGAAACTGATGTTCAAACAAGCAAGGAGAAGGGTGAGAAACTAAACAAAGATGAAGATCTTAAAGAGAAACAATCTAAAGAAAACTCCTCTCTAAAACATAAGATTGATGAGATCATGGATTTAGATCCTCTGGAACTAAATCAAGAAGAAGAAGTCTCTGGTATAGCAAGAGACACCGTGGAGTCGATCAAACAATTTTTGGACAAAGAGAAACAAGTCATGGATGAGCTTTAATTTTTGCAAGGACCAATAAACTTGGACTCAATGTCCCCAGTACAGAAATTTAAACTGGTATCTATTGTGCAGGCAAAGGCATGGGAAGAAATTTTGAAGCCTCACATGCAGGACAACGAATTGATTGGTGAGGCATCTAGCATTTTGGAAAAACTAATGCCATCATATCAGAAGGATACTTCTTTGTCTCCCATAAGTCAACTAAAAGAACTCATAAATTTTGTAAGTGAGCATTTTGAATCTTTTGAGAAATCTACTAAGACAAAGTGAGACAAGAGTTTGATGAGAAAAGGTTAAATGAGTTGAAGACTATGATAGTGAATGACAAAGCTCTATTAGACAATAAAATGAAAGGCATATAGAGTTCTATAAAAGAAGCAAGTGATCTGTATAAATTTTGTCTATCTTGGCCGGTAGCCACCAAAGAGCTAGAAGAAAAGATAAAGGATCTAAAATAGTAGCTAATAAATATTTCTAAATCATTTGATCCAGTAGTTGAGTCCATGAGGAGAAAAGAAATACAAGTAATTAATATTCATAATGAGTTAAGTGATAGTGTAAATAAGAGGGATCAGATGAAAAGTAAAATGTGTCAGTTGAGATGACTAATTAGTGCTAAGCTAGATTCAATGATTCGTATTGTAACAGAAGCACAGACAGCTTCACAAATTAACACAAATTTTGATGTGCAAAAGGTAGGAGAATAAGTTTTTATAATAAATGGTCACATTCAAATTTTGGAAAGAGCTAAAATTTGATGGGATGAAGAAATTACACAATTAAAGATTGTGTATAAGGATATTCTTTCACCGGCAACTAATTGAGTTGAAGTATTATATGTGTACATATGCGGTAGAGTATGAAGATTTTTGCAGTCTTGGTCCAATTTTGACTCTTGTACATACACCTTTGCCATTGATGTCAAATGGGGAGAAGAAGACCGGTGAAAAATGGGAAAACACCTTAGGGAGAGAAGGATTACATAGTAAGGGGGAGCAGACACACATTTTTCACTACGTGTTGCCATCAATAACAAAGGGGGAGATTGTTGGCAACATAGTCAAGAGACACTGCTAATTGGGTAATGTTGTCATTGATGGCAACAAGGAAAATAGAGCATTATGGAGCTAAGGATGATTGGGAACTCAACTTGGAATAGCCTACACACAAGGATCTGGTTCAAACACAAAAGACTAAGGAAAAATGGCTAAGTATTGACAACATAAAGTTAGTAGCAGAGACTCAAGTGGTATTCCTCCACAATTGATGGTCAAGGTATGTGGTTCAAATATGTTGTTCATAGTTACTTGAAGGTGAAATATCCAAGGTTACAAGTTTTGAAGATCTCCGAAAGACATACCATGGTTTAGCTAAGTCTGGGTGAACACAGTTAAGTCAGGAATAATGCATAGTGCTTGAGAACAAGGGTTCGCATTCCTCTACAGTTGCATACTTTGTCTTGCAGTTCTGAAGATATGTTAAGAGGTCAAGGATGAGTGTTGGATGTGATTCTTAGAGTTGTATATAATCTGCAGTGAAAGTTGTGAAGTGACAGTTGAATTGGTTGATCTTAAGAGATAGGCCGATAGGCATGAAAAATTCATGTGCAAAGAAGATATATTGTTTAAGAAATAAATCTAAGTGGTTGTATGATTTGTGTTGACCTATAGGAAGATCATTATATGTTTGTCTTGGTCCGTATTGCAGATTGTACATAAGTTCAAGCTGACAAGATGTTGGTATTTGTGTACACGGTTTATGTTTTGCTTGTTGGCCTAATTATGAGATAAATCTTGTAGAAAATATATATACCTAAAGTGTGAAGGATTATGAGTAGAGTGCAGAGCATAAAAGTTTAATAAGGACTAAAAACAAAGAATATGAAGTTAAGTTGAGAAGCAGGGTAGACTAAATGAAGACCTTTGAATCTATATATTGAACCTTCAATGGAACTATGATCCAACATGTGGTAGATGCATTCATAGAAGTTCATCTTATGGCAGTGAGCCAATACTTTTTCATTCTTCTTTCTTTTGGCAGTGAACATTTGTGCCATGAGCACTTCTTCATAGGGCAGTGAGCCCTAAGGCAGTGAGCCTTCTTGTAATCTAGTATTGAGCTATAATAATATATTGTGAACTAACACTCACCATGGTTTTTCCCTTTTTGGGTTTTCCACGTAAAAATCCTGGTGTCCATGTGTTATGTCTTTATGGTTGTTGTTCTTATGCTTATTCTACTTTCATGTTATTAATTTTGGAAATTGGATTAATAAACAAATCAATAAGTGTTTTTCCATAATACTGATTCACCCCTCCTCTTAGTATTCCTTACTTTCAACACCCCCCCTCTTAGTATTCTGGGTGTTCAACAATTGGTATCAAAGTCTAGTTCCTTGGAAGAAGTCTAACAGCTTGAGGAAGATCTTGGAGATTGAACACATGGCAACTAGAAGGTATCCTACTCCTCTAGAAGAAATTCATCCAATTGGTACTACAAAAGAAGAGTGCATGTTTGTCAATAATGAAGAACTCAAAGTTTCTCTTGAAGAGCTTGAAAGGACTAAAGAGGAAAATTTGGATTTGAAGGAAAATATCAAGGAAGCATATGAGTACATCAGAAAGTTGAGGGAGCAAGTCAAGAAGTTTAAAGAAAAGCATAATGAGATTAGTGAACAATTGAGATCAACAAATGAAACCTTGAATGATCTGAAAGTGCAAGTTGAAGATAAGAAAAAAGCAGAAGAAGACCTAAATCATTTAGTGAAAGGCAAGTTAGAAGTATGTGCAAATCTTGAAAAAGAAGTTGTGACCCTAAAGTCAGATTTGGAAAAGGCAGAGAGCTATGAAGAAAAGTTCTAGATAAGTCCTGCAAAACTTGATGAGATGATTGCTAGTCAGAAGAGCCATAATGACAAAGAAGGCTTGGGATTTGAGAAAGGTGAAAGTTCCAAACCAAGTCAAGCAGTGAATGATCAGAACAAGAAGGATAAAGGCAAGCAAATCTGAAATCAAAGGAATGGACCTAGAAAACCATCGGTCAGGCAACCAAATGCTCAAAGGTACCCATATTGTTATTCATGCAATAAGTTCAGTCATAAGGCTACTCAATGTAGGAGCAAAATGAATCAAAATGTTCCACCTTTCTCTAGTCAGTACTTTACATGCAAGAAAGTTGGTCATAGAGATAATGAATGTAGAAGTCAGATAAGGAATAATGGAAGGAATTCTCAATCTTTCAATGGCAACTATTTTACATGTAAGAAAGTTGGTCATAGAGCTAGTGAATGCAGAAGTTAGATAATAAATGGCTATAACAATCGAAGGAATGCTCAATCTTTCAATGGAAATTGCTTCACATGCAATAGATTTGGACATAAGGCTAACTAATGTAGATCCAGAGTGAATGGAAGGAACAACAGGTAGATGAATTGTGTGTGCAACAATTACAATAGGCCGAGACATATTGCAAGGTTCTACAGAAGCAGGAACATGAAAAAGGATAATCCAGTTGAAAAGAAGAAACCAGAGAAAAATGTTGATCTAGTAGAAACCAAGAAGGAGATGAGAAAGATATGGATCAAGAAGGATGTTATTGAAGTCAAGAATGAGTTTGTGTTAGACTCTAGTGTAGAAACTTCTTCTAGGAAGTGAATTGGAGCTCTAGCTTAGGGGGAGCTTCAATGAAAAGTCATATTCCCCTAGCTAGAAAAGTGGTGCTAACATCTAGCATGAAGATATGAGTTGAAGAATAGTATATCTGATCTTTTGAAGAAAATTCCAACAGAAAAGAGTCTAATGTGGAAGATTGCGGAGAAATTTCTATTGACTGTGAATTGCAGGAAATGTGTTAACAACTTTTTGAAACATAGTATTTATGGCAATCTAGGTTTTGATGAAAAGGGGTTATAAGAAAATTCATTCAAAAGAAATTCATAATGCATTCAACTTTCAAGCAACCAAGGAGATTTGAGAAGCAAAGAAAAGGTGAAATCAAAGCGATTGGCATGATCAAACCCTAACTGAAAGCGAAGAACAAGGTATTTATAGTCATCACTCTTAAAAAATTTATTGAGCTATGAAAATGTCTACTCCACAAGTTGTTGAGATAGCTGATAGGCCCCAACCTAAATTCAAGAAGCATCCATTTAAGTCCCTAGAAATAGACCCTGATGGTGCATTTTTTGATATACCCTATGGAGTTATGCATAATGAAGATATTAGGGCTTACATTCATACAAATATGGAAGAATATGATCATGTAAAGTTAGGGCAAGTCTATTTGGATGAGTTGTCGGGTGATAAATTTGAATTGAAAGAAGAATTCAGTGCTCTGCATAAAAAGAAATTGGACACATGGATAGATTTTCCCATTTTCTCTAAAGATGCTTGGTTTAGGTATGTCTTAAGCAGAATCCATAATGAATTCATTTGGTTGGATATGCCCTACATGATAACCAAGGATACCATTAAGGCAATTACAAGTATGTGTTCCTTTGGAACAGTTCTGGCACTAAAATCAGTGAAGAATGATACTATGATATAGTTAATCGACGTAAAATTTGACAAGAGAGCATTAACTATTAATGATATAGAGGATCTGGTAGTTAAGTTTGCCTCTATGGTCATTGGTTACAAGGTGTATTTCTCCAACAGGGAGAACTCTATTTTAGACACATCCATCTATATTGCATATGAGATGGTGAAGAAGAATATTGATCATGATTTGTGTGAATTGCTCTGGCAATAGTTGATGGAAAACTTGAAGAGAACCAAAGACACACCAAGTACCCATTCAAATATGGTACACTCTTGTCATTTGTTTTCTATTCTACTTCTTGAGGGAAATGCTAGGTATAATCAATATTGATTGGCTAAATCATACACCTGTATCAGTGTAAATTAGGAACCATTTGTAGAGTATTGGAGATGATAGTGCTCAAAGTGCAGCCCTATGGGGATACTTCAAAGTATTCCATATCAAAATGCAAGATAGGGTTATAATCCCTAGAAATGTAGTAGAAAAGTACAAAGATGATGTTTTTATGGTAACTAAAGATCAATGCCTCATGGAGGCAGTCGAACCAAAAATAGTATGGATCCCAGTAATGGGATATGGGGTTACTAAGGACATTTTGATAGGTCTAGTAGATCTAATGTTGAGTAAGCCTAGGGACCCTATAGAAGAAAGGTTTGGGACTTATGAAGAGAAGTTTGTCAAAGTTCATCTAGAACAAACACAACCATAGACACAGAAAAGAGTAATAAAATGGCTGGAAGATTATGCTATGAGCAAAGGGTTCACAAAAGAGCAAATAGATCCAGCTAGAGCTAAGGCTTAAGATTCTAAAGTAGCAAAGGCTTCGGAAAGGCATGAAGTGAAAATTGAACAAGCAAGACCTACTCCTGAGATAAGAAGGACAAAGGCCTCCTTCTCTATTGCAACTACTATTGAGACCTCCAGACCCCTACCCATAGTTGATGTTGAAAAGAAAACTCCTAAAAGAGCAAAGACTGGTGTGCAGAAGAAGAATAAAAGAGTGAAAAGGATGGCCACCAATATAATTTATGTGAGCCATGGTGGTGGTGGTGAAGAAGAAATAATAGAGAAGGAGAAATAAGACTCTATAATTAAGCCTAGACAAGTTAAATCTAAAGGTCAAACATCAAAAGGGCCTGAGAAGAAGAGACAAAGGACTTCTATGGAAGAAAAGGGCAAAGATAAAGAAGACAAAGGCAAAGGTAAAGAAGAAAAGGCTAAAGTTAAGAAGAAGAAAAAGAAAAAGATAAGTGATGATACTATGTATCTAGAAACTACAATCAATGCAATGGTAGAGCATGAGAATTTGAAGCCCATTGCAAACCTTTATGATGAGAGCCCTAATGCTGATAAGGATGTAATTAAGACCATTGTGATAAGATTTCTAAGTATGTTCAATAACGCTTTGATTGAAGTAGTGACTAATCTACCTGATAGCCTAGCTAGCATCCTAATTGCTAGAAAAGATGAGACCATGGCAAAAGATGCAAAGTTGAAGGAATCAAACTTGAAGAAGTTGTGTCCAACTCTCACTAGAGAAAATAGAGTCAAAGCCACTCTAAGGCTTAATGAAGAGTTTAGAACCAAAAGGAGAGTTAATACTCTGATGTCTGGGGATAGAGAAGAAATTGAGAAATTGAAGAAAGAGACTAAAGAGAAAATTTTGATGGTGCTAAATGAACTTCACATCCAAACTGAAGATGACACAAATGAAAAAGGATAGAATCTTAATGTTGATAACTCAAATGCAGTCTTGGATAAGAGTGGTGAATAGAGTGTGGATCAAGGTGTGATGTCTCCTTCGGTAAACTCATGGAATGTTCAAGAAATGAAAGAGTCCGGTGAGGAAGAGAACATAGAGGAAAAGGAGAAACAGAAAGAAGATATCTTTGAACAAGTGATAGACACCTCTATTCCAGAAAGCAATGAAGAGAAACAAACCTTTGATGGAAAAGAGCCTTCGAAGACCCTTGCTAAACAAGTGTCTTTAGATGAAGGAAGAAAAGACACTGCTGGTGAGAGTTGTTTAGACTCTCTTAGAAAATTTTTGGCAGAGCAGAAGGAAACTCAAATTTTGTCATCACCTGAGTTATTACAAGGGTAGACTAATTTAGCCACCATGACTCCATTGTAGAAGATGAAGTTGGGAACATTTTTTTAGGCCACAACCCAAGAGGAGATTCTTAAATCTCATATGGAAGACAATGAATTGATTAGAGAGGCAATGACAATTTTTGAGAAGATTATGCCTGGTGTAAAGAGAGATACCTCCTTAACTCCTATGGTACAAATGAAGAAACTCATGGAGTCAATCAGTTCTCATTTTGAGTCCTTTAAACAAATAGCGAAAAAGAATGTAAGGGCAGAGATTGATAGTAAAAGGTTAGAAGAACTCAATGATAAATCTCCAAAGAAAAAATTTTACTGGATAAGAATATTCAAGATGTAGAGATAGCAATGAAAGATGCTAGTGACTTGTATCAATTTTGCCTAATGTGGCCTACAATCACCAAGGATTTGAGAGATAAGATAGATGGTTGGGAGGCACAAATGATAAAGATTTCTCATACTTATGATCCTTTAAAGGATGCTAATGGAAATAAGATGGTAAAAGTTGAAACCATACATTCTATTATAAATAAATTGCAAAGTAAAAAAGAAGCCATCAAAAATAGAATGAGTCAGCTTAGAGAAATTGTAAGCTTTCAAAATTGCTTCCATAATTGGACTTGTAGCAGAAGCTAATAAAATAAGGCAAATCACTGAGACCCCTACTACTGTTGAGAAAGTAGAAGAGTTGGTGTCTCTAATTAGTGGGCACATACAAGTTTTCAGTAATGCCAAGGCTAGATGGGATGAAGATGTAGTACAACTGAAGAAGATTTAGAAAGATATTCTCCCTATAAGCCAGTAAGTCATTTGATTTGACATGTATATATGTAGATAGTACAAACAGGTTTGAAGTTTTGGATACTTATGGAAAGAAGATGAAATTTGTACATACTCATGTATCATACACCTTTGCCATTGATGTCAAAGGGGGAGAGAAGAATGTGAAAAACATAAAAGGAAAATAACTAAAAAATAAAGGGGGAAAGTAGCATGTGAAAGAATACAAATAGTTATGGGGAGAAGTGTGCAAAAAGTAAGGGGGAGTAGTGTGATGGTTTTTCACATCATGTGTTTCCATCAATGCCAAAGAGGGAGATTGTTGGCAACTTGGCACACATCAGTGATGAAGACACTTCTAGTATGACTTAGATTGACTAAGTATGATGTTTGAATGGTGTTTTCATTGATGGCAACAAGAAACAAGGATCTAGAAGGGTTGTGAGGTTATAGTAATCCTCATGAAGTCATGTGTGTAGAGAATTCTGGTCCAGAAAGAAGACTTATGCATTTTGGCCAAGTGTCGGTACATACAAAGATGACTGCAAAGCTACAGTGTTATGGTCTACACTAGTCCGTGTTTGAATATCAGGTCTTGTGGTTTTGGTATGATGTTGGTGATACTTATATGTTTCTAAGTCCAAAGTTTTATCTTCTAATGAGCTCTAGAAGTACAGTTTCAAGTTGGATAAGTTTAGTGTAACAGAGTATAGTGTTAAACAGGGCAAAACACCTGTTTGGTTTGGTCCGCATTTCTCTGATATTGGATATTTTCTTTGTGTTTTTGAGGTGTTGTAAACACATGTTTGAAGTCTCTAAATCCAAAGTTTCAAATGTTGAATTCCACCAATAAGACAGTTGTGAGGACTTATGTATCACTACATGCATTTACAGTGTTTTACAGAGACAGAGTCTCGCTTCTGATACTCTACATTTTTCCCCATGTTAATATTTTGTTCTATGATTTGAAGTTATGTTGTGGGATGTCTAAGGAGTCTTAGTTGTGAATTTGAAGGAGTTTTGTGATCCGCATTGAAATTTGTGATCCAACAATTGGACTGAACCTGTACTAGTTTATGTATGAGGCCGACCTAATAGTATAATCTTTGTGCTAAAGAATGTGTTTATTAGAATCATTTTCTAAGTGATTCCATGGTTGGAGCCAACATATGAGAATGTGTTTCAAGTATTGTTTTGGTTCTCAAAGTATTTTGGTGAATGCATTAGGCCAACAAGCTACACATTGTATAACTACGTGTTTCATCCTAGTAGGCCGACCTAATTTGAAGTTTGTAAGTGTTGCAGATATATATATGTGATTCACTTTGGTGTGAGTAATGTGAAGATGAATAAGTATGGGTGATGTGTATGAAGTTTTGTGATCCAATCAATGCAACAAGTGTTTGAGAAAAAGTTTTATGAAGAGCAAAGCAGTGTGACAGAGCAGATCAGGATGAAGAGTTTTGAGATAGTCTTTTGTGCTTCATTGGAGCTATACCCCATGCATGCACAGGTGCAATTGTAATAGTTCATTCTTGGTAGTGACCCATCCATTTTATCTTCTTTTGGCAATGAGCCCTTATGGCAGTGAGCCTGTATGCAGTGAGCATCTTTCTGGATAGTGAGTCCTTAGGGTAGTGAGCCTCTTTGTAATTAGGTATTGATACTACATAATATATTGTGAGATAACACTCACCGTGATTTTTTCCTTTTTGGGTTTTCCACGTAAAAATCCTGTTGTTCATGTGTTATGGTTTATGGTTGTGCTTTCTATGCTTAATTTTCTTTACTGTTATTGAATATGGCAAATGGATTAATGGTTTAATAGAATACTGATTCACCCCCCCTCTCAATATTCTGGGTGTTCAACAAAACCCCCTCTAACAATGTGATGTCTAGTGACTTAGTATCCCCTACTCCAATCATCCCTAAAACTATTCCAACCATCCCTAAACTTATCCCAACCATCTGCTAACCTATCTTAACCACCCAACCCTATCCCCCATGGTTCTAAACATTACAATGTATCATGACAAAATTATCCATTTCATTACCATTATCATTATCCATTGCATTAATCATTAACCATTGCATTATCCATTTACCAGTATCCATTATGCATTATCATTCTCATTATCCATTATTCGTTATCTATTATCCATTAACCATTTTCCATTATCCATAACCATTATCATTATCCAATGCATTAATCATTAACCATTTCATAGCCATTGCATTATCCATTATCCATTACATTTCCATTACATCCCATGCATAATATATGTTTCTTAATCTAAGCATATATTTTGTTTCCATTTCATCCATGCATAATATATGTTTATTAATCTAAGCATATATTTCATTTCCATTTCATCCATGCATAATATATGTTTAGTAATCTAAGCATATATTCCATTACCATTTCATCCATATTATATGTTTATTAATCTAAGCATATAATCCACATCATAATCCAAATACATGTCATAAATCAATATCATAACATACATACATATATCCATGAACATCATCATAAAATATCCACATAACAAATGCACCATAATCCATAATATCCATAATGCATAAACATCATCACAATCCATCCATATAATAAAGACATCATACATAAACATCAAACCACAAATATCCATAATCATCCATAACCACAAATGCATATCATATATCACCGCCAAAATATACATCGCTCAAAATAATACATGTCATGATACAAAATGCCTCAAGGGCCAAAATACATCAAAAAACTATAAAAAGTCATGAACCATGGTCAGATGAGCCCTTTGCTGAGTCATTAGGAAACCCAAGTGGTGGTGTTATATGGAGCCTAATCAGACTTAAAAATTAAATTTTCCCCACTTTTATCAGTGTGGTTTCCCCCCAAATTATTTAATGTGGGTTTGGTGGCAATTCTCCCAAGATGAGGTCAAGGGGCAGCACCCCTTACGGGGTCTAGGAGTAGCGCCCCTGGCGTGCTCCCTGTCACGATACAGGGCAGGGTCAAGGGGCAGCACCCCCAAAACCTCAAATGACTTTTATTATTTTATAAAGGCGTCGGGAGTTATTTTTTCTATTGGCTAACATTAAAAAAACCCTATTTTGTAACTGACATAAGTCTTGATAAAATGGCTAAGGGTTAGGGTTTCTGTTGATATTGTATTGTAGTATTTGCAGTGATATTGAGTTGCAAGGATCACTGGTTGTAATCGGTTTGATTTGCTAGATAATAATATTGGACTCTTTGTTGGTGGATGTAGCCTAAGTTTGGGTGAACCATGTTAAAATTGTCTCGCTATTATTATTTCTGTGTATTTTTCATTCCTTTGTCTAATCTTTATTTGCCTTTAAATGATATCTTCTACATATAATTCTTGACAAGTGGTATCAAAGTAGGTTGTGTTCGATTATCATCTGCAGAAAGGTTTCACAATTGAGTGGGAGTCTCATGGTTAAGTGGGAGCAATGGTGAACGAGGGTAAATTGAAGGTAGATAAATTCAATGGGCAGAACTATCAGTTATGGAAGATGCAGATGGAGGATTATCTTTATCAGAAGGATTTATGGAGGCCATTGGAAGGAATAGCCAAGAAACTAGCAGCAATGACTAATGAGGATTAGGAACTTCTTGACAGAAAGGCACTGCGAACCATTCAGTTGTGCCTAGCACCATATGTGGCATTCAATATAACAGAAGTGAAGACAACAAATGAACTAATGAAAACTTTCGCTAAATTGTATGAAAAACCCTTAGCCTCAAATAAGATATGTCTCATGAAGCGTTTGTTTAATCTAAAAATGATTAAAGGTGGATCTGTGATAGATTATTTAAATGAGTTTAATACAATTACCAGTAAGTTAACTTCTATAAAAGTAAAATTTGATGAACAAGTGAGGGCTCTCTCAGTTTTATGTTCTTTGCAAGAAATATGGAATAGCTTGGTAATGGTTGTAACTATATCTATGGTTCAAATAATTTAAAATTTGATGATGGTGTTGGTGTTATCCTTAGCGACGAAATGCGATGGAAAAGCTCAGAAGGGTCCACATCAGGTAGTGTTTTGAATGTAGAAAGTAGGGACAGATCAAAGGAGAGATGAAAAGGTTCTGGAGGTCATGGGAAGTCATGAGGAAAATCAAAGGAAAAGAGGTCCCAATCCAGAGGACAAAAGGATTGTTGGTACTGTAGGAAACCAAGCCATCTGAACAAAGATTGTTGGTCTAAGAAGAATAAAGAAGGAGACAAACAAGAAGGCAATAAGGAGGAAAATGTGGTAAGTAATAAATCTGAAAATGATGCTTTGATTCTTTCCCTAGATAATGTTGATGATTCATGGGTTTTAGATTCAGGGGCCTCATTTCATGCTACGCCCCATAGAATTTATTTTCTTGATTATGTCCAAGGGGATTTTGGGTAGGTTTATTTGGGAGATAACAAACCCTGTCAGATTGTTGGAAAGGGATGAATTAAGATTAAGTTGTAGAATGGGCATCATTGGCTATTACAAGAGGTAAGTCACATTCTAAGGCTAAGTAGGAATTTAATTTCAATAGGGCAGCTAGGTGATGAAGGTTGCACAGTTACTTTTAATGATAAAAATTGGAAGGTTTCAAGAGGTGCCTTAATAGTAGAAAAAGGTGTGAAAGTAGGGACCTTATATCTTTGTACAGGTCATACTATTCCTTCTACTTTAGTTGTTGCAGAGAAAAAACAAACAGGTTCAGGAATAGTTACTACGGGTTCGCAGGAAGAGACTAAAACAGTTGATGTAGGTTCTGAGACAACACTATAGCATAACATACTTGGGCATATGAGTGAAAAAGGTATGAAGTTACTTCATTCTAAGAAAGTTTTACCAGGTCTAAAATGTATTAATATAGATTTCTCTGAAAGTTGTGTATGGAAAACAAACGTAGTTTTCTCAAGGATGGGAAGTAAAAGAAAGATGAAAAGTTGGAGCTTGTGCATAAATATGTATGGGGACTAGCTCAGGTATCTTCTCTCGGTGGCTCTCGATATTATGTTACATTCATAGATGATGCAACTAGGAAGGTTTGGATTTATTTCCTTAGGCAGAAATCTGATGTATTTGAAACATTTAAAAAATAGAGAAGCTTGGTTGAGAATGAGACGGGTAAAATATTAAAATGTCTCAGATCTAATAATGGCGGTGAGTATTGAAGCAAAGAATTTGAGGATTATTGTTCCTTTAATGGAAATCATAGGCAAAAAATGGTTATAGGGACTTCACAAGAAAATGGAGTTGTTGATTGCATGAATAGGACAATAATGGAGCATGCAAGGAGCATGAGATTGCATGCTAGGTTGTCTTTAAACATGTGGGCAAAGGTTGTCAATACTACTATATATTTAATTAATAGATGTCCTTCAATTCCTTTGGGTTGTGGTATTCCAGAGGAAGCATGGACAGGTAAGAAGGTGAGTTATTCTTTTATGAAAACCTTCAGATGTGAAGCATTTGCACATGTAGATTCTAAAAATAGAACCAAGCTAGATGCAAAATCAAAAAATTGTATCTTCATTGGATATGGCATTGATGAATTTGGTTATAGGCTTTGGGATGTTGAAAATTTGAAAATTATGAGAAGCAAGGATGTTGTATTCAATGAGAAGGTGTTGTACAAAGATCAGTTATAGTAGCATGAGAAGAAAGAAAAGGATTATGTGGTGTTAGATGATACTCTAGATAATGATGTTCTAGTGGTTCCTCATGCTCTGCAATAGCAACAAGAAATACCACAGACTCCAGTGAATGTTAGATGGTCAACAAGGCTACGTAGACCTCTTGAAAGGTTTTCTCCCTCTTTGTATTCTATTTTGTTAATAGATGTTAGTGAACTAAAAGGGTATGATGAAGCTATGTAGGTGGATACAAAGGTTTAGTGGGAGCTTGCAATGAAATAAGAAATAGACTCCTTACTGAAAAATCAGACTTGGGAATTATGTAAGTTGCCTGCAAGTAAAGAGGCTTTACCAAACAAATGGGTTTATAGGCTAAAAAAGGAATATGGAGGTAAGAAAATATTTAAAGCTAGGTTAGTTGTAAAAGGATTTGCACATAAAAAGATATTGATTTTGATGAGATTTTTTCTTCGGTTGTTAAGATGACTTCTATTCGTACTATTATAAGTATTATGGCTACTGAAGATTTGCATTTGGAATAGATAGATGTGATAACTACCTTTGTCCATGGTGATTTGGAGGAGAAGATATATATGGAACAACTACAGGGATTTGAGGTCAAAGGTAAGGAGAAATTGGTGTGCAAATTGAAGAAGAGTTTATATGGCTTGAATCAAGCACCTTGGCAATGGTATTTGAAATTTGATAGTTCTATGGCTGAGCAAGGCTACAACTGGTGTAATTCTGACCATTGTGTTTATTTTAAGAGGTTGGATAATGATAGCTACATTATTTTATGTTTATATGTTGATGACATACTTGTAGCAGGGTCTAACAAGGATCACATAAGAGAGTTAAAACAACAGTTAGCACAATCATTTGCTATGAAGGATTTGGGGGCAGCAAAACAAATCCTTGGTATGAAAATTTGCAGAGATAGTAAGAACAAAAAATTGACTCTATCTCAGACTAATTATGTTGAAAAGGTGTTGCAGAGATTCCATATGGAGAATGCAAAAGCTATCAACACACCTTTTGCTAGTCATTTGAAATTGACTAAGGAGATGTGTCCTAAGGCACAAGAGGAGGAAGAAAAAATGTCCAAGGTACCATATGCTTCAACTGTAGGAAGTATAATGTATGCCATGGTATGCATGAGAATGGATATTGCACATGTTGTAGGAGTCGTAAGCAGGTATATGAGTAATCCTGGAATGGAGCATTGGAATGTGGTAAAATGGATTCTCAGATATTTGAGAGGTACATCCAATAAACATTTATGTTTTAGGGGCTCTAATACTGATTTAGAAGGCTATGTGGACTCAGATTTGGTAGGGGATATTGATACCAGGTGAAGTACTATAGGTTATGTCTTTATTATAGGTGGGACAGCAGTGAATTGGATCTCTAGGTTGCAAAAGGTGGTTGCTTTATCCACCACGGAGGCAGAGTATGTAGCTACAACAAAGGCAAGCAAGGAGATGATATGGCTGCGATCTTTTATGGAAGAATTGGGCAAATAATAGGCTAACAGTTATTTGTTTATAGACAGTCAGAGTGCCATAAATCTTGCAAAGAATTCTTCCTTGCATTCAAAGACCAAACACATACATCTAAGGTATCACTTCATCCAATCAGTGTTGGATGATAGACAGTTACAACTGGAAAAGATACACACAGATGAAAATCCAGCGGATATATTTATGAAGGTAGTGACAAGGGAGAAGTTGAGCTCCTCTTCATCTTTGGTTCATCTTCAAAACTGAAAATAATAAAATCAAAACAACAGGATCCAAGGTGTTTATTTACAATGGGAGCTACAGGGTCAACGGTGTTATGATCAGTCTCCAAGTGGGAGATTATATGTTGTGAAGTCTGATCAATCTCCTAGTGGAGAATTGTTGTTATATGGAGCCTGTTGGTTTTTCTTCTGAATCAGCATTAGGGTTTGCCACTTCTAATGCACAGGTAGATTCAGCCAACTAAATACAGGAGGTTACGTGAGCTGCCTCCCCTTCACTTCTGGTTCTGCCACACCAAGGGGGGTATCCCTATAACTCAAGATGTAACCTTGACTAGCTCAAAGATAGAAAGATTTAACTTGACAACAATAGGCAGAATACTCTCATGTATGGACCAAGATCTGTATGATAGATCACAAGGTTGGCAACATTCTTGGACATGATGTCTGGTTGGGTATGAGAGCATGTAGGGGGTTCCTACTTCTAATCCTACAACTAACAGGTGGAAGGATGAGATGGTTTGAAATGGATTTTGGATGCAAAGCTGGACATGGTATATAACCTCAACACAGAGCTAGATTGGTGCCTATCCAGGGCTTGGAGTCGGTAGACATACACCTGTGAATGATCAGCATGAATAGCTAAAACTGGATTTCAGGGGGATACACGTGATATCTGCCTTACAGATATCTCCCAATAAAGAGTGTTAAGCTGTCTATACTTATGGCATCCCTATTGCAGTAAGAAAGATACATGCAAAACTAGAGACAGAATCAGCATAACACATGCAAACACAGCATTATTCATATAAGATTAACCATGAAATCAGTGGATTCATGCCAAATCGTACAACAGGAGATACATAAACTCACAAGTTTTGCTACACAGAGCAACCAAAACCAGTTGTATCTTATTACAGAGCCAAAATGTCCAGTTTTCAACAACCTTCAAATGAGCAACACAACCTGCTATATACAGCAAGGAGGTGCTCAGCCTTAATTACATAGTTGACCAAAAAAAACCCACCAGATACACAGTATCATCAGATTGGCGCTCAAACATTCAATGCAGCAGGTGGGAGAGGAGACAGGAAGAAATCTCGAGCCTTGCGCCGCCGCCTAGGGATCCACATCTTCAGTCAGGTACTGGATCCGTCCACGCCATCGCCCATACCTCTGCAACAATCGCCATTAATGGCGCACCAACCCGCGGCCTTGGGAAATGCAGAAAACTGTGCGTCGCAACCATTTCCCGCCAAGATACATCGTCATGATATTTCAAAATATGCAGGATATCAATTATCCCACATGCACCCCGCGGTGACCTCTTTAACACTTTATATACTAGGTCATGAGCATATATGATGTCGGTGCTTTTGCTCCTGACGACACTAGTATAAGACTTCATCATCATCCTCCAGCAGCATGATATCCTGTTGCTTGAAATATCACCTTGACGTCAGCATCATCATCGCAATATCACCTGCATGATAATCGCCTTCATCGGCACAACCTGATCCATCGGAGGAAGATCCTCCTGCTTTGCCGATACCAAATGTCTGGCCGATGAACATCCTGATGACGTCACCGTCATATCCTGCTGACGTCATCAGCATATCTGCCTACTGCGCACCTCCTCATATCCGGATGACGTCATCGTCATATTCACAACATTGGGGGATCTTCATAAGATGAGTAATGTTAGAAATATGACCCCCCGGACCTTGATGACGTCACCACCACATGTCGGCATCAGGATGATATTCAGAAGATAACCGGATATTTGGAAATATCATCCTAATGCACAAATATCATGCTACACTGTAGCTCCGCTATAAGATCGGGGTGATATATGAATATGACAGATATTTGAAATGATCACCCCCCACTGGATAATGCATGAAGCCGACAGGCGGATATCTCCCTGATATCAGCATCATTATGATGCTGGAACAAACATACATCCGTGTGATATTCAAATATGAAAATATCACCCCCTCCTTCAGAAATATCATGATGCAGATAGGCAGAGAAATAGATATCATCCTGACATAAGAATGACGTCAGCATCATCAGGATGATAAAACAACGAACATGAAGTGATACAACAACATCAGGATGATATTGACTAAGATCACCCGATGTTCAAATATGATGACCCCGATGAAGATCGGATCATACTTAGGACTTTGCAGCAACATCATCAGGATGATCTTAAGTAAGATCACCCGATGTTAGAATATCACCCCAGCGAAAGATCATGCTGACAGAAAATATGATGACCCTCGCAAGCAACACGGCGATAACTGGAAATATGATGATGATGACCTCCTCCAAAGAAAATATGATGCTGATGTTAAAACATGCTGAGGAGGTCCAACACTTAGAACATTTTTTGGATTTTTAGGGAAGGTGCCTGCATGAAAATTGCTCAGAAACTGACAGTGAAATCAGGCACCAACAGAGCCTAATCAGACTCAAGGGTTAAATTTTCCCCACTTTTATAAGCATGGTTTCCCCCCAAATTATTTAATGGGGGTTTGGAGGTAGCACCCCCAAGACAGGGTCAAGAGGTAGCACCCCTTGCAAGGTCTAGGGGCAATGCCCCTAGCGTGCTCCATATCGTGATACAGGGCCGGCTTGAGGGGTAGTGCCCTCGAAACCTCAAACAACTTTTAACATTTTATAAAGGTGTCGGGAGTTATTTTTTCTATTGGCCAACATAAAAAACCATATTTTGTAACTGACATAAGTCTTGATAAAATGGCTAAGGGTTAGGGTTTTTGTTGATATTATATTGTAGCATTCGTAGTGGTATTGAGTTGTAAGGATTGCTAGTTGTAATCAGTTTGATTTGCTGGATAATAATATTGGAATCTCTGTTGGTGGATATAGCCCAAGTTTGGGTGAACCATGTTAAAATTATCTCTCACTATTATTATTTCTATGTATTTTTCATTCCTCTATTTAATCTTTATTTGCATTTAATTGATATCTTTTGCATGTAATTCTTGATAGGTGGACGCTGAGGTGTTGGCCCCATAGGTGGCTGCTGCTGAATTGGTGGTTGCTACTGAGGTGGTAGCTACTAAACTGACTACTAAGATCTCCTTGATCTCTATGACCCTAACATCCCAGACCTACTCCTCTAGTTGTAGCTGGGAACACACTGACCCTCAAGCACTATAGTACAATATGTACCATAGTAGTAGTCAGCCTTCAATCATTACTCTAAAGTTGATCCTATAACTATTGAATCTGATGTTGCGAATCTAACCACATTTGAGCAACACTAGTCCTAGCTATCACACCCTGCATGCGTGTGATCTCAGCCTGTAATCCTATAATCTGGCTCTCAGTCTATTGTGCCCTAGCCTCAACGCTTTGTGACCTCACCTTAGCTACCTACTGTAATGATCTCTTTGTGTCTCACTTAGCAGTAATTTGAGCTACCTGCCCCTACAGTTGTGCCTATAAGTGCCCTATCTGTGCATACAAAATGAGGATCTAAGGATCCCTGTCTCTACCTCTCACTCCATCCATCAGGGCCTGAACTCCCTGTAGCCTCTGTAGTTCCTGCCTCTGTCGAGACACCTAATCCTCTAAGATGGCTACCTAGGCCTGCAGGGTATCCAACTCCTCCTCTCTATCTGCATGAGTCCAATATGAACACCAGGAAGAGGGCCAAGTCCTATCTCTGATGGCCCTGCTCCTGAGGTCCCAACACTCGAGGTCCCTACCTACTGAAGTACTTGTTGTATCTTTTGTGGTTGTACCTTTCCCTGTACCTACCCCTGTGGTTGCGGTGCCTACGGTGGTGGTATTTGTCTCTGTCCCTACCTCTCATCCTGCTATGTAGGTACTTGCTGAAGTACCTGTTGCCCCCGTCCTGCCCTCTGTCTCCATCCCCAGCCTCTCCTTGCCACCTACCCCACTGCTATTACAACCAACACCCATATGTCACCATCATCATCGACTAGCATTTCCTCATCACATACTCAATAGTAATCTCATCTCCCTCCTCTCCCTCCTCCTCCTCATCCTCCACAATCATATTAGGCTCTGCCATCAAATCTATCAGTCGGATCAGTCTCCACACCTACCACCACCGATCATATGCTAGAGTAGTGCCAACATCCACTGTCTAACTGCTCTAGTCCCACTGTACTAGTTGTAGTCGAGCCCAATCCAAGATCGCCACCTGACAATGAATCGGTGTCGGCCATTTTGGTACATCCTATGGAGTCCTCGCAAAAAATAGCCATGGCCTAGGGCAAGTCTTGCACACACCCAAACTACCTCATCACTCATGATGGGATATACTTGTCTATGGTATGATACCCTCACCCCATCAGATAGCGAGGGTAGAATGTGAAGGGCATATGGATGTGATCATTGACCCCGGCCTCTACATCTATGTAAGGACACCAGATAATGGAATCAAGGTCATCCAAAATCTGTCGCTAGTACCGCAACTACCCTACATAGGAATATATAATGGGTGGCCTATACAAAAACACAAACACCTCAAACTAAGCTTAGTGATAAGCCGCATGTGGCCATGCAATAGCAATATGCTCAAATACCCACACATGGAGCAATGTAACCCCATCTGAAAGAGCCCTATCCATATGATACACCATTGTATGCATCTCATGATAGAGTTGTGCCAACATACAAGGCTCCTACACATACATAGTCTCGAGTGACCATGCTCTTAATCACCACACCCCAACCAATTGAAAATCCCTGTGATCGTCGATCCGACATCACAATCCCCCAATCATTGCACACACAAACAATGTGAACTGATCCACCCCAGCCACCTAAGTTTGCCTGTAGCTCATCTATCATTGATCATCAGTATAGACTGGACACCCAGGTTAAAATTCTTTGTCCAGCACTGCCACTCTTGAGGGTACATCATATACCACCCTCGCTCCAGCTATAAGGAGTCTCAAAATCCTCCATACGTCCTCCAAGGTGATGGTGATCTCACATGTGGGTAGTAAAAAGGAGCATGTCTCACTCTTCCACCTCTCCACTAGGGTTGTCATCATAGCCTTATGTGCCCATATCTAGGGCATCTCAGCAACTGCCCATAGTCCCAACCTCCCTAATCTGGGTAAAGTAGCCTGATCAAACTAAGACCATAACCTCGTCATCGAGGGGACTCGTCACTCCCACGACTACAATATCCTACCTGAAATCTGCATCCAAAAACCATCAAAACTTAACCCTTTCTCCCAAAATAGTGCTATGGTACCAATCCATAACCTTATGGTGCCAAAACAGAGCTTAGCACTAATTCTAGACCATATGGCACCACTCCACACAATGGTGCTAATCCCTAATATTTTGGCGCTAAAATAGAGGTTAGTGTTAAAACTATCCTACATGGCGCTAAACCACCATTAACCCTAATTTTCCCCATAATCCTCACGCTAATGCAAAGCATGGTACTAAAACCCTCTTGTATGGCACTAATCTAGAGCTTAGTGCTAAAACACCAGGGATGGTGCTAAAACTTGAAACCCTAAACCTATGGCACTAAATGAGAGCTTGGTGCCAAAACTACCCTAGATGGTGCTAAACCATCTAAAAGTAGATTTTATTGAGGCACTAAATGAGAACATGGTGCCAAAACATTGCCATATGGCACTAAAACTCCCCAAACCCCCCATTTCACCTATGGTGCCATTCCAGAGGATGGTGCCATGCAGCTGCACTATGGTGCCATTCCAGAGGATGGTGCCATGTGGCTACACTATGGTGCCATTCCCCCTAACTACCCATTTCCTGAGATAATAAATGACCCAAAACCTGAAATTGACAAAGTCAAGGTTGACTGACATACCTAGGCGCCTGTTAGTGGTGATCTCATGTAGTCACAGACTCTCTCAGATCAATGATTGTAGCATGGGAAGGGAGGTTGTGCCATCTCATCTCATCCAATAAGCTCAATGTGCACAAATGTGGCACTTTGGGCCCATATTTTCTATTTACTACCATGTCATCCCCCATACACCTTTTTTTCTCCCCAGGGTACAAAATGTGACCTTTTCCACCTATTTTTATTATTGTCTGCCTGATTTCCCATCCTCTATCTATTTTTCACCCATCCTCTATCTATTTTTCACCACTATTTCCTCATTTCAAGAGTTCACCTGAAAAATTCAATTTTTTTCACCCAACCTCTCGAGGGGGTATCCCTCATCCATTTCATTCCTTCCCAACAGCTGGGGAAAAATTTTTTGACTTGACGCCATATCCCTACTAGATCATGATGCCACATCAAAGAGGGGCAAATGTAGACATCTAAAAATGTCTTAACCCTTCAACCACCCTCCATCCATACCACTAATTTCTCATCTGATTAATTAATTAAATTCTTAATTAATTAATTATCCTATCCAACACCTGAGCCATCCATTCATCTTGTTGGCAAGAGACACTATGTGGCTTCATGAGTGTTGTCATTGATGGCAACAAAGTCTATCCCACACATCCGTAGTACATAGTATGCCCTTACCAGAAGTCAGTTTGGAGATTGTTTTGGTCTGGTGAACAAGAACAGAGTATGCAACAAGGTCTAACAATTAGGTCTGAATCTCTCAGATGGTGTAACTCAGCAAGTTGTGAACTTGGATAAGTCAAGAGGGGTATCATGACTACTATATTCTAGAGATTTAGCCTTCGGTAGTAAAGCATGGAAAAGATATGAGCATCTAAGCATCGAGTTCCAGTCAAGTAGAGTAGACAGAGGAAGAACTGTTCGGCAGAGTATCAAACTTCAATTTGGATGAGTAAATGATGTTGATCAAACAATTTGTGGGATCATACATTTGGGTGACATGATTAATGACTTCTATGTCTATGTTTTTGATACGCATCACAAATCAAGCATGGATTTAGCCAACAGATCAGTAACTTGTAAATATCTTGAGTGTTCTTGTTGCCGACTAGAAAATTGATGAAATCTTTGATGCGGATATATATACTAGATGGATTCCAGTATGCAGATGTGTGAAAAAATACAAGTGCGGAAATAAAGTGTGAAATAAAAGCAGGGGACAAGTGTGAAAGCAGCAAATCAATTCTGGTATGTGACAGAGCAACAGTATCAAAATAGAGGAAGAATGAAGTGCATCAAATCAATGTATTGTGCCTAACCAAAACTGAACTCCTGCATTTGTAGATGCCTCTCATTAGTTCAAACACCTGATTACCTTCTGTAAGTTTTGTAGATAGTGAGTCTCTTATAGGCAGTGTGCCTCTTGTGAGCAGTGTGCTCGGGCAGTGAGCCCTAATTGGCAAGTGCCATTTTGTACTCTTTTATTCTTTTAATAGAGAATACTATCTTGGGTTAGTCACCCTGTGGTTTTTCCCTTAACAGGGTTTTCCATGTAAAAATCCTTGTGTTATGTGTGTTGATTTTATTTATGTTCTTATGATCACATATGCTTATATGTTTTGATGCTACACTAATTATTAAAGAAGAAAAGAAAGTTAAAGAAATTTGAGATAACTGATTCACCCCCCCTCTCAGTTATCTGCCTTGTTTTCAACATTTGGTATCAGAGCTAATTTCCTCTAAACAAAGACTAACAACTTGAGGAAGATCTAGGAATCTCAATGGACATATATGGTATGAAGGAACAACTTCAGTCTACCCTAGATGATCTTGAACAATCCCATTCTAAAGTCAATAATTTGAGAGAAAGACTCAAACAAGCTGATGATTTCATAAATGAGCTAAAAGAAAAACTTAGTATCTCTATGAAAAAGAGAAAGGAACTACTTCAAAAATTAGCCAATTAGAGTGAAGACAATGATACTAATGAAGATCTAAATGAGAAAAATAAGCTATGTGAGAAGCTGTCAAAAGAGGTCATTATGGTAAGGCATGAGATGGAATCAGGGGTTATGAGATTCACCCAAGAAATTGAAGAAAAAAAGAAAATTGAAGATAATCTAAAACAATCCCTCAAGGAGAAGACAGAGGACTACCACAAAATGGACAGAATAATCAGGCATCTTGAATCTAATCTTGAAGAAGCTAGAGATAATGAAGAACAACTTGAGAATCAGATAGACACTCTTAAACAAGATCTTCAAATAGCAAATGAATACAAAGAGAAATTCAAGATAAGCTCAACCCAACTTGAAGTTCTTCTTGAAAGCCAAAAGAGGGTAGATGATAAGCGTGGCTTAGGATATGACAAAGGTGAAAGCTCCGGATCCAGTCAGAAGAACTTTGGATCAAGAAATCAAAGAAATAGGCCTAGAAGACCTACGGTAAGGCAACCAAATTCTCAAAGATGTCCATCCTTCAATGGATACTGCTTCAATTGCAACAATTTCGGTCATAAAGAATCAAACTAATCCATCCTTCTCTGGACAATGTTTCAACTACAAAAGGCATGGTCACAAATCTCATGAATGTAGAAATATGCAAATAAACAATTCATTCAATGGTAGATGTTTTGCATGCAATAGAATGGGACATATGGCTAATCAATGCAGATCAAGAGGATATCAATCAAATAGGCAAAGAAATGTTGTTTGTTACAATTGCAATAGATCTGGACATATTGCCAAATTCTGCAGAAGTAAAAATCAAGATAAAAAGGATCCGATGCATCATAATCAAAAACAAGATAAGGGTAAAGGTAAAGTGAATGTGGATGAAGTTCAAAGGGAGATGAGAAATATTTGGGTGAAGAAGAGTACAGAAAATATTGGGGATGGATCCGCACCAGAATCTGGTGCTGATATTCCTTTCAGAAAATAAATAGATGAGCTCTAGCTTAAGGGGAGTCACAGAGAAAAACAAATTCCCCCAGCCAGTCAATTAGTGCCTAAATTTGGCACATGGAATGCTGCGGATTAAAAGGTTCTCAGAAAAATATCTAAATAACCCTCAGGAAAAATATGAAAGATCCGCATGGAGTTTTGCACGAGTTTAACCGCTCAAGTTAATCTGGTTGACAGTCATCCGATAAAGAAGGATTTTCATAGACAGATCTGGTATGATTCAGAATTGAAATACTTTGATCTGCAGACCCATGGCATGATTGAAGAAAAGAAGATACATTGTCAATCCTCACTGACAATGATTCGAGAAGATCTCTCTTAAAATAGGGTAACCGGATAACTTAAGTTGTGCATTTATTACAAAAGGAAGTTAGGGTTTGTGCAAGAATAAAAGGGTTCTTTCACTCTTCATTTGCACACTTGCATTCCTAAAGAAGATAAGAAGAGCTTTGCAACGAAGTTTCTACAATTCACTCAAAGATCAACTGGAAAATCAAATTCAATCAGTGATTTGTTCTGGCTCCTATTTCAAACCCTAAAAGCGTTAAAAAGGCACTTCCATTCTAAAAATCTCTCTCTGAATATTTTGCAAGATGGCTACTCCAATGGTTGTAAAGATCACTGATAGGTCGCGTCCTAAATTCAAGAAACACCCCTATAAATCTCTAGAAGTTGATCCTTTATGCGCATTTTCTAGCATTTTGCATGGGGTATTACACATAGAAGATGTTGGGGTCTATATCTATGCCAACATTGAGGGATTTGGAGACTCTAAATTGATGGACATATATCACAAATAGCTAATAGATGAGAGTTTTGAAATCAAACCTCAATACAAGGCCCTCCGGGATAAACACTTCAGACATTGCATACACTTCCTCTATTTTGTAGAAGATGATTGGCTCCGATATGTCCTAAGTAGGATGCATGATAATTTCATGTGGTTAATGAGGCCCTTCAAGATAACAAAAGATGTCATCAAGGCAATGATTGGACTGCATTCTTCTGGTGCGTTACCTACACTTAAATCTGCCAAGAACTAGACAGTAACTGAAGCCACAGGATCTAAGTTTGACAAAAGAGCAATGCCCATAGATGACATCACAGATCTGGATATCAATTTTGCCTCAATGATAATTGGCTACAAAAACTATCATTTGAGCAGGGAGAATTCTGTGTCTGGGACTGCAATATATGCAGCATATCAGATGTTGAGGGAAAATGCAGATTATGACCTATGTGATCTTCTCCTAAATCAACTATTAGAAAACCTGCAAAAGATCAAAAAGGATACGAAGAATTCCTTCAAATATGGTTGTCTAATACTATGTCTATTCTTCTACTATATGAATGAGCTACCCGGATCTAGTGGTTAGGTTTGGCAAAATGATAAACCAGTTGCAATCTAGATTAGAGATTATATGTATGGACTTGGTGATGCTAAATCTCATAACACAGCTCTCTAGGGTTACTTTAAGAACTTCCAAAGCATGATGCAGGCCAGAGAGAGGATACCTCAATCTATAGTTGATAAATACAAGGACATAATGTGCTTCATGGTTGACATTGATCAATGCCTAATGGAGGTAGTTGAGCCCAGAACAGTGTGGATAATGCCTACGAGATATGAGATCGATGAGAAAATCTTGGAGCTACATATTCAACACCTGTTGAGCCAGCCTAAGGACCCTAAGGCAGAAAGGTTTGGAACCTTTCAAGAACTAAGTGTAAAAATACATGTTGAGTTAAGACAACTGGAGATAAAGAGGAATGTAAGAAGGGAAGTTGAGGAAATTGCCAAAAGATTTGGCTTATCTAAAAAGGCAGTAGATGCAAACAGAGAGAAAATGGAAAGGGATGAGAAAGAAAAACAAGAAGCAAAGAAAGGAGATGTTCTGGTACAAGCCTCCTCCTGGACTAGATCCTCCAAAATCTCTACACCTGCCACTCCTAAAAGCTCAAGGGCCACAAAACCAGAAGTCAAGACATCTGAAAAAGGAGAAAAGAGGATGAAAACAAAAGCCACAAGGTCATATACAAGCCTCAAGGATGATGAAGAAACAAAATCTGATGAAGAAATCAAGAAAATGAAGAAGAAGAAAAAATCTAGGGATTTCTCTACTAGCAAAAATAAGGAAGAAAAGGTAGAAGAATTTGTTGAAAAGCCCACTCTTTCCATTGATGACATCATCAAGGGAGTTACTGTGGATGGGAACCTGCAGCCAGTAACAGAGTTCTATGATGAATACAGTGATACTAACAAGAGAATTTTGGAAGAAGCTACTGTCAGGTACCTAAATATTTACAATAAAGCTTTCATTGAAATTATATCATTAATTCCTAAGAGTTTAGAAAAGGTACTTGAATTGAGAAAAGAGAATGCAAAGGAAAAAGACCTAGAGATTCAGGAACAAATAATGATTCAACTTTATCCTTCTATCACTCCAAGACAAATGAATATGATTTTTAAAGATTGTAAGGATGAGTTCCGGAGTAAGGCAAGAATGAATAAACTTATGCTTGGAGAAACTGACCAAGTAGCAATTGAGACAAAAGATATCCTCCAAAATGCTTTGAAAAGATTCAATCTTCCTGTTATAGAGGAATTAGTTGAAGAACCTTCTACCATGGATGTTGAAGGATTAAATGTAACCAATGAAAAATCTTCTAATGTGGAAGGATCAAAAGAGATAGATGAAGAGAAGTCTAAGGACTTGGATTCCTCTATTCCAGAAGAGGAAGTTCATGAAGCAGTAAACACAGGTAACATCTCTCCTCCAGATCCCACTGCAGACATTCCAGATTCAGAAGCTGAAGGAGAAGGAAGAAAAGAGGAGAAAGTGAGTCAAGAAGAAGAGGTTACGAGAAAAGAAGAAGAACAAGAAAAGAAGACCTATGATGACAATTCTGAGATCCCAAAAGAAAAGAGACTCAGTCGCTGGCAAGAGACACTGTAGAGGCAGTGAAGAACTTCTTAAACAAAGAAATGATGGAGATAGATGAACCTGAGCTATTTCAAGGGCCACTAAATTTTGACTCTCTCTCTCTCTCTCCAGTTCAGACAATGAAAATAGCATCTTTTGCTCAAGCCAAAGCAAAAGAAAAATTCCTAAAATCTCACATGGAAGACTGCGAACTATTGGAGATTACATCCAGGATGTTGGAGAAGATCATGCCATCATTTCAAAAGGATCCTTTAGCCTCTCCATCCAGTAACTTGAAATCTTTGGTAAATTCTGTTAGCACTCATTTTGAATCTTTAGAGAAATCGACAGAAGCAAAGGTCTAGAAGGAGTTTTTAGGAAAAAGATTTACTGAAGTGCAAGGACTGATTACTAATGATAGGAGAACTCTAGACATTGGAATAAAGAGCCTTGAAAATGCTCATAAAGATGGTGGGGACATGTACAAATTTTGTCTATCTTGGCCCAAAGTGACAGAGGATATTGAAAAGAAGGTGAAAGAACAAGAAGGTAAACTGTCAAGTTTATCTCAGAATTTTGATCCCCTTACTACCTCTTTAATGAATCAAGAATGCCAGGCCATTGTTATCATAAATGAAATAAAGATGATAAACAAAGAAAAGAAGGATGTAATAAACATAATGAGTGAACTCAGAGGGGTAATTATCCCTAAGTTAGAGGCAATGCATGAGGCCTTGACAGATGCTCAAACCACAGCCTGGACCAGTGATCCAGCAGATTTAAGAAGGGTAGAAGCATATGCATTTTTGTTGAGTGGTCACATCTCCATTTTGGATAGGATGAAGCAGAGCTGGGCCATAGAATTTGTATAGTTAAAGGCCACTTTTTCTGATATACTTAAGTATATGTAAGTATAACATATATATATATACTTATGCAGCCATGTATAGGTTAATTTTTGCAAATTTTGGTGTGCGGATTCTACCCTTTGCCATTGATGTCAAAGGGGGAGTGAGGAGTAGTGAAAAATGTGGAATCTAGCTAAGGGGGAACTATGGTAAAATAATGCAAAAGATAGAGCATCAGCCAAGGGGGAGTTACTACGACACTTAGCCATTTTTCACTAAGTGTTGCCATCAATGCCAAAGGGGGAGATTGTTGGCAAGAGACACGATGTGGCTTCATAAGTGTTGTCATTGATGGCAACAAAGTCTATCCCGCACATCCACAGTACATAGTATGCCCTTATCAGAAGTTAGTTTAGAGATTACTTTGGTCTGGTGAACAAGAACAGAGTATGCAACAAGGTCTGACAATCAAGTCTGGATCTCTCAGATGGTGTAACTCAGCAAGTTGCGGACTTGGATAAGTCAAGAGGGGTATCATGACTACTATATTCCAAAGATTTAGCCTTCGGTAGTAAAGCATGGAAAAGATATGAGCATCTAAGCATCAGGTTCTAGTCAAGTAGAGCAGACAGAGGAAGAACTGTCCGGCAGAGTATCAGACTTCAATCCAGATGAGTAAATGATGTTGATCAAATAATTTGTGGGATCATACATTGTTGGGCGACATGATTAATGATTTCTATGTCTATGTTTTTGATACGCATCACAAATCAAGCATGGATTCAGCTAACAAATCAATAACTTGTAAATATCTTGAGTGTTCTTGTTGCCGACTAGAAAATTGATGAAATCCTTGATGCAGATATATATACCAGATGGATTCCAGTATGTAGGTGTGTGAAAAAATACAAGTGAGGAAATAAAGTGTGAAGAAAAGAAGGGAACAAGTGTGAAAGCAGCAAATCAAGTCCAGTATGTGACAGAGCAACAGTATCAAAATAGAGGAAGAATGAAGTGCATCAAATCAATGTATTGTGCCTAACTAGAACTGAACTCCTACATTTGTAGATGCCTCTCATCAGTTCAAACACCTGATTACCTTATGTAAGTTCTATAGATAGTGAGTCTCTTGTAGGAAGTGTGCCTCTTGTGAGCAGTGTGCTCAGGTAGTGAGCCCTAATTGGCAAGTGTCATTTTGTACTCTTTTATTCTTTTAACAGAGAATACTATCTTGGGTTAGTCACCCCGTGGTTTTTCCCTTAATAGGGTTTTCCTCATAAAAATCCTTGTGTTATGTGTGTTGATTTTATTTATGTTCTTATGATCACATATGCTTATATGTTTTGATGCTGCACTAATTATTAAAGAAGAAAAGAAAGTTAAAGAAATTTGAGATAACTGATTCACTCCCCCTCTCAGTTATCTGCCTTGTTTTCAACACATCCTTCATGTTGCACATTTCACAGTTGAGTATATTGTCTTTTCATTGATGCCAAAATGGTAGTGACATCAGTAACATGGTCTTCATCAGGTGACATGGTCTTCATGGTAATGACATCAGGTGACATGGTCTTAATGGTAATGACATCAGTAACTTGGTCTTCATCAGTGCATGTTTTTCAGATCTCTCAATTTTGATCTATAATGACACCAGTGCATGGTTTTCAGATCTCTCAGTTTTGATAAGTGGCATTCATTGCATATTATCAATTTTTGAATCAGGGCAAGGGCTTGTATCATTTGACAAAAGTTAATATGCATTATATTAACTCCATCTACATTGGCTTCATGACAGTGGCAGATCTGATGAAGCATGGTGTTCATTTCAGTGCTATAGTATTTAAAGTATGTGAAGTATGTCAAGGTTTATAGTATTTGAAATGGTAAGTGTGTTTGCTTAAATAAATGACTAGTCTTAAACATTGTGCTGAACATTTATCTTACTTAACCCTATTGCCCATCATCACACTTTGCACTTTATGTTATAATTTCAAAGTGACCGGTGAGAGCAGTTTTAGTTCCAAGTGATGACCGGCTGGAGGCATCATTAGTCGTAGTGGGGTAAGTCATATGGACCCCAATCCCCTAGCGCAAATGGTGGACATAAAGTTGTGTTTAAAGCCATCGCATCTGACGATCAAGGTTTAAACTGAGATTGGCGGGCACCGCAGATCGAAGGGTTGATTTTTAAATAGAAAGTATCTTCAAACGGTTAGTTCGTGCCTTTAAAGTTGACGTTCACTGTTGTTCAAAAGGCAATAAAACAAGTTTTTCTTGACCTTTCTCACCGAAGTTCAAGGGGCACTGAAGTTGATTTTTGTGTGAAGGAAAGAGTGAGGTTTAGAATGTTTCTAATTGAGAGGAATATGAAAAGGCAAAGTTCTTCGAAGGGGATTTATTTTTTCTTGTTTTGTTGTTTGATTTTTATGAGAGAAGATGATAAGATTAAATAACATGTTGTTGAAGTTGAACCGATTTGAAGAGATTATATGATGGAATCTCATCTTGTATAAGAATGGATTTTTGAATTACAGGTGGGTAAAAGTTGCAGATCAGAGATGATTGAAGATTGTAAGAAGTTTTGGAGAATGGAATTTTTGTTTTGAAATGTATTTTTGCAAGAATGAAGAATCATTTTTTTTAGGGAATTATGTTGAGATTTTGAAAGAATGTTGATTCAATAAATGAATGGAATCTTTCAATGATCATGATGGATTAATGTTTGTTCAGAGAAAGTGAAGGTGATGAAAGACAATAATTTCTCAGAGAGGATAAATTGTTCAGTATTGCACAGAGAGAAAGCTCAAGAAATGGTGAATTAGTTTGAGATTGTTTTGCAGAGGTATGAAGTATTTTGAAGATCAAAATTGAATGACTGTAGGTGTTGAAGACAGTTAAAGGTTGATTGCAAAGAATTTATTTTTTTTGTCTTAAAAGGGAGAAATAAGGTTTTATTTTTATTGAAACAGGGAAATCCCCTGAGTAATAATTTTCATTGAATGTTGATGTTGTAATGTCAGTGAGACATGCAGAGAAGTACAATATGCCAGTGAGGCAAAATTGTAATGTCAGTGAGACAATTGTAATCAGAAATTTGTGTTAAGCCAGTGAGGCAGTTGAGTGGTTTTTATACCCCAGGAGGGTTTTCCACTCGGGAAATTTCTTGTGTCAAGTTTTGTTTTGATACTCTGCATATTTTCTTTGTTCTATCTGAAGAATTCTACAATTGTGAATTTAAATTAAGAAAAGGAGTAAAAAGTGTTAAAATTGTTAACAACACTGATTCACCCCCCCTCTCAATGTTGAGTGTATTCCTACACTTCATTCATTAACCCCTTAAATTGAATTAATTTGATCAATTCAACATTCACACCTTACTAACATCATCCCAATTAATTATATAAATATGTCAAATATTTTTGGTTAATTTATCCACTTCCTTAAACCCAATGAATTAGTAAATTATACTTATCTAATTAATCTTCCCTACTAATTAGCCTACCCCTAACCTAGTTGATTAAATAGCCATTATTTAATTAGTTGCCCTAGCTTACATGACCCCTAGACCTAGATTAATTAAATAAATCATTATTTAATTAATCCTAAACCTTGATTACCACACTCACTAACTTTTCCATCCACATTAACTAAGTTAATCACCCTGATTAACTTGGGCAAATCATGCTTAACATCTTCTCCCACACCCACAAATTAAAAATTAAAAAAATACATAACCCCTCCAACTCATTTTTGTCATTTTCATGCTAAGACATCTTCCACATTTTTAGGTTACAAATATAAGGCCCCAAAAATGTGCATGTGTCACATGGCCTTCACATTCCCACATAAAATGGAATTTTTAATTTCACCTCCTCCCAAGGAAATTAATTTTTAATTTCCTCACACATCAAAATCACATTTAATAAAAAGTCCTCAAAATAAATTTTAAATTCATTTTTATTCTCCATCATCCGATTTTGATGATCAAATCCTATCCCTATATCTCGTAATCAATCTCATCCATTGATCTCAACATCCAATCTCCATTGTTGGATCAAAACCCCCTCCAATTTGGCTATAGATACAAGCCTCCACAAGCCATTTCATCATCCAATTTTTGGAGTAATCTTATTATGCTAAAATTTCTCTCAATTCTCCCCAATCTTAGCAAGGTTATGTTGCATTTTGCATTGAATATGGAGAGCATTTCACATTGCAAACACTAGTTGGGTAAAGCTAGGAGCTCAAGGGTGCAAGTTCCTCAACCCTATCAAGGAGTGAGGAGATTTCAAGGTATAATTGTTAGTTTACTTACATTTTCTTATATTTTCACATGATGATCCTGCCATTCATTCTTCATGTGATGATCCTGGAGATTTTCAAGGTATTTTTCAATCCATGGCATCTATAGCTTTATTATCTAGTCTAGGTATTTGTTCAAAAGAAATCATGACAAAGTACTCTTTGAAGTCATCTACCATACACTTTTAAGGTATTAACTTATCATCCTTAGTCTAATAATCATCATTTACCTAATTGATGACTAGTTGTGAATCTCCATAAACATGCAGCTCTTGAACTTTCCACTCTATAGCCATCTTGAGACCAATGACCAATGCTTCATATTCTACCATGTTGCTAGTGCAAGGGAATAATATTCTATATGATTTTAGTATGGTATCTCCTTGTGGTGTAACCAATAGAATTCCTACTCCTGAACCATGTTGTGTGTAAGATCCATCAAAATAAAGTTTCCATGTTTGAGTTGTTATATTGAAGATGAGTTCATCTGGAAACTCAAAACATAATGGATTCTCATCATTAAGTGGTGCATCTGCTAGTTGATCTGCAATTACTTATCCTTTTATTGCCTTTCTATCCACATAGTCAATGTCAAATTCACTTAGGATCATGATCCACTTTGCCAATCTGTCTGTCAGAGCTGCCTTACTAAGTAAATATTTCAATGGATCTATTTTGGCTACTAACTTGATTGAATAAGTTAGCATATAATGTTGTAGCTTTTAAGATGCAAAGACTACAACAAGACATTCTCACTCAATAGGTGTATATTGTAGCTCATAGCCTACTAAGGTCTGACTGATGTAATAGATAGCACGTTCTTTTTCTTCATAATCATGTTGTGCCAGTAGAGCTCATAGAGAGGTTGTTGTAGCTAAAATATAAAGAAACAATGGTTTGCCTTGGATTGGTGGCATCAATATTGATGGATTCATCAAATGTTCTTTCAAGAGTTGAAAAGCTTGTTCACACATCTCATCCCATCTGAAAGGAACATTCTTGTGAAGTAGATGAGTCAAGGGATGACTTTTATCAGCTAACTGTGAGGTAAACCAACGGATAGATTGGAACTTTCATTGTAATGATCTCAATTGACTTATATTTTTAGGAGGTTGCATTTCCATTATAGCTTTCACTTTTGCAGGATCCACCTCAATTCCATTTGCTAAAACTATGTATCCTAAAAGCTTACTGGATGCGACTCCAAACACACACTTCTTTGGATTCAAATGGACATTGAATTTCTCTAGTACTCTCTAGGTTTATGGTGGTATCTCCAAGGTCTAAATCAGTACTCTCCTCAGGATTATCTATCATGTGGGATATCCAACCTTCCTCATGGGACTCACTCTCGATATTATGCAAATCTAACTCCATTGGTCTAGACCTCAAACTTTGTCCCTCATGGTATGTATTGGTGGAGCTATGTGATTGAACTACATCAATATGCTTATCTTCATAAGATAACTCAGAAAGACTTTCCCATTCCCATTCATTAGAATTTGTTTCACTTCCCTCTTGGAATTTATGAATTTGCTCCACTAGATTTGTAGTAGCCTTTTCTATGACATCTCCTTTATAATCTAGTCCTTTAGTGTCTTGGGTAGATAATGAAGAAGGTTGTATGGGTTCAATAATTCCTTCTTTTCTTAAACCTATGGGACTATGACCATCATATCCCATTCTCTACATAATATTGAAACTCATGCCATATTGTTCAATTGGTAATTGTGGTTTTTGTTCTTGTGACTTTAATTCACTTTCTTCTTCCTTGAATAGCCATTGGAGGATATCTTTCTCCTCACTTTCTTCAGATAGATTACCCCATTTGATAAAAGGACCTTCAAGATGCTTCAATGACTGTTGTTTGGACAAAAATGTTTTACCATAGGATTTGGGTGAAAGGGGTAATTGTGTGATACAAAAGGATTGTTCAATGGAATACTTTCCAACACCTTTGTTCTTGAGCTTGACTTTCATTTTAGTAGATTTGGATGTAGAGGCCAATGAACTTATATCAACATGGGATGTAGATGATGAGGTTGCATAGTTAGTGGGTATAATGACTTCAGGCTTAGGTTTTATGGTATTGCAATATTCAAAGGTATCAGGATCACCTTGGATTGTAATCTCTTGACCATTGTACCATGGAAATTTTATGCATTGATGATAAGTAGATGGTATGGCTTTCATTGCATGAATCCAAGGATATCCAAGGAGAATATTATAGGCTAAATCCACGTTAAGGACTTGACAAACCACATCTTTTTCAATTGGTCCAACTCTTATGGGTAAGACAACATATCCTTTAGAAGCTCTTTCCTCCTCATCACATCCTTTGAGAGTCATTTTCTTTTTTGAATCTACAGCATTTTCAAAAAACCCTAATACAAGGATTAATTTTAAGGTACATATATTTAAACCAGCTCCTCCATCTATAAGGACTCGTTTGATTCTATGCTTGTGAATAAGTACTTCAATGTGGAGAGATGCATTATGAGGTTGGTTAATGGCCATATCATCCTTTTCAGTGAAAGATAGGAAATGAGGTGTGGTGAGATGTCCCACCATGGCTTGAAACTACTCTTGGTCTAGATTTGTGGGTATGGTAGTTTCTAATAGAGCCTTTTCTAAGATAGCTTTGTGAAATGGTAAAAGATGCAAAATCTCTAATATGGATATGTGTGTGGGTGTCTTTTTGAGTTGGTTTAAGACATTGTATTGATTTGATATGGAAGATGGCTTGGGTGGAACTCCTTGAAGAGTAATCTTTAATCGATGGGTAGTAAGATTACAATTAGGCTTGTTATTAATCGTAATCACATACACATGTGAGTCCAATTTAGATATGTGATTAACGGTGTACTCATAAGATACTTTTATGTAATTAGCATTATTACCACCGTTATCTTTTTTTTAGGGACTTCCCTTCTCATAGTTAGGAGTGGATTCTTAAATGCCACATGTTCTTCATTAGATGTATGACCATCAATCAATATATCTCCTATGTCTATTAAGTCTTAAATTGTGTTTTTCAATCATTGACAATCATTTGTTTTGTGACCTTTGTTTCTATGAAACTCACAATAATTAGAATTTTTCCATTATGAGGGTTTAAATTTGGGTTCATATTCTCTTGCTACAGGAAGCATTATTAGATTATTTGCAATAAGTTTCCTTAAGGCAGATTCAATGGATTCTCCCAATAGTGTAAATCTTTTGTGGGGAGGATTAAAGTTTATGGGTCTAGATTCATTATTGGTTGGTTTGTTTGAAGAAGCATTGTTTTGTGGACTTGATAAATTTAAGATGGGTTGTGTTGGTTTAACATGTTTGGCATCTACAACCCCATAATTCACAATGTTCTTATTCTTGGTCCAAAACCTAGATTTGTCAGTGTTATTGTTTGAACTAGTAACATCCTTATAGATCTTAATGTGTACTTTGGTTATCAATGCTTTTTCTATGAGTAATCCCATCTCAATAACCTCACTAAAATAAATGGGACATTGGATTTGAAGTTGATAGCTTCATTCCATGTTTAAATTGTGGATAAACATTTCTATCATTTATTTTTTAGGGATGTGATATGCACATTTACTTGCAATCTATCTCCATCTTTGCAAGAAATTAGCGAAGGATTCTCCATTCTTTTGTTTATTATTACAAAGATCTAACATTGATATATCATGTTCGATGTTATAGCATAAGTGAGCTACAAATTTTTCTATTAGTTCATCAAATGTACGGATTCCAGGAGGTAGACATGAGAACCATTCCATGGCTTGACCTCATAAGCTATGTGGAAAGAGTCGCATTAGATATGTATCATTGTGAGCAACTTCTAAACATGTAGCACTAAATTCCCTAATATGGTCATGAGGATCACCTTTTCCCCTATATTTGTCAAATTTGGGTACTTCAAAATTGGTAGGAAAAGGTATCATAACCAAGCCTTTATCAAAAGGATAGGGAGATATGTCCTCTAGTGAATATCATTTTATTGAGGATCCGGTTTGTAAATCTACAAATTGTTGTTGCAAAGCTTAGATTTCTTGAGTAAGTGCATCTAATGGATTTGTTCCATCCTTAGTTTCCTTGTTCTTAGGAGCTTTAGTTTCAGTTGTTTAAATTGTTTCTCTCAATTTGTCAATTTCAAAATCATGAGGTAACTTTGCTTCTTGTTGTGCAAGCATAAGGATATATTTGTGTGGATCTATTGCCATGACTTTGTCCATTAGTTTTTGAAACTTTGGGTCTTATTGATATTTAACAACTTCTTGGGAGATTTCTTTTTCTTTGTCACTAGAATGACCTTGGCTACCATTGAATGAACTCATTTCTTCTCATCTTTTCTTTTGATCCCTAGTCTCAACCATACAAATTTTTTTATGAATGATGTTGAATGTAAGATGTGTAGATATAAGTGATGACTTTGATGGAGTGTATTTTGGGTGAAAGATGATATGACTAGATTGAAGTGTTGATGGTAAGCTTTCTAAAGTGTTGTTTTGATCTTGTTTAATTATTAATCTTGAGCTATGATAAATAGCTATCAAAGGGTGTTCCAAAGTAAGTCAAATAGGGATGATGGATATCACTATGATGGAGACTAACTTTGTCAAGATTTTTAGTATAACTCCTAGATAAAGGATGATAAATCCTGATAGAGGGGAACTAACTAAATTGTTGTTGATAAGATGTCAAAAGCACTTTGTGAAAATCTTGTTTGTTTGTTTTGGGAAGCTAAGTGTGAGAGGTAAATGTGAATGTTTTAAAATGGATGCAAGATGTCTCTGTATGGTTTGTATGACTCTTGAAATGAAATCTAGGATGAAAAGGATATCCAAATCTATTTTGTTTATTTGTTCAAGACCTTAGGAAGTGTCCTTTGTTGTGGATGCGCATAATCAAATGTGTAGGAACAGTGTTTATATGAACATAAACAGATGGTATATGTGCAGGATCAAATATGCAAAAGCAGAGATTACAGGCATAGAAACATAGGGTATATGCGTAGAAAGATCATATGCGTAGGAACAATGATTATATCTGGAAAAATAGTGATTGTATGCACAACTCTATGTTAGTGACTGTGTTTGATCAATTTTAGTTTTTTTTCGGTTCATTTTCCTAAGTAAACTACTATTTTTGGGATATTTTTTCTCTATTTTTTACAAGAAGAAACAATAGATAGTAAAACACAGTGGCTATTTGCAACAATGAGTGTATGTTCAAGGCTCACAAAAAGCCCAAATTTCCATAGGTATAACACAATTTGAAGACAAATCAAGCACTTTTTATACCTAAGAACATGACTTCACTACAATACATCAGACCACAGTCGGAATCTTCATTGACTCAAGTGTCATCACACCTAATATGGATGTGTACACTTTTTTGTCTTTGCAAAAGGGGACAGATAGGGACCTCCAAGACTGGAAGGATGACCCAGACACCCTTTCCTCAGAAAGCTACAAGTATCTTATCCTAAGCCGTGGATTTCTATCTCATCTCAAGGGAGCCTTATGGTGAGTATCTTGGGGGTGAATACCCTTGCACTGAAAATTATCGCAATGTTCATAGGTAGATCAGGTAATCACTAACTATGAGGTTTCTAGTTGCTTTTTGGGGGACCAATGCCTTGCAAGCATCCAAAAAGCCACTAAAAGCTTTAACCAACTTTACTAGGAGTGTAATATACCTTACACAAATGCAAAATTTATTTCACAAAAGTGTTAGTATGCCTCCTTTCAAATTAGCACCATATGGCAAAGACTAACATTGGTTAGGACTTGGATTTTGCCTTGACCAATTTGTATAGCAGTCCAAAGGAAAAATTTGCTTAGGGTCATCCCCTCTTGGATGAAATGCACTCCAAAAGGCAGGCCCTTCTAAGGACAAAACTAAAAGATCATATCCATAATCCACAAAGTGAAGAAAGGATACTTTATAGAGATTTTGTTGGGGATAAACAAAAAATAAAAAGAGATGGGTCTGGTTTTTTATCACCCAAGTTTTTCACAAGGGGAGAGCATACATCTATCACCTCACAAACACAAAAAACACTTGTTCATTTAACCTCCTAGATTAAACTAAGTGCAACTAAGCTAATCACACAATCTGCAATACTAGTATGATCAAAGAAAAGAAAGGAATGTCAAATTAACCCCAATATTAGACTATGTTTTGATTGTGTAAGAAAGGAAAAATCTATCCTACAGTCCTAGAACAACAAAATAAAACCCTACTCAAGTAATGGAGACCTTAAACAACCTAGAAATGCAACTATGAAAGCATAAAACCCTATAATGCCTAATGCATTTCCTCAATTACTACTAAGCTAAGCTATGGAGAATGTACTCAAACTTGTAGACCAGCAACTAAGGAATAGGAGCTCAAGAGTAGACAAATGCACAAGTCAAATGCTCAAAGTATTGACATGTCAATGGGAGAGGGTGGTTTTATAGAGGAGGAAATTGGAATGGAGGGTGGAGATTTAGAGTTGAATTTGGAGGGAAATCAAGGGCTAGGATGAGTTAGGGTTTTCCTCCACAAGAGGACAAAATAGAATTTAAAATTCATAAATATGGTGAGGTGGGAAATGCTTAAATTAAATAAACTTGATTAGTTTATTTAATTCATTTGAGGAAGGGGACATGTGAAAGGGGATTTTTGATGGGATTGATTTATTTATTTGAATAAATCAAGTGAAGGGGACATTAGGGTATGAACGAATAATTAAATAATCAATTGAAATTAATTATTCAATTATAGAAGAAATATGGTCAAGTCAACAAAAGGGATGAAATTGAACTAGTTGAATAATGGGATTTGAAGGGGAAATTTGTCCTGTCACATTTGCGACATGAGGACATTTTTCAGTGTCTACATTTTGCCCCTCTTTGAGATGATGTTCAAGATGATGAAAAATTATGTTGAGCAACATCATTTCAAAGAATTTAAGGAAATGCATGGAGGAAAGAGATGATGAAAGAAAGATAGGGTGATGATGCCCCCTCAAGAGGATAGGCAAGTTGGACAAACACGGGTAGGCTCTCGAAATGAAAGGGATTAGTTGGAGAATGGATAGAAGAAGTGAATGTTAGGCTACAATGAAGGAATGAAGATGTGAGAGAGAGATGATGGAGGAATGAAAGATTGGCTAGAAGAATGGGAATGATATCTTGCTTTGATAGATTTTGAGCTTCTCACTTGCAATTTTTCTGCTTATCATCATAGAACTTATTATGTCAAAGGACGACAATCACCATGGCATGATAGAGGCCAAAGTGGAAAATGTAGTCCCTTGTGAAATAGGCACATGATAGACAAGGAATGCCTGGCTCAGACTAGTAATTGTGATACCTTGTTGGGACATGCAATGAGATAACTGTGAAGTGTACAAGTCCTAATGCAAGGAAGTAGTTATTATTTCAAATGCATAGGATGTCTTTGATTCACACCCAATGGAATCCCAATCACATGCAAGGCACCAGGTTTCCCTAGCCATTTTGCCAAGACAAACCACAAGTAGCAATCAAAGAAAAAGGTCTCACCTTATCCTCGCTTCTCTTCATCACTTAGGGACTGCCCTTATGCTTCTCAAGGTAGACTAGACCAACAGCCATTTGGACCTTTTTCCAAGTGATATGTGTTTGATTGATTTAGAATGGATGAATAAGGCCTGGTTTTAGGAAAGGAAGCATGTCGTATAAGAAGCCTAGTCTGATTTCGACAATGCAACATCCTATATAAGGCAAGTGATTGATTGATTGACACTAGTGTTGTTGGCCATGCGAGCAATACTAGGGTTTGATTGATGATGTTTGATAAATGACAGATGTCGTATAAGGAATAGAATCCTGGTTTTGATGATGCCCCATTCCATGTAGGGTATGTGATAGCTGATAAAGATAGTGACATATGATTATCACAAGGCAATTGATTGGTTTGACTGATTGGATATCTTGTCTTGTTTGATGTTTGCGATTGTTTTGAGTATGAAAGATTGATTACTTGGTCTGATCGAAGTGTCCATTTCATGAAAGGATGACTTATTATGAGAGTTGATAGGATGGGCCCTAAGGGACTAACCTAAGCCTCGGGGGTGCATCGAAGATGGCCTTGCCTACGTGAAAGCTCAGAGGCGACGTAGTTTGACCATGCAGACAGTGGATGATGTAAAGAAATGATTTGAATGATATGATGATGTGATTGATTAGGATGTTTGAAAGGATTGATTGAGAAATTTGATTAAGTTGATTGAGTGATTTGGTTGAAGAATTGGGTGATTTGAAGAATCGATTTGGTGATGAATGATGTGATGAATTGAATTGGTTTGAATGAATGGATTGATATGATGAGTTGATTTTATTGCTTGGATTTTTGTAGGATATTTGATTTTTTTGTGATTTTGACATGTTTCAATTTTTTTGGATTTTGACATATTTTGATTTTTTTGTGTTTTGAAATTTTGTGATTTTTTTGAGTTTTTAAAGGTGTTTTGGGGTGTCAATGGATGACAATTTGAATAGCCTTTGGGCTATATACCAATGACAAGGGGAAACCAAGTCTAGGTGCAAGGATACAAATGGGATTGTGTGAATGGATAAATGGATAAGCAATAGTGAATGGAAAGGATGCGTAAAAGGGCAAGGATGTGATCTCCAAGGACTATGTCGCAATAGAATAATGTGCCCCATTGTAGGTAGTATGTTTAGGAGTTGACATGGCAAAGCTTATGGAAATAGGATGATTGGATGGATCATAAAGGATTAGGTATGTCAAGAGATACCCAAAGCATTTTTCAATAGTTTGCCCCCAATCTTTATCAAGATCAAAAGAGAGGAGGGGTGGATGAATGGATTTGATAGAATAGGTATATGTATGTAATGGATAGGATGATGGGATGGAAATGGTATGGAAGGAAATGGCAGGTTAGATGAAACAACATGCCCCCAAGTGTAGGTGGCATAGATCAATCTATGCATGACACCTGTTCGCCAGGTTTTCATCATGGTACTTATCTAAGGCACCTGTTTACCAAGTTTTCACCATTGGATGAAGGGATTTCTCTTTACTTTTTGACTTTTTTGACTTTTTTGCTTTTTGATAGGAGAAGGGGAATATGGATGAGTGGGACTCAAGTGTCTAGTGCCATGAAGGTGATAGTCCCATTGGAAAGGAATGATTTCGTCACATTGACCATGTCAAATGTCAATATACTCGTGAATGTTAGCAAGGGAGTTGTATGAAAGTGAAATGGATAAGATAGATAGTGGATTATGGAGGGAACAATAGTGGATTATGATGTGGATTATGTAGGGGATGAAAGTGGATTATGATGTGGATTATGTAGGGTTTATGCAAAAGCATGGACCATAGGGATATGATAAGTGAAATGTGTTGGATAATAGTTGAATGATGGGGTGATGAAGGTATGAAATGGAATCATGACCAATGGTTGCACATGCCATGTTAAACATGGAAGCATTTGATTGGATGGTAGTGTAGGAAGCAATGGCGATGTTTTCTTAGGAGATGGATGATGTAAGCATTTTGGTATCTACATGGACTTAGTATTTTTATGATTTTTATTTTTCATGTGGGATGGAGGAATTTGATATTTTTGAATGGAATGGATGGAAGAGGATGGTTGGGATTTTTGAGATGTGGATGCCTCATATGACTTGTTTGATTTTTGTTTAGGTACCCATATCATTTTATTTTTGGACTTTTGTTGTGAAGGTATGGGTTTGGATGAATTTTGGAATGTACCTTGCTTTGAATTTTTGAATTTGTTTCCTAAGGCATTAGGACCTTTAGGATTTTTGACTTTATGAAAGGAGGCATCTGAATGTTTGTTTTTGAATCCCATGTGGCAGGTGAAATGAATGGAAGCTTTATGTTTGGACAATGTGTGCATTTGTTGGTCATGATTAGGAATTTTTAGGTGATTTATGGATGATAGGGATGTTAGGTGTTGGAAGCAATGGTGGCAAAGTGGATGGAAGGAAATTTGGAGTTGGAAGGAGTGGAGGTAAAATGGATGGTGGAAGGTGTATGGTCACATGCTTTTGACATTTGTAGGATGATGGAGGTGGAATGGCGACATATGTTTTAGGAATATGATGCGATGTGCAATGGAAAGTGGTGGACTTAGGATGAGTGGATGAAGTACCAACATCTTTATATTGTTTACCTTAGGGTGTGCAGCCAAGACCATATGAGCGTGGAGGTGGGACTTTGACATGTATAGGCTCCAAAATTCCTTGTTCATGAAGGCCTAAGCCTTTACCATGATAATTCATGTTTTGGAGCATGCAATGGATGATAGGACTATGTGTGATATGGACACTAGACTTGAGTTCTTTATTTGATGGAGAAGGTGAAGTGATGGACAATGGTTGCTATGTTCCTAAGGAGGAACATTCATGAATGAAAGAGGATAGGCCAAGTGGATATGATGGATTTGAATCATGGTCAATTGTGGATGATATAGAAGGACCATTAGGATCTTTATTATGTTCATTTAGATCCAAGTTATTTGTGTGATCTTCTATGCTTGCTTGGGATGCAAGTGTCTCATCATGACAAGTGGAAGTTGGTGGATCATAGATGGGTGAGGTGGCAAGCCCTTTACCATGGAATGCATAGAGTTGACTAAGAGGGCCGTCATGGTCTTCTTGATCATAAGTGGGATCATGATCATAAATGGGATCAAGTGTGTTATGGATAGGTTGAATGGAAGTGGTTTGATCTTGATTAGAATTAGGAGCTAATGGTTCTACATAATTTGGATTAGACCCTTGACATATCTCTTGACTTGGAATGGAAATGGAAGTGGAAGTGGATGACTCATGAATAGGCTTTCTGGTTTGTGGACCACATGATGGGGTTGAAGGAATGGACATGACATTTGAATGTGTTGGTTTTTCTTCTGAATCAGCATTAGGATTTGCTAGTTCTAATGCACAGGCAGATTCAGCCAACTAAATACAGGAGGTTGCGTGAGCTCCTCCCCTTCACTTCTGGTTCTGCCACACCAAGGGGGGTTTCCCTATTTGATAAAAATATGACCTTGACTAGCTCAATGACAGAAAGATTTAACTTGATAGCAACAGGCAGAATACTCTCATGTATGGACCAAGATTTGTGTAACAAATCACAAGGTTGGCAACATTCTTGGACATAATGTCTGGTTGGGTATGAGAGCATGCAGGGGTCCTAATCCTAATCCTACAGCTAACAGATGGAAGGAAGAGATAGTTTGAAATGATGTTTGGATGCAAACCTGGACCTGGTGTATAACCTCAACACAGAGCTAGATTGGTGCCTATCGAGGGCTTGGAGTCGGTAGACATACACCTGTGAATGATCAGCATGAATAGCTAAAACTGGATTTCAGGGGGATACACATGATATCTGCCTTATAGATATCTCCCAATACAGAGTGTTAAGCTGTCTATACTTATGGCATCCCTACTGCAGTAAGAAAGATACATGCAAAACTGGAGACAGAATCAGCATAACACATGCAAACATAGCATTATTCATATAAGATTAACCATGAAATCAGTGGATTCATGCCAAATCGTACAACAGGAGATACATAAACTCACAAGTTTAGCTGCACAGAGCAACCAAAACCAGTTGTATCTTATTACAGAGCCAAAATGTCCAGTTTTCAACAACCACTACAATGGTAACACAGTCTACTTATAACAGCCAGAGAGTGTACCACAACAATTAATTACAAGATTGTTACAAAATTTGCCAGATACAAATCCTACAAGAAGAATGGCACTCAAAATTTATTGTAGCAAGGACAGAAGGAACCCTCGAGCCCTACGCCGCCATCTGGGAGTCTTCATGCACGATCAGGCAACTTCACCATTTGTATTCATCACCCATACCCCTACACGACCGTCATTGATGGCTCAACCACCCGCATTTCGCTTGGAGACTGTCGCTGTAGTCAACATGAGGCTTCCCGCTAAAACATCTCCTCGCAGGTTCAAAAATAATGCAAGGGGATTAATCCCACATGCACGGTGTGGAGAGCCTTTCACTACCTTAAAAGCCTGATCGCATACACATCAAGTGTCGAGCGCTTTTGCCGCGCTCGACACACATGCCTTCATCAAAAGCCCATCGCTCAGACCTAAGCCATCGGCTTACCTCAAAAATCTCCCACCGACAATAGTAGTCTGGCCGATCGCAAACTACACTCCCCAAAGTCTTCGGTGAGAGAAAGACCATCGGAGCAACTGAACATTCCTTCGCCAACCTTACCACTCATGCCGATGACATCCATCGGCCAAACATATGCCATCGGCCCAACAGGAAATTCCCTCACCGACTCCAGTTGTCTCGCCGACGCCACCTTCGTCATCGCCCAGACTAACACAGTCGGAGCAACACGAAATACCTCTACCGATGAACAAAGTCACACCGACAGCACCCTGTCCTCCCACCTCCGTCGGTGTGACTTACACCGTCGGAGCAGCATCTCACACTTATGCCGATGACGGAAGTCATCCCGATAACCTTCAGAACACCCCTTCGTCGGTGTGACCAACACCATCGGCCAACCTAAAAGTCTCCCCACCGATGAAGAGTGTCACGCCGACGCCAACAAAGAAAACACACCCCCCATCGAGCCATCGGCCCAACTCCTACCAATAGCCCGCCTCCGTCGGCGAGACCCCAACTGTCGGGCCAACACTTCTCCGTCCACCCGATATACAAAGTCGTGCCGATGGCACATCAGAACCCTCGCTCCCATCGGCCAGACACATATCGTTGGAGCAACAAAAAGAACCCTGGCCGATAGCACTAGTCACAGCGATGACCAACAAGCCTCACCCTACCCCCTTATCGGCTAGACATATGCCCATCGGGAAACTAGAAAGAAGACACGCCGATGACAGAAGTCATCCCGATGGCACATCTCCACCACATCGGTGGAACCAAACAAAATACTCCAGCTGATAGGACAAAGTCTTGGCGATAAACAAAGAACACACCATGCTATTGATATGATCACCAAGACACATGAAAACTCATGCCGATGGGCAGAACATGAAGACCCCCTCTTCAAGAAAGATGATGTGGACGCTACAAAACACTGAAGGGGTGCCAAAACTGGAAAATTTTTTGGATTTTTTGGGATGGTGCCTGCATAAAAATTGCTCAAGAACTGACAGTCAATTCAGGCACCAACAGAATGATCATTGCTAGGTGCCAAGGTAGGTGTTTGATATGGGGATAAGTTGTCCCTAGCTAGTAACCCTTGGATCACATCCTTTGCAAGGGTATGTACAGAAGGATAATGTAGTGGATGGACAATGAGGGTAGATGATGTGGACTCGGATTAGGAGTGCAGTGATAGAATGTACTCATGATGAATGAGGTAGACTTATGTTTCCCTTGTCAAAGGTGGTACTAGAATTTAAAGGTACTTTGTCTTGCTACCAAGGTGGACTTGGATAAACTTGTGAATAGGCTTGGGGTGCTAGAACCCTATTCTCTAGGATTGTCATGGAATGATGCATGTCTTCATATCATTGTATATCTTCTTGTGGGATTAAGACCATGTTGGTAAGTGCTTTCTTAGGATGAATGATGAGATGGAATGATTGGGATGAATGAGATGATTAGGATGAAGGTGATTAAGATGAAGATGATAAGGATGATTGTGTAAGAATGATTAGGATAGGATGAAGGTTGAATGATGAAGATATGAGTAGAACATGATTATGATGATGTCAATTGGATGATGTGTTGGAAGGAATGTTTGGAATGTTTAGAATGAGGGATGACTAGGAGGATCCACTCCCTTTCTCTTCTTTTTGTAACTGTGTTTTTACCAAATGAGATTTATGGAATGTGGGATGTTATGGGGATGACAATGGAATGTGATGAGGCCTAGGCTATGATAGAGGCTAATGATTTAGTCTTTGAAAATTCTAGCTCCAAGAGGGTACTCTCATCTACTAATGACCTTTCAAAGCACAAATTAGTTTTTTCGAGACCTTGGATTAAATGATTGATGAAAGTGAACCCATGAGTTTCAAAATTCACTTGGAAGGGTGGACTTAAACTAGCCATGGAGTATTAAGCCCAAGTTGTGATTGATATGAAAAAGATGTCAAGGTATCTTGGTCCACAGATTTGTACTTGTGATACAGTCAAGCTTCGACAGTTTGTCCCTTTGTTTCGACCTTAGGAAGACTAATGTTTAGGGTCCTCTATAGATGTCAAGGGGTGAATGAAATTGAGTATGTAGTGGAAAGAGGTCAAATATGTAGTGGAATGAAATTGAATACGTAGTGGGTGAAGTATGACACAGTTGCAATCAGATTCGATAGGGTGAGTAGATACTCAAAGTTTTCCCTATGGTTGTGGTGTGTTGTGATTGGGTATGATTAGGATGATTGAATTGGAATGAAGATGATGATGTATGGTGATGAAATGGATGACTTTTGATGGATTAGGGAGAAGTTGATTGGATTACGAATGAATGGCTAGGATATGATTTGGATAGATAGAATATGATTAGGGTTTTCACAAGGATGAATGATGATGTGGAATTGATAGGTATTGATGCATAGGATATGGTTGATTGGATGAGAATGATGTGTAATGACTAGGAATGATGACTAGGATGATTGGGATATGACGATGATGTGATGACTTGGGATGAATGGATGGATAAAATGTTTAAGGGTGAAATTGATTGGGTTGAATGAAGATGTTGATATGTTTATGATGACTTAGGATTGGATTAGGAATGATTAGGATGTGTTTAGGATGTGGTCGATTGGATTGGAATGAAGATGATGGTGTGTAATGATAAGATGTAGATGGCATGGATGGATTAGGAAGAAGTTGATTCAATTATGAATGAAGATGATTACGTGTTTTGACTAGGATGATTAAGATGATGTAGATTAGATGAAAGGGGCGATTAGGGCTTGACTAGGGTGACTTGGATATGATTAGGAATGATAATGATGACTTGGATATGATTAGGATGGTTTAATGAGATGAAAGAGGTGATCAGGGTTTGACGAAGATGACTTGGATGATGGTGAATAGATGAAAGAGGTGATTAGGATAAGTTGGAGATGGTTAGGATATGATTAGGGTATGATTAAGGTATGATTAGGATGAAGTGTAGTGATTAGGGTGATGACTAGGATGATTAGGATGATGTGAATTAGATGAATGAGGTGATTAGGATATGGTGACTTGGAATGTGATTGGGATATGAATGGGTAGAATAGGATTATGATGAGGTGTAATGATGAGGCATGATAGGAATGTGATTAGGATATGATTAGGGATAATGTGGAATGATTAGGAAGGACAAAGAGGATATGACTACGAAGAGGTGGAATGATTGTGAATGATGAATATGATAGATTGGGGTGAGGTGAAAGGATGAAGAGGATGATTAGGATATGATGAAATGTTTAGGATGATGATGTGGCTAAGAAGGGTGATTAGGATACAAAGGTTGAATAATGAAGATATGAGTGGGATGTGATTAGGATAGGATGAGTTGGAATGATGAATATGGCATGATGTGAGATAGATGTAATGATTAGGGTATAATTATGATGAGGTGGCATGAAGAAGATATGACATGAATGTGATTAGGAATGATTAGGATCGATGTTAATTGGATGAAGAAGATGATGTGTAATGATTAGGAATGATGACTAGGATGAATTAGGATTATGAGTGATGATTAGGAATTATGATATGATAAGGATACAATTAGGATGTGATTGAATGATGAAGACATGATGAATAGGATGTGGTGTGATTGGATGAGGATAGCAATGACTATGAGGTGGAACGACGAGGATATGATGAATGGGATGTGATTAGGATGATGTGGAATGATATGGGTGACTTGGATGGATTAGGGTATGACATGGAATGATTAGGGATGATTAGGATGATGTTAATTGGATGAAAGAGGTGATGTGTAATGACTAAGAATGATAGAATATGACAAGGGACTATATGATTGGATGAGGTGTAATGATGAAGATATGATGAATAGGATATGATTCAGATGACGTGGATTGATTAGGATGAAAATGGATTAGGATATGTGGAATGATTAGGAATGATGGATAGGATGATGTAATTAGGACATGATGTGGAATGTGTAGGATAATGGTTAGGCATTGGTTTGACTTGGAATGGGGTTGGTTGGATTAGAAAGAGGATGATGCGGAAGGATGATAATGTAATTGGGATGTGATTAGGATAGGACAAGTGGGATGATTAAGATGGTTGGTTGGATGATTTGATTAGGTATGATTAGGGTATGGTAGGATGTGATTAGGATATGATGTGAATCATGATTAGGGTAATGTGATTAAGATATGATCGATTAGGATGTAATGGATTGGGATGATGTGTAAGGATAATGGGATTAGGGATGTAGTTGAATGATGAGGATATGATGAGGATATGATGATGACATGGAATGAATGTGTGGAAAGAATGTTGAGGGTGATGATTAAGCAAGCACACACATCAATCAAAGAAGACACTTGGCAATCAATTGGTTATTTTTGATGACTCATGATGTTTTGCAAACACTTGTAGACATGCACAATCCTAGGCTAGGCAAGGACTATATTTGTTGAATCCCCTAGCTGCACTTATTTAAAGCGGATAGCTCCAGGATCTTGGTAGCACTGGCTCCCCTCCACGGTACTCACTTCTCACGCATACCAAGTTCTAGGTTTCCCAAGGCTCATCCCCCCACCAAACCTTAAGATTGTCCCTGCTATCTCAGCTAAGAACTGCAAGAATCAAGGAGGCTTCAAAGGTTACCCTTCTACGTCAACAAATAGAGGGTTTTTGGCCACTATACAAAAGGGTTTTAGTGAATATCTGAGGGACCGGTACATCACAAGCATCCGGCAAGCCACTTAAGGCTCTAACTAACCCTACTAGGAGTTTAATATACACTAAGGTATGCCTCCTTTCGAGCTAGCACTATATGGTGAGCGCTCATACCGATTAGACTTGGCTTTTGCCTTATCCTCAACTTATATAGCAGCCTGGATGAAAGTTCTGCTTGGGATCGCAAATGAGTTCTCCTTTTAGATGTGTCTCAAGAGTAGGCCCCTCTAAGGCTTAACAAAGGTGAAACAAACAAACATGCTTTTGATCCCCAGGCTCGTACTAAGTCACAAGGGGAGAGCATACGCATATGAGTTTGCTTCACACTCACATGGGGGTTCTTTTGATCTTATCTTTTCTTAGGTGTGGTGTGATTTTATGTAAGTGAAGTGAAGGGTATATACCTTTCCACTACTCTAACACAAACCACCAAAAACAACAAACAAAATGCAATCCTTTTTATCTTCTTAAATGAGTGAGGAATGCAAGTTAATTTTAAGTCCTAATGAGTGTGAAAATGCAAAGATTGTGGTTCATTTTTAACCCAATGCGTTATAATGCAAAGTTGTGTTCTTTTTAACTCATGAGTGTGAAAATGCAAGGGTTGTGGTTTATTTTTAACCAATATGAGTGAGGTTAATTTTAATCCCAAAATAAGTGTGTAAATGCAAACAAAAGATTATGTTCTTTTTAACCCCAAATGCAAAGTGTTTTGATCATCCACATATAAATAAAAATAAAGCCCTAAATGGTAAGTTTAGTTTGCAAATTAAAATGTTCCTTCCACACCACAAGCTGCAAACCCAGAAATTAGTAATAGAAAAACCTAAACAAAAACCAGAAACCACAGATTGAAACAAAATTTTTCAAAAAAAAACTTCTTGTTTTTACCAGAGCACATGCGTCACATAAAGAACACATATGGTGTACTATCGATCATATGTGTCATAGAAAATGGCTTATGCGGTGCACTGTTAGGCGTATGCGGGTTTGAGAAGTGCATGTGTCACAAAACATAACGCATGCATCACACAATTTCCTACAAATGAAAATGTTAATGTATAGACCTAAAAATAACACGACTTTGTCTAAATAAATATTTTAACTGTTTATTTAAGTCTACCTTCCTCTATCAATAAATAAATAATTAAATTTATTTATTCGATTCATATTCCTCTAAGTTAATTAAATATCAAAATATTTAATTATCTCTTCTAAAGTCAAAATTAAATAAAATCCTTTATTTAATCAAATTCTTCCAAGCAATTAAATAATTCTAAATTATTTAACTAAGTCAAAGTCTATTCCTCCAAATTTAAATAAATAAATTAAATTTATTTAAATCCTCTCACTCTTCAAAAATAAAATATAATTAAATATTTTATTTATTCTTCCAAAATCATGTGCAAGTAAATTAAATAAATTTATTTATTTAATTTGCTTTCTTATCTTCTAATTCCTCAATTAAATAAATTTATTTATTTAATTATGCTTTCTTATCTTCTAAAAAATGTTCAATATCTTCTAAAAATAAATTCTTCTTGTCATACAAAAGCAAAAGCTGAGTTAACTGATTTAAAGATATCAACAAAGCTCTTAAATTAAAAAAAATATATTCTAATTTAAGAAAATAAAAACTCATCCTCATCAAGAAAGCAATTAACTCAACAAAGCTTCCTTTTGAATGACACATGTCCTTCTTCTATTCGCGCACATTCTCTCAAACATTCTCCTCTATTGATCTTCTTATTTCTTCTCAATCATTGATCTTCTCCTTCACAACTCTATAAATACAACCCCTCTTCTTCTATCTTTCACCATCTGTCATTCGAGTAAACTTATGCTGCAGGAAATATAGAGCACCATTGGCACCCCCATTTGCATATCACTTCATCACCTATCATCCACTTCATAGTGTGTTGAAGCTCATCTTCAATCACAACAAGTATCAGAGCCAACTTCTCCTTGTCATCTTGAGGAATCGAAGCGAGGAAGCAAGCTTCCTGAGGGCCATTTTCATCTCCATCAAGATCAAGAAAGAAAAGGCGAGCAATGGAAGGCGTAAGGTAAAGGTTGTAAGTATCGCTTCTTTATTATTAAATCCTTTTACCTTCATATTCTATTGATGTTTTGGGTTTGTTATTGATTTGATTATTCCCATGTTTTACCCATCACATTTTGGCACCCACCATGTGGCTCTTGTCCCTAATCTAACCAAAAATTTGAGTTTCTTAGTGATAGGTTCCGTACAGGTTTCGTACGGGCTTTTGACAGGTTCAATCGGCACATCTAAGCAATCTCGTGGCGCATATACAACCTGTTCTGGCACACACAGTCTTCTGGTGCATACATCTTCCAAGCCGGTGCATTTGATCATTGTTCTAGTGCTTTTATAGTTACGGCGCATACATCTCCTGAATCAGCGCTTTCACCTCTTGTTTCGGCACCTACAAACATTTGGCGCATACACCATCTGAAATGACGCTTTCATACCTTCTCATGGTGCATTTGTTAAATTAATACTTTTGTCTCATCTTCCTGCGCTTTTGACATCTATCTTCATGCATCTGTAAAACGATGCTTATAGCCTCTGTTTCTGCGCATTCAGACTGTATAGCGGTGCATATGATCTGTCACTATGGTTTTTAGAATTTCTTCTGATTTTTTTATTAACGCTAATGTTTGCCTTGTAGGATTAGGAGTTGGATAGATCATTTAGCTACATTGGGTAATTCACTTAGATTAATTAAGGGAAAAAGTAAAAAAAATGCATGCATGCAAATTTCACGTAGTCTTTAACTAGGAGGATAGTAACTGAACCACTGCTATCTTTGCATTGTTGCTTTCTTTCCTAGTTTAGAACATTGCTATCTCACAAACGGAATGAACATTGCTATCTTTTAAACACTTCAAAGTTAACAAATGCGTGAGTGCACAAGTAGATAGCCCATTTAGTTTTTTTTCCTTTTAATTAGGTTTGGATTAATCATTGTCTACTGTGACTGTTGAATGACAATAGGCTTATGCTCTCCCCTTTACTGGGTGACCAGAACGCCAGACTTGTTATTCCATCTATACAACCTTTAGAGGGGCCTGCCCTTGGATGCCTTCTTGTCCAAGTGGGAATGACCCTGAGTGGAAACAAGCTAAAGCCAAGCCCTACCGATCCACTTTAAATAAACTGTGCTTGAAGTGAAAGCTTCCTACAACGAGTGTTGTTGTGTTACACCAATGGCCAACCTCCCGCAAAACCCTCCAAGGCATAACCCTTGGAGGCTGGGAGACTCCATTACAGAGAGTAGTGTCACCGCACGTGTAACCACTCGAACGGTTGCCTTGACTACTTAGCCACTTGTTTGGTATACCAAAAACCCCTATTTGTTGACACAAAAGGCAATGCCTTTGAAGCAGCCCCAATTCATGTGATTCTTAGTAGAGGTAGCAGGGACAATCCTAAGGTTCGGTGGGGGTATGAGCCTAAGGAAACCTGGATCTAGTATGCGTGAGAAGTGAGTGTCGTGGAGGGGAGCCGGTGCTACTAGATCCTAGAGCTACATGATTTGAATATGCACAGCTAGAGGATTCAACAAATACTGCCCTATCCAACCTATGTTGTACTTGTTTTTGTGTCAAAAAGTCCAAAAATACAAAAAAATAACAAAAGATAAAAAGCACGAAAACTTCTATGTGTTTGCTGTGTCTATGCCATAATTGAAAATCAAAAGCAAAAAAGACCAAGTTTTCAACCAAAAATAGAAATTTTTGAAAAATGTGCCAAAAACTTTGCAAAAATAAACTAAAAAACTAGAGCTGTGCATATACATTCTGGAGTTGCATATATATCTCGACCTACTGTGCACTTGAACCGACTTCTTGTGCTTTTGCTACCTATTTCTTCTTTGTAGATGCGCATCTATCACAGTAAGCTTTTCCGGTCTTGTGTCAATTTCTGTAGAGATGGCAAACCAATTAGAATATATTGCTAAAACACTCCAATATCTACAATTGCAAATAAAATTAGGTCCCTCACCCCAAGATTGTATAGCAATTGCTCAACAAATCTAGGTCTTACAATAAGAAATGGCAATCTTGCAAGCTAAACATACCAGTACAAGCTACACCTTGCACCAAAATCATACCTTCTTTTCCTATCTTAATGATACTATTGACAAGGCAAGCACCACCTCAAGTCAGAAATCATATACCTATTGGCAAGAGACACTATGTGGCTTCATGAATGTTTTCATTGATGGCAACAAAGTCCATCCCACACATCCGCAGGACATGGTATGTCTATACTGGAAGTCAGATTTAAGAGTATTTTGGTCTGCTGACCAAGAATAGAGCATGCAGTAAGGTTTGACAATCAAGTCCAAATCTCTCAAAGGAAGTATCTCAGAAAAGTGCGGACTTGGGGAAGTCAAGAGGAGTACCATGACTAATACATTCCAGAGATTAAGCCTCCGGTGATGAAAGAGTGAAGAGATATGAGCACCTAAGTGTTGGGTTCCTATTTGGCAGAGTAGACTGAGGAAGACTTGACCGGTAGAGCATCAGACCTTAATCCGGATAAGATATTGATGGTGATCAAGTTTCTTAAGGGATCATTCATGGTTGGCCGACATGATTGATGACTTATGTAAGCATGGATTCAACCGACAGACCAGAGTTTGGATATATCTTGAGTTTTTCAGATGCCGACTAGAAAGATGATTGAAATCATTGATGCAGATATATATATACCAGATTGATTTCAGTATAAAGGTGTGTTTGGTGTATTGTGAAGTGTGAAGAAAAGTAGAGAGTAGTGTGCAAGTAGCTATACAGGTCCGGAATGTGACAGAACAGCAGCACTAGAACAGAGTAAGAATGAAGTGCAGCAGATTAGTATATTGAGCCTAACCGAAACTAAACCTCAGCATATGTGGATGCTTCTCATCAGTTCAAGTACCTAGTTTATTTCTATAAACTAATGTAGGCAGTGAGCCTCTTGTGAGCAGTGTGCTCGGGCAGTGGGCCCTAATTGGCAAGTGTCATTTTCTACTACCTTATTCTTTTAACAGAGAATATAATCTTGGGTTAGTCACCCCGTGGTTTTTCCCTTAACAGAGTTTTCCACGTCAAAATCATTGTGTTATGTGTATTAATTTTATTTTTGCATTCATGGTTATGCATGCTTATATGATTTGATGCTGCACTAATTGTTAAAGAAGAAAAGAAAGTTAAAATAATTAAGATAATTGATTCACCCCCCCTCAATTATCAACAATTGGTATCAGAGCCAAGTTCCTCCAAACAGAGCCTAACAGCTTGAGGAAGATCTAAGAATCTCAATGGATATGTATGGTATGAGGGAACAACTTCAGTCTGCCTTAGATGATCTTGAACAATCTCACTCCCAAGTAAATAACTTGAAGGAAAGACTCAAACAAGCTGATGATTTCATAAATGAACTAAAAGAGAAACTAAGTATCTCTATGAAAAAGAGAAGGAGCTACTTCAATAGTTAGCAAGTCAAAGTGAAGCCAATAATACTGATGAAGATTTGAATGAGAAGAACAAGTTATGTGAGAAGCTATCAAAAGAGGTCATTATGGTAAGACATGAAATGGAATCAGGGGTTATGAAATTCACCCAAGAAATTGAAGAGAAAAGAAAGACTGAAGATGAACTAAAACAATCTCTCAAGGAGAAGTCAGAAGACTGCCACAAAATGGATAGAATAATCAGACATTTGGAATCTGATCTTGAAGAAGTTAGAGATAATGAAGAACAACTTGAGAATCAAATTGACACTCTTAAAAAGGATCTTCAAACAGCAGATGAATACAAAGAGAAATTCAAGATAAGCTCTGCTCAACTTGAAGTTCTTCTTGAAAGCCAAAAGAGGGTAGGTGACAAGCAAGGCTTGGGGTATGAGAAAAGTGAAAGCTATGGATCTGGACAGAAGAACTCTGGATCAAGAAATCCAAGGAACGGGCCTAGAAGACCTCTGGTAAGGCAACCAAATGCTCAAAGATATCCATCCTTCAATGGATACTACCACAATTGCAATAACTTTGGTCATAAAGCAAATTAGTGTAGAAGAAGAATGACTCAAACTAATTCATCCTTCTCCAGACAGTGTTTTAACTGCAAAAGGTATGGTCACAAATCTCATGAGTGTAGAAATATGCAAATGAACAATTCATTCAATGGTAGATGCTTTGCATGCAATAGAATGGGACATATGGCTAATCAATGTAGATCAAGAGGATACCAGTCAAATATGCAAAGAAATGTTGTTTACTACAATTGCAATAGATCTGGTCATATTGCCAAATTCTGCAGAAGTAAGAATCAGGACAAAAAGGGTCCGGTGCATCATAATCAAAACCAAGACAAAGGAAAAGGAAAAGTGAATGCGGATGAAATTCAAAGGGAGATGAACAAGATTTGGGTAAAGAGAAGTACAGAAAATGTTAGGGATGGATCCGCACCAGAATCTGGTGTTGATATTCCTTCCAGAAACTAAATAGATGAGATCTAGCTCAGGGGGAGTCAAAAGAAAACAATTTCCCCCAGCAAGTCAATTGGTGCCTGAAATTGGCACATGGAAAGTTGCAGATTAAAAGGGCTCTCAAAGAAACATCTAAATAACCTTTGGTAAAGATATGAAAGATCCACAAGGAGTTTGAAAAGGTTAATCATCCAAGATTAATCTGGTTTGACAGTCATCTGGCAAAAGCGGGACCTTCATAGCTAGATCTGGTATAATTCAAATATTTGGATCTGCGGTTAGATGGAATGATTAGAGAAAGGGAGATACATTGTAAGTTATCATTCTAGGTGCATCTCAGTGATCTGGAAAGATCTCTCTCAGAACAAGGAGAACAAGGCAACTGGAATAACTTAAGTTGTGCATTTATTGCAAAATAGAATTAGGGTTTGTACAGAAATAAAAGGGTTCTTTTGTTCATCATTTGCACATTTGCATTCGAGAAGAAGAGAGAAGAAGCTCTGCAACAAAATTGTCACAAACCTCTCAAAGATCAACCACAGAAGTCAATTCATCCAGCAATCCAATCCGGCTCATATTATGAACCCTAGAAGTGTAAAAGGTATTTTCCGCTCTTGAATATCTCTCTTTGAATCTTTTGAAAGATGGGTACTCTGAATGTTGTGAAGATCATTGATAGGCCGCACCCTAAATTCAAGAAACATCCCTACAAATCCCTAGAAGTTGATCCCCTAGGTGCATTTTCTAGCATTCTGCATGGGGTTCTGCATGTAGAAGATGTTAGGGCATACATTCATGCAAACATTGAAGAATTTGGGGAATAAAAGTTGATGGATATCTACCACAAGCAGTTAATAGATGAATCATTTGAACTCAAACCTCAGTACAAAGCCATCTAGGATAAGCATTTCAGACATTACATCCATTTCCCCTATTTTGCAGAAGATGAATGGGTCCGGTATGTTCTGAGTAGAATGCATGACAACTTTATGTGGTTGATGAGGCCATTCAAGATAACCAAGGATGCAATTAGGGTGGTAACCGGATTATACTCATCCAGTGGGTTGCATGCTCTCAAATCAGTCAAAAACCAAACTGTGAGTGAGGCTACCGGATCAAAATTTGACAAGAGAGCAATGACTATAGAAGATATCACTGATCTGGTTATCAAGTTTGTATCTATGATAATTGGCTATAAGATATATCACTCCAGCAAGGAGAATTCTATATCTGAAACTACAATCTATGTTGCTTATCAGATGTTAAGGGAAAATGTAGATTATGATCTTTGTGAGCTTCTTCTAAGCCAATTGTTGGAAAACCTACAAAAGATCAAGAAGGACAAGAAGAACTCATTCAAGTATGGTGGGCTGATATTATGTTTATTCTTTTACTTTATGAATTAGCTCCCTGGATCCAGTGGTTGGATATGGCAAAATGATAGACCAGTAGCCATACAAATCAGAGATTATATGCATGGGCTTGGTGATGCCAAGGCACAGAATATAGTACTCTGAGGGTACTTCAAGAACTCTCAAAGTATGATGCAAGCTAGAGAAAGAATCCACCAATCATTGGTTGAGAAGTACAAGGATACAATGTGCTTTATGGTAGACACTTATCAATGCCTGATGGAGGCAGTGGAACCGAGAATAGTGTGGATCATGCTAATGGGGTATGAGGTTGATGAGAAAATCCTAGAGCTACACATCCAACACCTGCTGAGTCAGCCCAAGGACCCTAAGGCAGAAAGGTTTGGAACCTTCCAAGCGCTGAGTGTAAAAGTTCATGTTGAACTAAGACAGCCTGAGATCAAAAGAAAAGTAAGAAGAGAAGTAGAAGAATTCGCCAAGAGGCATGGAATACCAAAGGAGGCAGTTGATGCCAACAAAGAGAAGATGGAAAGGGCAGAGAAAGAAAGGCAAGAAATAGAAAAAGAAAGTGCTCCGGTGCAAGCCCCCTCCCAGACCAAACCCTCCAGAAGCTCTACACCTGCCACCTCTAAGAGCCAAAAAGCATCAAAACCAGAAGCCCAGACATCCAAAAAGGGAGAGAAGAGAACAAAGAAAAAGGCCACAAGGTCCTATATGAGTCAGAAGGATGATGAAGAAACTAAGACCAATGAAGAAGTCAAGAAAATGAAGAAGAAGAAGAAAACATCTGGTGAACCCTCTATCAGTCATAGCAAGGAAGAAGAAGTAGAAGAGTTTGTTGAAAGGCCTACTATGTCCATTGATGATGTAGTCAAGGCAGTTATTGTGGATAGGAATCTGCAACCAATGATAGAATTCTATGATGAGTATAATGACGCAGATAAAAGGATCTTGGAAGAAGCCACAGTTAAGTACTTAAACATATATAATAAGGCATTTATTGAAATCATCTCTCTAATTCCCAAAAGTTTAGAGAAGGAACTTGAATTGAGAAAGGAGAATGCCAAGGCAAAGGACTTAGAGATCAGAGAACAGATTGCTATCCAACTCTATCCTTCCATTACCCCTAAACAAATGAACATAATCTTCAAGGACTGCAAGGATGAGTCCCGGAGCAAAGCAAGAATGGACCAGCTTATGCTTGGAGAGACAGATCGAGTTGCTAAAGAAATAGAGGACATTCTCTGGAATGCATTTAAAAGATTCAATCTTCCTGTCATAGAGGACTTAGGTGATAAACATTCTACCATGGATGACAAAGGGCTAAATACTAAGAAAGATGCAGAAGAGCCCAAAGAGATGGATAAGGAAAAGATTAAGGACTTGGATTCCTCTGTTCCAGAAGATGAAGTCTATGGAGAAGTAGACACCTCTCTTTCGGATCCCCCTGCTGACTCCGAAATTGAAGGAGAAGAAAGAAAAGAAGAGAGAATCAGTCACGAAGAAGAAGTAAAGGGAAGAGAAGAAGATCAAACAAAGAAGACAATAGGTGACAATGCTAAGACTGCAGAAGGGGAGAAAACTCTGTCTCCGGCAAGAGACACTGCAGAAGCACTCAAAGACTTCCTGACAAAAGAAACAATAGAATTAGATGAACCAGAACTGCTTCAAGGACCATTCAATTTTGATTCCCTCTACCCAGTTCAAACAATGAAGATAGCATCCTTTGCCCAAGCAAAGGCAAAGAAAAACTTCTGAAGTCTCACATGGAAGACTGTGAGCTAATAGAGATTGCATCCGGTGTATTAGAGAAGATCATGCCATCCTTCCAAAAGGATTCTTTAGCCTCCTCATCTGGTAATCTTAAATCTCTTGTTAATTCTGTTAATACACATTTTGACTCTTTAGAGAAAGCAGCAGAAGAGAAAGTTCGAAAAGAGTTTTTGGGTAAGAGATTCTCTGAAGTACAAGGGCTGATAACAAATGATAGGAGAAATATGGATATTGGGATAAAGAGCTTAGAAAATTCTCTTAAAGATGGTGAAGAAATATATAAATTTTTTTTATCTTGGTCTAAAGTGACAAAGGATATTGAGAAGAAAGTGAAAGAACAAGAGGATAAACTGTCAAACTTATCTCAAAATTTTGATCCTCTCACCACATCCATAATAAACTAGGAATGTCAGACTATTGCCATTCTAAATGAACTAAAGAAACTTGAAAAGGAAAGGAAGAATATAATAAGCAGGATGGGTGAACTTAGAAGGATACTTATCCCTAAATTAGAGGCCATGCATGAGGCCCTAACTGATGCACAGACCATAGCCTGGACTAGTGATCCGACAGATCTAAAGAGGGTAGAAGCTTTTGCATTCCTATTTAGTGGTCACATCTCAATTTTGGACAGGATGAAGCAGAGTTGGGCAATAGAATTTGTCTAGTTGAAGACAACTTTTACAGATATACTTCAGTATATGTAAGTATAACATGTATATATACTTATGTGGCTAAGTATAGTTGGATTTTTGGGAATTTTGGTGTGCAGATTCTACCCTTTGCCATTGATGTCAAATGGGGAGTGAGAAGCAGTGAAAAATGAGGAATCTAGCTAAGGGGGAGCTCCGGAAAAGTGTACTTTAGAATAGAGCATCAACCAAGGGGGAGTGAGGTGTGACACTTAGTCATTTTTTGCTAAGTGTTGCCATCAATGACAAAGGGGGAGATTGTTGGTAAGAGACACTATGTGGCTTCATGAATGTTGTCATTGATGGCAACAAAGTCCATCCCACACATCCACAGGGCATGGTATGTCTATACCGGAAGTCAGATTGAAGAGTATTTTGGTCTAGTGACCAAGAATAGAGCATGCAGCAAGGTTCGACAATCAGGTCTAGATCTCTCAGAGGAAGTATCTCAGCAAAGTGCGGACTTGGGGAAGTCAAGAGGAGTACCATGACTAATACATTCCAGAGATTGAGCTTCTGATGATGAAAGAGTGAAGAGATATGAGCACCTAAGTGTTGGGTTCCTGCTTGGCAGAGTAGACTGAGGAAGACCTAACTGGCAGAGCATCAGACCTTAATCCAAATAAGATATTGATGGTGATCAAGTTTCCTGAGGGATCATTCATGGTTGACCAACATGATTGATGATTTTTGTAAGCATCTCTTTGATACGCATCACTTAGTAAGCATGGATTCAGCCGATAGACCAGAGTTTGGAAATATCTTGAGTTTTCTGGATGCCGACTAGAAATGATTGAAATCATTGATGCGGATATATATACCAAATTGATTTCAATATAAAGGTGTGTGTGGTGTATTGTGAAGTGTGAAGAAAAGTAGAGAGTAGTGTGCAAGCAGCTATACAAGTCTGGAATGTGACAGAACAACAGCACTAGGATAGAGGAAGAATGAAGTGTAGCAGATCAGTATATTGAGCCTAACCGGAATTGAACCTCAGCATATGTGAATGCTTCTCATCAGTTCAAGTACCTGGTTTCTTTCTATAAATTATTGTAGGTAGTAAGCCTCTTGTGAGTAATGTGCTCAGGTAGTGAGCCCTAATTGGCAAGTCCCATTTTTGTACTACCTTATTCTTTTAACAGAGAATATAATCTTGGGTTAGTCACCCCGTGGTTTTTCCCTTAACAGGGTTTTCCACATCAAAATCATTGTATTATGTGAATTGATTTTATTTCTACATTCATGGTTATGCATGCTTATATGATTTGATGGTGCACTAATTGTTAAAGAAGAACAGAAAGTTAAAATAATTTAGATAATTGATTCATCCCCCCTCTCAGTTATCAACAATACCACCTCGTCTACTAGTCCTCCTTCACTATCTTCTAAGACACATATCCCAAAACATACCAGTCCTACACCAACACCGCCATCTAGTTCCTCAAACTCTAAATGGGCAACCAAAAAAGAATCAGATGAGTTTTGGGAAATATATTTCCAAATTTATACAGTAAAAGAAAAGCTATGGAGAAAGCCAAATCCACTCATTCATGTACTCCTACACCTATGAAGGATGTGATCCAAGGACTATTAGTAGAGAGTCAACCATGTCCCCAAATTCCAGTCCTTGACCTTACCAAAGATTCTTCCAATGCCATGTCAAATCCTACAACCCCTTCATGTCATCCGCAACCCCTTGAGCTTATCGAAGAACCTCCTACCATGAACCAAAGTCAAGGTCCATCGAACATCCATGCTGTCAACCAAGAATCTATCCAAGAGCTATCCACTTCCATTCAAGAAGACCAAGAGCTATGTCAAGACCACACCTTAGAGCATGTGGAAACATCCACCGTTTGTCTAAATCAAGATCAAAACACCCCCATCCAATTTCAAACCATTCATAACCTTTATCTCTTCCATGATCAAGATACTATCTTTGATGAAGAAGCTGTCCATGAGCAACTTGATCCTATACATGAGAAGGAAATCCAACTCCAACCCATCCATAACCTTTATCTATTCTATGATCAAGATATTCCCTATGAAGAAGATGTCCTTGAACAACTTGATCCCATACCCATCTATGAGCAAGAAACCTCCATTACTTCTATCCCTCTTCCATCTAATCCCATCCATGATCCAACAACTTTCACTTCCTCTGATGAGACACTTACCTCCCAAGTGCACATGAATGATCAACCCAATAACTTAGATCCTAAAGAGCATAATGATGATCAAGATTCTAGTGATCCTTCACCATCCATTATTGACCAAGCTAGAAATCCATCGTCCTATATCCTTGGGCTTACTACCTTCAAGCATGAATGTTCTTCCTTAAACACCAACAACCATTATCTGTTATCTCGCCTTCCTAATCCAATAAGGAACTCACTGCTAGTGCACCTATACATAATTCCATTGTCCACCGCATACTCCAACATATGAACTATTAGGGTAAAGGCTTAGGCCTTCATGAACAAGGTATTTTGGAGCCCGTCCATGTCAATATTCCTCCTCGCTCATACAGCCTTGGATACATACCCCAAGGTGAACAATCTCAAGATGTTGGTACTTCCTCCACTCCTCCTAAGTCTACCACCTTCCATCACAAACCCTATCATATCCCTAAAACATATGTGGCCATTCCACCTCCATCATCCTACAATTGTCAAAAGCATGTGACCATACACCTTCCACCATCCAATCTACCTCCGCTACTTCCAACTCCTAATAGCCCTCCATGCATTTTACCACCACTACTTCCAACACCTTATCCATCCATCTATAAACCCTCTAAATATCCCAATCATGGCCAACAAATGCACATGTTGTCTAAACAACGAGCTTCCACCAACCTCACTTCCACGATCCCCAGGGGATTCAAAAGCACAAATTTGGATGCCTCTGCCTATAAAGTCAAAAATCCTAAGAGTCCTCATGACCTAGGATACAAAAGCCAAGAATCAAAGAAACATCCATCTCAAAAGCTGCATACACCCACACACCTCAATGCCAAACTGAAAAAGGTGTGGGTCCCCAAGCAACAGGCAATTACCTCCAAAGCTGCACACAAGCTACATACACCCAAACCCATACCTTCACAAGCAAATTCTAAAAGAAAAATGGTTTGGGTACCTAAGCAAAAATCCCTCAAGTCAAATGAGGCATCCACCTCTCACGAATCCCAACCATCCACTTTCTCCTTTTCCTTCCAAAAATCGCATTCCATCCAAAAGTATCCAATTTCTCCATCGCACAAGACAAGCAAAAATCAAAAAAATACGAAGTCTATGTGGGTCCCTAAAGGCCTATATCATTCATCCACCAAGAAAAACTCTTCATTTCTTCCTATGCCACCTTCCCATCATCAGCTTCAATGTTTTTCACAGTATGTGCAACCGTTGGTCATGGTTCCCTTCCATTCCACAACACTTCCATATAACTCCATCTCCCCTCTCTTCCACTACTATCCTACATATCTTCCTCATCCTATAGTCCATGATTTTGCATAAACCTTCCTTCCATCCTTGCATAAGTCCTTTTGTATTTTGCATCATCATCCACTATTGCACCTTCCATAATCCGCTATCTACCTACTCCATCTCACTTTCATGCAATCCCCTACCAACATCTGTGAGAACACTTGACATAGTCCATGCAACAACATTTCTAGCAGGACTATCACCTTTCAGGGAACTACATACTTGAGTCTCTCCTTTCCGTGTCCACCTTCTCCCATCCAAAAATTCAAAAAAAAAAATCAAAAAAAGTAAAGAAAAATCCCTCTGTCCAACGATGAAAATCTAGCAAATAGGTGCCTTGGATAAGTACCATGATGAAAACCTAGCAAACAGGCGTCATGTGTAAGTTGATCTTCTATGTCACCTACACTTGGGGGCACCTTGTCTCATCAGCATATCACTTTTCTCCTACCAGCTTCCTTCCATACTATTTCCTATCCTATCCTCCTACTGCTATCCATTACATACCTATCTTGTCGTGTTCATCCATCCTAAATCTTCCTTTCCTCTATTTTTAATCTTCATAGAGATTGGGGGAACAATGTTGACAAATGTTTTAGATGTCTCCTAACATACCTTGTCCCTCCAAACCACACAAATCCTTCATTATCCTCTCATCTTCCTGCATCATAAGCATTGTCATGAAAAATCCTAAGTATTCTACCTATAATGGGGCACATTATTCCTATGCGATATAGTCCTTGGAGATCACATCCTTGATTCCTTCTATCCACTATTGCCCATCCCCATACATACCCATTCCATTCTTTATCACCCATACATCTACATATCTGTGGTGTTTCCCTTGTCATCAGTATCTAGCATTAAGGCTATCAAAAATTCTTATCCAGTATCCTGTCCACAATGTCAGCCTAGCATAGCCTCTGTCATCAATGTTATCTGTTCCATATTTGATCCATAGTTGTTCCATATCTGATCCATATCTATTCCATAGCTTATTGATATCTATTCCATATCGTGTCTCATCCGATCCATATCTTAGGTCCATCAGAGTTCTCTCCGAACTGTGTTGCCTCTACGTCATCACGTAGGCAAGGCCATTTAGCAATGAGCCCTTGAGGCACTAGGTTAGTCCCTTAGGGTCTGTCTCTTCATATCTATTTGTCGTCTCACCCATAATAAGTCAATCCTTAGTTTTCACTAGGGGAAACTCCTTGCCCTAGTTGGAGATTTGGATTCTTGAATGCCACCTATTCTAAGAGGATACCAATAAAGGATTGTGATAACTTTCACTAGACAAGCGCACGTAGCAAAGTAAGCTCCCCAAAACAACAAAAATCTTGGCACAGAACATCAACCTATCCAAAGCAAAGCAAAACACTATACCGAAACACTCAAACTAATTCTATATCAATTATGGCAAAAAGACACATCTAATGCAAGAATGCTTTTGTAAACAGGTTAACTTAACAAAGTCTTGGATTTTTGTTATTATATCTTTCTATGCTACTCGAGGATGCCATAAGCTAGAGATACTATGATGGGAGCATAATCTTTTTCTTTGTCTACTATCTATGGATTAAACTTTAGTAATGTGATAAATTTTGTCTAAAGACATGATCAACAAAAGATCATTGAGAACTCCAAAGGTCTAAACATGAAAAGGGGCAATCCTTGTATGTTGAAACGCAAGAAGTACTCATGTCATCTAGATTCAAGTTTGACTAGATGCTTGTATCAACTTGCTATATCAAAATCCATGTAAGGAATACTCAGGTCATCTCAGTTTAATTATACTTAGATGCTTGCATTTCCTTACAACATTTCAAAAAGAGAGAAAAAACAAAAAGTGCCCAATGATGAAAGCAAAGTACTTGCAATATCAAGATGACACATATCCATATCCATATCCATAATGTATCCAATTGCATTCCATATCTATATCCATATCCATATCCATATCCAATTGCATTTTACATCCTTATCCCATACAATAAAGATTATGTGCAGAGTATCAATGTTTGCAAAAGCTTGTGATTCCTTCTGTTGAGTCATTCTGAAATCAATCAAATTTCTATCTATCATTATATCTCTTGTCAACAGTTCTAGTTGTCAATCTAAGCAATGATCCAAATGTAAGTCTATCCCTAATCCATACCAATTATGTTAGTCAATCTTGTCAAATGATCCACTCACAATCAGTGGTCTTGATCCTTGTTTGGTTTTAAACCAACTTAATCAGTTATAATCAAACATTTGTCTTATACAGGATGTAGCATTGTCAAAATTAGACCAATACATGCGTCTTACATGACATGCTTCATTTCCTGAAACCAGACACTATCCTTTGTGTTGCTCTAGGGATCTATCATTCCCTACCATGACAACATTGTTGTATATCATTATCAGTATATCGTTGGTTTACCGCTTGACAGGGGCAATACCTTGTTTGTTCTTGTATCATTTGTGCATACTTGCTTACTTGCTTGTGTGTGTTATCATTTTATCTTGCATCGCGTATCATTCGGCTCTTTCTTCAAACCATTTTTTTCTTCATCCTAACATATCTTCCACCTTCTTCTTTGTGAGATTGTTCGTCTCACGCCCTTTGCCTTCTTCCCGTCCAATCTCTCAAGGGGGCATCCTATCGTCATTAAACTTGTACCAGGGGCAAACTGGGGCATGTATCATTTCCAAACAATCTTATTCTTTGAAACAACGTGATAAAACACATTGCATCAAAGAGGGGCAAAATGTATACACCTTAAAATGACACGACTTTGTCTAAATAAATATTTTTAATATTTATTTAAGTCTACCTTCCTCTATCAATAAATAAATAATTAAATTTATTTATTCAATTCATATTCCTCTAAGTTAATTAAATATCAAAATATTTAATTATCTCTTCGAAAGTCAAAATTAAATAAAATCCTTTATTTTATTAAATTCTTCCAAGCAATTAAATAATTCTAAATTATTTAATTAAGTCAAAGTCTATTCCTCCAAATTTAAATAAATTAATTAAATTTATTTAAATCCTCTCACTCTTCAAAAATAAAATATAATTAAATATTTTATTTATTCTTCCAAAATCATGTGCAAGTAAATTAAATAAATTTATTTATTTAATTTGCTTTCTTATCTTCTAATTCCTCAATTAAATAAATCTATTTATTTAATTTGCTTTCTTATCTTCTAATTCCTCAATTAAATAAATTTATTTATTTAATTATGCTTTCTTATCTTCTAAAAAATCTTCAGTATCTTCTAAAAATAAATTCTTCTTGTCATACAAAAGCAAAAGTTGAGTTAATTGATTTAAAGCTATCAACAAAGCTCTTAAATTAGAAAAATATACTCTAATTTAAGAAAATAAAAACTCATCCTCATCAAGAAAGCAATTAACTCAACAAAGCTTCCTTTTGAATGACACATGTCCTATTCGTGCACGTTCTCTCAAACATTCTCCTCTGTTGATCTTCTTATTTCTTCTCAACCATTGATCTTCTCCTTCACAACTCTATAAATACAACCCTCTTCTTCTATCTTTCACCATCCATCATTCGAGTAAACTTATGCTACGGGAAAAATAGCGCGCCATTGGCACCCCCATTTGCATATCACTTCATCACCTATCATCCACTTCATAGTGTGTTGAAGCTCATCTTCAATCACACTAAGTATCAGAGCCAACTTCTCCTTGTCATCTTGAGGAATCGAAGTGAGGAAGCAAGCTTCCTAATGGCCATTTTCATCTCCATCAAGATCAAGAAAGAAAAGGCAAGCAATGGAAGGCGTAAGGTAAAGGTTTAAGTATCTCTTCTTTATTATTAAATCCTTTTTACCTCCATATTCTATTGATGTTTTGGGTTTGTTATTGATTTGATTATTCCCACGTTTTACCCATCACAGTTACCAAAAAACCTAACCAGTGAAATAAAATTATTTTTGCACGGACTAAAACTAAACCCTAGGACTATAAGGTATGTCCCTGAGTGCCAGCAAGATAGAAAACTTCTAGGCCTCAATAAGATTTACCTAGCTTGCAAAATGACTAAATAAAACCCTAGATGATAAGCTTTAATCCCTTCTTTGAAAACTAAATGCCCTTTTTAAGAAAACCCACTACTTAAAAATGAAACCCTAGTAGCTAATAAAAATAGAGAATCTTTTAGACTAACAGACCCTACAAAAACCAATTAGCAACCTGCAAAACAAACTAAGTTAGGGTTAGATAAACCAAAACAAAAAGCTTGAACCCTGAACTAGAACGTATGCATTGCAGAATGATGTGTATGCAGTGTAGTTTCCAACTTATGTGTCACGTCGTACTTCGTATGCATCACACGAAGAAGCGTATGTGTTGTACTGCTCAGTGTATGCATCGTACAAACCTACAAATTAAAAACCCCTAAATTTGTGGTATGTACAAACAATTCACGTCAGGTTCACCAATGTAAGCAAGGAAAAATCTATCCTACAGTCCTAGAACAGCAGAATAAAACCCTACTCAAGTAATGGAGACCTTAAACAACCTAGAAATGCAACTATGAAAGCATAAAACCCTAGAATACCTAATACATTTCCTCCATTACTGCTAAGCTAAGCTATGGAGAATGTACTCAAACTTGCAAACTGGCAACTAAGGAATGAGAGCTCAAGAGTAGACAAATGCACAAGTCAAATGCTCAAAGTGGTGAAATGTCAATGGGAGAGGGTGGTTTTATAGAGGAGGAAATTGGAATGGAGGGTGGAGATTTAGAGTTGACTTTGGAGGGAAATCAAGGGCTAGGATGAGTTAGGGTTTTCCTCCACAAGAGGATAAAATAGAATTTAAAATTCACAAATATGGTGAGGTGGGAAATGCTTAAATTAAATAAACTTGATTAGTTTATTTAATTCATTTGAAGAAGGGGACATGTGAAAGGGAATTTTGATGGGATTGATTTATTTATTTGATTAAATCAAGTGAAGGGGACATTAGGGTATGAACAAATAATTAAATAATCAATTGAAATTAATTATTCAATTATAGAAGAAATATGGTCAAGTGGACAAAAGGGATGAAATTAAACTAGTTGAATAATGGGATTTGAAGGGGAAATTTGTCCTGTCACATTTGCGACATGAGGACATTTTTCAGTGTCTACAGATTGTATTTAACATATGCAAAATATGTTGCGCAAGATTACTTTCCCCTACTTAATCTAGATGCTACTAAATTACTAATGCAAGAATAAATGCAAAAATGATGTCCTAACAAAGGAAATAAACCTGCAAAACACCTATTAGTAGTCTTAGCATACAATCTTGGACATTCGAAAATAGCTGCACCACAGATTAGTAACCAAATTAGTCCAAAAAAATAAACCCAAAGTGCCATATGTAAATGTGTAGAAATAGAGAGAAGGTGTGCAGAAAGATAGCTCATATGCGATGAAATAGAGGTTAAATGCATAGAAAGATAGTATTTTCTCCTGTAGGATTAGTTTTTGGTATGGATGTGCAAGACTGGAACACAAATGAGCAAGAACACTCTATTACGACTGTAAACACACAAAAACTCAAATTTTTATGTTAAATTCAGGGCAAGGCCCCACGATGGGTGCCAAAAATGTGATGATAATTTGGAGAAGAACAATAAAAACCTATTAATCTACCACAATACTCTAAATTTATACTCAAACCAAAATCACCAATGAAACTAATAGAAAAATGTAGAATTTGAAACAAACGTGATTTATACCTTCAAACTTAGATTTCTCCTTCATATCCCATTGTGTCATATCTTCTTGAGATCTTGATTTTGCTGATTGTAATTATGCTCTCAAAATGCACTTCTTTGTTTCAAGATGACTCTAAGATGAATGGACTTGTGGTGGATTTTATGCAAAGTGAATGATTCTACAATGGTAAACTATGATAATGATTTATATGAAGCTAATGCAATGCAACAATGGAGATTGCTAATGCTAATGATATGCTAATGGAGATTTCTAATGATAATGATATGCAACTAAAAGCCAAAGGCACACTTTTGATATTTGATATGATTTCTGCAACATGTAAGTATTATCTCTCTTGTGTTGTTCAAAATGAGGATGAGAGGCTTCCTTTTATAGGCAAAGGATGGCTTAGATCCAAGTGGCAAAAGGTCAATGGTTGAGGAATTGGTCTTGTGACATGTAGGGTCAAGATTGAATTGGTTGGATGAGGGGAGATACAGAAGGAGGATATTCCTACTACATTGACAAGATGGAGAGATATGTGGGACAAGGAGCCACATGGCGAGATGCTCACAAAGACCATGAGAGAAAGATGGAAGGAGTATCTATTTGTTGGGATGTTGGAGGGAATATAGGACTCATGAGACAAGTGTCTCATAGTCAACTTTGACCATAATGATGTGGAGAGACCAACTTCTACAAAGTAGGGATCGTTGAGAGGAAATAGGGCATGTGTTGAGGATAAATGTTTAATTAAATATTATTAATATTTAATTTATGGTGCAACATGGAGGTGAGGTGTCAAATGATGTGTAGGGTGATGTGGACGAATGATGTGGATTTTAGGAATATGACTTTGTCTTAGAAGAATAATTAAATAATTAGGATTATTTAATTAGAGATAACTTTAGAATAAATAAGATATTTAATTAAATAAATAAATTTTATTTAATTATTAGAAGAATAGGATAAATGTGAATCAAATAAATAAATTGGTATATTTATTTATTGATAGAGGAAAATAAGAATAAAATAAATATAAAATATTTATTTAATTTATCTCGAGCCATTTTTAGGTGTATACAGTTTATATTATATTCAAATGGAATACACCATGAAATTTAACTTTAAATTTTACCTCTAAAAAAGATTGGCCTTGCTCATCTCCTTCTCTACCCCTTGATGTCTATGCTTGTGCTCTTGTCCCAACCCCTCAACTTGAGTTATGGACCTCATTGCCTCAGCTCGTGAAGGCAACGTATGAGGGACATTATACTCTAAAGTGTTGAGGGGTGGCTCACTACTCAACCCAAGAGGACCTAAGCAGAACTGATTGCAAAAAAGGTAATGATGAGGCACATAAACATGTGTGGACAAGGAAAGTCTAGTAATATCAGGTGATCCAATATGATCGCCAATATCATGTGGCTATGCAAACTAAGTGGTCTATGTAATCAAGTGCTTGGTCAAAGAGTGTATGGCAATGAGGCCCTACTGTGTTGCATTTGCAACAATGTTGGGGTGCTAAATTGGAGGTGGAGAAGGGATAGCAGGAAGGGGAATAAAAGGACCTTGCATTTGTCTCATTTTCCTAGGTCTATCTTGAGGCATTCCCTTACCTACTCCCTAGGACTCTCTAAAATCAAAATAATTCACATGGTGACCCATTACAAACTCTACATATAGTTTACAAAGGAAATATAAAGGTACATCAAAATTGTTGTTGGGTGGTTTATCAAAAACCATCCACCAACGATCCCAAATATTCTGAGTAATACCCTGATGTGTACACCATTTGATTGAATATTTAGGCTTATAAACATCAACATGTAATCTAGTTTTAGGATTGACAAAATATTGGGCTAACATAGCTTTGGTAATGTCTAACTCTTTCACTTGGTCATATGATAAACCATTAGCATATTCTACCTTCTTGGTTTCTCATCATTGCCTAAATGATTCATGTTGGCTTGTGAGTGTTCGAACATAAGTAATAATCCCCTATAAGTTTGATGTCATTGAAGACAATCGAGGGTGGAGGCAATAAAATTTCTATAATCCTACTTATTTCATCAATATTTATTTCAATTTTCTCTTGGATTGTTGGAGTGTTTGGTGGGGGAGGGTTTGGGTTTTTATGTTCTTCATCTATTTTACCTATTTAAAATATAAAACATACCAATTTCGAATGTAAAACAAAAAAAATTCAATTGATTTATAAAAAAAATAAAAAAAAAGAGAAGAATGAGACCTTACCTGTTTGAATTTGCCTCCTTGAATTGGATATCTGTCCTACTTATCTGATATCCATTTTTAGAGACCTCTATGTTTTCCAAGCTGTGGGTTTTGCAAAACACAGGCCCTTTTTTTTGTAAAACGGATATCTATTTTAGGTTACACAAAATGGATATTTGTTCTAAACAGATATCTATTCCAAATGGATATTTGTTCCAAATGGATATCCATTCTAAATGGATATCCATTTTGGTTTGGTATTCCAAACCAAAATAAATATCCTCTCCAACCCATAAGAAAGTCAAACTTCAATATTTCAAGATTTTGGCAATGTAAAACACGTTTTTTCTTCCTATTACCACTATTTGGCTCGTGATGATCCTGTACTCACCCCAATGTTTCATGCAAAAAGTCCAGGAGAATGTCCCCTCAAGTGAAATTACAAATTCAAAATGGATCCAACAAAATCCCCACAAATTTGACCAAATCAAAGCACAACATGTGAATATTCAATCTAAGATCCATCAAGATGGTTGACCCATAACAAGCCATAGAAAAATGGCCACCAAAATGGACAATGAAGTATGTTGTCAAGAGAAGAACTTACACAAATCTCAAGAGGTACAAAAATCACTGGCCACATAGTACATCAAGATAAAAATTCCACATGTGAAGTGTCATCAGAAAGAATAAATAAGGTCACTCAAACCCCAATGCAAAACATTCCACCACAAGGTGAAAAACTCAAAGAATGGACAAAGCCTCAAGACCATAGATCTTATAGCAACCTTGGTCCAATGAATCAATACCCTTGAGGCTAAGAGTGTTGAACAAAATTGCCAAAAAAATTTGAGGAAAAACCTAGGGTGCAAGGAAATCATTTCATTGACAAGATTGAATCAAACCAAGGGGCAATGCAAAATTCCCCTCATCTAAACTTCCATGAAACATTCAAGGCTCTCTTGCCCTCACCATCCAACATGACAAGTCTCAATCAAAGAGGTGGAATTCCTATGATGTAAAATCAACTACAAATGATCCCACCCAATCTTCAAAACATAAACATGATGCCATCTAGTTATCCAAATTTTTTAGGATATCAATAATCTAGCGTACCCCTTCAACAAGTGCAACAAGGTCCACCTGAAGGGATAATTTTTTGAGGAATAATACCCTCTATGCATAACCCCCTCTTAGGAACATACCTTGAGTATTTAAAGGAGCCTCTTGACTAGAACATTCGTCAAGCCATACTACCACATCCTCTCCCTGAGCTTCCAAAATTTAAAGGAGAGGGTGATCCAAACTCTCATATCAAGACATTCATCACAGTAGTATGGGAATTCCTTCCTTGGGATGGGGTGGTAGAAAATAATTTTCCAAAGACTCTGGAGGATATCTCTTTGGATCGGTACTATCAACTTCCATAACCATTGATCCACTCTTTTAGGCAACTCATCAATCAAGTTTTGACTACCTTCGACATAAACAAACTAGTTAAGATAGGAATATGAGAATTTCTAGCACTCAAACAAGAAGCCAATGAGTCAGTTGCACACTTTATCACACAATGGAGGAAAGCTCTATACTCTTCACCAAGCACACCAAACATGGATCATAGAGAACTTTGTAATCTCTTCTTACATGCTCTAAAAATGACATATGAGAACAAGTCCAAAAGTTCCCTTACAAATCATACAAAGAAGCACTTGAAATTGCCCTTAGAATTGAACAAGTTACTATTGATACCAGAAGAAGGGACTATGATGTCAATGGAAGGTTGGTAAACCATGATAGCAATAACAAATCCTCAATGAATAATCATGACATAGATGGGTCAACAAACACTTCAACATCTAGGAATAACAATGGTGACTACAATAGTCATACAAATTTGGGGAACCAACATGTCAACAACTATCCCTTGAGAATCAACAAGCATTTGTACAACAATCATCATAAAAATCAAGATCACAACTATGATAAATATTTCTCATTTCACAAGAGAAGGGGGCATGAGATCAAGTCATGACAAGGGTACCATCGCTTCATATCAAACCTCCTAAAACATCAACAAAAAGCATTCATGGACACATTTTCACAAGATGAAATAAATAATCCCAAAATCCATCAAAATGCCTTTAATCAAAACTCCTTAGGCCTTGTGGAATTAGGCAAAGATCAATAAATTTGTGTCACCCAAGGACCAGAATGACCAGATGACACTTTCAACAATTCAAAATTTTCTCACATGTTAGAACTTCTCAAAATTTCTCCTAAGCACAAGAACGCTCTCCTCAAAGCCTTAGATCTAGGCCATCTAGTTCATAACACCCCAAGCGAAAAGTGTTCTTCTTCAACATTTGATTTTGAAAAGCTACCCTCAGATAATTGTTGATAACTGAGAGGGGGGTGAATCAATTATCCTAATAATTCAACTTTTTGTGCTTTCTTTAACAGTTAATGCAACATCAGATCAAATAAGCAAGCATACTCATGAAATGGAAATAACACCAATACACATGACACAATGATTTTGACATGGAAACCCTGTTAAGGGAAAAAACCACGGGGTGTTAACCCAAGATTTTATTCTCTGTTAGAAGAATAGATAGAACAAAATGGCACTTGCCAATTAGGGCTTACTACCCAAGCACACTGCTCACAAGAGGCTCACTACCTACAAAAAAACTTACTGTCTACAAGAAGAAAACTTGAACTGATGAGAGGCATCCACACATGCTGAAGTTCAGTTCCGGTTAAGCTCAATAGACTGATCTACTGCACTTCATTTTTACTCTCCTTAAGTGCTGCTGTCCTCTTACATTCCGAACCTATTTTCTACCTTTTATACTATTCTTCTTTTATTCACACTTCAATACATACACAACTCATACCTTCACATCTAAATCCATCTTGTATATATATCCGCACAAGTGATTTCAACACTTTTCTAGTCGGCATCCGGAATAGTCAATATTATCTCAAACTCTAGTCTGTCGGCTGAATCCTTGCATACTAAACAATGTGGATTAAGAATATGCTTGTAGAAGTCTTCAATCATGTCGGTCAATCATGAATGATACCTCAAGAAACTTAGTTATTAGCAATATCTCTTTCAGATTTGAGTCTGACACTCTGCCAGTACAGTTCTTCCTCTGTCTACTCTGTCAAACAGGAACCCAACACTCAATTGCTCATATCTCTTCACCCTTCCATCACCGGAGGCTAAATCCTTGGAATCTATTAGTCAAGGTACTCCTCTTAACTTCCCCAAATCCGCACTTTACTAAAATACTTGCTCTGAGAGATCCAGACCTGACTGTCAAACCTTACTAACTGCTCTGTTCTTGCTTACCAGATCATAGCACTTCTTCAATCTGACTTTCGGTAGAGACTCATCATGTCTTGCGGATGTGTGAGATAACCTTTGTTGCCATCAATGACAACATTCATGAATCCATATAGTGTCTCTTGCCAACAATCTCCCCCTTTGGCATTGATGGCAACACTTAGTGAAAAATGACTAAGTGTCACACTATACTCCCCCTTGGCTGATGCTTTGTCTCTATGTACATTTTCTGGAGCTCCCCCTTAGCTAGATTCCTCATTTTTCACTACTCATCACTCCCCTTTGACATAAATGGCAAAGGGTGGGGTCCGCACACTAAAATTTTCAAAAAATTAATCTATACTTAGTCACATAAGTATATCATCCAGTTGTACTCTGCATATACTTTAGTATGTCTACAAAAGTGTTTTTCAATTGTACAACTTCAGTTGCCCAAATCAACTTCATCTTGTCCAAAATTGATATGTGACCACTCAACAGGAATGCAAAGGCTTCTGCCTTCTTCAGATCTGTCAGATCATTTGTCTTGGCTATGGTTTGAGCATCACTTAGGGCCTCATGCATGGCCTCTAACTTAGGAATGATTATTCTTCTAAGTTCATTTAACCTGCTGATTCTATTTTTCTTTTCTTTCTCTAGCTTCTTAATTTCATCCAAGACTGCAATAGTCTAACATTCTTGATTTACTATGGATGAGGTAAGTGGATCAAAATTTTGAGAAAGTTTTGTTAGTTTGATCTCCTATTCTTTCATTTTCTTCTCAATCTCCATTGTTGCTTTTGACCATGATAGGCAGAATTTATATATTTCCCCACCATCTTTAAGAGCATTTTCTAAGCTCTTTATCCCTATATCTATATTTCTTCTATCATTTGATATTAGACTTAGTACTTCAGAGAATCTTTTATCCAAAAACTCTTTTCAGACCTTTTCCTCAGCTGATTTCTCTACGGACTCAAAATGAGTGCTGACTGAACTAACAAGAGACTTAAGATTACCTGATGAGGAAGCCGATGAATCCTTCAGAAAGGATGGCATGATCTTTTCAAGCACACCGAATGCAGCTTCTATTAGCTCACAGTCTTCCATGTGAGACTTCAGGAGTTTTTCTTTTGCCTTTGCATTAGCAAATGAAGCTATCTTCATTGTTTATACCGGGGAAAGAGAATCAAAATCAAATGGTCCTAGAAGAAGTTCTGGTTCATCAATCTCCAGTGTCTCTTTGTTTAAGAATTCCTTGACAATTTCTGCAGTGTCTCTTGTTGGAGACAGAGTTTTCTTTTCTTTTGTAGTCTTAGAGCTGTCATCTTCTTTTCCCTTCACTTCTTTTTCTTTATCCTCTATTCTTTCTTCTCCTTTGGATCCGGAGTCAGCAGGGGAAACTAGAGGAGAGATGTTTGTTTGTTCACGGGCCACCTCTTCTGGAGCAAAGGATTCCAAGTCCTTATCTTTTTCTTCACTGGTGTCCATTACTTCTTTTGTCATTGCCTCAGTAGATTCTTTTTCAACACTTGTAGCCGAGGGATCAACACCCAAGTCCTCTATAATAGGAATGTTGAATCTTGAGAATGCATTCTGGAGGATCTCTTCTGTTTCTTTTGCTATTTTGTCAGTTTCTCCGAGCATGATTTGATTCATTCTTTCTTTGCTCCGGAACTCATCCTTGCAATCTTTGAAGATCATATTTATTTGCTTTGAATCAATTGAAGGATATAGCTGAATGGCTATCTATTCTCGGATCTCAAGATCTTTTACCATAGCATTATTCTTTCTTATTTCTAACTCTTTCTCTAGGCTTTTGGGAATAAGAGATATAATTTCAATAAAAGCCTTGTTGTAGATATTTAGATACTTGACTGTTGCTTCCTGCAAGATCTTTTGGTCAGCCTCATTATAATGATCATAGAATTCAGCCATTGGTTGAAGGTTCCCATCCATAGTAACTGATTTGATGACATCATCTAATGATAGAGTGGGCTTTTCAACAAACTCTTCTGCCATCTCTTCCTTGTCTTCACCGGTAGAGGGTTCACCAGATACTTTCTTCTTTTTCCTCATTTTCCTTACCTCCTCATCTGACTCAGTCTCTCAATCATCCTTCTGACTGATGTAAGACCTTGTGGCCTTTGTCTTAGTTCTTTTCTCTGCTTTACCAGATGATTTTTCTTCCAGTTTTGATTTATTTGAGCTCTTATCAATGGTAGGAGCAGAGCTCTTAGAAGATCTGGTCCGGGAGGAGGATTCTACTGGAACACTTTGCTTTTTTGCCTCTTTCTTTCCTTTCTCAGTCCTTTCCTTCTTTTCCCTATTAGCATCAAGTGTCTCTTTTGAGATGCCAAAGCTTTTGGCAATTTTTCTACTTCTTTTCTTACCTTTCTTTTCATCTCTGGTTGCCTTAGCTCAACATGGATCTTCACACTCAATTCTTCAAAGGTTCCAAATCTTTCTGCCTTGGGATCCTTTGGTTTACTAAGCATGTGCTGAACATGCAACTCTATGATTTTCTCATCCACCTCATACCCCATTGGCATGATCCACATTGTTCTTGGTTCCACTGCCTCCATTAGGCACTGATCAGTCTCTACCATAAAGCATACTGTGTCTTTGTATTTCTCAACTAGAGATTGGGGAATTCTCTCTCTAGTTTGCATCATGTTCTGAAAGTTTTTTGAAAAAACCCCAGAGAACTGTGTTTTGTGCTTTGTCATCACCAAGTCCATGCAAATAATCCCTGATTTGTATGGCAATCGGTCTGTCATTCTGCCATACCCATCCACTGGATCCAGGTAGCTCATTCATAAAATAGAAGAATAAGCACAATATTAACCCACCATACTTAAATGAATTCTTTTTATCTTTCTTTATTTCTCGTAGATTCTCCAAGAGTTGATTTAGAAGGAGCTGACAAAGGTCATAATCTGAATTCTTTCTTAACATTTCATAAGCAGTGTAGATAGCAATTCCAGGTACTAAATTCTCTCTGCTAGAATGATATATCATGTATCCAATGATCATGGAGGCAAACTTGATATCTGGATCAGTGATATCTTCTATTGTCATTGCTCTTTTGTCAAACCTAGATCCAGTAGCCTCACTTACAGTCTGATTCTTGACCGATTTGAGAATAGCTATCCCACCGGATGAGTGCAGACTGGTAACTGCCCTAATGGCATCTTTTGTGATCTTGAATGGTCCATTCAACCACATGAAGTTGTCATGTATTCTACTCAAGACATATCGGACCCATTCATCCTTAGCAAAGCAGGGGAAATGTAAACACTATGCAAAATGCTTCTCCCAGAGGGCCTTGTATTGGGGTTTGAGCTCAAATGAATCATCTATTAGTTGTTTGTGGTAGATATCCCTCAATTTGAACTCTCTGAATTCTTCAAAGTTTGCATGAATGTAAACCCTAATATCTTCTGTATGCAAGACACCATGCGGAATACTGGAAAATGCTCCTAGGGGATCTACTTCCAAGGATTTGTAGGGATGTTTCTTGAATTTGGGGCGAGGCCTATCAGTGATCTTCACAATATTCAGAGTAGACATCTTTAAAAAGATTTGCAGAGAGATATTTAAGAACGTAAAATACCTTTTGCGCCTTTAGGTTTCACGGAGTGAGCCGGATCGATTTCTGGATGAATCGACTTCTGCAAATGAACTTTGACGGGCTTGAGGAAATTTGTTGCAGAGCTCCTCTTTTCTTCTTCTTAAATGTAGAATGAGAAAATTTTCAATAAGAAGAACCCTTATATTACTCTGCAAACCCTAATACCAAGTTGCAATAAATGCTCAACCTAAGTCATTCTGGTTTGCCTTATTCAGATGACTTGAAGAACCAGATCAATCTTGATCTAAACATCTTGCGGATCTTCCAAATCTTAACCATAGTTTATTTAGATGTTTCTCTTATGAACCCTTTAATCCACAACTCTCCTTGTGCCAGTTCCGGCACCAATTGATTAGCTGGGGGAACAAGGTTTTCTTTGTGTCTCCCCTTGAGCCAGAGCTCACTTTTTAATTTCTGGAAGGAATATCAGCACCAGAGTCTAGTGCGGATCCATCCCCTACATTCTCTGTACTTTTCTTCACCTAAATCTTGTTCATCTCACTTTGAACTTCATCCGCATTCACTTTTTGTTTTCCCTTATCTTGATTCTGATTATGATGTACCGGACCTCTTTTGTCCTGATTCTTGCTTCTACAGAATTTTGCAATATGACCGGATCTATTGCAAATTTGGCAAACAACATTTCTTTGCATATTTGATTGATATCCTCTTGATCTGCATTGATTAGCCATATGACCCATTCTATTGCATGCAAAGCATCTACCATTGAATGAATTGTTTATTTGCATATTTCTGTATTCATGAGATTTGTGACCATACCTTTTGCAATTGAAACACTGTACGAAGAAGGATGTATTAGTCTGATTCATTCTCTTTCTACACTGATTAGCTTTATGACCAAAGTTATTGCAGTTGTGGCAGTATCCATTGAAGGATGGATATCTTTGAGCATTAGGTTACCTTACCGGAGGTCTTCTAGGCCTGTTCCTTGGATTTTCTAATCCAAAATTCTTCTGACCGGATCCGGAGCTTTCACCTTTTTCATACCCCAAGCCACACTTGTCATCTACCCTCTTTTGGCTTTCAAGAAGAACTTCAAGTTGAGCAAAGCTTATCTTGAATTTCTCTTTATATTCATTTGCTGTTTGAAGATCCCTTTTAAGAGAGACAATTTGATCCTCAAGTTTTTCTTCATTATCTTTAGCATCTTCAAGATAAGATTCAAGATGTCTAATTATTCTATCCATCTTGTGGCAGTCTTCTAATTTTTCCTTGAGAGATTGTCTTAGATCATCTTCAGATTTTTGACTTTCTTCAATTTCTTGGGTGAACTTCATAACTCCTGATTCCATTTCATGTCTTACCATGATGATTTCTTTTGATAACTTTTCACATAACTTGGTTTTCTCTTTCAGATCTCCATTTGTATCATTGGCTTCACCTTGACTTGCCAATTGCTAAAGTAGCTCCTTTCTCTTTTTCATAGAGAGACTCAGTTTCTCTTTTAGTTCTTTTATGAAATCATCAGCCTGTTTGAGTCTTTCCTTCAATTCATTAACTTCAGAGTTTGACTGCTCAAGATCATCAAGGGCAGACTTGAGTTGCCCCCTTATACCATATACATCCATTTGAATTCCTAGATCTTCCTCAAGCTGTTAGGCTCTGTTGGGAGGAACTTGGCTCTGATACCAATTGTTGATAACTGAGAGGGAGGGTGAATTAGTTATCCTAATAATTCAACTTTCTATGCTTTCTTTAACAGTTAATACAACATCAGATCAAATAAGCAAGCATACTCATGAAATGGAAATAACACCAATACACATGACACAATGATTTTGACATGGAAACCTTGTTAAGGGAAAAAACCACAGGGTGATTAACCTAAGATATTATTCTCTGTTAGAAGAATAGATAGAACAAAATGGCACTTGCCAATTAGGGCTTACTGCCCGAGCACATTGCTCACAAGAGGCTCACTACCTACAAAAAGACTTACTGTCTACAAGAAGAAAACTTGAACTGATGAGAGGCATCCACACATGCTGAAGTTTAGTTCCGGTTAAGCTCAATAGACTGATCTGCTGCACTTCATTCTTACTCTCCTTAAGTGTTGTTGTCCTCTTACATTCTGAACCTATTTTCTGCCTTTTATACTATTCTACTTTTATTCGCACTTTAATACATACACAACTCATACCTTCACATCTAAATCCATCTTGTATATATATCTGCACAAGTGATTTCAACACTTTTCTAGTCAGCATCCAGAATAGTCAATATTATCTCAAACTCTGGTCTATCGGCTGAATCCTTGCATACTAAGTAATGTAGATAAAGAATATTCTTATAGAAGTCTTTAATCATGTCAGCCAATCATGAATGATACCTCAAGAAACTTAGTCATTAGCAATATCTCTTCCGGATTTGAGTCTGACACTCTATCGGTACAGTTCTTCCTCTATCTACTCTGTCAAATAGGAACCCAACACTCAAGTGCTCATATCTCTTCACCCTTCCATCACCGGAGGCTAAATCCTTGGAATCTATTAGTCAAGGTACTCCTCTTGACTTCCCCAAATCTGCACTTTACTGAAATACTTGCTCTGAGAGATCCGGACCTAACTGTCGGACCTTGCTGACTGCTCTGTTCTTGCTTACCAGATCATAGCACTTCTTCAATCTGACTTCCGGTAGAGACTCATCATGTCTTACGGATGTGTGAGATAACCTTTGTTGCCATCAATGACAACATTCATGAATCCATATAGTGTCTCTTGCCAACAATAATGACATAGCTAAATAGGGTGATCTTCCCCTCCATTTAATAGTCCAAATTCAAAACTATTCCATTAAACATGTAATGATCGATGAAGGGCCTGCAATCAACATAGTCTCTTTCTTTCTTCTTCAAAGAATGAGTTATGAGGAAACTCAATTCACAAAATAAACTTCCATCCTTAGAACTCGTGATACACCAAACATTTAAACCATCGGTAAGGTCAATCTTCAAATCACATTGGGTCCCAAAACTCTCTCAACTAAATTTTATGTCATAAATGAAGAAAACAATTATAACATGATCCTAGGAAGACCTTAGATCCATAGGATGAGGGCCATTCCCTCCACGCTATTTCAAGAACTACACTTCTTACACATGGGACAAACCATGTCATCAAAGGAGATCCTGATCCTTTCAGCCTTTATAGAGCTGAACAAGTCAAAAAGAAGGGAAAAACCATGGAAACCACTAGTGACCCAAATATCAACACTTTTGAAAAAGAAGAGACATCACAACAAATTGCAAATGTAGCCAAGACCTCAAAATGTATAGGAAAGGGGGCAATAGGAGAATTCTCCTTCGATCCCCACTCAACAAAGTCATGCCACATTCAGCTTAGTTGCCATTCCAATTAAGACAAACATAAACATTCATATGATTTAAATCATGACTAAAGAAGAAGAACCAAAACCCACACAGAAACTAGGGGAATCAACACCAATCTCATTTGCCCCTCAAAAGTTCAAAACATGCAAAAAAACTATACAAGAACAGAAAATGATAAAGTTAGGGGGAAAATCATCAAACAATGAAACATGTGAGTACACAAAACTCCTCACTGGATTTACAAAGACATTTTTACTCCAAGTCTTTGAGTGTCCTTGCAAAGACTTTCAAGCAAAGTTCAGACTAAATTGGATACATCCATACGTAGTTAAGGAAGACATCAAAAATGACGCTTGCCTCTTGTGCATTAGGGAAGGAGAAGAGTTCAACATCTCAAAACATGGTAAAAGCCTATAAAATTCAAAAAAATCAAATAAATTAAAAGTCCATAAAAGGCATAAAACCATGAAAGATCAAAATTTTGCATTATGTTCCATCATGCATTTTGTGAGTGTCATGCTCTTGTTCAATTTTTGTCCTAGCAAGGAGTCTAAGGTTGCTTAGGTATAGGTTGACCTTTTAAGCCTTTGAGATCCCATAATAAATCATGTTTACCATTTATCATTCCCCTATTCACATTTTCCCAATAATTCCAATCAAAGACTAGCTTTTAGCTCTAAACTAATCCTAGTCTTAATGATTCATGTTGTTAAGTTTAAGCGAAGTCAATATTCAAACCTACAGTGTTTGAAGAAATCTTGCAAGTAGACCTTCCCCATTCTTCCCTAGTAGAAAGGAAGTCCAACTAGACTATGAAAACTTTTGGTGGCACTCAGACCCTTATCTTTCCTAGCCAAAAACGTCAAGAGGATCAAAACTTTGAAGTAAGCAAATCTAAAATATGAGTCAATAAAAAATGAGTGATAAAAAAATAAGAGTGATGAGAAAACTGAGAATAGAGAGATCAAAGTTGTTGCATATCCAAAATTACTCAAAACCTTCAAAGGCATTCATTTCATAAAAATCAAAATATCAAAAAAAAGAGAAAATCAAGTGAGGCATTCCAGAAAATACAAAAAAAAGAGAAAAAACATTAAAAAAAGAGTTCAAAAAAAGAGTGATAGAGAGGAGAATGGTGAATGTTCGTACTCTTGGGTGGAGATAAATCTAAGCTCAAAGCTTCAAGGGTGACATTCTACCAAAGAAAATAAAAGAGAAAGGTACAAAGCACACACATGCACTAGTTGAGCAAAGCCAATAGTTTAGTAGTCTTTAGGGCCATTTTCTACTTAGGGACCCTTATTCTTCCCCATTTCTCCTTTACCCTAGGTCTATCTTGCTTACCATCTACATGATCTAAGTCCAGTGAATGACAATAAAATTTGTTGCTTGCTTAAGTTAAAAACGTATCAAAATGTCTTATCTAGATAAGGATCAATGTTTAGCCTTTAGCAAAGCCCAAAATTCAGAAGCACTCCATCTCCTCCCCTCTCCTACTTGAGTCCCTAATCCCATCCCAAATATCAATAAGTCTTTTTATACCAAGTTAACTTGCAATCCCCTAGGTCAAAAATCCTACTTAAGAGAAATCACATTGTTTGTTCCACCTGCATACGTGCTATCATAGAAAATCAAAAGCAATAAAACATGTCATAACATCATGGTAGTCATAGCACTTAGAACATAGTCCTTTGCATTTCATATTTGTGAATCACATCCAAACATATTGCATCTCATTCATATAAGAAAAAGACAAAAAACAAATTGCATCATCCATATGTGATCATCTTAGGTATGCATTATCATAAGAAAAATAAAATCTCTAGCCAACCATATGCACAAGAGGGAAAGTGAAATACACGATGCCAACTAAAGCTATGTATAGATCTCATCCAATCAAGTCTTGTAACAATAGGTGTAAAACAATGTCTGAGCATAAGTCACTCCTCCAAATGGAGTCAAAAGAACAAAATTGTGTAATCAAGTGTGCAAAGTCTCCCCATGCAAGGGAGCAAGGGTAGAGATCCCTTCAATAAATATGGGTCTCTCAAATACCTCAAGGAGTGTCAAACCAAACCTTTGCAAAATCTTCACAAAAACCATAAAAATTAGAAAAATCGAAAAACCTAAAAAAATTGTAAAACCTTGAAAATTCCTAAAAACCAAATATGTTCTTCAAAATTTGCAATAAAAGGAGAATCTATTCTTCTCCTCTCTAGCCTAGCATGTATTTCATTTTCACATTGCTCTTGCACCCTCGTTTTTGTGTGTTTTCATCCTTATAGGTCTCCTTGACAAAGCAAACAACTAGGCAAACTCACGGATCTATGGTATGTTTAGTCATTTTAGTTTTCATTACTTATTTTGATACATCTAACTATCGAACTGACACTAGTTATTGCAGGTACTATTACAGGAAATTGACAAGTAAGACCTATTTTGGGAATAGTACCTACCCCTCATGTAGACTACCATCCCCAAGGGGGCAAATATGTAAGCACCAAAATCACGCAAACCTCCATAAGGACCCCATGATGACTCATAATCCTTGTCACGTACATGTAAGTGTGAAATAGTGCCCTCTCAGTAGTGATTCTCTTGGTAACATATGGGCTTTCACTCCTCTCTTTGTTTCCCCTTTGTGGTACTAACCTTCTCCTCACTTTCAACACTTTTTGACACTTGTCGATTCTCATTTTTTGTGCTTGCAACTTTGTCCCTAAGCCTTGTATTCATCCATTTGTTGTGATTTAACCTTTCCCTAGTGTTTTTCATCCAACTCCACCCCTAGGAGCCCTCTAGAGGACCTCCCAAGCTATCTTCAACTTTTAGTTTTCAGTTTTGGTCAACCAAGACAAATCTCCCACTATTATTTCAGGAACTCCCTCAGGAGATTTAACTTTTGCAAGTGGAGATTTAGTTTTTGACCACCTTTCAACCAGTTTTCGGAGGTAGTTCAACTCCTCTTCACCTAACTAACCATCTCCAACCCTGTATTCCAACCTAGGACCTCCCCTCTATGGGTCTCCCATGGGTTGTCCCCGAGCGATCAAGACTGACAAAAGGGTTAACTCATGGGTGACCCTGTCATCTTTTTAGCCACAGAAAAACTTAAGTTTTGGACATGAAAAAGCTCTATTTTGACCCATTTTCTTCCTATTTGCATGAGTTTTTGACCTAAACATAGAGTTAACTATTCCAATCCTTCAAGCATGCATAATTAGCTCCTTTTATCTCTACTTGTCAACTCATGCACTCTTGCTAACTCCATTTTTACTTCAGTGATAAGCTACATTGGCTTGTTCACTCCCTAATTAGTTTAGTTCACTCCCAAATCAAATGTGTTAACTCTCCAATCAAGGGATTTAACTCTTCAATCTCTCCCACCTTTCATGACCCCTTTCAACCTATAAATACCCCTCCCCTCTTCATTATATTCCAAGTTGGAGAATGCTCTTCCCTTCTTCACAAGGTTTTTCAAGCTTCTTCACAGGCCCTTGAGCCTCTTAGTTTCTTTCTTTAGTATTTCAAAGCTTCCAAGATTTCTTTGCATTAACTTTTATTGTTGTTAAGCTTAAAATCTCTCCCTTTTGGGAGGCAATTTCATTTGTGCATCCAATCTTTGTAGGTTTTTTCTCTCCACATAGCATCCATATGCTCATACAAGACTTATGAGCCTTTTATTTCATTGTTGTTTTGTCTAAGCTTTGCTAAAATCTTCTTATCACATCGATACACTACCCATTTGCAAGCCATAGTGCTCATTAGCTCACATTGAGCTCACATTTCAAGCTTTCTAAAGCTCTTTTGCATCCCTTCCCTGTTGTTGCCAAGAGGAGATCCTCATTGCTACAAGAGGACGAAGAGGTTGCTGACACAAGGATTCCTGAGGGTAGTGGAGGCTCATGCATCTCATATTCTAGGTTCTTTAGTATTTTTTTTCATCTTGATAGTAATTAGCTAATCTTAAAATTGCTCTTGGGAATAGTAATTGGATGTTGCAATTTCCTTGTTAGAATAAATAGAATTCTTTTGTTAGATTAGTTTGCTTCAAGTACTTTGCATCATCAATTTAGTTTGTTTTAAATTAATTTCATTTCTTAGAGTAATTAGATCCGAAATATCAAGAAAACCCAAAAAAACATAGATTAGATTGCATTAGGTAAAACCATTCTAGATTGCATACATATTTCAATTTCTAGATTAAAAAATGCACTTTCCTTTCATAAAATTCTAAAAAAGCACACAAATATTGTCTTGCATTCATATAGGCTACATTCATTCATAAAAACCAAAAAACAACAAAAACACTATCAATCACAAGAAGATTGCAAACCCTCAATTTCATCACGTGGTCAACATTAGTTAAACCCTCAATTTCATCACGAGGTCAACACTGGTCAACCAACGCAAAGTAAAGAAAGTTAAACCTTAGGGCATAAACCCTAAGTCAAACCCTAAGTCAAATCGAGGTCAAATCCAACCAACTCTCTCTCAATTTGGGCTCATGAATGTGCCCTGGACTTAGAGGTGAGTGGGTGAGGGAAATCCTTAAAGAGATTTAAGGAGATACACCCAAGGCCACAACATGATCAATTGACGATCTAGGAACAACAACATAGGTTGAGATTACTCCAAACACAAGTCAACATCCAATGATTTGAAGAGAAACTCCAACTTGACAGAAGCATAAAAGAGAGCAATCATCAACCAACTCAACATTGGAATCTTCAGAATCCAAATAAGAGAACAATAACTAGTGACCCTTCAATTCATATAGTTATTTCAACTACAATAGTCACATAGCACCATATTAGAATTAATACCCAATAAAGGCACCAGGACCGGCTGACCGCTCTTCACAAAGTCTAGCTCTCAAGAGAGCAGGACCACCCCTGTGTCTTCCCTCCTCTCAATTGGCTACTCCCACGAAAGTGAGAGTGACGTGGAGATTCACCTCGTGGCAAGGAGAGGGGTCTGTGTGCTCGCCAAAGCTGACTCAATCACCCTGAGCTACTGAGTTGTGTTTTTGAGTGTACAGGGGTAGCCAGGTATATTCTAGAAATGGAGATCAAAAGGAATCAAGGTAACAGAAAGCTTTGGTTATCACAAAGTAAGTATGTGAATACTATTTTACATGGATTTAGCATGCATGATTGTATTCCAATTAGAATTCCTTTATCGGTTGGTACTAATCTTTCATTAGATATGTGTCCTAAGAATGAAGATGACTTAGAGGATGTGTGATATGCCATATGCTAGTGTTGTAGGAAGTTTGATGTATGCAATGCTTTGCACTAAACTAGATATTGCCCAAGCAGTGGGAGTTTTGAGCAAGTTTATATCTAACCCAATTAGACAACATTAGAATTATGCAAAGAGGGTGTTAAGATATTTGTGTGGTACTTTTGATTACTGTTTGACTTACTCTGGTACTAACAGTGTGGATAATACATTGGACATATAGGGTTTTGTTGATGCAAATTGAGCATGTGACTTGGATAGTTGAAGGTCCACTAGTGGCTATGTGTTTACTCTATTTGGAGGAGCAGTGAGTTGGATGAGTAAGAGGCAGCCTACGGTTACCTTATCCACCACCAAAGCAACGTATATGGCTACTACTCATGTATCTAAGGAGGCAGTTTGGTTATAGAGATTGTGTACAGGTATTGGTTTTGATTGTAAGATTATTCAAATTGGTTGTGATAGCCAGAGTGCAATATGTTTGGCCAAGAACCCCATGTATCATGCACTGACTAAGCATGTGGATGTTTAATACCATTTTGTTTGTGAAATGATTGCTAATGGTTAGATTGAGCTAAAGAAGGTTGACACTTAAGAGAATGTTGTAGATTCACTTACTAAACCTATGAGCATAGAAAAGTTTACGTGGTGCAGGAAGGCCATGGGCCTTGTTCCTAGTACTTAGTTGCTTTGTGTTTTCTATGGTTGTATTTACAATGTATGATGTTAAGTGGGAGAATGTTAGGATTAAGGTGACATCAACCTTGTAAATCCTATGTAATTTATTATTCCTATTATTGCTTGTAAATCACCCATAAGGGATGAAAGTTTTCACCATGTAGCGATCTTGTTTTAGCCACATGTTTAATCCTAGTACCTAACAGATGTTGGTTAGGGAGCCATTTCAGTTCGGGGGTGCGAGGGGTACACCTATGGAATCTTAAGGGACCATCCCTTTGGTGGGGGGTCTAGGGACCACACACCCCCGAAAGCCACACTTTATATATATATTTTCATTATAAATTTGGACTGTTCATCATTAGGTCACAAATCTGACGGTAGAGTTTATGCTAGATTTTCTTACCCTAGAAGGAAACCCCTTTATGAGGATATTGCATTACGGTTGTGAAGGAGTGGAGTAGAGAGTTGAGACTAGAAAAAAAAGTGTTGCTAGAATGAAGTCTGAAGAGGAGGTTGATAGTGTTGTATTGTAAACTTTTGAAGTTAATGCAAACTTGTACATCTCTTCTTGTGTGGAGTTTTTTCCCAAAAGGGTTTCCCCACGTAAACACGGTGTTATGTGTATGATCTTCTATTATGTTATTTCTTTGTGTTGATTTCATACTATCTCTATTTGGTTCTACACTAAACTAATACATATACCAGTCTTAATCAGATTTCCATTCTATAGTTGTTTACCTTCATTTCTAATAGGCCTCATAAATGTAATTTGTGTATTGTTCAATCCAAAGGGCATGACCAGCCACTCATACAATCCATCCTTGGTTCTGAAATCTATTTGCCACTCTTCTCCTTCATGAATTCTAATCTAATGATAGTCACTCTTGAGGTCTATCTTGGAAAAGCATCATACCCCACTCCAATAATACATTAGTTCATCCATACACAATAATGAAAATCTATAGTTGATGGTGATCTTGTTAGTGGCAAGGAATTATGTACACATCCTTCATTCTCCTCCCTTCTTTAACATGAGTATTGTAGGTACAACACAAAGGCTCATACTTTCCAAAATCAAACCTTTCTTCATCAAGTGTTCCACCTATTTTCTCAACTCTACACTCAAATTTTATTTTGAATTAGAAGCTTCCTCATCACATGGTTCTTAGACTCATCTTTCCTTACCGCTAACATTTTCAGCTTTGACCATTCTTCACCTTTGCATGGTATCAAGGGCTCCCAACCTTACCTCAATAGCTCTTAGAATGTCAACTAGTTTGAAGCATTATGCCACTCTCTTCTATCATCTTCATCATCATGTTGTCTTCTCTAAGTTCAACCACTTCTTTTGTTAACCATCTTTTCCTATGGCTAACCTACAATGCAATCAATGTGCACAAGTTTCTACTATGGGGTTACCTCTAACCATTTTGCCAACCTAGCCACAACTAGGCTTTGATAACACTTCATGCAATCACAAGTAGAGGGTTCAATGAAAGACAATCCATTCATCCCAAACATAGATACGCAAAATGCTCATATAAAACACACAATAGAAATATATAGAAGACAAACAAGGTTCCACAACTTGGTGATATTATTATCAAATGACACTTAATAAAAATATACTTGCCACAATTAAGCATGTGATCACTTTCAAGCTCGGGAATAAGAATACTTGTTATAGCTTAACATGGAATAAGCTATGTGCCCATTACTTCAACAAGGAAACTAAAGTTCACAATTTGAACTATGTCCTGTATTCTCTACCTTGTTCCAAAGAACTTGCCTTCTTGTTTATAGGAATCCTTTTTCATATAAGGTATTTCTAACCAGAGTGTCATGAACCTTCCTTCATAATCTTTCCAAGATCTAACTTGAAATATTCTAGTCAATGTAATAATCAAATTTTGGCCATGTGTGGTGAGATCTATACAATGGAATTCAATGTGATGTAGGCCACGAGCCACTTTAAGACTCTTGAGTTAAAAATATTGTCAAACAAAGATCGAGTGCTTGTTGGACTAGGAGTTCGTGATCTAGAACTTAGAATGCTTAAAATGGTGACTAGGAAAGAAGATGCCTTGCAGTGGAAACTATCAGTTGTGGTGAGACTCTAATAACTAGAAAATCATAAGAAACCTACAAAACAAAATAAAACGTGAAATAAAGTAGGTTTGGGTTCAATGCAAGATTGTTGAATCCCTAAGATGCTCCTACATTAGGATTCCTTGATGTGAGAGGATGATAAATGAATGTAATTGAATGCATTTAAATAGCACTCACACAAACATATGATTAGTCAGCACACAACAACTAATGAAATGAGTGGGAGTTGACTAAATATAAATTTGAATTTTAGAATTTTAAGGGTCAGATTTGTGGATGTGGATTAATCCTACACCTACAAGAATGATCCAAGATAACATAATGGTAAAGTCTATGCAAGGAATGAATGTTTGATCATGGAGATTGTAAAAAATGAAATTGTATGTAAAAGTGCATAGAAATGAATAAAGTGCAACTAAATGATTAGAGATGTGTAAATAAAAACATGTGAAAGTTAATAGAACGAGTCCAACTTTATACAAAATTACGTCATTTATTAATATATAATTACACTAAAACATTTTCTAAAAATATAAACAAAACTAAATAAAAATTTATATAAATATACAAATTTCCCCATTACAACAATCTATAATGTTCCCCTCTCGTTTTTTTTAATTGGAAAATTGTGAATTACATAGAGAGAAGGCAGTCAAAAGACTGCTGAGAAAATACAAAACAGAACCAACAAAAACGCAAAGTAATATCTTTCCTCGAGGATGACACTTCGAACATCATTTTCCAAAAATCCCTTTCACAACAATTTATAATGTTGCCCTCTCTTAAGCCTAGACCACCCTAACATTTGAATAGCAATGTTGAATGAACAACTTTGAAAAGACCACCCTAACATTTGAATAGCAATGTTGAGTAAACAACTTTGGTGAAAAGTTGAAGTTTTAAAGGTCAAATTTAGCCCCAAGATTATAATGATTTGATGCTACTTTTGTCTTTTCGTTGTGTAGTCTCCTAGAAACATACAACCACGAGCTTCCCACACGTGTAAGGTGCAGATTCATTCTAGAGAGTTTGAAGTGCATTCCAGAGAGCGTGGAGTTTGAAGTGTAAGAACTTACAAGGAAACTTGAGCCTCTTTAGACAAATCTTTTCCGGGAACTTTCCCAAATTATTACCATATACTAATACAAAAGTCCATTTTGCAGAACTCATACAACAAGGAAAGTAAATTTCACGTCTCACAACTTTGGGCAAGTGCAGTAAAAGCAGAGCAATGATTTCTTAAACAATAAAGAAAACAAAGGACAGTGCCCATCCAGTAGAATACTTGGCCAGTGTCAATCCAGCATGCTGGATGAACTTTTTAATAAAAAATCATTAATAAAAGTATGAAAGTATTGTCAACTGGATTTAATACATTTAACTTTTGTTTTAGGAAAAAAGTTTTTAATACATTTAACTTTTGTTTTAGGAAAAAAGTTTATCTATCATGATTCACGCTGGAATATTTGAGTAGCAGGGGTCCCACCGTCCCATTAAATTGATCTTTAACTTTTGTAAGCCTCCACTCCACGCCACCATTATGCAATCATTCATTGAAAAAATATCCCGTACCAGCAAAAGCAAACTTTATATATATATTTTTAGTTTCTAAATCTCCCCAGGGCCACGGAACAGTGGTTTGTCTCGCAGACAGAGAGATTATCTTTCTCTTTTTGGCGGTCCTTTCGAACTTGTGCACCGCCAAATATGAAACCTTATTTTGCACATGATCTGGGTATTCTAATTTCTCATGTGAATGGGCCTACAAGTATAGACTATTTCTTTACTTTTTGTCCTTGCACTAACTCCTTAGATCTCAATATGCTGCCCGCTCTGCAACAGATGGGCGGTCACTTTATTGCGGGCCATACTATCGATATTTAAAACTCCTCAACTTGCCGTTTAAAGGCAATCAATGACGTCACAGACCAGAAGCTCTTTGTCACTTCTTTGCCGGCCAACATTTCACCGCTCCTCACAGGCTGCTCACAGTTTTACAACATATATTGACAATTGTACTGAAGATGGATAGGTGTAATGAACCCATTAGGTGCATCCAAAAGCATTCCTAAACATTATCATGGATTGATGAACTTTAAGACATATATTGACAATTGTACTGAACAACAACAATATCATAGAGATGGATAGGTGTAATGAACCCATTAGGTGCATCCAGAAGCATTCCTAGATACTATCATGGATTGATGGACATAACATATCTCTTTTGGATATTTTATCTTCTAGTTCTAAAATTGTATCTTTTTATACGAGGAATTCATTCAATCCATCTCGCTCATGCAGTTGACCAACAGCTGATTTAGTTATTTTGTCCATTGGCACACCACTTGAACCGGGTACTATTCATTTTGTTGGTATTCTAATAGACTCAACTTTGAACTCAATATCCTAACAAACTCATATTAGTATTTCAACCCTAAGCCTCACCAACTCAAAATGTAACGTAGAAAAAGCTTAGAGAAGAACATCAAAGGGAAAAGAGCTTCATAGAGTCCATTAAACTAAACTAGCCTCACCACTTGAACTGGGTGCTATTTGTTTTGTCGGTATTCTAATAGGCTCAACTTTGAACTCAATATCCTAATAAACTCGTATTAGTATTTGAAACTTGAGCCTCCCCAACTCAAAATGTAATGTAGAAAAAGCTTAGAGAAGAACATCAAAGGGAAAAGAAATTCATAGAGTCCATTAAACTAAACTAGCCTCACCACTTGAACTGGGTACTATTCATTTTGTTGGTATTCTAATGGGCTCAACTTTGAACTCAATATCCTAACAAATTCATATTAGTATTTGAACCCTGGGCCTCACCAACTCAAAACATAATGTAAAAAAAGTTTAGAGAAGAATATCAAAGGGAAAAGAACTTCATAGAGTCCATTAAACTATACTACACTATACATAGGTGAATCTAAAAATGTAGGGAAAAGTTGAACCAATTCACATGTTAAATATGAAAAAAGAATCCAAAAAAAAAAAGTTCCATCTACCAATTGAAAATGTTTTGTTGTACTAAGAAGCATATTTTTTTCTATAAAATGAAACAATTTAGCAACTTAATAATATTTTTTAATGTGACAACATTTTCTGGATTAAATATTTCAAACTTGAAAACCCAATTAAAAAATCCTATTCACCAAATAAATCACAATAACCTGTATTTTATTCAAAAATCATGTATTTGCCACTAAGTAAAAACAATATTAGACAAGTGCATTGAAATATTTTAGGAAAGAACTATAAATATGTGAAAATATGATTTTATAAGCCTTTCATTTAAGTCATAAGAATTGAATAAAATCATTCACTTTCACTTAAAAAAACTCAAAGACTTGGAAAAAAAATGTAATGATCAACAAACTTAATCCATGTCAACTAACACACAAGTCCCTATCAAGAAAATAACCTTCTCAAAAGAATGTCCACCATAGTAGGGGTTAAGCAGCATGAACAAGTAGGCATGACCATTGGGCACTTCAATCTACATTGGTGGATGGTCATATGTAAATAAGCAAGAAAATTGAGCTTGCTATTTGATATATACATCAAGAATCCAAACCCTTATTGGTTTTTATATAATTCTCCGCAAAAATAAATTTAATAATTATTGTAAGCAATTCAATGACTAATTTATTTCTCGACGTGTATTCAACAATTTCCCACCATGTTCATCTTCATGAAATCATGAGCAATCCCACCATATTCAATTTGATCTAAAATTCCATTAGTAATCTAAAAAAATTCCCCACATTAGATACGCATGGAAAAAGAATAAATAAGCTTTGAATAGAATTAAAGAAGCTAAGCTATAAAAATCCTAATAAGAAATTGACAATTAATGAAAGAATGGGGTTAATTTTGCAATCCAAAGGCTCAAATAACTATATTTCATCTTAGAAAGCATGAGTTTTCCACAGTCCATGTCAGTAATATGAAGAGTTTTTGGATTCAACTGTGTGTGTTTTTGCATCGACGTTTCAGATCATGCACAATGAACTCCTCTTCCTGATGATGGATCATTGTGCATGATCCGAAACGTCGATGCAAAAACACACACAGTTGAATCCAGAAACTCTTCATATATTTTATCTTTTCAATTTGAAGATTACTACAATTGTTGCAATTGTTCTCAACAATGGATAACATCCATTGCCAAACTTGTTAGCACCATCTAGGGACTCAACCTCATGACTTACAACCTCAAACTTGTGAGTCAAAACTATTTCTAAGACCTAAGGTTCCTCTAATGTTCTCCTATAATAGACAATATTATTGTTTTGAAGGTGTGCAATACCTCCATTATTTTTCTCATTGTTAATTAGAGATGTAATGTTGAGAATAACCAAAGGACAACTAAAGGGGTTTTTGGACTTGATGGTCACACTAAAAGCCTATATAAGTTATCAAAAAAAATATCATTCTTAATTTAATGTAACATTAATAGCCTATATAAGTTATCAAAAAAAATATCATTCTTAATTTAATGTAACATTAATATTATTATACTTTTAGACTTTATAATTAGAATTTTAAAGAGAATATTGAGTAAATTTTATATTATAATTTTTTATATTTAGATCTATTAGTTTTTGTTTCACCATCTTTAGAACTTCGTTATATTGTTATTACTCTCTACAAGCAATAAAGTCTTTTAAAATGTTTTAAAATCCTTCCCTTTAAAATGATTGTTGTGTTTTTTAAGAAAGATTTCTTTTTCTAATAAAGTTAAAAGAATTTATTATAAAAAAGAGGGAATAAGTCCCAACATTACAACAAGAGATATGTGACAAAAACCAAACATGCGGAGAAGGTAACTACCTTCTAAAACGACTACCTAAAACAAAAAGCCTACAAGAAGAAAAAAGCAACTTACATCTAGAGGCAAGCATGCATGCACAAAGAAACACATGCATTACATGTAGGAAGCATGTGTGCATGAAAGGCAATGCATGCACAAGCATGTGTGAGAAAAGAAGAGAATTTCCAATAACTCTTATTGACTTTATTAAATAGGCTATCTTTAGACAAAGAAGCCGAGTTAAATAGATTTTCTAGTCTATTTATCCAAACTTCTATCTTCAATAAAATCATTGTCAACATGCACATAGGAGTAGAAGAAATCTTGGAGGCTCAAAGTTTCCAACTAGTCTATTGCTTTATTATGCTCTCCTCCTCACATGTTCAAAGCAGATACATTCAAATTGATCAATAATCATTTTGGCTTCCTCCATAAAGCTCTGAATTCCTTAGTGGTTAATTCTTTCAATTTGCAAACCATTGATGACAAGATTGAAGTCACCTTCAATAATCAATTTTGAACTCCTACATGAATTCCTAGTCCGAGACCCAAAGTGAGACCTTCGACCTCTACAATATTATTTGAGTTGAGCCCTATAAAATGAGCTCCCATGGCAACCACATTACCATCATGATTGCCAATAAGAGATCTCCCTCTCAAATATCCCTAAATTTTTCTTTGAGGATCCATCAAAGTTTAATTTGACCCAATCAATTAGAGCAAGACACCAATGTTCCATCTCATTCTTATTCCAAGCTTTAAGAAGATAAATGTCATTAAATTTTCTAATATGTGGCTAGTTTCTCAAAATAGAAACCTCTGTAGGATTAGCTTCTTTAAATTTTGAGATATTTAGCATAGTAAACTATGGGAGCAAGTCTCTAAGATCTTCTTTCATATTTGGTCTTGATTTTTTTCTTTAGCATTGAAAATTCTATTATTCCTCTCCAATCACATCTTTTAAGTAATGAAGCTTGGAGTTGCATTCCATAACTCCTAAAGAATATCAAGAGCCACCAACCACTTCCAAGTTTCCAAATTATCATTGAAAGAATTATGGAACACCCACTTAATATTGAAGAAGATTATAAGAACAATCTTTCTACTATTTAGAACAAAGAGTCCACCTAGTGGAACCCAAAAACCCCTCCTTTTGAGTTGAACCCAATTGAGAATCTAAGAGTGATAGGCTAGCCAAAGGAAAAAAAATAACTTTGGGGGCTATCTTTAAAATGCTAAATCTTATCCCAACAAAATGGTGAAGGGTAATAAAAGGAAGAAGCAAACTATATCCCTCTTTGATAGAGTAAATGCATGTCCCTTCTTGATTCCACCCAAAGAGATCTTCATCCCTACTCCAAATATTCCTAAATTTCTGGGGAAGTGTTTTGAGATGAATTCTAACTTCCTCAAGAACAATAGGAGACTGAGAAGTAACTTTCTACATTTTAGAAAATCCAAACACTTACCTCTTTTCCTCCCAATAATCCTTTACCTTAGTGCCCCAAGAATTCTTCAGGAAGGTCACCAAAGGGTGAAGAATCACATCATCTTTGAGGGGCTTACCAAAATCCAATTAACTTCCTAGAAGGAGGTTCTTCTACCATTTTAAATAATCTAGAACCTGAACTAATTGATCAAATTTTTAACTCCCTTCATTCCTTCCCAAATCTCTAAGCCATTTGTGAGATAATCCCTTCAAAGAAAATAAAGTGCATTGTTCCCAAATAGATACTTGTCTTGAAGAAATTTGACCCAAAAGGCATCCCTGCCAATAATGAATCTCCAAACTAATTTAGCAAGAAGAGCCTGATTAAAGAAGATAGTATCCTTGAGGCCAAGATCACTATTCTTGTCTTTACATATCAAACTCCAAGATACAAGGGATATTTGAACTTATCACCAATGCCCCTATACAAAAAGTCCATAGAGTGATAATGACTTAGATATGATACTTTTGGGGGACAATAGAAGAGAGAATCTATAAATATGAATAGCTTGGAATTTTTTAAAAAAGAATTGCTCATCTAGCTAAAGAGACCCATCTCCCCTTCCATCCATTGAGCAGTTGACTAATTCTTTCTAACATAGGAGATCAAGCTTGCTTCTTATTTCTTCCCAAAAATAGAGGGAAATTTGGGTAAGAATTTAAAAAGCTTCTTTTCTTGAAATATAGGCATCTGTAAAAAATTCCTATTCTTGATTGTTCATATTAAAATATAAGACTTTGTTTGTCTATATTAACCTTTTGACCTGAAGCTTGCTCATACTTTTTGAGGAGATCTTTGATAACTCTACTTTCTTTGATGGAAGGTACAATAAAGAGCATGGCATCATCCACAAATTGTTGATGAGTAAAGGCTTGAATCTCCATAAAAGAAGCTTGCAAGCCTCTTAGGGAACCTCTCACATTGAGAGAGCTAATATACTTGCCTAGGGATTCCATCATAATAATGAAAAGATAAGGAGAGAGTGGGTCACCTTGAATTTGGCCATGAGAAGAGAGGAAGAAACCTTTTCCATAGAGCCATCAATTGACTAAGATAGAGAAACTAGTTGATCAATAGAAACCTTTGATCCAAGATCTCCAATTAGAGATAAACATGAATTTCTCCAAAACCCAATCTAGAAAATTCTAGTTAACTCTCACAAGCTTTAGAAATATCCAATTTGAGCATACATTTTCTCTTACTATCTTGTAAAGAATGAATCAACTCACGGATAGTAACAATCCCATTCATAATTTGTTTCCATTGTAGAAATCCCCCTTGCTCCTTTGATATAATGGCAATAATGATAAGGTTTTATCTATCAGTAATCATTTTAGATATGATTTTATAGATTATATTGCACTAAAGAATAGTCCTAAAGTCCTCAATCCTTAGAGCTTCTTACTTCTTAGGAATGAGGGTGATAAAAGTAGAGATGATGGCTTTCAAGATAGATCTAAAATCCTTAGACTCTTGAACAATGTCCCAGAGCTCATTCTAAAAAGATCCTAGAATCTTTGGAAAAAGATAGCCAAAAAACCATCTAGGCCAAGATCCCTATCCCTAGCCATATCAAAGAAACCAAGCTGAACTTCATATTTGGAGATATCATGTATTAGCATCTCATTCTCTAATTGAGTAATTAGAAAGGGATTTGGCCAAGGAAGAGGTGTCAACTCTGCCCTCATTATCTCCAAAAAGCATTTTCTCCCAAAAGGAGACCAAAGAGGTCTTAAGAATTTTAGGATCCTTAGTGATGTTACCATCTTCCATCTAGATCTTGTAAATGTGGTTTCTTTGTCTCCTTATTTTGCAAGCTAGATGAAAAAACTTAGTCTTCCTATCTCCCTCCTAGAGCCATTTTCTCCTAGATATATGCTTCCAAAAAATCTCCTCACATGTATAAATATGATCAAGTTAAGAAGAGAATTCCTTTTTTTCATCTATGAAGGCCTCCAAAATGTCATTTTTAGGAGAGATTGAATCTCAACCATCATGTTCTCTAGATTAACCTTCTTTTGGTATAGATATTGGAATCCTGATGATTCCATTCCTTGAGTTTGAGTTTGAGGGATTTTAATGTTTTATGGATGACACACATTTTTGTCTCATAATAATCGTTCTAATTCTTCCAAATGGTAGAAACCACTTGATCAAAATTAGGGTGAGTCAACCACATTTTATGGGTTCTCCAACCTAAAAGGAATTCTTTTGGGGAAAGTATCATAATCAGTTTTCAAAGAGATTAGACAATGATCAGAGCTAGCTTTCATCATGACTAGAATTACAAGTAAATTTGTTGTTCAACCACATATTATCTAAGCCAAAATCTATTAATCTTGGTTAGGACTTGATATTTTCCTTTTCTTCTATTGGTCTAGATGAACTAACCCTTTTTAGATTGAATATTCTATGAGGTAGAATCTTTGAGGAGAGTAGGTAACCCATCATTGTTAGGAGGAGAAGGAGATCCACACTATCTTTTAGAGGAATCAAGTCTAGCATTGAAATATCCTAAAATAATCCACTTAGTTTCTTCATCCATTCTAAATATATCTTTGATTTAGCTCCAATAGAGAATCTTGTCTTGGGTGGATTGCAATCCATAGACATTAATGGGGGAGAAACACAAGTTAGAGGCTAGAGCGTGAACCAATCCAACAATCCAATAATTAGTAGAGAGCATTTCTTGAATATTGAATTCTTGCCTATTCCAAATAATGGCTAAGCCACTAGCTAACCCTTTGGTAGATTTATGCACAAATCCCTATTTCTCATGAAAGAGGGACACATTTTGGAAATCCCAATCTAAGTTGGTCTTGGTGTCCTAGATTAATAAGATATTTGGATTAAATTTCTCCAGGAATACATGGATAAGCCTCTTCTTAGAGGGAGGTTCAATCCCCCAATGATCCAAGAGATCATCAGCATTGGGTAAACTTTGATCTCTTAGTGCTCACCAAGCCATTTTCTAGTTGAGATTGGTTCCCAATAGTAGCATTTGCCATTGCTACAACTTGTAATGTAGTATATTTGTTAGGTCTCCCCAACTTAGATTGTTGAAAGTCTCTTTTTCTTTTTTTAGGTCACCTATGGCTGGTAGCCTTACCTAAACCCTCCGGTATTAAACCTAATCCTTCATGAAGATCTAAGGGTTGACCAAGATTTGCCTAATCCTTACTATTGATGGTATACTTAGGGGGGTTGAGTGTATTATCCACATTATTCAAATCTAGAGTCTTTTCTAGCTTCTTATTCATCAACTAACTTTTCTAGATCTCCTTTGAACTTGTAGGCCTTTAATAGATCCTTCTGACCTTAAAATTCACTCTCATGAAATTGTGTCTCCTTAACTATCTTCATTCCTTCTTGTGAAGACTTTTTCTAATCAGTGGCCTTTTTTTGTTATTATTAAGATTGTTGTTCTTAACAATATTCTTCTTTTTGGGTTTAATAAAACCATCTAAATCTTTCTTAGAATCTTCTTTAACCTTTTGAGTTTACATTTTCTATTGAAGATTTAAACATTCTCTAATAAGATGTTTGTATTTGTGACAATCACAACATTTAAATGATGGGACTTCATAATGTAAATCTTGGATACAGTCCACTTCTCCAACCTTCAAGGTAATACTTTTTGGAAGTGGAACAATGAGATCCAACTACACACAAAATTTGGTATAAACTAAAAGACCTTTCCTTGGAAATGGCCTAGAGATGTCAATAGTTGACCCCAAAGATTTGGCGATAGTTTTGAAAATATACATGGAGACCAAAACTCCTAAGGTAGAGCATACATGCAAATTCATATTGGTGCCATTGTGGGCATTTCCTTAGAGGCTTTGAAACTCACATGCCAATGTTTCATGAAGAGACTAGCATTTTGAAAAATTAGGGACCACCAAAGATCATATCACTATTAGATTCATTAATGTAAATATAGAAATAAAATACCCTCTGACACAAGCATGTAACCCATAATCTCCACTAGTTTTCTAGCTCTTTTGAGCCCACAAGTACAGGTCTTCAAGAGTTAACTGCATGCTAAGGAATCTATAGATCAAGCTTCTACTATGTAGGGTAGACACATTCTTTTGAAATTCTTGGACATCAATGTTGATGATTGGATAGTCCTCTAGAGTTGGCATGCAATGATTTGAACTATTTCTAGGTTGGTCAATCTTATGCTTACCACTAGCCACTAGGAACACATTGATTTCCTAGTCACGAGTTGAGGATCTAGATCTTGTAAGCAAATAAGAGGGGATAGATCCCCTACCTTGACCCATTGAGGATAACTCAAAAGTAAGGAAAGGGCAAGCTCTAGGTGCACTGAAAAGAGAAGACATAAGTAAAAAACTCAAAAAATATTTAATAGAGCACAAAAATTAAAAAAATATAAATATCAAATTTTATGAAACACATTTTTAAAAATTATTAATTACAACACAAAAATAATTTAATATCATTACTTACAAATTCTTACAAACTTTTCATTTTGCTACTCGATATGGGAGAGAGCCATTATGGTGTTGGGGGCCTTGCACTCAACAAAACTTGATCCGTGGTGGGCTCATTTAAAACTTTTCAACTTCACCAGTAGACCAAAGGCCCTTCAACCATAATATTATTTTGAAAATATTAAACATATTATTTTTAACTAGAAAATAGTATTTACAAAATGAATCTAAAAAACAAAATTGTGAATAGAAAAGGACTTCAAAACTTACTTATAAAACAAATATCATTAAAAAATAAAAAATATATTTAAAAATATATTTTAAATTGTTATTTTCTATTACAATAAAAATTCTAACTAAAATAATATTCTAACTTACTATAATTCCCTTATAAAATATTTCAAATCTATTATTCGCCTTAAAATTCGTAAACTGTAAAATACTACCTAAAATTTAAAAAACAGGACATAAATGACAGAACCATCATATTTATAATTTTTATTAAAATTAAAATTTATAAATTATAATGCGTTTCATTAGAGTGAAACTTCAACTAGATCGTTGTTTCTACCTAATGTAGGTCTCGCGGCCGCAGCTTCAATAAACCATCAGCGCCACGTCAGATGACATGCTGACGTCACACTCAATGATTCGCTGTGAAAAGTCTGACGCGGCATTAGTCTTCCCAAATGCATCTTGTTGTTTACGCAATGTGGTTTTCATCTGAGCTCATAATCAACGGTCATTAGCCGGCGGTGTTACTGTTGGGTCACATGGTTTCTGTGCCAGCTGTTAAGACTCCCCAAAAAACTTCTTTCCAAAATCCCGGCCGCCGGCGGCTCGACAGGAACCACCGGAGGCGGCAAACTTCTATTCACCTGCGTGTCGGTAAACCAAAGCTGACTTTTTACGAGGATGGTCTTGGAATGGGCAATTATAAAAGGTCTCTACTTGTAGTTTTAGGCAATTAAAGAATATAATTTGGCCAATTTACGAGCAGCAACATGGATGACTATCTTGGGCATTATTGACTTGTCTGTACTTACTACTTGATCATGTAACGATCTACAATAAAACAAAAGCGTGGTCGATAAGGTTGTCGTCCAGGTAAGATTCGCTATTACTGGACCCCACCACGGCGATTAATCGAATTAGTTTGTGGAGGTGAACTGAGCGAAACAGAAAAAGAAAAGACCTTCTACTTCATAATACTCTCTCTGTTCTCTGTTGTTGATGAGGTGGAGCCTCCTTCAAGGCTAAGGCAAAGTGGCAAATGGAGGATACAGATATTTTTTTTTTATTATCATGGTGGAGGATTCCATGTCTATTTCCTAAGCATATATTATGCTTCTCGTGTCGATTTTGGAATACTATAAGTTGTAGGTGCAAGTTGCACTATGGGATATGGGTTCGCCACTTGCTGTGTGGGGACTGGATATGAGCAAGGAAACGAATCTGATTCGACTTCAATGGCGGGCGCGTGGAGAGACAAAATAGTATCTTCAAGTGGGAGGAAGTTTCATTGAATCACACATCCATGTTTATCTACCTGATTCCTACATGAGGATATTAATTTTTTTGTTTAAGAAAAACTTGTAATCATAACGTTAGGCAATTCTTTTTTAAATGTTGGGTCCCCCAACATGCAGACAAGTCTGTTTGCTTTTCACTAATGAATTTTTAACATCACTTCTCGTGCTTTAATTCAACTAAAATAGTTTCATAAACCGGGATCCCCACCCTTTGATTATAATTATTTAAGGAATCTCATAAGTCACCAAGATTTGTACTTTGTGTGACCCAATCTTTATATCCCAAATCCGAACTTGTTTCTTCCAACATCAACCCATTAATTTGAGTAAATATGTTTCACAATTTACAACATTTGGATTTTAAAACTGAGTTAAAGTAGAGATGTAAAAATTTGCATTATAAAAAAAAAGAACAAAAGCTGGCATCAATTTAAGATAGGGTTGAGATTGAGACTACCATATAAGTGAGCTTTTAAAATAATGATTAATTTTAAGACTGGAAAACCTCCATGGATATTTAGTTTACCCGCACATTAAATGGATTGACTTGGAATATACGATAAAAAAAATTGTCGGTTCCCATTAATGTAACCACCAAACTTCTTAGCCAATGCGTGCCGGACTTAAATAGCACATTCTTATGCTCCATTACATCACCATAAATATACCCCCGTTCATCCCCACGTTGGATCCATGCAAGCGGTCAAAAGCTTTAAATGATGAGATTATTTATTTCAATTTATTAAATATTTACTATCTTCATGATGGGTTATAAAATGAATGAAATGAAAGTTTTTAATAACGTTCACAAGACTAAAATAGTCTATGGGACCCACAATCACAACAGATCACACAAGAACGAAAGAACCAACAAGTGGCCTCTAGCTAATTCTAGTTGTTGCTCTCAATCTCTTTGCCAATTGTCATTCTTCTTCTATGGATTCTACCCAAATAATCAGTGACTACTATTCTCGTTTCTTCAAACAAGGGCATTAAAGACAACATTTAAAATAACCTTGTATTTGATCTAAATGTCCTCGTATGCCTTCCACTCCATGATGTAGTGCTATTCCGTTTTCACTAATCCCGACAGATTAAGACGACAAATCCTATTAGCCCACTCATTTTTGGACATCTTCCATCTTCCCGTTTCACACCTAAGATGGTGTGAACTAGTTCTCAGTAGGCCATTAACATTTTAACTTTCCACTTGATATCCTCTCTTTTATAGTACTTTTGCTCATGGTCACATGCACGGTTAAAATATATGACATAATATTCTCTTTTTTGCCCAAGTTGTTGAGTCTACATTTCAGCTTTGACTTTCACTCTCATATACTTTTTGATTTCCATGTTTGTGCTTGGGTATTCCTCAGTGTTAATGCCCCACTTGTTCAACCACTTGACATTTTGTTTCATCCGCGTATTCTTCCTAGTTAACTTTTCCTCCTCTATAATTTTGGGCTAGTGGCGTCCCTCCATATTCTCAATTCTCTTTAGATAACCTAGAAGCCGAGTTATCGCCATTGCCTTGATCTGAAAAGCACCTGCTTCCACTAAGATAATCTCATTTTAGATAACCTAGAAACCAAGTTATCACCATCGCCTTGATCCGAAAAGCACTCACTTCCACTAAGATAATCTCATTTCAGATAACCTAGAAGCCGAGTTATCGCCCCCTCGATCCGAAAAGCACCGCTTCCACTAAAGATAATCTCATAAAAGATAAAAGACTGCTTATTATAAAGTTAATGTAACCCAAAAACAAAACATTGTGGGAAAAGTCGTGGAAGGAATCTTTTTTGTCTTGGAAATCGTAAACTTACATCACCAACTTTAAAAAAAGGTTTGTAAGAGAGATCTCAAGATTCGTCACGTTGCTATTATGAGAGCACTAGGGGGTTTCCAAGAATAGGGCACAATTCTTGCTTTAAAAATTACAGTAAACAGAACTATTTACAAAAAAATTACAGTAAGACTGCAGAATGATGAGGTAAGAATGGATTAAAATAATACTGATGATGCAATTGAAGAGTGATGGGAATATTGAGGAAAAGCCGGTGTTGGAGAGGCAGAATAAACCGCCCCCAACACGGGGAATGTGTGTAGGGTTGGGTACGTAAATAAGTCCTTAATTCGGAAGGTTGAGAGGTGAGAGTACAACTGGCACATTTTCCACACTCATGTCTGAAGGTGGGCCCCTCAGGTATGGAGGAGGGATTTTCACTGCAGAATAGAATATTTCAATTTGGCCTAACCACAGTTAGCAGTGTGTGGGGTTGGTTGGGTGTGAGGAGTTGACTTAGGTGTGTAAAATAAATGGGACACGTCCTATGTAGAAAATGTCTTGTCAAAGTTAACGGCTTAATCCATCTCGTATTCTTTTTCAATTGCAAAAAATTCAGACATCTCAATAATTGTCTTGTATAATTGAGGCATCGGATCAAGATGATGGCGTTCATGGCCCATGATTGCAGCAGCAAGGTTTGTGGATACAGTAGGTAGTGCTTTTCACTAGCCAATTACTTTATATAGGCATGCGATATAGATAGATATAGTAGTAGTAGCTTCATAATTGGAAGAGGAAGTGCTAAAATACTTGTGTTTTCAGATGAAATTTCAGGGAAAGAGCAATTTGTGGATGGAATCCCTGAGTTTGGCCTGCTGTCCAGAAATGAGCTCACCAAGCTGTAGCGGAAAGGGAAACAACAATCTTCAGGACGATGAAGTTGGAAGCGCCATGACGGAAGAATTGACGTCTTCTAACGGACCGCGAGGGCTGCAGGAAGAGGCGGATTGGAGATCGAAGAAGAAGAGTGGATTGGAGAGAATGGGAAGCGGAATGAGCGTGGTTTCAGCGGCGGGCGGAGATTCTGACGGCGGCGGAGAGGAATTGAGAAGGTATTCGACATTAGATCAGGGGAAATTGCCGTCATCGCAGTATAAAGGCGTCGTTCCGCAGCCAAACGGGCGCTGGGGAGCTCAGATTTACGAGAAACATCAGCGGGTTTGGTTGGGGACATTCAACAGAGAAGAAGATGCCGCTAGAGCATATGACCGTGCGGCGTTAAAATTCCGCGGCCGCGACGCCATTACCAATTTCCGGCCAGTTGCAGACGCCGATCCAGAGGCGCAATTCCTGAGCCATCACTCCAAAGAACAAGTTGTGGATATGTTGCGCAAGCACACTTACGATGAAGAGCTTCACCACCACAATACAGCCAATAAAACCACCTGCGCCGCTCATCAACAAAATGAAGCCGCGCCGGGAGGAACCGGAACTGTAAATTCGTGCTCCGAGGCCGGAAATTCGACGCCGATTTCTTCTCGCGATCATCTTTTCGACAAGGCCGTGACGCCTAGCGACGTCGGAAAGCTGAATCGGCTCGTGATTCCGAAGCAGCACGCCGAGAAATATTTTCCGTTGGATGTAAATTCCAGCGACAAGGGTTTGCTCTTGAATTTTGAAGATAATACTGGAAAAGCATGGCGGTTCCGTTATTCTTACTGGAACAGCAGCCAAAGTTATGTCTTGACTAAAGGATGGAGTCGATTTGTGAAGGACAAGAAACTGGAAGCCGGCGACATTGTTTCTTTTCACAGAGGAACTCCAGATGTCCGGCAGCTTTACATTACATGGCGGCGCAGGCCCTGCGTTCAGCAACAGCAAATAAAAGGAGCTCAGGGTTTGGCTTACGGATCTTTCAACTCTGTGAGCGCTTATAATCCACAGTGGATGCATATCTACTGGCCGAATTCTGGATCGGCCCACGGTCACATGAAGTCTACCGTTTGGCCGCCTCAGAGCCCTGCAATTCCGCTTTATTTCACATCTACCGCTAAACATTTCGACGGCGGCTTTCACAACCTTTCTAGTGCCGCCCCTCAAGAAAATCCTCCAAAGAAAGAGTCTTCGACAAGTTTCGAGAAGAAGGAAGTCAGATTGTTCGGGGTAAATTTGGCGGAATCGCAGAGATGCGGAGAGTTAATTCTGTTCCCTTAATGTCGCGTTCTCTGTATAATTTTCAGTGGAAATTCCATCCCACAAATCAGTTAAACTTTTTGACTTCAACTCTGTTCGATTGTACTCATACATGTACTCTTAACATGTAAATCTCAAGCACGGAAAGAGCTTTTCATTTTCGAGTTTTCTGGTTTGATTTGGTTTATATTTTTACATGCTCGAAGAGTTAACAGTCAGTCGAAATGTATGTACATAAAGAGTGATATTTTCTTGTCGCTAGGATTGATTTCAACAGACTTTCCTTTTTGTCGCCGCTAAGATTGGCTGCAGGAGAATTATTTTGTCGTTTTTGTTGCAATTGGCTCTGTTCGGATAATTAGAAACTTTTTTTTTCTTTACCCAGGCTCTGTTGTATTTGGAACAGAAAAGTAGTACGTAGAATATTCTAGCTGTTCTCCTTCGGAATGCCAAATTGTCGTGTGACGATAATCATCTAACGATGCAATGAATTAATGTAACGCTAAGCAACACGTCACTTAATTAATTTTGAGTAAACGGGATTCTGTTTGCCCACTATTATTATTCTTGCCGAAGGCAATTTACAAGTCATTATTCCACCAACCAAAAAGAGTTTCTCAATTACCCAACTCTTATGTTTAATGTTTATTATTTTTAACTTAAATAACTATAAAATTTGGAAATTTATTATTAAATCAATTACCCAACTCTTATGTTTAATGTTTATTATTTTTAACTTAAATAACTATAAAATTTGGAAATTTATTATTAATATCTTTATTTTCTCGTTGAGAAAGATTGATTAGACAAACATAAATTTTAATCTTGCATTGCTCTTTTTAATGATTAAATAAAATTATATTTCGAAGCTTATAGCTTTCATATATTGGTTGAGTATGGTATATAATTGTTATGAGTATTATTCTAAAAAAAATTACATCGGAAATTTTTTCTAGACTCATCAATTGTTCCTATTGGCATAATCCTTGAACCTCCTATGGGTGCAAGTGCTAGTTGTAAGTGTTGTTGTAGTGGATTGTATATTGGTTAAGTATGGTATATAATTGTTATGAGTATTATTACTGTAAGTGTTGTTGTAGTGGGTTATACATTAGTTGAGTATGGTATATAATTGTTATAAGTTTTATTATTAGTCGACAGGCTTTTATATGTGAGTATTATAGTGTTCAGAATTGTCTCATGCCGTAAAAAAAATTATTACGCCGGAAATTTTTTCTAAACTCATCAATTGTTCCTATTGGCATATTCCTTGAACCTCCTATGGGTGCAAGTGCTACTTGTAAGTGTTGTTGTATGGATTGTATATTGGTTGAGTATGGTATATAAGTGTTATGAGTATTATTATTAGTCGATAGGCTTTTATATGTGAGTATTATAGTGTTCAGAATTGTCTCACGCCGTAAAAAAAAATTACACCGAAATTTTTTTCTAAACTCATCGATTGTTCCTATTGGCATATTCCTTGAACCTCCTATGGGTGCAAGTGCTAGTTGTAAATGTTGTTGTAGTGGGTTATATATTGGTTGAGTATGGTATATAATTGTTATGAGTATTATTATTGTAAGTGTTGTTGTAGTGGGTTGTACATGTAAATTTTATTTTTTTATATGTTTTATATAGTTATTATTTTTATGCTTTATTTATTGTATGCTTAAATATTGTCATAAGATTCCAACTTAATAATTTATTCATTTAATTTAAAGAACTTGTAAAAAGATATAATTTTTTTTTTAGATGATACATTCTATTCTATTGTAATGTTTATGGTTAAGATCACAAATCAATATAAAGAAGAGTATGGTCTATGTACTCTATTCTATTGTAATGTTCACGACTATAAGGGATAAAAGTGTATACCTTGCACTTTTATACTTTAGTTTTATGTTACTTTGTATAGATTTTACAAATAAATAGTTGTGATTTTCAATTTAATATTAAAAGTGCATATCTTGCACTTTTACACTTTGTCTAGCTTAATCACATCAATTCTAAAATCTAGCCATTAATTTGTCTAGCTTAATCCTAGCCATCCATTTATTAATCCAAAATGAGATTAAGTTTAAATCCCCACCATCCATTATCCCAAAGAAATCTACACCCTTCATTTTACACGTGATTCTCACACATGTGTGAGCTATTCCATCACAAATCCCCATGAGTCTTCTCACACATATGTGAGAGGTTTTAATCTCCACCCTTCATTCAAATTAAGAAAATCTCAGCCCTCCATTTCCTTTAATATGTCCCTTCAACTTCCACCTCTCCCAAACTACCTCTTCTCATCTTCTCATTCCACCATGCAAGATAATCAATCTCCACCATCCAATCTAAGATTAAATCTTAGCCCTTCATCCCTCTCCCCTCAAATCTATAAATTCAAGTCATTCTCAAGCATTTCCACATCAACACAAATTCACAGGTATATGCTACTACATTGAAGAGATCATTTGAGTTACTTGACATTCAACATCAAATTCATCATAAGGAACGCATCCGCATGTCAAATAAAAGGTACAATGTCTTGTTTTAATGTTACATTGCTTATCTAGTTTACCTTTCATTTAACTCCAATCCCAAGTAGAAGGTCAATCTAATAGTTTAGATTTTCTATGAGGATCCTAATATGATATAGTCCTAATTATAATAAGTTAAGCACTTGTGGCATGCTTAACCTTAATATATTTATTTATTAGTCTTAGTTATTCCTTAAGATAACTTAGTTAGGATGAAGAGGTGTGTCCCTACATAGTTATGCATATAAATAAGGAAGAGAGAGACTCTCCCAAACCAGATCATATCATCTAATATTGAATTCACATATTATTTTCTGATTATTGGAGGTCACCTCTTTGAAGTGGTATGCTATTTCCCTGATTTTTACATTTATTTCCAAGAAATATCATAACATTTACACTCTTAGTTTAGACTTTTACACTTCTTTAGTCTTTTTAAAATTCAAATTTTCCACCCATGGGATTACTCTTATTGAATATTGTCATTATCCTAACAACCTGTGGGGCGTGTGTAGAAAGACGAGGAACAAAAAGTGGCCAAATGAACTAAGTTATCCTCTTAGGAAGAAACAAACTTAAGGGTGGATCTAAAAGACCTTCTCATTCCTCAAAGGCATATGAGGGAAGAAAATACAAGATGAAAATCTTTGGATGCTAATCATCTATTGCCAAATTGATGCTAAAATGTGTCACAATTTGATTAAGAGTCTCAAGCCTAACTAAAGATCTTAATGAATCAAAACACTGGAGAAACTATTGTAGAATAAAAGCCAAATATGAAGAGATAATAACTATTGTGGAAGTATCATAAAAATGAAACCCAAGTCTTCAATGGCATCCTCTAGATATATAAGATACCTAACTCACAAAAGAAACTTATAAGATCTATCAAGTACTCATCCCAATGAACTAACTCAAGAAAACAATGATGATCCTACTTCACTAAATTACTAGAAGCTCTCATTAAAGCAACTCTAAACTCTAAAGAAGTAGGTGATGATGGTGGATTCTTACTGCATGTCATCAAACTACATTTCTCATCCTACAACATTGTGTCCACACCAAATGCCTGAGTATAAATAATAATCCATTCTATGTGAAATTCTAAGCCAAAAACATCTAAGTGAAATGCTGATTACAAACATGGAGTGAAAGCAATATAAATTGCAATAGATAAACAATGCAAAATAGCAAGTACATATAGGTGAAGAGAAGTGAGGAGGTTGAGTCGACTTCAACACTCCACTCACCAAGTGGCAAAAGGACGTCAACACATAGCTTGGAGAGTTGTGTCGAACTCTCCAAGTCGACACCTAGCCACCGAAGGTGGCTTAAAACCATGTGCTAATTATATTACTTAGAATAAATAATATACAATAAAGTTTAGCACTAACACCCCCCTTAAGCATAGCTTAGGTGGGTACAAGAAGAGATGGGTCCTAGCTACTAGGTCTGGTGAGGTGCCCATATACAATAAAGTCTCTCATAAATAGAGAAAAGGAGAAAACCTAGTGGGAAATAAAACTCCTCTCCAAAAGAGAGAAAATATGCATGAATCTGGAAGCTGCTTGTGTATCTTGATGTCGATGTTGAACTGCGACTAATGACTCCATAAAAGCTAGCATCATGAGGATTCAGGAACATTAACCAAATTTGAGATGTGATCTGATGCAAGATTTAAGTTCATTTACCATATGCTCTCGATGTGAGATGTGAATCTGTTGCAAGATTATGGATCATTTACCATAGGCTCTCAAAACAAAATGTTTGAAGGATCAATTGATCCACATGTTTCTCAATCCCACCTTTTAGTTGCAATCTCATTGAGTTAAATTAGGTGACATAATCCTCTATAGTATTAGAGTCTCTTGGACTTATACTTATGAGGTTTTAGCTCATGACTTCTTTGTTCATTGACCTTCCCATTAGGTGTTTTCAAGGTCCCAATATGAACATAAGTACTTGGAGTTAGACTTGATCACACTTATTAAACTATCTAGATGAGATGTACTTAGAAGTACGGAAAGAAAAGACTCAATGATACCCGCCTGAATTTGAACCCCCCTTTGAGGCACTTTATAATTTAGTGCATATACACTTTACAAAGTTCAAATGAACCTATCCAAAGTCTAAATACCCCCTAATTTTGGATTTTATATTGCTTTAATGTTTTCCTTGTAGAAAATTTTAAACAATTGCTCTATATGAAAAATTAAAAAAAACATAAACTTATATGCTTTGCAAAATGGAAAAAAATAAAATAATTAGAGCCCACGAATTAGGGCAACTAGAGAATTAGGCACATAAAATAAAAAAGATGGAAGGGAAGATTTCAAGGGCATGCAGAGAGCAGCCTCCCCTATGGAACTGTAGAGATCAGTTTGCATGCAATCAAGGGTCTACGAGAGACCAAGGAAGAGCCAAGAGTCAGCCTATGCAGGACAAAGAGGCCATGTGAACATAGACTGCAGAGGCTATAACCATTCTGCATAGGTAGGGTTAGCCTTGGGATGGGAGGTCGGCACCCTGTTGGTAAACAGATTTGTTGCTTTAAAATAATCTTCTTGAGTAACTCCGTTCGCCCTTGGATTAGCAACAACCTGCTCACAACAGTTGAAGAATCGTAGGTCTATGTCGATTCCTCTCTGTGTTTAAGAGGGGCAACTCCCTCGTATGATAGGGGTATTTGGATTTTTCTAGAATTATAAGAACAAAAATAAAGAAATAACAAATAGTAGTGATGAAATAAGAGTTAAAATCATGAATTTAAGTTCCATGCATCCAAGTAGAGATACCAAAACTTGATGCAAAATATCTTTCTCACAATGCAACTTTGAAAGTAAAGCACATAATCATTACTGATGAAACATACAAATACCAATAACAACACATGAAATTGAGTTGAACACACATTCAAAACCTTTCTTTATTGCTTTCAAACTTTAATAACACTATTTGAGTCTTTCATACACTGTCATGTGAAAAAGTGGAACCCCTTTAATTGAAATACAATGAAGTAAATATAGGTGAGCTTAGTAACCACCTAAGGTAACTACCTTAACCACTTTTTGTAACTACTTGGTATAACTACCTAAGTGTACTAACTTTGAACAACTAACTTTCTTTTGTAAAGATAGTCACTTAGAGTAACTACCTAACTTAGGCACTTAAAATAACTATGTAAGAAAGAGTTAGGAGGAACCAAGGGCCCTTGGACTTGAAAGAAGTGAACCTGCTCAAAATGGTGGAGAAAATTAATGTAGTACTTGCGAAGAACAAATGAAGTACTTGTGGTAGTGTGAGGAATGTTAAGCATGACTGTGATCTCCTTCCATTTTCTCTCATTTATGATCATTTGCAGTCCTCCACAAGCAGTTACTTCCCTGTATAATAAATAGAGGTCTAGATCCTTACTACCAATCTTTTGAATGCTGATTCCAAAGCTCCCAATTTGGTGTTATTGGAGATGATGCCGGCATAGGTCTTGGAAGATACTTGCAAATGTTGTAGAATAAATTTTCAATAACTGAATGCATATATCTGAAGTCAATGTTGTCCATGAGATGACATTTCTTCGAGGCAATTTGTCAAATAGTTTAGGAGCCTTAGCTTTGCTTCCAAATTTTGCTCGTATATGTGCTAGGGAAGTTGCAACTACATCAACTAATAGAAAAACATTTCAATAATGCTTTGTGAGACATCCATACCTTGACCTAAAACTCCCATTTGGGACAAATATAAAGTATGATTGAACATATGTTGTAATATTCGTAATCCTTGAGACCACATTTCATTGAGGCATTCTTCTAGACAGTTCATGTTTCTCATCTATGCTTCCATATTTTGCATCAATGTCTATCAAGGAACCTCAAACTATAATATCTGACAAAATTCTCTATTTCATCATGCATAAGAGATGCCAATAAACACCGTGGAATCTGCAATCTTGCATTTCTTTTGGCACAGATCGAGAGGATTTTATTGAAGAGCCAATTTTTTTTAGATTTTCTTGAAAATAACGCCTATGTGTTGTGTATATCATTCCACATTCAGAAGTCAGGAGGGTGTTGATGAAGGTCATGAGTAATGGATTTATACCAGCCGATTGCTCTTGCTTGTAAGTTCCCATAGCCTTTTCAAGGAATCTATTTAGTGTACATTCTGCAGTCATGGCAATCCATGAGACTGAATTTCCTTGAGGTATTTTACCAAATAATTCATTTGCTTTGTCTAGGCTGTGCAAGGATGCTGGCAAAGGTTGAGCATTTTGATTTTACACCTGCCAATTGCTTTTGCCTGAAGATTTCAAAAATCTTATTCAACAAAACCATTATATGCAAATTTGAGGTATTCTGGCAAACAGTTCACTGTTTCATCTGTGCCTCCACATCATACATGCATATATATGTCAGAGAATTTCAACCGTTGCACACTAAGGTGAGATGATGGTGGAGTTCTTGGGGTTTTGGAATTCCATACGCTATTTGAAAGCTCTCATTCTGCTGGGAGGATACTGGCTGGCAGCGTTGGTAGAATCTGGTTTTACACCTGCAGTTGCATTTCTTTGAAAGATTTTAAAGTCTTTTCAACGCATCCACTTTGTTCATATCCTGTGATCTTTGCATGCCATGAGACAATGTTTCTCTGAGATTGCACCGTCAAACCTTTCCTATGCGTTGTCTATGCTTCCCATTTTGTAGAAATACGTATCTGCTAGAGCATTTCAAATCATGCTTTGATGGAGGTTCGGATGGATGTGAAGAAAAATTAGTTTTTGTGCCAACTTCTTGGTTTGTTATAACCAACTCCTTCCTTTACGTTGGTATTGGCATCATTTTCGGTACAACATCATCGTGGAATCTTGAAACTTCATTGAGGTTTTGGAGGTAATTCCCAACTTCATCGGTAGCAAGAGCTACTTTTGAAACTACTTTTATTCTCTGGCAAGATAGATGACTTTCAAAATTTTAATGAGGACCGATGGAATCATGAGGCCAACAACTGGCTCTAACTGGGGACAAGGACTATAAAGGACATAGGATGAACCTAGAATCATCTGGAAATGAACAGTGCCTTAAATCCACTAGGCAAATATAGTCAAGATATAACATGATGTTTAGGAGAACAAGGATACTCAAAGAGACAAAAGGACAAATGACAAAGGACACCAGAGACGAAGCAAATGACAAAAACTAATAGAAACTAAAACAAGATAGACACAACAAAAACTCCTAATTAACCTATGTACATGGTAGGTGATTCCTACCTCAGGCTACTTCAAGATGATCATGTGAAACCATTAACAGGCTGAGAAAAATAGGCACTTGTATGAAAAAGAGATGTGCACGAATGAGGCACCTGCAGACTTAGTAGACATTTCAGGATGATGAGAAAAATGAAATGTGAGAAATATGAGGACTCCTTGAATTTTACGCCAAACAACCATTTCTCATTATAAGCATCTGAATCCTTCCAAATTGAACTGGTGTTACTCTGTGTAACTTCAGACATATCTTCTAGCATCATGCTGAGCACACCAATATCCTCTATTTGAAGATCTTTCTGATAATCTGGTTTGTAATAAATTATTCCACTAATTAGACAAACTTCATGATATTTGTGATGTGAAGAAACCCATGTAGATACACCCATCGAATCATGTTTTTGAGTATCAACTTGAGAATCATCTGTGGAAATGCACTCGTTCACAAATAAAGGATTGAAGTAGACACCTTGGCTATAAAAGGGAATCATTGTCTAAATATTTCAAGCACCGACTTTGGACACAAACGTCATGAGAGTTAACTATATTGAACTCCTTGATCAGATCATCCATTACCTCATTCCTTGCTTCATTGTTGGCACAACTCCCACAACTATCCTCTAAAATAGGGGTGTCTTCTTGATCTAAAGATTTGGAAAGAGGATTGCTTTGAACTTTAAATGCTCCATAAGACAAAGATTGTGCTTCTAACATGACATGAACATTTGTTAATGTATCTACATAGCTTTCAATTTTAACCTGCTCAATATTCTCTAGACTCGGTGTTTCTTCTCCATGGAACTCTTCATGAAATCTGAAAACTTCATACTCCAATTGCATGTATGATAAAGAGTGAATGCTTGATGATTCATCTTCATTTTGAAGTTGATCTTTAAATTTTGTATCAGCTGTACCACTAATTGAGGCTCTATCAATATCTTCAAAGGTAAAGGTCTTGATTTCTAAAGCTAAGGAAGATATTTGCAAGGGCTCACTTATGGTTGCCTCTCCATTGATTATAATAGTACAAAGCTGTCCAATAGACGTTATATCTCTAATTTCATCAACAAGTCTTTCTACCTTAGCAATTGGTGATGTATGAATATCTTTTCCAAATAGAAAATCATTATCAAGAGTCTTGAGACACCAGTTTGTGATGGAAAATTTATGAGGTTCATCTTTGTTCTTCTCTTCTTCATCATTTTCTTGAATCTCGAGCTGAATGGATGTCTTGAAATTATTTACTTCTCCTTTAAGATCTTTATTTTCAAGTTCATGGAAGACTTCTTCTTTAACTGGTGATAAAGGAGAGAGGATGACATCTTCTTTGTAAACAAAATCATCTTCAGGAGTCTTGAGACACCAATCTGGACTGGAGACCTCATGAGAGAGCTCTTGGAGCATTCTTTCTTCATTATTCTCCTCTTGCTCAGATTGTATGCATGTCAGGAAAGCATTTTTTGACTCGTCTTCATGCTCTCTCACACTTTGGTCCAAAATTTCTTCTGCATTCCCTTGAGCATTAACTATGTCATGGGAACCTTCCTCAGAAGATATAGTTGTCGAACTGGAGCAAGTTGTCATGAGAGGAGTGACATTCTTCAAAGAAACTGAGAACATGTCATCATCTGGACATATTTCTTCTTCATTATTGCATGTTTCCATACAATCTTCTTCTTCTGTCTCCATCACTTCTTCTTCTTGGTCTTCCTTAAGTGGACATGTGTGTCCTAATGAATCTCTTTCAGACACATCCTTCAATACAAGTTCATTTGTAGGGAAAACTTTTGCCTCTTCATTATTGTCCTCATTATGCAAATGATATATCTCAGCACAATTTCTTTTATCTTCTAGTACATGAATCTCTTCTAATAGGAAGTTGTGATCAGGAGCAAGAAAATGAGTATTCTTCCTATCTTTTTATTCAATCTTTTGTAATGTTTGAAGCAAACAAGGATGAATCTGGTTAGAATCGAGTTGCATGCCACCATAGAAATTCTTCAAAAACTCTACTTGCTTAGGGTCATCAAGAACTTGATTTTGTTGAGCAGAGGACGTAGGAGAAGGATAATCTTCATCATCACTGTCACTATCTAATTCAGGAAGTTGCATGTTATGTATCTAGGTTCTTTGATACCAAACCATCTTCTAGGATTCTTCTTTCAGATAGAGTCACCAACTTCTTTTCTGGGAGATACTTGTAATGGCACCAATGCTTCAGCTCGTAGTTCCCCAGTAGAGTCGCCAAAAATCTGTTGGTAAACAGATTTGTTGCTTTAAAATAATCTTCTTGAGTAACTCTATTCACCCTTGGATTAGCAACAACCTACTCACAACAGTTGAAGAATTGCAGGTCTATGTCGATTCCTCTCTGCGTTTAAGAGGGCCAGCTTCCTCGTATGATAGGGGTATTTGGATTTTTCTGGAATTATAAGAACAAAAACAAAGACATAACAAATAGAAGTGATGAAATAAGAGTTAAAATCATGAATTTAAGTTCCATGCATCCAAGTAGAGATACCAAAACTTGATGCGAAATATCTTTCTCACAATGCAACTTTGAAAGGAAAGCACATAATCATTATTGATGAAACATACGAATACCAATAACAACACATGAAATCAATTTGAACACACATTCAAAACCTTTCTTTATTGCTTTCAAACTTTAATAACACTATTTGAGTCTTTCATACACTGTCATGTGAAAAAGTGGAACCCCTTTAATTGAAATACAATGAAGTAAATATAGGTGAGCTTAGTAACCACCTAAGGTAACTACCTTAACCACTTTTTGTAACTACTTGGTATAACTACCTAAGTGTAATAACTTTGAACAACTAACTTTCTTTTGTAAAGATAGTCACTTAGAGTAACTACCTAACTTAGGCACTTAAAATAACTATGTAAGAAAGAGTTAGGAGGAACCAAGGGCCCTTGGACTTGAAAGAAGTGAACTTGCTCAAAATGGTGGAGAAAATTAATGTAGTACTTGCGAAGAACAAATGAAGTACTTGTGGTAGTGTGAGGAATGTTAAGCACACCTGTGATCTTCCATTTTCTCTCATTTATGATCATTTGCAGTCCTCCACAAGTAGTTACTTCCCTATATAATAAATAGAGGTCTAGATCCTTACTACCAATCTTTTGAATGCTGATTCTAAAACTCCCAATTTGGTGTTATTGGAGATGATGCCAGCGTAGGTCTTGGAAGATACTTGCAAAGGTTGTGGAATGAATTTTCAATAGCCGAATGCATATATCTGAAGTCAATGTTGTCCATGAGATGACATTTCTTCGAGGCAATTTGTCAAATAGTTCACGTGCCTTAGCTTTGCTTCCAAATTTTGCTCATATATGTGCTAGGGAAGTTGCAACTACATCAGCTGACAGAAAAAAATTTTCAATAATGCTTTGTGAGACATCCATACCTTGACCTAAAACTCCCATTTGGGACAAATATAAAGTATGATTGAACATATGTTGTAATATTTGTAATCCTTGAGACCACATTTCATTGAGGCATTCTTCTAGACAGTTCATGTTTCTCATCTATGCTTCCATATTTCGCATCAATGTCTATCAAGGAACCTCAAACTATAATATTTGACAAAATTCTCTATTTCATCACGCATAAGAGATGCCAATAAACACCGTGGAATCTACAATCTTGCATTTCTTTTGGCACAGATCGAGAGGATTCTATTGAAGAGCCAATTTTTTATAGATTTTCTTGAAAATAACGCCTATGTGTTGTGTATATCATTCCACATTCAGAAGTCAGGAGGGTGTTGATGAAGGTCATGAGTAATGGATTTATACCAGCCGATTGCTCTTGCTTGTAAGTTCCCATAGCCTTTTCAAGGAATCTATTTAGTGTACATTCTGCAGTCATGGCAGTCCATGAGACTGAATTTCCTTGAGGTATTTTACCAAACAATTCATTTGCTTTGTCTAGGCTGTGCAAGGATGCTGGCAAAGGTTGAGCATTTTGAATTTACACCTGCTAATTACTTTTGCTTGAACATTTCAAAAATCTTATTCAACAAAACCATTATATGCAGATTTGAGGTATTTTGGCAAACAGTTCACTGTTTCATCTGTGCCTCCACATCATACATGCATATATATGTCAGAGCATTTCAACCATTGCACACTAAGGTGAGATGATGGTGGAGTTCTTGGGGTTTTGGAATTCCATACGCTGTTTGAAAGCTCTCATTCTGCTGGGAGGATGCTGGCTGGCAGTGTTGGTAGAATCTAGTTTTACACCTGCAGTTGCATTTCTTTGAAAGATTTTAAAGTCTTTTCAACGCATCCACTTTGTTCATATCCTGTGATCTTTGCATGCCATGAGACAATGTTTCTCTGAGATTGCACCGTCAAACCTTTCCTGTGCATTGTCTATGCTTCCCATTTTGTAGGAATACGTATCTGCTAGAGCATTTCAAATCATGCTTTGATGGAGGTTCAGATGGATGTGAAGAAAAATTAGTTTTTGTGCAAACTTCTTGGTTCATTATAACCAACTCCTTCCTTTATGTCGGTATTGGCATTATTTTCGGTACAACATCATCGTGGAATCTTGAAACTTCATTAGGGTTTTGGAGGTAATTCCCAACTTCATTGGTAGCAAGAGCTACTTTTGAAATTGCTTTTATTCTCCGGTAAGATAGATGACTTTCAAAAGTTTTAGTGAGGACCGATGGAATCATGAGGCCAACACACCCTCAATGAGAAAACTCAGGCTTTGATTCTTGCTAAGTTCTTAGTGTTATCCCATTCACGTCAACAACCCCACACAAAGGAGCACCCACGAGAATGTTTGCCTACGTGGAGACCAAAATTCCCATGATTCAGAGGCAGGCGTGGGTAAAGGCTGCAAAGATGAGCTTTAGGGAGTCGAGGTAGAGGACCAGGTAGGTGGTGTTGTTGATGACGTCGCTTCACCCATCAGAAACCAACACCTCCTTCCCCATGCGTCGAATGCCATAGAGGGTGTTGGAATGTATCTTGAGTGTGTCGGCTTGTCTGTGATCTCCACCAAGGGCATCAAACCCACAGGCTTGTAGGGCACGCTTTTGTTTGGAGAAAGGATGTTGACCTATGTTGTTAGTGGAAGGGCCTAGCATGGCCTCTCAATGCCAAACATGAAGGATGGCCTCAACACCAATACATAATAAATGAAATGCAAATTTTCACGTAAACAAAATCAAGAACACAAAACCATGAAAGAACCAAAAACAAACTTAGTGAGGCTTTAATATCATGAAACAAGCCAAAAACATCTAAGTGAAATGCTAATTACAAATATGGAGTGAAAGCAATAGAAATTGCAATAGATTAACAATGCAAAATAACAAGTACATATAGGTGAGGAGAAGTGAGGAGGTTGAGTTGACTTAGGATTTGACTTCAACACTCCACTCACCAAGTGGCAAAAGGATGTCGACACATAGCTTGGAGAGTTGTGTTGAACTCTCCAAGTTGACACCTAGCCACCTAAGGTGGCTTAATTCTATGTGCTAATTATATTACTTAGAATAAGTAATATACAATAAAGTTTAGCACTAACACTATGAATTATAGAATAGAAGATCCCTCAACCTTAAAATGTTGACGTGGAGATAAAGATGATGAAGCATCTAATATTACATTAGGAGTCAAAGAAGCCAAAAAAGAAGGAGCATTAGGAGAAGTCTCTATGCCATCATTATGTTCAAGACTTTTCAAATAAGTAAGCTTCTATTTTGTATCATTGTCATATGGTGGATTCTCATAGTCATCAAGGGGTAAAATATAGTCCATAATAGGATCATTTGGGATGAACTTGTTCATTCAAATCTCCATGCATCTCCCAAAATTTGGTCCAAAGAGTGTGAGGGCACTCAATATGTGAGATGGCCCAACATAGTATCATCATCAACACTACAACCAATCGATATTAGGACATAACCATTCGTGCTAGTCCATACTTGCTTCCACCAATGAGTACCTGTATACACCTAAAAATGACACGATTCATTCGAAATAAATATTCTTAATATTTATTCCCTCCCAATTCTTCTCTCAATAAATAAATAAACAAATTTATTTATTTGATTCACATTCCTCTTAATTAATTAAATATCAAAATATTTAATTAATTCTTCTAAAGTCAAAATTAAATAAAATCAATTTATTTAATTAAATTCCCTAAATTCTTCTAATGTCTCACATAATTAAATAATCCTACATTATTTAATTAATCCTAAATTGCTCTATCCTAAGTCCTAAATTTCATAAATCCACCTCACCAATGCACCTCATCTTTCCACCTCACCTTTTCCACCTCACCATGTTGCACATGTAATTAAATATTTCAAATATTTAATTACCTAATATTTTCTCACCCACATGTCCTATTTCTTCTCCAATCAAAATTAGTTAACTCATCAATCAAAATTGTTAACTAATCAATCAATTCTATCAACTCCTCAATCTATTCGAGTAACTGATCAATCAATTCAGTCAATTCCTCAATCCATTCTATTAACTCTTCAATCAATTTGTTAACTACCCTGTTACATGATGGAAGTGGGACACTTGTCCTCTTTTTATTTGTTGCACATTCCTCAACCATTCTCAACCATTGATCTGCTCATTTCGTCTCAACCGTTGATCTTCATCCTCTCAAGTCTATAAATGGAACCTCATTCTTCCATTCTAATCATCCAGGCTATTTGTATTGTTACTCTGCAGAAATTCACCAGCATGCCTTTGGCACCCCAATACAATTTGCTTGAGATCACCCAAAGCTTTGAAACTCCTCTTCATTGCACATTTATCACCACAGCCATTCACTATGGACATTCTTGAAAACAACAAAGGAGTGCACTCTCTGAGGGCCTACTTCATACAAACAAGGACGATCTTGATAGGAAACAATACAAGTTTCAATTCAAGGAAGGTTTGCATTGTTTTATTCATTGCTTCATTTTATTCAATCTTCTTAGTTTCACTATTCTATTGAGTTATGGGTATTTGATGTTGTTTGTTGCATATTCATTATTGAGCCTATTTTACCCTAACATTTTTGGCGCCCACCGTGGGGCCTTGCCCCTTTAACTAATCAAAATCTAAGATTTTTTGAAGACAGGTTCCATACAGGCATTGCACAGGCTAATCCAGTGCATTTGAAAAATTCCACAATGCTTCTGTCCTCTGTTTTGGCGCATATATTCTTCCTGTGCATATGTTATTTATTACTGCGCTTTTAAACTCTATTACGACGCATAAATTTTTCCTGCGCATATGTTATTTCTTACTGCGCTTTTAAACTCTGTCATGGCACATATATTCTTCCTATGCATATGCTCTTTCTTTTTGTGCTTTTAACCTCTGTTATGGCGCATGTGTTACTGTGCTTATGTTGACTATTTCTGCGCATTTAGTCACTGAAGTGGCACTTCTGTAGTAGGTAATGATTCTAGGGTTTTTCTAAGAAGATTTTGCTAACACTGACATCTTTGCAGGTATTCTCTAGAGCTGTTTTGCAGGATAGGTTTGGGTTTAGTTTCATATAGTTGCATTTTAATAGCTCACACTTCACTTTCTAAAGGGATAGTAAAACAGATACTCATGCAAAATCTCACATAGCTTTTAATTAGGAAAGAGGTAACTGGATCATTGCTATCCGGCATTGCAACATTGCTATCTTTTCAAAGTTATTGAGCTATCTGGTATAAAACTAAACTCATCATTGCTTTTTGGGTTAAAACTGAACCACTGCTATCTCGATTGACCAACATTTCAAAGTTAACTATTCGTGTTACGTGGATTAAAACTAAACTCATCATTACTTTCTAGGTTAAAACTGAACCACTGCTATCTCGATTGACTAACATTTCAAAGTTAACTATGTAGGAGTCAAGGACAACACTAAGAGGGGGGGTGAATCAGTGTTGTGTGAATTTTCAAATCTTTTTCAAACTTTAACTTGGAGAGCATAAGAAGAGAAAGTAATCATTGAATTGTCAAACACATATGCACATAACTTTGTCAAACACATATGCACATAACTGAGAATGATAAACAAAACTCATGAGTAAAACATACAACCATAGAAAGATGACCAATATGAATCAAGACACAAGAATTACTGGAGTGGAAAACCCTCTCTGGGTAGAAAAACCACTCATGAAGTGCCTCACTGGCTTAACTCTGAAAACATCTTACAAAGCTTCACTGGCTGAATATTATGTCTCACTGACTATTGAGGTCTCACTGACCTACAAGCCTCACTGGCATACTATTTAGAAGCACCAGCTTCAAGGAGCACCAACCCCTATTACAGAACAAACTGAAAACACAAATTCAGAGGGTTTCTCTGTTTCAATACATAACTTTTATTCTCTCTTATGTGTTCAAATGGTCATTCCATTCAAAAATCAATTCTTCATCCAGATATGCTCAACAACACTACTTTTCTCTGTATATTTCATCTCTGCCTTACCAATCATACAATCAATGCACCTGATTATTATTGCAATTGCATATTGTCTTTCTGATCACCTTGTCAATCTCTATATCTGTATTTGATCCCTGTCAGTTCATCATCAATCTGCACAACATCACTCACATCACCTTGTTAATCCACAAGACTCTATATAAAGCATCTGTAATATCATTAAGTAAAATCTGAATATACTTTCACAACCCTTCATATTCTCTTCTCTAAAATATCTTCCCGTCAATTCTATGCATTAAAAAATCTTTTGATCTTCCTCTTCTCTGTACATGATCCTTCACATTCTTTGACATTTCAATTTGGACAATTTCTGTATTCAATATTATTCCTGCAAATAAAATCTTCAATTTGATTTTCTCACAAGACAAAAACATCATTCAATCTTGTTGATCTTCCTCAAAAATATTTTCACCTTCTCATTTCAATCCCTGCATGATGTTTCATATTCTCCAAAATACAAAACCCTTGCAAATTTCTTCAAACAAATTTTTCATTATCCTCTTCAAATTCTTCTTCAAAAATAATCTCCTGCAAAATAAAAAATCTTTATCCAATCTGCAACAAAAATTAATTTCTCCTCAATCTGCCTTATTCTCAAAATAATCCTTTCAAAAACAATCTCCAATCTCCAGTAAAAAATCTCCCCACAAAAATTAGTCTTTAAAAACTCTTCATAAAAAAAACTCTTAATAAAAACCTCCTTATTAAAAAATCTCTTCACAAAAAATAATAAAAATCTCCTTATCAAAATACTCCTTAAAAAAGGACCGATCAAAAAAGATAATAAGGAAATTACTTAAGTTTTAAAAAAGAAATTATCTATGTTTGATTTCGGTCTTAAGAAAAGTTTCTAAATACTTTTCAAAGTTTCAAGGAAAGACTAAAGCCTTTTCCTTTTTTTCCTTAATGCATAAACTTTCTATTCAAACTCGTGCCCTTTTTGACATTTTTGGCGGTGATAAAATTTAAATTTAAACTAAAAGCCCGCTCATGTATATAACTTGCTCTATCGGTGGAAAGAAAGAGAGGGCCAACAAGTTTAATGTGTAAGGATCCCTTCAACAGGTTACTTTTTAAGTGACTGACCTGTAATAACAGGTCAACATCTGATTATAAACTTTAGGGACAATATGTGATGGCCATCATATGTAGTGCAATATAAACTTTAGGGACTTAGGATCAAAACCAACTTAGAATTTTTAGATGATAGATCAAATCTTTAGGTAGTCTCAAACCTTTAATTCTATCAAAAATTTCTGAACACCTTTACCACCATAAATCAGAAAGCACTCCAAATTGAACATTTGATATGAAATAACATGTAACACCATCTTGTCATCCACTCATGATGATCAACTCTGCAAGAACCTACTGAAGTTACTGATGCAATCTGAGATAATCCCAAGATAGTACTGATATAAGACCAAACTCCTGATTATGATTTGAAGACAATATAGTGAAGCAATTTGAGATAAGCATGACATTCTCCATCAAACAACTTGATTCCTGCTACATCCTTGAAGATACCACACTATATACACTTATAGATATGATCAACACACTTATCATGAATGAGTGAACTATAAATAGGATCCCAATGTATAACCAACACCATCCACACAACATGAAAAACTGAGGACACATATAAATTACATCTCAACCATATGAATTGCATCATAATCATTTCACAAACTGAATACTGAATCATAATCAAATGACCTAGCCACTGAATACTATATGTCATCTGTATCACCCTGAGTAATGAATCTTATCATTATATTCACAACACATAAGATGATGTACTCTTGATGATGTATTCCTGCAACTTCCTGATGATGCACTCCTGCAACAACACACAAGATGATGTACTCCTGATAATGCAAGAACAAACCTGTGAAGTATAGAGCCATTCTCTGCATCTGCAAGACACACCTTTTTGTCATCAATGACAACCTGTCACCATCAAACTATTCATCCTACGTGGATTAAAACTGAACTCATCATTACTTTCTAGGTTAAATACTGAACCATTGCTATCTTGCTAAATCACTTCAAAGTTCTGTGCTTGCCCAAGTAGATTAGCTCATTTAGTTTTTCTACTTTTAACTAGGTTGGATTAATCAGTGTCTTCTGTGTTTGTCAAATGACAATAGGCTTATGCTCTCACCTTTACTGGGTGACCAGAATGCCAAACTTGTTATTCCAATTGTTTAACCTTTAGAGGGGCTTGCCCTTGGATGCACGCTTGTCCAAGTGGGAACGATCCTGAGTGGAAACATGCTAAAATCCAAGCCCTACCAATCCACTTAAAATAAATGTGCTTGAGGTGAAAACCTCCTGTAACAAGTGCTGCTATGTTACACCGACGACCAACCTCCCCCAAAACCCTCTAAGGCGCAACGCTTTGTGGCTGGGAGACTCCATAACAGAGAGTAGTGCCGCCGCATGTGTAACCACTTGAACGGTTACCCGCATTAAACACCTCTTGTTCTAGTGGCCAAAAACCCTTGTAATCCATTTCTAGCCTAAGATTTTTGTACTTGCTTTTGTTCCTTTTAGTCCAAAAAGAGTCAGAAAAATCACTAAAAAAGTTAAAAAATCATAAAAAATTCTTTGTGTTTGTTGTGTTTTCTTGCCATTAATTCAGAAAATCAAATCAAGAAGACCTTTTTTTGCAACCAAAGTACCAAAAACGTCAAAAAATTCCAAAAATTGCAAAAACACTGAAGAAAGCTAGAGCGGCACATCCATCCTCTATTCCTGTGCATCTGTGCTGACTTGCAGCGCATTTGTTTAGACTTCCTACACTTTTGTTGTTTGTTGCTACGCATACACCTTTTACCAGTATGGCACATATATCCCGACTTACTGCGCATTTGTCAATTTCTGCTGCGCATCTGTGAGCTTATCAATTCTGAGTACCCATTTCAACTTAGCTCTAAGATCAGAGATCAGGTTCTACCTTACAGTTAGTTTTCATCCATTTCGTCCAAAAATTCTCTCTTTCGTCAATCATCCTATTCACATTCTATCAGGTCTTTCCAATCCCAAAGCCAGAATATCCCATATCAGATCAGCGTAGGTCCCTCTTTCGTATCATTGTGGATTCAAGTAAACCTAGTAGGTCACAGAACTTTGCTAGTGGTTTGTTACACAACTAGTCCCTACATAGTAAGACATGTATCGAGTACCCTTACTAGTGGCTACCATCTTGTATCCTCCGCCTTACTTGAAGTCATTAAGCAAGAAAGTCCTTTGTCCAAGTCTTGTCCTAGGTATCCTATCCACAGCAGTCTCCATCGGCACCTTGCCAAAATTTCTAGTCCTAGTTCACTTCATCCCATGTCACCTTTCATGGTTCTTACTAGATCTCAATACAAAAAGCAACTTGAAATGACCAGCTCATCCAACCGCATCGTCACACCTCATGATAGTGATGAAGAAATCTCTTACGAAGATTATCAAGAAAACATCCAAAACTAGAAATTCCAATGCCTAATAGAGAAGGTGCTCCATGAAGACCCTCATAAGTATTTCTATCATCTTGCTAGTCTTGGAATTAAACTCCCTGCAGATTTTGATATAAGCTCAATCCTGGAAAACATGGAAAATGATCACGAAAAGGAAAAAAATGCCATAGATCCAAACGCAAATGATAAAGGAAAGAGAACCATGGACCAAAATACTCCTATGGAAGACATGAGGAAACAACTTGAGAGTCTAACGCAACAAATGTTGGACCTCAAGACGGGTACAAACACTAAAAACTACTCCTTGGAAGATATTGCACCGTACCCCTTTGATAAAAGTTTGATCATGAAACCATTTCCCTACCGATTTGAAGTTCCTAAGTTTGACAAATACAAAGGGAAAGGGGACCTTAGAGACCATATTAGGGAATTCAACGCAGCATGTTTGGAAGTAGCTCACAATGAGACTTACTTAATGAGACTATTCCCTAGGTCTCTAAGCGGCCAAGCTATGGAGTGGTTCTCACGGCTTCCACCAGGCATCAAAACTTTTGATGAACTGGTCAACAAATTTATCACGCACTTCTCTTACAATATCAAAAATGAAGTATCTATGCTAGATCTATGCAACACCAAACAAAAGAGTGGTGAGTCATTTGCCACCTTCCTACAACGATGGAGACAACTAGTAAGTGTTCTTACGATATACCTGAGAAGCAGCTATTGGAGATGTTTGTCCATAACCTCAATACCGATCTTAGCTATCAAATACAAATACAATGCCCTACATCATTCTCAAAAGTCATTGAAATGGGCTTGTTCATCGAAAAGGCTATGATCGCCAAGAGGGCAATCAAGTTATACAAGGACACACCTACCTCCAACTACACAATGGACAAATCAAAGTTTTGGACCAAGAATAAGAATGTTGTCAATGATGGGGTCATGGATGCCAAGGTGGCAGCTCCCAAGCAACAACCCATATTCACTCTCAAAGGAGAAACAAATAATGTTGCACCCAACAAACCATTCTCTAGGGAACCAAGACCATGGTTTAGTTCAAATCCAAGGCGAAAGTTCATACCACTGGGTGAGTCTCAAGAATCTGCATTAAGGAAGTTGTTGGCTAACAATGAAGTTTCTTTACTGCCAACAAGTGATTACGAGCCTATAGTCAAACCTCCCTATTGGAAGGATACGAACTATTGTGAATATCATAGAGGAAGGGGGCATACAACCAACAATTGTATCCGTCTCAAAAATGTTATCCAAGATGTCCTTGATCAAAATTAAAGAGGAACCCAACAGCATACCTCCAATGAGACACATGTGGCTTATAGGGATCCACTTCTAAATCACAATAGGCCGTACAACAACAATAGCAACAATGGCCATAACAACAATGACAATGCCAACAACAATCACAATAGGCCAAATCAAAATAGTGGGAATAGTAATGCCAACTATGCAAGTGTGCCATTTGACTATACCATAAATTGCATTTCTGAGCATGTCCCGCAAATCAATGTCATCATGCCCAACCAACAATCAAGACCTAACAGAACTGGTTGTAGTATCATTACCCGCAGTGGTAAAGTCACGCTCAATACCACCCCTCCAAGGTCGTCACCTTCTCAATCCAACTTTCACCAATATAATGTCATAGACCAATTATAGAAAACTCTGGCCCACATTTCTATCTTGGAGTTGTTGCGTCTATCTCCTTCCCATAAAGAGATCCTCAAAAAAGCCTTAGTGGAAACCACTGTCCCCACTAACTTGGCCCAAGAGAAGTTTCAGGCCATGGTAGGTAATCTGACCTCCTCAAGCTCCATTTCATTTACTGAGCAAGATGACCTCTCTGTGTCTCAACCTCATAACACCCCTCTACATATTGTTGCCTTCATCCACAAGCACCGCATCAAGAGGGTTCTCATTGATGGGGGGCCGATCTAAATATTTGCACATTAAATCTAGTCCTTGCATTGGGGTTCTCCGAACAGGCAGTTGATCTAAGGAAGAAGATTACTATCAAAGCATATGATGAAGAAGAGCAAACTACAATGGGAACAGTAGTCCTACCCATACAAGTGGGACCAGTAATAAAAATGTGTGCCAAGTCCTTGATAGGGAGCTCACTTATAATATTCTTCTAGGGAGACCATGGATTCATGCCATGAAAGCAGTACCCTCGACCTATCACCAATGCATAAAATTCCTGCACAATGGCAAGCAAGTCACCATCCAAGGCGACCCTGACCCCTTTCAGCATTGCAACTCCTTCCTTGCCAAACCTGATTACATCATACCAAATAACAGAGCCTCTGTATCCCCTATCCCACAGCATGATCATACCACCGAAGTATCCTCATCAAGGCCCAAAGAGCAGAAAATTACCATAAAAGAAAGTGGAGTGGGAGAATACTCCATAGAACATAGCCTCAATCTAGCCAAGATGCCTTTGTCTCCTCGATCTTTTGGCCAACCCAAACATTTTCCAAAGCCATCTGCTCCTCCTATAGCTCCCGCAACTCCATTTGTAAAATGGGGGACCTTATTTGATGAATTAGAGGAAAGAGATATCCTACAGTGGCTTTATACTGAAGAAGAGAGAACATCACAAGAACCACCTAGGCTCCCAACAAAACTCTATGGGTGAGGTGAAACTATCCTACACAGAATGGGCTACGAAGGACAAGGCCCCATCGGCCTCAGAAAAGAAGGAATCATAGAGCCTATTCAACCTGCTTCATCCTCATTGGCTAGAAATACAAATGGTCTAGGATACAAAGGCAAGGGAAAAGCTAAAGAAAATGCTTGTCTTGTGGAAATGACCCATACACTTCAAGAGGATAGCGACACAGACTCCAATGAATATGAGTGGGATGAGCTAACAGAGAATTCCTATGATGACAAGGAGGTCAATAACATCCAAACTTTTAGCCCCTACCATGAGGGACAAACACTACCGAACAGACCACTAGAGTTTGATTCGCCCATCTCTGAGATTATGGCTTTTAAGGAAGGTTCAAGTTCCATCGCAATAAACAACTTGGAGGAAAGTACCATCCTGAACACCACCCCTACCTATACTCCTAGTGTATCCATTCACACTATCAATGAATCAGGTCTATCCTCCGACTCCCTCCCTCTTGTACATCCTGAGCTTATTGACTAGGATATGCGAGGAACTCCTCAACTAGATATGTTCCAAAACGCTGACGCTTACATTGACTATATGGAACTTATGGACCACCTACCCAAAGGAGATCGTAAAGCTGGTTTCACTATTGAACTTAATACTGTGGCCTACTTCGGAGAGGGTGCCAAGCCTTCTAGTTGCAAAAATGTCAAGATAAAAACTGGATCTGATGGTAAAAACCATTTTGCGGTAGTGTTAGATCCCAAAACAGTAAAAAGAAAGGATGCATCCGAAGGTGAAAACCCAACTGTGGCACCTGACGACGGAAAGCTTGACACTCTCCCCATAAACATGCACTAGGAGAAGTCCCAAATTGTTGTGGAACCGATAGAGCCTATTAATATTGGTACAGAGGAACAGCCTAAGATCATTCACTTCACTGAGTCTCTTACACCACTAGAAAAGACCAGGTTTGTATCGTTCTTTAAGAAAAAGAGAGGCAGCTTCACTTGGTCATATGCAGACATGCCAGGTCTGTACCCAAACTTGATTCTACATCATCTTCCATTAGATCTAGGAGTAAAACTAGTGAAGCAAAAGCTTAGAAAGATGCATCCACATATAGCGCTATTGGTCAAAGAAGAACTCAAGAAATTACTGGATGTAGGGTTCATCAGAGCTATAGACTACCCGGAATGGATATCCAGCATTGTACCAGTATCCAAACATGATGGCCGCATTAGACTATGCAATGATTTTAGAGATCTAAACAAAGCATGCTGCAAGGATGACTTTCCATTGCCAAATATAGATATCATAGTCGACTTAACTGTAGGGCATACCATGTTGTCTCTCATGGATGGATTCTTGGGTTATAATCAAATCAGGATAGCACTAGAAGACCAACACAAGATAGCTTTTACTTGTCCATGGGGCACTTTCTACTAGAATGTCATGCCATTTGGGATAAAAAATGTAGGAGCCACATATCAACATGCTATGACGACTATATTCCATGTTATGATGCATGTAACAATGGAGGATTATATCGATGATATCCTAGCAAAGTCACTCACAAGGGAATCACACCTGGATATATTAGAAAAAGTCTTTCAGATATTAGACCAATTCCAAGTCAAGCTAAACCCAAAGAAATGTGTGTTCGGAGTCACTTCAGGCAAGCTGCTAGGTTTCATCGTGTCGGCAAATGGAATAGAGGTGGACCCCGCCAAGGTCAAGGCTATTATGGACATACCACCACCTAAGACTCTTACTCAATTAAGATTGCTACAGGGCAAGCTACAAGCAATCCGTAGATTCATATCCTAGCTAGCAGACAAGTGCCAACCATTAAGTCATCTCCTGCACAAGAACATTCCATTCAGATGGGATGAAAGGTGTGAAGAGGCATTCAACAAGTTGAAAGAATATCTTATGAATCCACCCATTCTCATGCCTCCTATTCAAGGGAAACCACTAATACTCTACATATCTGCTACACCTACAGCTCTTGGGGCTCTTCTGGCACAACAAGATTATGAGAATAAAGAAAGAGCTGTCTACTACATTAGTCGAACATTGGTGGGCTATGAATTGCAATACTCATAGATAGAAAGATCATGTCTTGCGATAGTTTTTGCTTCACAAAAACTCCAACATTATATGCTTGCACATCCAGTTAAACTCATTGCAAAAATAGATCCACTGAAGTACCTACTAAGCAAAGCAGCTCTCACGGGTCGCCTAGCTAAATGGGTAATGCTCTTAAGCTTATACGACATTGAGTATATAGATAGAAAAGCTATCAAGGGACAGATCATTGCTAATCAACTGGTGGATGCACCATTAAAGGACACCACACCGATGCAATTTGAGTTTCCAGATGAATCCCTATTCAACATATCAATGTATTCCTGGAAACTCTACTTTGATGGGTCCTACACAAATCATGGATCCGGGGCAGGAATCTTGTTTGTGACTCCCCATGGTGACATAATTCCAAAGTCTTACCATTTGTTATTCCCATGCACCAATAACATAGCAGAGTATGAAGCCTTAGTAATTGGTCTCAAGATGGCAACTGAGTGGAAAATCCAAGAGCTACATGTCTACGGTGATTCTTAACTTATAATCAATCAAGTCAACGATGATTATCAAACCAAAGATGAAAAGCTTGTCCCATACAAGCGGATGGTCGACGACTTCAAAGAACACTTTGTAATCATCTCTTTTGAACAGATACCTAGGATTGAGAACAAATTAGCAGATGCCATGGCAACCATTGCCTCTCTCCTCGAGATACCTGAAAATGAGACACGGTATGAGTTCTTAGTGGAAACTATCCCACAACCAGCTTATGATCTTCCTGAGACCCATTTCATATGCCTTCTAGTTGTATCTGATTCACCTTGGTATGGTAAGATTTACACTTACCTTAAGGACAACATCCTCCCACCTAACCTATCTTCTAACCAACGATGAACTTTATACACCAAACCTCTCACTATACCATCATTGCCGATACCCTATACTGACGTGGTCTAGATGGTACTTTACTTCATTGCTTAGAACGAGAAGAATCCATAACCGCCTTGCAAGACGTACACGAGGGGATTTGCGGAACACACTCTAGCGGTCCTTCCTTAGCCAAGAAACTCATGCATTTGGGTTATTACTGGTCAAACATGGAAATGGATTCATATCAGTTTGTCAAGAAGTGCAAGCAGTGTCAAATACATGGGAACCTGATACATGCTCCAGCTCAAGAGTTGAGACCTTTAACAACACCTTGGCCCTTCTGCCAATGGGGACTTGACCTTGTGGGAAAGATCCATCCACCCTCATCCAATGGCCACAAATTCATCATAACTACCACTGAGTACTTTACAAAGTGGATTGAAGCTGTTCCCCTCACCACTGTCACAGGTAAGCAAATCTCCTCATTCATCCTGAATTACCTCATCTGCAGATACGAAATTCCTTCATCCATTATCATGGATAATGGAAGACCATTCAAAAACCAGGATGTCTAAGAACTCTATGAACGTTTCAAAATCCAACACCATTTCTCCACTCCATACTACCCCCAAGGTAATGGTCAAGCTGAAGCATCCAACAAGACCATCTTGAAACTCCTCAAGAAGACAGTCAATGATGCTGGCCATGATTGGCATATCCAACTCAATCCCGCTCTGTGGGCCTACAGAACTAGTATACACACTCCCACAGGTGCTACACCCTACGCCCTGGTCTATGGCTCAGAAGCTATCCTCCCCATTGAGGTTGAATTACCATCTCTCATGGTGTCATTAAAATGCCTCATATCAGATGAACAATATAGAGTCTCTAGGTTACAAGAACTAGAGTTGCTAGAAGAGAGGCGACAGAAAGCCTTTGATCATCTCAAAGCATATCAACAAATGATGTCAAGAAGCTATAACCACAAAGTTCGCCCAAGAATCTTCAAAGTTGGAGATCTTGTTCTTAAGGAGAATCCTCACAACCAACAAGACAAAGAAAAGAAAGGCAAGTTCGAACCCAACTGGCTTGGGCCTTATGTAATTGTAGTAGCATACGGATTGGGGGCATATCAGTTGGCAACGTCACAGGGTGAGCTGTTTGATGACCTGATCAACAACATGCATCTTTGCCGGTTCTATACCTAGGAGAACCCCAAATGTAAGGGGGGCATAAAAAAATCAAAAACATCAGAAAAATACAAAAAAATCAAAAAATTAGAAAAGTACAAAAAAATCATCCTTTGGTGAAAACCTGGCAATCAGGTGCCTTGGATAGGTATCATGATGAAAACCTGGCAAACAGGCGTCATGTATACTTTCTAGCTTTCGTACAAATAAAAGCAAGTGGTGAAAACCTGGTAAACAGGCGTTACTTGTGATAAACTGCCTTATCCCTCTTTGGGAAACCAATCACCTTGAGTCCATTCTTCTTTGTGTCCCATTCGACCCATATCTATGTTGCAAGTATGAGGTTATCCAGTGTTGTCATTGATGTCAACATACTCATATTGCATTGACAAGAAGGATTTGATGAGCTGTGTGCTGAGGATATTGAGAAAATTAGTCTCAGTCAGGAACAGTGAAGAACAGTGATGAGAAGAAGGTAAATGTACTGTATAGGATGAGAACCGGAGGATGCGGATTAAAGGGTTAGTAGATATGAGTCTTGAGATGCTACAGTTAAGATTTCAGAGGTCCGCATGAAGATCTGAAGGAGTTGTGGTTGCCGGTATAGAACCGGGTCCGGCAAGTATCCGGAGGTGACAGAGGATCACAAAAAGGTCCGGTGAGGTCCGGAATTGTATTATCCTAATCTGCGGATTGGAAGGAGTGTTTGGGATGTCCTTGTGATGTATCATCCTGATTTGTGTATGATTTGGAGGTCCGGAAGTACCTCTTGCATTATGACAGTGGTGACAGACTGTGTTCTTGAAGTTCCGGATGAGGAAGACAAGAGATCCCAGTAAGCAGAGGAAGTGCGGATGTATCCAGACCTTCAGACAGGCTTGTGAAGGTTCTTGGATCATGTTTAGGTTGTGTTGTTGGTCCGCATTGATGGTAGAGCCCGGAATTGAAGTTATTCTTCCAGATGAAGTTCTTGCTCTGTGTAGCCGACCGGATGAGTTGTTCATCCTGCGAATGTTCTTGTGATGGCCGACCGGATGTGTTATTCATCTTATGGTTGTTTGCCGACTTAGATGTTTGTTCCTAAGTCGATGTCTTGTATAAATAACGGTTTGTGAGTTCATTTCAGAGCGGGGTGTGAGGATGAGTATGGTATAGCGAAGAAACGTGCGAAAGGCAGAGCAGAGATTGTTGGGCTTAATTGGAACTGATCCGGACATGGTAGAGATGTCATTCTCCAGTTCAAGACTGTGATTTTCATCACTTTGTAGACAGTGTGTCTTCTTGTAGGCAGTGGGCCTCTTTGTGAGCAGTGTGCTCGGGCAGTGAGCCCTTATTGGCATGTGCCATTCATTTTTCTTTATTCTTCTAACAGAGAATAATTCTTGGGTTAATCACCCCGTGGTTTTTCCCTTAACCGGGTTTTCCACGTCAAAATCTTGGTGTTCAATGTGTTGATGCTTATCTGCTCTTGTGTTTATGTATTATGCTTCCATGGATGATTATTTGATATGCTGCTAACTAACAACAGTGAGTTAAGTGTTTGAATGATAAGAAGTTTTATACAACTGATTCACCCCCCCCTCTCAGTTGTATGCCCTAGATCCAACAATTGGTATCAGAGCTAAGTTCCTCTGACAAGAGCTTAACCGCTTGAGGAGATCCAGGATGTCGTCATATAAGAAGGATAGTCCGAAGTTTGATGGAACCAACTTCACTCTCTGGAAAGGTCGCATGAAGTGTCACTTGGAATGCATGGGAAAAGCATACCTGGGTATGATTTCAAAACCATATGTACCTCCACAAGGTGGTCCGACTACTCTGAATGAAATCACAGAAGCTGAAAACAATCTGCAGACCAAGGAAGCTCTTCTAAGCGCATTGAATGACTCAGATCTCTCGAATGTCATTGACCTACCCACTGCATATGAGATCCTAACTAAACTGGAACTTCTGTATGAAGGAGATGAGTTTGTCAAAAGTGCAAGGTTGCAAAGTCTGAAAGGGAAATTTGAAAGATTGAAAATGAGAGATGATGAAAACATCACTACCTTTATGCCAAGAGTAAATGAGCTGGTATGTGGAATCAGAAATGCTGGTGGAACTTTAGATGAAAATGAGATTGTCTGCAAAATCCTAAGATCCCTTCCTGCTGCCTACAAAATCAAAGTTGCTGCCATTGATGAATTCAGAGCCCACACAACTGTCACAAGAGAACAACTGGCTGGCAAACTAGCTGCATTTGAAATGACCGAGTTTGGGGATGATCCTCCCAAGACTGAATTTGCTTTCAAAGCCAGTGCCTGTGTGAAAGGCAAACAGAGATTTGATCCGGGTGAAAACTCATCAAGGAAAATGTCATGGTATGATCAAGCAAGAAGAGACATGGAAGAAGAAGAAGCAGAAACAGCTCAACTTGAAGCCCTCATTGCAAAGAGACTGCCAAGAGGATCCGGTAAGTATGAAGGAAAACTACCCTTTAAGTGTTTCAACTGCAATAAGATTGGTCATTTTGCCTCAAGATGTCCAGAGAGATCTGCAAGATCTAATACTCACAGACAAAGGTTTCAAAAGAATTGCTATTATGTTCATGAAGAAGATGACAATGAAGGAGTAACAGATGATGAATCAGAACTAGGAAGCAAATCCGGAAATGAGTGGGTGCTTATAGCCATCAAGGAAGAAGATTCAATACTCTCTGAATCTGTCAATCACAAAGTTGTTGAAAAAGCCTTGGCTGCTCAAGTGGAAGAAAAGGATGATTGGGTTATTGACAGTGGATGTTCTCACCATATGACTGGTGACAAGAATAAGTTCTTAGACTTGGAAAGATATGAAGGAGGAATGGTAAAGTTTGGTGACAATTCTGCTGGCAGAATCAGAGGTAGGGGAACTATTTCCTTTGATGGTAAGAGCAAAACAAGAAATGTACTGTATGTTGAAGGATTGAAGCACAATCTTCTCAGTGTTGGTCAGTTAGTGGACAAAGGCTATGATCTCCGGTTCAAGAATGGAAAATGCAGAATCTTTACAAGCTCCGGAACTGAAATTGCATCCGGTACTCAGACAAGAGGTAACATCTTTCATCTGGTTGGTTCAAATAAAAGTTGTTTGTTTGTTCAAATTGATCAGAGTTGGTTATGGCATAGAAGAATGTGTCATGTAAATTTTGATAACAGCATCAAAATAAGCAATACTCAGGCTGTGAGAGATCTTCCAAAGTTGATAAAACCCACAAATAGTGTGTGTAAAGAATGTCAGTTAGGCAAACAAAGCAGAGTCTCTTTTAAAAGCAAAGATCAGTCTTCTACCGGATTATTGGAATTAGTACATACTGATCTATGTGGTCCGACAAGAATCAAGAGTCTGCAAATTACTCAAACAAAAGAAGGGATCTTAATTTCTCAGACCAAATATGTGAAAGAATTGTTAAAGAAATTTGGTATGGAAGACTCAAAGCCTATGAACACTCCTATGGCAACCGGATGCAAGTTAAGCAAAGATGATGATTCTCCAAAGGCAGATCAGACAAAGTATAGATCAATGATTGGTGGATTGTTGTATCTCACTCAAACTAGACCAGATATAATGCAAGCTGTTGGTCTTGTGGCAAGATTCCAGGCTGATCCTAGAGAATCTCATGTTATGGCAATCAAAAGAATTTTTAGATACCTGAAAGGAACAGTTGAGTATGGTCTATGGTATCCTAGAGATCCGGATTTCTCTCTTCATGCCTACACAGATGCAGATTGGGCAGGAGATGTGGATGACCGGAAGAGCACTAGTGGTGGAGCATTCTTTTTGGGGAAAAGATTGGTTTCTTGGCTAAGCAAGAAACAAGATGCAATATCTCTGTCTACAACTGAAGCAGAATACATTGCAGCAGCAGGTAGTTGCACTCAAATCTTATGGATGAAGCAGATGCTAAGAGACATCAAAGTTGAATATGAGGAGCCTATCACAATTTTCTGTGATAATTCAAGTGCAATTAATATTTCCAAGAATCCGGTATTGCATTCTAAGACTAAGCACATATCTATCAAATTTCACTTTTTGAGAGAACAAGTAAACAAGGAAGAAGTCAGATTGGAGTATGTTCCCTCCAAAGATCAGATTGCAGATATCTTTACAAAACCTCTTCCCAAGGACTCGTTTGAATATCTCTGGGAGAAGTTAGGGGTCATGGCCCCTCCGGTGATGAACTAAGATGCACTGATGTGCATCAGTCCGGTGGCTATCACAGTCATATCTTGTGATCCGGACTAATGGGGAGCTGCAACTAAGGGGGAGCAGCTGGTATGATTCTGATGTATGAGAATTGCAAGTATGAGCCCTTTGCCATTGATGTCAAAGGGGGAGAGAAAACATGTGAAAAACAAGTGGTTGATGATCAAAGGGGGAGCAGTAAAGGAAGAGAAGACATATGAAAAGTTGAAGTTCTTGTCTTAATGGTTTTTCACATCATATGTTGCCATCAATGACAAAGGGGGAGATTGTTGCAAGTATGAGGTTATCCAGTGTTGTCATTGATGTCAACATACTCATATTGCATTGACAAGAAGGATTTGATGACCTGTGTGCTGAGGATATTGAGAAAATTAGTCTCAGTCAGGAACAGTGAAGAACAGTGATGAGAAGAAGGTAAATGTACTGTATAGGATGAGAACCAGAGGATGCGGATTAAAGGGTTAGTAGATATGAGTCTTGAGATGCTACAGTTAAGATTTCAGAGGTCCGCATGAAGATCTGAAGGAGTTGTGGCTGCCGGTATAGAACCGGGTCCGGTAAGTATCCGGAGGTGACAGAGGATCACAAAAAGGTCCGGTGAGGTCTGGAATTGTATTATCCTAATCTGCGGATTGGAAGGAGTGTTTGGGATGTCCTTGTGATGTATCATCCTGATTTGTGTATGATTTGGAGGTCCGGAAGTACCTCTTGCATTATGACAGTGGCGACAGACTGTGTTCTTGAAGTTCTGGATGAGGAAGACAAGAGATCCCAGTAAGCAGAGGAAGTGCGGATGTATCCGGACCTTCAGACAGGCTTGTGAAGGTTCTTGGATCATGTTTAGGTTGTGTTGTTGGTCCGCATTGATGGTAGAGCCCGGAATTGAAGTTATTCTTCCGGATGAAGTTCTTGCTCTGTGTAGCCGACCGGATGAGTTGTTCATCCTGCGAATGTTCTTGTGATGGCCGACCGGATGTGTTATTCATCTTATGGTTGTTTTCTGACTTAGATGTTTGTTCCTAAGTCGATGTCTTGTATAAATAACGGTTTGTGAGTTCATTTCAGAGCGGGGTGTGAGGATGAGTATGGTATAGCGAAGAAACGTGCGAAAGGCAGAGCAGAGATTGTTGGGCTTAATTGGAACTGATCCGGACATGGTAGAGATGTCATTCTCCAGTTCAAGACTATGATTTTCATCACTTTGTAGACAGTGTGTCTTCTTGTAGGCAGTGGGCCTCTTTGTGAGCAGTGTGCTCGGGCAGTGAGCCCTTATTGGCATGTGCCATTAATTTTTCTTTATTCTTCTAACAGAGAATAATTCTTGGGTTAATCACCCCGTGGTTTTTCCCTTAACCGGGTTTTCCACGTCAAAATCTTGGTGTTCAATGTGTTGATGCTTATCTGCTCTTATGTTTATGTATTATGCTTCCATGGATGATTATTTGATATGCTGCTAACTAACAACAGTGAGTTAAGTGTTTGAATGATAAGAAGTTTTATACAACTGATTCACCCCCCCCTCTCAGTTGTATGCCCTAGATCCAACAATCTATCCCATAATAAACTCCTTACAGTTACCTATCATGGCTTGATACTCTATCTCTTTGTTGGCCTTGTCAACCAAGGTTTTGTCCCGTACTGTATCCATCGCGTAAGCCTAGCATAGTGTCTCTCGTCGATTTTCCACAGTCCAAATCCATGAACTACGTTGCCTCTGCATCGTCATGTAGGCAAGGCCATTTTCAATGTGCCCCCGAGGCTTCCACTGTCCCATCCATCCTGTATCTAGTCCTTCTATCCACCTGAGTCCATCTCCACTTTCTCTCACCTAGGTCTTAGGTCCATTAGGGTTTACCCTGAACTACGTTGCCTCTGCGTCGTCACGTAGGCAAGGCCATTTAGCAATGCGCCCCCAAGGCACTAGGTCAGTCCCTTAGGGTCCGTCTCCTCAATAAAGATTGTGAAATCTTCTCACCACACAAGCAAGCGCAAGCAGAACCTGATTCCAAAGCAGAAATTTTGATGCGAGGCATTTAACCTATCCAAGACAAAGTAGAAAAACACCTAAGGTCTTCTAAATGATTCTATTCAAATTATGGCAAGAAATAAACACATCTAAATGCAAAAAAAAAATGTTTTATAAATTGGAAACATGGTTAAAACATTGAGTCTTGATTTATGCTATCATGCCTTTCTATGCTACTCAAGGATGCCAAAAGCTAGAGATACTATGATGGGGGCATGATTATTTTCTTTGTTTGCTGTTTATGGATTAAACTTTAGTAATGTGACACCTTGTCTAAAGACATGATCGGCAAAAGATCATTGAGGACATCAAAGGTCTAACATGAACGGGGGCAATCCTTGTTTGTTGATACGCAAGAAGTACTCAGGTCATCTTGGTTCCATTATACCTTGATGCTTGTATTAGCTTGCTAAATCAAAATCCAGGTAAGAAATACTCAGGTCATCTCGGTTCAATTATACCTAGATGCTTGTGTTAACTTACAACATTTCAGAAAAATACCAAAAACATCGCCCAATGATGAAATAAGGCACTCCAAAATACTTGCACTATCAAGATGTCAAAATCAAATCCATCCATTATACATCCATTATACATCCATTTACACATCCATACATCCATATCCCAAGCAATAAATGATCCCAATAATGCAGAGTGACAATACAAAGTGAAGCTTGTAAATCCTTCTGTCGAGTCATTCTTCTGTGAATCAATCTTCTATCTGTCATTTCTGTGTCGATAGAGTACATTTGGACAACACAAAAACATAACATCTAGTTGCATATCATCGCATATGAAATAGTCATTTACATGATTAAATTAGTTGTATGCAAAATAGAGTGCATTAGGTCATCCATATCCCATCATCATATAGTGTCAAAAAAATCAAAAACATAGCAAAGAGCATCACATCAAGTTGCGTAGTCATATAGATATCCTTTTGCATTCATGTACATCACAAACACATTAGATAAATCATTTTACACTACATTGGTTCATATAAACATCACATAGCATCATATCACACATTGCATCTAGATAACATCTCATATAGCATCAGATAAAACATCTAAGTCTGCATATGCATCACATCGTATAATTGAAAAGAATCATAAACTCATAACATGTAAAACCAGTCGCATAGCTACATCATCATATACACATCATAAAATGAGTCCAAATGTACAATATCATAGTATCTGTCTTTGAATCAAAGTCATATACAAAAATACATCCCAATGGATGATGATACATGTCTCAAAAATACAAGTGTGATACAAGTCTACCCCTGCTACTGTGGACCACCATTGCCAACAGTGTCTCCCCCTCTGCCAACCCCGGATTGCTGTGGGTCCATCACAGAAGCTCCTGACCTCAATGGACCTGCTCTCTGGGAGGCCGCAGACTGGCTCCTATAGCTAGAGGCCCTCTGGCTCGCCGGCATGACACCATGATACAACCCCCGATAATACTGAGCTTGAGCCTGTGCTCTACCAAGCTCACCCTGCACCTGTGCTAGTTGTGTCTGTGACTGGCCTAACTATACCTGTGCCTACTGCACCTGCCCAACCAAGAAACTAGTCTTTGCATTTGTCCCTAGGGCTACCAATGCGGTATCCCGCTCTACACGGATGACTCGTATCCGTGTGTTTGTCATATCTCTCTCTAGCTAGTCCCACAATCACCTCTGCATCTGTCTCTCGCCGGCTGTCGGCTCTCTTGAGCTATGCCCTCAACTGTCTAATCTCTCCCCTCAGGGTGGCTATCACCCTCTCCTGCACATCTGACTATGCTGGACCCTGAGCTGCCTTTGCCTATCTTTGCCCCTGTGGCTGAGGTCCCTGCTACTAAGGTCCTTGCTGGGGTGGTAGCATCTGCGCCTGCTGTGCAACTTGTGATGGCACTGCTTGCTCAACTCTCCTCCTTTGTCTAGGTTGACCTCCGTCAACTCCATCATCTCCGTCATCTCCTCCATCTCGGCCACCCCCTCGTCCTCCTCTCCTCCCCCTTGTCCTCCTCCAGCCCACCTGGCCCTCGTCATCTGAGTCTGCCCCATCTATGCGAGGCACCAACATCCCAGGCCCTGAATATCTCAGAAAGGGGTGTGCAGTAATCCAGTCTTCGTAATCCTACATCATCCCTGCATCTGCTATCTCCATCCTCATATCCTAGGCGACATAAGGTTTCTGTCGAAACTCTGCTAGGGCCTCCTCATAGGATGCCATTGGCCCCCATCTAACCCTCTCCGCATGTGTCTGTGCAAAGTAAGCCTGCCCTTGTGGCATGCCCTGCCTCTTGCCAAACTGTCTCAGTACTCTACCAACAATCTGCCTCTCTAGTATGTGGCAGGTCCGTCCTATCAACCATCTCATCTGAAAGTAGTAAGGTAACTCATCTGCCTCATCATCCCATGACTCGCAGTCTAGATATGATCGCCAGACGACCACATCTACCCCATCCAAGGCATGTCTCCAATACTCCAGTTTCCCTAGCCTATGCTGGGAAATCACCCCTGCGTAGCCATAGCTGTATGGCTCCCCTCTCTATCTAGCAAAAACATAAATCAGTCTCATGATTGCTATGTGCTCCCATAGCCAAAACTGTAATAGTGACACACTGGCCGAAAGGCTCATGCTCCTACCTGGTGCATGTCGTGATACAAGTGAGCCAATACACAGACACCCCACGCATATTGGGTGCCCTCTATCACCATCCTCTCCATGATCCTACCCCATCCAATGGGGAATCCATGTGATCTCCTTTCGGGGCACACAACACCTCTGATCAATCCTGCCACAATCCTAGGGAAGTAGTCGTAACAGTCATAGATATCGTGCCACGGGATGACCTATCCTACCAACTCTGGGTCATCAAATACTCACTTGCACTCAGCGAGTCCCATACCTCTCTGTGGGTCATACTCCACAAGCTTGCCGTCAATAGGCAGGTGTAGAATCTGGTAGACATCCTCCAGAGTGATGGTCTTCTTGCCAGTAGGGAGGTGGAAAGTCCCATCCTCCCTGTGGAATCTCTCCATTGCAGCCGTCAGCAATCCATGGTTCGCCCGAACCTCAGGCATGAAGCATACATAATCCAGTCACATAGCACCAAGCACCTCTCTATCTATCTCAGCCAGCATATATCTCTGCAACAAGGGCATAGGGAACTGCTCCCTAGACTGTAGCGTATCCTGTATCTCCTCCTGCAAGCACGTAAAGCAAGGCATCAACCCCAAGCTAAAAAATCCCATACTCAACATATCTATAGAACTATATCAACTAACTTAGCATTTCAAATTGATCAAAACAACAAACTACATCTCTCGACTAGATTCCTGCAATCTCAGAGATAGCTTATCAATTGACGTGTCAAGCAGGACACCAATTGGGTCAATTTCGCTAAGTAATCTGTGTATCTATGGCATATGTGCCACAACATGTGGTAAATGTGCCACTTTTTCACAAAAGCATCGTTTCTTGTCCTATGTACCACTTCTAGCAAAGGTGCTGCAACAATCAATATATGCGCTGTCCTATTATATGTATGCGCAGCTTTCATGCAGGCGCTGCAACATGTTGTATATGCACCGCCAAATAATGTATGCACCATCTAAAACTATGCATGCGCAGCTCTAGCAAATGTGCCGTTTCATTTCACATATGCACTGCAAAATGACATATGTGCCGTTTCGCGCAGCATATGCGTCCTTCTGCATTTCAGCACATCTGTTTACCTATACTTTCTCCTAGCATTTATTGCTACCTAACTCAACCCTAGGAGAAGTTTTTCAGGATACATACTGGGGGTCCTGCCTTTGTTGGCCAACTGAATCGACGAATGTGCTCGAATCGATGCTCCTCGCGGGGAATGTCCACCTCTCTAGCTGCCATGCTACTCCAAAGTTGCTCTAAGCTCTCCAAGACAAATCCAGATAAGACAAGTGTGCAAATGAATTGTCTTGTGGACCCAGCTCCTATTTATAGCTTGCAAAACCCTAATTTGGCTAGGTAGTGACTGTGACTACTTCCCACGCCCATTTTTTCTTCCAGTTTTCTTCCCCTTTCTTTGAAATGCATCTTGTTTTCTTCCAACCTAACCTAAACCCTTCGTCTTCGTGAGATTGTCTGTCTCACGCCTTCTGCCTTTTTCCCGTCCAATCTTTCGAGGGGGCATCCTATCGTCAAACTTGTACCAGGGGCAAACTGGGGCATGTATCACCATCAGACTTTTTATTCTTTGAAGCAACACAGTAAACTGCATCGCATCAAAGAGGGGCAAAATGTATATGCCTAAAAATGACACAATTCATTCTAAATAAATATTCTTAATATTTATTCCCTCCCAATTCTTTTGTCAATAAATAAATAAACAAATTTATTTATTTGATTCACATTCCTCTTAATTAATTAAATATCAAAATATTTAATTAATTCTTCTAAAGTCAAAATTAAATAAAATCAATTTATTTAATTAAATTCCCTAAATTCTTCTAATGTCTCACATAATTAAATAATCCTACATTATTTAATTAATCCTAAATTCCTCTATCCTAAGTCCTAAATTCCATAAATCCACCTCACCAATGCACCTCATCTTTCCACCTCACCTTTTCCACCTCACCATGTTGCACATGTAATTAAATATTTCAAATATTTAATTACCTAATATTCTCTCACCCACATGTCCTATTTCTTCTCCAATCAAAGTTAGTTAACTCATCAATCAAAATTGTTAACTAATCAATCAATTCTGTCAGCTCCTCAATCTATTCGGGTAACTGATCAATCAATTCAGTCAATTCCTCAATCCATTCTATTAACTCTTCAATCAATTTTGTTAACTACCCTGTTACATGATGGAAGTGGGACACTTGTCCTCTTTTTATTCGTTGCACATTCCTCAACCATTCTCAACCATTGATCTGCTCATTTCATCTCAACCGTTGATCTTCATCCTCTCAAGTCTATAAATGGAACCTCATTCTTCCATTCTAATCATCCAGGCTATTCGTATTGTTACTTTGTAGAAATTCTTCAGCGCGCCTTTGGCACCCCAATACAATTTGCTTGAGATCACCCAAAGCTTTGAAACTCTTCTTCATTGCACGTTTATCACCACAACCATTCACTGTCGACATTCTTGAAAATAGCAAAGGAGTGCACTCTCTGAGGGCCTACTTCATACAAACAAGGACGATCTTCATAGGCAACAATAGAAGTTTCGATTCAAGGAAGGTTTGCATTATTTTATTCATTGCTTTATTTTATTCAATCTTCTTAGTTTTACTATTCTATTGAGTTATGGGTATTTGATGTTGTTTGTTGCATATTCATTATAGATCCTATTTTACCCTAACAGTACCTAGTTTAAGAACAAGCCAATAGAGATGGGATGAGAGATGAAGCCACCTAAAATGCTTCAAGATTTTGTTTTATCTTGAGACTTATAGTTCCCCTTTTTAAGGCAATCACAAAAGGATGAATTGAAAAACTCTATTATTAACTATGATTGACTTGTCAAATGAGTCAAAGGGAGGTGAAACCAACAAAAAAAATATACAATGACACTTGAGACCACCCACAAAATCAAGAAACCCCCAACATAAAATGATAATGAAATTTTATACTTATTGTATGTACAACTGCCACTTGTAAAAATCATAGAGTGAACTTGATCTTAATGTTTTGTAGATGTTAAAAAGAGGCTACAGTATTGAAACTACAAATTTTAAGCAAAATTAGAATAAACCAATAATAGCACTATGAAGAGCTTAAAAAATTATACATTGTCAATATACATTGCTTGAAAAGGAGCCCATATGAGCCCAAATGGAACCTCCAAAGTTCCCAAAACGAGAAATGTGTAGAAATACCTACGACAATATACAAATTGTAGAAAATCAATGGACCAAAATAAAACAGAACTACACCAACATGAAGTACATAGAAAAGTTTCTAAAATAACAAAAATTACACTCAATTTGGAACTTGTCTACTCAAGATATTTACATTTGAAGATTAGGTACAAAAAATAAAACTCCAAAGCTGTATCCTTCCTCCCCAAGTCAAATCGCTAAATTTAGAAGTGTAGCCAAATTTGGAAAAAATTCCAAATTTAGTGAAGTTGCCAAAAAATTGCTAAATTTAGCATAACATCAAATCAAGTTAGAAAAGCCTCCAAATATGGTGGAGATACCATGTTTGGGGAATATTACCAAATTTAGAGGAACTTATTGCCAAATCTAGTGAGTCACTAAAATAGTGGAAATGCTAAATTTACCAAAATATGTAGTTTTCCAAGTTGTAGATTGTTGGATAAAGGAGGGAAGATTGGTGATGTATTGAGGGGTCTGCAAATATTTAAAGGGCATGTAAGCTGCTACAAGATAAGGCATCTGGATATAATTGTTTTAGCCACATGGGACTTAGAGACCAAGGGGTGGTGAAAGCCATAGGGGCTCAAGCCCTTTGGGCTACCCATGGGCTTAACAAAGCCCATTGTATAAATATAAGGGGTTTTACAGATGCAAGTCATATAATCTATGGACTAAGGGTCTACAAGTATTATTGACCCATGCATGCCAACACTAAAGGGATCCTACCAATGCTTTATCAAAGGTCACAATAGTACATGTGGGGCCCCACGCCTATAAAGGCACCCTAATAAAATTAACTTTGCAATGGGTACACTTAGTACTAATAGGACTTTAAACCTAATATTTATTATATAAAAACCTTAATGAGTTTAAATTTTAAATACTTATGTACAAATTATGCTAGCAAATGGATGATTCCAACAACTGTGTGGTGTGTACTTACTGTGATAGGTGAAAAATGTAATACAAACATAAATGAAAGATAAACCAAATAAGTACAATTTACCTCCCTTTCGCACAAATAAATTGCCTACACTGATCCAGCTTATTGAAGTGTGCCCTACTTCAATCGATTTCTCTTTGCTCTTTGATTATTCTGGATTGCTCAATTTAAACAACATAATGTTGTGATGAGAATGATATGATCTAGAGTGATTTCTGCAACGTGATGTCGTATGAAAATTGGAGAGGATTAGATGGTTTGGAGAATGTTTTATTTATAGACCTTCAAGGATGAAGATCAATGGTTGTGGATGATTTGAGAGATCAATGGCTAAGAATGGTTGAGAGGATGTGCACGAATGAGAGAGTGACAAGTGTCCTTGTCCTCTCACGCATCAGGGGAGTTAACAGATTTGATTGAAGAGTTCACTGAGTTGATTTCTCAGATGACTGAATTGATTGGGTAGCCAACTGAATTGATTGATTAGTTAACTAGATTGACTAACCTGTAAACTAATTTGATTGATTTAGTTAACTAATTTGATTGATTAATTAACTGAATTGATTGATTAGTTAACTAATTTGATTGATTAGTTAATTGAATTGATTGATTAGTTAACTAATTTGATTGATTAGTTATCTAAATTGATTGAGAGTGAATTATGGATGAGAGGGAATAATAGGAAACTCAATAAATAAATTATTTAATTTCATGAGCACATGTGATAAATGAATTAAATATTAAATTTAATTCATTTTGGAGGAAAAGACTAATTAAATAAATAATTTGACTTTATTTATTTAAATTGGAGGGAAATTGATTTAATTAAATAATCAGAATTATTTAATCAAATATGGAGGACAAAATTGACTTAATTAAATAATCAGAATTACTTAATTAACATGGAGGATAAAATTGACTTAATTAAATAATTGGAATTATTTAATTAATATGGAGGATAAATTGATGTAATTAAATAACTAGGTTTATTTAATTAACATGGGGGATAAATTGATGGTGAAGTGTGACAAATGAAATCCTGATCTAGGAACGGGTCAATTTTAGGTGTCTACATTTTGCCTCTCTTTGAGATGGTGTAGTGAAGTAACATCATTTCAAAGAAGTTCAAAACATAGTGCTATGTTTGGATAGAAGAAGATTGTGGTTTAGAAGAACAATATGATTGGATTAGAAATGATGATGCCCTAGTTGGGTAGAGGAAGTGATTAGTAGATTAATTAATAGGTTGAATGATGACCCCTCAAGAGGACAGGCAAATTGGAAGAATACGAGTGTGCTCTTGAAATGAATGGATATGAAGAAAATAAGGAGATAGAAGATGTAAAACACAATAGAGAAAAATGAAGAAAATAAAAGGATGGATGATAGAATGATGGATTTCGATGAGGAGTTATGTTGACTTGATTAGAGTAATCCTATAGTTTGATATTACACTAGACATTATGCACCAAGGTATAAGGACTAGGGTGACAATGTGTCTTGTGTACCCAATGTAATACAACCTTGTCATGACGTATGAGGAAGGATACTTGGAGCATTAACATTCTAATGCACAAAAGGTATGATATGACCTTAGATGCAAAGGATAATGCAAAAGGCTATTCCAACATACACAAGATATGAATATTAGCTAGAAAGATATGGATTTGATACAAATGCAAGATAAAATGATAACACGTGCACAAGCAAGCATCCACAAACAATGCAAAAAACAAACAAGATATTGCCCCTATCAAGCTGTAAACTGATGATAGATGGATGGACTGATTGATTTGATGATGATGATGATGATAGTGTTGTCATTGTGGGGAACAATATATCCCTAGATCAACACAATGATGTGGGAATGATATATCCCATTGATGATTGATGATGATGATGATAGTGTTGTCACTGTGGGGAACGATATATCCCTAGATCAACAAAAGGATGTGGGAACGATATATCCCATTGATGACTGATTGATTGATTTAGTTTACGACAAGATTAGGATCAAGATCAAAGGATGTGATTGGATGATTTGGCTAGATTGATTGTCAGGATTGGTATGGATTAAGGATGACTTGCATTGGGTTTTATTGCTTGGATTTTTTGAATATATGAGTTTTTATGTATTTTTGAGTATTTTTTATTATTTTTGGATATTTGTGAGAGTTTATGAGTGTTTTTGGAGATTTTTTAGATTTTTAGATTTTTTTTAATATTTTTGTGATTTTTGATTATTTTTGGATATTTTTGTGTTTTTTTGGATATTTTTGGGATTGTTGATTATTTTTGGATATTTTTGTTTTATGGGATGACATTTTATTACAGTTTGGATAGTCTTGTTGCTAGATACCAATGACAAGGGAAAACTAGGTCTAGATGCATGGAGGAAGATGGGATGAGATAAGTGAACAAAAGGATGGGTGATAACAAATTGGATGAAAGACGCACAATAATGGGATGGATAAAAGGGTAGGCGATAGTGTGTGGGATGGAAAGCTCATGATAGAGGGATGGTTGAAGGATAGACAAGAGTGGATGGAATGGATGTATGTTTCATAATTGAGCTAGGATGTGATCTCCAAAGTTTATGTCACATAGGAATAACATGCCCCATTCTAGGTAGTATGTTTAGGATTTCACATGACAAAACTTAGGACAAGAGGATGATTGGATTGGTTTGGAAAGGATGAGGTATATCAAGAGTTTTTATAAAGCATTTTTCAACATTTTGCCCCTATGTCTTTATCAAAATCAAAAGGAGGAAGGGAGGATGGATGGATAGATGGGATAGGTATGTTGGTATAATAGCTAAGGATGGTAAGATATGATATGATAGGATGAGGTAGATAGGCAAGAAATGATAGGTTAGATGAGACAACATGCCCCTAGAAGTGTAAGACACATAGATAATCAACCTACACATGATGCATGTTTTCCAGATTTTCATCATTGTACTTATCCAAGTCACCTGTTTACTGGGTTTTCACTGTTGGATGAAGGGATTTCTCTTTAATATTTTGATTTTTCCTTTTTTTTTGGCTTTGTATACTTGGATGGAAAGGGTGGATATGGACAAGAAGGATTCACATCTAGTTACAAGAAAGGTGATAGTTCCATTTAAAGATGGATGCCGCATATGGACCATGTCAAATGTCATTATGCTCACAGATGTTGGTAGGGGATTGCATGAGATGGAGATGGAGTATGTGGATAATGGCTTATGATGTGGATTATGTATGGAAGGATAGAGGATTATAATGGATGGGAGATAGTGGATTATGGATGGAAGGATAGTGGATTATGAAAAAGCATGCACCATAGAGATATGATAGATGTAATATGTAGGATAATGGATTAAAGATGGGGAGATCGATGTATGTGGAAATGTTTTAGAATGGAGAGGGACCAAGACCAACGGTTGCACACACTGTGATAAAAATTGAATCTTTTGATTAGAAGGAGGTGTAGGAAGCAATGGGGTTGTTTGCTTAGGAGATGGTTGATGTAGGATTTTAGGTACCCACATAGACTTAGGATTTTTATGATTTTTGTTTTTCTTGTGGAATGGGGGAATTTGAAATTTTTGAATGGAATGGGAATTTTTGATGGAAGAGGATTGTTGGGATTTTTGAGATGTGGATGCTTCATTTGACTTGCTTGCTTTTTGTTTAGGTACCCAAACCAGTTTGCTTTTGGATGTTTCTTGTGAAGTTATGGGCTTGGATAGGTTTTTGAATGTACTTTGTTTTGACTTTTGTCATTGATGTCCTAAGGCATTAGGATCCTTAGGATTTTTTTCTTTATGAGTGGAACATCTAAATATTTATTTTTGAATCCCATGGGTTTGGTGGAAGCTTCATGTTTAGACAATGTGTGCACTTTTTGATCATGATTAGGAATTTTAGAGGACTTATGGATAAATGGATTAAAAGTGGATTTTTGGATAAATAGATAATTAGGCGTTGGGAGAAGTGGAGGTAAAGTGGATGGAAGGATATTAGGAGTTGGAAGTAATGGAGGTAAAGTGGGTGGTGGAAAGTGTATGGTCACATGCTTTTGACTTTTGTAGGATAATGGAGGAGCAATGACAACATATGTTTTGGGGGTACGATGTGGTTTATGATGGAAAGGAGTAGATTTAGAAGGCATGGAGGTAGTACCAACATCTTGAGATTATTTTTCTTGGGGAATATAACCAAGGCCATATGAGTGTGGAGGGACTTGGATATGGATGGGTTCTAAAATACCTTGTTCATGAAGGCCTAAGCCTTTACCTTGATAGTTCATTTTTTGGAACATATGGTGGACAATGAGATTATGGGTGATTTGGACACTAGATGCGAGCTCATTATTGGATGGGGAAGGTGAGGTGGTAGATAATGGTTGTTTCTCTCCTAAGGAAGAACATTCATGGATGAAGGTGGTAATACCAAGGGTATATGATGGTGGACTTGCAATATGATCAATTTGGAGGACAAAGTATCAATAAGATCTTTATCATCATTATGCTTATTAAGATCCAAGCTATTTGTTCAATCATCTGTGTTTACTTGGGAGCCAAGTGTCTCATCAATGGAAGTGGATAGTGTTGGATCATGTATAGGACTAGGTGGAGGATGGATAGGAATAGTTTGGATAGCTTGTTCATGGATGGTCATAGGATTATGGATAGGTGGAGTGGCAATCTTGTGACCATGGAATGCATAAAGTTGGCTAAGAGGATCATCATGTTTCACTTGATCATAGATATGATCTTGATCATAAATGGGATCTTGATCATAGATAGGATTAAGTGTGATATGGATGGGATCAATTTTCTCATGTATAGGTTCTTCATCAAAGATAATATCTTGATCATAGAAAAGATATATTTTATGGATGGGTTGGATGAAGGTGCTTTGATCTTGATTTAGATAAAGGGTTGATGTTTCCATATGCATTAGATTATACTCTTGACATAACTCTTGATTTTCTTGAATGGAAGTGGAGGTAGAAGACTCTTGGATAAGCTTGATAGGTTCTAGATGGTCAATAACATGAGGGTAGAATGAATCTTGACTTGGCCTCATGGTAGAAGACTCTTCAATAGGCTTGATGGGTTGTGGATTACATGATGGGGTTTAAGCAATGGACATGTTTGAAGGCTCCTTGATAGGCTCTTGGATAGGTGTTTTAGGACATGGAGATGGTTGATTCCTTGCTAATAGCCATTGGATCACATCCTTCATGATTATGCCAAGGAATACTCTACATGGCCAACCTAGCTAGAAATGTTTTTGAGGTCTTCGAATAAAGTTATTGAAAATCAATAAATGGACATGCAATCCTAAGGTTTTTAGGCCTTTTGAATGCAATAGTAGGGTCAAATTCAAGACCTAAAATGCTTTGAATGTTGAGCAATCTATGGATTCCCAATAGAAAACCCATCCTTCAAACCCTTGTAGATCTTGCCTCTGAAGCTTGATTCAAATGAAATGAAGGGAAAAAATAGTAATATTAGATCCTCTAGACATAATGATGTGCTATGTGATTTGCTCCATGGTGCAGGGGCACCTAGCCCCAAGACAAATTTTTGCTTTTTTTGGTTTCTATATGAGAGCATAGGTGAATTTTTTTTTAGAGCTCAATATTAAGCCTAAATGTAATTTTGGTTTGAAATATGGTCTTATAAGCCCACTAAATGCATATCCAAGTAGTGGTAGTGGTGGAAGTCTAATTTTGCCTAAGTTTTAGGCATGACTTTTATTGCTGCAGTTATGTAAGGCTAATTTTAGCCATTTCCTTGCTTTTTCCAATGATGGGAAAGAGATATATAAGGTTTTTATGTTGGGAGAGAATTCATTCATGTAAGATTTAGTCAAATGTATTGAGGAGAATGTTGGGGAGAAAAGAAATAAGAAAAAAAAGTTCACTATTTTTTTTTTTTTTTCTGATTTTTCACTGTTTATGACTGTTACAGTAGCTAGCACGGAGCCGCACAGCCTTGGCATGGTTTCTAATGAGAAAAATTTGTTAGAGAATTGAATAACCTTTCATTTTCATGTGGTAGGAGGAGTTTTCATCAGTGTTGAAGCATTTTATCACCATTTTTGTAAAAACAATCCTAAAACCCTTATTTTTGAGGGTTTAAGAGTTTTGATGGGTTTGGACCAATTCCTTCTAATCAATTGACACCAAATGGATGGAATGGGTATGATTTGGCTTATTTTCAATTGGGTTTTCATGGTGGAGGCAGGGGATAGTGTTTTAGTAGCCATTTGCACAAATCAGGCATAATGTCTTCATGTATTAGGCATGTTTGCCTAGCTAGAGTATAGGATTGATGCATGAGAGTTGCATGGTAGCCCAAGAACCCCAAAATCAGTGTTATCCACCTATTTTCAACTTGTTTGAGTTGTTAGATCAGATTGGGAGAGTTGAGAAGGTGTATTTTGCATTGTTGCTTCACAAAGGAGGCCTAATTAGGCCCAGGACAGAAGGGTGCAGTCAATTTTAGAGGCATATGTTCCAAAGAAACCTTGGATGCATGTTAGATATATTGCGTAGGAGCCAAATGGGTATCTGAAAAGCCATTTCTTTTGTGGGTCTGAGTTGTTTTCAGAAAGTTATGTCAAATTTACTACTTCAGCTGTCCTAATTAGGCCTCTAGGACAACAGGTAAAATCAATTGTAGGGGCATTTGGTACAAAAAAAACACCTTTGAATGTTAGATATGTTGTGTAGGAGCTTAATGGGTATCCAAAAAGCTAATTTGTTTAGTGATTAGTAGTTTGTGAGTTATGCCCAAAAAACCACTTTCTAAGGGCTACAAGCACATAGGGCTAGTTGTGAGCAAAAGCATAGGTGGATGTTTAGCCATTATCTCTTATGGATTTGTATAGTTCTATATTGCCAAGAGGAAGTGATCAAGGGTGGCCTTGATGGTTTGCAAGTTGGAGTTACAATTGGGTCTTCATTTGTGCATTTTTCCTCTCTTGTCAGTCAACCTTTTTGGGATAGTCATCAAAGCAAACAAAATGCAACCTTTTGGATTGTGTTTCTAACCTCCCTTGCCTTTGCATCACTCCACCATTCACTAGATGAGCCTACAAAATGATGCCACAAAAGGAATCTCATCATCTCAACCTCTCTTTCAAAATGTTTTGTTTCTCCAAGTCATTAGGTGCAAGCACATAATTGAGTTATAATTTGGATCCAAAATAAAAAAATGCTAAAATGAATCATGCTCAAAATTATATAGGTTCAATTGAATATATGTTTGAATTAACCATATTTGATCAAACTTGATTATCCCACTTGTGGTGCCATGTGGTTGGACATGGTTCAATCTAATACACTTCGATCATAGATACTTTGATTGAATCCCTTTGAAGTTTTTTCTATAAAAGAAGGTGTTGGCCAAGTGTTTTGGAACTTCTACTTGCATGCCAAAAGAGAAACCTCCTTGTGCATTGAAAGAATCTAGTTACCAAGACATGATAGAGGTTGTGCACTTGGAAATAAAAAGTGGATCAGACTTTGAAATATTTTCTTCATATTGGCTAGTGCTTCTAGCTTGTAAATAGAATGATGTTAGTGGTTTGATCCAGCCCCATTGTATGAGTTTTAGGGGGGTGTTTAATCAGTAGTATTTTAATTGAACCTATTTATAAATGTAGTAGCATTTTTTTCTCCTATCCACATGTTACAATTTTTTTTGTTAAAACAATCAAATTCACATTATGTGCATTGGGGTCAAATGAAATCACCCAGAGATTAAGATTTTATGTACATACATCACCCTTAGAATTAACCTTCTAAAAAATATAGTATATAATATGTTTTTTAACTTTATATTTTTTAAATTTATTTTATAAGCAATATAGGTCCAATACAAAAAAGACCTCTATTCAATACATTGGAAAAAATAGAAAACTAGGTCAATTTTTTAAAATAAATTGCAGTACATTATGCATCAATGCTCTTGTTTCAACAAAAAAATTAATTTTGATAAATAGGCAAAGACAAATGCATTACGATAAAATGTAGGTTAGAATTTTTGTTAATACCAACTAAAAAATTAGTAATAATAAAATGTTGAATAAAAAATCACCAATAAATATCTGGGTAAGTGCAAGAAGATGGGGGGCCAAAAAGGGGTCTTAAGTGGCCACTTTTTTTTTGAAATCAGGAAATATTGGCCTTGGATGAGAAATTGACCATAGTTACACTCAAAATTTAGAGATGCAACCAAAACAATGTTCGTAGTGCTCCAAGTCTACTTTCTAAACTACTATTTTTTTTTAAAATGGTATAGATTAAGGGGTTCAAAAGAGGGAGCCACAAAAATTGGTGTTGTTTCTGTCAAAAAAACATAACATAGCATGTTTTGTGGCTCCCTCAAAAGGTCAACTTTTTTTTGGTATTTTTAAAATCGCTTCAGTGAGAAATTAGCTAATAGCATGTAGTTTATGCCCAATTTTTCTGATAATTTTTTGATGAATATTTGATTTTTTACTAAATTTCAAAGTGGACACATCCAAAAAAATAAAATTTTGGCCATGCTACCCTTATAAATTTTGAAAACTAATTGAAAATATTTTTTTCTTTTTTTAATATTTGTAGAATGGAGTCTAGTTTCTAAATATGTAATTTTTTTGAAATTTCAATGAATAGTTAATTTACAATAAAAAAAAGACCAAACGGTGGTTTTTGCCAAAAAACGGACACACAAACAAAAGAAATTAAAAATGGAAGGCTTAACATTGTTAAAATGTGAAAAAATCACATCGTCAAATAGCTAAGAGAAAGCCTAACATTACCCAGGTGTTTGATTTGTTTGACCTTGAAACACGTGCAAATTTGAGGGTTTGCACAAACGAAATTATGTGAAATCTTGAAGAATATAGAAAAACACGTCTGTGGTTGTTCAAAAGGCACTCCAAGCCTTTGGGTTGGAAATCCAAAGTAAATCCCAAGCCCAAGGCTTGGGATTCCCAAAGAAAAACATAACGCGAGTGCGTTATAATGCACTCATGTTATGTTTTGCTTTGCATTTTTCCTTTTCCACAAAAGTGTGTTGTTTGTCATGTTTGAAATAATGCGAGCGCGTTATAACGCACTCGAGTTGTGTTCCCATTAAATTTTTTTATGTTCAAGGCTATTAATCATGTATGTATGTATGTATGCCTATATGCCTATATATATGTATGTATGTATGTATGCCTATATGTATGTATGTATATATCTATGTATGCCTATATGTATGTATGTATGTATGTATGTATAGTGTCGAGGGCAGAGGAGGGTAGAGATGGGAGTGAACCAGATAGGGGAGGAGAGGGGTGGATAAGGATTGAGTGATTAAGGTTTAAGGTTGAGGGTTGAGCGTTTAGGGATAGGATTTAGAGTTTAGGGATAAGGGATTAGAGTTTAGGACCTTGAGGGATTAGGGTTTAGGTTTGAGGCTTTAGGGATAGTGTTTAGGGTTAAGGGTCGAGGGATTAGGGTTAAGGTAGAGTGTTGAGGGTAGATGGATTAGGGATAGGGTTTAGGGTTGAAAGTTTAGAGTTGAGGGATTAGGGTTTAAGGTATAGTTTAGTAGTTCTTGTGGATAGAGCCAGTAAACAATGGGAGATTATTTGCCTGTTTCATAACAATATACCTCCCCTAAGTGCGGGGTGGATAGCAAGAAACAATAGATGTACCCCAATGCAAATATTTTTTCATAATGATCATCCTTCTGATTTCAAATGTTAATTACTCACTGTGGATGTACCATATGCAAAGCTTTTCTCATAGTGTGTACACCTATTAGCATAATGAACCCCAGATGGGCCAGAAAAACATGCCATATAACATTACTAACATTAAAAAAGTTCATAGCTATTTTTTCTGACATATTCTTGCAACTCAAATATCTTTAAGAGAAGAGTGTCAAAAAAGATGGGTTTAACAACCTAACATAAGGCAAAGCAATTTTGTTGGGTTTAGGGATAGGGTTTAGGGATAGGGTTTAGCGTTTAGGGTTGAGGGATTACAGTTTAGGGTTTAGGGTTGAGGGATTAGGGTTTAGGGTTGAGGGATTATGGTTTAAGGTATAGTGTTGAGGGTTGAGAGTTTAGGGATAGGGTTTAGGGTTGACGGATTAGGGTTTAGGGTTGACGGATTAGGGTTTAATGTTGAGAGTTGAGGGTTTAGGGATAAGGTTGATGGTTAAGGGATTAGGGTTAAAGTAGAGTGTTGAGGGTAGAGGGATTAGGGATAGGGTTTAGGGTTGAAGGTTTAACGATTGAGGGCTGAGGCTTTAGGGCTGAGGGTTAAGGGATTGGGGTTTAAAATATAGTGTTGAGTGTCAAGGGTTTATGGATAGGTTTTAGGGTTTAATTTTTAAGGGTTAAGGGTTGAGGGATAGGGTTTAGGGTTTAGGGATAAGGGATTAGGGTTTAGGGTTTAGGGATAAGGGATTAGCGTTTAAGGTATAATGTTGAGGGTTGAGGGTTTAGGAATAGGGATAGCGTTTAGGGTTTAGCGATGAGGGATTAGGGTTGAGGGTTGAGGGATTAAGTTTTTGGGTTGATGGATTAGGGTTTAAGGTATAGTGTTGAGGGTTGACGGATTATCATTTAATGTCGAGGTTAGGGTTAGAGTGTCGACGGTAGAGGGATTAGGGATAGGGTTTAGGGTTGAAGGTTTAAGGATTGAGGGTTGAGGCTTTAGGGATGAGGGTTTAAGGCTTAAGATATAGTGTCAAGTGTTGAGGGTGTAGGGATAGGGTTTAAGTTTTAAGGGTTAAGGGTTGAGGGATAGGGATTAGGGTTAAAGGTATAGTGTTGAGGGTTGATGGTTTAGGGATAGGGTTTAGGTTTGAGGGATTAGGGTTGATGAATTAGGGTTTAATGTTGAGAGTTGAGGGTTGAGGGTTGAGGGTTGAGGTTGAGGGATAGGGTTAATGGTCAAGGGATTAGGGTTAAATAAGAGTGTTGAGGGTAGAGGGATTAGGGATAGGGTTTAGGGTTGAAGGTTTAAGGATTTAGGGTTGAGGCTTTAGGGATGAGGGTTAAGGGATTAGGGTTTAAGATATAGTGTCAAGTGTCGAGAGTGTAGGGATAGGTTTTAGGGTTCAAGTTTTAAGGGTTAAGGGTCGAGGGATCAAAGTTAAGGGTTGAGGGATTAGGGTTTGACGTTGAGGGTTGAGAACATTGAGGTTCGAGGGTTAAGGGTTTCGAGATAGGATTGAGGGACGAGGGATTAGGGTTAAAGTAGAGTGTCAAGGGTATAAGGATTAGGGATAGGGTTGGAGGGTTTAGGGATAAGGGATTAGGGTTTAAGGTATAGTATCGAGTCTGTTGAGGGTTTAGGAATAGGGATAGCATTTAGGGTTTAGGGATGAGGGATTAGAGTTGAGGGATGACGGATTAGGGTTGAGGGTTGAGGGATTAGGGTTTAGGGATAAGGTTTAGGGTTGAGGATTGAGGGATTAGGGTTTAAGGTATAGTATTGAGGGTTTAGGGATAGGGTTTAGGGTTGAGGGATTAGAGTGAAGGGTCGAGGGATTAGGATTTGACATTGAGGGTTGAGGGTTGAGGCTTTAGGGTTTAGGGTTTAGGGATAGGGTTGAGGGTCGAGGGATCATAGTTAAGGGTTGAGGGATTAGGGTTTGACATTGAGGGTTGACGGTTGAGGTTCGAGGGTCAAGGGTTTAGGGATAGGGTTGAGGGTCGAGGGATTAGGGTTAAAGTAGAGTGTGGAGGCTATAAGGATTGGGGACAGGGTTGGAGGGATTAGGGATAAGGGATTAGGGTTTAAGGTATAGTATCAAGTCTGTTGAGGGTTTACGAATAGGGATAGCATTTAGGGTTTAGGGATGAGGGATTAGAGTTGAGGGATGACAGATTAGGGTTGAGGGTTGAGGGATTAGGGTTTAGGGATAAGGTTTAGGTTTGAGGGTTGAGGGATTAGGGTTTAAGGTATAGTGTTGAGGGTTTAGGGATAGGGTTTAGGGTTGAGGGATTAGAGTGAAGGGTCGAGGGATTAGGATTTGACGTTGAGGGTTGAGGGTTGAGGCTTTAGGGTTTAGGGTTTAGGGATAGGGTTGAGGGTTGAGGGATCATAGTTAAGGGTTTGACGTTGAGGGTTGAGGGTTGAGGTTCGAGGGTCAAGGGTTTAGGGATAGGGTTAAGGGTCAAGGGATTAGGGTTAAAGTAGAGTGTGGAGGGTATAATGATTAGGGATAGGGTTGGAGGGTTTAGGGATAAGGGATTAGGGTTTAAGGTATAGTATCAAGTCTGTTGAGGGTTTAGGAATAGGGATAGCATTTAGGGTTTAGGGATGAGGGATTAGAGTTGAGGGATGATGGATTAGGGTTGAGGGTTGAGGGATTAGGGTTGAGGGATAAGGTTTAGGCTTGAGGGTTGAGGGATTAGGGTTTAAGGTATAGTGTTGAGGGTTTAGGGTTGAGGGATTAGAGTGAAGGGTCAAGGGATTAGGATTTGACATTGAGGGTTGAGGGTTGAGGCTTTAGGGTTTAGGGTTTAGGGATAGGGTTGAGGGTCAAGGGATCATAGTTAAGGGTTGAGGGATTAGGGTTTAACATTAAGGGTTGAGGGTTGAGGTTCAAGGGTCAAGGGTTTAGGGATAGGGTTGAGGGTCAAGGGATTAGGGTTAAAGTAGAGTGTGGAGGGTATAAGGATTAGGGATAGGGTTGGAGAGTTTAGGGACAAGAGATTAGGGTTTAAGGTATAGTATCAAGTCTGTTGAGGGTTTAGGAATAGGGATAACATTTAGGGATGAGGGATGAGGGATTAGAGTTGAGGGATGACAGATTAGGGTTGAGGGATTAGGGTTTAGGGATAAGGTTTAGGGTTGAGGGTTGAGGGGTTAGGGTTTAAGGTATAGTGTTGAGGGTTTAGGGTTGATGGATTAGAGTGAAGGGTCAAGGGATTAAGATTTGACATTGAGGGTTGAGGGTTGAGGCTTTATGGTTTAGGGTTTAGGGATAGGGTTGAGGGTTGAAGGATCATAGTTAAGGGTTGAGGGATTAGGGTTTGACGTTGAGGGTTGAGTTCTCAAGATAAGAAAACAAAGATTTTGTATTCAGGTTATTTAGATGTTGATGGGTTTAGACTTGAGCTGAAATGTTGGACTCTTAATCTAGCCTGAAGAGAGTTGCTATCGTCAAATGCAGATTTATGGGTTTGATTATATTGATTGCCTCTCCAATTTTGGGGTGTGGATGTTTTGGAATCAATCAGGAAGTCTTCAGGAGACTTTGTGGAAGTGGATTGGCAATCACTTGACAGAACCCCTGCTATTTATGCTTGGATAAGGATTTGTCACAAACTAGAACTTCTGCTTCCAAAGAAGATCTATCTTTCTTCCTCGATGGGCATTTTCTATCAAGAACTTGATTATGAGGGCTTGCCCCTTCATTGTTATGCCTATCATATGGCGGAGCATCTGGGAAGCTCTTGCAGGAAACAGGAAAAGTTCTCCCTCAAAAACCTTGTGGTCATTCAAGTTTGAAGGGGAGGGTTTGGAAAGAGAAATGGATCACCAAAGAGATGAAGAATTTCTTATTTCTTAGACACCATTAGTGGTTTTTCTTTGATGCAGAGGACCTACCAAGATGGAAAGCATTTAAAGATTATATGATCTCCAAAGGAAAATCTCCTAATTCTCCCAGAATGTCATCCTTTAGCAAGGCGGGATGAAGTGGCTTGGCTCTTCCAGTCATTGTTCCTCTGGTATTTAAGAGGAATTGTAAGGCTTGGAAGTGTCAGTTGATGAAGCACAAGATGTAGTCATCCCTGCTTGTGTTAAGGGAGATAATGCATAGGATGTGATCAATCTATAACAGGATAAAACGTGAGCACATTATAATGCGCTCACATTTTGTCTTGCTATAGAAACGGTAAAAAGGTGTTGACCCCTATGATCTAGGCCCACATGCTCTATTTTCATACTGATTCTGTGCGTGCTCTGACAAAAAAGAAGTGCTTTCATGCTGTTGGGAAGTTCACATGCACATTTGACACATTGTACCACCTTTGCATGATCTTTCCACCACCTTTTCTACTTTGCCAACTTGAGAAGGAGGAAATAACATAGTTTTCACACCAAGTTTGATATATATCTATTCAAGTTTCAATTTTTGTAGTGTTGCAATGTTAATTGTGATTCAATTTTAAGAATTTAACATTATAGATTGGTTAATAGTATTGTTGTTAGTAATTATATTTGAGTGTTATTCAATTTAACATTGAAAATGAAGCAAGTGGTGAAAAACTCAAATTGTTGAGCAGTTTGATGCAAGAAGAAAAAAACACTACATAATTGGGTACTCTCTCCATTTGAATCTTCATTTTTTAGGTATGTCAAGTCTTTACATGCATATTCTTTACAATTTCCTTAATTTGGATTGAATTACTTTATCATGCTTTATCATACATGTTTAAAATAAACACATCCCCAATCAAGAAAGTAGCCTACAATCTCACATGATGCCATGTATATTTTCTACACTTGGACTCTTTAATAATTATGTGTAATAAACAGACCTTAACACACCATGATGTCAAACTATACAAGAATAAATCCTTACAGCATAATAAAAATACAATCCCACTATTATCTTGTATTCATTTCTTAGGAAGTAATATTGGTCTCTTTATCATGCTACAAACAAATTCTCTGTCATGCCAAGGAAACAATCAAGAATTAAACCAACACAAGAAGAGATAGAAGCTAAGAATGCAAAGAAAGCAATGGCTATGAGGGAACTTCATGAGAAGAGGAAATTGGACACGATAAATGAAGACATACCAATTGAAGAGGAACCACAACCATCACAAAGAGATATGGTATTGGTGGCACAAAGAGAACGAATGCAAAAACTTCGTGCTACGAAAGATTTGAATACCATAGTTGGAGACACGTCCTCTACCACAAGTCAACATGTAGGGACACCATCTACCAAATCTCAAGTTGAGAGTACATCATCACTCACATGTGATGAAGGAGGTACGCCATCATTCCCACCTCAACCTCAAGGTATGTCATCTATTCCATCTTCGATCGAAGGTATGCCATCTAGCCCATCTCATTTAAATATTGATGAAATTCCTAATGTTGAGATGAATTTACCTAACTTAACACCACCTAGAATTTTGCATAGAAAGCCAAAGTATTTGATTGATATTGATGAGAATATTTTGTAGCCAATGGAAGGTAAGATTCCAAAATGCACTTGTAGAAGATATGCTCATAAGATTTGGAGATTGTTCTTTGAAAAGTTAAATGAGACTGCAAGATGTCAACTATTCATTGAAATGATGCGAAGTATAAAGTATAGGTCCATCATGAAGATTCTTGGGTTGAGAACATCAGAGGCTTCAAGTGAAAAATCTATTGTCAAGAATCTAATGAGTGCGTATGAGAGTGTGGGTAACACCTCACGCACAAAAGATAGTAATGCAACATGGCGTGTGATTACATCGACTATAGTAAGTAGTCAAATGAGGAAAGCTCGTCTCATTAGAAAGACGAGTCAAGAATTGAAAATTAATAGGAAAACTTTATCAAGAGCCTTTGGAAGACGCCAAAGAATTGAGGACACTAATGCCAATGAATTATGGGCATTCTCGGGGAGACTACCACGAAACGATAAACCAATTATTGAAGCATTAAGATCATTAATTGAAGACTTTTGGAAGAATTACACAAGGGTATCTCTGAATCAAAGGGATGTGGTAAGAAGGAGAATCAATAGTCAGAACTGTGAGCCACATCCAAAGCATTTTTTGGATGAGACTCAAACACAGTTTTATGGTAAATTTCTAGACAAGTATCCTCAAATTAAAATTTGTCAAAGATATTTTGAAATGCTAAAACCTTTCTATGTCAAGATAAATCACACACGCACTACTTGTTGTTGTAGATTACATATTGAATTTTCTAACCATTTTGATGTTTATAGGTCTATATGTTTAGATATGCATACTAATAATGTTTTGCAGGGTTGTGCCATATGTGCCCCACCAACATCTTTAAGAGACTTCATATCAAGAATTTTATGTGAAAGAGAGGAAGGTCAAATATTCTACAAGAAATTATGCTTGGATGGCACATGTCATCATTGCGGTGGCTTGCAACATTTGCCAATATGTGAACATATGGAAAGAACACATGCGGTTGGAAACAAACTAATAGAGTTTGGCAAATATAAAATAGTGGCATGCAATACAAAAGATGGTAAAAAAGCAAAGAGGTGTGAATTGGTTATTGAAAAGATTCCAGTGTATTAGTTTATGCCTATATTTCGTGACAGCATAGTGTATGAGTATGCAAGACATGCCCATAGAGCTCGATGGTTGGACTTGCAATTCAAGTTATGCAAGGACACATTTCCAGTTGGTAGCATTGTTTCAATCGTTGACTTTGCAGAGAACTACAGTCTACAGCCACAACGTGAGGTGCAATCACAATATTACAACTCCACACAGGTTTCTATATTTGTGCACATCGCATCCATTCATGCGAATGATAGTATAGAGGATGACAGAAAGATCATAAGGGAGTATAATTTCTATATTAGTGATGATCGTACGCATTCTACAGAGTTCGTACAAGGTTGCTTTCAAGTGTTCTACAATGATTTAGCTAGAAGGGGCATATCATTCAGTCAGATAACTATGCGTCACAATTTAAGAGCTCACAGAATTTCTATTGGCTGAGTAGGAGGCATAATTTTACAGGTATTCAACATATGTGGAACTTTTGTGAGGCCAAGCATGGAAAGGGGGAGCATGATGGTGCAGGAGCATGTATCAAAAGAGCCATAGCACAAGAAGAGTTAAAGTATAAAGACAATTCAAAGTTGACAGATGCAAAATCGATTGTCGAGTGGTGTAATGCTTCCATGGGTCCAGGTAATGAAGGTAAGTCTTCAGTTTGTAGATTTTTTTGGTTGATTGATGATACTAACATTGTACCATATAAGGACTGTTGTACACTGACAGGATCAAATGAGATGCACTCTTTCAGAAGCTAAATTGTAGGTTCATGGAGTATCTATACGTGAAAGATGTCATGCTTTTGTTCTTCCTGTACAATTGAACTCTGGGATGAGTACAAGTCAAAGGAGTGGGTTGACAAATGGCAGTTAAGTTATCTTAGCCCACTTGACACGTATCAACCCCTGATGGCACTGGAACTATGATGCAGAGTGCCAGAAGAAGCGAATGAAGATTAGCCTATATCTTCCCTATCGGCAAGAGGTCCTCCAGTGTTTCGCCGAAGTCAAGGGTGTCTTCGCTATCGGAAAGACATGAACTATCGGCCATTCCTTATTCTTTTATCCCGATGGCCAAGTTCTCACCGATAATTCTGTAGTGGTTCGTTACCTATCGGCAACACTTCATACTATCAGACCACGAGAAATTTCTTAGGCCGATATACTCCGTCACTCCGATGACCAATCTTCGTCGGCCAGACTTCCTCCTTCGGCGAAGCTTCTTTCACCTACACCGACACCTTGTCTCTCACCGATATCGTCAGGCACATCGGCCAGACCTTCCACTTCGGTAAGACTCTGGTTCGCGGCCCCGATGGTTCATCTCACTCCGATGGGTCCTTTGTCGCTGAGACTTCTTGAAGTCCTTCCGATGAGTTTCTATCGGCGGGACTCTAACGGTCGCCATGACTTCTTCGGCTTCCCCTGATAAGGTTCCTCACGCCGATACTCTTTATTGGCGATACTCCGAGGATGTCTCACCGATCGGCGAAACTTTATACCATCGGCTAAGTGTATTTTCCTTAGCCCGATATCGTTTCTCTCACCGATGCGAATAACAATGGTATGTGTCTCTGACACTATACCAATCTTCGACAAGACGGAGAGCCTTTCACGCCGATGTCAGTTTCATCGGTTAGACATAGTCTATCGGTGGTCCTTCAAAAAGCTATTCCGACACTTGATCTCACGCCGATAGACTCCCAACTATTATGTGACGCTGAACTCGGATTCCTTTCGACAGAACAATGGAATTTGGCCGATTCATATATCAACCCTCGATCACTTGTATCAATCTGATCCCACATCAAAACTATCCAATTTCACTCTGATTTCCTGACTAGCCACATGACGATGTCTAGTCGAACTTGACTGAGTTCGCTGGCTTCCTGGGTAAGAATTCAACAACAACAAACGTGAAAAGTCTTTCCCCCATCACACTGATACTATACAGGGCTTCAGTGGACAGAGGAAAGGGCCTCCATGTATGAATCAAAACCCTACTCCTAGGTTACGAACCAGCCACTGTGGAACCATGGGTTTTACACCGTCTGCACACTACAGAGTCACTATGGATTGACAGATAGCATCCGGTTAGGGTTCCATTTACAAAATCAGGATAAAGATATCAAATCACTAAGAACAACCAAGAAAATCAACACAGATCATACCCAGAACTCTCTTTATTCAGTTATCAAAAAGAACTTGTTGTATTACACACTTCTCTCTCTGCTCCGTGTGATATACAACCTGCCTCTAAAGAAGATGTAGAGACAGCAGTTATCCCCTCCAACTGTGTAAATTGATTTTCAAATCAGTTAGCCGTTGGTTTACCCTTCATACAAGCAAAACTACATGTGTGCCTTGCACAATTACATTCATGGGACCAAATTGACCCTTATTACAAAATGAAATGGCTTAAGAGCCTTATGAGACAACAAAAGAAAAGATGACCCTGCACTATAGAGAATGTGGTCCTGCACCATACTCCCCCTGCAGGAAAAACTCAAGTCCCTTGAGTTGCTAACTGCTGAAGTGTCTTCCCATGCTTTAGAATATCTGCTTCACTCATCCAGGTTGCCTCTGAATCAGGAAGATCCTGCCACTTGACCAAGTAGTCTTTGTATACCCCTTTTCTTGTCTTCTTGACAATTTTGGAATCCAAAATGCATTCCAATTGCAAAGGCTTACTTGGAGGTAAATCTCTGATCCAGTCTTCATCTTCAATCACAGCATCTGAGCCATCTTCAGCATGTAATGGAGGTCTAAAAGGGAACAGGTCTGCAACATTGAAAATGGGAGAGATACCAAGGCCAGATGGTAATTCTATCTCATATGCATTTGGACCAAATTTATGCACTACCTTACAAGGTCCTATCTTCTTCATCAACAATTTGGTTGGTTGCCCCTTAGGTAATCTTTCCTTTCTAAGGTAGGCCATCACCAAATCTCCTACCTTGAACTGTACCTCCCTTCGCTTCAGATCTGCCCTATCCTTGTACTTGGAGACAGTTTTCTCCAACTGAAGCTTGACCTGATCATGTACTGTTTTCATGGCAGCAGCAAAGTCTTCTCCTAGAGCACTCCTTTTATCCCATCCTTAGAGGTCTTTGAGTTCAAGTGGTCCTCTTGGGTGGAAAACATAAACTATTTCAAAAGGGCTTTTCCCAGTACTTCTGTTTCTTGAATCATTATAAGCATATTCAGCTTGACTGATCACTAAATCCCATGCCAATCCATGCTGTTTGGTAAGGCATCTCAAAAGGTTTCCCGAGGACCTATTAACAACCTCAGTCTGACCATCAGTCTGGGGATGGTAGGCTGATGAAAAAGACAACTGAGTGCCCAATTTTCTCCATAGGGTCCTCCAAAAATGACCAACAAATTTGGAGTCTCTATCAGTAACAATTGATAGGGGTAAACCATGAATTCTGACCACCTCTCTGAAAAAGAGACCAGCAATATGAGATGCATCATTTGTGCATTTGCATGGCACAAAATGAGCCATCTTACTGAATCTATCCACAATGACAAAAACACTGTCTACACCCCTTGCTATCCTAGGAAGACCAAGCACAAAGTCCATACTAATGCTGTCCCAAGGTCTAGTGGGAATGGGCAGTGGTTGGTACAAACCAGCATTAGAAGACATACCCTTGGCCTTTTGACATACGGTACAGCTTACAACATATCTCCTTACATCTGTCTATACCTTGGGCCAATAATAGAACCTGGTGACTTGTTCCAAAGTCTTGTCCAACCCAAAATGTCCTCCTAAGGCTCCATTGTGCTTCTCCTTGATGATATTGTCCCTCATTGAACATTTAGGAACACACAACAAACTACCTTTAAATAGGAGCCCTTCTTGTAGCACAAAATCAGAATACTCACCATGAAAAGTGTTAGCCAAACTTGCACACACTTCATAGGCAGCCTTGAAATCTGCATCATCCTTGTACAACTCCTTCAGACATTCTAGACCCATATGTTCCATTTGTACTTCCTGTATGACCAGTATCCTTCTACTCAAAGCATCTGCCACTTTGTTGGCAACACCTTTCTTATGCTTAATAGTGAAGGTATAGGCCTGCAATTGTTCCATCCACTTGACGTGCCTATGATTCAACTTTTCTTGACTATTTAGGAAGCTAAGAGCATGGTTGTCAGTAAAAACAATGAACTCTTTTGGCAGTAAATAATGTCTCCATTTTTTCAGAGCTTGCACCATTGCATACAACTCTAGGTCATAGGTAGAATACCTCTGTTTGGCCTCATTCAACTTCTCTGAAAAGAATGCTACTGGATGTCCTTCCTGAATAAGAACAGCACCTATAGCCTATTGGCTTGCATCACATTCCACAACAAATACTTTGTCAAAATTAGGGAGTACCAACGTAGGTAACTCGGCCACTTTCTGTTTCAACAGTTCAAAACTATCATCTGCTTGTTTTGTCCATTGAAATTTACACTTCACTCCACCCTTGATGGTATTGAGAATAGGAGCACTTATGTGGCTGAACCCTTTAATGAACTTCCTGTAAAAAGTTGCCAAACCATGAAAACTTCTTACATCTCCTACTGTCTTAGGAGTAGGCCAATTGAGAATAGCCTCAACTTTTGTAGGATCCATTTTCAAACAGCCATTGGAAATCACAAATCCAAGATACACTAGTTCAGTTTTCATAAAATCACATTTATCCAAGTTGATCATCAACTTACTCTCATGCAATTTCTTTAACACCTGTCCAAGATGCTTCACATGCTCTTCTTTGGTCCTGCTGAAAATCAATATGTCATCAAGATAAACAATAACAAATTTTCCAATAAATTCTACAAGTACCTCATTCATCAACCGCATGAATGTGCTTGGAGCATTACTAAGTCCAAATGGCATGACAAGCCACTCATAGAGACCTTCATTTGTTTTGAAAGCAGTCTTCCATTCATCTCCCTGCCTTATTCTGATCTGGTGATAACCAGATTTCAAATCAATCTTGGAATAGTAACATGAACCGCCAAGATAGTCCAACAGATCCTCAATTCTTGGCATAGGAAATCTATACCTTATGGTGATCTTATTGATAGCCCTTGAATCTGTGCATAACCTCCATTTTCCATCTTTCTTAGGAGCAAGTACACTAGGGACTGCACATGGACTGAGACTTTTCCTAATCAAACCTTTCTCCAAAAGTTCTTGAATCTGTCTACCTACTTCTTCATTCTGCTGTGGTGTCAACTTGTAGGCAGCTTTGTTGGGTAATGTGGCTCCAGGAATCAAGTCAATCTGATGACTTATGTCCCTCATAGGTGGTAAGGAGTTAGGAGTATCCTCTACCACAAGATCTTGGTACTTATCCAGTAATTGTTGCACTTCCAATGGAATCTCCTTCTGCTGTTTGCTTTGCTGATTGGATACATGCTTCATCATCAGTGCATACCCTTGGGTATCCTTCTCCTTCATGAGTTGTAGGAACTCTTTGCCACTCAATAACATGACACTGTTGTCATTGCTCTTCTCTCCAACCTGCTCTGGTAAGGGATCCATCTGAAACTTCTTACCATTCTTGGTGATAATATATGTATTCTTTTCACCATCATGCTGTGCCTTCACATCATACTGCCAAGGTCATCCAAGAAGAAGGTGACAAGCATCCATAGGAATAATTTCACATAGCACCTTATCCCTATAATCACCTAGTTCAAACTCTACCCAAGTTTGTTCTTCCACCAAATAGTTCTGATTCTTATTCAACCAAGATATTTTGTGAGGATTAAGATGGGGTAATCTTTTTAGTTTACACTTTTCTACCATTTCAGTAGACACTACATTTTCAGTAGAACCTAAATCAACAATGATTTTACAGAGCTTACCATATGTTATTCCTTGGGTTCTGAAGAGATTCTTCCTTTGTGGGGGCTCCTGCTTCAATGGCATCTTCACGAGGGTCCTCTTAATCATCATATTCTCTCCTTCAAGCAATGGTGCAGCACTACCAATTGGTGAGTTTACACTTTGACAATCATCCTCCTGCAATAGTTGGTTCCTTTTCCCACCATCATGAGAGCTAGATGCCTTCTCAGGGCACTTACTTGCAGTGTTGCCTACTTGATTGCAGTTGTAACATCTTCCAGTGAAGACTCCACATCCTCTGCCTGCACCACCACCTCTTCCTCTGCCATTAGGTCTTCTCCAACCTCCGAAACCACCACCTTTTTGTTCTGTATCAGAACGTGATTCTTGTTGACTTGAACTTTCACCTTTGTTTGGCTGTCCTCTGCCAAAATTACCTCTTCCTCTATTGTTCCTACCACCTCTTCCTCTGTTATTTTGATCACCTTTCCTCTTCAGTTTATCCTCTGCCCTAGAGGCTAACTGAAAACATTCCTCCACAGTCTTGGGAACCACCATAATGAACTCATCCTGTATATTGTACCTCAGTCCATCCAGGTATCTGGCCACCATCTCTTTTTCTTCTTCTCTGTGATTAACTCTCATGCTCAATCTGTGGAATTCTTCAGTGTATGTAGCCACATCCATATCTTTCTGCCTAAGATGATTAAACTTTCTGATAGTCTGCAGATCATAATCACATGGTAGAAATTTGGCTCTCAGCATGGCCACCATTCTGCTCCACTTGGTGATTGGACTCTTTCCAACCTTCTCCCTTTCACATTGAGTGTAGTTCCACCAAACCAATGCAGAACCTCTCAGTCTGGTCTTTGCAAACTTTACTTTCTTACTGTCACTATACTCTTTGAAGTCAAAGTAATTACTTATGGCTTCAATCCAGTCCACAAGAGTATCTCCATCCAGTTTCCCATTGAACGTGGGAACATCCATTTTCGGATCACCACTATCTCCATGACCCTTGAGTGCGTTCAGAAATGCCTTTTGATCAGCAGTCATACCTTCTCCTTGAGGATTCTCCCCAGTTTCTCCTTCTTCATCCTCCTCTGACTCAGAAGTGCTTCCATCCTTCTCTTTGGATCTTTCTTCCTTCAGTCTCTCTTCGAGCATTTCTTCCACCATCTTCTGGATGGCTGCTTTACTCATCGTCTTGGGAGGCATTGTGCTAGCCTTTGTTTTTATCTCCAATTCTTCATCTGACATACACGGCTGTGATTTAGAAACCTGGCTCTGATACCAATTTGATGCAGAGTGCCAGAAGAAGCGAATGAAGATTAGCCTATATCTTCCCTATCGGCAAGAGGTCCTCCAGTGTTTCGCCGAAGTCAAGGGTGTCTTCGCTATCGGAAAGACATGAACTATCGGCCGTTCCTTATTCTTTTATCCCGATGGCCAAGTTCTCACTGATAATTCCGTAGTGGTTCGTTGCCTATCGGCAACACTTCATACTATCGGACCACGAGAAATTTCTTAGGCCGATATACTCCGTCACTCCGATGACCAATCTTCGTCGGCCAGACTTCCTCCTTCAGCGAAGCTTCTTTCACCTACACCGACACCTTGTCTCTCGCCGATATCGTCAGGCACATCAGCCAGACCTTCCACTTTGGTAAGACTCTAGTTCGCGGCCCCGATGGTTCATCTCACTCCGATGGGTCCTTTGTCGCTGAGACTTCTTGAACTCCTTCCGATGAGTTTCTATCGGCGAGACTCTAACGGTCACCGTGACTTCTTCGGCTTCCCCCAACAAGGTTCCTCACGCCAATACTCTTTATCGGCGATACTCCAAGGATGTCTCACCGATCGGCGAAACTTTATACCGTCGGCTAAGTGTATTTTCCTTAGCCCAATATCGTTTCTCTCACCGATGCGAATAACAATGGTATGTGTCTCTGACACTATACCAATCTTCGACAAGACGGAGAGCCTTTCACGCCGATGTCAGTTTCATCGATTAGACATAGTCTATCGGTGGTCCTTCAAAAAGCTATTCCGACACTTGATCTCATGCCGATAGACTCCCAACTGTTATGTGACGCCGAACTTGGATTCCTTTCGACAGAACAATGGAATTTGGCCGATTCATATATCAACCCTCGATCACTTGTATCAATCTGATCCCACATCAAAACTATCCAATTTCACTCCGATTTCCCGACTAGCCACATGACGATGTCTAGTCGAACTTGACTGAGTTTGCTGGCTTCCTGGGTAAGAATTCAACAACAACAAACGTGAAAAGTCTTTCCCCCATCACACTGATACTATACAGGGCTTCAGTGGACAGAGGAAAGGGCCTCCATGTATGAATCAAAACCCTACTCCTAGGTTACGAACCAGCCACTGTGGAACCGTGGATTTTACACCGTCTGCACACTACAGAGTCACTATGGATTGACAGATAGCATCCGGTTAGGGTTCCATTTACAAAATCAGGATAAAGATATCAAATCACTAAGAACAACCAAGAAAATCAACACAGATCATACCCAGAACTCTCTTTATTCAGTTATCAAAAAGAACTTGTTGTAATACACACTTCTCTCTGCTCCGTGTGATATACAACCTGCCTCTAAAGAAGATGTAGAGACAACAGTTATCCCCTCCAACCGTGCAAACTGATTTTCAAATCAGTTAGCCGTTGGTTTACCCTTCATACAAGCAAAACTACATGTGTGCCTTGCACAATTACATTCATGGGACCAAATTGACCCTTATTACAAAATGAAATGGCTTAAGAGCCTTATGAGACAACAAAAGAAAAGATGACCCTGCACTACAGAGAATGTGCTCCTGCACCAAACTAACACAGATGGAATCATCAGTTGACTTTTACCACATATCAAATTTAGTTCAACCAGGTAATATAGGGCACGTATATGCATCTAATTTCATCTAGTTCAACCGGGTAATGTCATCTTACTTTGTAGTGTTTTTGTAATGTTGACTAATTTCATCTAATTTGCTACACATATCAATGTAGGGAATGTGTATCAATGTAGGGAATGTATATGCAGTTACTGCAGATGAAGATAATGAAGAGGGAACATATTATTACTTATGTCATTGTGTTGAGGCTAAAAAGAAATTGGAGGCCCCTGTTATAGATGGAGAAAACATCAAATACCCTATAGGCTCAGTGGTTATTATTGGAACATGGCTTAGAAGGTACCCACATAAGAGTGTTAATGTTCGGTTGTTTTAGGACTTTGACACACATCAAAATATTCTTCATTACTCGAACCTTGTCATGGCATCCAATGTTCATTTGATAAAGTATCAAGGCAGACGTTTGAACAAAATCTTGTGGAAGGTGCGTGAGTCTGACCATGAAGCAATACTTGACACAATAAAGAGTAGAGCAGACCCAGATGGTTCATTGGATTAATTTGTAAGTATTCACATTGATTTTGTAAAGTCATGTTACATTGAGTTATAAGTATGCACATTAATTTGTAAGGTTTGTCTTTTTTTAATTTCCTGCTGCATTTTTACACATATACACATTTTTACATCATCATGTTATGCATTTTTGGTGTCCTACTTCTGATGTGACCAAATTGACTATTCCAATGCGTCTGGATGGGTACATTTATGCTAGGCATGGTCCTGTTTTTCACCCAAACATGTCGAAACAGTTTGAGCTACATTGTACCGACGATATCCCTGAAGAGTCCAAAGTGCAAAAAGGCAGCAATCTTTGACGAGATGTTACTCAAAAACCATGTCACTTAGAAACATTCCATCTGAGGCAACATGATCATGTAGAGTGCCTCTACAATAACCTCTCTCAGTTTTTTATATCTCTGAAGCATTTGCCCATGGTGAAAGATTTTCTGCTGCCCCAAAAATTATTAGAAGGAGGCAGTGTAAAGTTGCAAAGGGGTGTAACTTTCATCCTGCTCTTGATGTGACCAAACTGACTGTTTCAATGCATCTGGATGGGTACATTTAAGCTAGGCATGGTCATGTTTTTCACCCAAACATGTCGAAACAGTCTGATCTACATTGTACCGACAATATCCCTAAAGAGTCAAAAGTGCAAAAAGGTAGCAATCTTTGACGAGATGTTACTTGAAAACCGTGTCCCTTAGAAACATTCTGTCTGAGGCAACATGATCATGTAGAGTGCCTCTACAATAACCTCTCTCGGTGTTTTATATTTCTGAGACATTTGCCCATGGTGAAAGGTTTTCTGCTGCCCCAAAAATCGTCAGAAGGAGGCAGTGTAAAGTTACAAAGGGGTGTAACTTTCGTCCTGCTCTTGATGTGACCAAATTAATTGTTCCAACACATCTGGATGGGTACATTTACACTAGGCATGGTCCTATTTTTTACCCAAACATGTTGAAATAGTCCGAGCTACATTGTACTGACGATATCCCTGAAGAGTCCAAAGTGCAAAAAGGTAGTTTCTAAGGCAGTGCGATCATGTAGAGTGCTTCTACAATAATCTCTCTCATTTTTTTATATCTCTGAGACATTTGCTCGTGGTGAAAGGTTTTCTGCTGCCCCAAAAATTGTCAGAAGGAGGCAGTGTAAAGTTGCAAAGGGGTGTAACTTTTGTCCTGCTCCTAATGCGACCAAACTGATTATTCCAACGCGTCCAGATGGGTACATTTATGCTAGGCATGGTCCTTTTTTTCACCCAAACATGTCTAAACAGTCCGAGCTACATTGTACCGATGATATCCCTAAAGAGTCCAAAGTGCAAAAAGGCAGTAATCTTTGACGAGATGTTACTCAAAAACTGTGTCACTGAGAAACATTCTGTCTGAGGAAACGTGATCACATAGAGTGCCTCTACAAGAATCTCTCTCAATTTTTTATATCTCTGATACATTTGCCCATGGTGAAAGGTTTTCTGTTGCCCCAAAAATCATCAGGAGGCAGTGTAAAGTTGCAAAGGGGTGTAATTTTCATCTTGCTCCTGATGCGACCAAACTAACTATTCCAACGTGTTTGGATGGGTACATTTACACTAGGCATGGTCCTATTTTTCACCCAAACATGTCGAAACAGTCCGAGCTACATTGTACCGACGATAGCCTTGAAGAGTCCAAAGTGTAAAAAGGCAGCAATCTTTGACAAAATGTTACTCGTAAACCGTGTCACTTAGAAACATTCTGTCTGAGAAAATTTGATCACATAGAGTGCCTCTACAATAACCTCTCTCAATTTTTTATATCTCTGAGGTGTTTGCCCGTGGTGAAAGGTTTTCTGCTACCCCAAAAATCATCAAAAGGAGGTAGTGTAAAGTTGCAAAGCATTGCTAAGAAATCCTCAATACTCAAACACTCCAATGAACTGAAGCAACTTCTTCTTAGGTGCAAATGTAAGGGTACACAAGGGGAAAATGGTGCCTAGATGACTTAGTGTATTTCTATGGATTCATTCACATATTTAAATGTTTGAGAAACTCTCCTTTACTAAGCGCTTATCCTCATGTCAATGTTAAGCTTTATACCTCCTAGGCGCTCAATTAGGTGATGTCATTAGATACAACTTACCCTAGGTGCCAATGTAGCTTCTTCAATACATCACACTTCTAGGCACTCAAATTTGAGGTCTTGGACTTATATCTTATTCCTAGGTGCAACTGGATGATTTTCCTAGATCTAGGTACTCATGATGGTGGGAAATTGCATGAAGGGGCGCCTGAGTCTAATTTGACTTGGTATTTGATATTTTATGAGTCCAATTAACTATGAATGGCTCAATTTCTAAAGTGCTGACTTAATAATGTAAGTTTAAAGTCTTTTGCTCTTAGGCACCAATTAATGAGTTCACTAGATGCAATTTGAAGTGATAGATGGAAGTCTTTGAACATGATGCAACTGGTGATGTCATTGATGAAGAAGACTTGAAATATATCTTGTTGTGACCTCTTGGAGCAGCTACCTCTTGAAGTGGTGTTTCCTTGGCAGTGATTACTTCCATCTTAACTCTCTGGCATGAATGAATGTGAAAGGCTCCTTTAGAGCAGCTACATGATGGCTCTAGGTGACTCTAAGCTCTTGCTCCTACCTTTTCCTTCAATCTTCCTACAATACAAACCAAGAAACACATCAATCCTCATGATAAACATTTTATAACACAAAGGAATCTTCTTTAAACATGGAATAATCTTACTACAAATCTAGGCTCATATATAGGTAAAAAGAAGAGCAAAGGGTGCCTAACACAAGTTGGTCCATATTTATCACTTTAAATGATTTCAAACAATTGTAATGGCTTAAAGATGTCAATCTCCCTTAAGAGATTCATTCAAAAGGTGTCTTTCAATGCAATTTCTCCCTTAAGCACCAGAATGGGTTTGTATTGATGGAGAGTGTGCCTAGATTTAAATGTCTTTATACTTGCAATTTTGCAATTCTAAATGATGAGACATGTCTTAGAATGAATTCTATCTTTCAAGCGCTCACTCCAAAAGGTCATCTCATGCAATTTCACCCAAGGCGCTCATTGAGGTGTCCTTAGAGGCTAAAGTGCACCTAACTCAATTGCCTTTATCTTTATCATTTTTGTGCTTTCAACAATTGAAATAGACCTAGAGTGATCCTTTCTCTCAAGGCACTCACCTATTGATATGAAATCAAGTTATTTCCCTTAGGCACAATTTTAGGCTTGTATGGGTGAAAAGTGCACCTTACATCCTTAGGTGATTCTTTCTAATTCTCAATGATTTTAATCAAATGCCAAGTGTCTAAGGAAGCTTTTGTCTTGAGATGATTAAATTTTGAGGTTCAAATCCCTTCCTCAATCAAGGCACAATCTGAGGGTTGTATAGATGAAAGTTGACTTCAACTTGGGCGCTCATTTGAGTTGGGAGGAGCTAGAATTTGCACCTAGATTGGAGATAGATATTTTGTCTTATTTGATGATGGTCTCAAGTCTCTCTACCAAGGCGCATTTTGATGATGTTCTTATTTAAACTCTTATGAAGACTATCTCATCCCTAAGTGCTCATCCTCATGATTTTCATGCACTTAGACTTCAAGGCGCCAAAACTAGTAGGAAAATTCACAATGAGCGCCTTTGCTTTGGAAGAATTTCTTATTGATCATTAGACACTTTTTGGAGTTGATATGTACTTCCTTTACTTCCATGTACTCAATTCATCATAATTATTGTCAAAGACTTCTCCAAGTTGATTGATAACATACTTCTTGATGTTAAGATCTTTCATTCACTCCTTCTTAGATCTACGCACTCATGATGGTGGAAAATTACATGAAGGGCACCTAAGGTTTAAGATAGGTTATTTCCACTCATCTTAACTTTCAATCATTGTAGTTAATCTCAAAAGACATCATCCAAAATGAGAAACCTCCAAGACTTGTCATTGTAAGTTGATTTCCTCCAAGGCGCCAATATAAGGTTCTTTTAAAGGAAAAGAGCACCTAGGCTTATGGGGCTCAATTTGATGTATTTATTGAAAGCTCAAGGTGAATTGATGCTTATTAAAAATTCCACTTAGTCCTTCATTTGCATTCTAGGCGCCATTTCCTATTGACTTATATACTCCTCCTCATGCTAGGGCTCCATAATGAAGTGGTTTAGACAATAGGTGCGCTTCACTTACTAGAGGCTTGTTCTCCTTCCACCTTAGGCACACTTTTATGGTGGAACAGGTGTCAATGGGCACCTTGTCTTAAATGAATGCTCTCTACAAGTTGGGCATGTTTTGTGAGTTGCAAATTGCGCCTTAACCCTTCATGCTTGTTGCTCAATGTTTGAATGTTTAAGAAAGTCTCCTTTAGGTGCTCATCTTAATGACTTTTTCTCAAGGCGTAATCATCCTAATGACTTGGATATTCATCCTAGTGTTTCAGGATATCAGGTTACCAGACTTAGTCATTTTCAGGATCTCAAACATAAAGAATAACATGATGATTCATTTTTTTGTATTGCATATAGTTGACATTGTATGCTACTCATAAAGAATATTAATATTTTCTATTCAACATGATGATTCATTTTTTTTTAAAATACAACTTTTATCTTTTAGTTCTAAAATGAGGTTTAGGTGATACTTGAATAATAATAGCTAGTTTATTGGATCAACAAACATCCTATGTAATACAATTAGATTTTAAATATTTGAAGTAGCCATCTACAAATATCTATTCAAACATGGATTTATAATGCAAGTATGGATGCCATCAATAAAAAAGATTTGTATTAACCAAATATCCATATAGGCATACATCAATATCTGTCGATATAAGTATAACATATATACAAAATAGCCATATAGGCTTACAAGAATGCTATATAGGCATACAATGTCAACTATATACAATACAAAATATATGTCCACAAATGCCATATAGGCATACAACAAAGGAACACAATAAAAAGTCATTCCCCTCTGGCTGGTGAAGAGAATAGATCACAGGTAGCCTTTGATCTTCTAAGGGATGGAGACACGCATATGGGTGGTCTACTACGAAGCCAAGGGCTGCTCCTCCTATTTAGTTCTTCCTGCATCTTTTGTTGTTACAATAAAAAGTATAGACATTAATATATAGAAATTACATGTTATAAAAAATGAAACATTTAACAAAATAATGACTTACCGCTAACATATAATCTGTGTCCTCACTTGCCTCAGTAGCAGGAATAGGTCATGGTGATGTCATGTCCTATAGAAACCATCCAGATAGAAATTAAACTTCAAATCAATAATCTTTTGATTTTTCAAAAATAAACAACTATAACAATGAATGTAAATTGAAATTTACTAATCTACCTCATACCGCTGTCAATGCCATGGAGCTATGAATCGCAGAGGTCACACCATGCTCCATTTCCCTCTGAACATCGGGAGGTGTCTTCGCAGCCTGCATCATCTAGAAATAAAACAACATTATTCAATTACTAGTGATGCAAATCATGGCTCCTAACATACACACACGTTCATCTAAACATGGAAGTACACACAATAAAGCACACAAGCCACATACAAAAATCTAGTAAGTACAATTCATTCATTAAACTATTTATTTTATTACCTCCGTGAAACTTTGAAGTCCACCACCACTGGCAGGTGTTGCCGTGAAATCTCTAATATTAACCTATTCAACATCCAAAATTAGATAGTAGAATACCATTCATATAACGATGCTATTCACATGTAATATTTATAATTGTTTACTAGTTACATACCCCAACAGTAGATGATCTAGTGTAATATGTAGATGGAGAACCACTGAAAACTGCATCAACACTATGACCCTGAAATTTCATTAAAATCATCAAACTAAATTAGTTAATCTTGCATTTCAAAAATGAAATTTAATAAATTAAATTCAATAAACTTGCTAATATTTACCTGAGTATCAAGGCCGAAAGCCTCACTCAAGAGGGTATCTGTCATCACCATCTGCTTAGCTACAGATGTAGCCTGTGCACCTGCGTCCTAACTATCCATGGGGTCATAACCACAAGTTGACCCACAAGTCTGACAAGTATGGGGTGGGACCCTACTCCTCGTACTATCTCCCAACCCACTCTATGTTGCAGGACTGGCATGCTCTATGATGCTCTGGGTGAAGGCACTAATGGACTGAAGTGTATCGACCTCAACACTCTCCTTCACAATGGAAGGGATAGAAACATGCTCATGGCCTGGTCTGCTGATTACTCATCTCACTACCTGCTGTGGGTCAACACGTGCCCCTGGTCTATCTTGTGCTAACCCCCACCTCTACCCTGGAAGTCCCGCATATCAAAATAGTTTGGTACTTTATTGAGGACAAACTCGCAGTAGAGTTTCCTCAAAAAGTATTGTGGGACCTCATTATTATTGCATGGAGGATGGTCAAAAAGCATCCACCACCTTTGCCCAAAATTGTCCCTTATCACTTGGTTGTTGCACTAATGGATAGGGAACCTCTTGCATGTAATGGGTGGAGGTTGATTTGTTTGTGGGTTTGTGAAAATCGAACACAAGTCTAATTTTGTAATTTGTAATTTTTTCACATCTTGGTATGACAGCTTGTCTACATAATAATCTCTAAACTCTCTCCTCTTATTCATCCAACTAGTTATTTGCTTGCTAATTGAATCTACATTTGATAACATAGATTCAAGAGATTTAGCAAGCATGGACCTATGCAAGGTTGAAGTGGAAGGATCTTTCAACCTTGCAATTATATCTTCAATTTCTTTTTTGTTGTTTTCAATTTGCCCCATTATATTTTCTTGTGTTCTAGGGGCATGTCGAGGAATGGATGGAGGAGGTTGTTGTTTTATAGGATTTTGTGGATTTTGAGGAGGAGGAGGAGGAGGTGCATTAACATTTCCTGACAATTAACGAAATATACATCAAAAAACAACTCAAACCTACCTATTTAGAAGCAAATTTAAACAAAAAGACAAATAAACTCACTCCTTTGGCGTGCTCGATGTCATGGCAGCATTTTGGTGATGAATCGATAAAATTTTTGTGTTGAATTAAGGAATCCAAAATGCGAGCGCGCTTCCTAGGGTTTGCAGACCGCAGGAATAGTGGAGAAAAATAGAAATGAAATGAAATGAGATGAATTTTTTTTTAATTTATAATAGGTGATAATGCGCTTGCATTATGGTTTGGTTTTGATGAGCCTTAGGCTCGTCATTACCAAACCATAACGTGAGTGCGTTATAATGCACTCGCATTTTGCATTACTTTTTTTGGAAAACTTTTTGGCGACTTTTTGGGCCCCCATCATTTTGCATTTACCCATCTATGCACTAGATATTGGAGCTAATGATCCAACTACAAGAAATGTTGGAAATATTTTATTTCTAGTAAAAGTTATGCATTATGGTAAAATGTCACTCACTATCAAATAATAGAAAATAATATTTTTTAAATGACAACTAACCAAAATGATAGAAAATATATTTTTTAATTTAAAAAATTACAATTTAAATCTATAGAGAAAATGACACAAATCAATTGTTTTACATTATCTTTAAATTCTTGACAATTTGTTTAGTATAATTAATAGAATGTGTTGAATGCTAACAAATACATATTTTGTGGTGCAATAAGGCTAAAACGTGTGATAGGGAGACCTATGGGTTTAGCAAACCTATCTTGACACAACACTTCAAGACCTATATCAATCCCAAGTCTCCCTACCAATTCAAGTGCTCAAAGACATTTTCTGCCCCAAAATGCCTATATCAACCTAACCAGTCTATTACAGAGGTGAAAGACCTGTGTGCCTGTTGTTCCCAATACAGACATTGCTTACTTGGTGTGAGGTATTCTTCTTTACCCTCACTGTTTCCAAGATTCCTAATCTCCAAGGCTCATAGCCTTCTTGAGCCCATTATCAGCCCTCCTCTTCGGGTCTAGGGTTCTGATTGCTTGGTACTCAATTCTTTCACTCTGTTTTCACCTCTGTCTCTTAGACTGCAACTTGCATACTAGCTGGGCTATGGCACAGCTCGCCTAGTACAAGTTCACATGGCCTCTCTCAGTCAACCCGTTCACAACAACAGAAAGAAAAACTAAAAAAAGAGACTCTGTTTGATTTCCCCCCATGACTGTACAAAGAATATGCGAGGACATCAAACTAGAGTCATTATGTACAAATAGAAACAAAACTAACAGGAATTAAACTGTCTACTCTACTGCAAACCAGATTATGCAAGTACTCTACAGACAAAATTCAAATGGATTCAACTGTCAATGCTTTTATTATCAGAAGTTCCTCTATTACATTCACGGCATCTCAGGCTTCAAAACGTTCCAACCCCCATCACAGACTGAATCACATCTTATATAATAACTACCCTTGTCTGTTACCAGACGGTTAGGGCTCTTCTGCATTAGTAGGTTCTCATCGGCGAAACACATCGGCATCGCTGGAACTCCTACTCATCGGTCAAACAATGCCTATCGGCATTCTCAGACCCCACTTTCTCGACAGCTTATTTCCTACCGATGAGCCTAATGGCATTTTTACTTAGGTTACTTTCACTAACCGTCATTGGTGTGACAAACACCATCGGCACACTCCAATCTTCTTCTGCCGATACCCATCTTCTCCCATAACTATTTGCGGTTTGGTTCTCGCTTATCGGCGAGATGTCAACTATCGGCAGCTTCTAAACTGCTCATGCCGATAAACTCCATCTTGCCGATGGCACCTTCTAAACCAACTATTGGCGTGACTTTAGCATCGGCCAAACCTTCGATTCCTTCGCTGATGTGTTTTACATCAAATTCACTTTCGCCAAGACTAACTCTATCAGTGTAACTTAAAACCTATTCGCCGATCATGCCTCTCACACCGATAAGCCTTCTATCGGTAAGACCTTTTGTTCTCCTGCCGATATGCAAAAGACTTCCCCATCGATGAGACTCCTTCCATCGGCAACTCCTTCCATTCTCCTGCCGATACATTCGGTCACTCCGATGAGTCTTCAATCTCTATCATTTGCGTGACTAACATCATTGGCCGAACTTTAGCCTCGTCACCCGATTTCACACCTCATGCCGGTATACTTCTCTGTCGGCCAGACTAATTCACTCTCTACCTGATGAGACTCGACACAACGTTTGGTCATCGGTGAGACACCATAGCGTCGGTAGACTCCATACTTGTTATCCCGACGATGTCTCTCTTGCCAATAGACCAAAATACAATATCCTCGGCGAACCAAGATGCATCTTATGCCGATGCCACTTTCGAACACAACTGTCGGTGTAACTCTTTCCTCTCTCACCCCGATGAATTTCAAAAGTGAATAAGTATAAACTTCTTCCCGCTCTGCCCTATTTTGAAAATTCAAAACATCACAACAAAATGCAAACATATATACACATGGGCTCCAAACCCTTGGTGCTCCTGCACCATACTCCCCCTGTGTGGAAGAAGTCAAGTCACCTCCGGTGACAACAAGGCAAAATCAATGCCCCGTTTCTTGAACTCTGACTCTGTAATCCAGGTAGCCTCTGCTTCAGGCAACTGTTTCCACTTGATCAGGTGCTCGATGTACACACCATGTCTGGTCTGCTTCTGCACGCGAGAATCCAAAATTCTCTCAGCCTATGGTGTGATTTTTGGAGGCAAGGTGACATCATTCACTATCTATGTAGCTTCTGCACGAGATTCCCCTGCTGCTGAATGAGGACCTTTATATGGCACCAAGTCCTGAACATTGAACACTGGGGAAATTGCCAAGTCTGCTGGCAAATCAATCCTATAGGCATTGTTGCCATACTTGTTCAGAATTCTGCAAGGACCAATCCGTCTCATTTGCAATTTGGTTGGTATCCCTTTCTGTAATCTGGTTTTGTTCAAATGAACCATGACCAAATCACCGACTGTAAATTGAATATCCTTTCTGTGTGCATCTACCCTATCTTTGATTTTCAGGGTGTTTTCCATCAATTGCTGCTTCACTTGGTCATGAACCTCCTTCATAGACTGTGCAAAATCCTATGCATGACCACTTCTAAACTCCATGTCTCCAAGAATTCTGAGTTCACATACACCTCTAGGGTGCATTCCATAGACGATTTCAAAAGGACTCTTGCCAGTAGTCCTGTTCACACTGTCATTATAGGCAAATTCTGCTTGATAAATTACTTGATCCCAACTCTGTCCATATTCTTTTGTCAAACACCTTAATAGGTTACCCAATGTCCTGTTCACCACTTCTGTTTGGCCATCTGTCTGTGGATGATATGCTGATCCAAAAGACAGATTTGTCCCTAACCTCTGCCATAGAGTTTTCCAGAAATGTCCCATGAACTTAGCATCTCTATCAGACATGATGCTTGTTGGGAGTCCATGAATTCTTATGACCTCTTTGAAAAACAAATGAGCTATATGACTAGCATCATGAGTCACCTTACAAGGAATGAAATGACTCATCTTGCTGAATCTATCAACAACTACAAAAATACTATCAAAACCAGTCTTAGTCTTTGGTAGACCAACTACAAAATCCATACTTACACAATCCCATGGTCTGGAAGGAATGGGTAATGGTTGATACAGTCCAGCATTTGAAGAAGTTCCCTTGGCCTTTTGACAGATGATACACTACTCCACATACTTCCTAACGTCTTTGTGCATCTTTGGCCAATAGTAGAACCTCTGGACTAATTCCAATGTTTTGTTCAGACCAAAATGTCCACTCAAGCTGCCATTATGCTTCTCCTGTATGAGATTTTCTCTCATGGATCCGTTTGGGACACACAACTGTCCACCTTTGAATAGCAAACCCTGCTGCAATGTGTAATCTGCAAATTCACTATGAAAATGATTCTCAAAGTCTTGACAGACTTTGTATGCCTCAGCAAAATCTTCATCCTCCTTGTAGAGAGCTCTGAACTCTTCCATTCCTATGCTTCTTAGTTGCACTTCTTGTACTGTGAGCAACCTTCTGCTTAAAGCATCTGCTACTTTGTTGAGCTGTCCCTTCTTGTGCTTAATTGTAAATGTATAAGACTGCAAATACTCCATCCACTTGATATGCCTATGGCTCAACTTATCTTGTGAGTTCAGAAAACTCAAAGCTTGATTGTCTGTATACACAACAAATTCCTTAGGTAGGAGGTAATGTCTCCATTTTCTAAGTGCTTGAACTAGAGCATAGAGCTCCAAGTCATATGAAGAATATCTACTCTTTGCTTCATTTAGCCTCTCACTGAAAAAGGCTACTGGTCTATTCTCTTGGCTAAGTACTGCCCCTACTGCGATATTGCTAGCATCACATTCTAAAGTAAACAACTTATCAAAACTAGGCAGCACTAACACTGGCTGTGTGGCTACTTCTTTCTTCAACAATTCAAAACTGTGATTAGCTGCTTGTGTCCATTGAAACTTTGTTTTCATTCCACCTTTGATCGTATCAAGCATGGGTGCACAAATAGCGTTGAAATTCTTTATGAATTTTCTATAAAACTGAGCTAAACCATGAAAACTTCTCACCTCAGTTGTTGCTCTGGGAGTAGGCCAACTCAATATGGCTTCTACCTTTGACTTGTCCATTTTCAATTCTCCTTTGGACAACACAAAACCAAGGTATACCAATTCCTGCTTCATGAATTCACACTTCTCCAAATTTATGGTTAGTTGTTCATCATGTAACTTTTTCAAAACAGTATTTACATGTTCAAGATGCTCTTCTTTAGTTTGACTAAAAATCAAGATGTCATCTAGATAAACAACTACAAATTTACCCGTATAGTCCTTAAGGACTTCATTCATGAGCCTCATGAATGTGCTGGGAGCATTTGATAAACCAAATGGCATAACAAGCCACTCATACAGTCCTTCTGTAGTTTTGAAGGCTGTTTTCCACTCATCACCTTCCTTGATTCTAATCTGGTGATAACCACTTTTCAGGTCTATCTTAGTGAAATACTTAGCTCCTCCTAAACAGTCCATAAGATCTTCAATTCTGGGAATTGGAAATCTGTACCTTATGGTGGTCTTATTGATAGCTCTGGAGTCCGTGCACAATCTCCATGTTCCTCCTTTCTTTGGTGCCAACACTGTAGGCACTGCACAAGGACTTATGCTTTTTCAAACTAACCCCTGGTCAAGCAATTCTTGTACCTGTCTGGTTATTTCCTTATGTTGTTCTGGAGTCATTTTGTAAGGAGCCTTGTTAGGCAAAGATGCTCCTGGAATCAGATCTATCTGATGGCTTATAGTCCTCTGTGGAGGTAGTGTTGCTGGTGTTCCATCACTAATGATGTCCTTACACTGTTCCAGTATAGTTTGCATCTCTTTTGGGATCACTACCTTTTTGTCTCTCTTCTCCTCCTTAAGCTTCACTATGATAGCATAACCAATACTATCCTCCTTAAGAGTGTTCAAAAACTCTTTACCACTCACAACTAAGATACTAGGACTCTTAGTCTTATTTGCTTCTTCATCTTCCAAAGATTGAATTTATAGGTGACACCATCTTTTTGAAAAGAATATGCATTCTTCTCACCATCATGTATGGCCTTCCAGTCAAACTGCCATGGTCTGCCCAATAAGAGATGACATGCATCCATAGGTAGGATATCACAAAGTACCTTGTCTTTGTATCCACCTATACCAAACTCTACCCAAGTTTGCTCATTGACTATCACATGTTGACCTTTATTTAACCATGTGACTCTATATGGATTTGAATGAGGTATTCTTTGCAAATTTAGTTTTCTAACTGCTTCATCAGACACTATATTATTAGTAGAACCTAAGTCTATGATTACTTGACATACCTTATTCATAATCTTGCATCTGATTCTAAATAATGCTCTCCTTTGGCTTGGTTCAGATTTCACCGGTTCTTTGATCAATGTTCTCCTTACCATGATGTTCTCTCCCACTTCTGAGGTTAGACTGACTTCAGGTGTTTTGCTGCTTGAAGCATCATCTTGCACATAATGATTTCTTTTGTCAACTCCTTGAGAAGAAGATGTGCCCTTATCAGGACACCTATATGCTGGATGGCCCAATTGACCACAATTGTAGCATTTCATAGTGGCAAAGTAGGATCCTCTGCCTGATCCTCCTGATCTTCCTCTGTTAGATCCCCTTCCTCTGTAGTTTCCTCTACTACTAGTCTCTCCACTCTGCTCTGTGAGTTTGGATTCTCCTTGGGGTCTTTGATCAGTATTTCTACCGCCATAATTTCCTCTTCCTCTGCTGTCTCTACCTCTTCCTCTTGATCTGCTGTTTGATTCTTGTTTCTTCTTGCTCTTCTCCTCTACCTTGAGTGCTAGCTGATAGCTTTGATGCACTGTTGTAGGGCTGAACAAGCTGATTTCCTCTTGAATACTCCATCTCAAACCATTGAGATATCTTGCTACTTTCACATTTTCCTCTTCCATCACCTTAGACCTCAGGCATAGTTTTTGAAACTCCTCAGTGTATGCACTGACATCTAATTCTCTTTGTCTCAAATTTTGTTGTTTCTTATACAACTGGACTTCATAATCTCTAGGCATGTATACCTCTTTGATTTTAGCCACCATACCCTTCCAAGTAGCTATAGGTTTCTTGTCTTCTTTCTCTCTTTCAGTCTGAACAAATTTCCACCATGTCAAGGCAGCTCCTCTGAGTCTTGATTTAGCCACCTTCACCTTTTGAGCTTCACTCACTCCATCACATTCAAAGTGATTTTCTAAACCTTCTATCCATTCCATAACCAAATCAGGTTCCATCTTTCCACTAAAAAGAGGAACTCCTTCCAATGACTTACCACTCATGGCTTTCAAGGCCTTCAAGAAAGGTTCTTCTTCCATCATAGGATCAGGTGTGGGCTCTTCATCTACTATAGACACACCTTTTTCCTTGTTTACTTTCGGCCTGACTTCTTCAGTCTTTTCCATCATTACACCTAGTCTACTTTCCATTTCTGCCAATCTTTCCCGTAGGAGTCTATTCTCCTCTTCTTGATCATCAACCTTCTTTGCTAACTCTACATTAGTCACCATCTCTCTGGCTGAACCTACAGACTCACTTGAACTCGGTGATAACATACAACTTCTTCTATTCCAACCTAGGAATAGCCCAAATCTTTAACCTGGCTCTGATACCAATTTGATAGGGAGACCTATGGGTTTAGCAAACCTATCTTGACACAACACTTCAAGACCTATATCAATCCCAAGTCTCCCTACCAATTCAAGTGCTCAAAGACATTTTCTGCCCCAAAATGCCTATATCAACCTAACCAGTCTATTACAGAGGTGAAAGACCTATGTGCCTGTTGTTCCCAATACAGACATTGCTTACTTGGTGTGAGGTATTCTTCTTTACCCTCACTGTTTCCAAGATTCCTAATCTCCAAGGCTCATAGCCTTCTTGAGCCCATTATCAGCCCTCCTCTCCGGGTCTAGGGTTCTGATTGCTTGGTACTCAATTCTTTCACTCTGTTTTCACCTCTGTCTCTTAGACTGCAACTTGCATACTAGCCGGGCTATGGCACAGCTCGCCTAGTACAAGTTCACATGGCCTCTCTCAGTCAACCCGTTCACAACAACAGAAAGAAAAACTAAAAAAAGAGACTCTGTTTGATTTCCCCCCATGACTGTACAAAGAATATGCGAGGACATCAAACTAGATTCATTATGTACAAATAGAAACAAAACTAACAGGAATTAAACTGTCTACTCTACTACAAACCAGATTATGCAAGTACTCTACAGACAAAATTCAAATGGATTCAACTGTCAATGTTTTTATTATCAGAAGTTCCTCTATTACATTCATGGCATCTCAGGCTTCAAAACGTTCCAACCCCCATGACAGACTGAATCACATCTTATATAATAACTAACCTTGTCTGTTACCAGATGGTTAGGGCTCTTCTGCATTAGTAGGTTCTCATCGGTGAAACACATCGGCATCGCTGGAACTCCTACTCATCGGTCAAACAATGCCTATCAGCATTCTCAGACCCCGCTTTCTCGACAGCTTATTTCCTACCGATGAGCCTAATGGCATTTTTACTTAGGTTACTTTCACTAACCGTCATCGGTGTGACAAACACCATCGGCACACTCCAATCTTCTTCTACCGATACCCATCTTCTCGCCAACATAACTGTTTGCGGTTTGGTTCTCGCCTATCGGCGAGACGTCAACTATCGGCAGCTTCTAAACTGCTCATGCCGATAAACTCCATCTTGCCGATGGCACCTTCTAAACCAACTATCAGCGTGACTTTAGCATCGGCCAAACCTTCAATTCCTCCGTCGATGTTATTTCTCACGCCGATGTGTTTTACATCAAATTCACTTTCGCCAAGACTAACTCTGTCGGTGTAACTTAAAACCTATTCGCCGATCATGCCTCTCACACCGATAAGCCTTCTATCGGTAAGACCTTTTGTTCTCCTGCCGATATGCAAAAGACTTCCCCATCGATAAGACTCCTTCCATCGGCAACTCCTTCCATTCTCCTGCCGATACATTCGGTCACTCCGATGAGTCTTCAATCTCTATCATTTGCGTGACTAACATCATTGGCCGAACTTTAGCCTCGTCACCCGATTTCACACCTCATGCCGGTATACTTCTCTGTCGGCCAGACTAATTCACTCTCTACCCGATGAGACTCAACACAACGTTTGGTCATCGGTGAGACACCATAGCGTCGGTAGACTCCATACTTGTTATCCTGACGACGTCTCTCTTGCCGATAGACCAAAATACAATATCCTCAGCGAACCAAGATGCATCTTATGCCGATGCCACTTTCGAACACAACTGTTGGTGTAACTCTTTCCTCTCTCACCCCAATGAATTTCAAAAGTGAATAAGTATAAACTTCTTCCCGCTCTGCCCTATTTTGAAAATTCAAAACATCACAACAAAATGCAAACATATATACACATGGGCTCCAAACCCTTGTTGCTCCTGCACCAATGTGGGACACACTATGGTGCTTTCACCCCATCCAAAGATGCAAGAGAATCCAACATACTAAGTTTTCAAGAAATATATACTATCCTTAATGGAGACATGCAATACTTGAATCACCAATTACTCGGATACCATGTAAGATATTTTGATAGGGAAAACCTCCTAGAATTTTTTGACACAAATAAGCCATAATGACAAAAGGACAATTGAAGATTGCAAAAATGCAATATGATTGCTATTCCAAAATAGAGGATTCAATACATTGAATGAGGTATACAATGTAAGCTAAAAGTGGATATATAAGATACAATACCAAGAGGTATGAATGTACAACCAATGTGGGATAAAGGGGATATAGTTAGATGTGTAGTACATCTCCACCAAATGAGGAAAGTACAATGCATACTACCTCCCTAAGTAGATGTTGAATAATGTGCAAGGGAGATATTAGCTACCCAAATAGTTACCTACCTATGTAAGCTTATCCTCGGTGAAAACTAATGCAATAAAGTAATTAACTAAATGTAGAAAATTATATATGCACCAACATGCTTGACTTCCATTTTTCTACCCCTCCACTTCTTAGTTGAGTAGGGATAGGGGAGATAACACCTTTCATAACCATAGATAATCCTTTTTCAGAGAGAATTCAATGACAATCTCCCCATCCTCCAATCCTTCATTCTTAGTAAATATATTGGCATCCTTTTCTTGGAAAAAAATGTCGAAAGAACCTTGGTTTCTAAAGTCAATATCTTCCCTAGTTTTTTTTAGATTTAGACTTGCACCCATGCTTTCCTTTTGAGCCACAATTATCTTTTGTCATACGAATCTTTATTTTAGAGATAGTAAGTATATATTTAGACAAGAGTTCATTTTCAAAATCATTGAAATCCAAGAAGCCTACACTTGAATCCCATAATTCCTCCCAACTTGAGAAGAGATTCCCACAAACATCCTTATTGATTTGAGAAGCCTCTTTTGTGCTTTCTTCATTAGCAACCACCAAATAAGAAGGCTATGCATTTTTACAATGATCCACCATGGGCTAGCCATGATTTCTCCAAATAAAATCAGGATCTAGTTTTCCAATTTTTGGGAGCCACTTTTGAAGTTGAACTTTTTTATGGGAGGAAGGCTTGGGAGAGCTATATTCACACCTAAAATATCTATTTGGTTGCAATAGAAGCAATGGAACAAAATACCCTTATAGTTTATGAATTGGATCCAAGGGGCATGAAAGGATTGAATTTGAATATATTGTAGAAGAGGTTTGGTAAAATCAATCATCACACACACTTTGACAAAATGATTTTGGATTTCTTTTAGACATGGATCAACTCTAATAAATTCCCCAAGTTGTTCCATAAGAATTTTTAAAAGATTTTAATTTCACATAACAAGTGGGATATTATATAATCATATCCAACATGGAACATGTAAAAAAAAATATACGCATGATTAAAAGGGGTTCCAAGGACACATAAATACCCCACACTTCCTTAAAACTAGGGACCATATACCCAAACAAAATCTATATCTAGTTGAGATTATAATTTTACTATGAAAAAACCTTTGGAGAGCATAGATACTAAAGGATCTATTACAAAGGACCAAGAGTCTTTGTCCATATATAAATATCTATTAAAAATGGTCTCTTGCCCATGAAGAAATAAATAATAGAGTAAATTTCTAAATTTTCTATAACAAAATCAATGTGCTTCTCAAAAGGACAAATTTGGTGAGGAATGGGAAAAGGAAACAAAGATATCCCTAAAGACATAAGAATCAAAAAATATAAAAGGATTTGAAGCAATGGAGGAATCCAAATAAGTCTTGGTTTCCATAGAGGGATGATCTAGAGAAGGGGGAACACATTTCTACACCCATTATGTGAAAGAAAAAATATGAGATAGAGGAGAAATAGCTATTTAGATGAGAGGAGGGACAAATGAAGCATCCTCTTATGAAGGAAGATTTTTGTCAAAATCCCTACAAGAATGAAAAGGGTTGGTAAAACTTTTGCAAGTAGGAAATATTTCCCTAACTTCTTGCATAATTTTTTTCATAAAATCTATAAATAAGATGATCTTCCTTTAGCTATAACCTAATAGCTCAAGCCTACTACCATTGCCTTGGCATTTTGTGAAGAAGGCACTAAAAATACTCTACACAAAGAGGTTTTCCCAATGGTGGAGACTTTTCCATCATTCTTTGCACCTTTCTTCATCTACTACTCTAGCAAGTTTTCAATATTTGTTATCGCTATCACTATGGAAAGTTATACTTGTGTATTATTTTTAATTTTAAAATTTACATAAGTCCACTACAAATAAATAATGACCTCTATTCAAGACACTAGGAAAAATACCAAACTATCATAAAACTTTAAAAAATTACAATTCACTCTCCATGGATGTCCTTGTTTCAACGAAAAAAACAATTTAAATATATACTCAAAAAGAAACATGTTAGGGTAAAATATAGGTCAAAATTTTATGTTAGTACCAGCTAAACTATTAATAATAAATAGAACATTTTAAAAATATATTTGTGCACCGTATTTTGGAGTTAATGATCTATTTCCAAGAAATTGTGGATAGATTTTATTCAATTAAAAGTTGTGTTATGCTAAAATGTCACTCAATAAAAGATAGTAGAAAAAGATTATTGAAAAGAAAAAAAAAATGGTAGAAATACTTTTATAAAAGATTAGAAAATTTATAAATTGAATCTACATTTAAAAAATTATCACAAATCATTAGTTTAATTCATTCTTAAATTCTTAACCATTTGTTCGGTATAACCAACACAATATTCTGAATGCTAAAAAATATTAATTTTGGTGACCCAATAATATTGAAAAGTGGGAAACATTATTTATCTTTCATCCAAGTCCATTATTTAATATAGAGATATAATAATTGTTGGAAAAGTTTGGTTTAGTTTGTGGAGTATGATAGATAGAAGGTTCAAAAAGATGTTACTTTCCATCCACAAATAGGTGGCCAAATATAGGTGGTCAATAGGACTTTGGGGCAATTCATATGGGATACCACAATAAGTGTCCTAAAAATTAGGATGAGTCACTTCCTTACATTCAACACTCTTATAATAGTGCAATTCAATCTTCTACAAATCAATCACCATTGAGACATGTCTTTAGGGTATTTTTCCTCAAGTCCACTTGACATGACTTTTGAAGAACAAATAGAACAAAATAACGAAATGGCTAAAGCTTCTAAATTTGTTGAGAGGAATAGACAAATTCAACTCAAATTAAAAGAGCAATAAGAAAAGTCAAATCAAAATTTGTTTAAGCAAATACATGATTAACATAGCAATGTGCATAAATTAAAGGTAGGATACAAAGTTTTTCTTTCCTTCTAGGTAAATAAAGAATACAAGGACAAGCTAAGGTAATTAGGCTACTAAGATATGGAACCTTCAATATTTTAGAGGCCATAAGTGTAATTATATAAACATTTTTTTGTGATGTAAATGTGACATCAACATGCTACATTACACACGTATGCACTTGAGATGCTATGACTAAACATAATGACACTTAAGGTCTATAATGTACCAATGCATCAAGCATGAATAAACATGTAGAAGACTTAATGCTATCATGTGACAAAGTCACCACACAATCATATGAGAAGAGAGAGTTTGCTCCACGATGGAGATTCTACCTTAGTCCATGATCTTGTTCTCTCACAAACATAAGTATTAGAATGAGAGAGATACACCACTTCATTACACAACCCAAGATAACATAATTTACATCCAATCACTAGGAATACTTACTCAAGGTGTAGATCAATTGGAAGATATAAGGTCTTGACCAATCGAACTTTGACTAGTCGCACACATTCCAACACAAAGAAGTGGAAAACTTGAAAAATACTAAATAAATCTCTAGAATGAGATGATAGGTAGGAAAGGTATACTAAGGGGAATAACTTTCATAGAAACTTTTCCCAAAAAAGTTTGGGAAGTTCTTGCTATCCAAGGGTTGCCCAATATAGGTCAAGTCACCCATAGAGTCATCATTGGTAAATTGGGTGACCCCAAGGTCTCTAGAACTATACTAGTCAACTTTCCACTAGGGTAAATTGGGCAACCCAGGATAGGGGACAAACTTGTTTTTGGAGAAATTTTGCTAGAGTAATGACATAAAATCAAATTTTTAAAAATAAAATACATCAAATTAAAAATAATGCATACATCTATCCTAAGATTTAGACATCAATTTTAACCTAAGAAATGAGATATCATATGCAACCATCTAGTGTGGGCATGGTCAAAAGCATGAACCAACAAGAAATTGCATGAAGCAAGTAGAGGAATACCTTTGTCTTTTCAATGCAATTCACAACAAGTTGGAGAAGATATTCCAAGCACCCTCACACACATAAAGCAAGCTTCCCAAGATCCTTCCTCTCTAATAGTTTAGCAATCCACAAGCAATCACAATCCAATCCTCCAAAACAAGTATACACACCCATAAGAAAGAGAGACGAAATAGAGTTAAGGAATGAATTCCTACTAAAACCATTCTTTTTTCCTTTTCATTCCCAAAATTCCCTAAACCCCCAAATTACCCTTTCCTCCTTTTCCCACTAATAAGCTAATTCAGAAAAGGTTATTTCACTTAGATATTTTATAGATAGATATTTGCCTCTAGATATTTTACCCTTAGGAACATTACTAGTTACATTTAAATCAAGTACATAGAAGAAATTCTTTAAATGACTAACATAGTTATTTTATCAAATTAACTAATGCATTTAACTCAAATAATCTTTTAACTTAATGCATTTTTCAAATACACATAATTTTAAAAATGTGTAACATACCATCTCATATAACTTGGAATTACTCACAAAATTTACTAAGAAAGTAAATGAACATGTTTAAACATGAATGAAAATTTGCATAATTTTAAACAATTAAATACATATCTTTTCTGGATATTTTCAATCTTGAAAATATATTATATTCAAAGATAGAATCATAGTGAAATCATATCACTTTATAATTACAAACAATCTGTACTTGGAAAAAAAGAATAGTTTTACATAAGTTTGATAGTCATAAGTCATAACTTGAAATACACTGCATCTGAACTCTCGATATTTGTCACACAGTCTCAGTGAGTCTTCTGCTACAGAGGGAGACCATTATCTGAGTGCTTTACCTCTAACCATAGTCTGACAACCCCTCGCACACCTTCCTTCCTGGAAGTGGCCCTATCCTTCACGAAGAGTATAGACATAAAGAATCAACAGGTTTCCATCTGAGTTCTAGTGATGTGTCTTACATAAATCAATCAACCATACAACTCTAGACAATCTTCTAGCTAAGGATGATCACTTTGACAAGTTACGCCATCTAGACACTTTGAATAGACTAATGCATGCAGAGACAAATGCATCACTTTGGCCAAAGTTTCTATATAAATAGACGTTTGCAATAAATGTAGTCGCGTGTTCACACACCTCTAACTTCACTTGGAAACTACCTCATCCTACAATTTGACTTGCTTGACTAGTAATTCTAGACATAAATTGTCTTGACTAAACACTAATCTTAGTCAATCTAACTTAGAATTTGATCCTTAATCTAGGATATATATATATATATATATATATATATATATATATATATATATATATATATATATATATATATATATAGGTTTAGATGATTTTTAACCTTTCAGAGAGTCCCTAGTTGCATTCTTGCAAATATCAAGGTCTATGAGTTCACATCATTCTACTCAAAGACTCAAAGATTTAGCACTCTTGTGCTATATGTCAAGTTTCAACTCTATCGAGAAATCATCTAAATTTATCAAAGTGCTACTTAGACTCTTTTCTAATTTATATTGTCTTGAACTATGGTTTCTTGACCATTTACTATTGACCATACATATACAATAGACTAAATCAACATCATAACTGACTTGAGAGTTAAATAAGTTTTCTAAACCCTTCTAGGTTGATTCTAGGGTTTAACTTCTTTATCCCAAACTCATTGTATAACAAATACTCTTGTTTTCCCAAAAGTAAAATTTTATAAAAATATAATAGGGAAACAAAAACATCTAGTCTTCTCTTGACCACTTAGGCATTGTTTGAATTCACATTTCTCGTAACATGTAAAAACATAGCACATGAGGTATACCCTCTTGATATAAAATACAATCATTTTTATAACTAATCTCCTGACTAAGTCAATCTTTCAACCTAGATAGGTTTGAGTCTACAATAATAATATTTTTGACCTCTTGGTCTTCTCAAGTCTACCGACTTTCAATATAGGATAGGTTTTAAACTCATACAAAAATATTCTTCAATTATCATGATAATACTTATCATTGTTGAAGAATGTTTATGTGATAATATATCACTATCCATAGGTGTTTCTAGTGATATCAATGTCATTGTATATATTCTAATATAAGTGAATATCTATCACAAATATTTTGATAGTAAACAATAAAATTTCTACTTATATTCCATTGAGAAAATTAATCTATCTATGTCTGAAACTTTCTACAATTTTACTCCTCACAACTCCTAAATTGAATATGAGTTTTTGTAAAGTTCAGACACAATGTTGCTCATACATTCATCCAAAACCTAAGTCTAACTAAGCAAAAAATCTCTCTATGGGTTTCCAAATACAATAATCAACATAAAAAGATATCTTCTATAGCTTCCTAGTTATAAACTAAAACATTCTATGGTTTACCCATTGTAGTTTAAGCTACTGTTCAATGACATTTTTCCTATCATACTTTGGGCTTTATTGATACATGCACTCTGAGTGTCATATCATAGCTAGGCAAGATAATTTAACTATTTTTCCTATGAAACTATTATTGCATAGTTGCTATGATTGTAAGTTCAATGTTTTGCATGAGTTTAAGCACTTTACTCTACATAAGAACATCTCTGCGAGATTATACTGAATACTTACTCGTAGTGTAGGAATGAAATACTAGTTTAAATGAGATAATCATACCTATGTTTCCCATACTACAATATTCTTTCCTCCATGTTTGATTCACCTTTCACGTATGCTTGACGATCACCACTTTCTCTCACTGCAGATATGATAACAATGATCTCTCTCTGCGCTATCTTGTGAGTCTAGAAGGTCATGTAGCTCTTTCTCACTACAGATATGATAATAGTGATATCTCTAAGAAAATGAAACGATAATAGAGCTTCTCTCTGTGGATATTGAATGATAACAAAGCTTCTATATGAGTCCAAGCTCTCTCTATTTAATAGAGTTCTCAAACCTACTCAGTTCTACACTTCCCAACTCCTCTCAACACTGTAATAGCTCTAACAATTGCCTGATGTCCAAATAATTATTTCACCCTCCTTTAATCTTTCCTTCTTCCACAATAATATAGCCTTTTCAAGGCTTTCTCTCCCTTGCCCATGGAGATTCCTTGTAGAAAACAAGCCTATTATCACTCTCCACGGTGCAAGCAGTTTGATAGTGGAGTGACTAGTCATTAGGACCACTCACCATTCTAATTAAGAGCTCCCCCATAATCTCCAAGCCATTATGGAGTAAAAGGGGTCGAGCCTCATTAACTTAACAAGAAGTGGTTGCATTTAATTTACAATTAGACCACCTTCCTTATGAAGCTCAACATCAACAAATCAATATGTTAAAACCAATAATTCATATTAAATAAATATATACATATAACGATATAATATTGGTTCTTACAACATATGCTTACATTGTTTCAAACACTCAATGGGGTTGAGGTATTCTCCCCCTCTCTATCTTCCTTAAATGTCAAAATAGATAGATTATCATAAAATATTTCCCATCAGAAATTACCGATCAAGAAAAAGTTTAACCACTAGAAAATATTTTCTCTTGAATATAATCTATATTCATATCACACAATAATTAACAACTATCAACCATTCTTTGTCAATGGTCATACTATCCTAACTTAGTTTTTGACAAAACCTAAGCTTAGTAGATCTAGTTGACAATTGACTATTTGTCTAATCAACATCAAACTTAGACCAATTGGTCAAACACAACTTACCAAACTCGATGAAGGTTCACTAAATTGTGAAAGCATGAAATTTAGATGGCAACAATATGTTCTTATCCATATGTCTATTCTCTTCTCTCTGATGATGCTCTCCCTCTCTTCTCGGAGGGTGGAAAACATGTTTCCTGGTTACAACATACAATCACCCAACTGGGATTAGTGTATCGTTAATCAATTCATAAACCTTATGAAATCATTACATCTTATAATCACATGTATAAATTCTAAACATATAAACTCAAACTCATGATATCATTGATTTTTCTTGACATTTCCACTTAATGTCAAGTCATTAATTCATGCAAATTAGCTACTAATTACGTTGAAGTAAAAAAAAAAAGTTAAAATTTGGGGTGACATATCTCCCCACTTAAGATTCATCATCCTCAATGACCCAGTGTATCCAAAAATAGTTATATAGAGTTTTTGTTCAACTTTGAAAAGCATAAAAAAATGAGGAAATCTTTGATAAAAATCATGGTAATCTTCCCATGTGGCACTATCCTCTGCATACTGGTCCCACTGGAGCTTGCATTGAGTAACCTCTCTATTACACAAACAAAGTTTGCTAACTTCGAGAACTTTGAGAGGCTTGATCATGACCACTCTTGGGTCCTGTACCTTTAAAGCATTCCAATCAAGAATATAATTATCACCTGTTATATACTTTTTCAAATATGAAACATGAAAACCATTATGCATCCTGGCAAGAGCTGGTGGTAGAGCGACTCTAGAGGAAACTGGATTGATCACTTCAAGAAATTGGAAGGGTTCTACATATTGAGGAGCTAGTTTGGAAGACTTTCCAAACTTTATGGAACTCTTCTGAGGTTTGAACCTCAAAAGAACTTTTTATCCAATTGAGAATTGCCTTGGTTGCTTGGCATTGACATAACTTTTATGTGTATCATTTTCTTCTACTAATCTATTTCCGATCAACTTGTTCTATTCTTCCATTTCTGACAACATTTCTGGACCAATGCTAAACCTATCTTCTAGCTTATCCTAGCTTATAGGAGTTCAACATCTTCTTCTGTATAATGCTTCAAATGGATCCATCTTGATAGAAAAATTGTAGGAGTTGTTACAAGAAAACTCCATAAGTGGTAGATATTCTTCCCACTTGTATTGTTGATCCATGCAATACATCTGCAACAAATCTTTTAGAACCCTCTCAATATGACCATCTATCTCAGGGTGATAAGCTGAGTTTATATTGAGTTGAGTTCCTAGCACTGAGAATAAATTTTGCCAAAATATTGACGTCATACACACATCCCTATCTAAGATAATTTTCTTAGGAACTCCATGTGATCTAAACACTTCTTGCACAAAATTGCAAGCTAAAACTAGTGCTCCAACCGTTAAATTCCTAGGTATAAAGTGAGCTACCTTGGTGACTTTTTCCACCACCACAAAAATAGCATCATGACTATTTTGAGACATTGGAAGGCCTTGCACAAAGTCTATACTAATGACCTGCCACTTCCAATCTGGAATATCATGCAGATACAGAAGTCCTATTGGATGCTGATGTTTAGCCTTGACCCTCTGGCACTCTAAACAACTTGCTACAAATATTGCAACGTCATTCTTCATTCCTTTCTAGAAATAAAGAAGCTTAACATCAACTATGAGTTTGGTTACTCTAGGATGACCTAAATATGGTGCAGAATGAACTTCCTTCCACACAAGGTTTCTTAATTCTATAGAATTTGGAACATACATCCTTCCTTTGTATCTTAAAATCCCATCTGTTTCAAAATAGAACTCATCATACCTTGATTCTTGAGAATTCACTATGAGATCCTGCTTAAAGTGCTCATAGTACTCATCACCTGTAGAATTTTGTAACACTAAATCCTTAAAGTTTGAGTGGACAAAGATAATTGAAGAGATATGCCTCTGTTGACTTAGAGTATCAGCTACTCGGTTCTCTTTGTCTTTAATATAAATTATCTCAAAGTCATAGTTGGATATCAATTCCAACCATCTTCTTTATCAAGAATTCAAATGAGGTTGGGAAAATATATACTTAAGACATTGAAGGTCTAACTTCGGTTCAAAAGGCTTTCCTAGCAAGTAGTGTTGCCACACTTGCAAAGTATGAACAAATGCTACTAACTCTAAGTCACGAGGAGCATAATTTTGCTCATATGCTCTCAGTTTTCGGGATTCATAGGCTTCCACTCACCCATTTTACATAAGCACTCCACCTAAACCTTCTTGCGAGGCAGCAATGATTACAACAAATTGAATTTCTAGATCAGGAACTTTCAATATTGGTGTAGTTGTCAACCTCTCTTTAACTTATTAAATACCTCCTACCATTTTCTAACCAGTCAAAATGCTTTCCTTTTATCTAAAGCAAAGTGATTGGGTTTTTAATCTTAGAAAAGTTCAAAACAAACTTCTTATAATATCTAGCTAACCCCATGAAATTGCACACTTCATGCACATTCTTTAGCATAGACCACTCAAGTATAACTTTGATCTTCACAAGATCTACTGAAATTCTTTTAGCTGATATTATATGTCCCAGATATTGAATCTCTTTCTAAAAGAAAGTACAGTTAGAAAGCTTCCCATACAACTTATGTTCTCTCGGCTGTTGCAGAACTAATTGTAGATACTACAAGTACTCTTCCTTACTCTTAGAATAAACAAGAATGTCATCTAGGAACACTAGAACAAACTTATCCAAGCAATCTCAAAAAACATTGTTCATCAAATTCATGAATGCTATAGGAGAATTCGTGAGTCCAAAAGGTAAGACTATGAACTCATAATGTCCATATCTTGTTTTGAAAGTTATTTTATGAATGTCTTCATCTTTTATTCTCAGTTGATGATATCTGAATCACAAATTGATCTTAGAGAATACTGTTGTGCCACACATCTGATTAAAAAGGTCATCAATATGCAGTAGAGGGTACTTATTCTTTATCACTACTTTTTTGAGCATACAATAGTCTATACACAGACACAAGGTTCCATCCTTCTTTTTTGACAAAGATCACAGGTGCTCCCTGGGGTGAAACACTATATCTAATTTACCCTTTAGCCAACAGCTCCTAAAGTTGGGCCTTCAATTCCATCAAATCCGTAGTAGTCATATAGTATGGCACCTTTGAAATTAGCTTAGATCTAGGTATTATATTGATAGAGAAATCAAAAGCTCTCTTTGGAGGTAACCCTGAAAGTTACTTTGGAAAAACATCCTAAAAATCTTGAAGGAAAGGATAGTTCTCCAAGGTTACATTTTGTTTACTAGGATCCTCTTCTACTTGCTCCATTTTGACTGCAAAAAGTTGACAACCTTTTCACCTAGCCCTCTTCAGTTGCATAGTAGAGATTGGTTTGATCTTGACTTCTCCTTGCGTGCCTTGCAAAAATACTTTGTTTCCTACATCGTCTAGACACTTAATTGTTTTTTTGCAAAATAGTCGACATTGGCCATATGTCTCCTAGCCAATTTATTCCTAAGATAACATCATAGGAACCTAGGGGGATACATATAAATTCACCTTAGTTGAAAAACTAGGAAGATCAATCTTGGCTTCAAACAAGCATTGCTCTACCTACGCTTTAGTCTGGTTAGCATATTCAACTGACTAGGGTTTAGCCATATCTATCTCTTCTAGGAAATTTATTCAATACTCTTAGAGAAATAAAAATTTCAGTTGCTCCAATATCAATTAAAATAGAAATAGGAACTCCAAACAAAGTACCTATCATCTCTATGGGAGTAATTTGGTACTCCGCCTGGCAATTGTCCAAAGATGCATGGATCCTCTATTGAAAATCTTCTTATTGGGTAGGTAATGTGTTACTATGCTACTAAACTCCTTGGTTCTTGGTTGGACATTGATTTGCATAATGATCCCCACCACAAGAGAAACATTCTCCAGGAGGTCCTCACTTTTCAGTAGGTTTTCTTGAATTATTACCATTCCTCCAAAAATTACTATAGTTTTTCCTCTCATTTCTGGGTCCATTCCTATTATTTATGGAGCCCTTGTCACTTTTCTTATCTCATCCTATTTGCCATTCCTTTTATTGAAAGGTTGAGAAGTTGGTGACTTATTAAACCTCTTGCGATTCTTCTTGCAATATGTAGAAATTGTCTTCAACTTTTGCTCTTGTTTGATAGCGTTCTCAAAAACTTGGTCCATAGTGGTAGGACCATGCACATCCACTTCTCCACCTTTCTGGGAATTCAGACCCATGATGAATTTCTTGATTCAAAACCTTTCATCCTTCTGGTACTGTGGCACATACTTCAAAAGATGGTTGAATTTTTCCCAATATTCAACCACTAACATTTCTCCTTGTAGATTTTAAAAATCTGTTAGCTTTTGGTTGAAGAAAAGATGTGGTAACCATCTTTGTGAAATATAACCACAAACTGATCCTAGGTTAATCTTAGAGAACTTAGCCCCAATTCTATTTTCTTGTTCATCCACCAAGTGGATGCTTCACCTGCCAACTAGTAGGCACCCCAAACTACCTTGGTTATCTCAGATTAGTTTCTGATCTCAAAATACTTTTCCATCTCTGTCAACCAAGCTTCTGCAGCATCACCACTTACTATTCCATCAAACTTGGATGGCGTCAATTTCTTCATATCTATAGATAGTTCTAAGGCAAGTCTACTTCTCTTTTCTTCTTAAGACTTTTATCAACATCCTCCCTTCATTCACTATGAGTACTAGGTTCATGGACATAATCATCATCCCCTTGATGCGAGTCCTATTTTTCTCCTTTAGATCTATCTTGACCCCTCACTTCCTATTCTAGGTTTCCAAGCCTTTCCTTGGTTTCATTTAGCATGGTCAAAATTTGATCCAACTTAGTCATCAGGTTTTTAGAAGGATTCGACTCTCCTTGACTATCTTCAAGATTTGTTCGAGTTTAAACCATAATGATACTCTATATGACAACCGATATTCGTATAAAGTTATAGATTAGAATTCAGAAATAATGCATCTCATTAATTCAAAATTCATCAATAAATCTATTCACAGAACTTAGATTTGTGCAAAACAATCTCATCTTTATTATAGTTTATTCTGGGTATAATTACATTCTTATTTAAATAGATAACTCAACAAGACTACATGTCACTGTCAGTTAAAGGATATTCCTTAGGTTCCTCTTCCCCATTGGAATCTAGTAGAACAAACTTAGAGGGTGGATGTAGACATAGGTACTCCTCCATCACCTCTTTTCCTAAAACAGGGGCATCACGACCACACCCAAATGGCATGTCACGACTAGCAGACAATTTACTTGGTTTAACTACACGAGTAGGAACAATGGGTTTCTTTGATAGCTTGTTGCATTTTTTCCTTTCTAATAGTATACGTTTAAGAGCATCAACCAAAGTTTTAGAGTCTTCCAGCAATGCATCCTCAACATAGTTAATATGTTTTTAGAGTTTTACCTCCTCAATTGGTTCTTTCTTAACCAGTATCTTGGGTAGGCTTTGGGTAATAGACTTCTTGATAGTTTTCTTGGTTCCTCTCCATGCCATTCTGGTATAAAACCAATTTTAAAACATTAGCCAATCTGTTGAATGTTGACAAGTTTTTTCATACTGAGCTCCTAGGTCCATGTGTTGAACCTAATAGCTCTGATACCATATGTAACATACCTTCTCATATAACTTGGAATTACTCACAAAAATTTACTAATAAATTAAATGAGTGTGTTTAAACATGAATGAAAATTTGCATAATTTTAAAGAATTAAATACATATCTTTTCTGAATATTTTCAACCTTGAAAATACATTATATTCAAAGATAGAATCATAGTGAAATCATATCACTTTATAATTACGAACAATGTGCACTTGGAAAAAAGAATAGTTTTACATAAGTTTGACAGTCATAAGTCATAACATGAAATACACTACATCTGGAATCTAGATATCTATCACACAAGTCTCGACGAGAGCATCATCTGAGTACTTTACCCCCAACCACAGACCGACCGTCCCCTGTACACCTTCCTTCTTGGAGGTGGCCCTACCCTTCATGAAGAGTATAGACATATAGAACCAACAAGTTGCCATCTGAGTTCTAGAGCTGTGTCTTACATAAGTCAATCGACCATACGGCTCTAGACAATCTTCTAGCTAAGTATGATCACTCTGACAGGTTACACCATCTAGACACTGTGAACTGACTAATGCATGCAGAGACAAATGTATCACTTTGGCCAAAGTTACTATATAAATAGATGTTTGCAATAAACGTAGTCGTGTGTTCACACACCTCTAACTTGACTTGGAAACTACCTCATCCTATAGTTTGACTTGCTTGACTAGTAATTCTAGACATAAATTATCTTGACTAAACTCTGATCTTAGTCAATCTAACTTAGAATTTAGTCCTTAATCTAGGATATATACATATGTAGGTTTAGATGATTTTTAATCTTTCAAAGAGTCCCTATTTGCATTCTTGCAAATATCAGGGTCTATGACTTCTTGTCATCTACTCAAAGACTCAAAGATTAAGCACTCTTGTGCTAAATGTCAAGTTTCAACTCTATCAAGAAATCATCTAAATTTATCAAAGTGCTACTTAGACTCTTTTCTAATTTATATTGTCTTGAACTATGGTTTCTCAACCATTTACTGTCGACCATACATATATAATAGACTAAATTAACATCACAATTGACTTGAGAGTTTTAAGTTTTCTAAACCCTTTTGGGTTGATTCTAGGGTTTAACTTGTTTATCCCAAATTCATTGTATAATAAATAATCTTGTTTTCCCAAAAGTAAAATTTTATAATAATATAACAGGAAAACAAAAACCTCTAGTCTTCTCTTGACCACTTAGGCATTGTTTGAATTCACATTTCTCGTAACATGTGAAAACATAGCACACAAGGTATACCCTCTTTATATAAAATACTATCATTTTTATAACTAATCTTCTGACTAAGTCAATCTTTCAACCTAGATAGGTTTGAGTCTACAATAATAATATTTTCTACCTCTTGGTCTTCTCAAGTCTACCAACTTTCAATATAGGATAGGTTTTAAACTCATACAAAAATATTCTTCAATTATCATGATAATACTTATCATTGTTGAAGAATGATTATGTGATAATATATCACTATCCATAGGTGTTTCTAATGATATCAATGTCATTGTATATATTCTAAAATAAGTGAATATCTGTCACAAATCTTTTGATAGTAAACAATTAAATTTCTACATATATTCCATTGAGAAAATTAATCTATCTTTGTCTGAAACTTTCTACAATTTTACTCCTCACAACTCTTAAGTTGAATACGAGTTTTTGTAAAGTTTAGACACAATGTTGCTCATACATTCATCCAAAACCTAAGTCTAACTAAGCAAAAAAGATCTCTATGGGTTCTAGAATATAATAAAATGACATAAAAAGATATCTTCTAAAGATTCCCAGTTATAAACTGAAACATCTTATGGTTTACCCACTGCGGTTTAAATGACATTTTTCCTATCATACTTGGGCTTTATTGATGCACGCACTTTGAGTGTCATATCAGAGCTAGGCAAGATAATTTAACTATTTTTCCTATGAAATTATGATTGCATAGTTGCTATTATTGTAAGTTCAATGTTTTGCATGAGTCTAAACACTTTACTCTATGTAAGAACAATCGCTATGAGCTTATACCAAATACATACTTGAAGTCTAGGAATAAAATAATAGTTTAAACAAGATAATCATACCTTAGTTTCCCATACTACAATTTGCTTTCCTACACATTTGTTTCACATTTCATGTATGCTTGGTGATCATCACTTTCTCTCACTGTAGATATGATAACAGTGATCTCCCTGAGAAAGTGAAATGATAACAAAGCTTCTATATGAGTCCAAGCTCTCTCTATTTAACAGAGTTCTCAAACCTACTCAATTCTATGCTTCCCTACTCCTTCTCTCACTATTGTAATAGCTCTATTAATTTCTTGATGTCCAACAAATGATTTTTCCCTCCTTCAATCTCTCCTTCTTCCATGATAATGTAGCCTTTTCAAGGTTTGCTCTCCCTTGCCTGCGGAGATCCTTTGCAGAAAACAAGCCTATTATCACTCTCCACAATGCAAGTAGTTTGATGGTGGGGTGATTGGTCATTAATACCAATCCCCATTCTAATTAAGAGCTCCCCCATACTATCCAAGTTGTCATGTAGTAAAAGGGGCCGAGCCTCATTAACTTAATAAGAAGTGGTTGCATTTAATTTTCAATTAAACCACCTTTCTTAAGAAGGTCAATGTCAACAAATGAATAGGTTAAAACCAATAATCTGTATTAAATAAATATATACATATAACAACATAATATTGGTGCTTACAACATATTCTTACATTGTTTCAAACACTTGACAGGATATGAGAATGGGCTCGAGGTATTCTCCCCCTCTCTATCTTGCTTAAACGTCAAAATTGATAGGTTATCATAAACGATTTCCCATCAGAAATTACCAATAAAGAAAAAGTTTAACCACCTAGTAATTATTTTCTCTTGGATATAATCTATATTCATATCACACAATAATTAATGACTATCGACCATTCTTTGTTGACGGTCATAATATCTTGACTTAGTTTTCAACAAAACCTAAGCTTAGTAGATCTAGTTGACAATCGATGATTTGTTGAATCAACATCAAACTTAGACCAATTGGTCAAACACAACTTACCAAACTCGATGAAGGTTCACTAAACTGTGAAAGCACGAAACTTAGATGGAAACAATCTGTTCTTATATCCATATGTCTATTCTATTCTCTCTGATGATGTTCTTCCTCTCTTCTCAGAGGGTGGAAAACTTGTTTCCTGGTTACAACTTAAAATCACCCAACTAGGATTAGTGTATCGTTAGTGAATTCATAAACCTTATGAAATCATTACATCTTATAATCATCTATCTAAATTCTAAACATATAAACTCAAACTCATGATATCATTGATTTTTCCTGACATTTCCACTTAACATTAAATCACTAATTCATGCATAATTAACTACTAATTACGTGGAAGTAAAAAGTTTTAAAACATAGTCAAAATTTGGGGTGTGAAAAAATGAATAAGGCCATTCCATGAAGCCAAATTAACCAACTAACTCATCAACTTAAGCATACAGGTTATTTACAAATGCCCCAAAACAAGCATTTTTAGGAATTAATAGAATTCAAGAAAAATTTAAGAGTCAAATAAACACACACAAATAGAACACACACTTCACTGGATTATTCACAACACATAGATCCAAAATCAACACTAATTCAGATAATGGTTTCACAAGGATACACAAGACATGTCTTAGAACTCAAATCAAGTGAGATGGGGAGGTTAACACTACATATTTACCTATACTAGCCATCTCCAATTAACCATTATCAGGGATAAAACATGTACTTGCACACTCAATAAAATTTCAAGCATCTCTACTCCACACAAGATAATCAAAGCATAACATAAACATTCAATGTGATATAGTATCAAATGAAATAATATCAATAAATTGCATAAACTAACAATCATCCTAAAGCCACATGATCTAAATATCACAAATGTAGAAATCAATAATTATCACAATCATAATGTCAAACTAATCAAATAACATATAATAGATATAGTGAGAATAGTGAAGTTGAAACACTGTAATAGTCCAAAGATATAAAGTCACAACGTATGCATCCAATAATACATAGTCAAAAACTAGATGTCAATACAAAACATCATCGATGAAGTACATATATAGCAATACAAAACATCACCCATAAGTACAATATCAAAACCAAAGTAAAAATTAAATAGACATACAAGGCACATACACCTAAGGCATTACAACAAGTGAAAATGCTTTCAAACTTAATCTTCCTCCCTTCATGAAGATACACTTAGATTTGTAAATTGTGAGTACTTAAAAACTTATGACCTCTCTATGTTAGATGGTGGAGAAGAACATGTACTACCTTGTTTAGAATACATGGGTGTCCAGAAGGAAAAATTATTCTCATGGAGGATTGGTACTAGAAAATAAAACAAGGGAAACTAGGAATAGGGTCCAAGAATCATGTAAACTAGGACTTAAAGCTCAAAAGAGTAGTCAAATCAAATGATAGTTCAGAGAAAAATGGAGGAAATCTTTCCCCATGTAGTATCTCATTAAGCTTTTATGGGAGCAAAATCTCTCTAAGAAAGGAGGTTTGATTAGAAAGGATTTGGTGAATAAAACATGAACAATAAGATGGCTTTAAAGCTTAGACAAAAAATAGAACAATTAGATCAAGAAAATAGAAAAGAATAATAGGACCATAGTCATGGTAATGATGAGGTCAGCATTGTGATCATGGTCGTGACCCTTGATTGCGTACAATCATAATATAAAATTAGTAGATATCATTTCACCTCCAATAGACACAAGAATTCTTCTAGCATTTGAGAGAACCTTCCAACACTAAAAATGAGTTTATAAAGGATATTGAAGCAAGTGTTTAGATCATTGAGGATTTGGGAAATACTTTAGAGAGAAAGGAAATCTTTTTGTTAAGTAATTTTAGGGAGATTAACAAAAAGTGGAGAGTAGCCATTGCTACACTCACTAGCTGTACTTCTTCCCAACTAATAAAATAAGGTAGCAAGGCAATTGCCACTATTATTCAATCTACTTTTCCCCTCATGAGGTTTATCGGATTAATATTAGTGAGTTCTTATGAGTTTCAACATATGTTTTTGCTTGAGTTCAAATTATGTTTATGCTCATAATATTGCTACCACTTAATAAACTTTATTTGATTCAAGTAAGCATAAGTGGTTCAATAGTTTTGTGATTCTTAAATTCCAAAAGTTCAAGAGTTTATGGATCAATGAGTCCTCTTACAATTCTACTTAGTTCAATTCAATCTTTGTTGTCCTCTAAGATATTCATAATTGGTGAACTGTTGGAGAATAACTACATCTGTTTATAGATCATTTAGCTTGGGCCCATTATAAAATTTAAATCTAGAAATTTAGTCATTTTTGCCCCACAAGTTTGGCCAAGGTTAAGTTTTACACTACAAATTTGACCTAGGTAAAATAATCAAATTATCAGAACTAGTCTTTGAGATATATGAAGATAAGATTAGATTAAGTTAATTGCTAAGTTCTACAAGAAACATGCCACTTATACACTAGTCAAATTTGTTAGTGTGAAAAGTTGCATTATCTATCTAGTTAGCTTTTAGCATGTCTAGGAGATTTCTATTTCACACTAGATTAAATTTACTTAGCTATTTTGGACTTTGTCTCACCTCATGTGGTGAAGACATGTGTACTCACCTTTGTGAGACACCTACTTCATGCAAACTTGCCACTTGCTAAAACATGTGTCATTTGAGTAGACAAGTGTTGCACCTTTGGAGGGTTGCTTAGTCATTGTATACGACCTTCTCACCTTCTCTTGCTTGCCTATTTAAGCAAGGCTCTATGTACATAATTTTCATTTTTTGACAATGTAATTTGGCTTATTGTGTGGAAAATAGCTTTGTGATTGTATTGTTACTTGTTAATCCTCACTTTTCCCAAAAAAATTTACACTAAAAAAACCTAATCAAATTAAATCCAAAACAAAACAAAAAATACAAAATACACAACTATATACACACAAATTAAATAGGAAAAAAGAAGAAGAGAGTAGGATAATAAAAATAATATTAAATAACTAATTGACTTTGTTGACTAATAATCTAATAATTTATGAAAGTAGTTAAAAGATGTGGATGTCCACTTTACCAAACACTCATTCTTAGAATCCTATTTTATTTCCCATATTTAGAATAAAAAGCCTCACATTATATATCCAACATATCCTTTTCTCCCTCTTAATATCTAGCCACCATTGTCTAGATGCAGTATACCAAAAAAAAAAACAATAATAATATGCAGTACAATAGTGCAAGCCACCTAGTACCAAATTGCTCTGGACTTTTCCTAAAATTTGTCTCTACCTCCCCCCACCAAGAACAAACCTCTTACAAAGAAAATAATATATTAGACTGTAGTGAGCCTACCAGTCAATCATAACAGTTGCCTTTTACTTCCACCACCATATCATATCTTTTAAAAAGAAAATAATGCATAGGAGCGGATGCCGTATACAGATTTCCTTGTGGGTGGAATGAATTTTTTTCATGTTTTTTCCAGATACCAACTACATAGCTCAATCTAATCCAAAATGCATATGCCTGGGCCGACCACTTTTGTCTTCTTAGTACTTTAATGTATTTATCTTCAGCCTGCTGTTTCTGCAACGCCAGCAGGGGGCGGTCCTTTTAATGGGGGCGGTGGACCACATTATGATAATAATAAAAAAAACATTCATCAACTTGCCCATGAAGGCAATTTATCGGTATAGATGCATTGATACTACTTTTCCAGAACAAAGTTTAGCTTACTTGTCAGATCTCTCATGGGTCACCATTGTTTCCTCCTCAACTTGTCATAACACATGTAAGCTGTGTGTTCTCATTATAACTAAGCCATGCCGTGTGTTAAAAGGCAGAATGTAAGTTGAGAAGAAGTGAATGAATGAATTAATTTTAATGACGTCCATGAGGCTAAACAGTCTAAGGGATCAAGAGCCGCAACCCTAAGACAATTTCAAAATCTTTTCGATGTCGACTCTTTTACTATGCATCTTGACCAAGAAGCCGGCCGTTATGTGAAGCTTTGCTTCCTCAAAGAGCTCATTTAAACTTCCCCCTTCAATCTGAAGACGACGTAGAATGAGCTTTCTAACAATCTGAGCATGAGGATAACTGTGAAAAGAAATGTAGATCGATGGGGTTTGGGCTGTATAAGGAAGTCAATAAGAGTAGTGTTGAGTGAATGTGGTTTTCTTTAAATTATTCTTATTCTTAAACATTATCCACTTCAATAATCAAAGGTCAATTTTGGTTAATAAAAATAGGACAAATATTTATCATTTTTGGTGTGGATGAGGTGTAAATTTGCTATTGATTGTTTGACCATTGAACTTGATGATGTTTAAGACAAATATTTAACATTTTTGGTGTGGATGAGGTGCAAAATTTGCTATTGATTGTTTGACCATTGAACCGAATGATGTTTAAGTAAAGTGAATAACTAGTAGTTGGGGATTTGGATTTGGTTCCTATATAAATAATTTGTGCATTGGTCCTACAACTCGTCTATTGTTTATGGTTGAATAAGTTTAAATGAGTTTAATAATAACCTCTTAGAAATTATTAAGAATATGAATGTAGACCAATTTGAGGTGGTTGGTACGGCGAAAATATTCAAGTGTATGGTTGTAATTAAAAACAAAACAATTTGAATATATTTTATTTTTAATTATTACATGTGTCCTTTTACAATAAACATATCAAATAAAGCATATTTTAAACAACTTTCAGATTTATTAATAAAAGACACAGGGAATCGAGATTGAACTAGCATCAGAAATAAAATGCACAAGGAAGAGAAAGGGGAGTAGAAAGCATGTCTATTTTTAGGTGTGTGAGGCCATTAGGAAAATGAAAGGTAGATGAATGAAGGCAACACTGCTAGTGTCTAACTTTGGTTTTCTACATTTTGCTACTATTTTTTAGGGACTTGAGTGTATGTGTTTCTATCTACATGCTTACGTCTGATAGGGTGCAATTATGTCCTTTCCTACATGGTGTCTTCTTTGACACACTAGAGTCCTATATAGTGCAACAATGTCTTCTACTTGTGCAACCCTATTCTTTGTACTATTTGATGTGAAGTGTTGGATTTGATAGAATCTTTTGCTCCTACTCTAGAACCTACAAATGCTTAAAAATAAAACATGGTGCTTGAAGCACATTTAGGGACATGCCCTAGTAAAATCCCTAGATTGATTCAACAATAATAGTATGGAATATGTTTTAGGTGTGTGTTTAATCCTAGGTGTAGTTTGTTGTAGAAATGGAGGTTAGAGATTTGTGTAGGAGGTGGAAGTTCTAGGTAGCTAAAAATGGGTTCTAGATGCCTAGGAAGAGTGTGTCTAGATAGATGGGAGTGTGAGTAGTGCTAGAAGCTTTCCTTATTAGTCTGGATCCTACTTTAATAAGTAACTCTAGACCCAATTTGATTATTGGAGGTGAATTAGGGTTTAGGGTTCATCAAAAGGAATACATTTATTTGGATGGGAAAAGAGAAGTTCAAATGCACAATATGCCAATATGCACAATCATGTTCAAAGGAGAGAAACATGATGCCCTAGTGTCCCATATTACAAATAGGTTGAGGACAAGTGCACAATAGGGGATTCAATGTGAAAGGGGTCATGTTTAGGTTAGAGAAGGTCAAACTAGTCATAAACATGCTTATTGCAAGTAGGTGCTAAAATAAGTACAAAATTAAAGGGAAAAAGTGATATGTATGCACTTATTGACCTTGCAACATGGTCAAGTGAGCTAATGTTGAGATGAATATATTGAGAATTTAATTGGGCAGAGATAACTAAAGAGAAATATAAATCCATTTGGGATGGTGGGAAAATGTCTTAACTGGGCATAGGATTGGGAAAAATTAAAAAAATGTAAATCACCATGGGATTTGTTAGTCTAGGAAAATATGAGTATTTCTTAGGTTTAAATAAGTCTAATGAATACTTGGTTGTGTAGTGATAACTTAGAGAAGAAATGTAAATTGGCATGGGATGGAGGTACATATTTTCGAATGGTTTATCATTTTTTAAATGAATCTAATGATAACTTGATTTGGGGGATAACTAAGAAAAGGAGTTTAAATCCATTGAAGATGATGGAAAAGTATTGTTGAGTGAATGAAGCTTAAATGAGTCTAATAACAAAGGGTTTTCAAGCATATCCCCATAGGTATTGAGATAAAAATGAGGGCTTAGTCCCATGCATGCTAGAGCACATGTGCTACCCAATAGGAATTAAACTAAACACTTCTAAAACACCATCTGCAGTGTCAAAAATTGTTAGCACTCACAATTTCACACTAGGTCTAGTACCCCTTTTCACGTGTATGCGTATCTCTGTTCGTGAAGTACTCATTTTGGGACCTGATTAAGAAATAATATTGAATTACTTAATTGTTGAGTTTTTGAGGACCAAATTAGCTGGGACTAGGGTGCCCAACGCCTGTGTCCAACAAAGCTTGAATTTTGAGTGTTGACCTTGCTACATCGAGTGGTACACCTCTTGTCGGCCTAACATGAACTCTTTTGAAATTAATTTAGATTCATATATGTAGCTCTCTCCCTCTCATTTAAAATGATGACAAAGTGATTATTTGAATGAAAAATTGATATATGCTCTCTACACAAAATCTGAAGCTCTCTACTTGTGAATTATCATTGCTGCTATTGCACTAACCCTTGTAGGTATTTGAAGAAGCTTCCTTCCTTATCCAACATCTCCTAGTTTGTGACTAGTGTTGTGACATCAAGTCCAACTAGCGTTTCATGGTGGGTTTGTTCCATTACATTTGATTATTATTGTTTTTATCAATTATTTACCTTTGCTCACCAAAAGCATGCACTCTCTATCACACTTATCTCTGTTGTTGTGGAAGTTGGAACACTTACATGGAGGTTTGACTGAGGCAAGCCTCTATACATCACCCAAACATTTTCCCCCTCCTTGTGTGTGTAGATCCGAAGTGAAGGATTTTTGATAATGATGGACAAAGGGAAGACAAAGGTTACAGAGATGAAGATCTTCACATAGAAGTTGATCTGCCCCAAAAACCTAGGACTAGGGTGCTCAGCGCCCGTGTTTTGCCCTGACAACCTTTTCTTTTGGTGATAGGTTCCTCTTTGTCTATTCTACTCTTGTTTCTTAATTTATGCTACTGTAATCTGTACTGTCACTTAGTTTGTTCATTAGGTCTTCTTATTTGCATTATTTAGATGATATGTTTGGCATCAATCTCTAATCATAGAAACAAAGGAACAAAGTCCCCACAAACCTATAACTTGGCTCTTCTTTAGGGACAGTAGCCAAGTCTATAGACCTTGGTGGCTTGTGTTCCAATGTTATGTGAGAAGAGATTGATCTAATTGCTTCATTGTTGATTAGGATCCTCTTTTCCCACATCACATTTTGGTGAACCTGATGTGTCCTACACTTGCACTTACTGATTTCATTTCTTAGATATGTAGTAGTGTTTGATTAGTTTATGAATTGATTAGACACTTATATTGCATATCTTATTTTTATTTTATGTATGTAGTTTAGAAATAAAAAACATCACTTAAAAATCTTTCTTTTTGAAAACAAAAACAAAAACAACATTATCTCATTTATTCTATCCCTTAATCAGTATAACCGTCTTGTCATCACTCCTTCTTCTATATCGCTTCCTAAGAGTACATGAGTTCCCCAAAGTGCATAATTGCTTTATCAGTTTTGTGACTTGATGCTTCGAATATGAACATCCTGTGAGAAGAAGTTATCAAATCCTAATGGCCTCCTATCCATTAGCTAGCTCCGGTGTTTCCACATTAGAACTTGAATTGGATACCCTATTTGTACCAAGGAGTTCTAGAATGTAATCATCTCATAATTACATCCCCACCTTGCCAATGATCTTTGAAACAAAACCTTCTCTTGATGCTCTTGATAACTCTGTAGCCCATGTTCTAGAGGCCCAAATTCAGAACCTAGACAATGAGTTAGATAGTTTCCAACAATTTATAGGCATGAAACACTTGGCTAGGGAGGTTGTACCTCTTATAAAGAATATAAAAAAGTTATTGCTTGATGATCAACAAGGTGTGAAAGTTCTACGCGATCTCGCTTACATAGTGGATAACAACATTATGTCACCAGCTAGCTGCATAGAGCTCCTCCACAAAACGTCCTCTCAACACCAAATGGGGATGCAGGCATTGATATCCATGTCAACATATTCTATATCAACATTCACTTCTTCCATTGTCACAACCACTGCATAATCTGGTAATAGTGCTAACACTAGTTCTAGGGTGACAAGTGGGAACTATACCTTCATCTCACCTTCCTCTGGCTTCCAGTCTACCTATCAAAACCTTGTTCCAACTACTTCTCAATATCTTGTTAACTAGTATCGTCTACAATTCACTTACCAAAATGCCAATCACATTGTGTCTCAACCTCTTGTTTGTTCATCCCCTTCGCATTCCATCCATTCACAAGTCAATTCACCCACTGATCCTATCATAAACCAACTTTTGCAAAATGTCAATTCCTTACAACAACTAGAAAATATGAGTCAAAGTCAATCCCATCCTACCATTCCATCCAATTACACTTGTAGTCCTTTATCCCTCTCTATCCTTAGAACTCTGATGCCTGATAAGTTTGAAGTTCCCAGTTTTGACAAATACAATGGAAAAGGAGACCTAAATAGCCACGTGTCAGCCTTTACCACTTTGTGTAGTGACTTTCTCTTTGAAGATGATCTCTTGGATAAACTCTTTCGTAGGTCATTAAAAGACACGACCTTGGATTGGTTTTTCTCTCTACTTGACAATTCAATTAATTATTTTCAACAACTTGTCAATCAATTTCTCCAACACTTTCAAGCCAATATTGGACCTCAAGTCACATTGACCGATTTGGTTCATTGCAAACAAGGAGTGAAGGAGAAAGTGATTGACTTCATCGGGCATTATCGAGTCCTCTTTTCTCAAATTCCATATTCTCTTCCGGATGCTGATGTACAAAGGGTTTTAATTGGAAACTTGCAGCCATAGATCCGTGATAAGATTTTGTTAATGTAGTATCCTTCATTTACACATCTATACATGACTCTCCGTGATTACCAATTGTCGGTTAGTCAGTATGAGGGCTCTTCCTCATCGGTTCCCATTGTTCAATCTAAAGCTGCTACTACATATTTTCAATCATTCAAGAAAAAAACAAAAACTTCATCAAAATTGCTTCTAAATCTTCAAAAAATATTCAATCACATGTTGTGGCTGCAAATACTTCTATTGCAACCCCATATAAATTTAAACCAAGGGCTCGATAGATCTCTCAGCTTTCCAAATCTCTTCATTCCATTATGTTGTAGCTTCTTAACAATAAAATCATCCATCTTCCACCTATTCACCCTATTGACACTTCTAAACCACTACCTCCTTTTAACTCGAAGGCCTCTTATCAATATCATTGAACCCCTAGACATGACACTGAGCGATGTATGCATCTTAAACATCAAGTTCAAGACCTCATCAACTCTAGGTGGTGAGAATGAAAAAGGGAATAACTCCGTAGCTCCGCCAAACAAAAACTTACAAATTTATACAAATCTTTTTCCTAACCATGTTGCTAGCCTTGTGGAACCATCTATTGATAGAGAACCTACTTCAATAACTTCTAATCATCAAGACACGAACTTAGAGAGCTTGGTTTCCTTGATAAATACTTACCCTCACCAAGAACTAGATGACTCCAAGCTTGAAATTTCCTTTACCCATATTGATTCCTCTATTTGTGCACATGATGGTTCTCTCTACATTCCTGCCAAGATTAATGAAAAACTCACAAGGGGAGTACTCATTGATCCTGTATGCTTGGAAAATGTAGTTACAAAGGAGTTCCTCTATATGCATGAATTATACCAATATAAGTATGAGAAATTAGAAATCTCGGTTAGAGTGCATGACGATTCCACTTGACCTACTCTTAGTGCCTTGACTCTCTTCGTCTAGGTCAGAACAAAAGTATTGGATGTGTCCTTTGCCATCATTCCAACCTCAGATTAATTTCATGTGAAGTTGGGCTATACATGGCTCTCTTCCATGAAGGCAGTCCCTTTCGTAATCCAAAAGTGTCTAAAGTTTCTATTTTAGGGAGAGGTGCACACTGTATATCATAGTGGGTTCAATCCTTTTTCTCTTTGTGGAAACTTTTTGATTGATTACTTCTGGTCACAGCTAGTTGAGACCATTTGTCCTCGCAATGATTTTCTATTTATCTCTTATCAGAAATTCAAAGCTAGTCAAATTGCTCAATTATCTATTGGTGTCTCTTCATGTTCTATCCCAGCTGCTACCATTGATGTTTCTCGATCTTCTGTGGCTGTGACAATAGTTCCCCCTATTTTGTAGGTGGTGAATGAATTGCATCCTAAATTAGGAATCCTTCCTCGACCCTGAGCGTCTAGTATCTATGCTAAGGTTCCACCTATGTTGTCCTACCTAGGACCACGAGGAAAATGCCCTACATAGTCTAGACCTCCCCACCCACTAAGGATTGCTTTTGTTCCTCTTGCTCCTTTGGAGTCTAGAGGAAAGCAATCCGTGATGAGGGAGCTTTTTCTCATGGTTATCAATCTTTGGTGGCTATCTCAACAACTCCGCCTGTTATACAGGCCCATAGAGGATGATAACCCACCTTGAGAGACCCTCCTCCTATTGTCTCCCAAACTTTGATGGTTCCTTTGGTTCCTCCTCTTGCTCCTCGAGCAGAGGAAGAAAAAGAAAATACATTGGGAAAAACCCCGGTTCCTTTTGAGAATGCTCCAAACTGTACAAGACAAAATCATAATGTGAAACAATGTAGGAGATAATGCCACACTATGGCTCACAAGCTTGTTGTAAGGGTTGAACCTCTTCCCTCTAGGCCTTCTCCTACACAATTGTCCCTTGACTTAGCTCCACCCACTTCAACCCGCTAATGCCCACACCTCTTCGACGACCAAGAAAGTTGAAAAGATCATCTCTATGGTCCCAGTATCCTTGGCTCCATCTAAGAAGAGTTCTATCCCACTAGATCTATTCCATCTAGCCAATAATTTGCTGAGCCTTAAGACTTACCCACTGACAAAGTTGTTTTTAGTAGTGCTCTATCGCAAATGGTTTCATCCCAACGTACATGTATGTTCAAAATTGTGACCTCGGTTTCCTAGGGCTGTCGAGTCAGATTTTAGTACACACACAGACCCTTCCCTCCTTGCCATAGGGCAAACTACCAGATCACTCTTGCTCTCATGGAAGTAGCTAGTCGAGAGGAGGCGAGACACGGGGGTGGTCTGGCTTGTTGGAGAGATGGACTTCGCAGAGAGGGGTCGACACGTCTTGAGGCCTATGTTGTTGTGCACTAGTATAGATGTGTCATTCAATGATTGTTGTTATAGAGATAACCACATGACCCGAAGGGTCACTAGTCACTCTTCTCCTATTAGGGTTCCTGATATTCCACCTTTGTGTGGGTAAGCTGTTGTTTTCATTGATGGCTTCTTGTCTTTGGCGATCTCTTTCAAATTGTTGGATGAATGCTTGTTGTACTAAGAATTGCCTGTGTTCTTCTTCTTGTTGTAACTGTGAGGCCCACCCTTGTATGACTGGATTAGTTACACTTGTAGACCATATTGTTTTAACTCACCCTAGCTAAGGGTTCGATTTATGAGAGTGTGACTCTACCTTCGAGACAATGTAGTGTAGAGGTAGACTATCACCTGTTGTGTTCAAACTAGAACCTTTAGTGATGTAATGTAGGGCTACCATGTGTTGTACTTCTCATTTTATTTTATGAGACTTATTATTTAGAGTATCTTTGGCATGTGGACATTTTAAGAGTTCTTGACCCTGTGGATTCAGTCTTTCATGACTCCTTCCCTATCTTTTGTTTTGTTAGATAGAATATGTTGTGATGTGGTTACATCTTACTTGTTCGATTTCACTGACGACTACATGATATGTGACATTCATTTTGATTCTAATTGGGATATTAGTTGTTTAGTTAATGAATTATTATGCAATCTTAATCTTGTATTGATGTTTAGAAATGTAGTAGATAATGAATCTTATCAATGATGCTATGTGATTCTAATGAGGATTTAAATGATTATGCGACATCTTGTGTGTATGCAATTCCTTTGCTTTGGCTATGATGAACATGTGCTATTAATTTGTTTGCATAAGTGTGCAGGTGGTTTTCCATGCCCATGGAAAATCATAGATCATCCCACACCCTATGTGAAATCTAAGTTAAATTGATCTAGTCCCAGGAGGGACCAAGGTCATATGTGTTATTGCATGATGATTTCGTGATGTTTTCTTTTGATGTCCCTTCGATTAGGTCTACCCTTTTATTTGATTTAATTAAGGTGTTGTGAAATGTAATGTTTGATTTGACAAAATTTAGTGCTTTTTATTTTTATGGCCTTTTCATGTGGATTTATGCTACCTAAGGTGTTTATTTTGGGTTAATTTTGACCCTAGGTTATACCCCTAGGGTCTAGGGCCCATTTGAGCATGCTAAACCCTAGGGTAACCTTCATTTGGTCACTCTAACTTCACCCTAAAGTTAAGTGATGAATTTTTGAATTTGGAAGGAGTGGTGGATGGGTCAAGTATTTAACCATGACTTACTCCTCTTCCCAAGACTTTGGTTCCCTTACCTTAAAGACTTGGGGAGTCCTCAAGACTCCTAAGTGTGAGAAACCCATCTCCAATGCTTTCACACGTGTGAGAGCATCTTGGAGTGAATGAGATTTCTTTGAAGGATAGGAGTATGAAAAGTGTCATATCCTTATCCTCTTGGAGTCCACCTTGTGGGATTCCTTCTCTCCACCTTGCTCTCACACATGTGTGAGAGCACATGTGGAGAGAGTGAGACTTGGTGGGATGGGAGTGTGACATGTGTCACCTCCACATCCCATAGAGCTTGCAAGTGTGTGAGAGCAAGGTGGAGAGAGTGAGACTTGGTGGGATGGGAGTGTGACATGTGTCACCTCCACATCCCATAGAGCTTGCAAATGGATTGTGAGGAGGAAGGAGAAGGTGACATGTGTCACCTTCTCATTCCTCAAAGCTCTTGTGTGTAGCCTATAATACTCCCTCTTTGAGAGAGGGAGAGGGTTCTTCTTCTTTTTACTTGTTTTTCTTTGATGATGGCTTTTGGGGGAGAGTTAGCTAGATTTGGAGACACTTTGGAGGCAAGAGCTTGGAGAAGGTTTTAGAAAGCTCTTCAACAAATTTCTTCCATCTTTGGGCTTTAAGGGTAAGCTTCAAGGCTTTATGCCTTTCTCTTGTTTTTACATTCCAATGTGTGGATATTTGCTTGTGTGTGTTTGAATCTTATTTTGTTATGTGGGTTTATTTTTGTGGGTGTTTGGATGAAGCTCTCTATAGAGGAGAGTTCATCTTGTATGGGGTGGGAGAGGAGTGAACCTCCTCGAGGTCATCCTCATGATTTTTTTGAGGTATTGATGGCCATGAAAGTAATTGAGAAGCATTGAGTTTTTTGTGAAGGCATGAGTGCCTTGGAAAGAATTTTGTGAAGGCATGAGTGCCTTGGAAATGTGATAATTGAGAAATGATAAGGCTAGAGGCCTTGTGTTAAGAAATATTTGAGTTATTGTGATCTTGGGTGCATCTCTTGAGTAGAGAGCAATCCACTCTCCTACCCCCTAAATCCATGAAAATGGATTCGTTGTGTGTTAGCCTTGGGAGGGTGTTACTTTTATTGTGTGTGTTTTTGTGAAATTCATGTTGTGGTGTGAAAATGGTTTGAGGGTGATCTCCTAGCTCGGGGGTGACTCTCCTTGAGTCTATAGTAGGGTGGTGAGCATCTTGTGGGCATGTGAAAATTTTCCTCTAGTTCTATTGTAGGTTTGGAAGACTTTGAAGTTTTATGAGCTTTGGAGGAGGTTGTATTTTTGTGATTTTTGTTAAGTTGGCTTTATGATAGCCATGGCCTTATTGAACTTGTTGTAAACTTATGAGAAAGTGAACTCTCATTGTATTATGTTGTAAACAACAAACTGTATTTTATATATTTTAGTTTCTATATGTGGAAAATTGCTGTAGTATTCCTTGTAATGGTTTGCAAAAACATTTATGTATTCAAGTCATTCTATATGTGAATGTTGTTGTTTTATTTCATGTAATAGTGCTATAAAAAAAGAATATTATGTGTGAAATAATAGTTAATCTTCCTTCTACTCTCTTGCATTTAAATGAAATAGTGCTACTACAAAAGAAAGATAAATTTTAGTTTATTTAGAGTTTAGTAATGTAGAAGATATAAATACAACTATGTAATTGCAAAGGAGAAATATGAGATTTATCTTACTGTTGAAAGTTTGTTGTATAGAATTATTTTTCAAAAAAAAAAATGATAGAATGTATATTTTGTGAGATATATATATATATATATATATATATATATATATATATATATATATATATATATATATATATATATATATATATATAATTCTGTCTCTATGTATATTTTTACACAGTTGTAAATCAAACAAAAATAAATATTTAATTACTTCTGGGGTTTTTCAGTATTCTTTTACAGGGTATATATATATATATATATATATATATATATATATATATATATATATATATATATATCAAACAAAATAGATAAATGAAATAACCACTGTGTATACCTCCATTGTAGTGAGCCTCCATGGCTGTCTTGTGTAGCATGTGTCAACAAAATGGAACAACAAGATAGAGAAAACAAAGAGAAGAGAAAATGAAATAGGGTTAGGGCTTTTTAGAAAGAAAATTTTAGAAAACAAAAAGATAAATGAGATTAGGGTTATGAAAAAAATAAAAAAAATATAATAATGGTAAAAGCTTTTTAGAGTTGGGGTGTATAAGGAAATAAATATATTGGGGATTTTTGTGTGCATGGGAATATTTTTATTTCCCTCTTCATATTCTCTATTTTTCATTATTCCTTTTATCACATTAATTTTAATGTGGGAAGAATATTTTCTTAGTGGGCTTTATGACTTTTGTTTTTTTGAAAACTTAGATTTTTGCCTTTATTTTTATTTAAGTTAGTGGATTAGATTTTAACTTAGGCTTTTTTTTTGTGGGCTTTTTAGAGGGAATTTTTAATAATGGAAATAATTATTTTTGGGGTAAATGAGTTGCACGTGAGTTTTTTTTTATTTCCATTTCTCACCCCACTTTTGTCTTTTAAATGTTGGGAAAAAAATAATATAGTGGATTTTATGAGTTTGAGTTTTAAATTTAATGTTTATCTCTTAAAAATCTAATTTTGCTTTATTCCTTTGTTATTTATTTATTAAGATAATTGGATTAATTTTTGTCTAGGCTTATACATTAATTTTAGTGGAATATTTCAAAGGGGTTTTAGAGGTGAGCAATAATGTTAGGAGTTTTATTTAATTTAAATCCATTTTATTACCTCATTTAAATGCTTTTTGTTTTATTGGGATAAGTGGGTTTAAATTATTTAAATTTAATCATTTTGTTTCCTCATTTAATTGTTTTTTGATTTGTTGAATTAAGTGGAAAATAATGTTAGAAAATTATTTAATTTACCTTTTTAAATTTATTTTGAGCTAGAGTTTAACTTTAAAGGGATTTTTAATTAATTGTCAACTTTAGAGATTGCGAGTAATTTACTTTTTAAAATTTATCACCTTGGCTAGATAAGGAATGTTGAAGTAAATTAGGTTTAGGAATATATTTATCTTTAAATTATTTTCTTTTGAATGGTTTTAGCTAGGGGATAATTTTAAATTATTCCCATTCATAACGAAGTGGTGTTATGCTGCCGGATTTTTCCAGGGTTTAGGGAAGGATAATTAAGTGATTTATTTAATCGTTAATTTATCACTTTTATTGTTATTGAGCATTTGATTTATGACTTGGTTGAAATTAATTAATCTCATTTTGTTATAGTTCTTAGGGTTGGATTTTGACACATGTCAAAATCCCATCTCCTCACCTAGGTTAAATTAGGGTTAGTTCCTGGTTGGGGACTCTACCCTCTTAGTGATGCTTTCCATGTCGTACAACCCCTTAGTAGGCTCTCATCTCGCAGGGGTTGCAAAAAGTGTTCGCATTACCCCAATGTTCAAATGACTTGTTGCACCTTTGTGCGCATGTCACTGAGCATGCTGATGCATGCGAGTGGGTTTTTAGGGACGAGTGGAAAAGTTTTTATTTTTTCATGTCATGACCACATGACAATTGTAGACATGACACATGTGTTGTGTGTTGTGACCACATAGGAAATGTGGGCATGATATTTGGTATCAAAGCCCATGTTTCAAACACTAGGATCTTTGGGTGTGTATTATTGCTGAGTTGGGCCGATAATAGTGTAACATGTCTAACTCTAGCTTGTGTAGCAACGAGTTTGTAATACACCTTGCATGGGAATAACTTGTTTTCCCTCAATTTTTGCTTCCGCTAACCCCCATGTATGACTTGGTGTCGTAGGTACTTGGGGAGTGTATTCTTGAACAGAGTAATTGAAGGACCATGCAAGTCTTGAATTTGAAAGTTGGTCAACACCTTGACCTAGTGCTATCTTAAGAGAATGGTATTGGTTGGGTTTTGCTATGTGTTTCATTCCAACTAATCCTTGCTCCTTGTCCTAGTTGTTGGTGCATTTCGATCCTTCTTTAGGGGTCACGACAACCTATGGTAAGTGCACCCTTGGATAAGTGTTATTATGGTAAAGTTTTATTCCTATGGCCACCTTGTAAGTTGCCTTGAAGAATGTTGTGTTGTGTTTATCCTACCTTGTAGGAGGAAAGGAATGTATTTGAGTGGTACACTATTTTGGACAAAGACTCATGTACCTGAATCATTTATTAGATCCACCTTGTGTCATCTAGTTAACATTTGTATCATGGGGTAAGATGTGCCTTATTTAAATGACCCTCTAGTTCGGATGCGAAGAAGTTGGGGACCTTTAGTTGTCCTTCACCTTGTTGTAGGATTAAGTTATCTTGATGAGTAGTTGTCACTCAATTGGAGGATGGAGAAGTGGATGTTAAAAGAGTTTGGCATGTAAGGCCTTTTATGGCTATTTTCTTAGGTAAGCCTCTTGGGTTTGATGAAAGGATGTGTAGTAGCTTAGAGGATCACTTCGTGGATGGGAATCTTTTGACAATTGTTATGCCACATCGAGTAAATCTCTTTGTAACATGTTGGTGTTTGATGAATATTTAGGCTATGCACTACCTTCACATTAATTTGTAATGTGCTTTGTTCATTTAAAGTATGGTACCTCTTTGGTTAAGGGTTTGAAGGTGGTGTATGTGCTTGAGGCTGAAACATATTATGATAGTCGAGAAGTAATATCTAGTTTCAAGTGCAATTTCATATCTACTTTTAAATAGTAATCTATATTGCAACTTGATCTCTCCCTTGCCACCATATTTCATTGAAAATTGTTTACCTATATGTCATGACAAGGTGACAAGTTCCCCTTGAGATTTACATAGGCCTTGGTGCTTGGAAGGCTATAGTGAAGCCTTGTGATGGGTTGTAATAAAGAAAGTTAAGATTGAGTTATGGTTGTCCTATCAGGTTAATGTGGAAACCTTCTAGTGGTGCCTTTTTGAACTTTTAGACATTGAGTTCTAGTGACTCTTGAGGTGAGTCCCCTGGTGCGACTAAATTGCATGATTCCTCGAAGGAAATCCTAATGGTTAGGAAGATATTATTTTATGGATTGCAATAAGTCTAGGTGTTGAGTCGATTAAGGAATCACACACCTTGCGTTAGGGTAATGAATGTGGTTTTCCACTTATATGGGTATCTTGTAAACGTTGGGATTGTAAGGATGTGATGGGAAATTAAGTTCATTTTGAGGGTAATAGTGAGTTGGTTGTGATATCATTTTAGTGTTAGTAGTTAGGTGTTGTGATCGACTCGTATGATCGACATAGATGCATCTGATGGGTTGTTTTTGGGTGATATAAGGCCTTGTCTTGAACTTGAGAGTAATTTGTGAGCCACCTTAGAAAAATTTAGATATATGGAAGTTGGTGATTTCAGTTGGATTTTGGTAGTATCCATGAAGATGTTGTTATGTGTTCCTTACTAGGATATATGAAGTAACCCACTTCGAAGGTGACTCTTAGGATACATGACTTTTGGCAATCTTTTCCAAGCATGTATTAGGTTTCCTAGAAGTTGTGGGTGTATGTGCAGTGGGGTGTTTCATGACCTTAGTTAGGAATGTGACCACTATCCCTCTCCTCTCCTTTTTAACTGTGTTATATACGTATAATGTTGTAATGTGCAATTTTGGTTAAATTATTGAAGATAGTTATCTACTTATTGATGAATTTTTATTGTTTTCAAAACTAGCAGTTTTGAGTCAATTTATTTGGGCTTCTTAGCCGACTTACCTTCTTGTAGTCCTCTTACCTCAAGGACTTGTTTATTGTAATTCGATTTAAATTTTTGAATGTTGAATTTGGCACCACTTTTGAATTTGACTTATCTTTTAAATTTGAATTATCTTTTGGGTCTTAATTCTTCTGAATTTTATTCATTAAACTTATTTAAGACTTATCTTTGGTAAGCTTTTATTTTGAGGATATTTGTTATTGTTGGTATTGCTAGTACCTGTGTAATGTTGTGAACTATGTAACCTATGTTACCCATAAGGAGTGCTTAGTGAGAGGAAGTTGGGAATAGTTGATCTTGGTTGATGTCATAAGCTTGAGGTTGTTGAGTGGATTGCTTGTGGTGGTTTAGAATTTCTCTGTTGACCTTGTGTCGTGTTGAGTAATGTGTTCATGCTTTCTCGTGTTGGGAGGCTGAATCTTTAAGAATCAAGAGATGGGTGGTAGTGAGGTTCGAATGAGTAGATAGGTTGGGAAGACCCTATGATCCTCTTGTCATTGTCTGGACCCACTGCCCTCAGAATTTTGGCCCCTGTTTAAGGAGGCTTTGTGGTTGCCCCTTTCTTTTGAAGTTGACCACAAGTTTTTTTTAGTGGCATCGGTGTTGGTTTTGTTACTTGATGCTAGGGATACTTGGACATGTTTGGTTCCTACCTATTTTGTAAGTCTGATCTAGGTAGTCTAGTGGGGACCTTTTATTTGAAGGGGTAGCCGAGACTTGAGAGTCTCGTGCTTTTTTCTTAGAGTCTTATGGTGTTAGTTTAGCATCGGTGGTAAGTTTCAAATGTGATGTGTGTTTGGGGCATGATCGGTGGTTCTGTGGCTAGTTGTCTGGCCAAGCTTCCTTTGGGTTGCTTTATGTTAGTTAGATTTTGGATGGCTAAAAGAGGCTAGGAATATGATTCAGTTAAGTTAGTGTTTTGAAAATCCTCTCTTAGTACTAACCTTCTTGGTGTGTCTCCATCCATCTTGACCTTGAATTACTTAGAGGTCTATCTTAGGGCATCTAATGCCCTGGTGCCCTTTGATGCTTGTAACGTAATTGGGGTATGTGTTGTGGTTAGATTCTTGACCCCTCCTAGTCGGAGGAGGGTATCCTTGAGATTATTGCCATGCGATTACTTATTAAGTTCTTATTGGTCCCTTACTTTTATGTCGAAATCAATTTGAGTTCAATGCCATGTTGGAATGGCTTGTAGGTGGGTTACTCTATGACACTCTCGTGTTAACTTCCAGGAGGAAGTTTAGCTCTAGGGGAGGAGGATGTGAGGCCCACCCTTGTGTGACTGGATTAGTTACACTTCCAGACCATATTGTTTTACCTTACCCTAGCTAAGGGTTTGATTTATGAGAGTGTGACTCTACCTTCGAGACAATGTAGTATAGATGTAGAATATCACTTGTTGTGTTCAAACTGAAACCTTTAGTGATGTAATGCGGGGCTACCATGTGTTGTACTTCTCATTTTATTTTATGAGACTTATTATTTAGAGTATCTTTGGCATGTGGACATTTTAAGAGTTGTTGACCCAGTAAATTCAAACTTTCATGACTCTTTCCCTATGTTTTGTTTTGTTAGATAGAATATGTTGTGATGTGGTTACATCTTACTTGTTTGATTTCACTAACGACTACATGATATGTGCCATTAATTTTGATGCTAATTGAGATATTAGTTGTTTAGTTAATGAATGAATTATTATGCAATCTTAATCTTGTATTGATGTTTAGAAATGTAATAGATAATGCATCTCATCAATGATGCTATGTGATTCTAATGAGGATTTAGATGATTATGCGACATCATGTGTGTATGCATTTCCTTCGCTTCGGCTATGATGAACATGTGCCATTAATCTGTTTACATAAGTGTGCATGTGATTTTCCATGCCCATGGAAAATTGAAGATCATCCCACACCCTATGTGAAATCCATGTTAAACCGATCTAGTCCCAGGAGGGGCCAACATCATATGTGTTGTTGCATGATGATTTCGTGATGTTTACTTTTGATGTCCCTTCGATTAGGTCTACCCTTTTTATTTGATTTAATTAAGGTGTTGTGAAATGTAATGTTTGATTTGGCACAATTTAGTGCTTTTTCTTTTTATGGCATTTTCATGTGGATTTATGCTACCTAAGGTGTTTATTTTGGGTTAATTTCAACCCTAAGTTATACCCTTAGGGTCTAGGGCCCATTTGAGCATACTAAACCCTGGGGTAACCTTCATTTGGTCACTCTAACTTCACCTTGAAGTTAAGTGACGAATTTTTGAATTTGGAAGGAGTAGTGGATCGGTCAAGTATTCAACCATGACCCACTCCTCTTCCTAAGACTTTGGGTCCCTTACCTTGAAGACTTGGGGAGTCCTCAAGACTCCTAAGTGTGAGAAACCCATCTGCAATGCTCTCACACATGTGTGAGAGCATCTTGGAGTGAATGAGATTTCTTTGAAGGATAGGAGTATGACAAGTGTCATATCCTTATCCTCTTGGAGTCCACCTTGTGGGATTCCTTCTCTCCACCTTGTTCTCACACATGTGTGAGAGCACATGTGGAGAGAGTGAGGCTTGGTAGGATGGGAGTGTGACATGTGTCACCTCCACATCCCATAGAGCTTGCAAGTGGATTGTGAGGAGGAAGGAGAAGGTGACATGTGTCACCTTCTCATTCCTCAAGGCTCTTGTGTGTAGCCTATAATACTCCCTCTTTGGGAGAGGGAGAGGGCTCTTCTTCTTTTTACTTGCTTTTATTTGATGATAAATTTTGGGGGAGAGTTAACTAAATTTGGAGACATTTTGGAGGCAAGAGCTTGGAGAAGGTTTTGGAAAGCTCTTCAACAAATTTCTTCTATCTTTGGGCTTTAAAGGTAAGCTTCAAGGCTTTATGCCTTTCTCTTGTTTTTACATTCCAATGTGTGGATATCTGCTTGTGTGTATTTTGAATGTTATTTTGTTATGTGGATTTATTTTTGTGGCTATTTGGATGAAGCTATGCATAGAGGAGAGCTCATCTTGTATGGGGTGGGAGAGGAGTGAACATCCTCGAGGTCATCCTCATGATTTTTTTAAGGTATTGATGGCCATGAAAGTAATTGAGAAGCATTGAAGGTTTTGTGAAGACATGAGTGCCTTGGAAAGAATTTTGTGAAGGCATGAGTGCTTTGAAAATGTGATAAAAGAGAAATGATAAGGCTAGAGGCCTTGTGTTAAGAAATATTTGAGTTATTGTGATTGGGTGCACCTCTTGAGTAGAGAGCACTCTCCTACCCCCTAAATCCATGAAAATGGATTCATTGTGTGTTAGCCTTGGGAGGGTGTTACTTTTATTGTGTGTGTTTTTGTGAAATTCATGTTGTGTAAAAATGGTTTGAGGGTGATCTCCTAGCTCGGAGGTGACTCTCCTTGAGTCTATGGTAGGGTGGTGAGCATCTTGTGGGCATGTGAAAGTTTTCCTCTAGTTCTATTGCAGGTTTGGAAGACTTTGAAGTTTTGGGAGCTTTGGAGGAGGTTGTTGATGTAGAGGGACTAGGAGGTACAAGACATAACAATATATTCATGAAAACATTCAACATGAAGGGGGGAATTCATTGTTTTACAAAAGCAGGGTTTCAATGTTCACAAAGCCTAAGCCAAAGGCTCACATGGACTATGACACAAAACATCTAATCTTCTCAAGGCAGACACTGAGGGGGTTTCATGTCATGCAACATGACCTTTCTTAACCATTGGTTAAGGTCTTGCATGCATATGGCTAGTACTTCCTTCAGAAACCTACTAAACTCCTTGTAGCCCTCAAATTGGGAACAACATTCAATAACTTTTGAAAGAGGCCTAATCTACACAAGACCTGACCACTTTGAGATACTCTTTTGGGAGACCTTCAACATATGTCAATATGAGTATGTTGTACTTGGATCAAGTGTCCCAAAATTTGACTGTTCCCACTAGCCAAGAGCCCCAATTAGACCACTTTTACAAAGAGAGTCCCCTAAGATCAACTCACAGAACTTGCACAACTATTGGAACATGTCAATCTCATATCAAAACAAAGGATTTTGTTTGTTTTGGGCTCTTACAGTCAACTTTACTATCTTTGGGCACATGGGTTCCTCCTCTTGGCTTGATACATGGGTTTATCAAGCCTACTTCAAATAAAATCTGCATGTAACTGTTCCTTTGCCCTGCAAGTGAACCAAACATCAAGAATAGGATTATACGAACCCATTCCACTAGTCCTATGGTGAAGAGAAGTAGTGGAATGGTCAGATGACCATCGTTTGTACAAAACCCTTATTTAGGGTTCTAACTGTCTGTTTACAGAGAAACATTTATAACTTTACTTCCTAGCAATGTCAAGGCTCCAAATTACATCCAAAATGATACTAACACCATCCCCCAATAATGCAATGTGAAAAAGAGTTATGACAAACCCGTACAAGGACAGGGTACGGCCTGTAACAAAGAGTAAACTTAGAAAAATGTAGAATAGAGAATAGTTTTGGATTACTTCTTGTAATTATTTCAATCTTCATGCCTCCCTCAATGTGTAGAGGCATTTTGTACATGTCTACAACATTCCCAAGTAGTTTGGGATCGGTTGACAATAGAAAAAACTACTTCTACACCTTCCAACTGTCTACCTTGTCATATTACAGATTAGTGTATTTTGTCTGCAATATGAATAATCACTTTACAAAGTCATTTCAAACTTTCCTAAGACCGGTCCTACATGTCAAAAATGTCCTTCAATCATAGGGTACATGAATTCCATTCCACTTGTACTCTTGTGGAGGATTTGACTATCATAGACCAACTAGGACTTAACTTGTCTACTTACAACAATTGGCACCAAGGCCATACCATATGACTACCAATGCCACGAGGTGACCTTATTACATATCAAAAATGGTCTTCAAGACCTTATTGTAACTCAAAACAAGAAAACATGACTAGAAACTCAAAATAGGCCTCTTGGACCTATGGGTGCCCCTGCACCAGTTGTATTTTTGTGATTTTTGTCAAGTTGGCTTTATGACAGCCATGGCCTTGTTGGCCTTGTTGTAAGCTTATGAGAGAGTGAACTCTCATTGTATTGTGTTGTAAACAACAAAGTGTATTTTATATATTTTAGTTTCTATATGTGGAAAGTTGCTGTAGTATTCCTTGTAATGGTTTGCAAAAACATTTATGTATTCAAGTCATTCTATATGTGAATGTTGCTATTTTATTTCTTGTAATAGTGCTATAAAAAAAGAAGATTATGTGTGAAATAATAGTTAATCTTCCTTCTACTCTCTTGCATTTAAATGAAATAGTTCTACTACAAAAGAAAGAGAAATTTTAGTTTATTTGTAGTTTACTATATAAATCTTTTTTTACATTTTATAGAAAAGAAAGTAAATATACCTGTGCGTGTGTGTATATATATATATTATATTGTATATATCATATGGATTTAAAAGAATAGAAGTTATTTAAAAAAAATGATATCAAATATTTTATACAGGGTTGAAACCCTAGCTATGACCGAATGGCCAAATGTTACAGAGGATGGGTGGCGGCCTTGGCTGTAGCCATTGATGTTTTTGCAGTAGAAAAGGGGGGGATGGTCCCCCCCGTCCACCCTCCACCATTCGGTGTTGGGTGGGTGGGGAGGCCACCCACCCCCTGTGCTTTGTCTTTGGTGCCCAATGCCATATGCAAACAACAATTGTGTTCCTTCCGCCCACGACCCCTCCTTAGATGCATTTCATCTGTGTTGTCTTCAACGACCGCCATCATTACTCATAACCGCAACACACACACACATATATACACTCTCTATAGTATACACAGTTGTAAATCAAACAAAAATAAATATTTAATTACTTTTGGGGTTTTTCAGTATTCTTTTACAAGGTAAGTATATATATATGTCATACAAAATAGATAAATGAAATAACCATTGTGTATACCTCCATTGTAGTGAGCATCCATGGCTGTCTTGTGTAGCATGCATCAACAAAATGGAACAACAAGATAGAGAAAACAAAGAGAAGAGAAAATGAAATAGGGTTAGGGCTTTTTAGAGAAAATGAAATAGGGTTAGGGCTTTTTAGAAAGAAAATTTTAGAAAACAAAAAGATAAATGAGATTAGGGTTATGAAAAAAACAAAAAAAATTATAATAATGGTAAAAGCTTTTGAGGGTTTAGGGTGCATAAGAAAATAAATATATCGGGGATTTTTGTGTGCATGGGAATATTTTTATTTCCTTCTTCATATTCCCTATTTTTCATTCCTTTTACTACATTAATTTTAATGTGTGGAGAATATTTTTTTAGTGGGCTTTATGACTTCTATTTTTTTGAAAACTTAGATTTTTGCCTTTATTTTTATTTAAGTTAGTGGATTAGATTTTAACTTAGGCTTTTTAATTTTTTTTTGTGGGCTTTTTAGAGGGATTTTTTAATAATGGAAATAATTATTTTTGGGGTAAATGAGTTACACATGAGTTTTTTTATTTATTTCCATTTCTCACCCCACTTTTGTCTTTTAAATGTTGGGAAAAAAAACAATATAATGGATTTTATGACTTTGAGTTTTAAGTTTAATGTTTATCTCTTAAAAATCTAATTTGCTTTATTCCTTTGTTTTCTTTAATTTATTTATTAAAATAGTGGGATTAATTTTTATCTAGGCTTTTAAATTAATTTTAGTGGAATATTTCAAAGGGGTTTTAGAGGTGAGCAATAATGTTAGGAGTTTTATTTAATTTAAATCCATTTTATTGCCTCATTTAAATGCTTTTTGTTTTATTGGGATAAGTGGGTTTAAATTATTTAAATTAAATCATTTTATTTCCTTATTTAATTGTTTTTTGATTTGTTGGGTTAAGTGGGAAATAATGTTAGAAAATTATTTAATTTACCTTTTTAAATTTATTTTGAGCTAGAGTTTAGCTTTAAGGGGATTTTTAATTAATTGTCGACTTTAGAGATTGCGAGTAATTTACTTTTTAAATTCTATCACCTTGGCTAGATAAGGAATGTTGAAGTAAATTAGGTTTAGGAATATACTTATCTTTAAATTATTTTCTTTTGAATGGTTTTAGCTAGGGGATAATTTTAAATTATTCCCATTCATAATGAAGTGGCGTTATGCTGCCAAATTTTTCCAGGGTTTAGGAAAGGACAATTAAGTGATTTATTTATTCGTTAATTTATCACTTTTATTGTTATTGAGCATTTGATTTATGACTTGGATGAAATTAATTAATCTCCTTTTGTTATAGTTCTTAGGGTTGGATTTTGACACATGTCAAAATCCCATCTCTTCACCTAGGTTAAACTAGGGTTAGTTCTTGGTTGGGGACTCTACCCTCTTAGCAACGCTTTCCATGTCACACAACCCCCTTAGTAGACTCTCATCTCATAGGGGTTGTGAAAAGTGTTTGCATTACTCCGACATTCAAATGACTTGTTATGCCTTTGTGCGCATGTCACCGAGTATGCTGATGTGTGCGAGGGGGTTTTTAGTGACGAGTGGAAAAGTTTTTGTTTTTTCGTGTCATGACCACATGACAAATGTGGTAATGACATGTGTGTTGCATGTTGTGACCACATGGGAAATGTGGGCATGACAGTAAGACAAGTAGATTCTGTTGTGTTCTCGGATGGATTTCCTCTATCTCGTCGAGGATTGCCCTCACCTACTCCCCTCTTAATCTTGGGCACATTCGTGAGCCGAGACAAGAGATAGGCGTATGTGAGCTAACCTTGACTAGACCTAGGGTTTGACTTAGGGTTTGATTGACCTAAGGTTTGATTGTGAGTTGACCTTGTTTGACCTTGTGACAGAATCAAGGGTTTTGATGAAATGGTTGACTATGGTTGACCTTGTGATAGAATCAAGGGTTTGCAATTTTTCTAAGTGCCTAATGTTTTTGTTCTTTTTTTGGGTTTTTATGAATGCAATACTATATGAAATGCAAAACTTTTTTTTATGCTTTTTTTTAATATTTTTTGAAATAAAGATGCCTTTTAATCTAGGAATCAAAGAATGAACAGAAGCTACAATGAATTTAACTAATGCAATTTTAACTATGTTTTTTTGGGTTTTTCCAAATATTTGGAATGATTTAATCTAAGAAAGGAAATTGCATGTAAATGAATTAAACTATGAAAGCAAATTACTCTTAAGAATGCAAGATCTAACTATCCTATCAAGGAAAAAGCAATAAGATTACTGATCCCAAGAGCAATTTTAGTTATCTAATTACTACCAATTGACAGAAAGCATAGAGGAACCAGAAATAAAGAAGACTTGTGGGCCTCCACTACCCTTAGATTTCCTTGTGTGGCAACCTCGTATCCTCTTGTAGTAGCGGGGAATCCTCTTAGCGAAAAAATGACAAAAGAAATGAAAGAAGCTTTAGAAGCTTTGTAAAGAGAGCTCGATGAGAGCTATTGATGAGCATGATGGTTTGATTTGAGCAGCATATGGACACGTGATGAGCTTTATGTGAAATCTTGATGAGCAACAAATAAAACAAAAGACTCTTATGTCGTATATGAGCATGAGAATACTGAATGTGGAGAGCCATAACTTGCAAGAGTTGTGTGCACAAATGAAATTGCCTCTCTTTGTGCTTGAGGGAGAGAGGTATTTATAGGTTAAAAGAAGGGATGAGAGGTGAGGAAGAAGGAGAGTTAAATGAATTTGATTGGAGAGTTAACACAGAGGATTCAAGAGTGATCTGGGCTAAAATTAGAGTGATCTACCCAGTAAAAGCTTATCACTCAAGAAGAAGTGAAGAAGAAAGAGTGCATGGGAATGCATGAGTTTTTATTTTTAGATGAAATAGATCTAATTATGAATGTGTGGGTGCATGAAATAGTTAACTCCATATTAGGCTAAAAAATCCATGCAAATAGAAAGAAAAATGGTTGAAAATAAAGCTCTTTCGAGTTAGAAACTCAAGTTTTTTCACAGCTAGAAATGTGACAGGGTCGCCCAGGGGGCAACCCTAAAGGGAAGGCACCTGGGTTAGTCTGCATGGTGGGAGATGGAAGAGGAGGAGAAAAGAAGGGGTTCTACCTCCGAAAATAGGCCAGTCATATGTAAGAATCTAAATCTCCACTTGCAAAGTAGGATCTCCTAGCAAGAGATCTAGCAATAATAGGGGGAGATTTGGATTGGTTGAGTGAAATTGAAAACTAAAAGTGGGAGATGGATAGGGGGGACCTCTAGAAAGATTCTAGGGGATGGAGAAGATGAAAAACATTGGGGAAAGGTGAAAACTCACCTACAAGGTGTATGCAAGGCTTAGGAATAGGGTTGCAAGCTCAGAAAATGCAAATCGACAAGTGTCAAAAAGTGTCGACAACAAAGAGAGAAAGAGAGAAAATGATAAAGGGGAAACAACACAAGATGAAAGAAATGATATGTCACCAAGAGGATTGCTGCTGAAAGGATGTTATTTCATGCTTACATGTACGTGACAAGGATTATATATCATCATAGGGGTCCTCGTGTAGGTTGTGCATGATTTTTATGCTTACAATACTTGTCACCAGGTATTCCCTGATGTCTTGCATCCTGTCACCATTGACATTGACATTCCACCACCTTCACCAAGCATAAGCATGGACCTTATCCATATAAACCCTTCCAAATGCTTAAGTACCCGTCAAGTCTGTGAGATTCTTCTCTTTCTTCTTCTCTCGTGAATGATAGCTCTCATGATCCCACTGTTAGCACTTTTGTATCACCTCTTGTGATTTATTCTAACAGTGATTCGGAAGACACCCTCGAACTACTAAAAAATATTTTAGAGTTGTCCTTTATTTTCACAAAATCAATAGACTTGGCCTCTAGGGGCATGTGTGAGGATCCTTCTATAGTGATTGATTCGGCATGTCATGAACCTGGCGCCACTCCTTGTACTACACTTGTTGTAGTCCCTCTAGCATCTTGTCCACCATCTCTTTATGATTAGCAAGATTGGGAGGAGGATGATTTGTTATAGTCTGAATCACAAGAGTAGTACCCTTGTCATATGTGTGATATGCTTGTATGTAATGTTATCCACATATGTGCTGCCTAGCATGTATTGTGTTTGTTAGTTCTCTTTGGATGACCCTTAACACTCTCATTGGTGCAAGGATACAAAGGGAATGAATTTGTTGCGAAATTCTTCCCTATGTATCTTCATTCTTCTAGTTGACATAAATGTGATTGTATGCATTTTGGGGACAATATAAAGTGATTGGATGATTTAACATTCTTTCCTTTGTTGATCTGAAGTTTTATTTTCTTTTTATTTCATTTGACATTTTTTCCTCTGGCCTCATAGTTCTACTGGCTAGCTAATGTTGATAGTTCCTAAAATGAGTGTCCCTTTATAAAACCATTCATATAATTTATCTCCAATCGAGTAGATATCTTAGTGCTATTGTATGATGTTACTTTATGCTTGGCATTGTGCCTAGGGGTAACCCCTTGTCGCGTTGTAGCTTTTGGAAATATATCCTTTGGGTATCTACTTTTGGAAAGCTCTCGTGCCTATTTTGCATGTATTGCTCTCTCTACCTTCAAGAAAATTTCTCTCTATAATGGTGTTAGCAATTACTTTAAGGTGGGGGCATACAGTCTTCTATACAATTCACTTTTCTCACACACTATGTGATTGGTCTTGCTATCGCAACACCTTTTGATCATCTTTGTAGCACTTTACCAGAGTTACCCAGCAAACAACATGCTTTTCTCAGCCTGTAATCTCTGATATTGTTGACATGAAGATCACCTAGTAAATCTACGGATCTTACTAGCCTGTGATGCTTTCATTTTGCTACTATTGACATGGAACTCACCTATTAAATCTGTGGATCTTACTAGCCTATGATGTTTTCATTTTGCCATGCATTCACGACCACCTAGTAAACAACATATTTTAATAGCCTATGGCTCATGATGTGTGTTTTTGGTTTGATTCCTAGCATAACGTAGCTTGCTAACCTGATAATCAGACCTTGCATGCTCTTGTTTTCTATGTATGCTCCATGTATGTTCAGATTTGATCATATTATTTGACTAACCATAGTTGTTATGGAATATAATATTTGGTCTCATCTTGTGTTTCTTATGTTTTTAAATACATGTTATATGTACATGTGTAACCTATGTTTTGTGTCTTATGTGTGTGTAACCTCTTTTCTAAGCATTTGTAGACTCATAGAATCCTTATCTTGGGGTCTATCACATCTCTCAACTTAGTGTCATTCTACTTCTTTGATGTTTAGTGAAGACATATGTCTTCTCTATACTTTAATGTGCATATGAATGTAAGCTCATACTCTCACTAAAGTGGGGACTAAATGTAGTGTCTGAAATTGTTATCACTCACAATTTCACACTAGGTCTAGCACCCCTTTTCATGTGTATGTGTATCTTCATTCATGAAGTGCCCTTTTTGGGACTTGAATAAGAAATAATATTGAATTACTTATTTTCTGAGTTTTCAGGGGCTAAATTAGCTGGGACTAGAGTTCCCATTGCCTGGGTCTAGCCTTTTTACCCTGAACAAAGTTTAAATTTTGAGTGTCAGCCTTGTTACATCAGGTGGTACACCTCTTGTCAGCCTAACATGAACTCTTTTGAAAGTAATTGAGATTCATATATATGTAGATTCATATATATGAAGTGATTATTTGAATGAATACTTGATATATGTTCTGTACACGAAATCTGAAGCTCTATACTTGTGAGTTTTCATTTCAACTATTGCACTAACCCTTGTAGGTATTTGAAGAAGCTTCCTCCCTTCTCCAACATCTCCTAGTTTGCAACTAGTGTTACGACATCAAGTCAAACTAGGGTTTCATGGTGAGTTTGTTCCATTGCATTTGATTATTGTTGTTTCTATCAGTTATTTGCCTCTTCTCACTGAGAGCACACACTCTCTATCACAATTATCTATGCTGTTGTGGAAGTGGGAACACTTACATGGAGGTTTGACTGAGACAAGCCTCTATACAACACCCAAACATTTCCCCCCTTCTTGTATGTATAGATATAGAGCGGAGGATTTCTGATATTGACGAACAAAGGATAGATGAAGGTTACACAGATGAAGATCTTCACACAAAAGTTAATCTACCCTGAAACCTGAAGAATAGGGCACCCAACACCCATGTTCTATCTCAATAACCTCTACTTTTGGTGATAGGTTCCTCTTTGTTTTCTCTACTCTACTTCTGTTTCTTGATTTATGTTATTGTAATTTGTACTGTCACTCAATTTTTTCATTAGGTCTTCTTATTTGCATAGTTTAGTTGATATATTTAGCATCAATCCATAATCATAGCAACAAAGGAACAAAGTCCCCACCAGCCTATAACTAGCTCTTCTCTAGGGACAATAGCCAAGTCTATAGCCCTTGATGGATTGTGTTCCAATGTTATGTGAGGAGAGATTGATCTAATTGCTTCATTGTTGATTAAGATCCTCTTTTCCCACATCACACCATTACACCATGACACCTTGTGTCATTCACACTTTATTGTTAGAATAGTACAATGGTATTATTATATTATTTAAAATAAAGAGGAAACTGTCAATGAATGATGACAAGATGTCAATGTAGCTTTTATTTTAAAAATTACCATGAATCAAAGATGAACATTATAAATTTTTAAAACATTATTAGTCATTGTATGCATGAATAAATTATTCATAAATATGACTATCATCTTTTACAAATTATAATATCAATTAACTATCAAAATGACATTTATCTTCAAAATATGATTGAAACACGTGTACATGTGCTTGTGCACACACACGCGCACACACACACACACACATGCATACACATAGGAACTCACACATTCACATGCACATATTAAATGCTACATGTTTTACTTGAATTATATAAAAATAATAAGGATGTATTTTCCAATGGTATATTCTTACATTAGTACTTGTTTTTTCTTTTCACATAGAAACACATCTAGTTCTCATTCATACATAAGACTTAAAAAAACTACTAGAACCATCTTAGAAATTTCTTTCAATAGAATTAAATTATCACAACATAGTATACAACTTATCTTAGACTCAAAAATTCTAAATTACTCTATTGAACTAGACTACGTGAGAGATAGCATTGCAAACAAATAAAAAGATATGGAAGTTGTGATAGGTAAAAAATCAGGTTAATAAGATCAAGCATAGCCATAAAAAACCTAACCCTACCATCATCAAAGAATCTAATCCAAATGAAATCAAAAGCATGCCATTCAAGAACAATATCACCTAGATTGTATGATTCCTTGTTTATGATGTGGATTGCTTCTTCAACAATGAACAATTATGAAGATAAAAGTTGCCATGATGGATGGATGATAAAGCTAATATGCTAGATGAATGATAAAGTGCTCAATATGCTTAAGATGATAATGTAGACACTATATGAGTACTGGATCGATGTAGTATGGAATGAGAGGATGTTTATATAAAACTCAACCAAAATCAATCAATGGTGGAGATTTGGTGGCTATGTGAATGGCTAGGATTAAAAGATGATAATAGATGAATGTGAAGATGACAAGTGGAGGGAAGATAAGGCTTATGTGTGACTGTGTACATAAAAAGTACTACATGTGAAAAATATTAAATAAAAGATGTAGTACCACACATGTCGACTTATTAAATAAATGATAAGAGGAATTAATTAAATAAATACAATTTATTTAATTAATTGGAAAGTGGGTTTATAAATGGAATTTTAATTAAATAAATAAGATTTATTTAATTAAAATATACAGAATGAAGATAATTAAATAATTAAAGATTGTTTAATTATAGCTTAGAGGAAATAGCTAATGAATTAATTAATTAAATATAAATTTATTTAATTAATAGAAGAAATAGATGTGATAGGGATATTGCTTAAGTGTGTTAGACAAATGCAGATGGTAGATAATGTGATATTTGAATGTTAATGATAATTAGGTCAATTTTGGGTGTCTACATTTTGCCCCTCTTTGAGACAATGTTCGTTAGAGCATTGTATCAAAGAAGATACGATAATTCGCTTGATAAACAAAGTTATGCCCCAGTGTAACTGGTAGGTGATGCCCCCTTAAGAGGTAAGCTAGGCTAACTAGGAAGGGTTGGATTGGCTAGGGATAAGAGGAAAAGCTAGGAAACAAGGTTGACACGAAGAAAAAAGGGGTTGGGTGGGAGAAGAATGGGATGATACAGAAGAAAATAGGCTTTGGCATAGAAGAATTAAGGTTTGGACATGGGCTATAAGTAGGGCCTTCAAGGGCAAATAACCTCATTTGTGTTCAGAAATCTAGAGAGATCCAAAACTCCTTAGAGTAGTTGTGTGATGAGAGTTGGAGAGCTATCAGGATGGTGATTCCATGTAGAGATCATCGTACTAAGCGAGTTAGGACACATGGATGACCAGAGGGGGCAAGCGCATTGGTATGTATCGAAACTTTTACTAAAAGCATGATTTTGATAGGCTAGAAGCGTCATAAATGCACACACGTCACCAGAAGTGACTAGGTTTTAGGATAGGTAGTTCAGGTTGCTTAGGAAGAAAAATAGGTTGCTTAAAGTAGTTGAGGTCACTTATAGGTGTGGCTTGGTCATGTATGGGAAAACAAGTCGCTTCCAGTCAGCTAGACAAATATAGGAAAAATGTGCATATGGATAAAATCAAGTCGCTTATAAACTAAAAGTAGGCCTGTTGCAAGTATGAGGTTAATCAATGTTGTCATTGATGTCAACATACTCATATTGCATTGATAAGAAGGATTGGACGAGCTGTGTGCTGAGGATATTGAGAAAATTAGTCTCAATCAGGAACAGTGAAGAATAGTGATAAGAAGAAGGCAAAAGTACTCAATTGGTTGCGAATCAGAGGATACGGATTAAAGGGTTTGTAGATATGCATCTTGAGATGTTCCAGTTAAGATTATAGAGGTCTGCATAAAGATCTGAAGAAGTTATGGTTGTTTGTGTGGAACCGGTTCCGGCAGGCATTCAGAGGTGACAGAGGGTCACAGAAAGGTCCGGTGAGATCCGGAATTGTATTATCTCACTCTGCGGATTGGAGAGAGTGTTTAAGAGGTCAGTATGAAGTGAAAAATAGATTAGTGAATGAATTGGAGGTCCGGAAGCACCTTTCTCATTATGACAGTGATGACAGACTGTGTTCTTGAAGTTCTAGATGAAGAAGAGAAGAATTCTGGTAAGATGATGAAGTGCGGATGTTATTGTTGATTTAGGGAAGGTTATGATGATCGTTGGATCATGTTCAGTTCATGTTGGCAGTCTGCATTGAAGTTAGAGTTTGGATTTAATGTATTGACCACCGATTGTTGGTGTTCTTCCGGAGACAGGCCAACTGGATGTATTACACACCTTGCGAATGATCTTGTAGATGATTACCGACTTAGATGATTATTCCTAAGTCAATGCCTTGTATAAATAAGGGTTTGTGAATTCATTTTGTAGTGTGCCTTGTGGTGATGAGTGTGATATAGTGAAGAGAAGTGCGAAAGGCAGAGCAGGAGCTTATGGGCGTAAACAGAACTGATTCAGACATGGTAATGATGTCATTCTCTAGTTCAAGATTGTGATTCTTATCACTTTGTAGATAGTGTGTCTCTTTGTAGGTAGTGTGCCTCTTGTGAGCAGTGTGCTCGGGCAGTGAGCCCTAATTGGCATGTGCCATCTTTTCTTATTCTTTTGACAGAGAATAATCCTTGGGTTAATCACCCCGTGGTTTTTCCCTTAACTGGGTTTTCCACGTCAAAATCTTGGTGTCTCATGTGTTGATATTTATCTACTCTGATGTTTATGCCTTATGCTTTCATGATTGATTAGTTGCTATGCTAATGAATGATAAAGTGAATCTGAATGGTTGAGTTGGAAGAAAGATTAGATAACTGATTCACCCCCCTCTCAATTATCAACAATTGGTATCAGAGCCAAGTTCCTCTAAAAGGAGCTTAACCGCTTGAGGAGATCCAGGATGTTGTCATACAAGAAGGATAGTTTGAAATTTGATGGAACCAACTTCACTCTTTGGAAAGGCCGCATGAAATGTCACTTGGAGTGTATGGGAAAGGTGTACTTGTCCATGGTTGAAAAAGCATACAAACCTCCATAGGGTGGTCCGACAACTCTTAATGAAATCACAGACGCTGAAAACAATCTATGGACTAAAGATGCTCTTCTAAGTGCATTGACTGACTCAGAACTCTCAAATGTTATTGATCTACCCACTGCCTATGAGATTTGGGTTAAACTGGAACTTCTACATGAAGGAGATGAGTTTGTTAAGAGTGCAAGGTTACAAAGTCTCAAAGGAAAATTTGAAAGATTGAAGATGAGAGATGATGAAAATATAACTACTTTTATGCCAAGAGTAAATGAGCTGGCATGTGGAATCAGGAATGCTGGTGGAGTTCTGGATGAAAATGAGATTGTTTGCAAAATTCTCAGATCCCTTCCTGCTACCTACAAGATCAAGGTTGCTGCCATTGATGAATTCAGAGCCCATACAACTGTCACAAGAGAGCAATTGGCTAGCAAATTGGCTGCATTTGAAATGACTGAGTTTGGAAAGGTTTTACACATATATAGGTTTAGCTCACTTGCAAAGAAAAGATGCTCGCTTATAGAATAGGGATCTCTTAGGGGCAAAAAGTATGCACATATAGACATGTAACTCGCACTTGGTCAATAAGTAATCGCATAGGAACATTAGGTCGCATGTAGGCGAGAAATAAGCGTATGTAGGAAAATAGGTCACTTGCGATCAAAAGATAGGCACATATAGAAAAAAGAGTTTCTTGCAGTAGATAGAAGCAGGTCTAGCAAGAAACACTCTAGTTTTGTATCAGTTGTATGTAGTGCAAGAGACTGACATGATGAGTGAAATGATGCAGGATGTACTACCACCTTTGTTATCATGAGAGCCACATCCTAAGGATTTGCGGTTGGTAAGATTGCTGGATGTAAAGGAGTGGCTAGTGTTAGAGATCCTCAGATTAGAGCATGTGTCTAGATTGGAGCTGGTACAGGCACATTGAGGATTGATGACGGTGATGGTGAAGTGATGGATGGGCTAGCATAGTTCTTTCTTGTTGCCGACGGGAGAGGCTACGATCACACTAGAGGATGTGTTCTAGATTTTGCATGTTCCTATTGATGGGGACCGAGTAGATTATGATCTTAAAGTGGGTCCAGCTGCATTCAGGAGATTATTCGAGACACCAAACATTGGGATGGAGGGCTCAGAGATTCCTATGGCAAGGATGGAGGAGCTATGTGATAGGTTGCAGCTGGTGGTAGTAGCTATTATCAGATGGCTAGTCAGAGACAGGCAAGCGAGAGGATTTCTAGTAGGATGGGGGATAGTGATGGAGGGGATGTTTTCCTATGAGACGAGATATGCATGGGCAGAGTGTGTTCTTGGATAGCTCTATCATTTCCTACATGATTACGCATATATGTTCGGGGCTAGTATGTCTGCAGGAGTTACAATTTTGCATGTGTGAGCATATGAGCATATTCTAGTGACGAGGCTAGATGGATGGGTCGTTAGAGTAGCAGGAGAGCCTTATACTAGGATGTATAAAGGAGCATTGACATACCAACAATGCAGAGGATGAGTGTACTGGTAGAGGATGTTAGATGAGGTAGATAGATTTATATGGAGGCCATGGCTAGGATGTGAGAGATGGGATGAGGAGGATATTGAGCTTGTCTATGCTAGGTAGGCAAGACTGACGTGGCTGACGCGGGTTGGAGAGATAGAAGAGATAGGGATGGAGAGACCAGTTAGGAGGAGGTGATGATGAGCTCCACCAACACAGGCTATTGTACCGGCAGCTCCAGGGATACAGGTGCAGGGATAGCCTCAGATACTTGCATAGCCTCAGGGATAGATATTAGGAGGTGATGATGTTGGGATTCAGCAGCTGCAGAGGAGGATTAGAGAGGAGAGGAGATGGAGACAGCAGGCTCAGATGAGGTTGAGGAGAGTGGAGTTGGATAGACACCAAGCAGTGATTGGCTTATGACATGCTAGAGCTTAGGCTCATACATACTAGGCTCAGTTATAGGCTAGAGTATAGGCTAGGGATGGGCAGGATGACAGTGCACTTGCTAGGGTGACAGGAGAGAGAGAGAGAGATACAACTAGGCAGGGTGAACAAATGATGAGATTAGAGTGAGATACTTCCATACAACAGATGCAAGTGATGAGGGCTGAGAGAGATGGTTTACGGATAGAGAGGGATACAATTGTGCAACAACTATATGGGATGACCGGCAAGTGGGATAGAGCAGTGGCTGCATTGGGTACAGATGGGGCTACGATGTCTTTAGCCACACAGTTGACACATGTACAGGGAGAGCTGTAGAGAGTACATGGTGAGGCAGAGTATTATAGAGGCTTGTACTATGGGGCTATGCCAGCAGAGTAGAGGTAGCCTAGCTTCAAGTTCATGGAGGACAGGTGGATCTCAATTTGTAGCATCAGTGATGGGGCCACAAAGAGATAGGGGGATAGGTGCAGGACCTAGTGGTGGCGGTCAGGGTGAGGGAGCTGCCAGTAGTCACTAGGGCTACATTGTTTATGTATATTATTGTATCATGATGAGGCCTAGAGCCGATTGTACATACATTCTTGATGGCTCAGCTTGATATGTAGACACTCGTATATTGACACATGTATATATATGATGGCATGTTGGTTATCTACATGATGTTGTAATGGATGCACTGCTAGTATTATGATGATTATGCAATGTTGTATTTGTATTTTTCATGGGTTATGTATGGATGTTCATGCAAATGATATGAATATACAAATGGAAATAATGGAAATGTATTATGTTAATGTAAATGTGTAAATGGTAATGATATAATATGTGATGGACCTATGTATGCCTAACACACTTGTTTTGCAGGATAAGAGATGTGGAAAACGATGATGGAGGCAGATGATTGATCTTGGTTGAGGACTATATAGGCAGATAATAAGATGAAAAATGGTGTGATGGCCAGCTTTAAAAGTAATTGCTTAGAAACAAAAAGAAATGCAATCCTTATGTTTGATATAACATGTGGATGTTATGCACCAAGGTATAGAATACCAATGTGTTGAGATATCCAATGCAAAACTAGCATGCTACAATCTTGTCTAAATGTATGAGGTCAAGATTTTGAGCGACCATACACAAGATATGAATAGTAGCTAGTGTTCTGAGATGGACTTTGAAGCTACAAGCAAATGGTTTGAGCTTATCTTCACTACACATAGTGACACCTTGTTGGTTATATGTATAGAATAGTCTCATGTGCATAAGAGACTGTTTAGCTTCTCAAATGCTAGAGATATTGATATGTAAGATGCTAATACCAACATGTACAAGATACCAATACGCATAGGAAGTGAATAAGATCATCCCACAAACACGACATACGAAAGCAATATGACCATGCCCCATTCCTTACTTCATCACAATGTATCAAGAGATGGTAGATCAAGGAAATCTTGATTAGGCATAGAAAAGGGACAAAAGATAAATCAAAAGATAAAAATAAAAGATACTGTCATCACGCTCTCTTGCCAAATTTAGGTGCTCTTAGATGGATTTAAGATAGGGCCTTGTTAAGAGGAAAGCTACATCCTGTTGAAGGCTAAAGATGTTGATAAAATGCTATAGAAAATGTTGGCTTAAGGCATGTGGACAAATAGCTTTTTGCTTATCCCTGATTGGTTAAAGTGCTTGAGCTTTCAGTATACAGATAGTTTGCTTCCTGCTTGAGCTGATCAAAGAGAAGAAGATGAAGATGAAAGAAGATGAAGAAGATGGGGTGGATCGTCTGTGCTTGAGTACTGGAAACTTCCTTTGTATTCTAGACTGCCTACATACCCTGTATCCATGGGATCAAAGCACATTTACGATGATGATGAGACATGATGAATATGTAGTTCTAGGTTTATTGATGATGTAAGTGATGAAAGATAGAAGAAAGTGAGATGAAAGATTAGAGGATGATCAGAAGAAAGATGAAAGATGGATGATGAAAAGGGAGGCTATCATCTTTGCCTGAATTAGAGTGCTTCCTTTGCATCTCAAATTGCCTACATACCTTGTATCCACGGGATCAAGGATTTAACGATAGAGTTGGTGATGTAGTTCTTGCTTATTGCGCTGATGAGTGATGTTGAAAGAATCAACTTTATTGCTTGGATTTTTGTGTTGGTGATGTTTTGATGTTTTTTGATGTTGTTTGATCTTGAATTGATTCTGAAGATATGAATCTTGGTTGCAAATGTTTGCCATGTTTGACATTGGATAAGCACTATGTTTGAAATTGAAAGTTTGCTGTGTTGTGAGCTAAGGTATTCGCTGTGTTATGAGCTAGAGCTAGTGGTATCCACTTCCAAATAAAGCTTAACAAGTGCCCCCAATGTGAGATGAGGTTTATTGTGGGGAAACGACAATGGATGGCGTGTGCGGATAAGATGCTAAGGTGCCAAAAAGATATAGTTATCGCAACAATGTCCAAAGTATGATAGCTAGCATTGATAGAGGCAAAGATGAAAAAGCTGTTTATTACAATGAAATATGGATTATGATATGGATTATGTAGGATAAGATGGAGAAGTATGCTAGGAAGAGTGGTGATCAAATAAACTAAGTAGATGATGGGAGCTGGTCACTACACATAGCACCTGTTTGCCAGGTTTTCACTATGCTACTTATCCAAGGTGCCTGTTTACTAGGTTTTCACTAGAGGATGGAATATTTATCTTATACTATTATTTTTTTTATTATCCAAAGTTCCACAAAGTGGTTTTCACTATTGGATGGATTTTTTTTTTAATTTTTTGATTTTTTTTTAGGATAGCTGAGATTCATGGATAAAACTTCTTGAGATGGATGCTGTTGACTGGTTCATCCAATGGAATGCCTTCAGGTGTTGAGAGAGTGTATGCACCTAATCCATAAACTATTGTGATGATAAAAGGACCAAGCCAATTTGGTTCAAACTTGCCCTATTTCTCACGATGTTGCTGATTCCTTGGATTCTCTTTAAGGGCAAGATCTCCAACTTGAAATATGCGTTCTCTAATTTTTTGTTGTAGCTGTGGCATAGACAGTTTTAATAGATTTGGAGATGGTTGAGTGTTGTAAGGCACCGTTCATTTAGTAGCTAAAGATCATGGAGTCTGGATACTCGATATTCTTCCTCTGAGATGGTATGTTGTAGAGATACTCGTAGTGAGGGAATCTCGACCTCAATATGTAAGACAACTTTAGTGCCATATACAAGAGCATAAGGTGTAGTTCCAGTGGGTGTTCTGATACTTGTTCTATACGCCCATAATGCAGGATGAAGTTGTAAATGCCAATCATGACCAGCTTCATTGACTGTCTTTTTGAGAATCTTGATGATTGGTTTGTTAGAAGCCTCAGCTTGGCCATTGCTCTGAGGATACTAAGGGGTAGAGAATCAATGTTGGATATGGAACTTGTTGCAAAGATCTCTAACCTCTTGGTTTTTGAAGGGACGACCATTATCAGTGACAATAGCTTGAGGAATTCCATAGCGGCAAATGATATAGTGTAGGATGAACTTGGATATTTGCTTGCTAGTAATATAAGTCATTGGTATGGCTTCCACCCACTTTGTGAAATATTCAGTGGCGGTGATAATGAACTTATGACCATTTGATGAAGTAGGATGGATTTTACCTATGAGATCAAGTCCCCACCACGAGAAGGGCCATGTAGTAGTGATAGGCTGAAGCTCATGTGCTGGTGCATGTATTAAATCTCCATGTTTCTGACATTGTAGACATCTCTTCGCGAATTGTTGTGCATCTTTTTCCATGGTTGGCCAATAGTATCTAGCTCATAGAAGTTTCTTAACAAGGCCAAGGCCAGTAGAATGCAAGCTGTAGACACCTTCGTGTACATCACGTAAGGCTATTTTTGCTTCCTCAGAATCAAGACATCTAAGAAGGATACCATCAAGACTCCGGTGATAAAGGGTGTCTCCCAAGATAGTGTAACGAGAGGCTCGATGGATAAAGGTTTTGCGTTGGGTGTTAGATAGTTGGAATTGAAACGTTTGATTACAGAGGTAGTCATATAAGTCCTTGTACCATGGTGAATTGGGACCAACAATTTCACATATAAGCTGAGACTACGGTACTTCAAATGCTGGAATCAGAAGCTATCAAACTAGAAACTCACATTTATTTGTATTAGATGGCATGTCTTGAAGGGATCCAATCAAAGCTATGGCATCTACTGCTCTATTTTGTAGCCTTGGGATTTGTTCAAAGGTGATATTGTCAAAGGACTTCTTAAAATCATCAACCATTACCTTGTATGGAAGAAGCTTCTCATCTTTTGTTTGATTTATCTAAGACTTGTTTGATAACTAGTTGAGAATCGCCAAAGCGTAATCTTGTGATTAAAGCTTCATACTTTGCTATGTTATTGGTACATGGAAATGTAATTCTGTTTGATTTGGGTATGAAATCTCCTTGAGGGGTAACAAACAATATCCCTACTCCTGATCCATGTTGTGTGTAAGATCCATCAAAATATAGCTGCCACAATGTTGGTGAAGTTAAATTGAACAATCCTTCATTAGGGAATTTTGGATATATTGGATGAATATCTGTGATGGGTGTTGTAGCTAATTGATTAGTGATGACCTGTCCTTTTATGGCTTTTCGATCCACATATTGTATGTCAAATTCACTTAAGATCATAACCCATTTTGCTAATCTTCCTGTGAGGATTGCTTTGGAGAGAAGATATTTGAGTGGATCAACATTAGATATGAGCTTTGTTGTTTGGTTCAACATATAATGTCACAACTTTTGGGAAGCAAACACTAATTCTAAACATGCTTTTTCCATAGATGAATAATTAAGTTCATATCCCACAAGAGTTCTGCTGATGTAGTAGATGGCTTGTTCTTTCCCTGAATCATCATGTTGAGCTAGAAGAGCACCCAATGCAACTGTTGTTGATGATATGTAGAGCAATAATAGGTGATCAAGTACAAGAGGTACTAACATAGGATGTGTTTCTAGATATTCCTTTATTTTGTCAAAGGCCCATTGACACTTTTCATTCCACTTGAAAGGTTCACCCTTACAAAGAAGATGTTGGAAAGGATGACATTTGTCTGCTAGTTGTGATATAAATCTGTGGATGGACTATAACCTTCCTTGTAGACTACGAAGCTACTTGAGATTTGTTGGTGGAGGCATTTCCATGATAGATTTTACTTTAGTTGGGTCCACTTCTATCCCTAGTCGAGACACAATGTATCCCAATAGTTTTCCAGATGTTACACCAAATACACATTTCTTTGGGTTTAGTCTAACTTGATACTTCTCCAATAGATCAAAGATTTGTGTTAATACCTGTAGATGTCCTTCTCTTGTCTTAGATTTTCCTAGGATATCATCAACATAGTCTTCCATGATAGTGTGAAAAAGGTCATGGAAAATAACTGTCATGGCTCATTGATAAGTAGCTCCAGTGTTCTTGAGACCAAAAGGCATTACAACCCAACAATATGTGCCCCATGGACAAATGAATGATGTTTTATCTTGATCTTCCTCTGCTATTCTAATTTGGTTATATCCTGAAAATCCATCCATCAAAGATAGCATTTCATGTCTAGTTGTGAGATCTACAATATTGTCTATGCTTGGTAATGGAAAGTCATCCTTAGGACATGCTTTATTAAGATCTCTAAAATCTATGCAACAGTGAACTCGTCTATCAAGTTTTGGTACAATACCAAGTTTGAAACCCACTCTAGATAATCAATAGGATTTATGAACTTTTCTTCTAACAGCTTCTGAATCTCTGCCTTGACCAATAGAGCTACTTGCAGATGCATTTTGTGCAATTTTTGTTTGATAGGTTTTGCTTTAGGAGATACTGCTAGATGATGTACCACAAGTGATGGATCTAGACCTGGCATGTCAGCGTAAGTCCATGCCAAATTTATAGTTCTTTTTATAAAAAATGTTGTGAAGTCTCTTCTTTCTTGCTCTGATAGTGATGCTGCCAAAAAAGTGATCTTTGGATTCTGCTCTGTACCCAAGTTCATGTCTTGTGATTGTTCAACTAGCACTGTTGATTTCTCCGGATAGCCAGTGGCAACAGGAAGATCAAATCCCCCATCGTCAGGCACCTCATAGAGGTTTTCACCTTCAGATATGTCCTTTATTTTTACTTTTTCATGGTTAAGAGGTGCCTTTTAGTTTTCACCTAGTGACCTATTTTGTTTGATTTTGTTTATTTCACTTTTGTGATTGAAGGATTTGATACTTTTGCCAAAATATGCTAGTTTAGGTAGATCTATCATGAAACCTGCTTTGTGATCTCCCAATGGGATGCCTTGTCATAAGCCCATGAATTTTGCGATAGCTTCATCATTCTCAAATGTATCTAATATCAGTGCCCCCTGTTGGTCCCAATTGACGAGGTCAAGATATATGAGTAAAAGGGTAATGGACGAATGGTTATGGCTAGAGGAGGTTGTGGAAATCATGAAGATGGAGCTTTCTTGAAAAAGGTTAGTAATATGAAGGGAGGAGTCATTGATGATATTCAAACTAGAAGTCTCTCCTACCGAGGAAGGTCCAACATCCATATCAGAAATACACTTAATGTCTTTGGAACACAGTACCTCCAGCTGATAGCCAAGGCCTTGCTTATTAAACTTCTTAGACATAACAATGGGTTCAATAGGTGCTTGTTCCTATGATCCCAATCCACCATGTCCTTTGTAGCCCATGTTCTTTATGATGCAAAACCTATTGTTCTATCTCTCCACTTCAAGTTAGACTTGGTCATTCTCATCAAAGAATATCCAAGAGTCGATATCATCGATGTCTTCATCATCTAGGAATCCACCTTTAATGAATACTATGGGTGGGGCTTTGATGATAGTTGTGGAGGAAGGTGACTTGGATGCAGAAGGTTTGCCATGAGATTTGGGAGACAAGGGAAGAGTTCCAACACAACAAGATTCATGCAATGTGTACTCACTAGGGCCATGTTCGGTGTACTTGATACAGAGATTGGAAATAGCTTTGCTAGATGATGGCTTGAGTAGGTTGGATAGATCTACATATGATGAAGATGGATATGCTTCAGTGTTGATAGGAATGCAGTTTGGACTCTGGTATTTAGCTTGAAATGTACGAAAAAATTCAAATGGATTGGGATCAGCATGGATAGTAATCTCAACACCGTTATGTGGAAATTTAAGACATTGATGGTATGTAGAAGGAACTGCTTTAAGGGCATGTATCCATGGATGGCCAAGGATGATGTTATAAGGAAGCTCACTATCAAGGACTTGTGAATGGGTTTCAGTAGTGACTAGCCCAACTTGGATAGGAAAGGAAATAATCCCTTCAGTATCTCTCTTGGCATCATTATATGTTTTGATAGTAATGAACTTGGAGGTGTCAACATCTTTCTTAGAATCCCAATTATTTTATTAATTTCAAGGAACATATATTAAGACCAGCTCCACCATCCACTAAGATTCATTTGATATGACGTTGTTTTACAAGCACTTCAATGTGGAGGGCTTCGTTGTGTGAAGGATGAATGGAGGGCTGAAGATCTTTGTCAGAAAAGGTTAAATGACAAGGGGCTTCAATGCTAGCGACCATAGATTGGAATTCTGTGATATCAATATTGTTAGGCACCGAAGATTCTTGTAAGGCTTTGTCAAGGATAGCTTTGTGAGCAGGGGATATGCGAAGCAATTCAAGAATGGAAATATGCGTAGGTGTTTTGCCAAGGTGATCAAGGATATCATAGCTAGAGGATGGTCGAGGAGGATGGACATATGCTCCTTGAATGGTAAAGTGACCTCTTTGAGTAGTTATAGGGCAGTCAGGTGCTTTGCCTTGGATGGTAATGGTAGAAATGCGAGCATGATGAATGTGACCAATAGTAGATGATTCATAGTTGTATTGAATGGCATTCCTAGCATGAGGGTTACTTGGTTTGTTGTGAGCTAGAAGTGGATTCTTGAAAGCATCTAGATCATAATTTGATGTTGGTTATTGTGTAGGTTGAGTTGTTGAAGGGGTAATTTTGATTAAACCTTGATCGATGCAATCTTGGATAACATGCTTTAAGCACATACAACCTGTATATCGAAAAATTTGGATTTACAAATGGAAATGATCAAACAATTGAAATGCATAACCTAAACCCAAATAATTCAATACCTCAAAGATGTAAGATGAGCTCGATTGATTGATCGCTTTGTTGTGTTGATTGCTCGATTCTGCAGCATAACGTTGATAAGGATGCAAGCTAGATGGATTGAAGATGATGGATGAGGACTTGAGATGAAAATTCAGCAGAGTGAGGTTGCATGAAGAAGAATCCTGAGAAAATCCCTCCCTAATGGCTCAAGAGAGGCTTGTTTTATAGGAAAGGCTTGGTTCCAATGGATGGCTAGGATCAATTAGGGCTTTAGATGAAATGGATGGATAGGATTGATTCGGTTATCCCACTCTTCAAGGGAGTTGTAGTCATTTGACAAGTGTCAAGGAGAATAGGGCTCATGTATGCTTGTGTACATAAAAAGTACTACATATGAAAGATATTAAATAAAAGGCTGTAGTACCATTTATCTTTTTAAATGAAAGAGGCACACATGTCGGCTAAATGATAATATAAATTAATTAAATAAATAAAATTTATTTAATTAATTGGAAAGTCGGCTTATGATGAGAACTTAATTCAAATAAAATATTTGAATTAGTTGGGATATGAGTTGGATATTAATTAAATAAATAATATTTATTTAATTAATTGGATAAGTAGGATAAGGATGGGATTGAATAGAATTTTAATTAAATAAATAAAATTTATTTAATTAATTGGCTAATGGATAAATGAGATTAAGAGTGGGATTTAGGATCGAGTAACATCATTTCAAAGAAGCTATGGTATGGATAGAGGAAAATGATGATGATGATGTAAAGATATGATGATGATGGAAAGATAGGATGATGATGCCCCCTCGAGAGGATATGCGGGTTGGACAAACACGGGTAGGCTCGCGAAAAGAAATAGTTTGGCTACAAAAGAAAGATAAGGGGATAGATAGAAGAAATGAAGGATGTGTTATGCTGCAATGGAAAGTGAGCAACCATGATGTTTGATATAGCACTAGACGTTATGCACCAAGGTATAAGGACCAAGGTGATGTTGAGTCTCGTGCCCCAGCGTAATACAACCTTGTCTGGATACAAGATATGAATATTAGCTGGAAGGGTATTGAGATGATGCAAATGCAAGATAAAATGATAACACACACAAGCAAGCAAGCAAGCATGCACAAATGATTCAAAAACAAACAAGGTATTGCCCTTGTCAAGCTGTAAACCAATGATTAATTATTGATTGTTGATAGTTGAGAGTGTTGTCATTGCGGGGAAAGTTATATCCCTAGATCAACACAAGGTTGTTTGCTGAGTTGGTTGGCTGATTGACTGATTGCTTTGGCTTACAACAAGGCTAGGATCAAGACCATTGATTGCGCTTGGATAATTTGGCTAGATTGATTAGCTTGATTGGTATAGCTTTAGGATGGGCTTGCACTTGGATCATTGTTTGGAATGGTTGGGAGATGATTGAAGATGATTAGATGAAGTGATGATTGGATTGATGTGCTATGATAGATTGATTGGAAGAAGTTGTTTATTGATGATGTATAAGATAGATGATAGAAGAAATGATGAGAGAAGAAAGAGGAAAATCGCTTGTGCCTGAATCTGGGCACTTCCTTCGTACTCCAGACTGCCTACATACCCTATATCCACGGGATCAAGGCACTTAACGATGGAAATGAGATGTAGTTCTGATGTTGTGTTTTATTGATGAGATGATAAAAATGGATTGATATTGATGAAATATTGATGATGTGATGATATGTGGTGGATTGAGCTACTTCTGATTTGCTAAAGTTATTGGATTTGTTTTGATGGCTAGCTTGATGTGCTTTGGTTTGGATGTTTGCTATTGCTGTGTTGATTGTTTTGATGATTGGATTATTTTGATTGATGATAGTGATGGTGTGATGATTAGAGTGTCCACTCAATCTAAGCATAAGCAAGTGTTCTCAGTATGCTCAAAGGATGTAAAACAAACAAGGTATGGCCCTTGTCAAGTCATAAACCAATGATTGATTGTTTCATTGATAATGATAGTAGTGTTGTCATTGCGGGGAAAGCTATATCCCTAGATCAACACAAGGATGTGGGAACGCTATATCCCATTGATGATGATTGATAATGATTGAGTTAGCTCATGACCAGATGAGGATCAAAACCTGTTGATTTGATCGGATAATGTTCCTTGATTGATTAACTTGCTTGATATGGATTAGTGTGACTTGGATTTAAGATCATTGCTTAGAGTGATTTGATTGCTATGATTGGAAGAAGTGATTGATTGAAATGGATGAATGAATGTTATTGATAGGAAGAATTGATGATGATGAGGATGATTTGATTTTGATTGAATGATGATTGGTTTTATTGCTTGGATTTTTTTTTTGGATATTTAATTTTTTTGTGTTTTTGACATATTTTGATTTTTTTGTGTTTTTTGGGAATATTTTGATTTTTTTGTGTTTTTTTTGGGGATATTTTGATTTTTTTGTGTTTTTGAATGTTTTAGAAAACGCCAATAGATTTACAATTTAGGTAGCCTTTGTGCTTGATACCAATGACAAGGGAGAAAACCATGTCTAGGTGAAAGGATGGATGAATGGGATTGGATGGATAGAAGGTTGGGCAACAAGGGATGGAAGGCTCATGCTAAATGGGTCAATAAAGGGATATGCCATAGTGGATGGATCATAAGGGAGTTAGGATGTGATCGTCAAAGGCTATGTTGCATAGGAAGAATAACTTGCCCTAGCCTAGGTGGTAATGCGTAGGATTTTATATGACAAAGTTCATGACCATGGGATGACATGATAGGTTTTACATGACAAGGTGTATGATAGGTGGATAATGATAATATGGATTGATGAGGAAGGTATGAGGTATACCAAGAGATATCCAAAGCATGTTTCAAGATTTTACCCCTATGTCTTCATCAAAATCAAAAGGCAGAAGGATGGATGAATGGATAAATGGGTTCAATAGGATAGGCTTGTTTATGTAATGGCTAAGGATGGTATGATAAGATATGGCAAGATAGGACATGATAAGATGGAAAATTATATAATGGGATAGATAGTTTGGAAATGGATAGGTTGGATGAGACAATGTGCCCCCAAGTGTAAGTGACAGAAGATCAACCTACACATGATGCCTGTTTGCCAGGTTTTCATCATGGTACTTATCCAAGGCGCCTGTTTACCAGGTTTTCACCATTGGACGAAGGGCTTTCTTTTTACTATTTTGATTTTTTCTTCTTTTTTTTCTTTTTCTTTTTTGCTTTTAGATGTGTTGACAATTACACATGGCGCCTGTTTGCCAGGTTTTCACCATCGTAATGGATAGGAGGGACTCAAGTGGCTAGTTCAATGGATGTTGGTAGTCCCATTAGAGATAGATGATGTCTTCGCATGGACCATGTCAAGTGTGCTCATAGATGTTGATAAGGGATTGCATAGATGGGAGATGGATTAGGTAGATAATGGATTATGAAATGGATTATGAAAGGGTAGGCTAGTGGCTTATGGTGTAGATTTATATAGGCTTATGGAATGAAGATGGATGGAAAGTTTATGCCAAAGCATGGACCATAGGGTTAGCATGGAGGAGATATGTAGGATAATGGATAGAAGATGGGGAGATGTAGGCATGTGTGAATGTTTTGGAATGGAAGGGAATCATGACCAACGGCTGCACACACCGTGATAAACATTGAAGCTTTTGATGGGATGGTGGTGTAGGAAGCAATGGAGATGTTTGCTTAGGAGATGGTTGATGAAGTGATTTCGGAACCCACATAGATTTAGTATGTTTAGTGCTTTTGTTTTGCTTGTGGGATTTTTGAAGGGAATGGAAGTTTTGGATGGAAATAGGCTCTTGGATGGATATAGGCGATTGGGATTCTTGAGATGTGGAGGAGGATGCCTCATTTGACTTGCTAGCTATTTGCTTAGGAACCCAAACCATTTTGCTTTTGGGCTTTGCTTTTGGAGGTATGGGCTTGGATAGCTTTGTGAATGTACTTTGCTTTGAATATGGATGATTTAGAGGCTTTTCACATCGATGCCCCAAGGCATGAGGGTCCTTAGGAGTTTTAGTTGGATTTTTAGCTTTATAGATAAAGGCATCCAAATGTTTATTTTGGAATCCCATGGGATGGGTGGAGTGGATGGAATGATTGGAAGCTTTATGTTTAGGCGATGTGTGCTTTTGTTGGCCATGATTAGGGATGTAAGGATACTTATGAACAATAGGTATTTTAGGTGTTGGAAGCAACGGTGGCAAGGTGGATGGAGGGATATTTGGAGTTGGTAAAAGTGGAGGCAAAGTGGATGGTGGAAGGTGTATGGTCACATGCTTTTGACATTTATAGGATGATGGAGATGGAATGGCTACATATGTCTTGGGTATATGATAAGGTTTGCGATGGAAAGTGGTAGATTTAGGATGTATGAAGGGATTACCAACATCTTGGCCTTGTTTACCTTGGGGTGTGTATCCAAAGTCATATGAGCATGGAGGAACTTTGACATGGTTTGGCTCCAAAATAACTTGTTCATAAAGACCTAGGCCTTTGCCTTGGTAGTTCATGTTTTGGAGTATGCGATGGACAATGGGACTAGGTGTGCTGTGAACATTAGACTTGAGTTCTTTATTGGATGGAGAAGATGAAATGGAGGACAATGGTTGTTGTTGTCCTAAGGAAGAACATTCATGGAGGAAGGTCATAAGACCACTAGGACATGATGGTGGATTTGAAATGGGATCGATGGTAGATGTGGAGGGAGGATCATTAGCATTGTGTTCACTAAGATCCAAGTTATTTGTTTGATCTTCTATGCTTACTTGGGGGACAAGTGTCTCATCATGACAAGTGGATGTTTGCTCATTATGGATAGGGCTAAATGGCAGATGACTAGGAGCAATTTGGATGTCTTGCTCATGGATAGATATCGGATTATGGATAGGATCAAGGTACTTTTTAATAGGTTCTTCATCATAGATATCAGATTGATCATGAGATAGATAAAGTTTTGCCAAATGGATCATCATGGTTTTCATGATCTGAGCTAGAACCTTGATCATAACTATGAGCAAAAATAGGATTAAGTGGGCTATAAAAGGGATAAATTTGCTCATGAATGAGGTCATGGTGATAGCTAATAGCTTGAGGGCAACCCATAAGGAGGTCATGGATAGGTGGAACTTAGAGGTGCTTTGATCTTGATTAAGACTAGGGTTCGATATTTCCACATGTTTAAGATTATGCTCTTGACATACCTCTTGACTTTGGATGGAAGTGGAAGGTTCTTGAGTGGACTTGATAGGCTCTTGACTTAGGCTTGTGGTTGGAGACTCTTGAATAGACTTGTTGGCTTGTAGATCACATGATGGGCTTAAAGGGCTAGGCATGTTAATGGAAGGCTCTTGAAGAGGCTCAAGGATATGTGAACCACATGATGAGATTATAGGATTGGACATGACCTTTGGAAGTTCATTGGTAGGCTCACGAATTGGTGTTGGACATAGGGGTAGTCTATTCCTATCTAGTAGCCAATGGATCACATCCTTCGCAAGTGTATGGGTGGATGGGAAATATAATGGATGGATGATAATGGTAGATGGCGTTGGATTAGGATTAGGACGAGGATTAGGTTGAGAGCTAATTGGATTGGATGGATTAGGATTTGGACTAGATGGGGGTGACACATAGGATGGGGATGATGTGGCATGATTTCCCATTATAGGTGGGTACACCTTGTAAACAATTGAGACAAATATTGGGCATTGATTTGTATTATGGCCTTTGGTCCTATGGTATGCACAATAATCATGTTCATCATATGGACTTTCTTCACATGGTTTGACTTTAGGAAGTTCAATGAGTTTTGCTTCAAGCATCCTTTGTAAAACTCTCTCAGCCGCATCCTTTGGTGAACGATTAGAATGATATGGTGATGAAGGTAATGAAGGGCTTGGTGATTTGGAGGGTTGATGGACCAATGGACTAGGAATAGGATCACATGGTGGTGTTGGGATAGGATTAGTTGGCTCATGTGATGGCATGTGATTGGATGGTGGTGGCCACTCTAGATTGGTATCTCCCTTATCAAAGGTTATTGGATCTTGCATAGGATAACTTGGGCTTGTTTGATTTATGTACAAGGGGCCATTTGGAGCTACATGTGCTTCTTGTTGCAAAGGTGGATTTGGGCTCATTTGATTCATGTACAAAAGGCCATTGGTACTTGCATGTTGTGTTTGTGAAATCACTTGATTGTCTTGTAGATGGGCTTGGTAGTGCATTGGAATGGTGGTATGAGGGATTGGATAAGCTTGAGGTGGAGGTTGATAGGTTGATGTGGCATTGACTTGGTGGATAAGTGGATTAGGTTGATAGGAAGTAGATGGATATGACATGTGGCTATGAGGTGGATTAGGTTGATAGGAAGTGGCTAAGGATTGCTGTACTTGTCGGGCTTGACTAGTGGGTAAAAGGTGTTGGACTTGGGCTATGAAGTGTTGTAGTTGAGGTGATTGGCTTGCATGGGGTTGAGCTCTTTGGATGAAGAAGTGTAATGTTTCAATGGCGTCTTGGTTTAGGGGTTGTGATCCTTGATAAAGATTTTGGAGGAATCTTTGGAATTTGACTTCTAGGTCTTCTAGTGTAGACATGTTGTCACCAAGTGTTTATCTTAAGTCCTTTTAGCAAGTGCTTGCTTAGGTATTTGGATGATGATGTGGAATGTTTAGATGACTTGGCTATGTTTGGGATGAAAGTGATTGGATTTGAATGTTATTGGAAGAATGTGTAGGATGACTTGTCTTTATGTGTTTGGGTGTTTAGAGCTTGATGTGGCAATATTCAAACAAATGATTATGCATATACACACATGAATCACTCACGCAAGACACATAAGCAAGTTATTAGTTTGAAATCATGTGATGTTGGTTAAGCAAGCACGTGAAGACACTTCAACAAGTCCTAGTCAAGGCAAGGCCACTATCACAAGGAGGTTCTAGTGAAAATCCAGGGGACCGGCACCCCACGAGCATCCAGCAAGCCACTTAAGACTTTAACTAACCCTACTAGGAGTTTTAATATACACAAAGGTACACCTCCTTTCGAGTTAGCACTGTATGGTGAGCGCTAATACCGGTTAGACTTGGCTTTCGCCTTATCCTCTAATTTTTATAGCGGACCGGATGAAAGTACCGCTTGAGGTCGTTCCCTTGGGGTGGATACCAAGGCACGCCTCTCTAAGGCTAAACAAAAGCAACACAAGTAAATGTTTTTGATCTCCAAGTTCGTGTTGGGACGCGAGGAGAGAGCATACACATTTACTTGGTCACACTCGCATGGGGTTCATTAACCTTAGAACTTCAATGTGTGGAAGACAATGCAAGCACTTGTTTGTTTTAAAGCCCAAATCCAAATGTGATGAAAGACAATGGTTCGTTTTAGCCCAATTTCAATGGTATGATTGCAAACAAGTTGTTCGTTTTATGCCCAAAGTCCAAATGTGTTTGCAAACAAGATTAGAAGATGAAAGATTAGAATGAGTGCACCTGATACAATCGCTCTCCAATTTGCTGTAGATGTTGATGCCAATGCTGCTCCAGCTCCTTAGATGCCCTTACAAGTCACCAATTCCAAAAAGAAACAAGTAAACTTGCAAAGAAGATGATTACATGAAAAAGATGAAATCTGAAAATTCTGATGAAAATGATCTGATACAGAAAAATAGATTGCATAAACAGAAAGTTCAGGAGATTCTAAGCAATTTGAAAAAAGTTTCGCTGAAAAACGATCAAAATTGCTCAAGTTATGCTCAAATGAAGTTTGCAATGAACCTAAACTTTGACTGATGAAAAAGCCTGAAAAACAATACAGTCACCTGATAAAAGTGGTACAGTTGTGAAGCTTGTCCTCCCAGCTTTCCAATGAGTCCTCATTTGTGTGATTTTGCCTCCGTATGTGAAAGTTATGATAGAGATACCAAGATGCACAATGACAGCTACCAGAAGCAAGTTACAGTTGCCAGATGCGACATACTGTTGATCAGAGGCGATCTGTATTTTGCGACAGGCGGGATACTACAGATCAAATGCGACACAAAAAATACTAGATGCGGTTCCTGTTAGCTTGTAAGCGATGCAGATATACCTAGAAGCGACCTATTGCGGGCTAAAAGCGACCTGTATCTGCAAAAACACAGTCAAAACCTGTCCCTGCACAGGCGATCACTGTCAGTTCATAAGCGACGCATATCAGTTTCAACGCGGCTTCTGTAGGATCATAAGCGATGCAAATCAATTTGAAAGCGACCACTGTTCAATCAAAAGCGACACAGATCAAGTTATAAGCGACTATTGTTAATTCAAAAGCGATCCGATGCAACCATAAGCGATCATTGTTAGGTCATAAGCGAGCAAGACAATTTGAAAGTGACAACTAACAGTGTGAAAGATGAAAAGCACACAGGCGAATTTTATTGGGACAAAAGTGATGCATTTCATACCCTAGGCGATTACTGTCGGTGCAAAGGCGATCCAGAAAACACCATAGGCGGCCGATTTCAATTCATAAGCGATGCATATCAGATCAAAAGCGGATACTGTTTGTTCATAAGCGATGCGAATAAGATCAAAAGCGATTACTATTATATCAAAAGCGATTCAAATAAATGCATAAGCAATTAGTATCTGACTAAAAGCGATCAAAATATGTGAAAAAGCGATTACTGTTAGCCCAAAAGCGATCTGGAAAGTTTCAGGAGACAGAAGGCAAATGTTAACCATAAGCGACCAATTTTACCATATGCGGTCTCTTTTTGTTCAAAAGCGAGCACTGTTTGTTCAAAAGCGAACCAAATTTGACCATAAGCGACTGCTGTTTGCCCAAAGGCGAGCTGATTTAGCCCAGGCGACTGCTGTTTGATCAGAAGCGACCTGAATTACCAGAAGCACATTGTTGCAGCCCGGTTGTTGTTTTCTTCACCAAACGCTCCATTTTTCATCAAATTTAGGCAAATTTGTACTCAAAGTTTATGGAAACGGCATCCCGGACGCAATGGTGAGGTTAGATTTGGCCTAAGAGATCATCTACATACATATTTAGCCAAATCTTTGCAAACTAGGGTTAGAAAAATACAAATTTTTGCTACAAAAGCTTACAAAAATGAAAGATTGGCGCTCCAAGAGATCTAAACTTCATAAAAACAACTCAAACAAGAGAGGTTAATCAAGGACGTGAGTCCCACCGGGCGTGCCAAATGTATATCGAAAAATTTGGATTTACAAATGGAAATGATCAAACAATTGAAATGCATAACCTAAACCCAAATAATTCAATACCTCAAAGATGTAAGATGAGCTCGATTGATTGATCGCTTTGTTGTGTTGATTGCTCGATTCTGCAGCATAACGTTGATAAGGATGCAAGCTAGATGGATTGAAGATGATGGATGAGGACTTGAGATGAAAATTCAGCAGAGTGAGGTTGCATGAAGAAGAATCCTGAGAAAATCCCTCCCTAATGGCTCAAGAGAGGCTTGTTTTATAGGAAAGGCTTGGTTCCAATGGATGGCTAGGATCAATTAGGGCTTTAGATGAAATGGATGGATAGGATTGATTCGGTTATCCCACTCTTCAAGGGAGTTGTAGTCATTTGACAAGTGTCAAGGAGAATAGGGCTCATGTATGCTTGTGTACATAAAAAGTACTACATATGAAAGATATTAAATAAAAGGCTGTAGTACCATTTATCTTTTTAAATGAAAGAGGCACACATGTCGGCTAAATGATAATATAAATTAATTAAATAAATAAAATTTATTTAATTAATTGGAAAGTCGGCTTATGATGAGAACTTAATTCAAATAAAATATTTGAATTAGTTGGGATATGAGTTGGATATTAATTAAATAAATAATATTTATTTAATTAATTGGATAAGTAGGATAAGGATGGGATTGAATAGAATTTTAATTAAATAAATAAAATTTATTTAATTAATTGGCTAATGGATAAATGAGATTAAGAGTGGGATTTAGGACAAAATGCTACATGATGTCTAGGATAATGTTTTAACAACGTGTTGCAAGACATGAACAAAGTTGGGACAAATTTGGGTGTCTACACAACCATTTGTTTTGTGTCCTTTAACTCTATGGTAATCGCAATACAAATTTTCTTTATACCAAGGAGCTTTGAAGAGCGGTTCACCATTAGGTGGTGCATCTGGTAACATAATATCACCCGCTTGGAGAAGCTTTTGAAAGACAACTTCCATAGGTTCCGCTAATGGTGTAAATTGTCGATGAGGATTTGAAGTTTGTCATTGTTGAGTTCATTGAAAAGGTTGTGTTGTTGTAGAAGCAACTTGAATGTTAATGGGAGATTTCATAGTTTGTATGTTCTTTGCGTCCACAACACCATTGTTGACAACATTCTTGTTTTTGTTCCAAAAGTGAGACTTATCGTTGGAAATTTGAGGATAGTCTTTTTTATCGCAAAAAAACTTGACAGTGCCTTTAGCAATTAAAGCTCATTCAATGATGGTTCCTTTGGAAACAAGTTCATCAAAGGTGCTAGCACTTTGCAATTGTAGTTGGAATGACAGCTCAGGAAGAAGATTTTGAACAAAGATATCGAGCTGTTGTTTTTCAGGTATTTCCCATGATAGTTTGCTAGCCATATTATGCCATTGTTGAGTAAATGAAGAGAAGGCTTCATCATTGCATTGTTTATTGTTGACAAGGTCATTCATGTTTACCTCATGTTCAATGTTAAAAGCAAACTATGATCAAAACTTATTTGCTAACTCTGCAAAAGACTTAATTCCTGGAGGTAAATGAGAGAACCATTCAAGAGCTTGTCCCGCTAAACTTTAGGGAAATAGTCTCAAAAGATATGTATCATCATGAGCAACATCGAGACATGCCACAAAGAATGCTCTAATATGGTCTTCCGAATTTCCTTTTCCTTTGTACTTGTCAAATTGTGGAATTTCAAAGTGTGGCGGAAAAGATATCATATGAAGTGACTTGTCAAATGGATAAGCGCATATGTTTTCTAAGGAAAATGTCTTCTTGCTTTGTCCTACCGCTTGGTTAATCATGTTTTGAATATCCGCTAGAGATAATTGCTATTGTTACAAAAAGGGGGGTTGGTTGGGAGGTGAAGCATGATATGATGTATATTGAGGTTGCTGTTGTGGGATATATGAAGCCATGACCGTTTGTTGAGGTTGTGTACTCACAATGTATGTCAAAGGATTGGTATGAGACACATATGTGGTTGAAAATTTCTATCCTTGAGACACAAGTGGTGGTTGGGTATATTGTGACAAATTAGCACCAAGATTTTGTATCACATGGGAAGTGGAAGATGGATTGGTGCTAGTTAATGGTTGTGAATTTGGAGTTGGATTTGTGACATGGTAAGTGATGGAAGGATTGGTGGATGTGGAAGAAGGATGGACATTTGGTTTGTATTTTGGACAACATGGGGATTGGTATATGTCATGTGTTGGGTGATGATAGGTAAACCTTGGGTAGTATAAGATGGATTGATGGTTTGTGAAGGATTATAAGAAGATGGCGGAACGGATGTAAGTTGATCAACATAAGAGACTGTAGTGCTAGGATTAGCTTGAGAAACAATAGGCGGGTCACTCATGTCAATAAGACTAACATTGGGATTGTATGATGTATTGGATGGATTAGTGGAGATGGTAGAGATCATATTAGCAGTGGTAGGAATATGAGATGTGGTGTCCACATGTGATGCAATGAGGGTAGTGGATTGCGACGGTTGTGAAGCTTGGATCGTTGGTGTTGTTTGGATAGCTTGGGAAGCTTGTGGAATATGGGATATGGGGATAGCTTGTGATGTTTGAGGAGTTTGCACTTCACCAACATGGACAACTTGTGTCACTTGAGGCATAGAAACAGTCATGGTGGGAGAAGGAGTATGTTGGGAAACATGGAAAGGTGGAATGTTCAGATTTTGAGAAATGAAAGGGAGTACATTGGTTGGAGTTATCAAAGGTTCTAAAGTGTACTCCAAGCATGGTTGATCAAATAAAGTAACAATAGGCAATGAAAGAAATGGGTTGGAAGATGGAGTTTGTAATATGGTATGGGATGGTGTGACTATAGTGGATGTTCCCTTTGCAACAACAGCGGGAGTGTTTGGATCATACTCTCTAATAGTGGATATGTCAAAATCTCTTGGTAATTTATCTCCCATGTGGGCAAGTTGCAAGAAGTAGTGATTAGGATCAGATAAAACAAGTCTCTCGAATTGATCCCATACATGTGTATCTTGAAATTCTGATAAGTCTTCTTGGGATTGTTCTTCATAAGTCTCCAAAAATGTTTGAGGTTGCACTGGTTGTGAAGATGACTCTCCAATGGTGTACCCATGGGGCAAAAACATGTGAGGAGGCATACCAGTCATAAATTGAGTCGCGTCTCTAAGAGGTGTTGATCTAGATTGTTGCATCTTGGCTTCCATCTCAGCTTACAATTTGGCTTCCATTTCAGCTCTATATTGACTCTTAGTTTGAGGCATGATGGTTGATGTTGAAAATTGAACTTTAGCTTGTCAAGGTTTTTAGACCCAAAAGATGATGGTTTGCTGATTGTATGGTTGTTGGTTGATGTTTGCTTTTGTTGTTAGGTTGCTTGGTTCCTTTGTTGTTGGTTGGACTTCCCTAGAGATTAGCTCACACACTCAAGGGAAAAGTTGTTTTCTAAGATTGTTGTTTCACTGATGTTGCTAAAGATAAAACCAAAAGATGATGTTTTGCTAATTGATCGGGTTGATTCATTTGATGTTTGGTTTGTTGGTTTGGGATCTCAAAAAGATGAAAAACTCACAAAGTCTAATTGTTTGGAGACAAAGTCTAGGTATCTGCTAATGATTAGAGACAGGTCTAAAAGGTAATACTGAGGCTAAGCAAGCTGGAAGTGTAGCTAATTCAGCTAAGTCATGAAGATTTGCTGGTAATTGACCACAGGTGATAGGTAATAGCTCATATGCGACTTAGAAAAGGCCAAAAGAGGCTATTAATAGCTTAAATGTGATCTGGTTTTGGTTTGGGTAACAGGATACCATGTTAACCAGAGGTGAGCCAATTTGCTACAAGTGATCAGTATTGACTCAGAAGTGATTTACTGTTGATCAAAGGTGACGTAGTTTAGACTAGAGGCGATTGACTGTTGTTTAAAAGAGATCTAGTTTAGGCAAAAGGTGACTGACTGTTGTTTAAAAGTGATTGGATTGTATGTATGTAGGCAGTTTAAACTCAAAGGCGACTGTGTCTATCAGGAAATATGTTTGAATTGTGTTTTTGACAAGAAAATAGTAATTGCAGTCACTCACACTCACAACAATCACAAACTTGTACAACCTAAGCTAGGAAAGGACTATATTTGTTGAGTCCCCTAGCCATGCTTATTCAAAGTGGATAACTTCAGGATCTTGGTAGCACTAGCTCCTCTCCATGGTACACACTTCTCATGCATACCAAGTGTTGACTTTTCTTCTGAATCAGCATTAGGGTTTGCCACTTCTAACGCACAGGCAGATTCAGCCAACTAATACAGGAGGTTGCGTGAGCTCCTCCCCTTCACTTCTGGTTCTGCCGCACCAAGGGGGGTATCCCTATAACTCAAGATGTAACCTTGACTAGCTCAAAGATAGAAAGATCTAACTTGACAACAACAGGCAGAATACTCTCATGTATGGACCAAGATCTGTATGATAGATCACAAGGTGGGCAACGTTCTTGGACATATATGTCTGGTTAGGGATGAGAGCATGCAAGGGTTTCCTACTCCTAATCCTACAACTAACAGATGGAAGGAAGAGATGGTTTAGTTTGAATTTTGGATGCAAAGCTGGACATGGTGTATAACCTCAACACAGAGCTAGATTGGTGCCTATCCAGGGCTTGGAGTTGGTAGACATACACCTGTGAATGATCAGCATGAATAGCTAAAACTAGATTTCAGGGGGATACACATGATATCTGCCTTACAGATATCTCCCAATAAAGAGTGTTAAGCTGTCTATACTTATGGCATCCCTATTGTAGTAAGAAAGATACATGCAAAACTGGAGACAGAATCAACATAACACATGCAAACACAACATTATTCATATAAGATTAACCATGAAATCAGTGGATTCATGCCAAATCGTACAACAGGAGATACATAAACTCAAAAGTTTTGCTGTACAGAGCAAACCAAACCAGTTGTATCTTATTACAGAGCCAAAATGTCTAGTTTTCAACAACCAAAAATGAGTAACACTTCCTGCTTATAACAGCCAGGTAGTGTACCACAGCAATTAATTACATGGTTGACCAAAAATCCCGCCAGATACACAGTATCAGAAAAATGGCGCTCAACGCATTACCAGATTGGCGCCCAAACATGAATGCAGCAGGTAGGGGAGGAGACAGGAAGAAACCTCGAGCCCTGCGCCACTGTCCGTTGATGTACACCTTCAATCGGGTACCAGATCCGTCCATACCTCTGCAACCTTCGCCATTAATGGCGCACCAACCCGCGGCCTCGGGAAAACGTCAAACTGTGCATTGCAACCATTTCCCGCCAAGATTCATCGTCATGATATTTGAAAATATGCAGGATATCAATTATCCCACATGCACCCCGCGGTGACCTCTTTAACACTTTATATACTAGGCCACGAGCATATATAATGTCGGTGCTTTTGCTCCTGACGACACTCGTATAAGACTTCATCATCATCCTCCAACAGCATGATATCCTGTTGCTTGAAAAATCATCCTGACGTCAGCATCATCATCGCAATATCACCTGCATGATAATCGCCTTCATCGGCACAACCTGATCCATCAGAGGAAGATCCTCCTGCTTAGCCGATGAACATCCTGATGACGTCATCATCATATCCTGCTGACGTCATCAGCATATCTGCCTACTGCGCACCTCCTCATATCCGGATGACATCATCATCATATCAACATCAGGATGATATTCGGAAGATAACCAGATATTTGGAAATAGCATCCTGATGCACAAATATCATGCTGCACTGTAGCTCCACTATAAGATCGGGGTGATAGATGAATATGCCAGATATTTGAAAAGATCACCCCCCACTAGATAATGCACGAAGCCGGCAGGCAGATATCTCCCTTCGGAAATATCATGATGCAGATAGGTAGAGAAAAAGATATCACCCTGACATAAGAATGACGTCAGCATCATCAGGATGATAAAACAACGAATATGAAGTGATACAACAACATCAGGATGATATTGACTAAGATCATCCTGACATTCAAAATATGATGACCACGATGAAAATCAGGTCACACTTAGAACTTTACAGCAACATCATCAAGATGGTCTTAACAAAGATCACCCGATGTTAAAATATCACCCCAGTGAAAGATCATGCAGGCAGAAAATATGATGACCCTCGCAAGCAACACGGTGATAACTAGAAATATGATCATGATGATGACGACCCTTAAGAAAAAACAAGTCGGGTCGAACAACTCAGAAAATAACCCCCTCGGAAGATCGGGGTAACATCATCATCATATAAGGGCAGGGTGATAACTGGAAGATCACCGGATATTTGAAAAATCACCCTCCGCAAGAAAATTAAGGCACACTGTAGCTCATCAGCAGGATCGGGATGATATCCAAACATCACTCGATATTGAAAGATGATGATCTTGATGAAAAACCGGTTGACAGAAAACATGATGATGCAGACCATCATCGAAGACAAGATGATGATGATGACCTCGTCCTCAGGAAAATATGATGCTGCAGCTGAAAAATGCTGAGGAGGTCCAACACTTAGAACATTTTTAAGGAAGGTGCCTGCATGAAAATTGCTCAAAAACTGTCAATCAATTCAGGCACTAACACTGGCTCTGTCTGGGGACGTGCAGGTGCAAGACTGCAGTGAGAACCCCAGATCTCTGGGATGTAGACTAGTCCCTTATCCATTGGGCACAGAGTCAAATACTGCACTGACTTGCATCACCAAACACACTTGACGGCCTAAGGCCACCAAGAAAAGAAAAAACATGTATCTCCCTTTGTCAAATATCTTGTTTTCATCTGCATGCACTGGGTCAAGCTTGGAGATACTACAGAGATCCACCCACAAACAAATCTTGTCATCTACATATTTAACCCTCTGATTTGGCTTGTCATTATCACCCCTGTGCAGATAACCTTCAACATCATGTGACATGTGGGTGCAGAATGTATCAAGCAATGCATACTCAAATGGTATAGAACACAAGTTATCATCTGTATCATCATCGTGCATTGCAACATGATCTCCTAGCTGGACTGCAAATAGGAAACACTCAGAGTCCACCACACAACTAGGAAGATCAGGGCTCATTGTATTATATGCTGGCACATCAAAAGAAAAGCTTTCAAAATCACAATTGTGCACATCATGTACACAACAATCAGCAGCACCAGGCTAGAAAAGATCAGGCTCTGGCATCTCTTTCAAATCAGGCACATTTTCACAGTCACTTACCTGATGTATGTTGTTTCCTCTTTCATCAGGATGAGAAACAGAATCCAAACCAAAAACAATGTCTAGATCCTCACCATACTCAAATAAATCCTCATCACCATATGTGTCAAAGATGGGTGATCCAGGTACATCAGCTTGATCATAGTATGCCATTTGTTCATGGGCAGCAGAACATGCATCTTCATCACCAATGGATTCCCTTTGTGGATGAGTATCAGCTTGTGTGTCATAAGCAAAACAGCCATCAAATGAAAAACAATCATGCTCTGAACCAGCACTTGTTTCAATCTCTGACTGCTCTTCACGATCCCCATGTGTTTGAAAAGAAGTCAATGGGTCACACATAGGACTGTTTCTCTGTTTGCTTATATCTTCTCTGTCTTGAGTACAATACTCACAATTATCTCCACAGGTCCATTCCAAAAGTTGTTCATTGCTGTCCACAACCTCGTTATTGTTTTCATGGTCAGATGCCTCATCATTGCAATGGGAATCCTCATTAGTCCTTTCACTAGCACCTTCAATATTCATCTTTTCATCTTCACATGATGCCTTAATTATTTGGTCATTTGCAGCTTCACAACGATTTTTCACACCAAGGCCTGGGGACAGGGGTTTCAGTAGGTACACACTTCTGATTTTTTCTATCTTTTCTATGAACCTGTATGCCATCTACATACTTGTCACCTTGAAATCCCTCAGTATTGCACTAAAGCCCTCCTCAAAAGTTTCAAAGAATATGCCAACACAGGCTGAAATATCAGGTCTGAAGACTTCTGGGATCTGTGAAAGGGCTATTGCAAACCTATGACTGAAATCAACACATGGCTCTTCATCTTGTTTTCTGATTCTCATCAATTCTGCAACAAGATCAGCCGGTTCTTTTGCAAATTCTTCCTTGAAATAGTCAGCAAGCTCATCCCAACAGGCAAAGGATTTCTTTGGAAAGCTCAAATACCAGTCTTTTGCTTTTGCATCAAAGGACCTAACAAAAAACCTCATCCACATATCCTCATCTCTGAATGAATATTTTCCCATAAAACTGTGAAAATTTTGGATATGTGCATTCCCATCACATACATTGTGACCACTAAATCTAGGCATCTGACAGTATATCCTAGCAGGCATAGTTTCTACTTTATAATCCACCCATGACAAATCCAGTTGGTCATACAAAGGATCAAAAGGGCTGAGAAGAGGTTTAGCCTTCTGATTGGCAGACACAACAGGGTTACTGCTTTTTAACTGGGCCTGCTCAGCCTCTAAGAATATCAACCTATTTCTTATCTCTTCTATTCTTTTATTTGACATTTCACCACTGAGTATGGGATAATTCATACTTGGATTCATAAAAATCTTACTCTTAGACATCCTTTGTCTATCTAAGACCTAAGGCTTCCCCTGGCATCTAACTTATGCAGCAAAACAACAACTATAAAGGGAAAGGAACAAGGTACCTTTTCTCATACAGATGCAGAAAAATGAACAACACATTTTTGTCACATCACATACATCCATCTTTCATGTGCATTCAGATCTTTTGCAGAGTCGCCACCTCTCTAGAGAGGACAAAATTTTCAATAGCTGAAAGCTACTTTTCCAAGTTCATTCCACCAGCAGAGCATCATTTTGTTGGTGACTCGGATGGGTCACAGATATAAGCCTTTCTCAAATTTCTTCCCCAGGAGAGTCGCCATTTTGTTGACTTTTCTTCTGAATCAGCATTAGGGTTTGCCACTTCTAATGCACAGGCAGATTCAGCCAACTAATACAGGAGGTTGCGTGAGCTCCTCCCCTTCACTTCTGGTTCTGCCGCACCAAGGGGGGTATCCCTATAACTCAAGATGTAACCTTGACTAGCTCAAAGATAGAAAGATCTAACTTGACAACAACAGGCAGAATACTCTCATGTATGGACCAAGATCTGTATGATAGATCACAAGGTGGGCAATGTTCTTGGACATATATGTCTGGTTAGGGATGAGAGCATGCAAGGGTTTCCTACTCCTAATCCTACAACTAACAGATGGAAGGAAGAGATGGTTTAGTTTGAATTTTGGATGCAAAGCTGGACATGGTGTATAACCTCAACACAGAGCTAGATTGGTGCCTATCCAGGGCTTGGAGTCGGTAGACATACACCTGTGAATGATCAGCATGAATAGCTAAAACTGGATTTCAGGGGGATACACATGATATCTGCCTTACAGATATCTCCCAATAAAGAGTGTTAAGATGTCTATACTTATGGCATCCCTATTGCAGTAAGAAAGATACATGCAAAACTGGAGACAGAATCAACATAACACATGCAAACACAGCATTATTCATATAAGATTAACCATGAAATCAGTGGATTCATGCCAAATCGTACAACAGGAGATACATAAACTCACAAGTTTTGCTGCACAGAGCAACCAAAACCAGTTGTATCTTATTACAAAGCCAAAATGTCCAGTTTTCAACAACCAAAAATGAGTAACACTTCCTGCTTATAACAGCCAGGTAGTGTACCACAGCAATTAATTACATGGTTGACCAAAAATCTCGCCAGATACACAGTATCAGAAAAATGGCGCTCAACGCATTACCAGATTGGCGCCCAAACATGAATGCAGCAGGTAGGGGAGGAGACAGGAAGAAACCTTGAGCCCTGCGCCACTGTCCGTTGATGTACACCTTCAATCGGGTACCAGATCCGTCCATACCTCTGCAACCTTCGCCATTAATGGCACACCAACCCGCGGCCTCGGGAAAACGTCAAACTGTGCATCGCAACCATTTCCCGCCAAGATTCATCGTCATGATATTTGAAAATATGCAGGATATCAATTATCCCACATGCACCCCGCGGTGACCTCTTTAACACTTTATATACTAGGCCACGAGCATATATAATGTCGGTGCTTTTGCTCCTGACGACACTAGTATAAGACTTCATCATCATCCTCCAACAGCATGATATCCTGTTGCTTGAAAAATCATCCTGACGTCAGCATCATCATCGCAATATCACCTGCATGATAATCGCCTTCATCGGCACAACCTGATCCATCGAAGGAAGATCCTCCTGCTTAGCCGATGAACATCCTGATGACGTCATCGTCATATCCTGCTGACGTCATCAGCATATCTACCTACTGCGCACCTCCTCATATCCGGATGACGTCATCATCATATCGACATTAGGATGATATTCGGAAGATAACCGGATATTTGGAAATAGCATCCTGATGCACAAATATCATGCTGCACTGTAGCTCCACTATAAGATCGGGGTGATAGATGAATATGCCAGATATTTGAAAAGATCACCCCCCACTAGATAATGCACGAAGCCGGCAGGCAGATATCTCCCTTCAGAAATATCATGATGCAGATAGGTAGAGAAAAAGATATCACCCTGACATAAGAATGACGTCAGCATCATCAGGATGATAAAACAACGAATATGAAGTGATACAACAGCATCAGGATAATATTGACTAAGATCATCCTGACGTTCAAAATATGATGACCATGATGAAAATCAGGTCACACTTAGAACTTTACAGCAACATCATCAGGATGATCTTAACAAAGATCACCTGATGTTAAAATATCACCCCAGCGAAAGATCATGCAGGCAGAAAATATGATGACCCTCGCAAGCAACACGGCGATAACTGGAAATATGATCATGATGATGACGACCCTTAAGAAAAAACAAGTCAGGTCGAACAACTCAGAAAATAACCCCCTTGGAAGATCGGGGTAACATCATCATCATATAAGGGCAGGGTGATAACTGGAAGATCACCGGATATTTGAAAAATCACCCTCCGCAAGAAAATTAAGGCACACTGTAGCTCATCAGCAGGATCGGGATGATATCCAAACATCACCCGATATTGAAACATGATGATCCTGATGAAAAACCGGTTGACAGAAAACATGATGATGCAGACCATCATCGAAGACAAGATGATGATGATGACCTCGTCCTCAGGAAAATATGATGCTGCAGCTGAAAAATGCTGAGGAGGTCCAACACTTAGAACATTTTTAAGGAAGGTGCCTGCATGAAAATTGCTCAAAAACTGTCAATCAATTCAGGCACTAACACCAAGATCTAGGTTTGCCAAGGCTTGTCTCCCCACCAAGCCTTAGGATTGTCCTTGCTATCTCTTTTAAGAACCACGTGAATCAGAGCAGCTTCAAAGGTTCCACCTTTTGCATCAACAAATAGAAGGTTTTTGGCTACTACACAAAGTTGCTAATAAGGGCATCCGTTTAAGTGGCTATATGTGTGGTAGTGCTACTCTCCATTATGGAGTCTCCTAGCCTTTAAGGGTTATGCCTTGGAGGGTTTTGGGTGTGGTTGGCTGTCGGTATAACACAACACCTGTTGTTTGTAGCTTTTGACACAAACACTTTTCTTATATAGCAGTTTGGAAGGACTTGGCTTTAGCTCATTACCGCTTGGGTGGTACCCCTTCTCACACCGGGAAGGCAGGCCCTCTAAAGATAATAACAAGTTCTCATACACCCAAGATCTATTTGATAGGAAAGGGGAGAGGATACTTTTTCTGTTAAATTTGGGTTACAATCAAGCACATGTAGGCAATCAAGAAAGATAAATCAAGCACAGAACAAGCAATGATTCTTTTTAAGCACCAAGCCCAAATGTTCCTAACTTAGTGAAAAACCACAAGTCTTGGACCGATTGGAGCTGCAACAAATATGTTAGAAGTTTGATAACCTCCTTTTCTTAGACAATCGATAAGATGCTGCACAAACACCCAATTAGTAGCCAAGAAAACTAAACTGCAAATGATAAAGACTGAAAATGACACAGTTTACCAGAGGCAATCAACTGTTGATCACTAGCGAACTATACTTTGCTGCAAGAGAAATGTTATAGATCAGAAGCAATGCTAGTAATGCCAGATGTGGAATGATAAAGCTCATAAGCGATGCGAAAAAGCAACAGGTGACTGGTTATGGGTCAGAAGTGACTTAGATCTGTAAAAAAAATAGAATATAACAAAACCCTAGTTTCACAAAAAGTGATCTAGATAGCTAAAGGTGATCACTGTTAGGTTAAAAGTGATTCAAATAAAGGTGTAAGCGACTGCTGTTAGCTTGTAAGTGGTGCAAAACAGGCAACAAGCGACTATTGTTTGCTCAGAAGTGAACCCATGAATGCTAAAAGCGGCAGGTTTCAGCTCAGAAGTGATGCATATATTCACATAGTGACTGGTTTTTGCTCAGCAGCAACTAAAACTTGCTGTAAGCACTCAGAAAATCTGATCTTCACAAAAACAACTTCAAATAGCAAAGTTAATCAAGGACGTGAGTCCCACTAGGCGTGCCAAAATGTGATAGGTAAAAAATTAGGTTAATAAGATCAAGCATAGCCATGAAAAACTTAACCCTACCATCATCAAAGAATCTAATCCAAATGAAATCAAAAGCATGCCATTCAAGAACAATATCACCTAGATTGTATGATTCTTTGTTTATGATGTGGATTGTTTCTTCAACAATGAACAATTATGAAGATAAAAGCTGCCATGATGGATGGATGATAAAGGTGACATGCTAGATGAATGATAAAGTGCTCAATATGTTTAAGATGATAATGTAGACACTATGTGAGTACTGGATCAATGTAGTATGGAATGAGAGGATGTTTATATAAAACTCAACCAAAATCAATCAACGGTGGAGATTTGGTGGCTATGTGAATGACTAGGATTAAAAGATGATAATAGGTGAATGTGAAGATGACAAGTGGAGGGAAGATAACGCTTATGTGTGACCGTGTACATAAAAAGTATTACATGTGAAAGATATTAAATAAAAGCCGTAGTACTACACATGTTAGCTTATTAAATAAATGATAAGAGGAATTAATTAAATAAATAAAATTTATTTAATTAATTGGAAAGTGGGTTTATAAATGAAATTTTAATTAAATAAATAAGATTTATTTAATTAAAATAGACAGAATGAAGATAATTAAATAATTAAAGATTGTTTAATTATAGCTTAGAGGAAATAGCTAATGAATTAATTAAATAAATATAAATTTATTTAATTAATAGAAGAAATAGATGTGATAGGGATATTGCTCAAGTGTGTTAGACAAATGCAGATGGTAGATAATGTGATATTTGAATGTTAATGATAATTAGCTCAATTTTGGGTGTCTACAGAAGTGAACGAATAAATATGAAGAAATAGTGCCAAAATGGAGGAAAACACTACTATGAAACTCACAAGGAGTGATTAAGATATAACATTCTTGAGAAGAAAATTTGATGATATAAATTTGTTGGGAGAGGTGTGTCATATACCTTGTAATCCTAATAGTTTATTTATTATTTATTTATTAATTATTTGTGAGCCCTCCACGTAAAGGGCATCCCATTATGATGACCATTTTTCTATTTGTATGCATTGGTATGACATGTGTAAGAAAATCTCATCATGTAAGGTATGTAAGAGCATTTATAACAATGTAAGAGTGTGTAAGAGATGTAAGATAATCAATGATGCGCCTAAGAGCATGTAAGCAGCGAGTCACATTTTTTAAATTTGGAATATTGAATAACTCATGATGCATGTTATGATGTGTAATAGAACATATTTGAATAGAGATAATGGAGCCAAAATGGAGCACCCAAGTTGGTGAGTTGGTTATGACAAAGTTATGATGGATTATGATAATGCAATCTAGCATTGCTAAAAATAACATGTTGACTTATCATGGGATATGTGCATTGGAATTTAAGATCTTGGTTTGGATGCCATTTTTGGTTTATGGGATTGGCTCATGGTTTTGGAAAACCATGAATGGTTTGTGGTTTGATCCTCTTATATTTATTAGGTGCTAAAGATGGAGGTTTTATATGGTGTATTTACAAGTACTGTTATGCTATAAAAAACTCTCTGAAGTTATTTTTGGTGAGATCTCCTCTAAAGCATTTGTTACACCCAAATTTTGATGGACCAATTTACTTTTAACTTTTATGTTAATTATTATTTTGATGCAATATGATGCCATTAAGATATTTAAATGTTTTGATGAAATATTATGCAAGGAGGTATTTTTGCATTTGAATGCATACTTGATATTTAATCTACAATATGTATGTTGTGATTTTAATAGATAACTACATGAATGTTTCTCTAAGTGAAATGTAGGAAAATTCTTTCCCTCTAGAGAGTGAGGAGGAGTATTACCCAAGAGAGGGGAATAGACTTCAGAAAATGGGTAATGTCATATGAGTTTCCACACACTCACGTATGTCTTTTTGAAACCACATCAAGTTAATTGAGTAGTTTCAGATTTGATAGGTGAAGTTGAATTAAGTTGAGTCAAGTTGTGTCTTGCTCTCTTCTCCTTTGTCAAAAATAAAACTATAGAGTGACATGTTGACTATGTTATCGATTATGAGAAAACTATATATATATATATATATATATATATATATATATATATATATATATATATATATATTATACATACGTACATACATACATACATACATATATTTTCTTATTAATTAAAACTTGTTTAAGAACGTGCACCTTGTGGACATGTTAAGCACCACCAAAAAATTATGGATCTTATGGAGGGAGTGGTAGCGCCACCTTCCCCATTATGTGGTGGCGGTTCTAATAGCAGGGTAAATGCAAGGAGATGGGGGACCAAAAAGTCACCACCATCTCCAAAATTAAAGCAAAAAAAACTATTTTCTGCACATTCACCTGTGGATTTTCTCTTGACAGTAGCAAAGAAACTAAGCAAAACATGATCGTGTTGAAAAAAAGGAGATTCAATCAAGTGCACATGAGAAAACAAGAATTTCACAATGCCACCTCACCACCAAAGACATCATCATGCAAATTTGGAGGCTCCAGCATAGGAAGAAGGTAGGGCTTGTCTGATTTTGTTAGTTTTAGAACAATTTTTTAGTTTTGCAATGTTTGATTTATGTTTATATTGCATTTACAGTTATTGGAGAAGTAGAAAATGTAAATCCAGTTGAGGAGGTTGAAAACAACCCCCAAAACCCTCCAAACCCTCCAAACCCTCAAAACCCACCTTCACCTCCTTTTCATGTAAGGGATAATCAAGAATACTACTTAGGGATAATAGAAGAAAACAAGAAACATCTTGAAACTATTATTCAAACCCTAAACAATCCAAGTGGAACCACTGAGCATAGGAGGGCACTTGCAAAATCACTACAGGAGATTGTTTCCCACATGGATTTGGTGATGAAACAAATCACCAAATTCCAAGACTATAGGGAAAGTAGTCAGCAATATTATGCCGACAAGTTGTCATATGAACAAGTGAAGAAGGAAAAAATTACAAAATCTCAATTATGTGAAGAATTTATTAATCCCAAAACTGGCCAAATATTAGAGGAAACTTGAAAACGGTTTCCTATACATTGGTGTAGGAATGAAGACATATCCCAAAACTTTTGGGATAGATGGTACATGGTCTTCGATGAGTGGCCATGCAACAATGATGAGGTACCACAATATTTTTTGAGGAAACTCTATTGCAAGTTTGTCCTCAACAAGATTCTGAATTATTTTGACATTCGTGAGTTCCAGGGTAGAGGTGGTGGCTCTGCCCAAGATAGACCCGAGGCTCAGCGAGATGAACAACATGTGCCTATACCTCAAGTGAGGCCAGAACGTAGGTCACTCCCTTTGGCTTTGAAGGAGAGTGTTGAGTTGGAGAATTTACATTCACTGACTACTCTCACCCAAACTCTATCACAGCATGCGGATGATTTTATCGAGGGCAATGAGGGTGAGAGTAGTAGGCATCATTTGTCCGCACATTTGTGTAGTACATGTGGGAACCTATGTGATTATGGGACGCAGGAGGACCAACAAGACTCTACGACACAGGGGCACCATGATGCGACACAGGGGCAGGACATATTGAATAGTCTTGTTCTCAGTGATGATCTCTTATAGCATACATTTGGTATTAACTCTCAGGTAATTTGTTACAAGTTTCATCTTGATTTAGTAAATTGTTATTTGAAATTTGTAATTAATTTTATATGATTATCTATATTATAAGTCAAAAATAATGTATGTAATTATTTGCGCAATGAAATTCTAGGGTCAGAGTCTTCATCCTGCCTCTGTTAGCCATCCATTGACGGCTTATGAGTGGAGGTCAAGTCAACAGGTATGTAATTTATCACAAATTCGTAATTATTGTAGATATGTCAATGTTAATATTATATTGTGACTTGATTTGATGATTTCAACAGTCACCGGCACCTCCACGATTTCCTTGGTCTCTTGGATGCCAAACCACCACTTTTACGAAGGTAAACTTAACCATTTCTAATCATTATGCATTTTAAAAATAATGTTATGTATTTATTTTGTTTTAATAATCTTGAACTTGATTTTCAGATGCTGAATATAGTGGAGACTCCTCCTCATCTTCGTGAGTCAACGCAGATAGGCATTGATGTAGCCATGATGTTTGCAAATCCTTTGACTGAGGTATGAGCCAATAACATGAAAATGTCATAATTTTGTATTTGTTTTTTATCTCATGTCATTTGATGTACATAAATGATATTTATGTTTAGTCAATTTTGCTTCTTGATGCTTCTCGCAGGAGGTCACAACTCCAGTCCATCCAACTACAGATGAAGAGAGAGTAATGATGATGGAGAGCGATCATCAGTTGGTGGTAAGTGATCAATTACATATGTGATGTTATATATTTCATACATTTTCTATAATAATGTGCATATTGTTTGTTTGTATTAAAAGGTGCAGCTAGATGAACTTTATTTGAAGAGGTCTACACGACGGCAGAGAGAGGATGTGTCACTTACTAGCTCTCCATCTTTACAGTCAAAGAAGGGCCACCGATTATTTCCTAAAAGTCAATAGGAAACTAGTTTTTGGGAACTTTTTTGTATGCCTAGATGGCTTTGTATACATACTTTTGTATGTTAATCTGATGTATATTTTTGTATATTTGCCTATATGGCTTTGTTTGGACATGCCTATATGGCTTTTTATATAAACTAGATGTTATGTTCATGACATTATGTAAATGATAGTTTATATTAAATATTTAATATGATAATCAATTGATAGTGCTAGTATTTATAGACATGCCTATATGGCTTTTTATATAAACTAGATGTTATGTTCATGACATTATGTATATGACAGTTTATATTAAATACTTAATATGATAATCACTTGATAGTGCTAGTATTTCTAGATAATCAATTATTGTTACAAGAATTTGGTTTTACAAGTGTAAATTGCATTTGCTTGAAAGTTTATAAATCATTTTCAAATAATCCATTTTGTGCATATCTTGTAATCATTGAATTCTATTGGACTGTGCATTTCTTTGAGGCATCATTTAAATAGTTCACGTGCCTTGTCTATGCTTCCATACTATCCATACATGTGAGAAAATTCCTATATCATTTATGCTTTGATGGTTGTCCACACCATGTTCTCTAGATCCCATTATAGCATAAGCAAGGAGGAATTTGGTGAAGGTTGTGTAATTTGGTTTTAGATGTGCCAAAATTTGCATAAATGGTTGAAATTTATTTTTGTGCATTTGCTTGAGAGTTTTTAAAGCCTTATAAAAAATCCATTTCATGCATATCTTGCAAACATTGTATTCCATGAGACAACATTTCTTTGAGGCATCGCATCTAAAAATTCATGTTCATTATATATGCTTCCACACAAGTTGCATACATGTCTTGCAGGGTACTTACAACTACAACATTTGACAAAATTCCTATATCCTTTATACTTTGATGGATGTCTATACCATGCTCCAAACATACCATTTCTAAGGTTTTGGAATTTTGTTTTACACTTTCCAATTGCATTTTCTTGGAACTTTCTAAAGGCTTGTTAGTAAATCCGTTTTGTTCGTATCTTTCAATCATTGTATTCCATGAGGTGACATTTCTTCGAGGCATCATGCCAAACAGTTCATGTGCCTTGTCTATGCTTCCACACTTTGCATACATGTCTCTGAGGGCAGTTGCAACTACAACATCTAACAAAATTCCCATATGCTTTATCCTTTTGATGGATGTCCATTTTGGAATAGGCAAGGAGGATACTGGCTAAGGTTGTGGAATTTTGCTTTACACCCACCAATCGCATTTGCTTGAAAGTTTCTAATGCCTTATCAAAAAATCTGTTTTGTTCATATCTTGCAATCATTGCATTCAATGAGGTGACATTTCTTTGGGGCATCATGCCAAATAGTTCACGTGCCTTGTCTATGCTTCCACAATTTGCATACATGTCTACAAGGGTGATGTAGTATGTAAGGAGGATGACTCAACACCATGGAAACATATTTCATAGTGCAGGAGCACCTTAGCCATAGCCAATCTTGGCTAGGAGCATCTCATAACAAGGTCCTAGGACATCATAGGACAAGTTGACGGTCTTGTGTCATCATTTTGCATGTCATAAGGTCAAATGACCAATGTCATTTGTGTTTGGAGTCATGTTTTATGTTGTCAAAGAAAAAGTCTAATAATGCAAGTAGTGGTAAGAAGATGCTTTGTCAACTTAACAAATCATGTAATAAGGAGGTTACCCAACGATCAAACAGGTTGAAAGTCAGTTATGATCAACTAGAACTATTGTAAACATGTATAAAAACCTTCACACACACTGAGGAGGGGTTGGTGAAGAAGGTTTTGAAGGGCAAAGTTTTGAAGAAGGTTTTGAAGGGAAAAGTTCAATCACTCTAGATTGGTGGAATGGGATGGAATAAGGTAGGATCACTATTTACAATAAGCCCTAGGCCAGGAAACAAGAATAGAGTAGAGTATGAGGATGCAATGGCCTAATATGACCATGTATTAGGCAAAAAGAGGGTGTAGTCCATACAATAGTGCCTAAACAAGTGTTTCAAAGGCCAAAACCAGTGAATTTGGTTCCTTTTCCATGCATGCTAGGGTTCCCAAGTGGTTTAGTGTGGTGGGTTTACATTGGCATAGTAGTTGCCTTGTAAAGGAGGCCTAATTAGGCCTAGTCTCAAACTGAACTATCATGAATTTGGAGCCTCCTATCCAAAACAATCAATTTCATGCATATCTTGCAATCATTGCATTCCATGAGACAACATTTCTTTGAGGCATCATGTTAAACAGTTCATGTTCATCAAGTATATGCTTCCACACTTTGCATACTTTGCATATATGCTCAGTGGAATTGTTTGGTTTGGATGTGTTTTAGATGCCCATGAAGTCAGGGAAGCAAGAAATGGAGTTTGACCAAACTATGGTGTTGTCCTAGGTAAGTTTTGCCTTGTTTCCAAGCAAGAAAGGGTGGTTTTAGGCTAGGGTTTATTAAAAGAAGGTTGGAAAGTACTAGGAGATGGTTCCTAAAGCATATGCAAACCATTTTTGAAGTGTTCCAAGTGTTGGCAAAGTTTGAGAGTGTGTGGAAGGTAGAGTTTCAATAAACCCTCCTCAAATTGGCCTAGATTGAGGATTTTTGGGGTTTGGTATGTTAGTGAGGGTTTCTCCTAAAACTAATTATGGTTTTGAGAGTTTGGACACATGGGAGATGCTGCCCCATCAAGTCTAAGGGCTTGTTGGATATTTAGAGGTATGTTTCTTCACAAACTGGGCCTAATTAGCTTATTTTAGATAGCAAAAATTGAGGTACATGGTCCAAAGGAGTCACTATTGATTTTGATATATGTTATGTAACTTAGAAATGAGTATCTAAATCTGTATTTATTTTTGGAGGTCTTTTGGAAAGTTTGAGATAAAAACCCCCAAAACAGGTTCTGCTATCCTACTAGATTAGGCATGATTGAAACATGAAAAGTATGAAGATTGAGACTAGGCACTTTGAAGGTTGTTTGATTCACATGTAATTAAGTTTGTTTTGATCTAATAAGGTCATAATAGACCATGTGCAAGGTCAATAGAGTCATTTTGAGTTCATTTTACAAAAGTTGTGAACATGTATATAGTGGAAAGGTCCTAGGAGTGACATTTTGCATTCCATAGCTTGTGGGGCTGAATAGACTTGGCCAACATGTTGGGGTGGGTGGGTAAATGCTAGGGGAGGTCTCATTTCATGTGTGAAGCATCACAGTCATTCAGGGTAGTAGGCTACTGACAAAGTCCCTTAAGATCCCTAAGATGAAAAAACTACCAAACTTTGATGGAACAGTTCTTAGAATTTGTGGTAGCTGGGAACATTCCATTTGGATCTATAGGTGCATGTAGGGTCCATCTACAATAACCTCTCTCAGTTTTGTTCAACTCCTATCTGTTTGACCGTGCCAGAATCAAATGCATTCTTGCAAAATGCTTCAGTTTCATGCAGTGGAAAGGTGGTAGGAGTCACATTTTGCATTCCATAGCTCGTGGGGCCAAACAGACTTCATGAATGCATTGGGATGGGTGGGTAAATTCCAGGGGAGGTCTCGTTTCCTATGCCAAGTGTCGTAGTCATTCAGAACAGTAGGCTACTGCAAAGTCCCTTAAGATCCCTAAGATGAAAAAATTGCCAAACTTTGATAGTGCAGTTCTCAAAATTCATGGTAGTTGGGAACATTCCATTTTGACCTACAGGTGCATGTGGGGTCCATCTACAATAACCTCTCTCAGTTTCATTCAACTCCTATCAGTTTGACCGTGCCAAAATCAAACGCATTCTTACAAAATGCTTCAGTTTCATGCAGTGGAAAGGTGCTAGGAAAGACATTTTGCATTCCATAGCTTGTGGGGCTGAATGGACTTTGTCAATGCATCGGGGTGGGTAGGTAAATGCCAAGGGAGGTCTCGTTTTGTGTGCCAAGCGTCGCAGTCATTCAGGGCAAAAGGCTACCGGTAAAGTCCCTTAAGATCCATATGACAAAAAAAATTACCAAACTTTGATGGAGCAGTTCTCAAAATTTGTTGCATCTGGGAACATTTAGTTTGGACCTACAAGTGCATGTGGGGTCCGTCTACAATAACCTCTCTCAGTTTTGGTCAACTCTAGTCCGTTTGACCGTGTCGAAATCAAATGCATTGTTGCAAAATGCTTCAGTTTGATTTTGGCATGGTCAAACGGACTGGAGTTGAATGAAACCGAGAGGTTATTGTAGACGGACCCCACATACACCTATAGGTCCAAACAAAATGTTCTCATCTACCACAAATTATGAGAACTTCTCCATCAAAGTTTGGTAGCTTTTTCATCTTAGGGATCTTAAGGGACTTTGCTGGTAGCCTGTTGCCCCGAATGACTGTGACACTTGGCACACAAAATGAGACCTCCCCTAACATTTACCCACCCACCCCGACGTGTTGGCAAAGTCTGTTTGGCCCCACGAGCTATGGAATGCAAATTGTCACTCCTAGCACCTTTCCACTGCATGAAACTAAAGCATTTTGCAAGAATGCGTTTGATTCTAGTACGGTCAAATGGATAGGAGTTGAACAAAACTGAGAGAGGTTATTGTAGACAGACCCACATGCACTTATAGGTCTAAACATAATGTTCCTAGATGCCAGGAATTTTGAGAACTGCTCCATCAAAGTTTGGTAGTTTTTTCATCTTAGGGATCGTAAGGGACTTTGCCAGTAGCTTGCTGCCCCGAACGACTGTGATGCTTGGCACACAAAACGAGACCTCCTTTGGCATTTACCTAGCCACCCCAATGTGTTGACAAAGTCCGTTCAACCCCACGAGCTATGTAATGCAAAATGTCACTCCTAGCACCTTTCCAATGCATGAAACTGAAGCATTTTGCAAGAATGTGTTTGATTCTGGCACGGTCAAATAGATAGGAGTTGAACGAAACTAAGAGAGGTTATTATAGACGGACCCCATGTGCACCTATAGGTCCAAACAAAATGTTCCTAGCTGCCATGAATTCTGAGAACTGCTCCATCAAAGTTTGGTAGTTTTTTTATCTTAGGGATCTTAAGGGACTTTGTCAGTAGCCTACTGCCCTGAATGATTGCGATGCTTGGCATAGGAAACAAGACCTCCCCTGGCATTTATCCACCTATCCCGATGCATTAGCGAAGTTCGTTCAGCCCCACGAGCTATGGAATGCAAAATGTCACTCCTACCACCTTTCCACTACATGAAACTGAAGCATTTTGCAAGAATGCATTTGATTTTGGCACGGTCAAATGGATAGGAGTTGAATGAAACTGAGATTGGTTATTGTAGATGGACCCCACGTGCACCTATAGGTCCAAATAGAATGTTCCCAACTGCCACAAATTCTAAGAATTGTTCCATCAAAGTTTGGTAGTTTTTTCATCTTAGGGATCTTAAGGGACTTTGCTGGTAGCCTGTTGTCTCGAACGAATGCTATGCTTGGCACATGAAATGAGACCTCCCCTGGCATTTACCTGCCCACCTCGACGCGTTGGAAAAGTCTGTTTGGCCCCACAAGCTATGGAATGCAAAATGTCACTCCTAGCACCTTTCCAAACATGAGGAAGAACCACAACCCAATCTAACTCTTGAAAGCATGAAGACATTGAGAACACTAAAGACATGAACAAACTCCTATCATGAAGACATGAACAAACCTTGTGACATGAATCTTGATATGACATGAGTGAAACATGAGTGAATAGGATTAAGACCAACTAGGATCAACTTCATCCATTACTTAGATCTAACCCCATGAAGCATAACATGATGATGATGCAAACATCAAATGTATACCATAGAAAACAAATCAAACGAAACATGAGGCCTTCTTTTCCTCTCATTCTCAGCTTCACGCTCTTCTGGTGTTCTAGTCTTTTCTTGTTTCCTCGGCATGATGATGATTTCTACAAGCATGAAGAATAAGACAATGATCATTAGAAATTTTATAATGATAATGAATAGCATAGTCAGAATGAATAACAAGGTTTTACAAACTTCTCAATAAGACACCTCATATCAAGATAACTTGAACATACATAAGTCATGGAGTATGCATTTGAACACACATATACACTTGAATCTAGTTTGAATAGAAGAGAGGAGGATGAACTTGGAGGAAGAAATAAGAAGTTATACCCTATTTTTCTGTTGTAACTCATTTTTTTCTACAAATTCACTGTTTCAGACCGTACCTAGGCCCTATACGGTACTATTTTACCCTATTTTTCTAATGTCTCTAACATGAATGTGGAAGCTTTTGTGTAGGGAAGGAGTCTAAGAGGGTTTTGTGTAATGCCCTAATGGCATTTTCATGCATTTTCCAAGTGGAAAGGGTGGCTAAATTGTGGTTCTTTGTGAATTTGAATGCAACCTAGCCAAGTACATGTTCCTATAGCATATGCAGGCCTATTTAAAGGTGAATCAAGTGTTAGTTTGTTCTGGGTTGGAGTGGATATGAGATTTTCATTAAAACCCCCTTATTTGTGAAGAAATGAAGGGTTTTCTAGTTTGCACCCTAGATGAGCATGGCTATACTAACCAATGGTGGAATCTGAAGTTTTGTGACATATAGATCTACTGTTTTGGGGTTTGGATTGGTTATTGAATGATCCTAGGGTACTTGCTTTGTTAATTGGACCAAATTAGGCTTATTTCTAGAGAGGGCCAGTCATAGAACTCACATTTTTCCTGAAACAAGGGCATGAAATATTTTGATATGTTGTTCCACTCCATAATGGGTGTCTAAATACTTTTTGGTTTGTGATTTGGCTGAGTTTACACAAAGTTATGCACATTTTTCAAGTTTGGAAGGCTACTAGGCCTTAAGGAGTGATTTGTGGATCAGACATTGGTTGATGTTTCCAGGCACTAGAAGTGACAAAATTGGTTTGAATACATTATATTGACATGGTGTATGCTTGTGTTAGGGTTGGGTAATAGCTTGGAGCCCTTATTCCTTATGATGCCCTTAAGCACCTAGTTGGGCCATTGTAAGATTTTGGTATATGGTTGAGCTGATTTGTGAAATATGGTATCAATGCTTTGAATTCTATCTTGTTTCTGCATCATAAATGATCATGCCACTTGAATGTGAGTGTGTATTTGGGAGTTTGGCAAGATGAATAAGGACTATTTACTGAGTTTAGGGGTCTGTGGAAAGTTTGAAGGCAAGTTCCTTTGTAATATAGGCCTAATTAACCTTTTTAGGACAACAAATAAGGTCAGTTTTGAGGCATATTGTCCAAAGGAGTCTATACTAAGTTCAAGATATGTTCTACAACTTGGTAATGGGTATTCTAAACATTCATTGAAGTTTGGGTTTGAAACCTTATGGCAAAAATAAGTCAAAAAAACCCCTTAAGTAGGGCTACTAGGATTTGAGGGCTTGGGCAGATTGGTTGCTAAGAGGGGATCCTTGTGACTTGAAGATTGGTTTAGTTGGTTCTAGTTGGTGAACATAATCTTGTTAGGTGCCTCATCTAGTTCATATGTACAAAGCTAACAACTATTGGTCCTATTTCAAGGTTGGCAGATATTGTTATGACAAGTGTTGGAGGCTTCATCTAGAGATTCACCCAAATGACAAACGCAAGAGTAAGCAACCACAAAGGAAAAAAAAGCACACTAAAACATCAAATTAAAAGAGAGAACAGCTCTCACATGAGTCTACATCAACATTGAATGATGTTAGTATGTAGTGATATTTGGATAGAGTATTTACTTGATTTGCAAAGCAGATAAGTGTGAGTTGCTTTCATTTGTAGGGGCATTTGATTAGCACTCCAAGTTTTTCCTATGGATTGAGTTGTGTTCAAGTTTTTCACTTTATAGAGCAAGCAAGTAGTACGTTTCACTCACTATGGGTGAGTATGAGAAGTATGGCCACTTGGAGGTCAAGAAAGGACAAGGAAAATAGAGAATGTAAGAGCTAGCATGATGACATGTTTTGGGTGTTGTAAGCATTCACATTTGTGTTCCATAGTAACATAAATGTTGTAGCATGTAACATAGATGACTTGTAGCATGTTGTACCATAACAGTGATGGTTTTCATTATTGTAATGTGCACAAACTCTTATCTCAGCTGTAGCATGTGCATAGTTGTAGGAAGAGAACTCTTTACACATTCATTGTAAACAATGTATAAATGTATGAATTTCATTGTACATAGATGCAATAAGAAGGACCACTTTGTAATAAATTATAACTTTCATAGCATTGTAAAATGACCTTCAAATGCAAGGAGGATCATACATAGCAGCAGGGTTATATAGACTATGATAGTGGATTGTTATATAGACTTACATGATTGTCCTACACTCATGAAAACCTCCTTTTTAGTGTTTTATCTCCCTGTAACTCCCTTTGTATCATCTTATGTGGTATCAAAGTGAGTTGTAACAATTTGTCAAATAGTTTATGGTGCTCATTTCCTCCATTTTTGTAAGAAAAATATCATTTCATGCATGGTTCTATTAAATGAATTGAATTATGCATGTATTAAGGAATAAATCCTTCTATATCATCCTAGGGCAAAAATTAAGAGTCTTCCAAAATTAATTTTGGCTCCATGTATACACTCGAATATGAGTATGACAAACAATTGTTCACTAAAATTATTTTATGAAGTATTTGATAATGTTTTTCTCTTGTATAGCTGAAAATAGGTGAAATAAAGGCATGAAGGGCTGAAACAAGGTGGAAAAATAAGGAATTTGGAGTCTCTTTGACTGAACTAACTGATATACCTTGACAAATATATGTCTTAGAACATAAAGAACATAAAAAACATAAAGAAATAAAGACATTTAAAGACATAAAGAACATAAGAACATATATATGTGAATTAAAATTGAACATACCTTAGAATTCAATATTGCAGTTGACCAATTCTCCAAAAGATGGCTTCAAAATCCTGAAATTCTCATTTTTCTCAAGTTTGATTATGAATTCTATATAATTATAGAATAGGATTAGTAAAATTTATTTAAAAAACAAACATATATCATCAAATTCAATATATATATCAATGGTAATTAGCTTTGAAACAAAATCACACATGAAACATGAAACTTTTAGTTTAAATAATCAAATTTTCTCTAAAAACATGAAAAATCACTTCTTCTACGTTGAAAAAACAAAATAAGGTGGTGGATTCATATAAAAATGATTCTCAATTAGTCAACCAACATGAAAAGCATTTTCTTGTCCAATATACTCGTGAAAAGTAGGAATAACAAGCATGTGGGGTCTGAAACACAGATCACACATGCTTTTTTACCATTTTCTATGCTTCCAAGAATGCACTCACGTTATAACATGAGCGCGTTCTAGGAAGCATGATAACATATTTAGGTAACCTTGTATCTACATGAGAGAGTCTCTCTCTCTCTCTCTCTTCATTTCTCTATCCTATATATAAAGAGGGATCAGGAGACATGGAGAGATAGAGAGGGACATGGAGATAGAGAGGATATGTGGAGATAGAGATAGGGAAAGGGAGAGATGGGGATCGAGATAAAGAAAGAAGTCTATAGAGGGAGAAAGATATAGATACATATATAGAGAGGGGAGATATAGGGAGATAGATCTAGCAAGGGAGAGATAGATAGGGAAATATAGAGAGAGAGGTAGAGAGGGGTATATTAAGAGATGGGGTTATGAGGATAGATAGCTCAATAGGGAAAGAGATCCAGAGATGTCTAGAGACATAGGAAGAGAGATTTCAAGAGGTAGAAGGATGGGGAGAGAGATTCAAAGGAGTGAGAGGTAGCGAGGGATATATTAAGAGATAGGGATCCATATGTCAAGAGAGATAGAGATAGGGATCCCTATTCTCCCATCTACCTAAACCATAAACCTAAACATCTAAACCATAAACCCTAAACCCTAAATAATACCTCTATCCCCTAACCCTAAACCCTAAAATCCAGCAACCCTAAACCCCTAAACCCCTAAGGTCCCTAAACCATAAAACCTGGAAGCAAAGGTAGGTATAGTTAGAGAGAGGGATAGAGGAGACAAAGATATCTCTCCCAGGCTCGGTCTCCTCTATATCTCCCTATTTACCTCTCTACCTAAACCATAAACCTAAACCTCTAAACCTTAACCCCTAACCCCTAAACCATAAAACCCAAACCCTAAATAATGTCCCTAAACCTTAACCCCTAACTGCTAAACCCTAAAAATGAGCAACCCTAAACCCCTCAACCCCTAAGGTACCTAAACCATAAAACCTGGAAGAAACCCTAAACCTCTATCTCCCTATCTCTCCCAATCTCTATTGGTCCCCTCGCTCTATCTGTCTCTAAACCCTAAACCCTAACCCCTAAAATCAAGCAACCCTAAATCCCTAACCTGTAAACCCTAAACCCCTAAAGCCTAAATAATTCCCCTAAACGTTTACCCTAAAACCTAAACCATATTTACTTGAGAAACCCTAAACTCATGTAAACCTCAAATAGTGAGGGATAAAGAGATAGAAATGTAGAGTTAGAGAGAGGGGACCAAAAGAGATCTAGCAAGATAGAGAGACAGGGAGAGAGATAGATAGAGAGATAGGTATAGTTAGAGAGAGGGATAGAGGAGACATAGATATCTCTCCCAGGCTCGGTCTCCTCTGTATCTCCCTATTCACCTCTCTACCTAAACCATAAACCTAAACCTCTAAACCTTAACCCCTAACCCCTAAACCATAAACCCTAAACCATAAATAATGCCCCTAACCCCTAACCCCTAACCCCTAAACCCTAAAAATGAGCAACCCTAAACCCCTAAACCCCTAACCCCTAAACCATAAAACTTGGAAGCAACCCTAAACCTCTATCTCCCTATCTCTCCCAATCTCTATAACATGAAAACATGAAAACATTAACCTTTCATTTCACCAAATTCATTCCTAATCAATCCCAAATCATCCCTAATCCATTCAATTTCATCTCTAATCATCCCTAAACCACTTCTAATCAGCCCTAAACTACTTCACACCATCCCAAATCACATCCAAATCAATTTAACTTCATCCCTAATCATTTTCCAATCAACCTGTATTTCATCTCAAATACCATCCCTAAACTATTCCTAAATCATTCTAATAATTCCCTAATCAACACTAAACCACTTTAGACCATCCCTAAAACCATTCTAATCATTCCCAAATCATTCCTAATCTAGTCCTTTTTACCTCTCATCATCCCTAAACCAATCCATTTCATCCCAACTCCATCCCAAATCAATCTAAGCTCCATCTAAAATGATCCCAAAAATAATCAAAATCAAACAAATACCTCACCAGGAGCCATTAGAAGATCATAGTGCCAATCTGTTAGTCATTTGCACCATTTTGTATATTGTATGTGCCAATATGCTCCTTAGTAGCACCTACCTATCAATCACAAACATCATTCTACACCTATCCAGTCATAGGTGTCATTCTACCCTCTACCAGCCACAGGAGCCATCAGAACATCATAAGCACCAATATGTTAGTCATTTACACCATTCTATACATCATATATACCAACCATAAACCCTAAACCCTTATCTCCTTGTCTCTATCATCTTTCTACCTCTTAATCTCTTTGCCTATGTCTTTGGCCATGTCCATCACCCTATATCTCCCTATCTCTCCCTCTCTAAACTCCTAACCCCTAAACTCTAAACCTGATCAACCCTAAACCCCTATTTCCTTGTCTCTATCATCTCTCTACCTCTCAATCTCTTTGATGTCTCTGGCCATGTCCCTCACCCTCTATCTCCATATCTCTCCCTCTCTAAACTCCTAACCCCTAAACCCTAAACCTGATCAACCCTAAATCTGATCAACCCTAAACCCTATCTCCTTGTAGATCTATAATCACTCTACCTCTTAATCTCTCTGCCTATGTCTCTAGTCATGTTCCTCACCCTCTATCTCCCTATGTCTCCCCTCGGTCTCCTCTATATCTCCCTATCGGTCCTCTCTCTCTAAACCCTAACCTAAACCTCTAAACCTTAACCCCTAATCCCTAAAACATAAACCTTAAATTACCCTAAAAAATACCTCTAAACCCTAACCCCTAACTCCTAAACCCTAAAACTGAGCAACCCTAAACCCCAAACTTCTAAACCATAAACCCTGGAAGCAACTCTAAACCTCTATCTCCCTAGATCTCTCCCAATATCTATCGATCCCCTCAGTCTCTCTCTCTAAACCCTAACCCCTAAACCCTAAACTTGAGCAGCCCTAAATCCCTAACACCTAAACCCTAACCCCTAAACCATAAACCTAATCAACCATAAACCCCTAAATCCTAAATAATTCCCCTAAACCCTAACCCTAAACCCTAAACCCTAAACTTGAGTAACCCTAAAGTTGAGTAGCCCTGAGCCCCTAAACCCTAAATGATTCCCCTACACTTAAGCAACCCTAAACTCATAAACCCGACCCACCCTCTCTCTCTCTCCAAAACAAGAAAACTAGGACTCTCTATCTCTCTCTCTCTCTCTCTCCCTATCACCGGGTATCTCTCCCCTCCATCTCCATCCTCTCTCCCTTTTCCTCCCTCTCGCTCCCCCTTGTCGATAAAGAACATGGAAATGTAAGAAAAATAGGACATGCAAAGATGGATGAGGATATAAATTGGGATTCAATGAAATGGAAACAAGATAATTTATTAAATTTCATTAGATGGGAAGAATGAGGAGGAGAGGTAGAGAGGGGAGGGAAGTAGAGAGTGAGAGAGAGGATAGGATGGAATTAGAGAGTGGGAGAGGACCGTAGGAGGTAGACAGGGCAAGGAAGAAGAGAGAGAGGGTAGGAGGTAGACAGGGGAGGGAAGCAGAGACTAAGAGAGAGGGTAGGAGGTAGACAGGGGAGGGAAGTACAAAGTGAGAGAGAGGGTAAGAGGTAGAGAGGGAGGGGGAGAAGAGAGTGAGAGAGAAGGTAGGAGGTAGAGAGGCAAGGGAAGAAAAGATTCAGAAAGAGGGTAGGAGGTAGATAGGAGAGGGAAGTAGAGAGTGAGAGAGATAGTAGAAGGTAGATAGGGGAGGGAAGAAGAGAGTGAGAGAGAAGGTGGGAGGTAGAGAGGGGAGGGAAGCAGAGACTTAAAGAAAGGGTAGGATGTAGAGAGGGAAGAGAAATAGAGAGAGAGATGATAGGAAGTGCAGCTTCCCTTGTAGACATGTATGTAAAGTGTGGAAGCATAGACAAAGGCATGTCAATTGTAAGACTTAACACCTCAAAGAGATGTTCTATAATGGAATGCAATGATTGCAAGATATGCAAAAAATGGATTTGTTAAAAAGGATTTAGAAACTTTCAAGCAAATGCAATTGGCATGTGTATTTCTAGTTATGCTCATCATAACGTGAGCGCATTATAAAGCACTCGCATTATGCTCAGCTTTGATTGACATGTTTTTATCAGTTTTTAGCAAAATCTAGAGATAATTTGGAGCATGCTCCCCATTAGGATGGCACTTTTTTCAATGAAAACTAAAAAAAATACCACCATAATCTTAATCTCTCTGTTAGCTATCTAACCATATAATTTTTTTCACATTTTGAGTACATTTAGTGTTTCATCTTGAATTTCTTTTGTTAGTGTGTCTAGTTTTTGTCAAAAACCAGTGTCTGGTATTTTTGACTTTTTTTAACCATTCACAAAAATTTGAAATAAGTTATATTTTTAGAAACTAGACTCCATTCTACACGAATTTAATTTTTTTTTTTTTAATTTTTGATTAGTTTCCAAACATTTTAGGGGGGAGCACGCTCAAATTTTTGTTTTTCAGGATGTGTCCACTTTAAAAATTACTAAAAAATCAATTATTCATTAAAAAATTATCAGAAAAATTAGAGATAAACTACATGATGTTGCCTAATTTCTCACTGGAGCGATTATTGAAATACTAAAAAAAGTTAACATTTTAGGGGGAGCACCCGCTATGTTATGTTTTTTTCAAAAAAACAAGACCAATTTGTGTGCTCCTCCTTTTTGAACCCCTTAATCTCAACCATTTTTAGAAAAAAATAGTAGTTTAGAAACTAGATTCGAAGCACTACAAGTCTTGTTTTCATTCCATCTTCAAATTTTGATTGTAACTATCTTCAATTTCTCATCCAACATCAATGTTTCCTGATTTCAGAAAAAAAGTAGCAACTTAAGACCCCATTTTGGTCCCTCATCTTTGTACACTTACCTAGCACTTCATTGATCTTATGCTTCCATGTTTAAGCCTATGAGGAAGGCATCATGGCTGGGCATCCAGGTCTGAATGGGTGCCAATAAACATATGTTATGGGAAGTGGTCCTAAGGAGTATAAAAGAGTGGCAAGGAAAGAGGATTCTTTTCATTTGATATCTTTGTTAATTAACTATCTGTGAGACATCAATATGCTTGAGTCTAATAATGTTCTATAGTTTTGGGAGTAAAAACAATCTCTACTATTTCAAAGGGAGGCTTGTGTCTGTGAGGAGGCTATGAGCTTAGCCACACTATTGAAAATAAAATAGGAAAAGCCTTTGGAAAGGCTACAACATCATCTGGAAAATGATAATACGAGTTTATAATACAATGAAATTACTGAACATGCAAGTCTTCTTATCGACTTCTATGCATATATTTAGTTCTGTTGTATCTTTGATATTAATTCTCTATTAAGAGACTTTTAATATTTCTCTCTACACCAATTAAAAGTGGTGTTATAAGCTTATTTTACTAGTATTATACATTACTATGGCTGAGAGGCCATGATATTTTTACTATCCGGTATTATACATTACTGTGGTTGATAGGCCAAGATATTTTTGCTATCCAGTCTTATGCATTGCTGTAGGCCGATAGGCCATAATATCTTTGCCATACAATAATATACATTGATAGGGGGCTGATAGGCCATGATTTCCTTACATGCAAATAACATAGAGTTAACTACATGATGATGCCAGTGGAATTATACTGTATATCATTTTTAGATGAGCTGTGTCCTTCAAAACTTTACCACAAGAACCGTGGCAAGACCTAAACATGATGATATCTTATAAGTCGAATGTAAAAACAAAAGTATAAACAAATATTGACTTTCAACACTCAGCATACTATATGTGTTATTCTTGATAATTTTATTCATGTCTTGAAAAAGAAGATTCACATAGATTATATATGTAAGATATAGTGTATTATCAAGTTTAATGATAGACACATCTATTTTGAGTTGTTTAGGAATGGACACTATAGTAAACAAAACTGATAACAAATAATTAGTACAAGAAATATACATTCTTGGTGAAGATTCAAATAGTGGTATACTTGCAAACTATCTAATAATAAAATGGTGTTCATTGTGAACATAACCATGTGTTATATGTCAAAAATCTGAAATATTTTTACAAAGAGGTGGTTATTATTAAAATGTATAGTATCGTGGAACTTACTGGACATAATATCAATATAATATTATTTGAGACCCAGGAGGTCGAGTCGATGATAGTTTGTTGTCATTCTAAACTAAGTACTTATAACAGAAGAGTAGATTCTCTCATGGTTAATAGAAAGGAATGGAACAAGTGGCAGTAGCCAAGAACCAAGAAGTTACTAGAAAGTACATGGGTGTTTATAGTCAAAAATACTAACCAAATCAGATTATTATGAAAGTCAAACCTTTCTAGTCAAAAAAAGTTTAAATTAACCATAGGTCAATGAAGGTTTCCAAGTTGAGTTAGAGGTGGGTGAACATATGACTCCACTTTTAAGTGGTAGATATTATTCAAAATCTTTGGCCAAAGTAAGTGCAAAAGTCTCTACTTGCACTTGTCGGTTCACTGTGCTCCAGATTGCATAACCATCCAATAGTGTCATACTCGATTAGAAGGAGTCTGTAGTTGTATGACCATGTTGGTTATGTAGGACAGAACACTAGAAACTCAGATGGCATTACTAGAGGGTCCTAGTCTATACTCTTTGTTGAAGGGTAGGGCCACTTCCAGGAAGGAAGGTGTGAGGGGGACCGCTGATGCACTCCCTCTTGTAGATGACATGCCAAGACTTGTGAAATAGAAGACTAATCCAGATAAGGAAGTCCTGGTCTTGTACTTAATTGTAAACTATAAATCTTTTATTTGATTATGAATCACATATAAAAATTGTAATTGAAAAGATGTATTTCTTTTACAAATTGAAATGAAATGTTATCTCACTGTGAAATGAATTATATTGCTAATTATGCAAATGATGATGATGATTATGATGAAAAATTATTTTTTTGTCACTACTTTTAAGGAATTGTATTATTTACCTTAGTTGAAAACCAAAGGGTTTAATATGTTATATGGGTAGATTTGTTACAATATTGAGTCCAGAGTTGTAAATTGTAAATAGTGTTTATTGGAAAGAATGAGCATATATCAGAGATTTGAGCCTATGTTACTTGAATATTATAGTTATACCCTAATATTAGAGAAAGATGAAGATTAGAGCTTATATGGCGAGTTACAAAAGGTTGTCGTAGGAAAGAACCAATAAAATTGACAATACACATCTATTAAATGCACATCATATATCATAGCACATTATATATTAGTCAGACCAACTTGCGCTATGTTGTATTCATCATTTACAAATCTGATACAAAGTTTGTCTATACATGATTAGTCTATTATCTCTCATTACATCTCATATTCTATTCTATAAATTTCTCTATATATCTCATATCATCCCATTTCATCTATATATTACATCATATCCTATCATATCTGATATATTACATCTTACATCTTACATCTTTGAGCCTTACTTATACCTAAGTATAAGTATCTCAAAGAGCATGTCTTTTGTACATATTATGTCTTTTGTATGTGTTGGTGGTTGGCTAGATGTGTTGCATCTTCTTTAAGGTGGATATATATTGCTATAAGGTTGGCGTTGTCCTACCAACCCTTTGAAACAATGTCATATCCTCAAGACATCTTGGATTTTCTTTCCAAAAAACTTGTGAAATCTTTGAACTGGAACTTGCAAATTTGACTATCACAACTACACAATTTATAAGGTATCTAAATTTCATGGAAAAATATGTTTGTATATCCTCTTAAGACATGCATATGTGTTCTCCCATTATATGACTACCTATTGTAGAAAATGTATTTGGGTATTGATAGTTAACAGAGTATTTCCCCCATATTCTAAAGTGTTTGAGATCTAAATTGTTGTAGACAACTCGATAGACTCTATTAATAAACCTGTTACACATGCCAATCAAACGATGACTACTTCTCAAATATATTTATTTGTGCCCTTAACCCTTCTCTTTGATCTTGTACCTATTGTTATTGATTGTGTAGGGTTTTAATATGTACTTTAAGGCTCCCATCCAAATCCTTCATAGCATCATAAATGGTAGAGGCTAGCATTATCTAATGTTAAATGTTGTCCAACTATACCTTCAACACCTTTGTGGATGCTAGCCATCCTAAGCAAAAATAGTATAGTGTATTGATATTCTTTTTAGTGGTTTGTAGATTTCTAACTTCTACCTCCAGTTTTGTGTGCAATAGCACACTTCTTTCTTATCTCCTTTGTTTTTTAATTTTTTTTTTCTACTATTACTTTTTTCTTAATCATGTCTTCTTGATTTTGTATCTTTGTTAGCATATCATCAATGAATTTCCTTAGTTATTGACCCAAGGGATATAAATTGTCCCTAATGACCTGTAGTGTTATTTCTTGTAGTGTATTAAGAGCATGTGGTCAATGTTATCAATAATATCCACTAGTTGTTTTAAGAGATCTTCTCTTGTGGTCTATAGCATATCTCCCAACTAAAATCTTTGCAAGGTAGATATGTGGGAAATATTGGTAATGGGAAATTGTAATGATAGAGGTGATGGAATAGGTTGAAGTTGTCTTTGTTGTGCCAAGAAATTTTTGATTTCTTGTACAAGGTTAGGTGGTGGAGATGTGGGGGTGGAAGGAAGAGGTTTCTTATGTGAAGAGGGCTCTTGCTATGATACCTCATGTTGTGGTTCCTCTTCTTCTTTTTGTTCTAATACTCCCTCCTCTTCTTCTAGTAGTGTAGTGTAGGATTTTTGAGTGGCCCCTATGGTTTTTAGTTTAAATTTATCCTTTTCTTCTGCCACTTGTGATAGGAGTGTATCCACCCTATTGTTTGACCTTAGGTACTACTTCTATAGTTATATTAGTCTTTCCCTTTTGTCTAGTGACAACTTTACTATAACTTCATCTACTGCCTTCCTTCTTTGTAATTTCCTCTTCTTCCCTTACCACTTCTTCTCATATCTACTTTAGGATTGTGGCCAATTCTAGAAAAAATTCCTCTATTATCTCCATTAAGGTATGAGGTGTACTAGATATATACTCTAGGAGTGCTTGTTCAATTACCTTTTTGTTATCTAAACTTACTTGTACATACATTTGTGTAGTTTGTAGTGGCATTCTTGGTATGAAAAGAGATCTATACAACATCATTGGATGCATTATTTGTTCAATTTCTTCTTCTCCAACATATTTTATAGTTGTCTTTTTTTGTAGAGGTCCTTTTTCTTTCTTTTATGATTAGGATTTATCTTTCCCTACCTCTTCTTCTACTTATGTTATCTCTCCTTGTTGAGTTTCCTCGATATCCTCTATTTGTATAGGGATGTATTTGCATTTCACTTTTTTTTCCTCTTTGAATGAGAGGTTCCCTTTTCTCCTTTTCACTACTCATCTATAATAAATCCTCTATGGCTTCCCTTGTTGGTGATTTTTCTACCTCTATTTGTATTTGTGGTGATGATATAGGTAGTTTTCTCTTTGTGGAGATATGCTAGCTCCTCTTTCTTGAGTGCATTGTGTGTTTGAGAGTCTCTTATTTTGAACCCTAGAGATTCTAATGTTAGGTGCTCAAAGAACTACACTTGAGATGATCCTACTTCAAGTGAAGTGGGAGAGTCAGAGATTTTTGTAACCTCTAGTGGGTTGGGATCCTTTGGTATTCCCCACTTTTTATGCAACTATTCTTTTTTTTTCTCCATGTATTTTGTAGCCTTGTATTTGCTTTGTTTTTACATGAAATTCTTAATGTTCTAAATCTCTCCACTTTAGGGTCCTTGGGGAGAGCTATCAATGCCTTAGCATTTGTATGTACTAATTCATTAATTATTTGATTGGGTAGCTGGGGTACCCATGATACACGTGGTTCTACTATCTCTATAAAGACACAGTCTTTAGATCCACTATGAAGGTGATATCATTTTCATACTTCCTCATAGCATGTGGTCCCTTTCATGCATCTATGACTAAATACTCTTGAAAACCCCCTACTATACTTTGTTATAGGAAGCAACATCCATGAAATGTTTGATATGTGTGTTGATTTGGGCAGCTAATGGGGTTACTTGGGACCAAACTTTACCAACAAATACATGAAGTCTATTCATAAAGTATAAAGCTAGGAAAATAATTAAAGAACCATACTAGAATTTGTAGCAATCACTTCCTTCTATTCTAGTTATGTTCTCCATCATCTATTCTCAAAGAACCTAGCATAAATAAAATTATTTCCCTTGCACTACCATTTGATAGGTGGTAACTATGGCCATTCCTGTGGAAGATCCTAGTTTGTGTAGTAGATTTTATGGGTGATACATAAAGTAGCATATTTGACTATAGGGTTTGTGGCTTCTATACCACCAATAGCCCTCATTAACTTTTTTACTTTTTGGTTGCTCACATTTTTCTTCAACAATAAGTCACCTTTGTTCCATAAACTAGTTACCATGAGGATGGTTTCTTTTGTAAAGTGGTAGGCTTGGTCTAGATACATATAGTCACCATGAATTATACTAAAGATATTATTTATCCAACTATTTTCTGCACAAAAATCTAGGAAATTCTTTCATATAGATCTACTTTAAATTTTCCCACCTACTTGTATTGGTCCAAGTATTCTTGTTTCCCTAGTTTCAAAAAGGTTCTATGGAATGGCTCTAACTTGGTGTGTTCAATTTATGTTAGTGCCATGTGTATACACTTCCTAACATCTTTTGCATAAATTACATTATTAGGTACATTAGAGAAAGTGCCATTAGGGTCCACCTCCATTGCTTTAAAAGGGTACTTTTTATACTTTGGCCATAATTTGTTCTATGCATCGACAAGAATAGGAATTGCCATTATCTTAGTCTTCTTTTCTATTTTATTATTTTGCAATTAGATTATCAACCAATCATTTCAGCAGTAGCTTGTCTATACTTAGGGTTTTTAGCCTGGACACTTAGCAATTTTTTGCAAGTGATTTCTTTCTTAATTGTGAGTTGATTATATAGATGTTTGATGGTAGTTTCTCATTTATTTTGCCTACCTACCCCTTCTATTTCTATCATTCTTTCTATTGGATACTTTACTTGATGGTTACGCTACTTTATGATACAAGTTATTATATATATGACAAACTTTTTAGTTTTTATCTTTTAAGTCCCTCCATGATAATGTTTTAACCTTGTGCCATTTACATATCCCTTTAGTAGTTCATTCTATAGTGTTTTTAACTTGACAACTATGGAATTAGATATTTCTACAATTCAATAAGGGCATAACTACCACATCTTTAATTTGCCCTATTTCTTGAATTTGCTATCATACAAAAAAACCATGTCTCCAATTTGAAATATTTTGTGCTACAAAGTTCTATCATGCCATGCTTTTTGGCACTTTTTTTCTAAACTTTGGTGATAAGCTACTAGTAGCCTTTTTTCATCTAATTTTTCCAATTCTATCAATCTTTCTTGTAGGGATTCCACGTCATTCAATTGTAGTGAAGTATTCAATCTTAAGTTTGGTACAATGTATTACATGGGTTGTGTTGCATCAATTCCATATACTAGTTCAAATGGGCAAAATCTAGTTAATCTCTTATAAGTTGTTTTGTAAGCCCATAAACTATTGGTATTTTGATATCCCAATTAATAGTGTTCCTATTGCACAACTTGGAAAGCGCAGTTCATATAATCTTGTTCAAAGCCCCACTTGCTCCATTTTCTTGAGGAAGATAAGGGCTACTTCTGGTGTGGGTGATCATGAAGCTATTCAATAGCTCCACAATTGTCTTATTCACAAAGTGCTTTCCAGGGATAACTTTAAGAACCCCCCTCGGAGAAGGTGTAAGAACCTGGCAAATCATGTATACTTCCTAAGAAAAATATTAATTTTATTGGCAATTTTTTTCATTTTTCAGGGGAAAAAAATAATCTCAATTGGTGAATCTTTTGTAATCGCTAGAAGTTTGTGGAAAATCCTGGCGAATTGTAATTTTTTCAAAACCAATAAAATATTTTCATTGGCAATTAAAACCTTTTTTCAAACCAATAAAATATTTTCATTGGTGATTAAAACCTATTTTCAAACCAGTAAAATATTTCCATTGGCAAATTAAACATGTTTTCAAACCAATAAAATATTTCTGTGGGTGAATTAAACCTGTTTTCTAAATAAAAATTAATTTTTGTTGGCGATTAAAACCTATTTTCAAACCCAAAAAAAATTTCATTGGCAAATTAAACCTATTTTCAAACCAATAAAAAAATCATTGGTGAATTAAATATAGTTTCAAACCAATAAAAAATTAATTGGTGAAATAAATTGTTATGCCAATAAAAAATCATACCATGGGTGGTGAAAATATCAAATGCTACATTTTGTTCTATTCCGGGACAAATTTTACACATCCAAATTCCTTCATAAAGTGTCTAAAATGGGGACAAGTGTCAACATATTTATTATGTCTGAAGCAAGATGTCAACGCAAATTAATATAACTGACAACCGTTTGATGAATTTTTGATGGATGACTATAGTTGCATTCTGGAAGAAAATGTCTGAAACACTAGACCTATGACTTCAAACCTCTAGAATAACACTTGAACCATTAGATTTCCAAATATCAATGGTTGACATTTCATATGAGAAATCTATTACCGGTTGTCTAAGTTGAAACCTGAGCCATCAAAACTGTGTTGTTTATCAGCCCCTTATACCTAGTCTTGTCAGTCACTGCTTGGTGGGGAACATTATGCGTTAATCATTAAAGGGGGTCAAAATATTTCATCTATTGTCTAAGTCTCAACCCCCATATTTTATGTCCCCATGTCCCGTTAACCTACCAGGGTCCACTTTTTAAATGCTAACTATATAAGAATAGGAAATATTTTAGCAAATATTTCGAAGCAGCCTTAAGAGACTTAAAGGGTGAGCTACTAAAGGTTTAAATAAGACACATGGGAAATTCCTCAGTGAGATGTTTTAATCTCAGTTGTCCAATGTTGAAGAATTTAAGTAGACAAGTGGATGGTTTGAGAAGTTAATGTGTGAACAGGTTAGAGGGCCCAGGTTAAGCCTAACCATTCCCCACTAGCCCATTGTTAGAAGATACACGAGTGATAGACCCAACGGGCTAACAAGCGAATGCCACATAGCAGACTTCCTGAAGAGAAGGTGGAATCTGCCGAAATATGAGTAAGCAATTCCATGTGGCAGAAAACTTCATCATGGCCATCCATCTTTCCATCTCATCAAGAGATCAACGACTAGAGTTTGAAATTGAGAAAGTGGCCATGTGAGCCATTCTGCTTTGCGTGAGTGAGTAGTAATGGTGGTTTTAATTCCATAAAAGTAGTCATTTTGCATAATTAAAATCTGTCAAATTGTTTTAAAGCATCTGGAGGTAACTTCAATCTCTCGAGGCAATTTCAATCTCTTGGTGATCAAAACTAGGGTTTTCAAAGCATTCAAAGCCGTAAGTTAAAATCTTTCCTTCTAAAATTTGCTGCTTGTGCTCACTCTCGTGGTTTTGTAAATAAGAATTAATGGTAAATTTTCATTTCTTTTAGGGTTTTACCTTCTTAGACTGTTGAACTACAAAATTTTAGCTTTATTACTGCATAAGTTAGAACCCTAGTTGTGAACCTACAATTCTTGCTAAACTAAAAGCCTAATTTGCAAAATTATCACCATAATGATGTTGCAAGTATGGGCCTAACCGGTGTTGTCATTGATGTCAACATACTCCTGTTGCATTGATGATAAGGATTGGATGAGTTGTATGCTAAGGATATTGAGAAAATTAGTCCTATCAGGAATAGAGAAGAACAGTGAAGACAGTGAGGTGAAGATCCCAGCTAAGATGAAGATCAGAGAATGTGCATCAAAGGGTTTGTAGATATGTGTCTTAAGATGATCTAGTAAATATTTTAGACATCTACATGAAGATCTGAAGAAGTTATGGCCACTTGAGTAAAACCAATTCTGGCAGGTGTTTAGAAGAGACATAGTGACACAGATAGGTCCGGTGAGATCTAGAAATGCAATATCTTATTCTGTAGATTTGGTGGAGTGTTTACAAAGTCAATGTGAATTGACAACTCAATTGGTTTGTGGTCTGGAGGTTCGCAAGCATCTATTCCAATATGACAGTGATGGTAGACTGTGTTCTTGAGGTTCTAGATGAAGAAGAGAAATTTTTCAGTAAGCAGAAGTAGTGTGAATGCTCTTGGTGACTCAGGCAAGCTTGTGGAGGTCTTTGGATGTGTCCAATTCGTGTTGGTGATCTGCATTGAAGATTGAGATTGTAATTGAAGAATTACTTTTGGATGATGATGTTCTTCCTAAGTCTGCCAGACCGGATGAGTTACACATCTTGTGAATGATCTTGAAGATGCTCTGTGAAGCATGGCATATTCCTAAAAGAAGATTGAAGTCCTAGATCTGTGTGGCTGACAGTGTGTTGATCTACGTGAAGTCTTTTAGTAATTAGTCATGTTGTATTTATATATTTTCTCTGTAATGTATGCCGACTTGGATGATTATCCCAAAGTCAAATGTCTTGTATAAATAAGAGGTTGTGAAGTCATTTCAAAAGCATCTTGGTGGAGATGAGAGTGTGGTAGAAAGCAGAGAAGAGAAAGGCAGAGAAAAAGTATTGGGCTTAAATGGAACTAACTCAAGCATGGTGAAGATTCTATTCTTCAATTCAATTATGTAATATTTATTATTCTGTAGATAGTGTGTCTCCTATAGGCAGTGGGCCTCTTGTGAGCAGTGTGCTCAAGCAGTGAGCCCTAATTGGCATGTGCCATTTTGTTCTTCATATTCTTTTAATAGAGAATACAATCTTGGGTTAGTCATCATGTGGTTTTTCCCTTAACCAAGTTTTCCACGTTAAAATCTTGGTGTCATATGTGTTAATGTGTTTTTGCTCTTGAATTGTTGTATTATGTTTCCATGATTAATTTATTATTGTGCTACTGAATTACAAGAAGGATTTAGGTGATTAATTACAAGAAAGTTTTGGACAACTGATTCACCCCCCTCTCAGTTGTCTATCCTAAATCTAATAATTGGTATCAGAGCTAAGTTCCTCTAAAAGAGCTTAACTGCTTGAGGAGATCCAAGATGTCATCCTATAATAAAGATAGTCCAAGGTTTGATGGAACCAATTTTACTCTTTTGAAAAGTCACATGGAATGTCACCTACAATGTATGGGAATGCAATATTGGGTCATGGCTTCAAAGAAGTATGTTTCTCCACAGAATGGTCCGAGTACCATAGATGAAATCAGAGATGCTGAAAACAATCTTTAGACTAAAGAAGCTCTACTAAGTGCCTTATCTAATTCAGAGCTGACAAATGTTATTGATCTAAAAATTGCATATGAGATTTGGCAAAAACTAGAACTTCTGCATGAAGGAGACAAGTATGTTAAATGTGCCAAGCTATAGAGTCTGAAAGGAAAATTTGAAAACCTGAAGATGAGAGAAGATGAAAATATCACTACATTTATGCCAAGAGTAAATGAGCTTGTTTGTGGCATTAGATGTGCTAGTGGAATCTTGGATGAAGATGAGATTGTTGCCAAAGTTCTCAGATCCCTTCCTGATTCTTACAAGTACAAGGTTGTTACTATTGAAGAATTCAGATCTTTTTCAAATATCACAAGAGATCAATTGGTTGGTAAATTAGCTACATTTTAATTGGCTGAGTTTGGAGATGCACCCCCCAAGATTGAATCTGCTTTCAAAGCTAGTACCTCTGTAAAAGGAAAACAAAAGTTTGATCTGGGAGAGAACTCTTCAAAGAAACCTTCATGGTATGAAAAAGCAAGAAAAGATCTAGAAGAAGATGAAGCAAAAACTGCTCAACTTGAAGCTCTTATTGCAAAAAGGCTGCCAAGAGGATTTGGTAAGTATGAAGGAAAATTGCCCTTCAAATGTTTTAACTGCAATAAGATTGGTCATTTTGCCTCAAGGTGTCCGGAAAGATTTTCAAGAGAAAATCTAAATAGATCAAGATTCCAAAAGAAATGTTACTATGTTCATGAAGATGATGAAGAAGGAGTAACAAATGATGAATTAGAGACAGGAAACAAATCTAGAAGTGACTGGGTGTTTATTTCCATCAAGGAAGAAGATCCAATGCCCTCTGAATCTGTCAATCATAAAATGGTAGAAAGAGCTCTGGCTGCCCAAGTTGAAGAAAAGGATGATTCGGTCATTGACAGTGGATGCTCCCACCATATGACAGGTGATAAAAATAAGTTCATAGATTTGGAAAGATATGAAGGAGGAGTTGTAAAATTTGGTGATAATTCTACCGGCAAGATCAGAGGTAGAGGAACCATTTCTTTTGATGGAAAGAACAAAACCAGTAATGTACTCTATGTTGAAGGTTTGAAGCACAATCTTCTTAGTGTTGGATAGTTGGTGGACAAAGGCTATGATCTCTGATTCAAAAATAGAAAATGCAAGATCTTTGAAAGTTTCGAAAGAGAGATTGCATCCGGTACTCAAATAAAAGGTAATATCTTCCACTTGGTTTGCACTGGTAAAAAGTTGTTTATTTGTTCAAATTGATCAGAGTTGGTTGTGGCATAGGAGAATGTGTCATGTGAATTTTGATAATATCGTCAAGATAAGCAACACTCAAGCTGTAAGAGATCTTCGAAGACTAGTGAAACCTACTAATAGTTTGTGCAAAGAATGTCAGTTGGGTAAGCAAAGCAGAATCACATCCAAAAGTAAGGAATAGTCTTCTACTAGATTATTGGACTTAGTTCATATTGATCTATGTGGTTCGGCAAGAATCAGGAGTGTGTAAGGTGATAGATACTTCATGTTATTAATTGATGATCATTCCCAGATGATGTGGGTGACTTTTGTAAAAGAGAAATCTGAGGCTCTTGAAAAATTCAAAATATTCAAGGCTGTGGTAGAGAATGAAACTGGATTGAACATAAAATGTCTAAGGTCTGATAGAGGTGGAGAATTCACATCCGGTGAGTTCATAGAATTCTGTGAGAAGCATGGGATACAAAGATAGTTGTCTGATCCAAGGACTCCACAACAGAATAGAGTAGTGGAGAGAAAGAATTGGACCATCCAAGAAGCATCTAGAACCATGATGATGGAAGCAAATGCTCCTTAGATCTACTAGAGAGAAGCTATAAGAACTGTAGTCTATACTCTTAATTGAGTACAAATTAGAAGTAATATTGGTGAGACCCCTTTTGAACTCTAGTTTGGCATCACTCCCACTGTGAAGTATTTCAAAGTCTTTGGTAGCAAATGTTACATCAAAAGAGATGAAAATCTTGGTAATTTTGATGCTAGAAGTGATGAAGGAATTTTCTTGGGTTATTCTACTCAAAGCAAAGCATACTAGTGCTATAACAAGAGATTGAGAAAGATTATAGAAAGTACAAATGTGAAGGTTGATGAAGGTATTGAAAAACCCTCAAGGTTTTATGAATATGATGAAGATGATCAGAATGATGTTTTGGTCTAAGCCCCTTCTGAAATTCAGATCCAGACTGATCTAGTGAATCAAGAAGAAGAGATACTTTTGAATGAACCTATTCAAGAAATAGAAGTGTAAGAAATTCCCAAAATTCCTAGGTATGTAAGACTAAATCACTTTGAAGATCAAATCATAGGTGATAAAAGCAAAGGTGTTCAAATAAGAAGAAAGATTGCTCAAGATTTAGAAGAGTATTGTCTGATTTCAAAGATTGAACCAAAGTTAGTGAATGAAGCATGCAATGATGAAAGATGGACTAAAGCCATGGAGGAAGAGCTGATGCAAATTGAGAAAAATTACACTTGGGATCTTGTTCCGAGACCTAGAAATAAGAATGTGATTGGAACCAAATGGGTCTTCTAGAATAAACTGAATGAAGATAGTGAAGTAGTCAGAAACAAAGCTAGATTGGTCTGTAAGGGTTACTCTCAAGTAGAAGGAGTTGATTTTGAAGAAACTTTTGCTCTGGTGGCAAGAATTGAAGTAGTTAGATTATTTCTTGCTTTTGCTGCCTTCAAGGACTTCAAAGTATATCAGATGGATGTCAAGTCTATCTTCCTGAATGGTGACTTGGAAGAAGAAGTATACATTGAGCAACTAGATGGATTTCAATTGTCTAATCATGGTGTTATGGTTTACAAGTTGAAGAAAGCATTGTATAGACTCAAACAAGCCCCAAGAGCCTAGTATGAAAGACTGGATAAGCATCTTTTGAAGATTGGTTTCAACAAAGGTATTGCTAATAGTAATTTGTACTTCAAAATTGATCATGAAAATATCTTGATAGTTGAAGTGTTCGTTGATGATATCATTTTTGGAGGAAGAGATAGTATGTTCAAAACTTTTGCAAATCAAATGAAAAGTGAATTTGAGATGTCTATGTTTGGGGAAATGAATTTCTTTTTGGGTCTACAAATCACTCAAACAAAGAAAGGAATCTTCATTTCACAGTCCAAATATGTGAAAGAATTGTTGAAGAAATTTGGGATGGAAGACTCAAAACCAATGAGTACTCCCATGGCAACTGGATGTAAATTGAGCAAAGATGATGACTCTCCTAAGGCTGATCAGAAAAAGTATAGGTCAATGATTGGAGGATTATTGTATCTCACTCAAACTAGACCTGACATTATGAATGTTGTTGGTCTTGTTGCTAGATTCCAAGTTGATCCTAGAAAATCTCACGTCATGGCAATCAAGAGGATTCTTAGATATCTAAAAGGGACAGTTGAGTATGGTTTATAGTATCCTAGAGATCATGATTTCTCTCTTCAGGCATATATAGATGCTGATTGGGCAGGAGATGTGGATGACCAGAAGAGTACCAGTGGTGGAACATTCTTTTTGGGGAAAAGATTAGTTTCTTGGTTGAGTAAGAAACAAGAGGCAATATCTCTGTCCATTGCAAAAGTAGAATATATTGCAGTAGCAAGTAGTTGCACTCAAGTATTGTGGATGAAGCAAATGCTAAGAGACATCAGAGTGGAGTATGAGGAACCTATCACAATCTTTTGTGATAATTCATGTGCAATAAATATATCAAAAAATCTGGCGTTGCATTCAAAGACAAAACATATATCCATCAAGTTTCACTTTTTCAAAGAGAAAGTGAATAAGAATGAAGTTAGATTGGAGTTTGTGCCTTCCAAGGATCAGATTGTAGATATTTTTACTAAACCTCTACCTAAGGACTCTTTTGAGTATCTCAGGGAGAAGTTTGGGGTTATTACCCCTCCAATTCTGAATTAAGGTGCACTGATGTGCATCAGTTTGGTGGATCTCACAATCATATCTTGTGGTCCAAATTGATGTTGGGAAGCTGCTTCTCAAGGGGAGCAGCTGGTATGATTATGAAGTGATGCAAGTATGTGCCCTTTGCCATTGATGTCAAAGGGGGAGAGAAGACATGTGAAAAAAAAATGGTTGCTGATCAAAGGGAGAGCAGTAAAGGAAGAGAAGACATGTGAATGGTTGTTGTTGATAGGGGGAGCTATGTCAGTCAGTGAGGAGAAGTTCTTGTCTTGATGGTCAAAACAATTTTTTCACATCATATGTTGCCATCAATGACAAAGGGGGAGATTGTTACAAGTATGGGCCTAACCAGTGCTGTCATTGATGTCAACATACTCCTGTTGCATTGATGATAAGGATTGGATGAGTTGTATGCTAAGGATATTGAGAAAATTAGTCCTATCAAGAACAGAGAAGAAAAGTGAAGACAGTGAGGTGAAGATCCCAGCTAAGATCAAGATCAAAGGATGCACATCAAAGGGTTTGTAGATATGTGTCTTAAGATGATCCAGTAAAGATATTAGAGGTCCACATGAAGATCTGAAGAAGTTATGGCCACTTGAGTAAAACTAGTTTTGGCAGATGTTTAGAAGTGATAGAGTGACACAGATAGGTCTGGTGAGATCTGAAAATGCAATATCTTGTTCTGTGGATTTGATGGAGTGTTTAGGAAGTCAATGTGAATTGACAACTCAATTGGTTCATGGTCTGGAGGTCTACAAGCATCTATTCCAATATGACAGTGATGGTAGACTATGTTCTTAAGGTTCCAGATGAAGGAGAGAAAGGTTTCAATAAGCAGAACTAGTGTGGATGCTCTTGGTGATTCAGGCAAGCTTGTGAAGGTCTTTGGATTGTGTCTAGTTCATGTTGGTGATCCGCATTAAAGATTGAGCTCGTAATTGAAGAATTACTTCTAGATGATGATGTTCTTCCTAAGTCTGGTTGACTGGATGAGTTACACATCCTGTGGATGATCTTGAAGATGCTTTGTGAAGCATGGCATGTTCCTAAAAGAAGATTGAAGTCCCAGATCTATGTAGCCAATAGTGTGTTGATTCGTGTGAAGTCTTTTTGTAATTAGTCATGTTGTATTTATATATTTTCTCTGTAATGTATGCTGACATGGATGATTATCCCAAAGTCAAATGTCTTGTATAAATAAGAGGTTGTGAAGTCATTTCAAAAGCATCTTGGTGGAGATGAGAGTGTGGTAGAGAGCAGAGAAGCAAAAGGCAGAGCAGAAGTATTGGGCTTAAATGGAATTAACTCAAGCATGGTGAAGATGCTATTCTTCAGTTCAAGTATGTAATATTTATTATTCTATAGACAGTGTGTCTCCTGTAGGCAGTGGGCCTCTTGTGAGCAGTGTACTCAGGTAGTGAGCCCTAATTGGCATGTGCCATTTTGTTCTTCATATTCTTTTAACAGAGAATACAATCTTGGCTTAGTCACCCTGTGGTTTTTCCCTTAACTAGCTTTTCCACTTAAAATCTTGGTGTCATATGTGTTAATGTGTTTTTGCTCTTGAATTGTTGCATTATGTTTCCATGATTGATTTATTATTATGCTACTAAATTACAAGAAGGATTTAAGTGATTAATTGCAAGAAAGTTTTGGACAACTGATTCACCCCCCCTCTCAGTTGTCTATCCTGAATCTAACAAATGGTACCCCGATGAGCCCAAACCTCAAGCTCTGGAGAGATGAAAAGGCCCATAGTCCAAGACCTTCTTGATCAATTAAATCCCTCCACTAATGACAAGGTAAAAGGTCCCCTTCTATTCTAGGATTCCAAAATTAAAGAAGGCCTCATAGATAAACATATCCATATCAAGGATGCCACCATAGCACCTACAGGATGGTCATTGTTCAAGAACTAGTTTGGGAATAGGAATTTGAGTGTTCCTATATGTAACCCCTGGAGATTGGACATGGGAAAATTGGTTTTCCCAAATGTCTACATGGATGTGGACTTGTTAAAAGTTGTGGTAGCCAGATATGATCCTATCTCTAGAGTTGTCAGGACTTATAATGGGATCGAAATGGTAAAAATCAGCAGGGAAGAGATTGCTGAAGTTTTTCAACTTCATGAGTGGAATGAGGATTTGGTAAAAATTGATTTGAAGGCCTTTAGGAGTAAATACGAGAAGACAAGACACACCTTTAAAATCACAATGCTGCCAAATCATCTAGCATCAGTTGGAAAGGGAAAGGGAGAATTGTTATTGGTTCATCACATAAGGAACCCTTCCCAATAAAGTATTTTACTCCATATTTTCATAAAACCTTCTATTCTTTGTGTCAAATCTTGGGGTTTGATCCTACTTTCAGCATGCCAATAGGTTTCATGTATATGGTTGCTCATATCTAACACCCTCCTTACAATATAGTATATGACTTTGCTTCCTACCTGACAAACAACATTCATGGAGGTTTATTTTCATTAAAGAATGGTAAAAATTGGGCTCAATTTTGGTGGTACTCACTGTTAATGCACATGTTTTTATTCAAAGGCAAAATTCTTTGAGAATGATATGAAGTGTGAAAAGGAGGAGGATGGTGTTGAGCTGCCTATCCAATGTTGGACAAGAATTCTAGACAAGGATGATAAGAAGTTTGATTTTGTGGTGTTTGAAAATGTCTTTGCATCAAAGTTGAGGAATGACCTAATCTTGAATCCACCAAGGATTCCAACTGAACTTCATGATTTTCTCAAGCCAAAAGAAAGGGGGTTTGATTTAAAAATTGATCACAATTGGGGATATGTCATCCCCTATCTAGATTGTACAATTCTCAAAGTATATGGCACTATGGTTAGACCACATGTTCTCCCGAGAGATGTGCCACTGAGAATTGGATTCCTTGAGGTCATTTGGCAACTGGGTAATGTTGAAGATGGAAACTTGTTAAACATGAGGAAAGGAACCTTCTTCCCAACATGGACAATTTTTGTAGACTTTGTGATGACTGGTGGAGGGTGGAGAAAATGGATGAATTGCTTGAACCATACAACATGAGGAGAATGTGCCCAAGAAATCATGATCCTAAAGGTTTCATGGTTGCATTGAAAGTGAGGATTAGAAGTAGACAGTTCATACATAACTTCTATTTCCCTAAAGATGTTATTAGGAACATCTTTAATTACCAAATATAGGAGGACAAGAAGACAAAATGGATCACCTATGATAAGATGGTAAGGGAAAAATGGAAGACTGATCCCCAATATGAACCCTTGTGGCTGCCTCAATTCAAAAAAGAATTACAAAACATTGAATATATGCTATAGAATTTTGAGAAAGTGGTTGGCAGGATGAAAGGAGAGAGATTGGTTGATGACAAAGGAAAGGCTGTGGTTGGGGAAGAATAGGAAAAGGATAAGGGGAAGACCCCAGTGTTAGAGGAAAGGCCTACCTACCAACCACCACAAAAGATCAGAGTCTATGCAAGGAGAAAAGGTATTGTGAGGAAGCAACAATCTATTGCCACCCCAACTGCATCTGAGGATTTTGAGCCTGAGGGGTTAAGAGCTGCCTCACCATTGCATGAAATGCCAACACCGTCTCCCCCAAGGAAAGCAACTCCACAAGTGATTGAGGTGGATTCACCTCAAAGAATTCCCTCACCACCAAGACAACCACTACCAAAGAAGCAAAAGGTTGAACAAAGTAGCTTGGTGGATTATCCAGATGACTCAATGTTGATCATGATGTTAGTCATAAACAAACATAGAATAAAAGTTACACATCAACCTTTACTCATCTTGAAAGATACGATGAATTCATAGAATTCATGATCCCAAGTCTCCGTGGATTAGGACTTAATCAACTGACGTTACTCAGTGGTTGATGTGAGTTGTTGTTTTCCATTCAGGGGCCTTACGTTAATTCATTAGCAGGATTCAGTCTCTGTAAAGATGCTACAAAGAAGGTTATCTACACAGGATATTTTCACAAATAGTGTGTCTATTCTCAAATATTTGCATGATATTTATCAATTGTACATACTTTAACTTCAATTATGCTATAAATATTCAATTATCTATGATTTGTCTGCATATTTCATGTACTTTGCTTCTGATTATCTATTATTTGCAATTGTGATGGTGAATTGTTCTGAAATTAGAAATGTAAACAAATACTTCAAATTATGATGAATCTTCAACTATTGAGCCACATACATACTTGATACAGTCATGAAAAAAGAAGAAATCAAACCATATGTTCACCAGGATGTTCCACAGCTAGATATAGTTGATGCTAACTTCAAAGGATGATGAATGAAGACAATATATGCAGACTGATGAGCACTCCAAGGGACGCAGCAAATCAAAGCATATATCAAGACTTCAAACACAGATTACTTAGAATTTACGATGATTTGTAATCAAAATAGTCTTCTCTTTCATTAAGTATGCAAAAACATGTACATATACAATAACTTCGAAATAAGCCCTGATACTTTAGCAAACAAATTTCAATTAAGCTTCGAATGTTCAAAACAAAGCATCCCTACACCTTTTATAGAACAAGGTGAGGGAGCAGTTACACATGATCTACAATAAAGATTTATCTATTAAGATCTACAGTGGATATTCATCTTTGACTTAGCTAACATTTCACATGGCACACATGGCACAGGTTGCCAGCTGGCAACAATTTGAATTACTTATTTTCTCTAAATGTCAGATGCTTGTGCCTTGTTTGGTATTGCATCTTCATCTACTCTTCATTCTTTAGGTTCTTCATCCTCATCATCAAGGGCATCAGGATTATCACTTCCTCTATCTTTATCATTCGGATGAACGTTGTTTTGCATATGGGCCTGCATGATTATCCTAACATTTTCATATGCTCCCACCACTCATTCAACTTCTCTGCCATCTTGAGTTTTTGCCTTGACAATGGCGTGCTTGTGGGCCTGATATTTATCTCAAAGAGCCTCCAATTTGCTCCTGCTGCTGCTTGATGTTTCATTGTAATTCTCCACCTTGACCTCGATCCTCATGATCTTGTTCATGGCTTCTTCTGTCAGGTTGTTAAGAGGGTCATCAGCTATTAGTTGGACGTTATTATGCAAAGCCTTTATAGCAAAATCTGCATCTTGATTCTAAATCCTTCCTTCTATTTTCCCCTCTAGGGCCCCCAGGAGCTCTGCTTCAAATGACATCATGTCATGCAGATTCATGCTGATGTCTCTTAATTTGCTGTTGCATCTTTTTAATACATCACATTCAAATTTGATATCTTTATACCAGATATCTATCAGCATGGCGGTGTTATTATCCAACACCTATTTGTTTATTAGAACTTGAGGATTAATCCTCTTTATTTCAACCAAAGCACTCAAGACTTTCTCTAGTTGGAATGACCTTCTCCCGGCCTCTATTTCTAATTTATCAACCTTCCTTTTGGAGATACTTAGAGAATTCCACCTCTGCAAAGAGGCTTTCACTACTTCTTTAGCTCTAGTGAGGCGGATGCCATCCAATTTCTCATTATTACTGATTCCTGCTTCATAAGGTCCAACTTATTGACCTCTTCCTGAGAAATTGTAGTCAATGGGACTGCCTCTGAATTTGAAGTGTCATCAAGGTTAATTAACCCCTTTATGTAGGTATGCAGCTGAGCAATGTGCTCTTTATGCTGCTTATTCTTGTCTTTCTCTCTTTAGACCCTTTGGGTTAAAGAATTGTTGAGCATGATGTTAGTCACAAACAAACATAGAATAAAAGTACACATTAACCTTTATTCATCTTGAAAGATACTATGAATTCAAAAAATTCAGGATCCCAAGTCTCCGGTGATTAGGTCTTAATTGTCTGAAGTCGCTCAGAGGTTAATGTGAGTTGCTGTTTCCATTTTGGGGCCTTACGTGGAATTTTATCATCGTCATGACATTCTTGCAGTAATTCTTTACAGAGAAGTTATATTATGCAGTTATTTGATGAGAAGATGTGGAAATACCTCAATCTTTGCATGATATTTTCAATTTTACATGCTTTGTATTCAAATATGCTAAATATTTACAATTATCTACGAGATATTTGCATATTTACGTTATTTGCTTAAGATTATCAATTATTTGCAATTATGGAGATGAAATGCTCTGAAATTTAAAAGAAATTGAAGAAATGCTTCTATTTAATGTTGAACATTTAGCTATTGATCCACATACATACTCGATACTGTCATGAGGAGAAGAAATCAAACTATATGTTCACCAGGATATTCCACAGCTAGATACAGTTGATGCAAACTTCAGAGGATGAGGAATGAAAACAATACATGCAACATGATGAGCACTCCAAGGGACACAGCAAATCAAAGCACATATCCAGAATTCAGACACAGATTACTCAAGATTTACAAAGATTTGTAATTGAAATACTCCTCTTTCATTAAGTATGCAAAAGACATGTACATATACAATAACTTTGAAAAAAGCCCTGAATACTTCAGCAAACAGATTTCAATTAAGTTTCGAATGGTTCAACAAGGCATTCCACCAACTTTTATAGAATAAGGTGATGCATCCGTTACAAAAGATCTATGATCCTGATTTAGCAATACAAATCTACGATCATGACTCTCTTGACTTTATCAACCTTTACAAAATGGCGCAAGTTGCCAGCTGGCAACTATCTATACTACTTATGCTACTATCCCCTTCATGATGTGTCTTCATCATGCTCCTCAGCTGATTGATGCGGGTCATCATCATGTGTGTCACTTCCCGAGCTTTCACTATCCTGATGATGATGCTGCTGCAGATGGGGTTGCATACTACTGTAGACCTGTTCATATGAATGCACAACCTGATCTATTCCTCCACCATCTTGAGTCTTTGCTTTGACAATGGCGTGCTTATGTGCTTCATATGTCTCTGCTGTTATCAAGCTTATTTTTCCTGCCCTGCAGTGTCTCTTTGTATTTCTCCATCTGGACCTTGATTCTCATTATTTTATCTATTAGTTCTTCTGTCAAAGGGACAGGTGGACCATCTATCTCTAATTGGAAATTGCTGTGTATAGCTTTAATGGCAGACTCTTCATCTTGATTTTCTATTTTACCTTCCACCTTGCCTTCCAATGCTTCCAATATCACCGCTTCCTCAGCCATTAAATCCCATAGCCTCATGCTGATATCTCTCAGCTTATTATTACACCTCTTGAGGACTCCACACTCAAACTGAGTGTCTTTATACAGATATCTATCAATAACGTGGTATTACTATTTAACACCTACTTACTGATAAGCAGTTGAGGATTTATATTCCTTATTTCCCCTAACAGGCTCAGGACTCTCTCTAATTTGTAAGACCTCTTCTCGGTCTGCATCTGCAATTTATCCACTTTGGTCTTGGAGTCACTTAGAATGCTCCACCTCTTCAAAGAGGCCTTCATTATTTCAACAGCATCATCCAATGCGGATGACATCCATTTCCTTATTATGGACGCCTCATGCTTCATGAGGTCCAATTTATTTACCTCCTCGTGAGAAATGGCAGTCAATGGGACTGCACGTTCAGTTGTGGTATCATTAGGATCGGTCAGCCCTTTGATATAGGCATGCAACTGAGCAATGTGCTCTTTATGTTGCTTATTTTTCTCCTTCTCTCTTTTCACCTTTTGAATCAGAGAGTCAATGATGTCTTTGCCCTCCTGACCTTCTTGGTCCTCATTGGCAAAGCCCAAATCAACTGTGCTAATTTGAAATTCATCCACAGTAATTTTACCCTTTTCTTTCTCCACCACAGGTATGGCAATTTGTGCGGTCCTTCTCCCTGTTGCCGGATCTCTTTTGATGGCCGAAGTCATTCTGGCCTTCCTCCTGGGTTTCATTAGATTGGCGGAGAACAAGGTGGAGACGTCGAACTCTTGAATTTCAAGTTCCTCTTCAACATTTACTTCTTTTGCTAACCATGGTGGTACCTGATCATGTTTTTCGGCATCATGATGATGTTCACCCATATCTCTCGTTTCTATTAATAGATGAGGAGATGGTGATTTTTCCTTTTCTTCTTCTTGATGCTCTCTTTGCTGTTGATCTTGTGGCTCCTCCTCCTGTTGAGGAACTTCCTTCTCTGGGGGAGCATCTTCTTGGTGTGGGGAACCCTGTGGTGCATCTATTTGCTGATCATGATGATCATGACCTTCTTCTATCATTCCTTCATCTGTTCCCAATTCTTCCCCTTATTGCTTATCTTCTTCACCAGATACTGGAGATCCTGACTGGGGTGCTGGCGGTTGTTCTGCAACTATTATTTCTTCTGAGCCTGCGCTATCAACTTCTTGTATTTTGGCAGCTAGATCCTCTAGTGCTTCTTTCTCTTCATCAGCTCTTGCTTCCTGAACCTCTACTATAGCAGGTTCTTCTGATGTGTCAGGTGGACTTTGTTGGCCAGTTTCGAGAGCATGGCCCTCTGACTCTACCATCTCTATCTCTTTTGTTGGGTGGCCTTTAACAGGTGATCCTGCTGGCTGTTCAGGACTTGTATCCTGTTTCTCTATCAGATCCACCACTACAGGGCTGGTCACCTCTGTGATCAATGCTTCTAGCCCTATCTCTTGAGCCACCTGCTCTGGGCTCTTTTCTTGCTCTTCTTCTGCTTGTTTCATCTCCTCAAGCACAGTTTGAACTGGTGGAGGCTTGTGAGGAGTCATACTTACATCAGCAGCAAGTGTTTCCATCTTCTGTGTAGCCACATCCTGCACTACCTCATCGTCAGTCAAATTTATTATCTCATCAAGTGAGACATGTCCTTCCACTTGTGTCTGAGAGGCTTCTTTTGTTTGGTCTTCCGCAAGTTCAGTTTTGAACTTGACGATGGTAGGAAGTGGAACATTATGTTGAAGTTCCCTCGGCACTTCACTACCTACCCCTTGTAATAATGTAGGGGGTTCACTTATTCCACCTCTCATGGAGGTCCTCTGTTTCTTAGGTGTGGTAGAAACTAGCACCTGTGGAGCTCTCCTCTTTTTTTTTTAATTATTAACGGAGCCTCCTCTTCTTCAGGCTCCTCCTCCATGAGGATATCCTCTGTATCACGTTTCCCTAAGGATTGACCCACTTCCAGGGTCCCAGTTATTCCAGCCTCAACTGTTTTACTCTTCTTGGGCTTCTCTTTCTTTGGAGGGGATTCTGACTCTGATCCTGATCCTGATCCTGATCCTGCCGCCTCCTCAGTTGTAAACACTGCCTTGTCAATTATAACCCCTTTGGGGTCTTTTGCTCTGTTGCTGTGGTGGAGGTAACTTGTCTCACTTAGTCTTCCTCTTCTCAAGGAGGAAGTCATCGTATACCTCCCTAGGAATATCCTGTCCCTTCTTTTTTTTGTCCACCGTAATGGCAACACCTTTCTTTTTCAATGCCTCCACCTGATCATCGACCCAAGCTTGAGTCAGCTGTATGGTCCTGGCAATGAATGGGTCCAAGGATATATCTTCCTGCATGGTGAGGTCAGGTGCAGAGATAGTGTCATTGTATATCTTTTTCTGTTCATATTCATCTGCCATTGTCCTGCCATCATCCTTCTTCAATTGCTGGGGAAGGGAGATGCAATCAAAAGTCCTTATTTGGTTCAGAGTCAACCTCTAATACCATCTTCTCCTGGCTTCTACCTCATCTTCGCAGTCAGCCAAAAAATCTTCTAGGTGCCTCTGATGAATAGGCTTTTCTAGTATCTTCTGTATCCTGCCATAAGGATCATATGGTCTTGTTATTGGGAAAGGCTGCAGATTCATTTTATTTAGGGTGACCATCACCTTCTTTATATTATCAGAGTCAAGGCACATATAGTTGCCAATGCTGACTGGGAACAAAATTGGTGGCAGCTTCTTGGCGTCCTTATACATCTTTATCATTACAGATCCCTGCCTGATGAATTCCATTAATATCACTGCATCTGTGGGATACCTCGGCAGCATGAGGGGATGTTCCTCAAAACCTTCAACTCTTATGTAAGAGAAGGTTGCAAACTGTATATACCAGGCCCCATGCCTGTAGACTACTTCTTGAGCCTCCATGCTCAATCTTTTTGTTCTGTCCTCTTCCATGGTCCTTACCAGATGCATAGAGAATGCATCATTGACCAGTTTGTAGTCCCTGAAGTAGTTGGTTCTCTATAGCTGGGGATGATGGTCCCAGATGTATGCATCATTTGTGCCTGTGAGATTCCCATCTGTAACTAGGGCATCAAAAGTGCCTCTATAAGCACAAGAATAAACAATATAGGATGTCATGAAAAATGCACAATTTGAACCTCCCAGGTTCATCAGCTGCTCATGTAGAGCATCACTTATGATTTGGCCCCACAGTGGCTTGCTATTTGAATACATACACATCATTATAACTCCATACATCCAATCCCTGAAACTACCAGTATCAGATTGGCCTGTTACTCGACTCAGGAGTGCAATCATATATTGGTATTCCTCACTGAAATCATATTTAAACAAGTGCACTGGGAGTTTGGCCGTTGCAGGATATGTGCTTTTCTCTGCTCTCCATTGATACATGTTCTTTTTGGCCGATTTCTTGTTGGCCTCATACTCTTTCTCTACCTTTCTCAGGTCCACACTCTTTACTTTACTGCCCAACGGTAGTCCAAATGTCTGGGAGAGACCCTTGATGGAGAGGTCTGCATATATTCTCCCATGCTTTACCACTTGCCTCGTCTGAGGATTATAATTCTGGGCACATTCTATAACCAGCTCTGGAGATTCCATGGAATAAGGGAAACTAGCAGCGTTCCACATTCCTGACATGAATACCGCATCCAGCACAGGACTCTTATCCTGCCCATCATTCAATTTAGCTGACCAGGCCTCCAGATTAGTGCTCCCCTGATGGGTATCTGTAATTGCTCCGTATTTGAATAGGACTCCCCTCTGAGAAGAGAACATAGGCCTACTGAATTCCTCTTGACACTTAACATACCATTTGTCAGCCATGAGTACCTACAATTAACAACAATCCTAACTCACAACAGGTATGTACATGCATACATATTGCAATTAAGATCACTATGCCTACTGTATTTCTTCACCATTACATGCATAAACCAAAACTTCCATCATCATACCTGAACAATAATGACATGATGAGGGTTTCATTTACTTACCTGGTTATGTAAATTTCTCTTTTATACTAGTGGATTGCCAACAACATTCTTACTTCAGCTGATGATCACCTCTTTCCTTCTGTTTGTGAGTTCAAATCGCACAACGATAGCTGGTATGTAGATATGAAAGCTGGTGCTCTGTAAAACAAGTTTATCACAAGATAAATATGAAAATGGTAGCTGAATTACCTTTTAACCTTGCATTTAGGGTACACTTAGGGCAACTCTGACAAGTTAGATTACATTCATTGATTATTCGTGCAAAAATGCAGGATCTTGCCAGGTGTTTCATTGGGTTCCGGGGTCGGCAGGAACTACCTACCATGTCCGCGCACATTAAATGATAATGGTGGCAACGGGAGTAGGGGGATATCCATATGACAGGATATCATGAGGGTAGGATGATATTCACAAATATCGGGTTGAGTTTCAATATCATCCTCCCGTGTTTTACCACCGTATTGAAATTGTTATCGCGACAAGATTAGGGTGACAAAAGCACCTTTGTTTATGTTTAGTACATCAGGAGGATATTTCGGTGAATCGGGTGATGTTTCAAAATATGATGATGACGAGACAAACTTACATGTCTCTTTTTTGGAATATCAGGATGACGTCATCCTGATATTCGTTCTTTGTATCGGAAATACACCATTGACGTCATCATCATATTAGACGAACATGATCATGTTTGGAAAAATATCCAGTCGAAATGTGAATGTGATGATGATGTCATCAGGATATTTGCTTCTTCGTTTCTCTGGTTTGGATGATGTCATCAGGATATTTGCTAAGGGTTACATTTTGCGTCAGGAGGATATTAAGAAACATCGGGTTACATTCAAAACATGACACTCGCGATACAAAGACCACTTGACGGGAAGACTTACTACCACTTAAAGTTGACGTCCGGATATTTGATCCGCAGGATATTATCGGGGGATATTTCAAAATATGATGATGATCTTCAAGAGGACGACAAGCTATAAAAAATATGATCCCTCTTCTTACGAATATCAGGTTTGACCGAAACTTTGACCGTTCATAACTCTCACATCCTGAGGAATATCAGGATGATGTAAAAGACAAATCTGCGTGAATTTTAATATTCTTTCAAACTATGAGGTCGTAGAAATGAAATACGACATTTAACAAACTGACCTCAAAATGGTGACTTACCTCATCCTGACTCCACATGATGATGTACCTGACTTACTTTTACCAGACCACCAGAGAGCAAACAAGCCAAGCCAAAATTTGGGTCCCTGTTTTGCCAAGTCAAAATGGGGCGTGTTGTGTAACCACACAACAACTTGCCACCAAAGAAAATAAACAAATCCCAATGATTCAAGTGATGTGATCACATTCATCTATAGTATTTTAATTCCATCTAAGTATAAGTATCATGATACTCTAAGTGATAAAATTTCATCATGGTAATGATGCTAACCAAAGATCAAGTGTGTGCATATGATTAATTATCCTCATCTCTAAAGCAAGTTGAAAACATAAGTAACTGGTGTTAAACTACATAGTTGGAGATCATCCCTCATAGCCAACCTAGATAGAGCCTTGCTGCCAGCAGGCGTCTATAGCCCCGGCAAGGTTATCTATACAATCTCCCTAAGTAGAGCCCCACTGCCAGCAGGCGTCTATAGCCCCGGTAGAGTTACTTAGATGGCCTAATTTTATTTCTGTTCTAATTTTTTATTTTTTATATCTGATATCATCATGTCAGCTCATTTGTACAATATATAGTCATTTGCAGCTTTAGGTTGGAGATTGTATTGGTAGCAAGGGAGTCCCTTTAGATTTTTCACTTGACACCTATACTTGTGTGCTCAGCAAACCCAAGGCTGTTAGATGTTTCATTGTGATTGATTCATTTTGACCAAGAAAAGGCACCCTGATGAAAAGATATCACAAACCTGATCATGGACACTTCTTACAATGAATCATAACCTATGTCTAAATGTGATCTCATTACTTGAACCTTAACAATTTAGTTATTTTCTGAGGTGATGAAGTGCATCATCCTGATTTATCAGAACAAGGTCCCAACCAACAAAACAAACAAACAAACTGTACAAACGACTATACAAATATACAATATGATACACATGACTGTCATGAAGTCATTCAGGCCTGGAAATAATGCTTCAGGAATTGTCCATTGACTGGCAATGGGACATCTTCACCTGTCAGTTTCTTAAGCCTATAAGTGTTGTCTCCTAGTATCTCAGAAATTTGAAAGGGACCTATCCACAATCTATCAAACTTACCATGGTCACCTTTCTTTTCATGGGCTTTATCCCACATCAGGACTAAATCAGATATCCTGAAAGCTTTAACTCTAGCTCTCTTGTCAAACCAGCGTTTGACAACAGCCTGATGTTTTGCAAATTGGTCGATTGCTTGACTCCTTTTTTCTTCCAGGTGCATCAACTGAAGCAACCCGACTTCTTGTTTATTGTCTATGCCTAGGTATTCTTGGGCAAACTGTAGGGTAGGAATTTTTAAGTTTACAGGGAGGATAGGATCCACCCCATATACTAGCTAGAAGGGCGAGTTTCCTAATGCAGTTTTTATTCTAGTTCTGTCAACCCATAAGGCATATCTTAGAAATGAGTTCCATTCTCTAGGATTTCTCTCTATTAACTTTCTTATGATACTCAGTAAATTCTTGTTGGTGGATTCTGCTAATCCATTCCCCTGGGGATAATAGTTGGATGAAAACTTAAGTATAATCCCATGGTCAAAAGCCCAACTTGACAATTTAGTTGAAGTGAAGGCGGAACCATTATCACTTACCAATGCATAAGGAATTCCATACCTGGTAACAATGTTGCTCTCTAGAAACTTAATGACATCATCTACAGTACAAGTTTTGCTGCTAATAGCCTCAGTCCATCTAGTACAATAATCAGTAATTGTTAAAACATACCTATGACCTGAGGAAGATGGAGGATTGATTGGTCCTATGAAGTCCATGCCCCACTGTGCAAATGGGCATTCTTCCATTACTGGCTGCAATGGTTGTGCAGCATATTTCTCTCTGTTGGCTGCAACCTGGCAAACATGAGAACATTTAACATGATCAGCTGTGTCTTTGAAAATTGTAGGCCATAATATCCTGCTCTGAGGATTGCATGTGTTGTGGCCAATGCTGATCCATGTGCCATTCCAAACTTGTCATGTAACTCTGTCAGGACTCTACTTGCTTCTGGCTTCTCTAAGCATCTCAGGTATATTCCTTCATAATTCTTCTTGAATAGGGTTCCTCCCTTCATCATATACTTTTGGGATCTTATTTTTAAGGCTCTTCTTTGTGAAGCCTGCATTCTTGATGGACATCTTCCAGTAATCAGGATGTGCCTGATATCTGAATACCACTCTTTATTGTCTTTCTCATTAATCACATATTGCTGACTAGTGATATCTGGATCAATTTCAGATATCATCTGGCTCAAAGCTTGTCCTCTTACGAGCTTCATTGGTGTAATTTCTATATCATACTCTTGTAATACAGTAATCCATTTGGGTCTTTTCTCACCAGGCTCACTTTGCATCAGCAGCATCTTCACTGCTGCATCAGGTACCATAGCAATCACTTTGCTTCTTAGTATGTAATGTCTGAATTTCTTTACTGCTCTGACTAACACAAGTGCCTGTCTCTCAACATCTACATACCTCAACTCAGCATCTTTGAAAGGACAGCTCATGAAAGCAATTGGTTTCTCTTCTTTCTCCTCATTTCTTTGAGTTAACACTGCTGTAGAGGTATGTTCTAAAGCAAATGAATAGATGTAGAAATCTTTTGTGTAGTCTGGACTGATGAGGATAGGAGCATCTGAAATGGCTTTCTTTATATCTTCAAATGCAGCTTTGGCTTCTGGTGTCCACTCAATCTGTGCATCCTTTTTCAACATGGCATTTAGTGGTCTGACAATCTCAGCAAAGCTGGTAATGAACTTCCTTACAAAATTTATCTTGCCAAAATAAGACTTGAGTTCCTTTTTGCTTCCTGGAAGTTGTAACTTCATGATAGACTCCACCCTGCCAGGATCAATGATAATTCCATCTTCTGTGTGTGTATGAGGAAAAATCGATTAAATCTAAACTAAATAAAATCAAAGAACCCAATAACATAAAGCGAACCAATCTAAGTAAAAGCCATTATCATAAAATCAAAGACAAAATGAAAGCTCTTACCAAAACCTGTATTGTTCCCTTTTGGAGAAGTGTGGATTGCTCAATCAAGTTGCGAAGCCATAGCTGCAACAAGCAAGTAGTGTGCTCAATATGCTCAAAGATCAATGTCAAGAGATCGTGAGAGTGCTCAATCGACGTGTTTTGTATGCTCAAAGCTCTGTTAAGTGTGCCTGAGAATACGATCGAAGAGAGAGGCTCAATGAAGGAGATGAGGGGGGTTTATATAGATTTCCAGGAAGATCGATCAACAGTCCAGATAATTCAGAAGAATCAACAGGGGAGATAAGTTGAGGAATGTGCAACGAATGAGAAGAATACATGTGTCTTGCTTGCTTTTGCATGAGAGGAGCTATCAAGAATAGAAGAATGAGTTAAAGCAATTAACAGAATGTAATGATCAGTTAAGTGATTTAAAACAAGAAGAAGGGATTTGCATGAGAAAAGAAGATATTTTGCTTTATTAAATATAGAAATATTTAATTGATGAGCAAGGAAGCTTGAGTTATTTTAGAGATAACTCAAATTAGAAGAAAAAGCAATTTAAATAAATAATTGATTTATTTAAATTTAGAGAAGATATTTTTGGAAGAAGTAATTAAATAATTAGAATTATTTAATTTAGAAGATTTAAAAGCAAATTAAATAAATAAATTTATTTAATTGTTGTGCATGATTTTGGGAGAATGAGTTTTGATTTAATTAAATAATTTAAGAATTATTTAATTTTAGATAAGAGGGAATTTGTTGAATTAATTAAATAATTAATTTAACTAATGTGGATGTGAAATTTGGAAAGAAGATAATGATCTAATTAAATAATTAACATTATTTAATTGTGGAAGAATATAGAGGAATTTGATTTAATTAATTAAATAATGAGGATTTATTTAATTAATGTTGAATTTAGGAGATTTAGAAGAATTTGATGAAATTAATTAAATAAGTAGATTATTTAATTAATGTGTGAAATGCAGGTGATTAGGAAGAAATGATGAAATGCAAGTGATTTGACGACACGGTCATTTTAGGGTGTCTACATTGTGATCAGGTGGCCTAGTAATTTTCCTGTAGTCACCCCAAATATGCACTTCTTGGTATTCAAAGATATTCCATATTCTTCACACTTCTTCAGTACACTTCTGAGATCAGCAACGTGATTCCCCCTTTCCTTGGAGAATACTGTCAAGTCATCCATGTATATGACTATACATTTTCCTATTAAGCCCCTGAAGGCTATGTCCATGGCTCGCTGGAATGTAGCTCCAGCATTTATGCGTCTAAATGGCATACGTCTATATGCAAATATCCCCCACTTTGTGGTGAAGGCGGTTTTCAATATGTCAATTTTATCAACCATCACTTGGTTGTATCCTGAAAAATCATCCAAGAAGGACATCATTTTAGCTCCATTTACAATCTGCAGAACTTCATCCAATGAGGGTAAAGGATAGTTGTCCTTCTCTGATGCTCTGTTCAGGTTCCTGAAATCTACACATAACCTGATGTCTCCATTCTTCTTTCTGACTGGCACAAGATTAGCCACCCAAGTGGAGTGCCTCACAGGAAATATTATCTTGGTGTTTAACAACTTCTTGACTTCTTCGAGAATTATTGGTTCGAGCAAGGCATTTACTGGCCTTTGCTTTTGTCTGAAAGGTTTAGCATCTGACTTGAGAGGTATAGTATGAGTTATGACAGAGGTGTCATATGTCTTCAGCTCATCATATGTCCACGCAATTACATGTATATAATCCTTGAGGGCCTGAGTTATTCCTTCTAACTCTACTGGTGTGCAAACCTTACCCAACAAGACGTTCTTCTTGTCATCAGCTTGTCCAATATTTACTTGTGAATACTGACCTCCATCTGCCTTGGGCAGATCCTTCTGTTTAAGCATATTATCCAAATCAAAAGCTCTCTCTAATTCAATCATACCTTTGGGGATCCTGTTGCTAGGCAGCTCTAATATCTCATCTTCTTCCCAGACATGATCTTCCATACTATTCTCATCTATAATCTGAGCTTCAAATATGTCTCTATTTGAAATGAAGTCCAGAATGTGCTGATCATCATCAAACACCTGGAGGTTAGTCATATTATCAGGTACTGAAGGTACTGACACCAGTTCTACTAAAAATCTTTTCAGACCAGATATAGACAGTGGCTCCAACGTACTGGCAGCTTGGGCAAGTGCATCTGCCCTATGATTTTGTTCTCTTGGTACATGAGTGATATTAAAGGCATCAAAATCTTCAATCAGGTCCCATACCCGATGTCTGTAATTGGACAGCCTTCTGTAGTTACATGAGTAGATTCCTCTTACTTGCCTCACCACTAGTTCCGAATCTCCAAAGACATGCAGAAGCTTTATCTTCTTCTTATGAGCAAACAGTATCCCATGAATCAGAGCTTCATACTCCGCTACGTTGTTAGTGCAGGGGAATTGTAATCTATAGGCTGCTAAGTAGGATTTCCTAGTCGAATCAATCAGGTCAATTCCTACCCCAGCACCTTGCTTGGATTTAGATCCATCAAACCTCAAGATCCAAGGTTTATCTTCAGCAGGACATTTATTTGAACTTTCTCTTCTCTTTGCAGCTCTGGCTACTGCTCCGCCTAATATCCATTTTAACTTAGGGACATCATCATCCTCAAGTTTCTTCTTTCCCTTTTCTTGTGAGCCTGATGGCTTTTCAATTTTCTCTTTCGCTTCAATAGGAGGATGAGCTTCTGGGCTTATAGCTACATGCTTCTTCAAAATGTGTAAACACAGTGAACAAGTTGTTTCTGAGTGAGGTGCCTCGTGCAACCTACACCAACCTTCGATTAAAACCTCGTGGGGAGATTTATGCTGTCGTGTCATCTTCTTTATTTCCTTTACTAAAAATTCTTCGAACTTAGTCAGATCACTGCCTTTGTCTTCATCAGACAACTCATAATCTGGTTCCATAAAACAATCACTACCAGGAGTGATCTTTTCTTCCCTCGCATCATTGATCTGGTCATACACCATAACTTCTTCTATTTTCAGGATATGATCTTCGTCTTGATCTGTCAGTTCTTCGGTTCCTGCAGAAGATAGATAAGAATTAGTGTCATCATCATCAGATGTAGCATTTACCTCAGAATATGATGATGACGCCTCACTACATGTCTGCTCCAGCATCATCATATCTAAGCATGTTTCACAAGTCCTTTCTGAATGTCCTTCATCATGTAATCTACACCATCCATCAATCAAAATATCATTAGCAGGTATATTTAACAATTGAAAACGTTTTACTTGATTAGACAGATGCATTTCAAAGTCTCTGAAGCGATCTATTTCATTCTCATTATCGGGATTATTATCAGTTTCTACGACTGGCATGTCCTCCTGATGATCATCATCATGATGATGATGCAGCTCAAGCATCAAGATCTCTTCTATTTTGACAGTTTGTGGCTTGATGCGATAAACTCCAAGCTCTACGTCTACGTACAGGATCTCATTTGTTCAGTTGTACTCGGTGATCATATGTTTCATTCTTGGCTCAGCATCAATCCTAATTTGATTAGGTATACCTTTCCATGGTAACCACATGTGACTGAAATCCATAGACATATATCCATTGAGCGTCTTGGACCAGTCTCGGCTAAGCAACATCCCATAAGTATCAGGTATGTCAACTACCTGAATGTCAATGTAATATTGGATCCTAGGATCAGATTCCAGTTGCATGTGGATGTGAGTTAATTCTCCTACTACACTTACTTCCGTTTTGTCTAGCTATGTGACCTTCTTTAGGGATTTAGTAGGATGTAGTCCTAAAGCGTTACATATTGATAGGGGCATAACATTCGTAGAGGCCCCTGAATCGACCAAACAGTTGTGCAGGTTTTTGCTGAACATTCTTATGGTAAGGAGAAATGGAGGTGATTCAGTTTTATCCCTGTACAAAGTCATGTGGGAGGTTTCAGCAGCTTGGACTGTAGCTGACACTTTAGGCTTGACAATATTATCCCTAGTAGCATGATCCTTGCCACTGGATTGACTTGAAAGATGACTATCCTCTTTAGGAGCAGGATCATCTAGTGACTTCATGAATGCCCTTTTGATGGCAGGAGTTTTTAACAACTCAGACAGGGACAGGCTGATCTTAATTTTCTTCATTTCATTAGCCAGATAGCTGACTAACTTGTCGGAGTCATGAGGTGTACTTACAACCTTTGATCCTGTGTTCTGAGGGGACAAGTACTGAGCATTTACCTTGGGAAACCCCGAATTATTGCTAGCTTTAGGATCAGGAGGTGTATTGAAATTATTTGGAGGTAGGGATGATGTCAATGGACTGGCAGGTCTGTTGGCATTACTCCTCAGGTTATAACTATGCTTACCAAGATATTGCTGTTGATATGCATGTACTTCCTCATGTTCTCTTACAGGTTCATTTTCATCCTCAAAGGGGAAAACATAATTTGTTTCAAAGGTTAAGGCAGATTCCTCACATATCTGGTTGTGACTCTGATGAGGTTGGTTAATGTAGGTTTCCAGCACAAAAGCTGAGTCATATCCACAAGGAACAATCTCATTTCCTTCTGCATGAGGTGGATTTCCGGAAGTGTTGGACACTTCAGTCTGAAAGATGCTAGCAGCAATTCTAAACTGTGGACAATCTAATTCTGCATGTGCATTGGTATTGTGGATCCTGCACCAATTAGTAAGGGCTGCCTCAGCAAGATTGACTCTAGTAGTCTGTTTGGCTTCACCAGGAGGCTGATTGTCTAGAGGTGATGGTAATGAGCCATTATTTGGCCTAGAGTTCCACACTCTCGGTTGTCTCTGAGGATTATTGTTGCTTCCACCATTATTGTTGAAATTATTGGTGTTATATCCTCTATCAGGATAATTTGACCTATCATTGGCATAATTTCTATTCTAACTTGACTGGGAATAAAACCCTTGATTTTTCAAATGTGTTACCTCTGTGGTGAGTTTTCTCAATTGAGCAGAAATCTCTTTGATTTCCTCCTTTTCTTCCTGAGCTTTGGCTACTACATTTTCAGTCTGAGGCTTGAAGAAAGAGGATCCATGGTTATTATTGGATAGATCAGCACCTTGAGGTGTCTGAGCTTGTGCAGGATATTGTGGCACTTGGCCATTTCCATTAGGAGGGGGCATGATGCTCAGTGGAGGTACTTGTAAAGGTGCAGGTAAGACAGCTGGGGGTATCAATGCTCCATTAGGATATTGTGCAGGATATTGTGGAGAATATGTTGCAGGATATGATGCGGGATATTGTGAATGCATGCTAGGCAAGGTAGGAAATACTATATTTGGAGTAGGAGCAGGTATCAACTGCTGATTCACTTTGATAGCTTCTTGAAAAGCTCCTGTCAATGTAGTGATCTCAGGATGTGTTCTCCTGATGAACATGGAAGTTAATGGATCCAGGGCTGAATAATAGATACTCCAGGCTAAGGCATCAGATACTACATATGGGGCAACTAACTTGGACAACCTTTTCTGAAACCTAGCATTGAAATTGGTGATAGGCTCATTCTCAAATCTTTTGATTGTAGCAAACATATGGTAATTCATAGATGGATCAATAGGGACCTTGAACCTGTCAAGAAAAGCTGTCTCTAAAACAGCCCATGAACCAACAGAGGCTTGACCAAGACTAATGAACCAATTATAAGCCTCTTCCCCTAAGGAAAAAGGAAATAACCTGCACACCACATCTTGATGTTCTATTCTGGCTCTGCAGCAAGCTTCCTTAAATGTCTTGATATGATCATCAGCATCCTGATAAGGATGATATTTTGGACAAAGTTTGTCTGGATTCTTTGGTAGCTCATGATATGTAGTAAAAGTCAAAGGTGACTCCATTGCAAAGAAAGACATTGCAACCTGAGGAGGTTGAGCTGATGGTGCAGCTGGCTGGGGTTGGACTAAAGGGATACCTTGAGGCTGAACAAGAGGTGTCACGGATATCCCAGAAGGTATTTGCAAACCAACAAGAGTTACAGGAGGATGATCTTCTGGTGAAGCTCTTAACGCACTAAACCTTGGAGTATGATGAATGTCTATAGTTCTAGGTCTGAAACCTCTAATAGGTAATTCTTCAAAGATTCCACTAGATCTAGACCTGGTATTTATCCTATGAGCCAGGATTTCACAATTCTGAGGCAAATTGGCTGAAGCTTTGCAAATATTGGCTGGATTTCACCAAATGAGGTGATATTTGCAGTCAGATGACTGATCAAACTTGATATTTACAGAATATTTGCTAAGATACTGCAAATATGATAGGATATTTTGGGTATAATGACCCGTAGCACGAGATCTCAAGTGTCTAAGGCTTAAATTCTTCAAAGCTTGAACAAATCTACGTATCTTTGGCCAATATTAGTGAATTCAAAATGATCTACTGTAAAGCTTGCAATATTTATGTAAGATCTGGAAATCTTTACATAGAATGAGCATATACAAACCTTTTACAGTAAATATTTGTGTAGTATTTGAAATTCACGGACGATCAGAGGTTACATCATCAAACCTGAAAATAATGATGATGAACGTAGTATTCTGGATCGGCCCTCCTTCTAGCGCCAATTTATGTTGAGCATGATGTTAGTCACAAACAAACATAGAATAAAAGTACACATTAACCTTTATTCATCTTGAAAGATACTATGAATTCAAAGAATTCAGGATCCCAAGTCTTCGGTGATTAGGTCTTAATCGTCTGAAGTCACTCAGAGGTTAATGTGAGTTGCTATTTCCATTTTGGGGCCTTACATAGAATTTTATCATCGTCATGACATTCCTGTAGAAATTCTTTACAGAGAAGTTATATTATGTAGTTATTTGATGAGAAGATGTGGAAATACCTCAATCTTTGCATGATATTTTCAATTTTACATGCTTTGTATTCAAATATGCTAAATATTTACGATTATCTACAAGATGTCTGCATATTTATGTTATTTGCTTAAGATTATCAATTATTTGCAATTATGGAGATGAAATGCTCTGAAATTTAAAAGAAATTGAAGAAATGCTTCTATTTAATGTTGAACCTTTAGCTATTGATCCACATACATACTCGATACTGTCATGAGGAGAAGAAATCAAACTATATGTTCACCAGGATATTCCACAGCTAGATACAGTTGATGCAAACTTCAGAGGATGAGGAATGAAAACAATACATGCAACATGATGAGAACTCCAAGGGACATAGCAAATCAAAGCACATATCCAGAATTCAGACACAGATTACTCAAGATTTACGAAGATTTGTAATCGAAATACTCTTCTCTTTCATTAAGTATGCAAAAGACATGTACATACACAATAACTTTGGAAAAAGCCCTGAATACTTCAGCAAATAGATTTCAATTAAGTTTTGAATGTTTCAACAAGGCATTCCATCACCTTTTATAGAATAAGGTGATGAATCCATTACAAAAGATCTATGATCTTGATTTATCAATACAAATCTATGGTCACAACTCTCTTGACTTTGTCAACCTTTACAAAATGGCACAAGTTGCCAGTTGGCAACTATCTATACTACTTATGCTACTATCCCCTTCATGATGTATCTTCATCATGCTCCTCAGCTGATTGATGCGGGTCATCATCATGTGCGTCGCTTCCTGAGCTTTCACTATCCTGATGATGATGCTGCTGCAGATGGGGTTGCATACTACTGCAGACCTGTTCATATGAATGCACAAACTGATCTATTCCTCCACCATCTTGAGTCTTTGCTTTGACAATGGCGTGCTTATGTGCTTCATACTTGTCTCTGCTGTTATCAAGCTTATTTTTCCTGTCCTGCAGTGTCTCTTTGTATTTCTCCATCTGGACCTTGATTCTCATTATTTTATCTATCAGTTCTTCTGTCAATGGGATAGGTGGACCATCTGTCTCTAATTGGAAATTGCTGTGTACAGCTTTAATGGCGGACTCTTCATCTTGATTTTCTATTTTACCTTCCACCTTGCCTTCCAATGCTTCCAATATCACCGCTTCCTCAGCCATTAAATCCCATAGCCTCATGCTGATATCTCTCAGCTTATTATTACACCTCTTGAGGACTCCACACTCAAACTGAGTGTCTTTATACCAGATATCTATCAATAACGCGGTATTACTATTTAACACCTGTTTACTGACAAGCAGTTGAGGATTTATATTCCTTATTTCCCCTAACAGGCTCAGGACTCTCTCTAATTTGTAAGACCTCTTCCCGGTCTGCATCTGCAATTTATCCACTTTGGTCTTGGAGTCACTTAGAATGCTCCACCTCTTCAAAGAGGCCTTCATTATTTCAACAGCATCATCCAATGTGGATGACATCCATTTCCTTATTACGGACGCCTCATGCTTCATGAGGTCCAATTTATTTACCTCCTCCTGAGAAATGGTAGTCAATGGGATTGCATGTTCAGCTGTGGTATCATCAGGATCGATTAGCCCTTTGGTATAGGCATGCAACTGAGTAATGTGCTCTTTATGTTGCTTATTTTTCTCCTTCTCTCTTTTCACCTTTTGAATTAGAGAGTCAATGATGTCTTTGCCCTCCTGACCTTCTTGGTCCTCATTGGTAAAGCCCAAATCAACTGTGCTAATTTGAAATTCATCCACAGTGATTTTACCCTTTTCTTTCTCCACTGCAGGTATGGCAATTTGTACGGTCCTTCTCCCTGTTGCCGGATCTCTTTTGATGGCCGAAGTCATTCTGGTCTTCCTCCTGGGTTTCATTAGATCAGCGGAGAACAAGGTGGAGACGTTGAACTCTTGAATTTCAAGTTCCTATTCAACATTTACTTCTTTTGCTAACCATGGAGGTACCTAATCATGTTTTTCGGCATCATGATGATGTTCACCCATATCTCCCATTTTTATTAATAGATGTTGTGGAGATGGTGATTTTTCCTTTTCTTCTTCTTGATGCTCTCTTTGCTGTTGATCTTGTGGCTCCTCCTCCTGTTGAGGAACTTCCTTCTCTGGGGGAGCATCTTCTTGGTGTGGGGAACCCTGTGGCGCATCTATTTGCTGATCATGATGATCATGACCTTCTTCTATCATTCCTTCATCTGTTCCCAATTCTTCCCCTTGTTGCCTATCTTCTTCACCAGATACTGGAGATCCTGACTGGGGTGCTAGCGGTTGTTCTGCAACTATTATTTCTTCTGTGCCTGCGCTATCAACTTCTTGTATTTTGGCAGCTGGATCCTCTAGTGCTTCTTTCTCTTCATCAGCTCTTGCTTCCTGAACCTCTACTATAGCAAGTTCTTCTGATGTGTCAGGTGGACTTTGTTGGCCAGTTTCGAGAGCATGGCCCTCTGACTCTGCCATCTCTATCTCTTCTGTTGGGTGGCCTTTATCAGGTGATCCTACTGGCTGTTCAGGACTTGCATCCTGTTTCTCTGTCAGATCCACCACTACAGGGCTGCTCACCTCTGTGATCAATGCTTCTAGCCCTATCTCTTGAGCCACCTGCTTTGGGCTCTTTTCTTGCTCTTCTTCTACTTGTTTCATCTCCTCAAGCACAGTTTGAACTGGTGGAGGCTTGTGAGGAGTCATACTTACATCAGCAACAAGTGTTTCCATCTTCTGTGTAGCCACATCCTGCAGTACCTCATCGTCAGACAAATTTATTGTCTCATCAAGTGAGACATGTCCTTCCACTTGTGTCTGAGAGGCTTCTTTCGTTTGTTCTTCTGCAAGTTCAGTTTTAAACTTGACGATGGTAGGAAGTGGAACATTATGTTGAAGTTCCCTCGGCACTTCACTACCTGCCCCTTGTAATAGTGTAGGGGGTGCACTTATTCCACCTCTCATGGACGTCCTCTGTTTCTTAGGTGTGGTAGAAACTAGCACCTGTGGAGCTCTCCTCTTTCTTTTTATTATTAACGGAGCCTCCTCTTCTTCAGGCTCCTCCTCCATGAGGATATCCTCTGTATCACGTTTCTCTGAGGATTGACCCACTTCCAGGGTCCCAGTTATTCCAGCCTCAGCTGTTTTACTCTTCTTGGGCTTCTCTTTCTTTGGAGGGGATTCTGACTCTGATCCTGATCCTGCCGCCTCCTCAGCTGTAAACACTGCCAAGTCAATTATAACACCTTTGGGTTGTTTATCCACTTTCTTACCCCTTTGGGGTCTTTTGCTCTGTTGCTGTGGTGGAGGTAACTTGTCTCCCTTAGTCTTCCTCTTCTCAAGCAGGAACTCATCGTATACCTCCCCAGGAATATCTTGTCCCTTCTTTTTGTTGTCCACCGTAATGGCAACACCTTTCTTGTTCAATGCCTCCACCTGATCATCGACCCAAGCTTGAGTCAGCTGTATGGTCCTGGCAATGAATGGGTCCAAGGATATATCTTCCTGCATGGTGAGGTCAGGTGCAGAGATAGTGTCATTGTATATCTTTTTCTGTTCATATTCATCTGCCATTGTCCTGCCATCATCCTTCTTCAATTGCTGGGGAAGGGAGATGCAATCAAAAGTCCTTATTTGGTTCAGAGTCAACCTCTGATACCGTCTTCTCCTGGCTTCTGCCTCATCTTCCCAGTTAGCCCAAAAATCTTCTAGGTGCCTCTGATGAATAGGGTTTCCTAGTATCTTCTGTATCCTGCCGTAAGGATCATGTTGTGATGTTCACAACACGCCCCATTTTGCTCCTTAGCAAAATGAGGACCCCTGCTGTTGCTTTGCCTTTTTGCTTTTGCTTGTTTTGTTCTGCTTGGTGGTAAGGGAAAAAAGGAGTCAAATTTGCAAACCTCATTGAAAATAGAGAAAATTGCATTTTCAGTACCAATGCATGATGTGGTTGGATTCCTTATGAAAAATGAGCCAGGGTTGCCTTTTGAACCGTCTTAAAATTCATCATATCTTACAAGTTATGATCATTTAGGTAAGATGTACTATCAAGTTTTGCATGGTACACGGTCAGTTGTTTGCCTTTTTTTTTCTTCTTGTTGGTCTGGTTTAAATTTTGAAGTATACACACTTGGTGGATTTCTTGTTAAGGGAATTTTTGTCTGGGTTCCACTCTGTATCTCACAATTGTCTGTTTGACAGAAAAATGCATAGGTGCACTTAAAATGACAAACCCAAGGGGTTATTTTGCAGAATTAATACATTTGGTATTGAGCATAAAAAATGTATTTCATGCATACCTTAATACATTACAGCGAAGTATGTTATGCGCGTCGGCATAACATTTGATATCGGGGTGCTTTGAAATTGTTACGCCGATGGGGGCTTCTTACCGATGACGGATGGTCATCGGCCTAACTGAGACCGTCGGCTGAGTTTAAAAAAGTCACCCCGAGGCCGTATCTCTCGTCGACAATATTGTCATCGCCATAACTTACATCGTCGGCCGAACATTTACAGGTCACCCCGAGCGGTATGGTCTTGCCGATAGCCTTCAGCTATCGGCATAACAGTAGGCTATCGGCCAAGGTTTTTCCCCCTTTGCCGATATGGAGGCTCTCGCCGATGGCGATCAGCGAAGCGGTCATTGGAATAACTCTCGCCGATGTCAAGACATCGGTGAGATAGTTACGATCGGCGGGGGAGATTTAGAATTCGCCGATGGCGAATCTCTTGCCGATAGAAGGGAAATACAAGCCGCTAAGGGCTATATCGGCATAACTCTCACCGATGGAGGATGAGCGAAATAAAAGGGCCGTCGGCCAAACAGCGAATATCGGCCAACATGTTTTTTGGTCCGCCGATGGCAATTCTCACGCCGATGGGCGGGAAATAAAAGCGATAGGAATTTTAAATAGTTTTTTGGGCGCCCGTGGTATCTTCCTGGTCAACGATGGTTGACCCGATGTTTTTTGAGCAGTCTGTATGCGTTTTGAACGCATTTTGGAGGGTTTTTGGACCCAATTTCCACATTTTTTTACACAGTCACCCTGATTTAAACAGATATTTTAGTTTCCTACTGTTCATTTGGAAAATTTGATACTTACTGCTTGTCTTGTCTTGCAGGCTTGCAGTTGAGGAAGCAGCTGGAAATTCAACACAGTGACATCATGGAGGAAGGAAATCCAATCTCAGGAGCAGGAGGCTAAGGATGAAGTGCGAGGAAGTCAAGGCCATTCAAGTGAAGAACAAGGTTGCAGCTGAGAGTATTACTACAACAGACAAACAAGAGTTATTGCTGAGCTGCCAGAACTTCTTAGAAGGGGCAATATTTCGCCCAGATTTGACACTACTCAGAGAAGTTTTGGAAGGTCTGGTTCACCTGTATTTATTGCTGTAACCAGGGGTTTGAACCAGGGGTTCAGTTAGGTTTTTGCTGTAGTAAGGACAATCAGAGAGTCTTTATATTGTGCCTCTCTACATTGTAATACTTTACAACAGGGGCTACAGCAGGTTATCTTAGTTTAGATTAGAAGTAGAAGAAGGAGGTCGCCTGTTTGTCTGCAGTAAGGTGCGCGTGGAATGTCTAGCTGCCTTACTGTATCTGTAAAGCTTGTAAGTTCTCTGTAGTATGATCAATGAAACTAAGAGTCATTCCTACATTGTAAATCATGTATGACTATTCGTTTCTAATACAATAGAATCTGGAGTTCTGCATCTATCTTCTGAGTGTTTTCCTACTCTTCTTTGTGTTTTGAAATATTTTCTTTGAGAGCTTGCAATTTTAAATGTATGTTTGTGAAAATGCTCAGAACTTGCATTTAAGGTTTTTTACTGTGGATTTGATCAAATTATTGTAGTATTTACATAGTGCATAACAGAACAATTAGATCCTTCGGTAGATTAAATGAGGTATAGATTAGATCTTTCTAACTTTTCCCAACCCATCTGAAATATTTAGCTGAAAACGTAGAAATCTAAAGGAAATTGTCTCAAATTTGAAGAAGCATGCATAACAGAGTTATAAGTAGACAGTTTTCATAAATGTATAAAAGAGAATGCTGCAATAATTCAAGAAAACCATCTGAATTTGCAACACAGTAACACTTGTATGCAAATGAACAAAATACTTGTTGAAATCTATGATTCTTTTGCATATTCTTAGTCCATTAAACCACCAAACAAACCTAAACTACGTAAGGCCCCTTGAACATTACAGCTTCACATTGACCAACTGAACTTGACCAACCGAACCATTGTAGACTTGGGATTAGTTGAATCTCAAATGATTCCTTCTTATCTTTCAAGTATAGTTTCAGTTCATTATATGTGAATTTTAACGTACTGTTATGATTGCATCAAAACAATCACCAACAGATCATATGGTCTTGTTATTGGGAAAGGCTGCAGATTCATTTTATTCAGGGTGACCATCACCTTCTTTATATTATCAGAGTTAGGGCACATATAGTTGCCAATGCTGACTGGGAACAAAATTGGTGGCGGCTTCTTGGCGTCCTTGTACATCTTTATCATTATGGAGCCCTGCCTGATGAATTCCATTAATATCACTACATCTGTGGGATACCTCGGCAGCATGAGGGGATGTTCCTCAAAACCTTCAACTCTTATGTAAGAGAAGGTTGCAAACTGTATATACCAGGCCCCATGCCTGTAGACTACTTCTTGAGCCTCCATGCTCAATCTTTTTGTTTTGTCCTCTTCCATGGTCCTTACCAGATGCATAGAGAATGCATCATTGACCAGTTTGTAGTCCCTGAAGTAGTTGGTTCTCTGTAGCTGGGGATGATGGTCCCAGATGTATGCAGCATTTGTGCCTGTGAGCTTCCCATCTGTAACTAGGGCATCAAAAGTGCCTCTATAAGCACAAGAATAAACAATATAGGATGTCATGAAAAATGCACAATTTGAACCTCCCAGGTTCATCAGCTGCTCATGCAGAGCATCACTTATGATTTGGCCCCACAGTGGCTTGCTGTTCAAATACATACACATCATTATAACTCCATACATCCAATCCCTGAAACTACCAGTATCAGGTTGGCCTGTTACTCGACTCAGGAGTGCAATCATATATTGGTATTCCTCACTGAAATCATATTTAAACAAGTGCATTGGGAGTTTGGCCACTACAGGATATGTGCTGTTCTCTGCTCTCCATTGATACATGTTCTTTCTGGCCGATTTCTTGTTGGCCTCATACTCTTTCTTTGCCTTTCTCAGGTCCACACTCTTTACTTTACTGCCCAATGGTAGTCCAAATGTCTGGGAGAGACCCTTGATGGAGAGGTCTGCATATATTCTCCCATGCTTTACCACTTGCCTCGTCTGAGGATTATAATTCTGGGCACATTCTATAACTAGCTCTGGAGATTCCATGGAATAAGGGAAACTAGTAGCGTTCCACATTCCTGACACAAATACCGCATCCAGCACAGGACTCTTATCCTGCCCATCATTCAATCTAGCTGACCAGGCCTCCAGATTAGTGCTCCCCTGATGGGTATCTGTAATTGCTCCGTATTTGAACAGGAGTCCCCTTTGAGAAGAGAACATAGGCCTACTGAATTCCTCTTGACACTTAACATACTGTTTGTCGGCCATGAGTACCTGCAATTAACAACAATCCTAGCTCACAACAGGTATATACATGCATACATATTGCAATTAAGATCACTAAGCCTACTGTATTTCTTCACCATTACATGCATAAACCAAAACTTCCATCATCATACCTGAACAATAATGACATGATGAGGGTTTCATTTACTTACCTAGTTATGTAAATTTCTCTTTTATACTAGTGGATTGCCAACAACGTTCTTACTTCAGCTGATGATCACCTCTTTCCTTCTGTTTGTGAGTTCAAATCGCACAACGATAGCTGGTATGCAAATATGGAAGCTGGTGCTCTGTAAAACAAGTTTATCACAAGGTAAATATGAAAATGGTGACTGAATTACCTTTTAATCTCACATTTAGGGTACACTTAGGGCAACTCTAATAAGTTAGATTACATTCATTGATTATTCGTGTGAAAATGCAGGATCTTACCAAGTGTTTCATTGGGTTCCGGGGTCGGCGGGAACTACCTACCATGTCCGCGTGCATTAAATGATAATGGTGGCAACGGGAGCAGGGGGTATCCATATGACAGGATATCATGAGGGCAGGATGATATTCGTAAATATCGGGTTGAGTTTCAATATCATCCTCCCGTGTTTTACCACCGTATTGAAATTGTTATCGCGACAAGATTAGGGTGACAAAAGCACCTTTGTTTATGTTTAGTACATCAGGAGGATATTTCAGTGAATTGAGTGATGTTTCAAAATATGATGATGATGAGACAAACTTACATGTCTCTTTTTCAGAATATCGAGATGACGTCATCCTGATATTTGTTCTTTGTATCGGAAATACACCATTGATGTCATCGTCATATTAGACCAACATGATCATGTTTGGAAAAATATCCAGTCGAAATGTGAATGAGATGATGATGTCATTAGGATATTTGCTAAGGGTTACATTTTGCGTTAGGAGGATATTAAGAAACATCGGGTTACATTCAAAACATGACGCTCGCGATACAAAGACCACTTGACGGGAAGACTTACTACCACTTAAAGTTGACGTCTGGATATTTGAGCCGCAGGATATTGTCGGGGGATATTTCAAAATATGATGATGATCTTCAAGAGGATGACAAGCTATAAAAAATATGATCCCTCTTCTTACGAATATCAGGTTTGACCAAAACTTTGACCGTTCATAACTCTCACATCCTGAGGAATATTAGGATGATGTAAAAGACAAATCTGCGTGAATTTTAATATTCTTTCAAACTATGAGGTCACAAAAATGAAATACGACATTTAACAAACTGACCTCAAAATGGTGACTTACCTCATCCTGACTCCACATGATGATGCACCTGACTTACTTTTACCAGACCGCCAGAGAGCAAACAAGCCAAGCCAAAAAGTTGGGTCCCTGTTTTGCCAAGTCAAAATGGGGAGTGTTGTGTAACCACACAACAAGAATCTATTATGTCTTTGCCCTCTTGACCTTCCTGGTCTTCATTGGCAAATCCTAAATCAACAATAGTGATCTAAAATTCTTCTAGGGTGATCTTGCCTTTCTCCTTTTCAACCTTGGGGAGTGCTACCTGAGTAGTCCTTTTGCCTGTATCAAGATCTCTTTTTATGACCGAGGTTAACCTGACCTTCCTCTTCAGCTTCATGATGGTCTCTGAAAATAGTGTTGACACATTGAACTCTTGGATTTCAAAACCTGATTCCATACCTATTTCTTTCTCAAGCCATGGAGGAACATGGTCTCCGGATCCTTGCATCCATCATCATCATCATGATCACCTTGTTTTCCAGTAACTGCATCTGTTTTTGATGGAGATGGTGACTTCCTTATATCTTCCTCATGATGCTCTTCATGAGGGTGATCCTGGGGTACTTCCTCCTGTTGAGGAACTTCTTCTTGTGGTGGAGGATCTTGTGATGCATCCACATGATGATCTTGTAATTGATCCTGTACTTCATCCTTTTTTGTTTCATCCCCTTTGGTAATTTCCTCATTATGAGGCACATTTGCATCTGTGGATGTCATGGTATCTATCTTAGGTGCATCTACTTGATCTTGCATCACATTATGCTCCACACCTGTAGTATCTACCTCTTGAGTTTTTAGGTCATCCTGACTTGATGTGTCCCTTTCATCAGAGGCTTCTTGAGTCCGGGGTACTTCTTCACTTAATATGGCCTTGTCATTCCCACCCTTTTCTTAGACTTTAACTATTTTGGGCTCATCAGATATATCTTGTTGTTGTTGACCCATATCTGCATTGTGGCCTTCCATTTCTGCCAACTTCACTTTCTCAATACTTTCTGCTTTATCAGGTGCACCTGCTTGATGTTTAGGACTTACATCCTCTCTGTATGTTAGATCGATCACTGCAGGGCTAGTTAGCTGATCATCTAATTCATCGAGCCCTATTTGTAGTGAAATCCTTTCTGGGCTCCTTTCCTTTTCTTGTTCCGCTTCCTTCAGTTCTTCTAACACAACCACCTAGACTGATGGAGTTCCTTGTGGAGTTATGCAGGTGTTAGCAGTAAGGGTTTCCATTTGTTGAGAGGTTACATATTTTACTACCTCATTATCAAATAAGTCAACTATCTCTTCCAGTGAGACAAGACCACTTTGAATTGGCCTAGAGGCTTCTTTCATTTGTTCTTTAGCTTGTTCAATCTTGAATTAAACAATGGTGGGAAGTGGCATGTTATGTTGCAATTCTTTTTTGAATACTTCACCACCAGATCCCCTCAATACTATTAGGTCATTCTTTATTTCACTTCTCATGGATGTTCTCGGTTTCTTAGGTGTGGATGCCATCACCTGAGGTGCTTTTCTTTTTCTAATGAGGGGTATAGGGTCCTCCTCTTCAGGTTCTTCATCAAGAGGCACATCCTTTTCCATTTGCTTTTGTGATGCTTGATCCACCTCATATGTCTCAGTAGCTTCCACAGATAGCCTTTGGATCTTTTGAGCCTTCAATTTATCCATGGGAGGCGGTGTTGATGAGGATGCTGCCTGTCCTGATGCGGATGCATCCTCTACTGATGTAACTACTCTTTCAACTATTACCCCTTTAGGTTCATTATCAGTTTTCTTACCTTTGGGGGGTCTCTTGCTTTGTTCTTGAGGCGGCATTCTTTCTCCTTTAGATTTCCTCTTTTCAATCAGAAAGTCATCATATTCATTGTCAAGAATCTCCTACCTCTTCTTCTTATTGTCAACTATAAGGGCTACACCCTTCTTCTTCAAGGCATTTATTTGTTCATCTACCCAAGACTGGGTTAGGTGTAGAATCCTACCTGTAAATTGGTCTAATGAGATATCCTCAAGATGTAGAAGATTAGGCACTGAGATTGTGTCATTGTATATCTTCTTTTCTTCATATTCATCTGCTATTATTTTGCCATCATCCCTCTTTAATTGCATAGGCACTGGAATACAATCAAATGTTGTGATCTGGTTGAGAGTTAGCCTCTGATATTTTCTTCTTCTAGCCTTAGCCTCATCCTCACAATCCGTCTAGAAATCCTCCAAGTGCTTCTGATGGATGGGCTTCCCCATGATTTTCTGCATCCTCCCATATGGGTCATATGATCTTGCCAATGGGAATGGCTGTAATTTCATCATGTCCAGACCAGCTATGGCCTTCTTGATGTTTTTAGAATATTGGCATATGTACCAACCCATTGTTACTGGAAACAATACTGGTGGAGTCTTATTATTTGCTTTGTAAGCATCCAATATTGTGGATATCTGTCTCATGAACTCCATCAAAACAACTACATCAGTGGGATATCTTGGGAGCATGAGAGGCTATCCTGTAAAGCCCTCTATTCTGATATAAGAGAAGGTGGTATATTGTATAAACCAGGCACCATGCCTGTATATGACTTCTTGAGCTTCCATGCTGAGTCTTTTAGTCCTATCTTCCTCCATTGTCCTTACTAGATGCATAGAAAATGCATCATTCACTATTTTGTAATCTTAAAGATAATTTTGTTCTTGTAGTTGGAGATAATGATCCCATATGTGGGCATCGTTTGTAGAGCCACCGATCCTTCCTACTGTTGTATGTGCATTGAATGTACCTTTGTAAGCACATGAGTATACCACATATGAAGTCATATAAAACGAACACTCCAGGCCTCCTAGGTTCATGAGCTGCTCATCCAGGGCATCACTTATCATTTTAGCCCATAATGGCCTATTCTCTGTATAAAGACACATCAGGATAACCCCATACATCCAATCTTTGAAACTTCCAACATTAGGCTGGCCTGTCACTCTACTAAGTAGGGCTATCATATATTGGTATTCGTCATCAAAGTCAAACTTATATAGGTGCACTGGTAATTTGGCAGAGGCAGTGTAAGGACTATTCTTTGCCCTCCATTGATATATCCTCTTCCTAGCGGCCTTCTTGTTATTTTCATATTCAACTTGCAATTTCTTCAAATCCATGCTGACAACTTTCCTTCCCAATGGCAAATTAAAAGTGGTTGCAATCCCCTTGATGGACAGATCTGCATAAACCCATCCATGTTTTTCTATTCTCGTTGTCAGTGGGTTATAGTTTCTGGCACATTCAATAATCCACTCTGAAGTCTCCATAGAATAAGGAAATCCAGCTGCAGTCCACATTCCCGACACAAAAATGGCATCCAACAGGGTATTATTCTTGTCATCATGCATTTTAGATGACCATGCGACCAGATATGTGTTTCCCTTGTGTGTATGTGTAATGTCGCCATATTTGAAATGTACACCCTTAGGTTAAGCAAACATAGGTTTAAGAAATTCAGCTTCAGACTTGTTCAACCTCTTGTCTGCCATGGTTTTCTGCAATAAACAGGACCAGCCTTACCATACAATACTTCACATATATGTATACAACATTATATCTTCATGACATGATGCACATTATATTCATTAATCATCACTTCATCATAATATGCATAACATATAACTTCAAACCAGTGGAAAAGCACACTACCTGGACATGCAGAAAACGACAGCAGGAGGGTTTTAATTACTTACTTGATAACGCTTATCTCCTTGATTATGCTAAGGATTATATGAAAGATATTTAGATAACAGTGATAATCATGTGTCCTATTTTGTTGCAAGCCGTGCGTGCCCGCAGGTAGGTCATATGAGGGTTTGAAAGATCTGCGCTCTGTAAAAACTTGTTTTATTGCAAGGTAAATGTAAAATGACGTTAGAAATTCACTTTTAATCGTCATAATTAGGGCAAAATTAGGGCAACACAAGGCAAATTTGATTATAGCCATTGATCTTCTGTCATAAATCTATGGGTGTTGCCAGGTGTTCAGATCGTGTTCCTAATTGGCGAGAACCACCTACTGCATTTATAGCATTTAATGTTGCATGGCAAGATGAGGGGGGTGATCTCCAGAAGATCGGGTGATATTCAGAATATCAGGTGATATTCAGAATATGACCCCCTATGTGTAATATGATCATCCGCCTTTGGTGGGAAAATGTATGCAAAAACATCAGGTGATGTTTGAGAATATCAGGTGATATTCAAACATCGGGTCATGTTTAAAATGATGGGTGATGTTTGAGACATGACGCTCCGAAAATAAAATGACCTTTTCTCAGAATATCAGGATGATGTCATTAGGATAATGACTTGATTCATCATTGTAGCACTATGATGTCATCGTCATGTTATGTAGAAAGGGTCAACTTTGGAAATATACCTCCACGAGGTAAAAAGGATGATTACATCATCATCAGGGTGATTTTCTTATCTATTAGGATTAGATGACATCATTGGTATATTGAATCTAGGGTGATATTTTGCAGCAGAGTGATATTTGGAAGATAGGGTGATATTTAGAATATCAGGTGATGTTAAAAATATGACCCCCACAAAATATATGAAGCTGACCGACAGGTAAATACCTCTATCACTTAAAATTGACATTCGGATCTCTGGATAAATGATTATCAGTTGATAAAATTGTATTGGGGTGATCTTTCATAAGATTACTGATGTTAAGAAATATGACCCCCCTTGGAATATCAAGTTTGACCAGGACTTTGACTCACCATAACTCTCGTTCCCTAAAGAATATTAGGGTGATCCAAAAGGCAAACCTGCATGATATTTTGTACTCTTTCCAACCATGAGGCTATTAATATGAAAAATTAACTTTGACAAACTGACCTCATCATGATGACTTACCCCAGCTTCCTTATGTAGGATCATCTGCATGACTTACTTTTACCAGACCGCCAAAAAATAGGAAAACACAAGCCAAGCCAAGCAAAAAGTTGGGTCCTTGTTTTGTCAAGTCAAAATGGGGCGTGTTGTGTAATCACACAACAACTTGCCACCAAAGAAAACAACAAAATTTGAATAATTCAAATAAGGTGATCACATTCATATATAGTATTCTAACTCTTTTCTAAGTTTAAGCATCATAATCTTTCTGTATAACAATTTTTTATCATGGCAACAATGCTAACAAAGGATCAGGTTTGTGCAAATGATTAATTATCCTCGTCTTGAAAGCAAGTTGAAAACATGAGTAACTGGTGTTAAGCTACATAGTTGGAGATCATCCCTCATAGCCAACCTAGATAGAGCCTTGCTGCCAGTAGGTGTCCATAGCCCCAGCAAGGTTATCTATACAATCCCCCTAAGTAGAGCCCCACTCCCGGCAGGCATCTATAGCCCTGGTAGAGTTACTTAGATGGCCTAGTTTTATTTCTTTTCTGATTTTTTATTCTGTAAACTTTATATATCTGATGTCCTTATGTAAGCTCAGTGTGCAAGGTATGGTCACTTGCTGATTTAGGTTGGAGATTGTATTGGTAGCAAGGGAGTCCCTTTAGATTTTTCACTTAACACCTATACTTGTGTGTTCAACAAACCCAAGGCTGTTAGGTGAGTCATTGTGAAAGAGTCACTTTGGTCAAGAAAAGGCACCCTAATGAAAAGATATCACAGACTTGATCATAAGCATTTCTTAGAATGAATTATAACCTATATATAAATTTGATCTCATCACTTGAATCCTAACAATTTAGTTATTTTCTGGGGTGATGAGTTGCATCATCTTGACTAACCAAAACAAAACTCAACAAGCAAACAAAAACCAAAACACAACTGTACAAACAACTATACAAACACACACTATAATACACATGACTGTCATGAAGCTACTTAGGCTTGGAAATAATGTTTGAGGAATCGTCCATTAACTGGTAATGGAACATCCTCACTTGTCAAATTTTTAAGCCTGTAAGTGTTGTCTCCTAATATTTTAGAAATTTGGAAGGGACCTATCCATAATTTGTCAAACTTACCATGGTCTCCTTTCCTCTCATGTCCTTTGTCCCACATCAGGACTAAATCAGATATCCTGAAGGCTTTAACCCTGGTTCTTTTGTCAAACTAGCATTTGACAACAGCCTGATGTTTGGCAAACTAATCAAATGCCTGACTTCTTTTCTCTTCCAGGTGCATCAATTGAAGCAACCTGACTTCTTGCTTATTGTCTATGCCTAGGTACTCTTGGGCAAACTGCAGTGTAGGAATTTTTAGGTTTATAGGGAGGATGGGATCCACCCCATACACTAAATGATAAGGTGAGTTTCCTAATGCAGCCTTGTTCCTGGTTCTGTCTACCCATAAGGCATTTTTCAAAAGTGTGTTCCACTCCCTAGGGTTCTTTTCTATTAACTTTTTTATGATGTTCATCAAATTTTTATTGGTGGATTCTGCTAATCCATTCCCTTGGGGATAATAGTTGGATGAGAAGTTCAGTATAATCCCATAATCAAAATCCCAGCTTGAAGCAAAAGTAGAGCCATTATCAGTTACCAGAGCATAGGGAACCCCGTACCTGGTGACAATATTACTTTCCAGAAATCTAATGACATCTTCAGCATTGCAGGTTTTGGTGCTGACAGCTTCAGTCCACCTGGTACAGTAGTCAGTAATCATTAAGACATACCTATGGCCAGAAGATGATGGAGGATTGATTGGTCCTATGAAGTCCATGCCCCATTGTGCAAATGGGTGCATCTCCATCACTGGCTGCAAAGGTTGAGTAGCATATCTTTCTCTGTTAGCAGCAACCTGACACACATGACAACATTTAATATGCTCAGCAGTATCCTTGAAAATAGAGGGCCAGTAGTATACTGCCCTGAGGATAGCATGAGTAGTGGCCAAGGATGACCCATGTGATGTTCTAAACTCGTCATGTAGCTCTGATAACACTCTTTCTGCTTCTGGCCTCTCTAGGCATCTTAGATATATTCCCTCATAATTTTTCTTGAAAAGGACTCCCCCTTTCATCATATACTTCAATGATCTTATTTTTAGGGCTCTCCTTTTTGAGGCTTGCAGTCTTGGAGGACACCTTCCAATAATCAGGATGTGCCTAATGTCTGAGTACCACTCTCCATTGTCCTGAGCATTGATAACATACTGTTGACTCATGATATTGGGATCTATCTCTGATATCATTTGGCTTAAAGCTTGTCCTCTTACTAGCTTCATGGGTGTAATTTCCATGTCATATTCCTGTAGGACAGTGATCCACTTACCCCTTTTTTCACTTCGCTCGCTCTGCATTAATAGCATCTTCACTGCTGCATCATGCACCACAACAATAACTTTACTTCTCAGTATATAGTGCCTGAACTTCTTTACTGCTCTAACCAAGGCAAGTGCCTACCTTTCAACATCCATATATCTTAGTTTAGCATCTTTGAAAGGACAACTCATGATGGCTATGGGCTTCTCTTCCTTTTCTTCATTTCTCTGTGTCAGCACTGCTGCAGAGATATGTTTTGAAGCAAATGAATAAATATAGAAGTCCCTGGTGTAGTCTGGACTGATCAGTACTAGAGCATCAGATATAGCTTTTTTAATGTCTTCAAAAGCTGCTCTAACCTCTGGTGTCCACTCAATCTTTGCATCCTTCTTGAGCATGGCATTTAAAGGTCTAAGAATTTCAGCAAAGCCAGTGATAAACTTCCTAACAAAATTAATCTTACCAAAGTAGGATTTAAGCTCTTTCTTGCTTCCAGGAAGCTGTATTTTCATAATGGACTCCACCCTGTTAGGATCAATGATAATCTCATCTTCAGTTATCAGGTGGCCTAGTAATTTTCTTGTTGTTACCATGAATATGCATTTCTTGGGGTTCAGAGATATCCCATATTCTTCACATTTTTTAAGCACATTTCTGAGATCTGCTACATGGTTTCCTCTATCTTTAGAGAACACTGTTAAGTCATCCATGTATATGAATATACATTTTCCTATTAAGCCTCTGAAGGCTATGTCCATTGCTCGTTGGAATGTTGCTCCAGCATTTATATGCCCAAACGGCATGCGTCTATAGGCGAATATCCCCCACTTTGTGGTGAAGGCAGTTTTTAGTTTGTCTATCTTATCTACCATTACCTGGTTATAGCCTGAGAAACCATCCAGAAATGACATCATTTTAGCACTGTTTACAATTTGTAGGACCTCATCTAAAGAAGGCAAAGGATAATTATCCTTCTCAGATGCTCTATTTAAGTTCCTGAAATCCACACATAGTTTGATGTCTCCATTTTTCTTTCTCACTGGAGCCAGATTTGCTACCCAGGTGGAGTGTCTCACAGGAAATATAATCCTGGCATTCAACAGTTTCTTAACTTCCTAAAAAATAATAGGTTCCAGCAAAGCATTGACAGGCCTTTGCTTCTATCTGAAAGGCTTGGCATCTGGCTTGAGGGGTATGGTGTGTGTAATGATTGATGTGTCATATGTCTTTAGCTCATCATAAGTCCAGGCATTGACATGTATGTAATCTTTGAGATCCTGGGTGATTCCTTCTAACTCTTCTTCTGTGCAAACTTTTCCTATAAGGACATTTTTTTTTTCATCATTCTGGCCAATGTTAACCTTTGAATATTGTCCTCCATCAGCTTTTGGAAGATCTTTTTGTTTCAACATGTTGTTTAGATCAAAAGCTCTCTCTAGCTCAATCATTCCTTTTGGGATCTTATTACTGAGCAATTCTAAGATTTCTTCCTCTTCCCATACATGATCTTCTGTATTATTCTCATCTATGATTTGAGTATCAAATATATCTCTGTTGGAGATGAAGTCTAGTAAATGCTGATCATCATTGAACACTTGGAGGTTTGTCACATTGTTAGAAACAGAAGGTACTGATACCAACTCTACTGAGAATCTTTTTAGTCCTGAAATAGACAATGGCTCTAATGTACTAGCAGCCTAGGCTAAAGCATTTGCCCTATGGTTCTGTTTTCTGGGTACGTGGGTGATATTAAATGCATCAAAGTCTTCAATCAGATCCCACACCCTGTGTCTATAATTAGACAGCTTTTTATAATTGCAGTAGTAAATTCCTCTCACCTATCTTACTACTAATTCTGAGTCCCCATATACATGCAAAATTTTTACTTTCTTCTTAAGGGCAAATAGTATCCAATGAATCAGAGCTTCATACTCTGTTACATTGTTAGTATAGGGGAACTGTAATTTGTAGGCTGCCAAGTAGGACTTTCCTGATGGATCAATTAGGTCTATCCTACTCCAGCTCCTTGTTTTGATTTGGATCCATCAAATCTTAGGATCCACAGCTTGTCTTTAGCCAAAGGCTTATTTGAACCTTCTTTCTTCTTTGCAACTCTGGTAGCTACTCCACTTTAACTTAGGTATTTCAGCTTTCTCAGATTTCATGTTTCCTTTCTTCTGTGAAGCTAATGTTTCTTCTTTCTTTTCATCACCAGAAGGATGATCTTCTGGAGTAGGCAATGTATGTCTCTTCAAAATATGTAAACATAGAGAACAAGCAGTTTCTGAGTGAGGTGCCTCATGCAACTTGCACCCATTTTCAATTAAGGCATCCTGCAGAGGCCTCTACTACTGTGTCATCTTTTGGATCTCTTTTTCAGAAATTCTTCAAATTTAGACAGATTGCTGCCCCTGTCCTCATCAGATAACTCATAATCTAATTCAACTAAACAATCACTCCCTTTGATGATTTTCTCTTTTCTCTTAACATGACTCTAGTTGTATACTAGCATCTCTTCTGTCATTTGAACATGCTTTTCCTCCAATGGTATAGATTCTCCTGTTCCTATAGGAAATAAACAATAGTCAGCATCACTATCATTATCACTCTCTGATGAACTTACCTCTGATGCTGATGATGATGCATCACTACATGCTTGTTCTAGTTCTAGCATATCTATACATGCCTCACAAGTCTTCTCAGAATGTGGCTCACTATGCAACCTGCACCATCCATCAATCAAAATATCATTAGTAGGCATATTTAATAATCTACATCGCTTCACCTATTTAGATAAGTGTCCCTTGAAATTCCTGAAGTGATCCACCTCATTCTCATTTTCAGGATTACTATCAGATTCTACAATTATTTCATCACCTGGATGATCATCATCATCATCATGCATGTCATACATCAGGATCTCCTCTATCCTGACAGTCTGAGGTCTTATGGAATAAACTCTAGGTTCTACATCTATGTGCATGATCTCATTAGTTTTGTTGTATTCGGTGATCATGTGCTTCATTCTAGGTTCAACATCGATTCTTATCTGGTTCGGTATCCCCTTCCAAGGCAACCACATGTGACTAAAATCTGTAGACATGTATCCATTAAGAGTTTTGGACCAATCTCGGCTGAGTAGCTTCCCATATGTATCAGGTATATCAACTACCTGAATGTCAATATAATATTGGATCCTGGGGTCAGATGCTAGCTGCATGTGGATGTGAGTTAACTCTCCTACTACACTTACTTCTGTTTTGTCCAGTTGTGTGACTTTCTTTAAAGATTTAGTAGGATGTAAGCCTAAAGCATTGCATATAGACAGGGGCATCACATTAGTAGATGCTCCTGAGTCTACTAAATAGTTGTGCAAGTTTTTACTAAACATTCTTATGGTGAGGAGGAATGGAGGTGACTCACTTTTATCTCTATATAAGGTCATGTGGGAGGTCTCTGTAGCTTGAACAATAGCTGGCACCTTATGTTTAACATTATTGTCTCTAGTAGCATGATCTTTACCAGACTGACCTGATGAATGATTATCCTCTTTGGGAGCAAGATCATCTAGTGATTTCATAAATGCCTTCTTGATGGCAGGAGTTTTGAGCAACTCTGACAAGGATAAACTGATTTTGATCTTCTTCATTTCATCAGCCAGATATGTGACTAGCTTGTCAGATTCTTGAGGTAGGTTAGTAGTTTTTAGCACATTATTTGGTGATGTCAAATACTGAGCATTCACCTTAGGAAATCTAGGGTTATTACTTGCCTTGGGATCTGGAGGTGTATTGAAATTATTCAGAGGTAAGGAAGAAGTCAATGGACTGGTAGGTCTGTTGGCATTACTTCTCAGGTTATAATTATGCTTACCCTGATATTGCTGTTGGTAGGCATGTACCTCCTCATGTTCATTTGAAGGCTCATTTTCATCCTCAAAAGGGAAGACATAATTCAAATCAAAAGCCATGGCTAATTCCTCACATGCCAGGGTGTAATCTTGTTGAGTAGGCACTATTTGATGGTAAGGATGATGAGTATAACTTTCCAGTACTAGGGCGGAATCATATCCACAAGGAACCAGTTCATTTCTCTCTACCCAAGGTTGACCTCCTGAAGTATTGGATACTTCAGTCTAGAAAATGCTAACAGCAATTCTGAATTAAGGACAATCTAACTCTGCATGTACATTGGTGTTATGAATTCTACACCAGTTAGTGAGAGCTACTTCTGCAGGATTGACTCTAGTAGTTTGTTTTGGTTCACCAGGAGGCTGATTGTCTAGGGGTGATGGCAAGGAACCATTATTTGGCCTAGTGTTCCACACTCTAGGCTGTCTTTGAGGATTATTATTGCCATTATTGTTATAATTATTGTTGTTGTACTCCCTATCAAGATAATTTGGTCTCTCATTGGTATAGCCTTTGTTTTAGTTAGGCTGGGAGTAGAAGTTTTGACTTCTCAAGTGAGTAATCTCAGTTGTAAGCTTCCTTAGCTGAGCTAATATTTCCTTGATTTCCTCTTTCTCTTCCTAGACCTTAGCCACTACATTTTCTATTGAGGGCTTGAAAAAGGAAGATCCATTGTTTTGATTATTAGTAGACTGGTCTACAACCTGAGGTGCCTGTATTTGTTGAGGATACTGCATCATCTGACCATTTCCATTTGGAGGTGACATTATACTCAATGGAGGTATCTGCAGAGGTGCTGGCATGACAGCTGGAGGCATCATGGCTCCATTTGGTTGTTGCTGGGCAGGATATGTTGGATAGCCAGGAAGTATAGGAAATGCTATGTTTGGTGTAGGAGTAGGAACTAGCTGCTGATTAACTTTGATAGATTCTTGGAAAGCTCCTGTTAAAGTTGTGATTTTAGGATGTGCTCTCCTGATGAACATAGAAGTTAAAGGATCTAGGGCTGAATAATAAATGCTTCTAGCAGCTGCATCTGCTACAACATATGGGGCGACTAGCTTAGGCAACATTTTCTAGAACCTAGCGTTGAAATTAGCGATAGGTTCTCCTTCAAACCATTTAATTGTGGCAAATAGGTGATAGTTCATTAAAGGATCTATTGGTATTTTGAACCTATTAGTGAAGGCTTTCTCCAGGACAGCCCATGATCTGACTAAACCCTAACCAAGGCTAATATACCAATTATAGGCTTCTTCCCCTACAAAAAAAGGAAATAATCTGCATACAATGTCCTGATGCTCTATTCTGGCCCTACAACAGGCTTTTTTGAAAGTTCTGATATGGTCATCCGCATCCTAATATGGATGATATTTTGGATAGATTTTGTCTAAATTCTTTGGGAAAACATGATATGCCAAGAAAGTTAATGGTGATTCCACTGCAAAGAAAGACATTGCCACCAGAGGAGGTTGACCCTGAGGTATGATAGGCTAAGGCTGAATCGGAGGTGTAACTGGTGATCCTGTAGGTACTTGCAAACCAATAGGAGTCATGGGAGGATGCTCTGGTGATGCTCTTGAAGCACTAGAACCAAGAGTATGATGGATATCAATAGTTCTAGGTCTGAATCCTTTGACAGGCAATTCTTCAAATAGTCCACTGGACCTAGACCTGGTATTTGGCCTGTGAACTAGGATTTCTCAATTTTGAGGGAAATTTACTGGTTGACTGTAAAGATCAGTTGGAACTTACTAGCAAAGGCTATATTTGTAGTTAGAAATACAGACTGACTAGATATTTACAGGATATTTGCATGAACAATGCAAATATGAGGTGATATTAAGGTCTAGTGACACTTGCAACCGGATATCAGGTTTCTAAGGCTGATTACCTCAAAGCTTTGACAAATTTACCTGAAATTAGGACTGATCTTTGTAAATTTATGATGATCTACAACAAATCTTGCAATATTTATGATCAATCTTGAAAACTTTACACAGGATTAGCATGTACAAGCTTAATACCATAAATCTTTGCGCAATACTTGAAATTCAGAGGTGTTTTAGTGTTACCTTACTTCTTGCATCATCAAATCTCTGATTTACTGATGATGATGTTCTAGCAGCAGGCCCTCCTTCTAGAGCCAATTTATGTTGATCATGATGTTAGTCATAAACAAACATAGAATAAAAGTTACACATCAACCTTTACTCATCTTGAAAGATACAATGAATTCATAGAATTCATGATCCCAAGTCTCCGTGGATTAGGTCTTAATCAACTGACGTTACTCAATGGTTGAAGTGAGTTGATGTTTTCCATTCAAGGGCCTTACATTAATTCATCAATAGGATTTAGTCTCTGTAAAGATGCTACACAGAAGGTTATCTACACATGATATTTTCACAAATATTGTGTCTATTCTCAAATCTTTGCATGATATTTATCAATTGTACATGCTTTAACTTCAAATATGTAATAAATCTTCAATTATCTACGATTTGTTTGCATCTTTCATGTACTTTACCTCTGATTATCTATTATTTGCAATTGTGATGGTGAATTGTTCTGAAATTAAAAGAAATGTAAACAAATACTTCAAATTATGATGAATCTTTAGCTATTGAGCCACATACATACTTGATACAGTCAAGAAAAAAGAAGAAATCAAACCATATGCTCACTAGGATGTTCCACAGCTAGATATAGTTTATGCTAACTTCAAAGGATGATGAATGAAGACAATATATGCAGATTAATGAGCACTCCAAGGGACGCATCAAATCAAAGCATATATCAAGACTTCAAACACAGATTACTCAGAATTTACGATGATTTGTAATCAAAATAGTCTTCTCTTTCATTAAGTATGCAAAAACATGTACATATACAATAACTTTGAAATAAGCCCTGATACTTCAGCAAACAAATTTCAATTAAGCTTCGAATGTTCAAAACAAAGCATCCCTACACCTTTTATAGAACAAGGTGAGGGAGCGGTTAAACATGATCTTTGATCAAGATTTATCTATTAAGATCTACGGTGGATATTCATCTTTGACTTAGTTAACATTTCATGTGGCACACATGGCACAGGTTGCCAGCTAGCAACCATCTGAATTACTTATTTTCTCTAAATGTCAGATGCTTGTGCCTTCTTTGGTATTGCATCTTCATCTACTCTTCATTCTTTAGGTTCTTCATCCTCATCATCAAGGGCATCAGGATCATCACTTCCTGTATCTTCATCATCCAGATGAACGTTGCTTTGCATATGGGCCTGCATGATTATCCTGACATTTTCATATGCTCCCACCACTCGTTCAACTTCTCCACCATCCTAAGTTTTTGGCTTGATAATGGCATGCTTGTGGGCCTGATATTTATCTCGGAGGCCTCCAATTTGCTCCTGCTGCTGCTTGATGTTTCATTGTAATTCTCCACCCTGACCTTGATCCTCATGATCTTGTCCATGGCTTCTTTCGTCAGGTTGTTAAGAGGGTCATCAACTATCAGCTAGAAGTTATTATGTAGAGCCTTTATAGCAAAATTTGCATCTTGATTCTCAATCTTTCCTTCTATTTTCCCCTCTAGGGCCTCCAGGAACTCTGCTTCAAATGACATCATGTCATGTAACTTCATGCTAATGTCTCTTAATTTGCTATTGCATCTTTTTAATACATCACATTCAAATTTGATATCTTTATACCAGATATCTATCAGCATGGTGGTGTTATTATCCAGCACCTGTTTGTTTATTAGAACTTGAGGATTAATCCTCTTTATTTCAACCAAAGCACTCAAGACTTTCTCTAATTGGAATGACCTTCTCCCGGCCTCCATTTGCAATTTCTCAACCTTCCTTCTAGAGATACTTAGAGAATTCCACCTCTGCAAAGAGGCTTTCACTACTTCTTTAGCTCTAGTGAGTGCGGATGCCATCCACTTTCTCATTATTACTGATTCATGTTTCATAAGGTCCAACTTATTGACCTCTTCTTGAGAAATTGCAGTCAATGGGACTTCCTCTGAATTTGAAGTGTCATCAGGGTTAATTAACCCCTTTATGTAGGTATGCAGCTGAGCAATGTGCTCTTTATGCTGCTTATTCTTGTCTTTCTCTCTTTTCACCCTTTGGGTTAAAAAATCTATTATGTCTTTCCCCTCTTGACCTTCCTGGTCTTCATTGGCAAATCCTAAATCAACAGTAGTGATCTGGAATTCTTCCAGGGTGATCTTGCCTTTCTCCTTTTCAACCTTGGGGAGTGCTATCTGAGCAGTCCTTCTACCCATATCAGGATCTCTTTTTATGGCTGAGGTTAACTTGGCCTTCCTCATCAGCTTCATGATGGTCTCTAAAAATAGTGTTGACACATTGAACTCTTGGATTTCAAAACCTAATTCCATACCTATTTCTTTCTCAAGCCATGGAGGAACTTGGTCTCCGGATCCTTGTCGTCCATCATCATCATCATGATCACCCTGTTCTCCAGTAACTGCATCTATTTTTGATGGAGATGGTGACTTCCTTATTTCTTCCTCATGGTGCTCTTCATGAGAGTGATCTTGGGGTACTTCTATTGAGGAACTTCTTCTTGTGGTGGAGGATCTTGCGATGCATCCACATGATGATCTTGTAATTGATCCTGTACTTCATCCTTTTTTGTTTCATCCCCTTTGGTAATTTCCTCATTATGAGGCACATTTGCATTTGTGGATGTCATGGTATCTGTCTTAGGTGCATCTACCTGATCTTGCATCACATTATGCTCTGCACTTGTAATATCTACCTCTTGAGTTTTTAGGTCATCCTGACCTGATGTGTCCTTTTAAGTAGAGGCTTCTTGAGTCTGGGGTACTTCTTCACTTAATATGGCCTTGTCATTCCCACCCTTTTCTTGGACTTCAACTATTTTGGGCTCATCAGATATATCTTGTTGTTGTTGACCCATATCTACATTGTGGCCTTCTATTTCTACCAGCTTCACTTTCTCAATACTTTCCACTTTATCAGGTGCACCTGCTTGATGTTTAGGACTTACATCCTCTCTGTATGTTAGATCAATCACTGCAAGGCTAGTTACCTGGTCAACTAGTTCATCGAGCCCTATTTGTTGTGCAATCCTTTCTAGACTTCTTTCCTTTTCCTGTTCCACTTACTTCAGTTCTTCTAACACAACCACCTATACTGATGGAGTTCCTTGTGGAGTTATGCGGGTGTTAGCAACAAGGGTTTCCATTTGTTGAGAGGTTACATCTTTTACTAGCTCATCATCAGATAAGTCAACTGTCTCTTTCAGTGAGACACGACCACTTTGAATTGGCCTAGAGGCTTCTTTCATTTGTTCTTCAGCTTGTTCAGTCTTGAACTGAACAATGGTGGGAAGTGGCATGTTATGTTGCAATTCTTTTCTAAATACTTCACCACCAGCTCCCCTCAATACTATGGGGTCATGCTTTATTTCATCTCTCATGGATGTTCTTGGGTGCTTAGCTGTGGATGCCATCACCTGAGGTGCTTTCTTTTTCTAATGGGGGGCATAGGGTCCTCCTCTTCAGGTTCTTCATCAAGAGGAATATCCTTTTCCATTTTCTTTTGTGATGCTTGACCCTCCTCATATGTTTCAGTAGCTTCCACAGATGGCTTTTGGATCTTTTTATCCTTCAATTTATCCATGGGAGGTGGTGCTGATGAGGCTACTTCCTGTCCTGATGCGGATACATCCTTTGCTGATGTAACTACTCTTTCAATTATTACCCCTTTAGGTTCATTATCAATTTTCTTACCTCTGGGGGGTCTCTTGCTTTGTTCTTGAGGCGGTATTCTTTCTCCTTTAGATTTCCTCTTTTCAATTAGAAAGTCATCATATTCATTGTCAAGAATCTCCTGCCTCTTCTTCTTATTGTCAACTGTAACGGCTACACCCTTCTTCTTCAAGGCATTTATTTGTTCATCTACCCAAGACTGGGTTAGGTGTAGAATCCTATCTGTAAATTGGTCTAATGAGATATCCTCAAGATGTATAAGATCAGGCACTAAGATTGTGTCATTGTATATCTTCTTTTCTTCATATTCATCTACTATTATTTTGCCATCATCCCTCTTTAATTGCATAGGCATTGGAATACAATCAAATGTTGTGATCTGGTTGAGAGTTAGCCTCTACTATTTTCTTCTTGTAGCCTCAGCCTCATCCTCACAATCCTTCAAGAAATCCTCCAAGTGCTTCTGATGGATGGGCTTCCCCATGATTTTCTGCATCCTCCCATATGGGTCATATGATCTTGCCAATGGGAATGGCTGTAATTTCATCACGTCCAGACCAGCTATGGCCTTCTTGATGTTTTCAGAATCTTGGCATATGTACCAACCCATTGTTACTAGAAACAATACTAGTGGAATCTTATTATTTGTTTTATAAGTATCTAGTATTGTGGATATCTGTCTCATGAACTCCATCAAAACAACTGCATTAGTGGGATATCTTGGGAGCATGAGGGGTTGTCCTGCAAAGACCTCTATTCTAATATAAGAGAAGGTCGTATATTGTATAAACCAGGCATCATGCCTGTATATGACTTCTTGAGCTTCCATGATGAGTCTTTTAGTCCTATCTTCCTCCATTGTCCTTACTAGATGCATAGAAAATGCATCATTCACTAATTTGTAATCTTGAAGATAATTTTGTTCTTGTAGTTGGGGATAATGATCCCATATGTGGGCAACATTTGTACTGCCACTGATCCTTCCTACTGTTGTAAGTGCATTGAATGTACCTTTGTAAGCACGAGTATACCACATATGAAGTCATATAAAACAAACACTCTAGGCCTCCTTGGTTCATGAGCTGCTCATCCAGGGCATCACTTATCATTTTAGCCCATAATGGCCTGTTCTCTATATAAAGACACATCTAAATAACCCCATACATCCAATCTTTGAAACTTCTAGCATTAGGCTGGCCTGTCACTCTATTGAGTAGGGCTATCATATATCGATATTCGTCATCAAAATCAAACTTATACAAGTGCACTGGTAATTTGGCGGAGTCAGTGTAAGGATTGTTCTTTGCCCTCCATTGATACATCCTCTTCCTAGTAGCCTTCTTGTTATTTTCATATTCAACTTGCAATTTCTTCAAATCCATGCTAACAACTTTCCTTCCCAATGGAAAATTAAAAATGGTTGCAATCCCCTTGATGGACAAATCTGCATAAACCCGTCCATGTTTTTCTATTCTCCTTGTCTGTGGGTTATAGTTTCTGGCACATTCAATAATCAACTCTACAACCTCCATAGAATAAGGAAATCCAGCTGCAGTCCACATTCCTGATGCAAAAATGGTGTCCAATAGGGTATTATTCTTGTCATCATGCATTTTAGACGACCATGCAACCAGATTTGTGTTTCCCTGGTGTGTATCTGTAATGTCACCATATTTGAACCGTACACCCTCTGGTTGAGTAAACATAGGTTTAAGAAATTTAGCTTCAGACTTGTTCAACCTCTTGTCTGCCATGGTTTCCTACAATAAACAGGACCGGCCTTACCATACAATACTTCACATATATGTATACAACATTATATCTTCATGACATGATGCACATTATATTCATTAATCATCACTTCATCATAATATGCATAACATATAACTTCAAACTAGTGGAAAAGCACACTACCTGGACAAGCAGAAAATGATAGCAGGAGGCTTTTAATTACTTACTTGATAACGCTTATCTCCTTGATTATGCTGAGGAATATATGAAAGATATTTAGACACCAACAATAATCATGTGTCCTATTCTGTTGCAAGCCATGCGTGTCCACAGGCAGGTCGTATGAGGGTTTGAAAGCTCTGCGCTCTGTAAAAACTTGTTTTATCACAAGGTAAATGTAAAATCACGCTGGAAATTCACTTTTAATCCTCATAGTTATGGCAAAATTAGGGTAACACAAGGCAAATTTGATTATAGCCATTGATCTTCTGTCATAAATATACAGGCATTGTCAGGTGTTCAGATCGTGTTTATAATTGGCGAGAACCACCTAGTGCATTTATGACATTTAATGTTGCGCGGCAAGATGAGGGGGTGATCTCTGGAAGATCAGGTGATATTCAGAATATGACCCCTAATGTGTAATATGATCATCCACCTTTGGCAGGAAAACTTATGTGAAAACATCGGGTGATGTTTGAGAATATCAGGTGATATTCAAACATTGGGTCGTGTTTAAAATGTCAGGGGATGTTTGAGACATGACCCCCCAAAACTAAAATGACCTTTTCTCAGAATATTAGGATAATGACTTGATTCATCGTTGTAGCACTATGATGTCATCATCATGTTATGTAGAAAGGGTCAACATTGGAAATATACCTCCACGAGGTAAAAAGAATGATGACATCATCATCAGGGTGATTTTCTTGTCTATCGGGATTAGATGACCTCATCGGCATATTGGATCTAGGGTGATATTTTGTGACAGGGTGATATTTGGAAGATAGGGTGATATTCAAAATATCAAGTGATGTTAAAAATATGACCCCCGCAAAATATATGAAGCTGATCAATGGGTAAATACCTCTAACACTTAAAATTGACATTCGGATCTCTAGATAAATGATTATCAGGTGATAAATTTGGATCAGGGTGATCTTTCATAAGATGATTGATGTTAAGAAATATGACTCCCATTCAAAATATCAGGTTTGATGAAGACTTTGACTCACCATAACTCTCATTCCCTAAGGAATATTAGGGTGATCCAAAAGGCAAACCTGCATGAAATTTTGTACTCTTTCCAACCATGAGGTTATTAGTATGAAAAACTAACTTTGACAAACTAACCTCATCATGATGACTTACCCTAGCTTCCTTATGCAGGATCATCTGCATGACTTACTTTTACTAGACTGCTAAAAAGCAAGAAAACACAAGCCAAGCCAAGCAAAAAGTTGGGTCCCTGTTTTGTCACATCAAAATGGGGCATGTTGTGTAACCACACAACACTCAGATGATGATATCATTGTCACTGAGGAGGATATGAGATAGGGAATACCCTCTCCCCCTAGGGAGATAATAGAACCAAAAAGTAGCCTCAAATTGGGCAAGGTAGACCTGAGGGGGATGAGCAACATAGATGACCTTAGGGAGGAAGCTTGCAAGATGTTCATGACATATGATTCATTTTTCTAGACCCCTGCTTTTAGAGAGTTTGCTTGGAGGGAAAAGAGTGATGAATATGTTGATAATGTTGCCAAAAAGATAAGCTTGTACCCTAAATTACCAGAAGCTATTATTTAGGTTGAGGTTAGAAAGGAAATGAAAGAATAGTTTCAGAAGATAACAGCTGAAGAAGGCAAAGAGTTGGTGAATAAAAGTGGTATTTTATTGCTGCTAGAGTGGGATTTAGCCTCATCAATTGCTTTTGACATAGTTAGGAGGCATGATAGACCATTGTATCAAACAAAGGAGGAAGCAAAATTGGCTTTGCAGTAGTCTTCTTTTAGTGAAGAATGGGATACACTTGCTATTTGGGCATTGGCCCCAAGTGCAAGGAAACTTGTAGTTGCTGAGCCTACTCCAAACATAAGTGGAGGGCTAATTATTAATAGAGTGTCTAATACCCCAGCAATTGAGGCAACAACCATGTCAGTGAATGTTGCCAAATTCACAAAGGCAACATTAGAGAATATCACTGTGGAAAGAGATCAATATAGACCAAGTATAATGACATGGTTGTAGAGTATAATGAGAGTCAACAAAAGGTTGCCAAGTTGGAAATTGAAGTGACATTGTTAAAGCAAAAATTGCAAAATATGCATGCTCATGCCCCAACACAAACTGACTCTACTGTCTTTCTAGAAGTTTCAATGGAAATCATTCCATACAATCTTGGAGATGCACCCCTTGCAATTGAGGAGGCAAGCACATCAGGTGCAGCTCCATGAAGTGAGCCTACTAAAGAAGAATTATTGGATCAAATTGAGGCATACAAGAAATTGCTATCACATGTCAATGAATCAATTTATTCAAGTAATATGAAGATTGTAACTATAGTTCTTGAACACTTGAATAAAGGGATTGGTAGGAGATTAATTAGCATTCATTCAAATTATTCTTCTATGTTTGATGCCATAAAAGATTTTGATAAGGATAAGGATGTTATAACATCATTAATGGATACATGGATCCCTAGAGCCTAGGCATTAAGAGACATGGCAATTGTAACCAAGCATGTCAAGGATGCACCTCCTAACATTGTCCCAACTCTCAGGCTTGTAAATTATTCAATTAAGGATTTTCAAGGGGTGTTAGGTCCTTTGGAAATAAATATCAGGGAGCTTGTCAAAAAGTTTGATGAATGGAATTTCAGTTTGCTTCCTGTTATTTTGAGTGAAAATGGTGGGGTTAAACCTCTACAATTGTGGAAGGACTAGGCAAAATAAATAATATCTTCTCAAGTTAAGCTCATTTGTGACAATGTTGATTTAGATATGTTGAGAAGCAGCATGGATAAATTGATTCACACTGGCATTTTCTTAGAGGAATTTAACAAGGAAGCTAATCGAGTGGTTATCAAGTACACACCCTATAGGACCAAAGTAAATGACCTTGCTAATTTCATTTGGCCAACAGAGGAGGAGTATCAGCTATGGAGGTCCAAGTATGTTGACACTTTAGATTTCTAAATTGCTGAAGTTATAAAAGGAGATACAATACATGGTCAAGTATAATGTAGGTCTGGCCTTTGATATTACAAATGGTGAAATAGACAAGACATGGGAAGGCTGGGGGTGCCTAAATTTACCAAGGCACCTTCCCAATCCATAGTCCCATCTCCGGAATATGTAGGCCATTTTGTTATATAACAATATATCACAATGGGCTATTTTTCACTTTCAATTGAATAACTTGATATAAAATGTTAAGAGATTAGATTTATCAATTAATAAAATTTTCTAATTCTAGCGCAGAAAGTCATTACATTTGTTAGGAAATTCCTGTACTAATAGTAAATCATATTTTTAATTTATTTTCCCTGGTTTAGATTGTAAAATAACAATATATATTTACTATTTTCTTAGATGCAAATTGCAAAATGTTAAGTATATGTACAGTATTGATTTAGGGAGTGTGAAGCTGAGGTAGTATATGTAAATGTTAATGTTCTGGTGATTATTGTATTATTCATTTATTGAATATATTTGATTTGAGATGATTTTGTTGAAATTAGAAAAAAAAAGAATTACTCCCTCTTTTTATAGTATTTATTATTAATTTATTGTATATAAAATTGGTCGGATCTTACATATCAATTTACAACTATTGTGCTCCTTTTAATTCAAAATTGGTGACGTGGATTACATAGGTGGAACATAGTTTGGAAACTCTATTAAGTATTATCCATATACTTAAGTCAAATCAAGTATAAATATTTGCATGCAGATTAAATTTACTTGAACAGATATATCATATCATTTAAATATTGGCACGCTTGGAAAGATATCCCAAATCTTTGAAGCCGAGTGCCATTAATGAAGCCTGGCTCTATTTAATGGATCCTAACAATGCTTTCTCATACCAAAGATTGAAGTTGGCCAACAAAGAAAATGGATACGCCAATTTGCCTTATAGTGCTGCGAAGGCAAATTGCTTTCTTGGGATCCATCACAAACTTGAGGCTTAAAGCAATAACGAAGCCTCATAGAATTGCTCGTTTGTGCTTCTTGGAGTTGGAAGCCATGAAAATGGTACTTGGGAGGGATTTATTAATAGATAGGAATAGATACAGAGTGAATTCTGATGTAGCTTCTTGGTTCTTGGTGTCATTACTAGACCTTGGAGGTGTGAAGGTGGATATTTTTGATCTGTTGCAAGAAATTTTCAAGCCAGAGTTTCTGGATAATGATTTGGAGGTGGTTCTTGGGGTAGAGATGGGTGTGGGGATTCTGCGGTCTTCTAACCTATCATTGTTGATTCTTCCAGATGTTATGGTTCCATGGCTTCCATTTCTTCTCAACATGACAGATGGGGCTCTCACCCGCCACTATCACTGGGCCACCATTGGTCAAAATTTTCTAAGGCACTCACGAGCTCTCGACATGGAACTGAATCTGGAATGGGTGCTACACTTCACAGAGCTAGTGGAAACAAGTGATTTCTATTATTTCTCTTAGCCAGTGTTTTGATTTTTTCTATGTAATTTTGATGTAATATTATTGTATCGGTTGGGAAAGAATATGTAATACATGGGAATTTTTTGTAACATAATGATATGCCAGAGGCATAGCTACCCCCCAATTGTAAGAATTTCTTGAATTAATATCAATTGAATACTCGCTTTGTGGTTTATCGACAAAAAAATAAAAAATATTTGCATGCAGATTTAAAACATAGATCAATACAAATGAAAAAATAAAGTTGCCAACAAATTGACAAATTACATTATAAACACTAAAAGTTGTCACTAAAATTAGATCTATATAAACAAACTATATGTTTATTGTTTATATCATGAATTACTCGACTGTTTAATGAACATTTGATGGATGGTTGTAGTTACATTCTGGAATGAAATGCACAGAGTGCTAGGCTTGTGAACTTAAATCTTTAGAATCACCCTATAACTATTAGATTTACAAAGATCAATGGTTTAGAAATTGCTGTGAGCTATCAATGTAGGACAGCTATTAGCCATGTACTAATTGTGTAGTCCAGAAGCAACATGTTGACTTAACATTTCATTCACTTTAATGTTCATAAGAAAAAGCAAACTTTCTATTGCTAAGTGATTTTATTTTTAAGTGAGAGGGTCAACACATGGGGAGATTTCAGATTGCTCATTGTAGTGCACCAGGGAGATTCTGGGTGCCACTTCCAACAAAGCAGTAAGTCAAAAGATAGAATTCCTAGGCTACGTTTCATGTTTCATCATTTCTTAAAATCTTATTTTGTCAAACTTTGGGTTTAGGGTTGAGAGACTTAAGAAAAATTAAGGAGGAATTAAGAGGGAATTCACAATTTCACACTGTATAAGCATGTCTACCACCACTAGCAGACCAGACAAAGTTTTTGGGAAAGGCAGAGCAAGTTCAGATAGAAAAATAGATTATTCTGGATTACTTAAAACCTTAGATTTGATTGATGAATACAATGATATTTATGATCCTAAAATTTATGGTAAACTTACCTCAGAACTTAGATTTTCATGTGAGAATAAGGCTACAAACCAAATGCAAGTTAATAGTATCACTGCACCGTGGGTAATTGGATTAGGGTGCATGATGTTACATGAGGTTTTTCCTTGCCCATAATTTATCATGGTCTGTGCCCACAATTATGATGATAACAAAAGAGCAATTGTGAATAAAGATACCAAAGAAGAAATTTTATCCATTAATGCAGAAGAATTTGGAAAAGTGTTGGGGTTTACAACTGAAGAATTTGGTTACATCCACATTGACCTAGAAAAGCTTGCTAGTGATTATGAAGCAGTGGATGAAAGGGACAAAAATGTTTTCCTAAATAAAATAGTTCAAGAAAGAAACAAGTTGAAAGGTAACCATAAGCCTCTTTATTGTTTGGAAATTTTTAGATCATGGGCTTAGGATACTATTTCCATTCTAGCATTTTGCCTCGGACTGGATAGCAATGAGGAAGTGGATGCAAGCCTCCTTGAAATGGTATATAATATCCATTATGGTATTGGTGTACATGTCAAATATAACTTTATTGAGCACATTGTAGAATCCATGCATAAACAATTTTTAATGATTAAAGGAGGTTCCACCAAGACATTTAGGTTCACAACCTACTTGTGCTATTTTTTTCTATTCAAATTTAGTGGAATGTTTCAGACCAACAAGCTTCAGACTCAGCCCTATAGTAATGTTGAGGAAAAGAAAATGGCTCTAGTATATGATTGGACCACTAAGATAATGATGCATGATTCTTGAAGGAACTACAATCATTTTGTAGACTACTTTTTGGCTCCATTGCATCAAGCAATTACAAATAGTCTAATGCCTAGATTGCCTATATCATGTAGAGATTGTATTCAACTAGGAAAAGAAATACAATTGGCTGATTGGTACTTATTGGAAGAATATACTGTGCTAAGATTTTATGGATTAGGAGTAGAGCCATACAAACTTCTAATACATGTGACATAAATGGTGTTTACATTGGAATATGCAAGGTAGATGCAGAGTACTGATGAACTACATGTTGTCAGTCATCAAAAGAAGACCTTATTTCCTTCTTTACCTATTTCATGTGGAGGGTTCACATTGGAGAGAACAACATTTAAGGTGGTACATGATCTTTTTAATTTTTTTAATTTTGATGTTGTCTGTCACTGGAAATATGATCCATGTGGCACCATTAAAACAATGATTGTGGCCAATAGGAATGCTGCAAGTAGAATTCAACATCAAACTAAACCCTTGCTTGAAAACTTGAGAAACAAGGATTCTTGGGGTGAGGTCAAAATAGCAATGGAGAAAACTGCAGAAAGTATGGCATTGCACCAAAATAGAGGAGCACTAGTAGAGAATCAAATAAAGAGGTACAACAATTTTTATGAAAAAGGTGATAAATGATCTATTAGAGTAAAAATGCCAGTTTCTCTAGATAAGTTTGTTACAAGCAAAAATTGGTCACAATAAAAAATTCCTGCCTTTTGGCCTATGAGGAAGGAGCTAGGTGAACCAAGAACTGTTGCAAAGTATAGAGAAATTGATGAAGATGATGAGTTTAGCAAATTGTGGAATATAGAGCATCCTAATGAACATGAAGATGAAGAAACTGATGATGAACCTGATGATGATAGGGATGAACAAAGAAATTTCAAACTTGGTTTAAGTCAGGCCACAAAAGAAACATATACTTCAGGAGCAACCATAGCTAAAAATATGGGTTATCAAGGTGGTGGTTTGGGGTCCCAAGGACAAGGCATTTGGAACCCAATAGATTTAGTCACCAAAAAACCAATTGATAAACGAGGCCTTGGAGGTGAATCAACTGATAAAATAGACCAAGGGCATACAAGTACAATTGAAAGAATTCATTTTGTTACAATTTCAAATCCTAATCCTCATGGTTAGATGCAATCACAACTTGGACATGCCCATGGTGGAGAGCCTAGTGCGACTGGCACTACCATTGGTGGAGAACTTAGTCAACATGTGCTACAACAACAGGTCCAACAACAAATTACACACAAGAGGTCACCAATACAAGATACCACACAAACACTCAATGATTAATGGATACATAAGAGACAAAGGATTATGACAAGTCCAAGTCCAACTACCATTTCCACCACAAAGGAGTTATTTCCAGGCAATCCCCCAGTTAGTGTGGTTGCAATAGAAATTGCAAGTACTCCTATTCCTTCACCATTCAAGCATTCCATTATTCTTACGTCCCCAAGTTTTGATTACATTCAAGAGTTTAAAAAGAAATCAGAATTGTATAAAAAATAAAAGAAGCAACTGATGGAGAGTGTGTCTATTGCAACTTTAGAGCCTGCAACAACCATGATATTACCCACATTTGAAACAAATTTAGAAATCATGGAGTACACAATTGTTCCCATAGTTCACAATAAACCATAAAAATAGATGGATCGATCTAAATTTCAGGTGAGTAGTTTCCAATTTGATTTTTCTGGATTAAAAAATACTGACAAAATTAATATATCAAAGAAGAACAATGAATTGGTGTACACATCATTGCTAAAGCATGATAGAGAGAAAAAAGGTTGCAGAATCAAATAGAAAAATTCCAGACAGACTTAGAAAATGAGAAAGCAAAGAGAAAAGCAACAGACAACAAGAGCAATGAATTAGAAAAAAGAATTAAAAAATCTACCTCTACATCAACAAGCAAAGAGGATAAAAAATAGAGGTGGAATTGAATGGACTAAAGAAAAGATTAGATGAGAGCAAAAAGAAATATGATGAGGAAAAATCCACGTCAGAAAAATTAAGACAAAGCATTGGGAAAGAAAATGAATAGTGGGAACAAAAATTGGAGAAAGAGGAAAAAAATAAAACATTGGCCACAGAGCTTATGGAAGCAAAAAATAAAATAAAATCTTGTCAAAATAAGTTAACTAAATTTTGTAGACAAACAATGAGGCATATGAAACAAAAGATCTGGGAGGAAATAATGCAGAGGATTGATCATTTGTGTGAATTGTTTCAATTGATTGATGCCATGAGACTACATCATAAGAAGTTGAGCAAATATTTAATGGACAAAAAAAATGTGCAACTGCAGGTAGAAGAGAAATCTGCAAATCAAGTTCTAGAAGCAGTCTACAAAGCCAGTGACAATGAATTGATTTCAAAAGGCATTACTAATCAGATTGAAGCCTCAATGAATGTGACATGTATCATTCAAAAGTGTTCAAGAATGCATGAAACAATAGAATTTGTGATTGAGGCTACAACAAAGATTAAGAAGGATGATGAAAAGGTAAGGAACTTGACAAAGTTTGGTTTTCCACAGGATTTTGACACAAATGAGTGATTCATTGGAAAGGATAATTTCAGAAAGAAGATGGAGGATGTAAGGAAGATTGATTTGGACCAGTTTCCTTAGAACCCAGATGAGGCAAACTTTTTGGATTCCATCAAACCACTAATAACCTTGAATGTATCTTTAGATGAAACATTCAAGTTAGGATCCAAATTGAAATTTGATCATACATTGTTAAACAAAAAATCAAGTCAGACAACATCAACTAGAAGAAATGACAATTCCACCACTTGAATAGTTGAATTTGCTAAAAAAGCTATTAGAATGAGTTGATATTGATAATATGAGTTTCCAAGTTCCAACTTAGCTCTGTGCAGAGTTATCTTTGAGAAAGATTTTACATTGCCTCTATGTATTCCTTCATTTGAAAATCAATAGAAAACTCAAATTTAGTAATGTGTTGATGTTCAATTATCTATATTATTTATTTTATCAATTGAAGAAAAACTCTAGTTTCAACTACTAGATACACATTCAATGATTGCTGATGTTCATTGTTGTATATGCTACTATTGTTAATATGTTAAGCTAATGTTATTTACCATTTCAAATATTTTATTCACATGCCATTGAGACCACCTGCTATCCCTCTGGCTTTATCTGTGTTTAGATATACGAAAACGGGGTAGCGGGGAACAATCCAGATTAAGTTTGGGCCCATCAACTTGCATACTATTTAACCTCCTTAGTTGTCTACCTAGAAGCTTAACTTTTTTATCATTAGATGGTTAAGATTAAAACATCTTACCGCATATTTGCCCATGTGCTTTATAATTCCTTTAAGTAGCTCACTGTTTAAAACCCAATGCAACTCCTTTGAAATATTTGACAAAATATTTCATGTCTTCTAAAGTCTCTTCAATGGTCCAGATGAAGACATACATCATCTCCCCGCTATCCCTCTAAGAGATGAAAGCTTTTGGTGGGCCCATGCGAGCTAGTGGGGAATGACCCAGATTGACCGTTGATTTTCAATGCTTTGATGTTCAATGCCTATAGTAGACGATGGGTCCCACTTTGACAGGCAATAGATGTCACTAGCCCGCTATCCCTCTGGATTTCTTAAAAAAATATTTTATTCAAGCAGGCTGGCAAGAAGCGGTCAGGATTCAATCTACGTGATCCAGCGGCTCCCATTAATGATCAAATATGAACATGCAAATTGTTAGTGACTTAAAAGTGGACATTCCCTAGGTTGATGGGACAAAGGGACATAAAAACTTTGGGGGTCAAGACTTAAGATAAAAGATAAAATATTTAACCCCTTTAAACATTTTGATGCATAATGTTCCCAACCAAGCGGTGACCGATGAGACAAGGCAAAGGGGTCAGTAATACTAATGGGTTTGATGGCTTAAGTGTGAACTTGGATGACCGCGAACCAGTGGTAACAAGTTTACTTAAAATTATAACACAAAAGGATAAAAGGTTAGGTTTATGTATGAAATGAAGACAAACCCTAAACCCTAAACCTAAAACCCTAACCAGTGGGTCAAATGGTCTGTTGTAGGAGTATATTTCATTTTCTAACCTAGTTGTAGATAAGGCACTGATCAAAATAATTTATAAATTGTGAAAAATGATGCAGAATCACATATCAAATCAAAAACCAAAATTCTACTTTACTATAAATTTTATGTTTTATGCACAAATCAATGCTAGCAAGGAAATATTAAGCATTGAGTTGAATGATGAATCACTAAGTACATGAAAACTTATTAGTATGACACAATTAAAATATGAAATAATTAATAATATGTTAATGTATTCAATTTGATTCACAATTTCAAGGAATACAATATAAAATATCATCAACTACAGTTTTGGAATATGATTCATGAAATGTAGTATAAATACCTAAAAACTGCTAATTCACTTCCATTTGCCAAATCAAGTCAGGATCCTCAAACTGACGTTCAGATAAAGTAAAAGAGTCATCTTGATTATGAGTCTGGTCTTCATTTTCTTCGTCTTGATTTTGAGTCTCAAATTCATTAGTCATTGTGTCATTGTTATTTGTCCCACCACCACCAACGTTTGAAGTGTTACACAACCGGCTTCTTTTGCATATGGACTTCCAGATTGTGGGTGCCCTATCATAAGGAAAATTTTTAACATTATACGCACTTCCTAACACCCTCAAGAAATTTTCCAAATTCTTGTCTAGTTTGTTTCTTATCTTTGATTTCAAAAACCCCAATGCACTGAAAACTCTCTCATCTTCCACCGACCCCAATATCATTGTTTGACATAAATCAGTAAGTTTGAAATATTCTAATATCGAATCACACAATAATTCACTCTGACCCAAATTTTTCCAAGCCTTTGCTATTGATCCTGCTTCGAAGGGATTCTCCATGGCTTTAAACTGGTCTATAATACTTCTTGCAAACTGACTACATTGTCCTCTAAGCTTATTTCCATTTATAATTCCTTCTATTGTCTATCCATTGCATTCTAAACTTTTTGAAAAGTATGCGGTCAAGGTAGTTACTTTTTGATGAAAAAAGCTTGGGTTATCTCGTTGGCCTTGAACCCAAAATTGAGGATACACAATAGACATGGCTTCAAGTATTTCTTCTCGAGGGAATTGATTATAAATCTCTATTGAAAGATTGCTTGCAATTTCCTTCAAATTATTAATAATAGATTCAACAATGCCATCAAAATCTTCCTTTCTAACAGATACTTCTTTGATAGAGTGCCTGACCATCTTACAATGGTGCATTGGTATCTCAAATCCACATACAAAGGTACATAACTCCTCACTTGCATTAAACTATAAATAATTTTCAGGATGATTCAAATATGTAATTATCTACCACCTATAAAAAATTAGGCTTTGAGAAGTTAGATCTAGATATAGATTATCAAGGGCCATGCATGTCATTCTACGTAGTTTGGTATACTCATAGATATACATAGTTCTGTCTTGGGGTTTCTTCACAAGATTGTTCATTTTATCCAACATGGGGAGAACACTAGCTAAAGTTAAGAGTGTCTCTATATCACTTAACCTATGTAAGAGGTCAAGAGCTTTGTCTACTATGTTGCGATGCTCGTACATTATTCTAATCAAGGATGGATATTCTGAAAGAACTCGTTGCACTGGTCCATGCAAGGAGATTCATCTAGTATCAACATCCTTAAGAAGCTTGTTTCTTGCTATTATTACCTTAGAAAAATTTTGAAATTCTGTAAAATGTTTGGGACATCGGCAGACGTATGCATGGAGCTCGTGGACTAGATTTTCAACTTTTGATATTGTAGGAAACTTGCTTACAATTTTAAATGCTAAATTCATTTTGTGGGCCATGCAGTGAATGCTAAGCATGTATGGTGCACAAGTAGTTTGTAATTGTGTGCAAAGACCATTCCTATGACCTTGCATTATTACAGCTCCATCATCTCCTACATACACCAACTTTTTGGCAATTGGCAAGTCATCCATACCTGTAATTTCATTAAAAGACTTCTTAACTAGTTCAAATAGATTTTGCGATGTTGAACTATCCTTTATTTTATGAACATGGAGTAGATGAGCTTGATGGACATGTTCTTTTATAGTATACACATGCATATAGACCCAAGAAGTATTATCTATAGTAGTAACTTCATCTAAAGATAATGCAATGAAGTTTGACTCTTTTACATTCTCCTTTAAATCTTGCTTTCGACCACAATGAGATAGTTTGCCCATTCCCATCCAGCGTTTACTGACCAATGTGTGCTAGGATAGTGAGGAACACTCAAAAAAGATAATAAATTACTATATTCTGGGTAGTCTATCATAGGACACCTTCTGGACAAAATATGAAAAACAACACTCATCTAAACAATTCTTGCCAGTTGTGCTCCTTCCATCACTTTTCCAAATTAAGCCTTGATTGTACCTCCACTTGCAGCAAGATTCATCATTCTTTTCTTATGATCATCATATTCTGTGGCATACTTAACATGAAGACATTCTTCCTTTGATTTCCATCTTACTACTGATGTTTCCTTTATGTCTATGATTTGTTTTTCATAAACTTTACTGATATGCTTTTCTATGGTGTCAAGCTTTAACTACAATTTCTTGTCTCTTTTACATTTCCAACTACAAATCACACACTTGCATTCTATTGGTTGTTCATCTTTGTTTGCTTTCTCCACTAGTTCAATGAATGGGTACTTTGACACCCAATCAAGCTAAAAATTCCTTGACATTTCCCACTTGCGCCCCATTTTTGATTTGCCTTTTCTTTTCTTCCTACCAACATCATCTACAATGCCAGCATTTTTATCCAAGTCAATTATCTCATTTTGGCTAACCAGGGTATCCCTTGGAACATCTTCTACAGTATTGCCATCCTCAATCTGGCTAACCAAGGTATCCCCTGGAACATCTTCTACAGTATTGTCATCCTCATTCTAGCTAACCAAGGTATCCCTTGGAACATCTTCTGTAGTATTGCCATCCTCATTCTAGCTAACCAGGGTATCCCTTGGAACATCTTCTATAGTATTGCCATCCTCATTCTGGCTAACCAGGGTATCCCTTGGAACATCTTTTACAGTATTGCCATCCTCATTTGACTCAATGGAAATCCCACCTTCTGGTGGTGGTGAGGTATTGTGAATGGCTTCTTCATCAATATTTGGTGCAAGAGTTCATGATGTAGGTCCATCTTGATTTGATGGATCAGAAACATTACCAATTTCAAAGTAAGATTGTATACTAACTCCACGTTTTTAGTGTTTTGATGGTCTCCCAGTCCCTTCACCACCCTAAGGAGTCTTACCCTTGTCACACTTGTGGCTAGACATCTTGATCTCTCACTTCGAATAAAAGTTAGAAAAAAATGTCTTCTTGTTTAAGGACATACTCATAGAATATAGATCCCATTCCCTACTAAATATCTTCTTTAAGATTGAAGCAAGACTGGAAAAGAGTTAAAAGAAATCTTATAACACTAATACTATGAAGAAATGATTACTCACCTTTAAGTTTAGGTTTTCACTGACTAGCTATTCATTAATGCAGGAATGCCTATGTTGTAAGTTTGTAACTTTGCCTATGATCAACTTCAAGGTTTCAACTCCAACTTCCAAAATCTGAATCAAGAGCTCACAAGTTCAGAACTAAACAAAATGTGTAAGAGCAAATTAGAGTTTCGATTGTATTTATATCAATCCATATTTGGTGAATTTTGTGGGAATTTTAAATGGTATATTAAAAAATTAGGCCAATCCCGCGTGATTCTATAAGGAATATGTTTAAGTGTCGATGAATCAAACCTCGACGGAGTATACTTTGTAATTTCCAAGGTGAATATGGCCCTACAATTAGCATGGAGGTGTCATGGCAATTGGTGAAATGGGCCCTCATAATCAACTACTTGTAAATTTTAATTGGTGAAATGGGTCCTCATGTGCAGTGACCATTTAATGGCATTGGTGAAACGTGTCCTGATACACAATGTTGTTTTAATAGTATTAGCGAATATATAGGTGATTTACTACTTGCTTCCGAAATTCTAGGTGAAAATATTAGTCGGCCTATTTGAAATGCGTAGTTTGTTATGGCGAAAATATTACTTCATTGATTCTCATAAAATAAATTGATGGTAAATGGATATGCATTTGACCAATAATATGTAAAATCTGAGTGATTTGACCATCCTATTGGATGCAATTTATTCGCCAATTCTGACTTGGCCGAGCTCCGATATTCGTCAATTGGTGAATATTCGCCACTAAAAAAATCTCTAGTGCTTTCCCTAATAACCTGTTAGGCTAAGAGGACAACCAAACCTTGTTATGATATTTTGGTAAATGAATCTTGTGGTAGTTTTAGTAGTACAATATTTTATTACTTCTACTTCATCCTATTTTGTAAGGTATTCAATCCCTATTATGATAAATCTTTCTTTTGATTTCTTGGTGGGGGGTCAACAAGTTTGGAAACAAAATCAATTGTTCTTTTCTAAAATGAGGCTTTTTCTAGTATTGGATGTAAGGGAATTTTATCTCTTATAGTAGGTTTCCCTACCCTTGGACATACACCATAGTTCCTTCAATGTCAGTTTTCATCCCTAAAGAGTGTAGGCCACCATAAAATTGCTAAGGGTACATTTCTTGTGATACCTTCTCCAGAGTTGTGTCCTCTGGATATCCCTTCATGAGCTTCTCTCATGTTTAAGCACAAATCTTCTTATAATATCATCCTTTCCTATAACATGAAGTTATTCTTCAATCAATGTATAAGGTAGAGACTTCAGAAACAATCTATTTTTTTTCTTTTGGAGCTATTTTTAAGAAATTGGCCTATAAAGAGTAACTGTGCTACTTTTGTAAGTTCTTATCATACCAAATTCACTCTAAACACATATGTGTTGGGTGATTATTCCTTAGTAATCCCAAGTTCTTCTCTTGTATCAATCCTTAATAGATAATCTAGCCCTTGATTTTCTTTTGCTACTTTTACCAGGATTTTAAATTCAAACTCCTAGAATAGGAACAACCATTTGCAAATTCTTCGTTGTATAAATGGTTTGTTCATTAAGTATTTAAGTGACTCATATTCTATAAAGAATGTAAACAGGGTGTCCAAGAGGCAATTTCTAAACTTTTTAATGCACAGATCATGGCCAATGTCTCTCGCTCTCTCTATTGTGGTATAGTTTCTTTCCACCTGTGATAGTTTGTAGCTAGCAAACATATTTAGGTGGTCCTTGTTTTCTCTTGGTTGAATTAATATATCTCCAATTGTGGTGTTGGAAGCATCCAAATGTACAAGAAAAGGGACGTTCTAATTTGGAAATACTAGGATTGGTGCTTCTAGTATTTTTTTTCTTGAGTGTATCAAATAGTTCTTGACATTGTTCCATCTATTGGAATGTATTATTTGTTTTTTTTTTTAGAAGCTCTTTTATCAACTCAACAATTTCCACGTATCCTTTAATGAAATTCCCATGATAGCTAGTATAGCCTAAAAATGTTTTTACTTTAGTCACTATTTTCAAGGCTAGAAGATTTAGGATTATTGCTAGTTTCAATAAATCAACCATTAAGCCTTCCTTGCATATTATATGGCCTAGTAATGTACCAAATGATATTGAAATATATATTTCTTCAAGTTTAGTGAAATTTTTACACTTATACATTGTTCCAACATCAATTGAAGTACTTGGATGTGATCTTTAATCAACCCATATACAAACTAGTCATCTAGGTATGCCTCTAGGAAATTGTGAATAAAATCCTTAAATGCACTGATCATTATTCTGCTAAATACTAGAGGTGCATTCTTTAAGGCAAATGACATCATAGTGTATATGAATATCCCTATTTAGTCACAAATGTGGTTTTAGGTTTATCTTCTTCCCAAATCTTTACCTGGTGGTGTCCTGAGAAGTCATCTATGAAGAACTAAATTTATGTTCCTACTACTGATTCAAGCACTTATTCTATAAATAGAGTGGGAAAGGGATCATGTATAAAAGTCTTATTGAGTTCCCTAAAGTCAACACACAACCTTATTTCACCTATTTTATTATGTTGTAAACCGTACGATGTATCAATTTCACATCTTCTACCGATTTGATTATGTCACCACCCAACGTTTGGTCTACTTCATTCTTTACTCTAGTTTTTACATTGGGATTAAGTCTATAAGGTCTTTTCCTTTGTGGATTTGAATCCTCTTTCAATTTAATTTTCATTACTTTGGCCTCCTCTTTAATGCCCTTCAAATGGTGAAAGTGTGGGGAAATAGATCTTCATACTCTCTTAGTACTTCTACAACTTGCATAACCTACCTCTTAGCCTAATAGTCTTCAGTTTTGGCAAGTTTAGGGTTCCCTCTATTTCTATATTCTCTTCTCTTGTCTTTAGAGGTTGATTAAAGTATTTATTTTCTGGCACATTTGTAGTGGCTATATCTCTTTTTCCTTCATCAAATTCTACTTCCAAATTTTGTGTATCCTCTTCCTCTTCCTCATCTTCTCTTATCTTTCTTGTTGTATAATATATTTTTTGCGATGTTGTTTCTATCTTGTCCATTCACTATAGAAGTTTCCAAATGCCTTTTTCTTTTGGTGGAATGGTTTGTTATCTCTTATCTCCACACATATTCCAAACTTCTTTTCTTGGTGATAAGATTATTCCCCTCATCTTTTGTAGTGCATTATGTATAAGTTTGTTGTGGCTATAAAATGTGAAGGTTTTATATAGGTCATTTTGTATCATATCCCATTATCTAGTTTCTCCTCTCTTCTCTTAATCAAGATGTACCAATTTTTTGTGATGAATGATAAGGTCTAGTAAAATAACTAAAGTATAAAGTCTATTGCAATATTCTCTTTTATTAGTCCATTCCCTAATGTAATTTTATAAATGTGTCCCAAGTTCTATTTCACTGCTGTATTCAGGGGTAATCTTCTAATCCCCTTCTTCTAGTATATATATAGTTTGTAAATCAGAACTATAAATGATTTCCAATTTGGGATGTTTGACTTATGTGTATACCACCTCTTTTCTACATTCCATACCAGGGTATCTTGTAGTGCTTCTAATCTCAAATCTTCCTTTTCAAATATTTTTTCCATGCCTTCTATGTAGGTTGGCAGGTCTCTAACTCTAGAATACCGTGGAAACTTAATATGTGAGATACCATGTGAGATGTGGTTCAAATTATGTGAACTTTTGAGTAATTTCATTTTTCTTCATTACTAATTTTGTTTTCTAATTCTTGCAATGGGTTATCATTATTTGTGGTGATATTATTAGAGTTTTTCTCAATTTTTCTTAGGCTACATACCCTTCTTGCTCCTAGTACCTTTTTAGTCCTTTTGGGTTTATCCCAAAGCCAAGACACCATTGTATCTTCTATCCTTGTGCTATAATGAGTACTATCTAGGATAATCTCCCCCTCGAAGTTAGGTTCATCAATAGTTTTTTTATGGGGATTTTTCCTAACTTGAGTATAGTGCCTTCTTATCTTCTTCCTCACTTTCTTCTTGTGTGATCTTTTCTATATATGTGATACTCATATCTATGTGTAAAGGGGTGTGAAACACCTTATCTTTGTCAAAGAACAACAATTCTTCCTTAGATAAGTTGATTAAACCATTATAGTTAAAAAACCATTCCAAGTTCAACAAGATGTTAAACATGTCAAATGGTTCCTTCATTTCAATCACTTGAAAGTCAGTTTTCCTCTTAATCCTTAGTAGGTTGACTTCTACATCCCTCCAAGTTCCAATTGTGCTAATTGCAATACCATCCGCAAGGGCAATGTTGTAAGGTCTTTTGTAGAGTGTTGGTCTTCCAAACTCTTCCTAAACTCTCTTGGGAATAATGTTGACATCTAATCCTAGGTCAATTAATACATTCTTTAATTGTCTATTATTTACTCAAAGTTCTATCAAGATTGGTTTATTTTTCCACACTTCTAACCTATGGTCTTAAATTAGTGTTTCTATAATTATTCTAATATTTTGAGAATTGTTTCAATTTTTTAAAAAGACTTTCTTCTTCCACAAAGTTTGTTAATTCTTTCAATAATTGGGATTATTTTTTTGAAAAACAAGCCTTTCAATAGTTCTCTTTTTTGTTTTCTTCTATAATAAACTTCCTTGTATCTTCAGCTATCCTGTTATGTTTTAATTTTATTTAGGAAATAATCTTCTTCTTCTTCCGGCTCATCACATAGTGACTTTATTTTTGTAGTGTCAGTTCTTCCTCTAGTTATCACTATAAATTTTTTTTTCTTTCCATATTTCTTAATGGATTTCTTCCTAAGTTATTTTTTTCTAAGCATTCTTTCTCTAATTGTTCTTCTTCAATGAGTGATGACTAACTTCTTACACCTTCCCCATCTAGTTTTATTTTCATGCATCTCTTAGCTCTTTGACCATTTTGTTTAGGTATCCTTATTATGAATTTAACTCCTCTAGTTGCATTAGGTCCTTATAATTCTTTGCTTTTTGTTTTTCTATGGTGGAGAATTCTTAAAGTATTGTTAAGCTCTTGAACAAGTGAATAAATCATAGTTAGGGTCACTACAAAATCCATAATTTTTCTTCTCTTCTTCTTGACATTAACTGCATCTATAATAGGTAATATCATCTCTTCTTATTTGTGAAAGGAAGCAAGGTACAAAAATAAGCTTCCTACAGTAATCTAATGAGGAGAGTGTTATGCAATTTTTTTATCTTAACAATTATAGAAAGTATAAACACATATGAACATAAAATAAACAATATATTATTGTTGGGAATTAAGGTGTCTCAACCTTTACAAGTTCCTAATGTTGTATTCATTTATTCTTGCCTAATATTTTAATTTTCTATGAAAATTTTGCCCTTATATGAGGAGGTAGGAGTCCCATGTTGACTTGGCATAGTTTTTCCATGTGTCGACAGCTTGTTGTCATGTGTCATGAGTTATGACAGATTCTATGACATGTAAGAGATGAAATGATAGGTGTTACAAGTTGTTAGTATGTGGTGACTGATCATGTTGTAGGGTTGTGGGCACATGCAACAAGGCAAATTTGGTGACTTTGTCAGCCATGGTTTGCCCCTAAAATAATTAATGGGGGAGTGCAGGGGGCAGAGCCCCTCCTATGGGGCCCTGGGGTGGAGCCCATGGTAGGAGTCTAGGGGAAACGAACCTAGTGAGGGTTGTTGGGGCTAGTAGCCTTGGCCGAGGGCTCAAGGGCAGCACCCCTAAAGCAAAAAACACCCTATTTAATAAAGACATCGGTAGTTAGTTTGTTATTGGCCGACATGGAAAAATTGGCATTGGATAACTATTAAAGAGGCTTGATAAATAAGCAGCTAGAGAATGTGAAAGGTCATGGGTTGCGAATGAGAATTCCCATTTGTGTACTCCTAAAAGAGCTTGCATTGCAAGGGTGTTGTAATCATCTATTGATTTTATAATACATTGTGTAGGTTTTGGAGTGTGGGGTTTTTACCCAAAACGGTTTTCCCCACGTATATCTTGTGTTGTGAGAATTGTACTTGTTTTTTATGAGTTATTACCTTTCTGTTAATGTGCATCTAATAACCTATAACTAGTAAAGACTAAAATTTGCATAACTTTCCTCATTAGATCAGTGTAGGAAGCTATTTCTACATACCTTGCTTCCTTTCAATTATAACACAAGGTGTATGTGGTTATAACCCTTTCGAGAGAAAAAACCCACACTCTAGAGTAGCCCAATGTATTATTTAGTAATCTTAAACAAGGTTACAATACACTTGTAGAGAATGCCTTTACAAGAGTATCACCAACATTCAATTCTTGAGTAATTTTGACAACATTTTAGTACCTACAAATTACACTATACAAACTATAACTCCAAGTACCATTTATAGGAAAGAATTCAAACTGGAGACCATAAATGGTTTAGGAAAACCATTATCAAAACCATAAAAATTATGGCACCCAAACTTGGGTCCAAATTCCAATGCCACCTTCTTGGTCTTGGTCTTCCTAGCTATTTTTAGCATATTCCTTACACAACCTACAAATATCATAACCCATCATATTTTACCTCCCAACTTAGGTACACCAATTTTTTCCCATTCAACCTATTCAAAGATGCTCCATGACAAGTGCCCATACCTATCATAATGCTGGTCAATATTCCAATGTAACTCCCTCTTACATGCTCTTATGTGTCATAAGAATCTAGCTTAAGTAACTCCTATCATAATGACCTCACACACACCATAAGATGCTGACACATGGAAAAACTATGCCAAGTCAATATGGGATGCCAAACTCCTCATGTGAGGATAAAATCTCACTAAAGACAAAATCCAAGTCACCTCCAAGTGGGACACCAACTCTCCCGCAAGAAGACAAAATATACTAGAAGATGAAATAGTGAATGCATACAAAATACATTAAAATGAACATTTAGAATGCAAGGTTGAGACAACTTTTCCCAACATTCTCCCACTTGTTGAACACCTTGCAAAGAGAAAAGGAAAACATACCAACAATAGAATCTAATTACTAGGGGCCGAAAGGCCCATAGACTCACTATACCACCTGAACTTATCTGTACTCACAGGCTTAGTCAATGAATGTACAACATTCATCAAAGTTTCAACCTTCTCCAACATCACCCTCCCATCCTCTACCATGTCATGAATAAAATGGTACTAGGCATCAATATGCTTTGTCTTTTCTAGACATATGACACTGACTATTTTTTATAATAACTCTTGCATCGAGACAAGCATTAGAATACAAACTCTTAAGCCAAATTACTTCTTTATAAGAATGAGTAGTTGCCATGTACTCTGCTTTTGTAGTGGACCAAGCAACCACATCCTACCACTTAATCATCCAACTAATAGCACCACCCAAAATTGTGAAATCATATCCATTGGTGGATCTCCTATTGTCAATATCTCTAGCTCAACTTGAATCCACATATCCATGAATCATTGGTGTGTAAACATTGTGTACATTATTGGTGTGCAAATGCTTGAGTGACTACAAAAGAAAATTATGTTGTAGACCAAGAGACTCATTGTCCAAAAGGTCTTGTATTGAATCATTGTTGATTCTGAATAATACAATTTTGAACATCTTTTTGGTGGTGGGTTTTCTCCTATAAGGATTTCCCACATAAAATATGTGTGTTATGTAATCTTGTTACTTCATATTATTCCATTACATTCGTATATGTTGTTTTAAGGTTTGATACATGTTGTTGACTATTAATTGAACACACAATCTTAAGGACTCATTATTTCAATTTGTCAATTCTACTACAAAAGGGTGAAAATCCCTAACATTTGGTATCAGAGTGAGATTGGTTAATTGGGCAAAATCTACTTTATTAGAGTTTAAACCCTAGTATGTGGGGTACTAACCCTATAATAGTTAGAAAGTTATGGTTGGTGTATAAATAGAATTGAACAAAATCTTTGAAGGATTTTGTGAGCAACCAAAAAAACATCAAATCTATGGAAAGCACATTGAGGTCTAAAATTGACAAGTTTAATGGTTAGAACTTTGAACTATGGAAGTTAAAGATGGAGGATCTTTTGGTGGAAATAGATTAGTACTATGGTATCTTCTTTGGCTAAACCCTTAGGTATGTCTAGAATGAATATTAGGTAAAATTGAATAAGAAAGCTAGAATTAATTTTTGATTACGTCTACTAGATTATGTGTTAATGAATGCCAGGGATTTTTTTAGTGTCAAATCTTTGCCAATTGGTGAATAAATCATATCCGCGAATTGGGAATTGGCGAATACATTACCATCGGCGAGGGGGGGCAATTCACCTAGATTTTTTAGATTTTTGGTCAAATGCGTTTCAATTCGCCAACCTATTAATTTTTTAGTCATTTATAGTTAGTATTGTTGCCACAGTATACTATGCGGTTCTAATGGTGATCCACCTAGAATTTTGAAGGCATGTTTTAATTCACCCACATATTCGCCAATATCATTAAATGATTGGCATACATGAGGACCAGTTTCACGAATGTCATTAAATGATTGACATGCATGAGGACCAATTTCTCTAGTATCATTAAATGGTTCACGTGTATGAGGACCAATTTCACCAATACCATTATAATTCCATGCTAATCCCAAGGCCATATTTACCCAGAAAATTACAACATATGTGTTTGATGGAGGTCCATTTCACCTAACATTTATAAGTGTCCTATTAAAAGTATGTGGGATTCACCAAATTATTCTACTACCATTTGAAAATCCCATGGTATTCACCAAATATGCATTGATATAAATGTATTTGATACTCTAATTAATCCTTTACACATTTTGTTCATCTCTGAGCTCTCAAATCCTTGATTCATTTCAGATCATAGAGAAGTTATAGATATATGCATTGGTGAGTCACTGAAAGGTAAGTGATCATTTCTTTACTGTGTAATAATATAAGATTCATGTTGATTATTTATGTCTTTGTTTGGTTTCATTGTTATAGATGATTGAGTAGGAGTTAGGACTAGGGAGATATCTTAATCTAGGACACATGGATCTATATTCTATCATCTATAATTCCTTCTTGAAAAAAATGACCTTTTTTTTATGTAGCTTTTAATTCGTGAGAGATGCTGAGCAAGAAGTTGTCTAAGGGTGGTGAAGGGAGGTCAGGGTCATCAAAATAGAGAAACATAAAGTCATACTTTGGTAATGTTGGCGGTCCATCTGATGGACTTACAACATCATAACCTATACCATCTATTGACTTGCATCACAATGTCACAGGTGATATTCCAGGGAATACCTAAGGTAGCAGGAATGATGACAATGCCATAGATGATGTTCTAGGGAATACCCAATGTACCGGGAATGATGAGAATGCCATAGACAATGTTCGAGGGAATATCGAAGGTAGCAAGAATGATGACAATGCCATAGATGATGTTCCAGGGTATACCCAAGGTAGCATGAATGATAATATGAATAAATCAAGCTCAACAAATGACAATGAAGTTACTAAAGTTATAGAAATCAATGAAGATGAAGATCCTACAAGTGCATGCAAGGTGAAAAGAAAAGCCAAATCAAAAAAGGGGCATGAGTGGGAAATGTCAAGGAGTTTTTAGATTGATTAGGAGTCAAAATTCCCATTCATTGAACTGGTAGAGAATGTAAACAAAGATGAACTTCCCATAGAATGCAAGTGTAAGATTTGCAGTTGGAAATATTATAGGGACAAGAGGTTACAACTAAAACTTGACACCATAGAAAAACATATTAGCAAAGTTTATGAAAAACGAATCATAGATGGATATAAAAAATCAGTGATAAGATGGAAAATGAAGGAAGAATGTCTTCATGTAAGGAATGCCCTCGAATATGATGCGCATATGCAAAGAAAGGTGAAGACTCATGTAGGTGGAGGGTCAATTGAATCTCAATGTGAAAAGATGATGGGAGAAGCACAAATGACAAAAAATATTTAGTTGTGTGTTGTTTTTCATATTTTGACCAGAGGGTGTCCTATGACAAACTACCTAGAATATAATAGTTTATTATCTTTTATGGGCATTACTAATTTTCCTAACACACATTGGTTAATAAACAATGGATTGGAATGGGCAAGTTGTCTTGTTGATGTGTAAAAATATGATTTAAAAAAAAATAAGAGTCGACTTTTATTGCATTATCTCTAGATGAAGTTATAGAAATAGATAATACTTCTTGGGTATGCATGTATGTGTATACTGTGTCAAATCATGTCCGCCAACCTCATCTGCTCTCTATTTATTAAATGAAGGAGAATACAACATCACAAAATCTATTTGAGATGGTTAAAAATAATTGAATGAAATTGGAGGTATGGATGATTGCACAATTACCAGAAAGTTGGTGTGTGTAGGGGCATATGGAGCTTCGGTAATACAAGGTCATAGGAATGGTTTGTGTGTAAAGATACAAACTTCTATTTCACCATACATGATTGACATTCACTACATGGCCCATATAATTAATTTAGCATTTAAAATGGTGAGCAAGTTTCCTGAAGTATCAAAAGTTGAAGATCTAGTTCGCGAGCTCTAATCATACTTCTACCGAAGTCTGAAATGATTTTTGGAATTTCAACATTTTGTTGAGGGAATAACTGTAGGAAATAAGCTTCTTAAGGATGTTGATACCAGATGGATCTCCTTGCATGAACCAACAAAAAGAGTTTTAGCATAACATCAATCCTTGATTGGTGTAATGTATAACCATCACTTCACAGTTGATAGAGCTCTTGACCTCTTACATAGGTTAAGTGACATAGAGACACTCCTCATTTTAGTTGGTATTATTCCCATGTTGGAGGAAATGAACATGCTTGTGAAAAAATCCCAAGAAAGAACTATGTGTATTTGTGAATATACTAGACTGCATCGAATGATATGCATGACCCTCGATAATCTATATCTATTAGACCAGTCCTTCATAAGTCTAAAATTTAGCAGTTGACACTTGATAACAAATGTGAGCAATCCTGCTGATTTTTTATAGTTTAATGATAGCGGGGAGTTATGTGTCTCTATAAAGGGATTTGAGATACCAATGCACTGTTTTAACAAGGTCAGGCACACTATAAGAGAAGAACCTATTTCCAGGGAAGCTTTTGACAAGATTGTTAATTATGTAACTTGTACTACTTTAAAGAATATTGTGAAATCTCTTTCCTCAAAGATTAGAGATCGATTCCCTCATGATGAACTGCTTGAAGCCATGTATATAGTATATCCTCAATATTGGGTCAACTGTCAGCCAAGTGATTTTCACAACAAGATAAAGACCTTAATAAATCATTTTTGCAAAAGTATAGAATTTGATGGACAAAAAAAGAAGGAATTTTAAATAAAACTAAGCTTATAGAGCAATTAGGTTGATTTGCAACTTCAATGAAGGAACAATTTAAACTCATGGATGCTCTCCACCAAGATGGATTGATACCAAAGCTTTGGACAACCTTAAGTCAAAGTGAAATATTGCATAATGCATTATCATAATTTTTTAAACCTGCTAATTTATGTCAAACCATGATATTGGGGTCGGTGGAGGATGAGAGAGTTTTTAGTGCATTGGGGTTCTTTAAATCAAAGATAAGAAATAAACTTGACAAGAATTTGGAAAATTGCTTGAGAATGTATACAACTAGACATGATATTTGGAGTTTTCCTTTTGACAGGGCACTCACAATTTGGAGGTCCTTATGTGAAAGAAAAGGGTTGTGCAACACTTCAAACAATAATAGCACACATGATAGTGACACAATGGATACCAGTACCACATGTAGTGGTAGTGGTGTTGATGAGATGCTCTTAAGTGGAGATATGGAGATGGAAGAAAATGAAGAGCATGATTAGGATGACACTGGATATCATGGTCAGAGGGAGGAGAATCAGGATGATGAGAGGATTTGGCAATTTGAAGGGAATTAGTAGTTACTATGTATTTATTTTGTATTTCATGTTCCAAACTCCAAAATGTTGTTGATGACATTTTATTTGTCTATCAGTGATGTACTTCTTCATTTTTTATATAAAAAATTTATATTTTCATATTATTATTGTGTGATACTGATAAGTTTTACAAGCATTCAACTAAATGCAAAGTATTTTTTCTTCTCTATAACCATAGTAGTGTTTCATTTGTTTTCCTTTATTGTATTGCATAGTAATCAACAACAGTAGCATATTAATATACATCATTAACAAATATTTAATGTGTATGTAGAAACTAGAGTTTTCCTGAAGTAGGTAATTAAATAATATAGGTAATTTCAACACATAAATGGATTTCAGTCTTATATTGATTTTCTAATGAAGGCTCAAAGGAATACATTGAAGTATTACATTTACAATGTACAATAACTTGCTCTAAACCAACTCTACATAATGCTCTATTAGAAACACATATTACTAAATCATTTTATCAGCTTTTGTAGAGTGCTCCATTCTTCATCTGATGGAAGTGTAATTTTTCTTAACCCATGGTTACCAAGTTGTAAGTGTGCTAACATTTTATAATTAATATAGTTACTTGACTTGAATGTATCCCTCAAATTTGCATTCAAGGTTATCAATGGTGTGATAGAATCCAAAAAGTCTTCCTTATCAAGATTTTGAGGAAACTGGTCCTTATCCAACTTCATTTTATCCTCCATATTCTTTACGAAAGCAACCTTTCCAATGTATCGGCATGATGGGTCAAAAGCCACCAACAAACCAAGATTTTTGAAGTATTCTTCCTTTGTTTGTAGCTTCTTTGTCAATAATGCAATTTGTTCCAAAAGATGCTTTGCTTGTTCCAACTTTGTACATTTTTCAATGATAGATGAGGCCTTTATTGTGGCATCAATACAGTTCTAAATTCCTTTGGATTCCAATTCTTTGCTACTAGCTATGTAGATTAATTGCAAAATTTTGTTTGCAGATCTGATTGTCTTGAAGTTGCCATGTATCCATTTTCAGCAATGTATTGTTTGAGTGTATTACTACATAATAGTAGATTATCAATGAATTCAAACATTTTAGACAAATCATCAATCCTCTTTATTATTTTCTCCCAAAGGTTATGTTTTTATATAAACCACTATGTTTCTATAAAATTTATATACTTTGTTTTGGGAGGATTTTATTATATTTTCTGCATTCTTCAGTTTTATCTGCAAATTTTCAAAGTTTTTTCTCTCTCTCTCTCTCCACATTTTCTTCCCACATCTATCCTACTTTTTCTACTTCCTACAGTTTGTTATTCATTGTAATCAAGGATTGTTCTAATTTTTTTGAATTGGCTTTTTCAATATCATAATTTTTTTACTTTCACTTAACATTTTCTTCAATTTATTAACTTACACCTATGTCTATTTATTCACTTCACTTGTAGATGTAGAGTTAGAGTTTTTTATCCTTTTCTCTAATTCTTTGATCTTGCTCTTTGTTGCTTTCCTCTTGGCTTTTTCATTTGCTATGTCTGCGTGTAACTTTTCTATTTGAGTCTGCAACCTATTATGTAAATCACAAAGTCAAATGAAATTGAGCAATATGAATGGAATTAACATCACTGAATATATTTTCCTTCTATTGTAACTCAATTACTGGAACCTGTGATAATATATTCAACAAGGTTACCAGGAAATTAAAAACAACCATACCTTTTTTTCTCTCTCTTGCTTTAGCAATGATGTGTACACCACTTCATTGTTCCTTTTTGATACATTAATTTTGTTAGAATTTTTCATTCCAAAAAAATCCACTTAGATGGTGCTCACCTCATAATCAGAGCGTTGCATCTGGTCCTCTAGTTTATCTTGAACTTTGGGTACAATAATCATGTAATCCATTTTTTGGTTTCTGGGTCAAATGTAGAAAATACCTTGGTTGTTGCAGGCTCTGAAGTTGTAGTAGTCTCTATCTCTAGCACTTTCTTCTTGTGCCTTTTAGATATTTTTGATTTCTTTTCAAACTCAGCTTTGTAATCAGAATTTGTGACACTTGACATAACTTTGAATGGCGAAGGAGTAGTTGTAGTGTTGGCGGCATCTCTAATTAATTGAGGCTAAGGATTAGCCATTTATGTCCCAGTCACACTAATCATAGGAGGGGGGTGCCTTCTGGAAACAATTGCTTTGATGTGGATGTGGAATCAAAACATGTCATAATCTTTTGCTTCTTAGGCTTCACAAGGCCTTCTTCTCTAAGTTTTTCTATAGTATCATCTAATGTTATTTTTGGCCTCTTCTGAATTTGTTGTTGTGGCTCTTGCTGACCACCACTACTACTATTACCTGTACCATCACCAAATTTGCCACCAGTAGCACTAGAATGTCCACCATCTCCTACAAGAAAAGAATGAGAAACATGCAGATTTGAAGACCCTTGTGGTACTGCTAGAGATTAAATCTCACTTTGAGGATTTAAATTTGGAATAAAACTAATCTTCTGATCTGTATGTGTATGCCCTTTGTCTTGTTCATCACCTTCCAATGCCGAGTCAAAGATCATTAGGTTTTCTAGAGTATAACTCTGGTACCATCCAAAGGCATTGTCCTATGGGCCCCAAACCACCACCTTCATAACTCAATTTTTGGGCTATTGATGCCCTTGTAGTATATGTTTCTCTTGTGGTCTCACTCATATGAGGTTTGAATTCATAGGCACTAAGATCTTTGGGTTGGTCTTCATCCTCATCACCACTTTCAACATTAGGTACTTCGATGACAATGGGATGCTCTATATCCCACAATTTGCTAAACTCATCATCTTCTAAGATTTCTTCAAATTCTACAATAGCTCTTGAGATCCTTTCTCATAGACCAAAAGGAACTAATTTTTTATTGTGACCACTATTCTTATATACAATCATCTCTTAGAGTATGTGGAACTTTTGTATACCTAGATTTTTGAGCAGCTCTTCTATACAAATTATTGTATCTCTTGTTTGCCCGTGCCACCTTTGCATCTGTTTGTGTTTGTGGAATTGGATACAATCCCATTATTTTTTATGAAAATATTTCAAAAGAAATACCTCTTTGAGAAGTAATTTGTTTCGTGACTTTTCTGACCTCATCCCAAGAATTCTTGTTTCTCAACATTTCTAGTAGGGGTTTACTTTCATGTTGAATTCTAGTTGGAGCATTCTTATTGGCCACAAGCCTTGTTTTAATTACGTCACATGGGTCATACTACTAGTGAGAGTCAACATCAAATTTAAAAAGTTGTAAAATTTCATGTGCCACAGTGAATGTTTTTCACTCGAATGTGAACCCTCCACATCAAAAAGGTAAGGAAGGAAATATGCTCTTCTTTTGTTGACTAACAAAGTATAGTTGATCTGTACTCTCCATCTGCCATATGTATTCCAATACAAAAACCCTCTTTGTCACATGTATTGGAAGTTTGTGGGGCTCTACTCCTGATCCATAAAATCTTAGGATAGTATATTCCTCCGTGAAGTACTAGTCAACCAATTGTATTTCTTTTCCCAGTTGAATGCAATTTATACAAGACTTGCACAATCTAGGATTTGGAGTATTTGTAATGGCTTGATACAATGGAGCCAAAAAGTAGTCCACAAAATGATTGTAGTTCTTTTGATTATGATACATCTTTATCTTATGGGTCCAATCATGTAGTCCATTTTATCTTGCTGAATCTGAAGATTGTTGTCCCGAAACATCCCAACAAATTGCACTAGAAATAAATAGCACAAGTAGGTTGTGAACCTAAATGTCTTTCTATTGGAATTGGAAGTGGGATCTTCACTTTGAATTTGTTTAATAATTAAAAAATTGATCATGCATGGATTCTGTAATGTGCTTAAGAAATCTGTATTTAGCAGGTGGATTGCATTGATGGATATTGTATACCATTTCAAGGAGGCTTGCATCCACTTGACTATTATTATCCAATCCAAGGTGAAACACTAGCATGGAAATAGTATCATGAGCCCATGGTTTAAAAATATCAATTTTATAAGGAGGCTTATGATTCTAATTGAGTAGGGCACCATCCAATTTTAGAGATTTGAGAATTTTTTTTCATTTTCACTAACTGCTTCATAAGTACTAGCAAGTTTTTCTAGGTTTATGTGGACTTTTCTCCATTCTTCAGCAGTAAAACCCAACAATTTGCCAAAATATTCTCCATTAATGGGAAACATTACTTCCTGGCTATCTCTTATAACTATTACTTTTCTATTTTCATCATAATTTTGGGCACATACCACATGATAAATTCAGGGCAAGATAAAATATCAGGGAACATTAGGCATCCCAATCCAACCACCCATGGTGCAGTCAACCTGTTAATTGGTATTGGTTTTTTTGGGTCAGGTTGTACTTGGTGTACCTTATTCTCCAATGAATATCTAAGTGTTGGGGTAAACCTTCCAAATATTACAGGGTGATAAATATCATGATATTCATCTGTAAAACCTAGGGTTTTTAAGCAGTCTGACTTAGTCTACTTTATCTCTTTGTTTGGTTTTCCTAATTTTTGGTCTGGTAGTGCTAGTAGACATACTTGTAAACACTCAACCCTAAACCCCAAGATTGAAAAAAATTAAGTCTCAAGGACAATAGTAATAGCAATAGTAATAGGAATGAATTATTTCTGTATTTCACTTACCCAAAAAAGTTGAATACAAAGACTGGCACTGAGTGATTTTGTGGCATCGCATAATCAATACTAAAATTTTTGGCGCACTACAATATCCTTGAGTCTTTGACTCTCTCGCTTCAAAATAGTATCAATTAAAATTGATAAGTGTCAACTGTGAAGTAAAGTGAGTGAAACGTGTTACATTCTTTTATTAAAGTTATAAATTTTATTTTATTCTTGAGGAAGTTAATTTTTGAAAAGTTATTATATTCTATTCTATTCTTCACTTTTGAAGTACAAGTTTGTAGTTGTAGTTGTACTGAGTACTCCCACTTCAAACAAAATTTAAGGATGGCCTGCAAGTCTGCAGTCTGAATTAATATTTTAATATAGCACATTTGTCGAGTAGTGGAATTGAAAACTATTGTATAATCTCAACTGTTGATCTTTGTAAATCTGACGAATCTTGATTGATTCCAAAGGTTTGAGTTCGCAAGTCTAGAGCTCTAGACTTTTGTTCCATAATTCAACTACAACTGTCCATCAAAACATTCATTGAACGGTGAAACATGGCGCTAAAGCCTGAAGCTCCCTTTATATGAAGTTAGGCCCACTTTGACGATATAATATAGGTTAGATATATTATTATAATATATTATATAATAATTAGAATTATTTATTAAATTATATTATAATATATATAATAATTATTCATCCATTGATCTTTGTAAATCTAATGGCTCTAGATTGATTCTGGAGGCATGAATTTGCAAGTCTAGCACTCCGAACATTTTGTTCTAGAATTCAACTACAGGCGTCCAACAATATATTGGATAATTATTAGATATATAATTATATTATATATATTATTATTATATAATTATATATATTATTATTATATAATTATATTAGATATATTATTATAATATATTATATAATATATAATATTGACGGTGGTGTTTTAAGGTGCTTGACTAATAAAGATATAACAGTCCAATGCATAGGCACAACTTTAAAGTGTTTGTCCTTCATTTGAGGTTGCGATATGGCTCTGACATGCAATATTCAAAAGATCAAGGTTTGGTCTTGATTGAATGGTTGATATTAAAAAGATGTGACTGTTCACACTTCACAGCATGCTATGTTTAATTGAGAAAATAATGAGGTGATGACAGGAAATAAATGGATTTCATCCTCCATTTTGAAGTCCATTATGCACATTGCAATTCTGAGCATACTGAAGACTAAAGACTTTTGCGAGTTGAAGTAGGTTTTGACTGAGTAGCTAGTGATTGTGACTTCAAATTTTGGGTGCGAGATGACTACATAAACTGGTATGTTGAATCTTGATCAATAGGGACATCTTTGACCTGCATAATTGCATTGAATATTGAGGAAAACCAAATTGGCTCCCCTCCCAAGTTGTTAGAGTTGTCAAGCCCTCACCCCCTTTTTCCTGTAATCATGAGTTAGAGGTCAGACCATGGGGGTAAAATGAAGAGGGATTTATCCCAAGACCTTTTAAACCAGCTCTTGAGATCTTCTAAAAAATTTAAACATGCCTAGGGTACTGGGGAATTTCCAGATGGGTTTAATGATCTTCATCAATACATTAAGGATACAATCCTACCAATAGGAGGGTGGGAGCTATTTGAGTTTGGATACAACCGTCATGCCCTAGATAAACCCATTTCACACATTTGGGAATTAGATTTAGGGAAATTAGTTGTCCCCAATGTATTTGTAAATGTGGACCTCGTTCAAGCAATTAGCTAGAGTTACGATTCAAACAATCAGGTGCTATCAAATTATAAGGGTAAGCTACTTTTCCATCTAAACAGAGAATTGATAATTGAAGTGTTTGGTCTAAAGCCCCTGGCCCATGAAAGAATTGTTGTTGAAGAGATAAATAAGGAATACAACAGAAACAAACAGGCTTACAGAACATACAAGTTACCTCTTTACAAGCCAAGAAGCATGGGTAAGCACTTGAAAATATCTGACCATGAAACAAAAACTTTCAGTATTGACATGTTTGAAGACTACTTTGTGAAGACTTACCATGTGCTCTATCAAGTTTTTGGGATCGACTATAATCCCATGAAACGAAATCATTTATTGGTCATGATTGTTGCTATACAAGATAAATACCAGTATAGAAGATTTTATTATGCTACATATCTGGTTGAGCATATCCATGATGAATTGGCACCATGCAAATAGGGAGATCATGCCCCCACCTTTTCTAGGTATTTCTTGTTATTCCATATTTTATTACACTGTGGGAAAAGATTATGGGGCAATTAATTACAAATCTAACATCAGACCAAGGATGAAGAGCCTATGCCAATTTAGGATAGAGTTCACTTATGGGATTTGTTTTGCAGCAATGTAAATTACATGGTGTTTGAGGAGCATTTTGCACAAAGGGTGCTGGGACTGTTAGGATAGGAGAGGCCTAGACTCTCCAAGGAGATAATGGACTTGCTAAGGCATTTGGAGAGAAAACCAGATGGTTTGATTGATCACAATTGGGGTGATTGGTTCCTTTACAGGAATGTAACCATGATCAAGGTTTATGGGGCAAATGTTAGACCCCACTTATTGCCCAAGAAAGTGTCAAACAAGGTTGTATTTTTGGAGATTATGTGGTAGCTGAATGAATCTGATAAATTTCACTTGAGAAATAGTAAAAAGGGGGCTTTCCTTCAACAATCAATTTCCCTAGTTTCTTTATCAGTGCTAAAGAAGGTTTGGAGGCTTGCTTGGGAAAATTACAACAGTATAGACTGCCCACAATAAACCATAGGAATTTTGACCCTGAGCACTTTATTGATAGTGTAAGGAGAGGGAAACACATATCAGGGCTCCAACATTGTTTTGATGAGAAGGAGGATTTGCTTAGAAATTGTGTTTTAGAGGCAGAGATTAAATTGAGAAGAAAAAATTGGGGTCTCATCCTCCTTGGAGAAAGGTAGAGGAAGTTGAAGAACCCTACATATAATGGTGCCTTCAGTGAAATTGTTGATCCTATTCTTAGGATGCAAGTGATGTTGGAACATGTCGAGGAACTCAAGTTTGTAGCCAAAAGGAAGCCAGTATCTCCTAAGAAGCAACAACTACCTGAGGAAAATATTAAAGAACCTACTCAATCTATGGTTGAGGAGGTTGTAGGAGAGGCATGGAGTTCACTTCCTCCCCCTAAACCAACTATTGAAAATCAACCTTTAGTTGATTACTTCTTGACAGAGGAGGTTGAGGAAAACCAAATTGACTTTGATGAGGTGTAGTAGGTGTTAAGGTCACCTCCTAGGAATGAAATACATTTGCCAATCCCTCCCCCATCAAGAAATTTATCGAGCCTGCAAGAAAGAAGTGCAGTTGTAAACAATGTCAGGGCATTGATTTGCAAGGAATTTCTATTTGATGATGAATTCATTAAATCAAAAGAATTCAGAGCTTTACTTATGTAGAGGAAGTTTGAGATGTACCTGAAGAAGTTGAATGATGAATCGGGTAAAGCTGAAAATGAGGATAAGGTGGCAATTGCTCAGAGGGTTTTGAAGGAAGTTGACATGGATGTTAGTAGTATTACCCCTGAGGAAGGAAGAAGGTTAGTAAAGAAAAATGGTTTATTGCTCTTGACAAGATGGGATATCTCATTTGCTATTGCTATGGATGCTATTAGAAGGCAAGATAAATTTGATGATGAAGAATTGACACATGAGCAAGTAGAAAAATTGTTTGGAGCAGGTTTTAATGCTAGTCATGAGACTTTGACAATTTGGTCTATGGATCCATGTGATAATAAACCACAAGTGGCAAGGGATATACATGAGCTCACATGCCAATTAATTTTGAGAAGATTAACTAACACCATTGCCCCTTAGGTTGCATCATTGGTGGTAGCTACAACAAAATTTAGTGAAGTTGTAGCAAAGAAGCTACAAGCAGAACTAGAAAAATAGAGGGAAGATTATGTGAAGCTATTACGTGAGTATAACAAGCTCAAATCACTCATTCCTTCTACTGGAATTTAAGTCTTATCAGCACCTTCTATTTCTAGTCCAAAGAGTTCATCAGGATATGAAGGAGATTCTTTTGGTGTTACTCAATTACAAGAGAATTTGAGAAGGAGCAACAGTTTGATTGACAAACTCAAAGAAGAGCACAAAAGTGAATAGGTAGCTCCAATTAAAAACTTCTTGGATCATCAAATGAGTAAAGTGTTGAATAAAGTAGATGATGCATGGATTTGTCTAAGTAATTTGAAAAAGGCAAATGAAACCACACTATGAATGAGTTGGCCTTAAGGGATATTCTAGGTACTTGGATTCCTCATGTGCATGTGATGAATCATATTTATAATAGTGCCAATGTAGGTTTTGATGTGCCATATGGAGTGATTGACACACATAAAGTCATAGGCCTTTTGAATGAAGTCTTTGTTTTTCATGACTGACTTGATATAATGTTGAAGGACATATTTAATAGCTTTAAGTCTCTTGAAAAGTATTCCTTGCTACTAGTTTGTACTAAAAATGGCACTGAAAAGTCTTTGTCAGATTGGAAAGCACAATTTGGCAGCATAGTTCATGTCTCTATCAAATAAATCATCATTGGGAGCAAGATTAATCATGTGCAATGTAATGCTCAAATGGACAGGCTACTAAATTTGGAATCTGGCTTGAGTAGTTTCATAAAAGAAACTAAAATATTGTTAGACGCTAGGTACACAACTTATGTGCAAAGAGTTGATAAAATTTTGAAGTACAATTGGCCAGCAAAGGAGGAATATAATGTATGGGTGCAGAAGTATGTGATGTAATCACCATCTGTAATTTTATGTCTAGTCTATGTTTAGGAGCAATACGTTATAGGGGATTTTGGTCTTTGCAGTGTGAGTACTTTTGTATGATGTATTCTCCCCAGTTGAATTAAATGATAGAATGCAAACTATTTATGCATCTTATCTCCATTTGTGTTTTTTGTAACTGACAATTGAGAATTTAAGAATTAATACAATCAAGGATTTATAAATTATTACTTCTCTCATGATGAATCTTACTAGCAGTTTTAATTATTTATGATAACTTATAACTTTTAGAGTCACTTAAATTAGGTTTAGAATAATGTTTTATATTTTAATCTAATCATGGTTATGGTTATGTTTATACTTTATAAATCTCATTAGCATTACATTTAATGTTTTATTTATGTACCAAATTATGATAAAATGCCACATGTTAGGAAAGTACCTTTAGTGGGACAATGGAATTCATTCTACAACCAAAGGTTTAAGAGACACATGGCACCTTATCGCACCATCGTAGCTTTAAGTTTTTGGCTTAAATCAAGGCTACGAAGTGTGATGAGGCAAATTATTATTATTATATATATAATATAATATAATTATAATTTTTTTATTATATATTATATTATTATCTAATAATAATATATAACTATTATTATATATTATATTATTATTATATAATTATTATCATATATTATATTATTATCTGATAATAATATAATATATGATAATAATCATATAAAATAATGATTATTATTATATATTATATTATATTGATATAATATATTATAATATATAATAATTATTCAATTGTTGGCATTCATGTTGTCATCAAAATATTCACAGCAAATGATAGAATGGCACATGTCAGGATTCAAGAAAGTACCTTTGGCGGGACCATGGAATTCCTACTATGGCTAAAGGGATACATGGTGCCTTATCACACCATTGCATCTTTAAGTTTTCATCTTAAAGCAAAGATGCGATGAGGCAAATCCTTACGACAAGACAATAGAGACCGCAACATGTCAGAGGCTTGGAGGAGATATGCCCAATAAATATTAAAAATATATCAAAATAATATTAAAATAGATTGGGGTGATTAAAAACAAGGACCCACAAGGAATACATGGTGTCTTCGTGCACTGTCGCAACTTTAGAAATATAGGCTTAAATAGAGGCTATGACGCCCATGATGAAATTAGACTTAGAATAAAAGGGCTAGTAACTCGACGACCACAAAAGGGATAAAAGAACAACTTAAGCTGGGGAAACTGGCTACATAGGTCAATGATCAATTAGAAGGATAAACCCTAAATGCCTTAGACAACACCAACCACAATGTTTTTACTTGGAGATTTTGCAGAGTGAATTGTAATAACATAAAAAGCCTAAAAATTTGATTTGAAATAACACATCCATTTATCTTTGCCCTTTTTATACATTGCTATAAATTGCCATTGAACTCATTTATCTTTTCCATGTGATGAATGTTATTTAATATTGAAAATTTGAACCATTTCTATACATTGCAATTTTCCATTAAACTCATGTCAATTTTAAACCATAATTGCTTCTATATTTTTTTATTAAAATTTAACATCACCCTTCAAAAAGATTAGGGAATTACATTGTACATGAACATCTAACCAAACTCAAAGTTCCAAACAAAACTCCTAGCCTCTGACCTTGAAATCTTGCTTTGGTCCTCCAAAATCTTTTTGGTTCCTCTTTTCGACGATTCTTAATGAATAGTTCACAGCAGTCCATAATTATCCTATTAATAGGCAATGTCTCCATTACAAATTCAATTATGTACTCATTCACAATGTCAATAAATGATTTTCTATGGAACCTTGCTTTATATGTACAAGAAACCACTAGGTATGGGTAACAATAAGGCCAGTAAAGGAGAATTAAAATTATTTTCCTGAGGTTACTGGAAATTGAGTTGCAATACCAATTCCATGCATCAATTTGAATTTCTAGTTTCTCATACATGCATGCATGTGTGGGAGATTGAACCCACCACCCATAATAAAATGCATCATTTGTAAATGTTTAAAGTGTCAATTCTTGACACAATTTATTCTACTTGACAAATGCTTGTATGTCTTCATTCTGAAAAATGCAAAGAAATAACATCCTGCATAGCCACACACATATAAATTTTTCCATCATACTTATTACTTATTACTATTCTACATCTATGAATTGAGAACTCTATCACACAGTTAAATTCAAAATCATGAATGAACACAAAATAAGTACTTGATAACTTACTTTCTTGACATAGCTATTGTAATGAAAGCCATTACTTTAAACTTTTTATAGTTCATTGATTCTTCTACTATCTAAAACTTAGTAATGGAATATAAGGTTGAAACAATAAATACTATCATATATACATGACATGTACTACCATGAAAAATGGTTAATAAATAACAAGTAACTCCATTTAATTGACTCTGTTGTACCCTAGAAATTTGCATTGGCTAATCTATGTGGTTTTCCAGTTGCCATTAATGAACTCAATTGGCATTGGCTAATCTAGCTGATTAAGTGCTTTCAATCAAATCAATCATACAACTATAATTAATAATAGAGGTACTACAAGTGCAGTCTGTCCTATCAATCATGTGACACTATTTGAATCCATCCCAATTGAGATCACAATTAACCCACCGTAAATGGAAATAGATAGAAATAATGTGGCATGCTGCATGGTTATTGTATAACTACATTTTCACATGCAACATAATAAATATAGCCCTAAGCCTCTTCTATAAGTCTATTAGGCATCTTCCTTCTTTTTTTGTTGTTTTTGTTTTCACAACTTCGTGGAAAATTGCTATCATTGAGATTCAAGATGAGTCATTTGATTTCTCTGTGTTTCTCTCCTACCTTGCAAGTGGGAAATGGTGGATTTTGATAGATATGATGAGAAAAAACTGTGGAAGGTGTTTCTGATTGACTCCCCCTGGTTGAGGATACTATCCGGGATATTATTGGCCATGATATTCTTTCACAATATCCTCAACAAAATCTTTTTAGTGACATCATCTATGTATTTCTGTCGAATTTAATGGACCTGCTCGATGATCCAAGTCTGGTGAAGATGATAGGGAAGGAAATGATTCAAGAATCACTTATCCCTAGGGACAAGCTTGATTTAGCTTTAAATGATTACGATTGTGCTGTCACACCATGGGATAAGGCTAGAATTTTCCCTTTACATTTGTTAGAGTGCTCGGCTACAGCTAAACACATTCTTAAGGAGGTAAGAGGGCAATTGTTAGAGGCTCGTTGGAGTGCTTTAACATAGCCCTTATTTTAACTAAGATTTATTTGACTGTTACTTAAGAAGGGCAAGGTCTATTGTTTGTGCTATAGAATTTCTTCTTCATGGGGTGGTTGTTAGAAGACAAATGAATGGTGATCACTAACAACTTTATTTTGAGTTTTTGAAAATTGAAACTATTTTGAATTTTCCCTTTTCTACGTATGCCTTTATCCAAGGTTCGTGTTAGGGCACCTTGGGCTTGGATTAGGACTATGTAGATTGTAAATTGAAACTCTTTTGTTTAATATAATATATTAATATGGGTTGTCGATATAGATTACAATTATTGTCAACATTTTAATTCTTTTGTCTTAATATCTATTATTTTTTTATAATAACATAATTCTAAAACTTTAAGTTTTATTATTTTATGGTTAGATCAATTGGTTAATTCTGGAAGTATTATAATTTAGAATATAATTAACAATGTGTGTAATTAATGAAATTAGCAAATTAGAATTAGAATCATCTCTCATTTTATTAAGTCAAAAAACTTAAACAACTATTATAGAAAGATGACAACATAAAGATGACATCCCTTTATAATAAAGGTTACATGGTGAAAGAAGAAACCCTCGGCCCCTCGCTAGATAAATCTTTCCAGTTGACAGAGAACTAAACACTATGTATTTTCCTCATATTTTCCTTAAACCACAATGAATAAGAAACCTTCGCTTGAGCCCAGGCTACTAGAATGGGAAGACTGTGTGAATGAAATTGGGAATAAATCTGGGGCTTTCTTCTAAATTTAAGAAGCCTTCTGTAGTCTGGACTGTCTGGAAGGAAGCCAGAAGAATCATCATACCAAGTTGGCTACAAGACACATGAACCAATGGATTGGGAGAGACCACTATCCACAATCCATCACTAGGTTGCCAGAAAGATGCGTCAGTAGATTAGGAGAGAACACTAACCACAACCCATCAGATAGATGAAAGACCATCTAGCATACAATGTTCCCAGATGCATTTTCTTGAGGTACCAAGGCACTTTCCAACTACATTGAAAGAAGATTGATGCTATAAGGCACCATTCTCCTTCCTCTTTATTTCCCAAGTAGACGGTTGTTATTTTCCAGATCCTCCCATGTCATACATGGAGTTCCCATGGCTCATTTTTTTCATCTTACAAGAACTAGGTCCTTCAAGATAAGGATAACAACCCAACTTTGTAACCATTCTAACTCCTTCCTCTGCCAAAAAGACTGCATTCTAAATGAATAATTCCATTCAAATTAGCTAACAAGGAACAACCAAAAGTTGAAATTGGTTGTCAGAAGAAACTTTCTCCATCCCTTTGTAGCCATGACTACTGGGAATTCAAAAAATCATTACCTATCTGTTAGTACATCGTACTAACCCTACAAATAAATCTCCAAAAGCCAAAATGTCACTTCATATCATGCTCTGAGAGCGTTTGGACATCCAATTCAAGAAATCCTCATATGAAATTGTCATCTTACTCATATGGACTTGACATCTCGCATCGAAAAGTACCTTGGCTCCCTTTACAATGCTTGAATTTTGCATCCACTTAATCGCCTTGGGTGACTGATGTGACCACCAAAATGTTAGCCATTAGACAATATTGTTCCATTGTTTGATGAACAAATAATAAATGGTTGTAGTTCAATTCCGGAAGGTAGATCTCCAACGCTACACATTGCCAAAAAAATCCTTTAGAATCAACCAAGAGCTATTGATATTATTAGATCAATGGTTGAGATATATATAATATAGATATAATATATTTATATTGATTATTCATTGTATACTATATTGTATATAATATGAATTATTTAATATAAAATAAAGGTCAAAGGTGGTGGCAAAGCGTAAGCCCTCAACTATGAAGATAGGCCCACTTGTTAATTTTGTGATGTACATGAAACATCATGATGCAATCATGATGAGCCACATGACATACAACATAGTCCACTTGTCTCTATTTTGGAGACTTTATGTAGAAATTTGGGTGTGTTAGTACTTTGGCCCCAAATAGAACTTATGTCATTGATATGCGATCATCTGACAATAACAAATTATTAGAATATTATAAGTACATTGATGTAAAGTGTAAGCTTACATTCATCAAATTTTGAGGCACCAGCTGCCAATTTTCCATTTATTAACATGCACAGCAGAATTGACATCTGTCCTTTCATAATAAATAAGGATTGTCGTGAGAAGTACAATTACACATTTTTCAGAAGGGAATTTACACATCTCATTTATGAATCATACAACAATACACGCCACTGAAATCAATGCAATTTATGGAAACATTTTATTAGGTTTGCAACCCTTGCAGATACCTTATTCTACATTTTCACTGGTGTACTTCAGAGGAGCTTTGGACTATCTTCTACAAGTGTTGAACATGGGCTTTCACAACTAGCTTAGCTAATTGGTGCTCTTTCTTGCCCATTTCTTATAGTGACAAATCTAAATTCTTTAAGTCAACTAGGTGGGAAGAACAATTTTTTTCATGAGTCTGGACTATTTGTTTACCCTAAATCTTTTGGAGATTTATTTGACACCCTTAGTAGTTACAAAAGCTTTTGTTTATTGGTTTCTCAATCAAGTAAAGATGAAGTACAAATATTAGGGTTCCCCTGTGGCTTCAATTATTGAAAATGGTTTAGCTAAGGTGAAGGATACTAAGCTAAGACATATATAGATTTGGAAGATTTATGGGCTCCATTATAGCCAAACCCCAAGTCACATATAGCCGAGAAAATCCTAACATGCGGGTTAGCTCGTATTGGGGGTTTCCCACCTGTTGTGCCATGTCCAGACCTAGTTGTTGCATGTGTAAAGAACTATTATCCTGATATTAAGGTCTGGTCATCCTTTGTTTTGGAGAAGACCAAGAGCTGGCTTAAGGGGAAATTTTGAGAGCACACAGTTCTTCTTTTGTGCATAAAGAATTAGGAACATGAGAGCAAAGAACCTCCTAGGCCTCTAGAATTCAAAAAACTTCAACTATTGTGGAGACAACTCATCACAAAGTTAGTTCACAATCTGGTGGGGATGGAGAGCAACCTAAAGATAATATGAAACTAAAAGGTGTATGTGAATAGGATGGTCAGCCTATATTCGTGAAACTAGGAGTCGAGAAGAAGTTGGATGCTTTACAACAATTATAGGTAGATCACATGACTTCTCTTGTGTCTCCTTCACCTGGTAATTATTCTTCTATTTTTCAACATATTGCTGATGATAGTACTTTTCATTCCTTGTTTAAGATTCCAACCTCCCTGTATCAAATGAAATTCCTATGCAAGATACTCCTAATCAACCAGACAGAGTTGTCCTAGGTGCAAGTAAGAGTGGTATAATTTTATCTTCCCCTTCCTGGCTAAAGAAAGTTGTTGAGAAAAAGAGGAGATATGCGTCAATGGCAAACACTACACCTAAGCCTAAGAAGGCTAAGAGGATGTCTCAGATGGTAATAGATTCTTCCTTAGGGCATAGAAATTTGGAGATTGCAGACCCTATCAGGGATAAAAATGAAAATGAAGTCACAGAAGTAGAATTTAATATGAAAAAGATTGACATGGGTCCTCCTACCATGGAAGGTGACATATATCATGCAAAATTCTCTATAGGCAAGCTAGCAAATAGAGTTAAAGTTGAGCAACACGAGAATGCAAAGTTGCAAGCCCAGGTAAATTCTTTGACATATTTCATTCAATCTATTTTGAATATTACTTCTCAATCCTCGAATGCAACTCTGAGTGTTTTTGTTAATGGAATGGATCCTAACATGTTGCAACAAATCAAGAGATATAAAACTCTAGCTAAGGCCATTGAGCAATGGATAGGGCAAGTCACCATTGATGGTTTGTTGTACATCGAGGAGGTCATGAAACTATATACCCTCACTTCTGATAAAAGGAAAGGGTTAGTTGTAGAGTTACGAAATGTAAAGAGGGAAGACAGTAATCTGCTCATAGTGTCTAAAGAGATAAAAGATATGATAGAAATTGATACAAATATTCTTGTCACTGAAAAAATTTTAATGATCTAAATGAGAATGATTCTGTGTCTTGGCTAGATGTACTAGAGTGGAAGAGGTCTGTGGTAGGGGATTTTAGTGGAGAAATAAGAAGAGTTTTGACTCAATATTACATTGATATGGCTGATCTTAAAAACAATTGTACCATCTTAGATGTAGAGATTTCAAATAAAAGTAGAGAGAACTTGCTTGATGTTAAGGAAGTAAAGCAAAATTTTAAGAAGATGCTTACTGAAGAGCTTGTTGGTGCTGACACAGTTAATGGTCAATCACTAGGGAAGCTTGGACATATAGCAATGTATCTCAGAACTTTCAGGTGTGAAATTGATGATGTCTATAATAGAATAATAGATGCAAACGAAATGATAAATAAGTGGAAACTTCAGGCAAACATTACATGTAGATGAAGTGTGAAGATTTTAACTCCCATCATTACTAGGTACAGGATTTACAAGGCAAAATTAAGAGCACAGGTGGACTCGAATGCTACTGGTGAACATGACAAGGAAAGACAAATGACTCTGGAGGATGACCAAATTGCTGCCACATGATGGCATTCATTATTTTTATGTTATTTCTTTAAACATGCTCTAGATATTCTTATATAAAAAGACTTATTATTATTTTATGTTTTAAATCAACTGTCCCCAAGAAGCTATTATTATTTCAAAGACAGTTATTTTATGACAAGGCTATATATACTAATCCTGTTGATGCATTTAGGATCTTTTGGCAAACTTTGTGTTGCTGATAGGTCAATTTTGTGGTACTCTAAATTTTAGTTATTTTCAATATATGAATGGAACCTTGAGGAGTTGATTTTGGAAGTCGTAAACTTTGTGTTAAGGTGGATGAATCTGTATTCTTCTTATGTATCCTTTTGAATTTTCTTTTATTAAATTATTATCTATTAGTTTTCATTAATATGAATCGTTCCTTCATTGACACTTGTCTCTATTCCGAAGACTTTATGTAGAAAGATGGGTGTGTTAGAACTGTAACTTGGAATAGAATTGATGTCGTTGATCTCTGATATTAAATATCCATCGATCTAAATGTACATATTTTTTTATCTATAAATTCACCAAGTAAATAATCATTATAATTTAGCATTTGATATTTTTCGCCAGCCACATTATAATTTTTCAAAAAATTGCCAGCATATTTGCCAAATAATTTATTTTATATTTTTGAATATCTATATAATTTTCCACCTAATTTATTTTATTGTTTGGAATACAACTATAATTCGCCAACTAATTTATTTTATTTTTTGGAATACAACTATAATTCGCCAATGAAATTAATTTTTTTTTTTCAAATCTATATACAATTCGTCAACAAAAAAACCAATGTCGACAAATTTAAGAAAATTCGCCAATGAAACTATTTATTTTCAAAATAGGCATAGATTCGCCAACATTTTTTTGGCTTCAGGCTAGGATTCACAGGATTTTATAGGTTTTCTAGGGGGTTCCTTAAAGTTATCCCCGTTGAATGTGTCACAGAGGAAAATAAAAAATTCATTATGAAAGAAGTTAGGTACATCATATTAGTCTAATAGCCTAGTAAATAAACTTGTTTTAAATAAAAAGTTATATTCTCTAACAATGAGGGAGGGAGCTTGTGTAACTAATCATTTAAATTCTTTTGATATGATGTTGAGTCAACTTGCATCAATAGGAGTCAAGATAGAAGAGGAGGAAAAATGTATTGTGTTACTTGGTTCCTTACTAGATTCATGGGAGAACCTTGCGATTCCAATAAGTAGTAATGACACAACATATAAACTAGAAAATGTGATCAGCATTTTGCAAGTGATGAAACTAGAAATAGATCCATTGATGATAAATCTTCTAATGCCCTTGTTGTAAGAGGTAGGGCAAAAGAGAAGAAAGGTAAGAATAAGATAATAGATAATAAGTCTAAGGTTAATGATAGGCCTAAATCTCTAGGTACTTGTCTAAGGTAAAATACCAGACTTATGGGAAGAAAGTTCACATAAAGGAGTGTAAATCCAAAAAGAAGGATGACCACTCTAATAAGTCCTTTAAAAATGATGAATATATTAGTGATACCTTTGTATCTACTAACATTGTTGGTGATGATTCCTAGTTGATTGATTCAGGTGGCTTTTTTCATATGACACCACATAGGGAGTGGTACTCAAAGTATACCCAAAGTGATGAATGGAAAAAAATTATCGATAAACATAACTCCTTGAAGATTGTTGTACAAGGAAATGTCAAAGTTGCTTTCATGGATGGTAGAGTATAGACACTCATTGATGTACTGCATATACTAGGTTTGGCAAGAAGCCTTATGCCTATGTCTAAAATGGCTGATGCAAGAGTTCATGCCACTTTTGTTGGGAAAGGGTGTAGATTAATAAGGGGTAATTTGGTGCTTACAAAAGGAGTATAGCATGGTACTTTGTATAGGCTAGATGCATTAACTTTATCTGGTTGTGATAATGTTACTACATCTAAATTAGTGTTATTGTGGCATTTGCAATTAGGTCATTTGAGTGATGAAGGCTTAAAAATCTTGGTTAGTAAAGATATGGTGGAAGGTCTCGGTGATTGTTTTGTTGGTATTGAATTTTGTGAGCATTAGATGCTTGGCAAACAAAATAGATTGTAGTTAAACTCTAGAAGCACTAGAGCAGAGGAGACTTTGGAGGTGATGCATAGCAATGTGTTTGGTCATGTGGATATCCCATCCATTGGTAAATCTCTATACTAATTATCATTGATTGATGATTATTCTAGGTATCCTTGGATATATTTTCTTATGTCTAAGTTTGAGGTATTTCTCAATTTTAAGGAGTTGAAAGCTCTAGTTGAGAATCATACCAGTAAGAAAATAAAGGTGCTTAGGATAGATTGTGCTAGTGAATTTTGGTCTAAAGAGTTTGATGAATTCTATAAGCATGCTAGAATTATGATGCAAAGAACTAACCTTTACACACTATGATAGAATTGGGTAGTAGAAAGGTTAAACAAAACTTTGATAGATTAGGGCATGAGTATGTTGAATAGTGCAAGCCTAGGATAGGAGTTTTGGGTAGAGGTGGTTAGCATCACATGTTATTTGAAGAATAGGTCTCCCACTTTTACACTAAAAAACAAGATTCCATATGAAGTGTAGAATAGAAGAAAACTAGTGGTGACACATTTGCAGGTATTTTTCTATGAGACATTTGTTCAGCTGCCTAAGTAGTGGTTCAAGTTGGATCTCAAAGAAAAAAGGTGTATTTCATCAATTATGGAGAAGTTGTTAAAGCAAACGATTTGAAATCTAGAATCTTTAAAGGTTTTTTACTCAAGGAATGTTACATTTAGGGAACTTGGTGTGAAACCCAAACTTGAATAGTTAAAGGATATTGAAACTAAGAGGTATTTTGAAACAAAAATAAAGTAGTAGAATGCACCAGAAGTTGAAAAGAATAGTGGACAAGGCATTTTGGAAGAGGATGAAGAAAGCACATTTGGTGGCAACTCTAAAGAAGAATAGGGTGTAGATGTGGTAGGAATTTCTTCACCACAAACTATGAGAAGGCGGGTATGTGCATGGAAATGGGGGACCAAAAGGGGGTGAAAAGTGACCACTTTTTCCTGAAATTAGTAAAAATTGATATTGAATGAGAAATTGAAGATAACCATGATCAAAATTAGAAGATGTGATTAAGAACAAGACTTGTAATTCTTGAAATCTAATTTCCAAAGTACTATTTTTTTCTAAAAATGGTGGAGATTAAGATGTTCAAATAGGGGGACCAACAAAGTACTCATGTTTTTGCTAGAAAAATATAACATAGCATCTAGTGTGCTCCCCCTAAAATGTTGAATTTTTAAAAGTAACAGAGAGTGCTTCTGCATTTAACTGTGTATGTTTTTACTTTAATGTTTCAGATCACACTCAGCGATCCATCATCAAGAAGAAGAAGTTTATGAATTGGATTGCAAACTTACCATTTAAAAAGGAAGAGCAGGTAGGGTTAGGGTTGGTGAGGTGGGCAAAACAAAAAAAGAAAAACAATGAATTAAATTATAAACAATGAACATGCAGGGAAATGATATCTCACAATCTAATATAAAAAGAATTACATAATACTCAATTAGGAATATTATGTAATTCTTTTTATATTACATAATATAAAAAGAATATGTAATATAAAAAGAATTACATAATATTCCTAATTGAGTATTATGCAATTCTTTTTATATTAGATTGTGATATATCATTTCCCTACATGTTCATTGTTTATAATTTAATTCATTGTTTTTTATTTTTTGTTTTGCCCACCTCACCAACCCTAACCCTACCCGCTCTTCCTTCTTAAAGGGTAAGTTTGCAATCCAATTCATAAAATTCCTCTTCGTGATGATGGATCACTGAGTGTGATCTGAAATGTTGAAGCAAAAACATACACAGTTAAACCCAGAAGCACTCTCTGTTATTTCATAGACTGTGGAAAACTCATGCCTTCTATTTTTAAAATTATTTCATAAATAACTTTGGTGGAAAATTAGCTACCATCATTTAGTTTATGCCTGATTTTTTGTTAATTTTTTATGAACATATGATTTTTTTATGAATTTTCAAAGTGGACACATCCTAAAAAATCAAAATTTGAGCATGCTGGCCTGTAATTTTTTTGAAAACTAATCAAAAATATTTTTTATTGATTTGTATAGAATATAGTCTAGAATCTAAAAATGTATTTAAATTTTGACAAATATGTAAAAAATGACACTATAAATACTATACGTAGGTTTTTTTCAAAAAAAGAACACATTAGCCAAATAAATTAAAGATGGAAACCTTAATATTATTAGATTTTAGAAAAAATTACAGGGTTAGAAAGCTAATAAAATACTTGAAGTCATCCTAGCATTTTTTCATATTAACATTGAAAAATGTGCAAACGTGATGGAGAGCATGCTTGGGATTTTGTTGATTTTCTATGTTTTGTTGAAAACAAGTCTTTGGCACCCAAAAGGTAGGTCCAACCCTTTGGGTTGGGGTTGGATGCCCAAGGCAAACCCAACCCTCAGGGTTGGAATTTTCCAAAGAAGTGAAAAATGTGCTCACATTTCAATTGAGTTAAAATGTCTTGGATGATAAGTGGGACAACTTTGATGAGAATACACATGGCATCCCTCCATATTCTTTCAATCTAGAGTAGCCTCATGTCTAGGAAGAGACAACCATTATATCATTGGGTGATGATGAAATAGGAGAGGTGGTCATCATATGCACCTTGTTAGATGAATAGATAGAGTTAAAGAGAGGGAGAGATAGAGAGATAGAGGAGAGAGAGATAGAGGGTGAGAGAGATAGAAGGGAGGGAGTGATAGAAAGATAAAGCTAGAGAGAGATAGATAGAGATATACAGAAGGAGAAAGATAGATATAGATAGAGATATAGAGGTAGAGAGATCAAGAGAGAGGGAGTATAGAGAGATAAATAGAGAGGGAGAAATAGATAGAGATTAGATCTAGGGAGAAAAACATGGAGAGATAGAGAGATAGAGAGGGGCAAAGAGATAGAGATAGAGAGAGAGGGGAGTAGAGATAGAGATAGAGAAAAGATAGAGAGATAAAGAGAGAGAGGATATATATAAGGGGATAGAGATAGAAAGAGATAAAGAGAGGGAGATAGAGAGATAGAGAGATAACATTAGAGAGAGGGAAAGATAGAGAGAGATAGAGATATAGATTTAGAGAGAGGGAGACATAGAAAGAGGTAGGGGGAGAGGGGAAATAGAGAAAGATAGAGAGAGGGAGACTTAGAGAGATAGAGAGGGAGAGGGAGAGGAAGAGGGAAAGGGAGAGAAGGGGGAGAGATATAAAGAGATAGAGTTAGAGAGAGGGAAAATATAGAAAGTGGGGCAGATAGAGAGATAGAGAGGGAGAGGGAGAGGAAATGAGATAGAGAGATAGGAGATAGAGATAAAGAAGGAGAGATAAAGAGAGGGAGGAAGATAGAGAGGGAGAGAGAAAGAGAGAAAGGGAGGGGAGAGAGAGAGATAGAGAGGTAGAGGGAGATAGCAAGAGAGATAGAAAGAGATAGAGAGAGGGATATATATATATATATATATATGCAGAGGGAGAGGGAGAGGGAGAGATAGATAGATATAGATAGAGGGAGACATAGAGAGATAGAGGGAGACATAGAAATAGGTAGGAGGAGAGGGAGAAATAGAGAGAGGGAGACATAGAGAGATAGAGAGGGAAGGGAGATGGAGAGATGGAGTTAGAGAGAATGAAAATATAGAAAGTGGGAAATATAGAGAGGGAGAGAGATAGAGAGATAAGAGATAGAGATAGACAGGGTGAGATAAAGAGAGAGGGAGAGAGGGAGGGAGATAGAAAGAGAGAAAGGGAGGAGAGAGAGAGACAGAGAGGTAGAGGGAGATATATAAATAGATAGCGAGAGAGATAGAAATAGATGGCTGGGGAGGGAGATAGACACATAGATATAGTGAGAGAGAAATATAAAGAGATAGAGGGAGAGGGAGAGATAGAGAGAGATAGAGAATGAGAGAGAGATAGAGATAGAGATAAAAAGAGGGGGAGAGAGATAGAGAGGGAGGGAGAGATATAATGATAGAGTTATAGAGAGGGATGGAGGGAGAGAGAGAGAGGGGGGAGAGATATAGAGATAGAGAGGGAGAGAGATAAAGAGAGACAAAGGATAGAGAGATAAAGAGATAGAGGGAGAGATAGAGTTAGATAGAGGAAGAGATAAAGATATGTGTATAAAGAGATATTGAGTAGAATAAGACTTTATAGAAAGTGCTTCAAACTATTAAAATCTATACATACTTAAAGAATTTGAAAAGACAATAAAGGAATTAGAAGGAAAGGCCACCAGAGTTGTAGAGAAAGCCATTGAAGATGAAGATACATAGGTAGAAGAAAATAAAAAACAACTCCTAGATGTTAAAACAAAATTGACTAAAGAAAGAATAGAGTTGGCAGTATGGAAAAGCTAGATGGTAACTAAGACAACCACCAAGAATGAATTATCAAAGAAAGTGTAAAATTTGGAGGTGTAATTGAGCCATGAAAATGCTAAAACTAGTGCCAAGGCTATTGAAATAGGATCACTAAAGAAAAATACCTCTAGCCAAGATTATGAGCTAGTGAAGCTAAATAATCAAGTGGAAACCTAGGCCTAGACACTCAAGGGCCTAAGAGAAAAAGAGGTTGACCTAAATAATATACTAGAAGAATCAAATGAGGAGGTCAAGAGGTTACAAGACCAAATTAAAGAGCTCAAATAGTTAGTGGCTTCCCTTGACCACATTAAGGTCTTGTGAAGATCATATTGCAAGGCCAAAATGGAGGCCACATCATCTAAGCCTTGTGAATGAGAAGAGCCAAATTTATAGAGCTAGTGAATGACAAGAGCCAAGAAGAAACTATATTCAAGATGTGGTCCTTAGCTTCTTTTATTAAAGAGGTTCAATTAGGTTTTAAGACATTGATAGAGCTAGAGGCCCTTATACAAACATCTATGGATTCAACATAGGAGGTATCCTATGAATGCACCATTGAACTAGAGTGCCACTTTAGACTCTTATAGAAGATCAATTTATCCTTGGACAACGAGTGGTAGAATCTTTTGGACTCTCCTTAGGTTGACCTTCTTCCATTTATGGGCATGGACTATCATTATTGCAACCTATAGGCATTGACTAAAAGTAAATTGAATACACATGATTTGTAATCTTGGTCTTAATTTGACTGACTTGTATATCCACCATGAAATCTAGGGCATGCTTGAGATACCCTATATTTGCCTAAATTGCCTAGTAACTCTATCATGATAAAGGGCACAATGATATGATCGAGGTGACCCACTAGAAGTTAGTCCCTCTATGTCCTAGATAGTTATTGTACCTACCCTATCCACCATGCCATCTACCTATAAGGTTGCCATACTATGTCTCCAATACAAAAGGTTCTTGAACTACCATGGCCTCCTTAGACCATAGGCGTGAGCTTAGGGATGCATCCAAATAGTGGTGGTAGGTACCCCTACTAGTTGTGTACATATGATGTGCTCAAATTCCCACACTTGTAGTAAGGTGTAAATCATTAGGCTAGAACTCTCATAATGGACGTAATGTCCCAGGTCATGGTATAGATGTGTGAGCATGGCACAAACCCACACAAACACCATCCTCTATCCCTCCATCACATTGATGGTATGAATGAGGCCCCCATGGAACTGGCCACCTCGCCTATAAGGTGCTACATGAACTGCTATAGTAATAATCATCACATGATAGACTAGTGGGATTTTGTCTCCTCTGTGCATTAACCACTGTAGTTTTATGTTCTCTGAGGGATCCCCAAGGATGGTCCATCTGAGGGCATACATCTGGCCCCATGCAATGCAACTCACTGATCTCTTGCTAATGATAGTAACGGCTCATCCTCAGACTGGCAGTCATAGAATTTGGTACACATCCTCAAGTGTGCTCATCATCTCTCCTATCGGAAGATGGAAGATAGAGGTATCTACATCCCACCTCTCCATCAATGCCATGAGCATGTGGTCATGGAACCACATCCATGACATAATATAAATGTACCACAACCCGACAGCCCGCAGTAACACTGCCTCCTTTAGTGAAAGTGCAGTTTGCTAGTCTTGCAAAAGGCAAAAATATGAGCCTCCTATTGGTGCCTACATAAAATTTAGATTTCAAGGATTCATTCACAGGCACTTTTTAAGAGAACCCAAAAAATTCTAAGTCTATTAGCCTTCACTTTTGCATATATGTATCTTTGTATATGCATTGCTGTTTGTATGTACATTTGAATGTGCAGGTGCAAATGTGCATTGGCGGGCCCGAAAATAAGTCAAATCGGCTTCAAAAAGTGCAAAATTTGGTTGTATGCATCTTTGTATGCATATCGGGCTTGTATGTGCAATTCTGGGCGTGAAAAGTGGATGTGCATTGAAGATTCTGTCACAAATTCCTAGAATATTCCATGCTTGTATGTAAGGGTTTGCATGTATACTTTGCATGTACGTTTGATATACAATGAGTAAATACAATGGTGATATGCAAAGGAAATATACATCACCAAGATACAAAGGCAGAATGTACATCGGCAAACATACATGCAAGTCATTATGCAAAGGAAAAGATGCAAGTCAATATGCATCGGGTTACAATTGAATATGCAAAGATGAATGTATATCGAGTTGTATATTGCGGATATACAAGGAAAACATGCAAAGGGGGCATACAAAGACAAGATGCAAAGGGGGAGATACAAACAGTGGGGCCCATCAATTATATATATGCAATTGTATGTTTGAACATGCAATCAAACATACAAGGGCATATACATTCCTAATATACAAGGCCTGAACCCGAGGTGAATATGCATTCTGGTTGATAAAGGTACAAGTAATTGTATGTATCTTTTGTTTGTATGTTTGTGTTGTATGTTTAGACATACAAGGGTCATATACAATGCAATATGTCAGGGTCACATGTATATGCCAAAGTGAAATGTTTGTGTACAAGTGATTGCATACAGTTCTGCTTGTATATTCGCATTGTATATGCGATATACAAGGCTGATATACAAAGGTAAAACATATAAGGCCCAGACGCGAAGGGAGAATTTGTTGTGGCGGATAAATGGCTAGGGTCCGTGGGTTGTATATTGCACATTGTATGTGCAATATACAAGGAGATGTGCAAGGAGTTACATGCAAGCTGGACCTGATTGAAATTGTAATTTGTTTCACAGTATTTTGGGGTATGCCTTGTATGTTGGTGATTGTATGTTTATACAATCACATATACAACCACATATGCAAAAGAAAAGATACATTGGCTTGCCGATGAAGATACAACTACACAGTGATGGAGAACCAATCAGGGGCTGCCATGTGTCTAGGCATTGTTGTATGTATGTGCTTTTGCATATACAAAGATTTAAATGTGCATCAGGCGAAAAAGGTGAAATAGGCAAAAAAGGCAAAATGGAAGATGGAAAAGTTAGCAATGGAAAAGGGGCACCTACATGGCGTAGTCTCATTGGTCAATGACTTTTCAGCATGATTTGAGGCCGTAGATCTTAGCGAGAGGAAGAAATCGACGACCATCATTCAAATCTTTAGAGCAGGAGGAATTTTTGTGTTCGCTGCATCATTTCAAGCAGGAAGAAACTTCAGAAGCACGTGAACCATTGTTGCATCTTGAAGTTGCAGGTAGGTTGGGCATTAATGGCATAAGTGTAGAGGTATGGTCAATGATGGATGGGCCAACTACCATTTTTAATGAAAAAATCTTCAGTTGGCTGCACGTTTCCCAATTTCACCTGCTCATTCCTCTTCTTCTCTCAGCTGCATTGAATGTTTTGGGCGCCATTCTGATAGTGCGCTGTATCTAGAAGAATTTTGAAAAAGACCATTGTACTGAATGTTGAGTGCACATTCTTGCTATAAAAAGCAAATTGTGTGACTCATTTTAGTGGTTGTTGAAGACTGGGGCATTTTTTTTGGAGGAAATAATGAAGATCAAAGCATTTCTTGGCTGTTCTATCTCTTTTGTGAGTTTATGAGTTGCATTTGAGTGCACCTTGCACATATTTTTAGTTTCATGCTGTGTCTATGTGAGAAATACATTATTGTATGTGTTTAGCTGTTTGTCTCCATTTGTTGTGTGCATCCCTTCTTTTGAATCTGGTTGCTAAGGGTTACTGAGATTCTAGAATACAGATTTTCTTTATTGCATGCTTGATTTATGACTTCCATTCAAGGAGTGGAAAGTATGAGGAAGAGTGTATGGCAGCATGGATGTTTGTAAGTAGAGGCAGCTAAATACTCAGTCTTGGGTGGTGTTTGTCAGCAAATACCAGTCCTAACCCCTTGAATATTGATTGCTAGTGCTAGTCATTCACTTGTATACATCTAGTTGACTCCTTGCCCTGAGATAGGCACCAATCTACTTCTTCTATAGTAGTTATGATCTAAAACCCCCTGTCTTGCATCCAAAACATAATACAAATCATTCCATATTTCTAACTTGTTAGTTTGTAGGAGTAGAAATAGGACCCCTGCATACTCTCATACCTAACTAGTCAGATATGTCCAAGAACATTGCTAGTCTTGTGATCTATCATGCAAATCTTGGTCCTAAAATGAGAGTATTCTACCTGTTGTTGTAAAGCTAAACCTTTTTATCATTGGGTGAGTCACAGATCAAATCTTTAGCTATAGGGATACCCCCCTTGGTGCAGTAGAACCAGAAGTGAAGGGGAGGCAGCTCACGTAACCTCCTGTATTTGTTGGCCAAATCTGCCTATGCATTGGAACTGGCAAACCCTCTACCACTTTAGAGAGAAAGACCCAACACCTCCTATATGCTCTCGCATGACCGAGGGATGCTATTTGTATCAAGTATGCAATCTTATCAATTTACTATCAAATTTTATAAAAACTTCAAAAATTCTAAATTTCAACATTTCTAAGTTCAATTTTACTGGACACTGGCACCTATCTGAGATGCGAGCGCGTTCCTTGGATGCCAATGCCCTTTTGGGATACTCACGTATTTGAAGGATGTAAGCGCCCTAGTTAGATTCTAGCACCCGAAAAGAACGTTAGTGCTCTGTGAAATTCCTTTATTTTACACAAAAAATGATGGAAAAAATTGACAGGGAAGGAAGTTTCTCATACCTCACGCATCATGACACCCTACTCCATGTGCTCCCTTTATGCATCTAGTTGTGGTGCTCAGTATGCTCATCTACGAGGTATTTCCTCTCCAAATCAATGAAATTTCTATAAAAGTCACTTTCAAATGAATATTAAAAAGTAAGTCTTTTACTAATTTATAGAAAATTTTTGCAATTTTTCCGAAGCACTCCTCATTCAAATTGCCATATCTTGGGCCTGCAAAGTCAGATATTCATGTCATTTGTTGTGTTGGAATCCTGGATCTGTCTACATTCTTGTTATCCATGTTTTTCTTTGGCATTATTTCATTAAATAACCCTACAAAATATGTTTTTCAACATTTACAATTTTTTTTGACGTGCCAGACTTTTTCTCCTCTATTTTTGCCTCATTATTCTAGTAAGCCGACATAAAAATGGGTGACATTTACCCACCAGTATTTTCATCTTTTAGTATTTTTGGACTAACAAATTTTTGGATCTTGCAAGACAGTTTATTTTTCCTAACTAGGTGATCTTGCAGGTTGCAGTACCTAAGACTATGGTGTTGCAGATTCTCAGTCCAGGGGCATCATTCTTCCTCCTGGAGAATTTTTACATCATCTACAGTATCCTTTTGGGTATCCTTTACATGCTTATTTTATATCAGCATTTTAGTTATGTACTTTAGCATAGCTTATCACTTAGTGTCATAAGCTCGCTAAAGTGAGGACAAAATGTAATGTAGAAAATTGCGTACCCTCATAATTTCATGATACATTTCACTTGCTTTAGTGCCCACATAGATAGCATATTTTTAGGGTCATCAAACTTGACCTTTATCCTACTTTCCCTCATCACCAACTATTTGTCAAAAATGAATTTCAAATACTTGTTATAATTTTCTGAGAACATGTGTAAAGTTTAGAGGAATATTCTTAGGATGTAAGCGTCGAGCACATATGTCCTCATGCCATGCTAGCATCTTGAATATGCCAAGGATTTTAAACAAAGATTCTTCTACCCATTTCTGGAATCTTGGGGGAAGGTAATGCTCATGCAACCTTAGAATGGTCCCTATAGCATACCTGACTTGATAGATTCCCCTCTTGCATGCAAAAAGAGGAAGATTGAAAAAAAGGAGGCTCTGGAACATTTTGGGACTTTTGGATGATTAGTTTTCTCTTGGCTCTTTGAAAATATACATAAATCTTCTCTTAAGAACCATTGAAGGATTGAAAATGCTCTCATGAATAGACTTTATAGATTTAGATGCTCGTCGCACGGTGGCATCTCTCATTGTTAATTTTGTGTGTTATTGATTGGATTTGGATCTAAAAGAGGATCTTTCTTGCAAGGGTTTTAGTTGTCCACCAAAATAGTGCACCCTCAAGGAGCTAGTAACCTCCTCTACAACATCGAGATTGGGTAACATTGTTCTATTATCATAAAATAATGTTAATTTCATTATTATTGCTTTTAAATAGCATCATTTTGGAAAATACTCATGATGTAGATCACCACCCATTTTACCATATGCACACTAGGGTATTTTACACATAGACCAGGGATAAATACTTATGTATTGGTATTTTTGTTATTTCTCTTAGCTCTTAGATGCAATTAGGGTAAGAGCTTGCACACACTTGAGTATTTATTCTCTCCTATATCATTAGTTGTGAAAAGAGCATAGTTACACTGAGGGGGGGGGGGTGAATCAGTGTAGTTCAATCCAACACTTTATACAACAATCTTAAAAACTCTTCAAAGCACATAAGGAGAACAAACCCTAAGCAAAACATGCACACATAACACCAAGATTTACATCGAAACCCTATGAGGGAAAAAACCACTGAGAGTTTCTTGAGTCTACTGCTCAAATCCAACCTCAAAAGAAAGACGATTACAATTGGTTTAGAAGCTCCCACTTTTAGGTAAAATCACACCTAATACACTATTTTCAGGACACCAACCCCAAGCTACAATGCACAACTGATCGGTACAAACTCTCCTTGAAGCACCACCTCCAATGAGGCACCTACCTCAAACACCAAAAACACCAAGACACTAAACTCCTAAAAATGTGACAAAAACATGTGCAAGATATGATTCATAAACAATCTAATTTGCACCAGTTTAAAAATTTATAAGATCCTCTATAAAATTCTTCATAAAAAAATAGACTTTCATACATACTCCTTACTGATAGTAACCCTCAAAAATCAATTCTTTCCTCACTGCATTTCAATACCACAATAGTAACAAAACCTTTTAATTCTATTTGTTCACAGTTGCATAAACATGTTCTTCACAACACACAAACTATATATAAAGCATTAATAATATTAAATCCATGTATCTCCACTACAAGGAACTCCAACACCTTGTAGAGAAGGATATATAACAACCATGTGATCACTGAAGAAAGAACAGTTAACAAACTATTAAGGAAACTGCTTATAACTACAAATACTCTCAGGCGCCCATCATTATTCAACATAGCAGATGTCTATTAGGTAACTTCAAAATCAACTTTAAATGATGTGCATTGATCTTTCCTTTCACACTCTCAAAAGATCAAATTATAAGCTTTAATTCATATTTGGCGCCCATTGAACAAAGGAAAACCTGTGAGGTCTAGTCTCCATAGGCAAGAGGGGCCGATCATACAATGGATTTGATACCCTTATGTAGTCACTTAAGTGACTAGGTAACTACCTTTCAAAGTTCAACTTCAAAATAGAAAATAAAGTGAAATAACCTTTGACACTTTGCATAGAGGTAAATCTTGAGAACTAGGATTTAGGGTTTTTTAATAAATAAAGGGTTTAAACCCTAGAACTAAGCCACCACTGATAATTTCAGATTCCACCATTACCATGATCACTCTTAAGAATTTACAAGGTTACTTTCATCACTATAACAAATTGGGCATAGATAAGTACCTTTGAGCACCTTGAACCTTACACAAAATTCACTATCAAGTATCATAATGGAGCATAGATGAATGCCTTTAAGTGAAGATCATTAGAATTGTCATCAAATTTATAAACTTGTGACCACTTAGCAACCATCTTGACAGCAATGAAGAGAATGAAATCATTGACAAACCAAGAATGAATAAGTGAATCTAAATCCAAACATCCATGACTATCATTGCTTGAGATGATCAACCATCAAAAAATAACCTATATAACATGATACATGCAACTTTGACTAGCTAACCTTGTCGACAACTACCTATCTTCATGAATCACTAGAGATGTAAGATCCTTATGTTATAACTATATGCAATAACCATTAACACTACATCAATGACTCTGCCCTCTTGTTGCCATCATTGTGCATAAGATCTCTAAACCTGAGCTTGACATCACACCATCACTTTGACAACCATCACTTTTTGTCTTGACAACTAGCAACCATGATCTTGATCTTGAGCAACATTTGACATACACCTACCAGTTTTGACATCAATGACAAACATCATCCAACAAACTCCCCCTTTGTCATTGAGGAAAACACACCTTATCTCTCCCCCTTTGACATCAAAGACAAAGGTTAAGGTCTATTTGCTTCCAGGTTTGCAACTGTCAAATGAGTAGTGTTAACTGAAACCACCAATAACAATCGCCAATACTTTTAATACTGTCCAAATTGTGAATTCCAAACTGTAGATTTCCAAGTACTGCAAATACATATGCAACAACAATACTCTTCAAAACAAAACATCACTATCACTACTACTACACAAGGCAATAGGTTTCTATCAAGACAAATCATCTATGTCCAAGGTTCCAACTGTCCAAAAAAACACACCTCCAAAGTTCAACCAGAACACTATGTAAATCAGACCTTGCATTGATCTTTTTCAAACTTTGAAATCACAAATCTATAGCATACTGTAAGGAGACATTGTTATTTCATGAAGTCTCAACACTCATCATATAGGGTTATGAACACCAAGCAAACCAAGTCAAATTATCTTTTTACCATTTAGTGATGAATGTTTTCTTGCACTTTCAATAGGTATAGGACCAACTAAATGATACCAACCAAAAAGTCAAAACCTTTCACCAAGCATAAATCCTCCAATACACAAAGAATCACTACAATAAGCACTGCAAAGTCAATAACATTTCACTTGTACTATCACTATACTAATATTTTACCATTGGACAAATATATGATTATGTCTACAGGTATACACTGTTACCACAAGAACATTGAGATCAACTCCTTGAGTCAAACATGCACTGCCAATATCATTGTAATCATTAGGTTTGAGCATTACTTGACTAGGATCTACAACTGATTCAAGTAGATGAAATCACTAAACCCCTACCACACATATCATTCCAAATCTGCTACTGAGAACTCAAAAACAACTTATCACTGTGCATTAATCCATAATCTTTATTACTATATCAGAGGTGAAAAATGCGCAGGTATTACTATTGTCTTCTTTTAGTTTATGACATGAAACTCTATGGCAGTCCAATGTGAAGATCTTTGTGTTTGACATTGCTAACAATGGTTCTTCAAACACGAATCATTTACAACTATTTTCATGACTAGATGACTATCTTCAACAAACCAACTATATTACTATCAATCATACAATTTCCACAACATCTAAACCATAATGAAGTTCAAGAAATATAATGATCCTCTTAGATATGACTGTCCAAACTTTTGGAAACTTATTATCTCACCTCATGCACCCTATCAAAAAATCCATATATCCATAGTGATTGTACCTGCAATCCTATACCTGTACTTGAGACATCACTTTTACCATATCATCATCACTATCAAAAGTGTAAAAAGATTCAAACTAATATATATATATATATATATGCTCAAACTAGACACTAGCCCTCTACTGTTCTTATATGACAATGGCATCTTTTGATGAAGGTAGGTTTTGAAGTATGGGAAGCCAATACTAAATATTGCTTATCATTGTCTAAATACACAACCAACCTTGTATAACACATCAAATGAATGATACATACCATAAAAAAGATAAGACAATGTAGCAACCAATCTTGAGGCCAATGAAAGTAATCATGTATATGAATAAGCCTTTTCTATTCTCTCTACATAATGTCACCAATAAGCATTTGATGCCAACTATACCACTGCTCAATAGGTCTTTGCAAATATATGACAAATTAAGACAAATCATCACAAGTAAAGGTGCACATATTACTCCTATTTCCAACGCTTCAATTAGTAGGGACATAGACATTCTAGCAAAGATAAACATGTCATTCCACTAGATCACATTTCTTTGGGTTATCTTGTCACAAAGTTCATGTCCTTTGTCTATCTTTCTCAACCAGGAGGTTACATAGTCTAATTTTACACTTGTCAACTGTATTTCTTTGAATGATTCTAAGGATTTTCCAACAAATTAAAACTGTATATACCTTGCAATAACTATTCTAGTGTATGCATGTCTACATGATCAAGAATGGGACTATGAAAGATGACCAGATCCATGTGATTTTGTTTGTTTGACATTGCTATAACAGTACATTGACAGACCACAATTCCTTTGTATTTACTCTTGATAAATGAATGGACACCTATGACTGATTTGTTAGGGTTTGGAAGGATTCATATATCAGAACTTTAGCAGGTACTCTATCACAAAATTATCATGAGATAGGGATAAAACAACTTGTAGTCTTGATAGCATATGTGTATGAAGTAACCCATACCTTGATAGCTTACACTGTTTGCTCATTATGCTGACAAATTTCCACTTACTCCTTGACTGCTACAACCTTCACTTTGGGGATAAATAATGGAACAATGAACATCCCCCTTGTCTTCAAGCTGCCTCTTATGCAATTGGTGATGCTTCTTGTGTAGTATGCATAAGTTTGGGATGTTTTATGTCTCGGTCTTACTTTCTTCTCCAAACCTCTATAATACCTTTCTTCCTCTTGCTCAATGTATATGCTTGTTTGTGATGTCTAGGACTAGTTTTTGCTAATGCAAATTGTTTGAACTCTGATTTTTGAGGCTGCCTAAATTCACTTCTACAAAAATTTGCAATGTGACCAAAATTGCTACAAATATAACATATATTATTCAATTTGTTTCCAACAAAATCAGATCTATGCATTCTTCTAGACCTACTTATACAATTACTTGCTTTGTGTCCATATTGTTTGCAATAAAAGCAATAACCATTAAAAGCATAACAAAACCTAGTTTGTCTTGGAAATGAGTTTCTTTGAAATCGTTGCTTAGGAGTGTGGAATCTCCTGAATCCATCATCATTTGAAGTCCTAACTTGTGATTTTCCAGCAATAGTACTAGATTCACCTTTGTCCTCCTTCACAAGCTAGTCCTGATTTGTTTGCTACAAACTTCTGACTTTGAATCATCTTGTTAAAAAGTTTAATACTTTTCTCATGCTTTAAGGACTGATTTAACTCTTCTTTCACCTTCTCTAACTGCTTTCTTAATGACACAACTTTTGCCTCTAATTTCTGACAGTCCTCTTCTTTTGTTTGCAAGTCCTATGGTGCAGGAGCACCTACCTGACAGCTGGCCTCCATGAGGCAGTTAGTTAGTTTAAGTCTTGTTAATGTTTCCAAGAAGGTCTTATAAGACCAATGCATGTAATAAGGTCCAAGTTGACCGTGCTTTTCTATTTTTAGGTAGTTTGCTATGACAGCTGATGACAGCTGTATAGTTTGTTAGTTCAGTTGGATCCTCCCAGCCACTTGGAAGCTCCCAGCCACTGGGAATCGAGTGGTAGTACTCGCAAGCAGATCCTATTTATGTATTAGGATCGGTTGGTTTTAGGCATAGATACAGATTGAGGAGTTAGATTGCAGAGTGAGACAGAGTACTGTATTTGCATCTTTTGAAATCAATAAAGAGATCCTGTTTGTGTCAATTTTCTATTTGGATTCCATTGTGTAATCGAGTTGCTGTTCTGGTGGTTGCATGGATTCACTGATCCATTCCACCGGTTGATTCATCAAATCGGTGGAATGGCTATGTACGATAGTTTAGGAATTAGTTTGCATTTTCTGTTTGTTCGCATGTATGATTACAGGATCGCAGTCGAGAGGTGTTGAGAACCCTAGCATGGGTATGTGCTAGGTCGTGCTGGTTGTTAGAGCCTGGAAGGTCATCCAGGAGACGGATCGGGTCACCTCAGGAGGTTCGGCGGATCGGAACGGTGAAAATCCGCTAAGGTTGGAAATTCGTCACAACGGCATCATCAGGATATTTCTGTGTATATCCTGCAGTTACTTCGGGCGTCATCCGAGTAGATGGAGGTGAGCATGATGCAATTGTTTGCATAAGGTGAATGCGTTTCGGGGTGATCATCATCAGGTGTTGCCGAGGAGGAGCATATCGGCATAAGTTAGTACATCGGGTTAACGGTTCCATCGCAGACCGATGATGTTATGTTTGGCCGATAAGCAGGATATTGGAGGGAATGCATGTGACGTCATCGTCATCAGGATAATCGTCATCAGGATATATGGGAGTAACCTGATATTTTATATCCTGCTGATGAAGATGATGTCGAACATCATGATGCTGCAGATAGAGGTTGGCGCTAAGATGAACAGTGATCGTCAGGAGGATGATTGCACTTGCCGAATATGATGATGCTGCCGATAGCCAGATATGATGATGCTGCTGACAGGCGAAAGGTCGAAGGTTTGTCTGCAGGAGGATATCGGTCGGCAAAGAAAATATGATGATGCTAACAGTGTTAAGGGAAATATGATGATGATGATGAAGGGTTGCGGACATACATGCTGTATGTCAAGGTTTTAGTGTGGATGCCTCTGTATCATAGTGGTATCAGAGCTCAGCAAAAGGTTTGGGCTGTTGTGTGTTGATTCTGTCACCGAAAGGACAGAGGTAGAGGAGTGAGAGGTTGACAAAATGCCTCCGAAAGGTAATGGTACTGCAAGGGAATTGCAGGAGATGAAGGAAAAACATGCCAGAGAAATGAGGAAGATGAAGGAGCTTGCTGAAGCACTTCAAGCTAGGCTTGCAGCCTTGGAAAAGAACAAAAAGAGGGAAGTGGAAGACAGTGAGTCAGAAGAAGATGAAGATGCTGTTGAAGAGTATGAAGAGGTAGCTGAAGATCTGGATGCTGAAGACCAGAGATTTGCAAAACTGTTAAAGGCAGTACAGAGTGATAAACCTAAAGTAAAGGTTGATGTTTCCAAGTATAATGGAAGTTTGAATGAAGATGAGTTACTGGATTGGATTGCTGCACTTGATAATCACTTTGAATGTGAAGATGTTGCTGAGGATCAGAAGGTAAAGATTGCAAAGACCAAGTTAGGAGGTCATGCTTTGGTATGGTGGGATTATGTACAATCCGAGAGAAGGAAACAAGGGAAGTCAAAGATCACTTCATGGGATAAGATGGTAGCAAGGATAAAAGGTAAATTCTTGCCCAAGGATTATGAGATTCAGATGTTTAAGAAGCTACAATTTTTAAGGCAGAAGGAAATGGATGTGAAGGCATATACTGAGGAGTTTTATAAATTGAGTATGAGATCTGGTCATCATGAGAATGAGGTAGAAAAGGTGGCTAGGTACTTGGCTGGTTTGAGATTGAACATACAGGATGAGTTAGTTTTAGCTAACCCTAAGAATGTGGAGGATTGTTACCAAATGGCAATTAGGATTGAAGAAAAGATGAATAGGAGACAAGATAAGTCCATGAGAGGAAGAGGAAGCAATATGAGGGGAAGAGGATTAGCCCCTACAACAAGGCAAACCAATGAGGGTCAAGAAGACACTGGTAAAGGACAGGGACAGTATGATTTCAGAGGTGGATGGAAAGGTAATAGAGGCAGATTTGGAGGTGGTAGAGGTTCTACTACATTTTCAGGAAAGTGTTACACCTATGGTGAGTTTGGTCATCCCTTTTTCAAATGTCCAGAAAGCAAAGGTTCATCATCCAGAAATGACAGAACGAATGACAAGAGAGTACAACTTGTGCAAGAAGAGAAAGTAGAGCAAAGTGTGCAAAGTTCAAACACTTATCAAGGAGATAGAGTTCCTAACAATTATGGATATCCTGAGGAGGGAGAAGCATTGATGCTTAGGAGAATTAGTTTGCAGACATCAAAGGATATGATGCAAAGAAGAGCTCTTTTCAAGACCACATGCAAGAGCAAAGGTAAAGTATGTAAGGTTGTCATTGATACTAGTTCAACAGACAACATGGTATCTCAGGAAATGGTGAATAAACTGAATTTGGAAAGGATTCCACACCAACACCCTTACAAGGCATCTTGGGTGAGTGATAGTCAATCACTTTTTGTATATGAATAGGCATATGTTGATTTTCAGATTGGAGCATATCATGATAGAGTTTTGTGTGACATTTTGCCCATGGAATGTTGTCACCTACTGTTGGGTAGGCCATGGCAATTTGATAGGAGAGTAGTGTATGATGGGTATGCTAATACCTACACCATCAAGAAAGATGGGAAAACTATTATGTTGATGCCATTGCAAGAAGATGCTGTAGTACAGAAGGCAGCCAAAATCATTTTAGTGGGAAAGAAGGAATTTGTGCAGAAGCCTATAGCAGCAGGCATAAAGGCAGTTGAGGACATTGCAGGGAAAGGAGTTGTTAAGGACAATAATTTGCCGACAATTTCAGTTTTGACTAACAGAGGTCAGCAGCAGGTTCATAAACAGGTTTGCAAACAGCAACTAGTTGAGAGGAATGACAAGGATGTTGTCATAGTTGGGACTATTGTTTGTCCTATAAAAGTTGAAAGAAAGACAGAGTTGAACATTGCAGAAGTTCAAGAGGCAGTTCAGACAGAGGTTCTGGTAAGACAACCTGACAAACACAAGGTATGTGTGAGAAGGGCCTACATTGACAGGCATGAGGGTTTACTTGCAAGACAGCAAGTTACAGTTTAGAAATCTTGGAACAGCCAAGAGACAGCAGAGGATAAAGCTGGAACAGGTTAGAACACTGAAATGGCAAAGTGTAAAGGTGGAGGACTTCCACAACCTAACTCATGGGACATGAGTTCTTTTTCTGTTGGGGAGTATGGTGCAGGAGCACCTACCTGACAGCTAGCCTCCATGAGGCAGTTAGTTAGTTTAAGTCTTGTTAATGTTTCCAAGAAGGTCTTATAAGACCAATGCATGTAATAAGGTCCAAGTTGACCGTGCTTTTCTATTTTTAGGTAGTTTGTTATGACAGCTGATGACAGCTGTATAGTTTGTTAGTTTAGTTGGATCCTCCTAGCCGCTTGGAAGCTCCCAGCCGCTGGGAATCGAGTGGTAGTACTCGCAAGCAGATCCTATTTATGTATTAGGATCGGTTGGTTTTAGACATAGATACAGATTGAGGAGTTAGATTGCAGAGTGAGACAGAGTACTGTATTTGCATCTTTTGAAATCAATAAAGAGATCCTGTTTGTGTCAATTTTCTGTTTGGATTCCATTGTGTAATCAAGTTGCTGTTCCGGTGGTTGCATGGATTCACTGATCCATTCCACTGGTTGATTCATCAAATCGGTGGAATGGCTATGTACGATAGTTTAGGAATTAGTTTGCATTTTCTGTTTGTTCGCATGTATGATTGCAGGATCGCAGTCGAGAGGTGTTGAGAACCCTAGCATGGGTATGTGCTAGGTCGTGCTGGTTGTTAGAGCCTGGAAGGTTGTCCAGGAGACGGATCGGGTCACCTCAGGAGGTTTGGCGGATCGGAACGGTGAAAATCCGCTAAGGTTGGAAATTCGTCACAACGGCATCATCAGGATATTTCTGTGTATATCCTACAGTTACTTCAGGCGTCATCCGAGTAGATGGAGGTGAGCATGATGCAATTGTTTGCATAAGGTGAATGTGTTTCGGGGTGATCATCATCAGGTGTTTCCGAGGAGGAGCATATCGGCATAAGTTAGTACATCGGGTTAACGGTTCCATCGCGGACCGATGATGTTGTGTTTGGCCGATAAGCAGGATATTGGAGGGAATGCATGTGACGTCATCATCATCAGGATAATCGTCATCAGGATATATGGGAGGAACCTGATATTTTATATCCTGCTGATGAAGATGATGTCGAACATCATGATGCTGCAGATAGAGGTTGGCGGTAAGATGAACAGTGATCGTCAGGAGGATGATTGCGCTTGCCGAATATGATGATGCTGCCGATAGCCGGATATGATGATGCTACTGACAGGTGAAAGGTCGAAGGTTTGTCTGCAGGAGGATATCGGTCGGCAGAGAAAATATGATGATGCTAACAGTGTTAAGGGAAATATGATGATGATGATGAAGGGTTGCGGACATACATGCTGTATGTCAAGGTTTTAGTGTGGATGCCTCTGCATCATGCAACTTTATGACTTCTTCAATCCTTTTAGACTCTTCCAACTATACTTTCAACTCTGTAAGGTGTCTATCAAATTCTTCAAGTCTTACCTTAAGTTTTTCAATTTTTTTTTTCATGTTTCAAGTCAGCAAGTGCAGAAATCAACTCTCCCTCAAAATCAACTTCTATTTCTTCAGAATCATCATAATCTTCCACTCCCTCAAAATCAACTTCCTTGTAACATCACTATCCATAATGCTCAAGATTTAACATAAACATCCATCTTAATCAAGAGATTAGTTAACAATATGATTATGCAAATCAAAGTTTAATCATAATGATTCATTATCATTTCATCAATTAAGCATGTTATTCTAAACAAAATATAACAAAGCTTACAATACAATAATCATTTACATATCTTTAATGAGTAACCATCACTATTCATGTACAAGTTATGCCCAAGGCATCATAAATCAATTTATACATTACAATAGACTAACTGGTCATAAAATATAAACACTGTATCTGGAACTAATGACATTTGTCTCCATAAGCCTCAACATGTCTCATGCTTGGGAAGGAGAGAATCATCCTGGTGCTTTTCCACCAACCACGGACCTGTTGTCCCCTACTTAACTTCCTAACTAGAAGTGGCCCTACCATTCACAGAAAGATTAGATATTAGGAACCATAAGCTTAACCATCTAAGTATCTGATGTTATGTCCTTCCTAATGTCTCATGGTCACACAACTATAGATCCACTCTAACTACGTATAACACTACTAGAGACACTAGGCCATTTGGAGCACTGTGGACCGACAATGCGTGTAGAGATGGATGCATTACTTTGGCCAAAGATTTACATACATATATGTTTTGCAATGAACGTAGTTGTATGTCCACCACCCTTACTCGACTTAGAAGTTGTCATGTCCTACAATATGTTTAATGTGACCTCTCAGGGTCTAGTAAATTATGAATTTAGTTTAATTCATAGTGCTATACTAGGACAATTGACTCCTATCTAGGAGTTCATCAAATGTAATAGATTACTTTCGTACCAAGGAACCTATGACTCCTTGTCACCTTGTTCTATTTTCCAACATGACAAAAGTTGAAACAAGTAGGTTGCTTTCACAACAAGGAACCTGTGACACCTCATCACCCTGTTCCATTTTCCAAAATCTCAATAGTCAAAACAAGTTTTCTAACTTCTGACCTTCCTAGGTTTGAAGTTTCATGTTGACCTATCCCAAGGTTTACATTCAAGATCATGACATTTGAGACTTATCTCATAATAGTCTAAAATGATGGTCTTACTAAAAAGACTCTATCTCAAGCATCCTCATGGGTTTTAATATCGTATACCTCATTTGTGAAGTATGGCCATTCATAAACGATGGCTTCCATTTACTTGCAATACAAGAGTTTCATACTAATCTTAGTATGCATTCTCAAAAGTATATAATTATCTAGGAGAAATAGTACCTCCAACAAACCTAGTAGGCACTTACTACTTCCCACAAGGCAATACAACTTACTTCTTATTCAATTTCTCCTTCTTCAATCAAGAATCAACATATCTTTTAAATACATTAGATGTATCATAGTTATCATAAAACTATTCATTAATATTCAATTTCAGTTATAGGGAATCTGTGACTCCACGTCACTTTATTCCACTTTCTAATCATGTCAAAAGTCAACCATATTCACCACCCTAGGTCTAGTACATGCATGGGATCAATTTGATTCATTATCCATACCTGGACAATCAACTCCCATCTAAATTTTGTTTCAACCAATTAGGTTACCTTTGTATCAAGGAACTTGTGACTCCTCACCACCTCCTTCCACTCTAGATTATTACACAATCAAACCACATTTACCATTCTAGGTCCATCGTGGTTCAGAACATCTAAATCAATAATCATACAAGATAGAATCATATTCATACTATACTAGGCATTCCTTGCCTTAGTTAATGAGTGTGATTTTTCCATGAATACTGACTCTTATTTTTGCAAGTATGGGTCTAACTGGTGTTGTCATTGATGTCAACATACTCATGTTGCATTGATGAGAAGGATTAGATGAGCAGAGAGGAGCAATGGAGACAGTGAAGTGGAGATCCCAGCTAAGATGTAGATTAGAGGTTGCGGTTCAAAGGGTTTGTAGATGTGAGTGTTGAGATGATCCAATCAAGTTTTTAGAGGTCCGCATGAAGATCTGAAGAAGTTATGGCCGCTCAAGTAGAACCGGCTCCGGCAAGTGTTTAGAGGTGACAGAGTGACACAGATAGGTCCGGTGAGATCTGGAAATGCATTATCCCATTCTGTGGATTTGAGGGAGTGTTGAGGACATCCTTGTGAAGTGTCAACTCTATTGGTTCATGGTTTGAAGGTCTGAAAGTGCCTATTCCTTTGTGACAGTAATGACAGACTGTGTTCTTAAAGCTCCGGATGAAGGAGAGAAGAATTCTAGCAAGTAGATGAAGTATGGATGCTCTTGGTGATTCTGGAAAGGTTGTGGTGATATTTGGATCATGTCCAGTTCATGTTGGTGGTCCGCATTGAATTTAGAGTGTGCATTTGAAGAATAACCACTGGATGATGGTGTTCTTCCTAAGACTAGCCGACTGGATGTTCTAGTAGATGTTTGCCGACTTAGATGATTATTCCTAAGTTGATGCCTTGTATAAATAAGGGATTGTGAAGTCTTTCGAAAGTGTGTCTTGTGGTGATGAGTGTGTTGTAGCGAGGAGGAAAGTGAAAGGCAGAGCAGAAGTATTGGGTTTAAATGGAACTAATTCAAGCATGGTGAAGATGCTATTCTTTAGTTCATGTATGTGATATTTATTTCTTTATAGACAGTGTCTCTCTTGTAGGAAATGAGCCTCTTGTGAGCAGTGTGCTCAGGTAGTGAGCCCTAATTGGCATGTGCCATTTGTTCTTTCTATTCTTCTAACAGAGAATACAATATTGGGTTAATCACCCTGTGGTTTTTCCCTTAACTAGGTTTTCCATGTCAAAATCTTGGTGTCTTATGTGTTGATGTGTTTCTGCTCTTGATTTGAATGCATTATGGTTCATTATTAATACACTACAAATCACTAAGAAGATTTAAGTGTTTTATTGGAGAAATTTTTATACAACTGATTCACCCCCCTCTCAGTTGTGTGCCCTAAGTCTAACAATTGGTATCAGAGCTAAGTTCCTCTAAAAGAGCTTAACCACTTGAGGAGATCTAGGATGTCATCCTACAAGAAGGATAGCCTAAAGTTTGATGGAACAAATTTTAATCTATGGAAAGGTCGCATGAAGTGTCACTTGCAATGCATGGGTATGGCATACTGGAACATGGTTACAACACAGTATGTACCTCCACAGGGTGTTCCAAAAGCTGTAAATGAAATCACAGATCCTAAAAACAATCTGTGGACTATATAAGCTCTTCTAAGTGCATTATCTGATCCAGAGCTCTCAAATGTTATTGACCTACCAACTGCTTTTGAGATTTGGAAAAAATTGGAACTTTTGCATGAAGGAGACCAATATGTTAAATGTGCAAGGTTACAGAGTCTGAAAGGGAAATTTGAAAACCTGAAGATGAGAGATGATGAAAATATTACTACTTTTATGCCAAGATTAAATGAGCTTGTTTGTGGAATTAGAAATGCTGGTGGAGTCTTGGATGAAAATGAGATTGTTGGCAAAATTCTCAGATCCCTTCCTACTTCTTACAAAATCAAGGTTGCTGCCATTGATGAATTCAGAGCCCATACAATTGTCACAAGAGATCAATTGACTGGCAAATTGGCTGCATTTGAAATGACTGAGTTTGGAGATGATCCCCCCAAGATTGAATCTGCATTCAAAGCCAGTGCCTCTGTAAAACGTAAACAAAGGTTTGATCCAGGAAAGAACTCATCAAGGAAACTGTCATGGTATGAAAAAGAAAGAAAAGACCTAGAAGAAGAAGAAGTAGAAACTGCTCAACTTGAAGCCCTCATTGCAAAGAGACTGCCAAGAGGATCTGGTAAGTATGAAGGAAAATTGCCTTTTAAGTGTTTTAACTGCAATAAGATTGGTCATTTTGCCTCAAAATGTCCAGAAAGATTTTCAAGGCAAAATCCTAATAGATCAAGGTTCCAAAAGAATTGTTACTATGTTCATGAAGAAGATGATAATGAAGGAGTAACAGATGATGAATCAGAGACAAGAAACAAATTCGGAAGTGAATGGGTGTTTATTGCCATCAAGGAAGAAGAACCAATATCCTCTGTTTCTATCAATCATAAAGTTGTAGAGAGAGCTCTAGCTACCCAAGTTGAAGAAAAGGATGATTGGGTCATTGACAGTGGTTGCTCTCACCATATGATAGCTAACAAAAATAAGTTCATAGATTTGGAAAGGTATGAAGGAGGAGTGGCGAAGCTCGGTGATACTTCTGCTGGTAGAATCAGAGGAAGAGGAACCATTTCTTTTGATGGAAGGAACAAAACCGTTAATGTTCTATATGTTGAAGGCTTGAAGCACAATCTTCTCAGTGTTGGACAATAAGTGGACAAAGGCTATGATCTCTGATTCAAGAATGGAAAATGCAAGATCTTTGAAAGCTCAGGAACAAAGATTGCATCCGGTACCCAAACTAAAGGTAATATCTTCCACTTAGTTGGCACTGGTAAAAGTTGCTTATTTGTTCAAGTTGATCAAAGTTGGTTATGGCATAAGAGAATGTGTCATGTGAATTTTGATAATATCATCAAGATAAGCAACACTCAGGCTGTAAGAGATCTTCCAAAATTGGTGAAACCTACTAATAGCTTGTGCAAAGAATGTCAGTTGGGTAAGCTGAGTAGAATCACATTCAAGAGTAAGGAATTGTCTTCTACTAGATTATTGGACTTAGTTCATACTGACCTTTGTGGCCCGGCAAGAATTAGGAGTATGCAAGGTGATAGATACTTCATGTTACTAATTGATGACTATTCTCGGATGATGTGGGTAACTTTTCTGAAAGAGAAATCATAAGCCTTTGCGAAATTCAAAATATTCAAGGCTATGGTAGAAAATGAAACCGGATTGAAATTGAAATGTCTGAGGCCTGATAGAGGTGGAGAATTCACATCTGGTGAGTTCATAGAGTTCTGTGAGAAACATGGAATAAAGAGATAGTTGCCTGCTCCTAGGACTCCACAGCAGAATGGAGTAGTGGAAAGAAAGAACCAAACCATACAGGAAGCATCTAGAACCATGATGACGGAAGCAAATGTTCCTCACATCTATTGGAGAGAAGCTATCAGCACTACAGTCTATACTCTCAATCTAGTTCAAATCAGAAGCAATACTAGTAAGACTCCTTATGAGCTTTGGTTTGGCATCACTCCTATTGTGAGGTATTTTAGATTTTTTGGTAACAAATGTTACATTAAAAGAGATGAAGATCTAGGAAAGTTTGATGCTAGAAATGATGAAGGAATATTCTTGGGTTACTCTACTCAAAGCAAAGCATACCGGTGTTATAACAAAAGACTGAGAAAGATAATAGAAAGTACAAATGTGAAGGTTGATGAGGGATTTGAGAAACCCTCAAGGTTTTATGAATATGATGAAGATGATCAGAATGGTGTTCTGACTCAAGAAGCCTAAGCCTCATCTGTTAGTCAGATTCAAGCTAATCCGGTAAAATAGGAAGAAGAAATGAGTTTCAATGAGCCTGATCAAGTATCAAAAGTGCAAGAAATTCCTAAAGTTCCCAGGTATGTAAGACTGAACCACTCTGAAGATCTGATCATAGGTGATAAAAGCAAAGGAATACTAACAAGAAGGAGAATTACTCAAGATTCAGAAGAGTATTGTTTGATTTCAAAGATTGAACCTAAAACAGTGAATGAAGCTTGCAATGATGAAAACTGGACTAAAGCAAAGGAGGAAGAGCTGGTGTAAATAGAGAAAAATCACACTTGGGATCTTGTTCCTAGACCTAGAAACAAGAATGTGATTGGAACCAAATGGGTCTTCTGAAACAAACTAAATGAAGTTGGTGAAGTAATCAGAAATAAAGCCAGATTGGTCTACAAAGGCTACTCTCAAATAGAAGGAATTGATTTTGAAGAAACTTTTTCTCCGGTGGCAAGAATTGAAGCAGTTAGATTATTTCTTGCCTTTGCTGCCTTCAAGGATTTCAAGGTATATCAGATGGATGTCAAGTTTGCCTTTCTAAATGGTGACTTGGAAGAAGAAGTGTATATAGAGCAACGGGATGGATTCCAATTGTCTGATCATGGTGATATAGTCTACAAGTTGAAGAAGGCACTGTATGGATTGAAGCAAGTGCCAAGAGCTTGGTATGAAAGATTGTATAAGCATATTTTGAAGATTGGTTTCAACAAAGGTACTGCTGATAGTAACTTATATTTCAAAATTGATCATGAAAACATCTTGATTGTTGAAGCATTTGTTGATGATATCATCTTTGGAGGAAGGGATAGTATGTGTAAAACTTTTGCAAATCAAATGAAAAGTGAGTTTGAGATGTCTATGCTTGGTGAAATGAATTTCTTCTTGGGTCTGCAAATTACTCAAACAAAGAAAGGAATCTTCATTTCTTAGACCAAATATGTGAAAGAATTGTTGAGGAAATTTGGGTTGGAAGATTCAAAGCCAATGAATACTCCCATGGCAACCAAATGTAAGTTGAGCAAAGATGATGACTCTCCCAAGGCAGACTAGACAAAGTACAGATCAATGATTGGAGGATTGTTGTATCTCACTCAAACTAGACCAGATATAATGTAGGTTGTTGGTCTTGTTGCTAGATTCTAGGCAGATTGGGTAGGAGATGTGGATGACCAGAAGAGTACCAGTGGTGGAGCATTCTTAGAGATTGGTTTTTTGGCTAAGCAAGAAATAAGAGGCAATATCCCTGTCTACAACTGAAGCAGAATACATTGCAACAGCAGGTAGTTGCACTCAAGTTTTGTGGATGAAAAAGATGCTAACAACTATTAAAGTAGAGTATGAGGAGCCTATCACAATCTTCTGTGATAATTTAAGTGCAACAAATATATCTAAGAATCTAGTCTTGCATTCTAAGACTAAGCATATATCTATCACGTTTCACTTTTTGAGAGAGCAAGTGAACAAGAATGAAGTAAGATTGGAGTTTGTGCCCTCCAAGGATCAGATTGCAGATATCTTTGCTAAACCTCTACCTAAGGACTCTTTTGAGTATCTTAGGGAGAAGTTAGGGGTTATTGCCCCTCTGATGATGAACTAAGGTGCACTGAGGTGCATCAGTCCGGTGGATATCACAGTCATATCTTATGATCTGGATTGATGGGAGCTGCTACTCAGGGGGAGTAGCAGGTATGATTCTAAAGTGTTGGAATTGCAAGTATGAGCCCTTTGCCATTGATGTCAAAGGGGGAGAGAAGACATGTGAAAATAAGTGATTGATGATCAAAGGGGGAGCAGTAAAGAAAGAGAAGACATGTGAATGGTTGTTGCTGATAGGGGGAGTTGTGACAGTAAGGAGAAGTTCTTATCTTGATGGTTTTTCACATCATATGTTACCATCAATGACAAAGGGGGAGATTGTTGTAAGTATGGGTCTAACCAGTATTGTCATTGATGTCAACATACTCATGTTGCATTGATGAGAAGGATTGGATGAGCAGAGAGGAGCAATGGAGATAGTGAAGTGGAGATCTTAGCTAAGATGTAGATCAAAGGTTATAGTTTAAAGGGTTTATAGATATCAGTATTGAGATGATCCAGTCAAGTTTTTAGAGGTCCGCATGAATATCTGAAGAAGTTATGGCTACTCAAGTAGAACTGGCTCTAGTAGGTGTTCAGAGGTGACAGAGTGACATAGATAGGTCCGGTGAGATCCAGAAATGCATTATCCCATTCTGCAGATTTGAGGGAGTGTTGAGGACATCCTTGTGAAGTGTCAACTCTATTGGTTCATGGTTTGAAGGTCCGGAAGTGCCTATTCCTTTGTGATAGTAATGACAGACTGTGTTCTTAAAGCTCCAGATGAAGGAGAGAAGAATTCTAGCAAGCAGATGAAGTATGGATGCTCTTGGTGATTCTGGAAAGGTTGTGGTGATCTTTGGATCATGTCTAGTTCATGTTGGTGGTCCACATTGAAGTTAGAGTGCGCATTTGAAGAATAACCACTGGATGATGGTGTTCTTCCTAAGACTAGCTGACCGGATGTATTACACGTCTTGCAGATGTTCTAGTAGATGTTTGCTGACTTAGATGATTTTTCCTAAGTTGATGCCTTGTATAAATAAGGGATTGTGAAGTCTTTCAAAAGTGTGTCTTGTGGTGATGAGTGTGTTGTAGCGAGGAGGAAAGCGAAAGGTAGAGCAAAAGTATTGGGCTTAAATGGAACTGATTCAAGCATGGTGAAGATGTTATTCTCTAGTTCATGTATGTGATATTTATTTCTTTATAGACAGTGTGTCTCTTGTAGGTAGTGAGCCTCTTGTGAGCAGTGTGCTCGGGTAGTGAGCCCTAATTGGCATGCGCCATTTGTTCTTTCTATTCCTCTAACAGAGAATACAATATTGGGTTAATCACCTCGTGGTTTTTCCCTTAACTGGGTTTTCCACGTCAAAATCTTGGTGTCTTATGTGTTGATGTGTTTCTGCTCTTGATTTGAATGCATTATGGTTCATTATTAATATACCACAAATCACTAAGAAGATTTAAGTGTTTTATTGGAGAAAGTTTTATACAACTGATTCACCCCCCCTCTCAGTTGTGTGCCCTAAGTCTAACAATTACCCTTATGAGCTTAGGAATTATCTCTAATCTCACTTAAATAAATAGAAGGTAGTTATCATTAGTAGATCAATGCATTTCTAATGTCTTAGCTAGCACGTAATTTGCCACTTAATATAACCATAGTCTTTAATAACTATACCATTTTCTTATCCAAAGATAAAAAGTATAAACTTGGGTAGTCTAAATACCCTTATTATACCACATTCAAATTTTATGCAAGTTGGGTCATCGTTTGGTTTGAGTGCTTTAAGCATTGTTTTGTTAAAGGCCGTATCTTCCATTAACACAGTCACATAAGCTGTGTGCTATTTATGCAGGCTATAACCATCAATGAGTATTATACATCATTGCTCGACACTTCTTATGCCTTGAGAATCTCAAGCTTGACTCATTTTATGAGTCTTAACACTATCTTTAAGCATGCCATGTCATTATTTGACATATTCAGATGTTGGGGTTTATGCATTGGCTTGGCCATGATGGCCTCAAGCCATAGTTACATTATGGGTTTCAATATGCAAGGCTCAACCACTTGTCATTATTTTTTTGATTTTGTTTCTAACAATGGTCTGATTGATTCTATTCCCATTAACGATAAAGTTACTTGGTCAAATAGAAGGAAGGGTTTTTTGTAGATAGCAGAAAGGTTAGATAGATTCCTTCTTTCCCCCTCTTGGATCTTTCAGTAGTGTTCTTTTTCTTCTTTGATTCTTTCTTTTTCAAGATCAGATCATTTTCCTGTTCAATTCAATTTAGAATTTGTGGAAGTCTATCAAGGTAATAAAAAGCCTTTTAAGCTAGAAGCAATGTGGTTTTGTGTTCTGATTTTGTTCCATTAATAAAAATGTGGTGGGAGTCTCTTCCTTTTATAAAGGGATCTCGAATGTTTCAAATTTGTAGAAAGCTTTATCTGTTAAAAGAGAAAATCAGAGATTGGAATATTTCTCATTTTAAAAACATTTTTCAAGAAAAGGAGATAATTTTGGATAAACTCCAATTCATTTATCAGCAAATTATTAATCCAGGGATGGATAACCACTTGTTTGAATATCAAAAAGTGTTATAGTCAGATTTGGAGGAAATTCTTTTGAGAGAAGAGATCTTTTGGAGACAAAAGTCGAGAGAAACTTGGTTGCAAGTAGGAGATAGAAATACTAAGTTTTTTCATGCCTCAGTAAAAATGAATGGGCATTTAAATAAAATTCAGCTCGTCCAAAATAAGGAAGGAAATCTCTTGTCTGATTTTGGTGCTATTCAAAAAGAGGTTGTTTCCTTCTTTTCTTCTCTTCTTTCTAATAGTAATGCTTCCTTCTTAGAAGAGCAGTGTAATTCTTTATTGAGAAATATCCCCTGTTTGGTAGATAAAGAAGATAATCTTATGTTGCTAAAAGAATTTTCCCTTGAAGAAGTTAGGGGTGTTGTTTTTTCCATGGATCTCGATAAGGCTCCACCTTCGGATGGTTTCACTCCATTGTTCTTCCAGAAATGTTGGGAAATTGTAGGTAGAGATGTTTGGCTTGCTTTAGAAGAATCAAGGAAGAACAGTAATATTCTAAGGGAAATGAATGCTACTTTTATAGCCCTAATTCCAAAACTTAGTTCTCCAACTTCTTTTTCTCATTTTAGGCCTATTTCATTATGTAATACCCCGTATAAAATCTTTACTAAAGCCATTACAATGAGATTGGCCTCACTAATTCCTAAATTAATTTCTGATGAGCAAGGAGGATTTGTTCCAGGAAAAGAGACAGCAGATGGAGCATTAATAGCTAATGAAGTTCTACATTCTATTAAGGAATCAAAACTTCTTGCCATGATTTTACAATTAGACATGAAGAAGGCTTATGATAGAGTATCTTGGGATTTCTTGTTGAAGGTTCTTGGGAAATTTGGTTTTTCAAAAAAATGGTGTAAATGGATTTGGTCTTGCATTTCAAAAGTAAGGTTAGCAGTCTTGTTAAATGGAAGTCCTACAAATTTTTTTCAAGTCTCTCAATGTATTAGACAAGGGGATCCTCTATCTCCTTATCTTTTCATTTTAATGGTAGAAGCTTTTAGTTGGGATATCATTAATCAATGTCAGCTTTCTAATTGGAAGGGTGTTGTTATTCCTCGGGTTCCTTTTCCTATTACCCATACCCTTTTTGTAGATGATACTCTATTGTTTAGATTTCCTTCTTTAAGTGAGGCTAATGCATTCAGACTACAGTAACAAACTATTGTGAAGTTTCCAATCAAGAGGTTAATTTGGACAAATCTAAATTTTTTTCTTTAACACCAAGACAAATGTCCAATCTAGAATTATTTCTCTTTTGAAATATAAATTAGGGTCAGTTCCTAGACAATATTTGGGTATTCCTTTATTTTTTGGTCCTAATAAGAAGTCTTTTTGGGCAAAGATTTCTAAGTCAATTCATAATAGAATTGCCCTATGGAAGGGCAGATGGCTTACTTTGTCTAGAAAGATTACTCTTCTTAAGTCAGTCTTGACTGCTCTTCCAATCTATATGCTCTTAGTCTTGAAAATTCCCAAAGGAATTATAGAAGATATCCATAAATCTCTTAGGTCTTTTCTTTGGAAGGGTAGCTAAGAAGTCAGTAATAAGATCCCATTAATTTCTTGGGATAAGGTATGCATTCCTAAATCTTTAGGGGGAGTAGGTATTCATAATTTAGAAGCTCAAAATAAGTCTTTGGCTACTAAATTGGCTTGGAAGCTTTATTCCAAACCTCAATTAAAGTGGTGTAAACTTATGCAATATAAGTATTTGGATTCTTCTAATCCTAAAAGAATTTTCACAGTAGAGAATCCTCCTAAGGGGTCTAGTATGTGGAATTTTTTAGTGGCCTGTAGAGGGGTTATTCTCCCTAATCTTTCTTGGAAGGTTTTTAATGGCTCTAAGGCTAGTTTTTGGGAGAGTTAATGGAATGGTCTCCCTCCTCTTTCTCTTTGTGATGGGTTGGATCAGGCTAGAGATTTCCTGTTACTTAATTGGGGGAGTAAGGTGAGAGATTACTTTTCTATTATTAGGGATGGTTCCTTCTCTTCAGTAGTGTGGAAAGACTTTTAGCAGTGTGATTTTCTTTAGGAACAAAAAAATTTACTTTGTCTTCAGCTTCAAAAAAGGAGGATTTGTTTTTATGATAAAGCAGATGAGTTAATTTGGACTTTTGCAAATAATGGTTCTTACCCTATTCGTGATGGTTATAGATCCTTGGTTTTCAAACAGGGAGGTCAGATGGTGGATTGGCCTTTCTCTCTTTGTTGGAATGTTGCTTGTCTTCCTAAAGTGAGTGCTTTTGCTTGGTTGGCGCTACAGAGGAAAATTTTGACTAGTCAAAGGCTTAATAAACTTGGTTTAGCAGAACCTTTTAAATGTGTTTTCTGTGGTAAGTGTGATGAGGAGCCTGATCATCTCTTTGTGCTTTGTCCTTTTGCTTCAACTTGTTGGTATTGGTTATTTTCGAAGCTTAATTGGTTTTCTCCTTTACCTAACTCAATTTTAGATTTGTTTCGAAGCTAGCCAATTCTTTATAAAGGCTCAACTTTCTCTTGTATTTGAATTGTCTCTCCTTCTGTTGTGATATGGAATTTATGGTTAGAGAGAAATCGGAGGGTATTTAGAAAAGAATTCCAAACTTGTGAAATTATTTTGTCAAAGATTGAGAAGTCTATTTTAGAAGTGGTCATGAGCAACTTACAAAGAAGGGGATCTTCAAATTTAAATTTTTCCTCCTGGGATGATTAGCTTTAAAATCTTGGAAATCTTTAAAGCCCTTGCCTGACTTGGGTTTTTCTGCAAATTTTAAAATTGATAGAAGAACCATTAGATGGATGTTTCCTATTCAAGGTTTTGTAAAACTTAATTTTTATGGTGCTTTGCGAGGTAACCCAGGTCCTGCCTCAATTGGGGGGGCTTTAAGAGGGGAGTCGGGAGAACTTTTAGTGGCCTTTTCTTTAAAAATATCAGATACTACTAATAATCTAGTTGAGGTTATGGCTCTGGTCAAAGGTTTGAAATTAGCAAAACAAGTGAATATTGTTAACCTTCACATAGAAGGGGATTCTTTGGAAATTATCAATACTTTGAAGAAAAATGTTGCATTAAATTGGAAGATTAATTACCTCTTACAAGAGGATCAGGATTTGTTGAAATGTTTTGATAAATTTTTTATCTCTCATTGCTATAGAGAAGGTAATCTTCTGGCAGACACTTTAGCTAATTTAGCATTCGATTTGGAGGTTGATCGTTTGATTTTGGACAGTGGGAATATTGGAGGTTTTCCTAATATTTTAAGTTTAATTGAAAAAGAATCAAGTACATGTGAAGTTTAAATGCATGTAAATCTACATTGATTCCAATTTTTTAGTACTTCACTTCAGATTGATGGAATGTGGCATCACTTGAGAGGACTTGTAATGATGTTGTGCATTAATATTTGAAGCCCCTCAGTTTATTTAATCTCAATCAGTATTTGGTTTATTCATCCCCTGTTTCTAAGTTTAAAGATGGAGATTCAATTGAATCGCAGACTTCACTTCCCTATGCAGAAATGGGAAATGACTTTTTTAGGAATGTAAATGTAGAGGGTTTAGCTTCTGTGTTTGCAATTGATAACCAAGATACTAAAGAAGCAGTGCGTGAGGTGGTAGGAAATGATCTGTTGGACTCCTATGCGCGTTCTCTTTACCCTTCTCAGATTTTATCAATGTTTGCTTCTAATGTGATGGATTTGGTCTAGGATTCTTCTGTGGTAAGGTAGTTAATTTCAAAGTTTGTTCATCATTTTCTATATTCAGAGGATGTATCACTAGAAGCTTTCCAGAAATATGACCTATTTAAATATGGTGCTCTAATTGGTGGTTTGTTTTCTAAATGCAATATTCTTCATTCTCCTGCTCACAATTGCACTTTCAATGCCTTTGGTTCGGCCATCCAACTTGAGAATGAGGATTTGTTGAACATCTCTCTTCATGCTCATAGAGCTGAGTTGGGTGAATTACTGCTGAATTAGGTGGAAGAGAAGTTTCATGCTCTACTCTTTTTGATTCAATTTCATCCTTAGATTCTTCCTCCTCTTGGGCCACCAGTTGAACTAGATGCTGCCGAGGGTAATGTTATGCTGCAAGATCTTAATGCACCAGTTGATGGTTAGAATGTTCATTTGTATTTAGTTTCTAGTTATGCAAATTTTTTGGCAAAGGCTTCTCCTTTAAAGCTTTGTAAAGTTCTGTGGAGATGTCTACTTCAGCTATTTTGCTCTCTATCAGCTGATGTATCGAGGGATAATTTTAAATCCTTTTCTTTTTTGTGAGGAATTTTTGGGGGCAAAGACTATAACTCTTTTTTGTATTATTCTATTCTCCCCATTCCCGCTGTTGTAATCCCTATAAGGGAAATTGTAAATTTCAAGCTACAACTGGAGGTTTTCTTGCTAGCTCTTTCCTGCTGGTATGCTCTATTGAATCAACTTTTTGTAACTTTTTATTATTAATATAAAAATTATAGTGGCTTGCCACTTTTGTTATAATAATAATAATAATAAAGTCATTAACCTCATAATCAAAGGTTAAATTAGATATTTCCACAATATAAAATCATCGAACTCCTAACTAATCCTCCTATGATGAAGGGGGGTAACTCATAGAACACACAATAACAAAAATTGCACATAGAAAATAGAATGATATTTTATTAATATGGGCAAAGCATTACATTACAGGAGCTCAAATAAAATCAGAGGATGAATCCCCTATAGGCTGCAACATATTACAACTCCCTCTCTCAAGACTCTAGAATCTTCAGCCTTCCGTAACCCCAAATCAACTAGGGTTTCTATTTTCTCACCTTTTCCTGACCCTACACCTTCCCCCTTAGCTCTACTACCCTAAGGGTTCCCAAAAATGGTCATACATAGCCCTTTTTGGTGGCCACTAGCTTAATTTTGAAATTTGCATCTCCCTCCAAAAATAGGTCAACTTCGCGGGGCCATAACTTTCAATCCGACCGTTGGATTTAGCAATACTGAAAGGTAGACTGCTTAAGTTTCCTGTCAAATTTTGGGCCCATCCAAAGCCTCTAAGTGCCTCAAATTTGACTTTGAATATTTCAATAGGATTTTTGGAATTTGAAATTTTAATATCTCACAAATGACATGATATTGAAGTGATTTCTTCACCATTAGCTTCAATTCACCATTCTAGAGGTCTGTGTATGATTTTGTATCCAACCATGCACAAATGAAAACTTACTAAAAATAGTAACCCTGCCAAATTTAGCCCTTATTGAAAAGAAACAATATATTTTTTTGGTTGATGAAAGATTGCTCTTACACCCTAGATGCTCCTACATCAGACACCTGGGGTAATTTGAAAAGTGACCTTGTCACTTCTCTTGAGTTAGAGGGAAACCAAAATGTTTAACCTCAGTCTCAGGTAACCATTATGAATCTTCAACAGGCCTTCCTTTCCATTTCACCAAGTATTCTGTATACTGCCTGTTTCTTGTACTCTTACCCACACGACTATCCAGAATGCCCTCTATCTCCTCCTTCTCTGAAGTAGATGCTAAAATGTCCCATTGTGTTCCTTTATCAAGTCCATCATTATGATACTTTGTCAAATCTAAAATGTTGAACACTGGTGAAATATTGATGTCATCAGGCAACTCTACCACAAATGCATTTCCTGAATCATGCTTCTTTAGGATTCTACATGGTTCAAATTTCTTCATTTTTAACTTATTGTATGTTCCACCTTTCTTTTCTCAAGTGAACCATGACTTCATCTCCTACCTAGAACTCCTTATATCTCCTCTTCTAATCTGTCTTAGCCTTGTACTAAATATTCATCTTATTAATGTGCTTTCTCACTTCTTCATGCAAATTCTTCAGGTGTTCTGCAAAGTCTTCAGCTTCGACACTTGTCTTTTCTCCTTTTTCTAGCTTCCTTAACTCTAAAGCATTTCTTGGACTATTGCCATATACAATCTGGAATAGTGATTTACCAGTACTCCTAGTGACAGAATTGTTGTAAGTGAATTTTGCCTGTGGAAAAATCAAATCGCATCCCTTGGGCTTACCTCCTACTAAGCATCGTAGCAGGTTACCCAAACTCCTATTCATCATTTTTGTTTGTCCATCAGTCTGTGGACGGTGTGCAAAACTGAACTTCAAATCTGTGTTCAACTTCTTCCACAATATCCTCCAAAAATAACCAACAAACTTGGTATCTCGATCTGAAACAATGCTCTTAGGTAGACCATGTAGTCTCACCACTTCCTTGAAAAATAACTCTGTAATATGAACAGCATCATCAGTCTTCTTACAAGGAATAAAATGGGCCATCTTTGAGAATCTGTCCACCACCACAAAAATGGAATCATGTCCTCTCTGTGTCCTTGGTAAACCAAGAACAAAATCCATACTAATATCATCCCATAGATTCTCTGGTATAGGTAATGGCTGATATAGCCTTATATTCTGACTTGTTCCTTTTGCCATCTGACACACTCTACAACTCTGCACAAATTTCCTCACATCTTGCTACAATTGTGACCAACAATAATGTTCACCAACAATAATGTTCACCAACAATAGAATTGGTCTTATCTCGACCAAAGTGTCCAACTAATCCTCCACTATGCTTCTGCTTAATTAGGTTCTCTCTCATAGAATTTCTCGGAGTGCACAACTGGCTTCCTCTAAACAACATGCCATCTTGGATTATGAAATCCAACCATTTTGTCCTATCCAAAGTAACAGGTTCCAGGCAAGCTTTCCAGGCCTCTACAAAATCTAGATCTTCAGGATACAAACTTTTGATCTCATCAAAACCAACAACCTCTATCACCATTTTTGTCAACAAATTTTGCCTTCTACTCAAGGCATCTGCAACTCTATTGGACTTCCCACTCCTGTGCTTCAAAACAAAAGTATAACTCTGCAAGAACTCAACCCATTTTAAGTGCCTTTGATTTAACTTTCCTTGACTATTAAGATACTGCAAAGCCTGATGATCAGTATATAAAACAAACCCTTTTGGCAACAAATAATGTCTCCATTTCTTCAAAGCCTGAACTATTGCATAAAACTCTTGATCATAAATAAAATACTTTTTCTTGGCATCATTAAGCTTCTCACTAAAATAGGCAATGGGCTTACCTTCGTGACTCAAAACAGCGCCTATACTAGTACCACTAGCATCACAATATACCTAAAATACCTTATTGAAATCTGGAAGTACCAAAATGGGTTGTTCTATGACTTTTTGCTTCAATGTATCAAAGTTCTTATCTGCTCCTTTAGTCCATCTAAACTCTTTTCTATCCCCTCTCATTGTCTCACAAATGCTACTGAAATTCCTGATAAACTTTCTATAAAAATTTGCCAAACCATGTAAAGATCTTACCTCGAAAGCACTTCTTGGTGTAGGCCATTCAATGATAGCCCTCACCTTCTCTGGGTCCATCTTAAGACCTTCCTCTGAGACAACAAATCCCAGTTATACCAACTCCTTCTTTGTAAAACTACATTTCTTGAGATTGATCAACAACTTCTCCTCCCTCAACTTCTCTAAAACTCTCTTGATATGCATCAAATGCTCATCCCAAGTCTTATTGAAAAATCAAAATGTCATCTAAATAAAAAATAATAAAACTTCCCAAAAATTCTTCCAATACCTTGTTCATGAGCCACATGAATGTGCTTAGTGCATTGGTTAGCCCAAATGGCATGACTAACCACTCATACAAACCTTCCTTTGTTTTGAAAGTTGTCTTCCACTCCTCTCCTCTGATTTGAATCTGGTGATACCCACTCTTCAGATCAATCTTCGTGAAGTACTTGGCTCCACTCAAACAATCCATTATGTCATCGATTCTAGGAAATAGAAATCTGTACTTGATTGTGATCTTGTTGATGGCTCAGGAATCTGTACACATTCTCCACTCTCCATCTTTCTTTAGTTCTAGTATTGCAGGTATCGCACATGGACTTAGTCTTTCTCTTATCAATCCCTTCCTCAACAACTCCTGAACTTGTCTATTCAACTCTTCACTCTCTACTGGAGTCATTCTATGGGCTGCCTTGTTTGGCAAACTAGCTCCTAGTATCAAATCCATTTGATGACTTATCTTCCTTAATGGTGGTAAACCTTCTGGTACATTATTAGAGACAATGTCCTAAAATTCTTCCAACATATCTGAGACTTCTGTTGGTACATCTTCACATTTCTCTTGACTAATCTTAGGAATCAATGCAAAGCAATGACGCTCATGCTTCATACCCTCCAAAAATTTCCTACCATCTACCAAGAAAATTCTGGTAGTACTACATACCTTTTCTTCCACCTCCTTTAAGGGCTTCAACTTATGACGAACTCCATCCTTTGTTAGGGAATATGTGTTTGCATGGCCATCATGGACAATGCTCCTATCGTACTACCACAGCCTCCCCAATAACATATGACATGCATCCATCAGTATGATGTCATATAGCACCTCTTCATGGTAGTCACCAATCTTGAACTTCACTAAACACTGCTCATTGACCAAAGCTCTCTGGTCCTTCTGCAACCATGCAATCCGGTATGGATGTGGATGCTTTCTTCTTGTCAACTTCAACTTGTCAACCATCTCCTCTAAAACAAGATTATCAGTGCTTCCACTGTCAATAATAAGATCACAACACTTACCTTCACATTTGCAGCTTGTACAGAATAAACTCTTCCTCTGATTAGGTTCTTTCTCCTCATTCAACAAAGTTCTTCTGACAACTAGGGTTTCTCCCCTTTTAGCATCTTCAAACCACTCAGATTACGCATCTTCATCGACATGTGTAACTCGTGAATTACCTTTAGGTCTTCTATTTGTCCTTCCTTGATGTTGTGGACACTCATATGCTCGATGTCCTTCTTCTCCACATTGGAAATAGGTTCCTCTGAAACCTCCTCTTCCAGGTCCTTGCCAGGGATAACTTTAAGAACCCCCCCTCAGAGAAGGTGTATAAACCTAGCAAATCATGTATACTTCCTGAGAAAAATATTAATTTTATTGGCAAATTCTTTCATTTTTCCAGGAAAAAAAATAATCTTATTTGGCGAATCATTTGTAATCACTAGAGGTCTATGGAAAATCCTGGTGAATTGTAATTTTTTTAAAACCAATAAAATATTTTCATTGGCAATTAAAACCTATTTTCAAACCAATTAAATATTTTTGCTGGCGATTAAAATCTAATTTCAAACAAGAAAATAAATTTACATTGGCGAATTAAACCTGTTTTCAAAATAATAAAATATTTTTGCTAGTGATTAAAATCTAATTTCAAACTAGAAAATATATTTACATTGGTGAATTCAACCAATTTTCAAAGCAATAAAAAAATTATTGGCGAATTTAAATACAGTTTCAAACCAATAAAAAATTAATTGGCAAAATAAACTATTATGCCAATAAAAAATCATATTGTGTGAATGGCATCGAACTTTAGTTGAAGTTCCATTCCAGGCTGCAGTTCTGACACACCCATCTTTCTACATAATGTCTCTAAAATAGAGACAAGTGTCAAGTAATAACGATTCTAATTAATAAAAATTAATAGATAATTATTTAATTGAGCTGCATAAATTGCCTTCCCAAATACGTGCAATTGTGCTTTTCATGACATTCCTTATTTATTACGAAAGGATAGAAGTCACTTTGAGCATGGATGTCATTAAATGGAAAAAATTCTAATAGATTTTGGTTGTCAGATGATTGCAAATCGATGGCATAAGTACTAACACACCCAATTTCCCAAATTTGTAGTTCTACAACCGAGGACTTACGCTTTGCCGCGCTGCCACCTTTGCACAATAATCAATAAAATATATTATATTTTTTATATATATGTCAACCGTTGATCTAAAAATATCTAACGACTACTAGTTGATTCCAGAGGATTTTGTTAGCAATGTGTGGCATTGGAGATCTACCTTCCGGAATTGAACTACAAGCATTCATCTTTTGTTCTAGGGTGCATCAAATGGTTAGTGGTGATATGATTGATTTGATTGAATGCACTTAACCACATAGATTAGCTAATGCTCAATTAAGTTCATTAATGGCAAGTGAGTACAGAGTCATGACAAACTGCATAGATTAGCCAATATGAATTAAACAGAGTTGCTTGTTATTTATTACCCATTTGTCACAGACATACATGTGATGTATATATGATAGTCTTTAGTGTTTTGAACTTATATTGCATTACTAAGTTTCAGATAGGTCAAGAATTAATAGACTGTAAAAGTTCAAAGTAATGGCTTTCATTACAGCAGCTGTGCGAAGAAAGTAAGTTACCAATTATTTATTTTGTGATCATTCTAACTGTGTGATAGAGTTCACAGATGTAGAATAGTAATAAGAATCTAAGATGATGGAAAATTTTGTTTGTCTGTGGCTATGCAGGTTGTTATTGCTTTTCATGTCTCAGAATGAAGAAATACGAGCATTCATCAAGTGGGATAAATTGTGTCAAGAATTGACACTTTTAACATTTGTAAATGATGCATTCTATTCTGGGTGGTGGGTTGAATCTCCCACACATGCATGCATGTATGAGAAACTGGAAATTTGAATTGACGCATGGAATTGGTATTGCAACTCAATTGCCAGTGACCTCGAGAAAATCAATTTAATTCTCCTTTACTGGCCTTGTTGTTACCCATGCCTAGTGGTTTCTTGTACATATAATGCAAGGTTCTATAGTGAATCATTCAGTGACATTGTGAATGAGCACTTAAATTTGTAACGGATCCATTGCCTGTTAATAGGATAATTATGGACTACAGTGAAATATTCATTACACGTCGTCGAAAAGAGGAACAAAAAATATTTTGGAGGATCAAAGCAAGGTTTGAAGGTCGAAGGATAAGATTTTTGTTTAGAACTGAGGTTGGTTAGAGGTTCATGTATGATGTAATTCCCCAATCTTTTTGAAGGGTGATGTTAAATTTTACTAAATAATATAGAAGTAATTACAGTTCGAAAGTAATTACGGTTTGAAATTGCAATGTATACAGATCATAGATGTTTCAAAGAATGAAATTTTCAATATAAAATTATATCTTATATTATATAAAATATGATATTATTATAAATTTAAATATTGAATAATTGATATCGATTTCATTTGGTGGCCTACAAAATACTTTTCCCAAGCATTGATTTTTGATTTATTAAATAGATCTGACAAGTTATTAAATAGCTTTTAGTAATGGTTGATCCTTACACGAGCCAAAGATTGACGCTACAAAAAATCTGGACAATGAATAAATGCATGTCAGTTGAAGCGTGTGTTCATTAACGATCTTCCTTTAAATCTTGGAGGTCTCCAACAAAATGGCACTCGACTAGCTTGCTCAAAATATAGCATGGAGACTCCCATAAGGCTCCACTACAATAAGTGCCAGGTCGCCTTTCTGGGTCATATTAGAGATGGCAGACTGATGAACATTTGTAACCAGCAAAACCTATTATTCCTTGAGGCAATGAAGATGATCCTCGGTAAAGACTTCTTGGTCTCCGAGGATAGATATAGGGTAAATTCAGATATTTCCTCACACTTTCTGGCTTCTTTGTTGGACCTGGGAGAGGCAAAGTGGATGCACTGATCATTCTACAGGGGGTAGTCACTCTAGATATTCTTTTGGATGACTTAGACATGGTGATTAATGCAAAATTGGGGGTTGGTATCCCATGGCTGAGAGACCTGGAGAAGCTGCGGGAGGGACATGAGGGCATAGCTAGGCAGTTGTTCCTCCTAAACATGAATGAGCAACAACTCGGAAGGCATGGGTTTTGGGCGGTTCATGGGAGACACTTTCTTCAATGGGAAATTGGAATGGACAGACGATACTCTGGTATCACTTCAATACTCCGCATCCATTGTTAATATGGGGGGATTCTACTTGCAGTGGCCCTAGGAGTGGTCGGGCTCTCAGGGCCACTTTTTTGGTGATTTCCTTGCTGGGGTGGTAGAGTGGAAAGTTTTCAAGGAGTCACTTAGTCAAGGGGCTAGGGATTTAAATATAATTACCCAAGTGTACTATGGTAACCTGTTTGGTGCTGTGTGTTTTTTAGAGCTCGGGCTGGCTACTGGAGTGGTTTTTGTATTGATACAATTTCCTGAGTGTAAATCTTTTTGTAATAATATAATTACCCAAGTGTAAATCTCTTTGTATTAATATAATTACCCAAGTGTAATCTTTTTTGTATTAATATAATTTCTACTTTTTGTATTAATATAATTTGGTCTCTATTATGGTTAGAACTTAGAGGTTTCTAATGTTGCTTCTTATATGTTTGCTTTGATTTATATATGTTGACATGGATTTGGTGATGGTCTCTGACTCTCTGTTATGGTTAGAGGTTTCTAATGTTGCTTGGCATTTGTTTGATTTTTTACTCTTGAGATAGGCACAGCTAAGAGAGCTATAATATATGTGAACTCTCAATCTTTTTGGATTTAATTTGATTTCAATTTGGTTGTTTTTAGATAGAATTAATCATGAAATTTTATATGCACAAGTAAAATTACACTTTCCATTGATAGTGTAGTTCATCTACATGCATGATGCTTGAAATATTTGCATAATTAGGTTTTGACACTTGAACCGTTAGATTTCCAAATATCAATGGTTGACATTTCATACGAGAAACCCTCTGTGTAATCTTATGTTGACTTGCTACCTCCGGTTGCCGGTTGTCTAAGTTGAAACCTGAGCCATCAAAACCGTGTTATTTACTGGCCCCTTATACCTAATCTTGTCGGTCATGGCTTGGTGGGGAACAAGTTAACCTAGCAAGCTAGCAAGGTCCACTTTTTAATTGTTTAAGAAGTTAATATGTGAGCAGGTTGTTGGTCAGTGAAGTCATGAGTTCATGTCCTAATATTTGTAAGTTGACCGGCCCCTTAATCTAGGATTCTAGAGGTTACCTGATGTTGTTGGTTACAGGAAGGGCAAAATCTAATGGTCACGCAAGGGCGCATGAGGAATCTGTCAGGAGAGAATATTTTCTTCGCGGCTACGACAGGATGACACATGTCAAAAAATCAAAGATGGCATCCTATCCCACTAAAGAATTGATCCAATGGTTGCAGGAAGGGCAAAATCTAATGGGTGTAAGGGCGCATGAGGAATCTATTAGGAGACAATATTCACTGTGCAGCTGCGACAGAATGACACATGTCAAAAAATCAAAGCTGGCATCCTATCCCACTAAAGATTTGATCCAACGGTTGCAGGAAGGGTGAAATCTAATGGTCACACAAGGGCACATGAAGAATCTGTCAAGAGAGAATATTTGCTGTGTGGCTGCGACAGAACGACACATGTCAAAAAATCTAAGCTGGCAAAAGACTTGATCCAACGGGTGCGCATCATTGCAAGGAGAATCTCTTTGGTTGGAATCTGCACTGCGCGGTCATGACATCGCAACACGTGGCATTCTCTTTTTTGATAAGTGAGGCACGCTAGCGTAGGGTTGGTAAGAGGTGGGCCATCACAAGTTGTTAAGCTGTGAGGTGCTGCCATGTATCTGACTCGTACATTTTCTGAATGGTGACAAAGATTGTCAAATCTAGTTAGCCAATTAGGACCATGGATTTTAGAATGTAAGGAAAAGATCAATGGCCCAAATTCAAAGTTTTAAAAGAGAAAGACTTTGAAGTGCTTGTAGTACGAAGTGCATTAATATAGAGAATTGTGCAGGTATTCTTGCCGCACAAAGTTCGTTAATACAGAGAATTGTGTAGGAATTCAAGGATTAAGGTATTCTCGACAGCACAACTGCGTTCAAAAGAAATCATCAGAACGAGCAAGAAAAAGTAATCTCAAGCTTCTACAAGCGTAGAAAACCAGTAAGTAATTGTTCCTCCTCTGTGCCTGGTTTTTCTAACTGTAGGTTAATTCTGAAGCTTTTAGGGCCATTGTCAACCATAAAAACCCTAAGCTACCTTCATAAAAGAAAAATGACTCAATCAGGCCAGCCTTCCACTTCAAAATGAAGCTTGGATGAGGATCTTATGATCCAACTCCCTGGTTCCACTAAAACAATTTTGAAATGGCATGGCCCAGGCGGAGCTGAGGATAAATTTGATGACTACTTCTATAATTGCTGGGATGCCAAATTACCTGTCCCAGGTTGGATCCTCTTTGACCATTAGCATAAGAGGATGAACTATAAGGCCCCATCTATCATGCCTAGAAATATGATTTAGCCAAGCTCATTTGTCCCAATGTTTTCCCCAACCCTGACTTAATTAGGTCAACAACACTAAGGTATAATGCAGCCACTAGGACAGTAATAGATGGAAATGGTTCAACATTGATCAAGTTTACCAAAGGATACATTACCACTGTATTCAACTTGGACCCTACAGCCAACAAACAAATTGACCTTAGGGATTTTAAGAAAAAATACTCGACTGTGAAACGACATTACAGTGATTATAACTTACCAAAGCATAGGCCAAGGGGTGTTGGTGGGAAATTAGTAAAAATTTTAGATGATGAGAAGGAGCCTTTTCATTGCAATATGTTTAATGAATATTTTGTCAGAACCTATCACAGTCTATGCCAAGTATTAGGCAGAGATGCTTTAGAAAGAATGTCTATTTCTTTGATGATGATGGTTGTTGATATTTAGAAACCAGATGTCAAGGAACCATATGATTATGCCACTTTCATAGCAGACCATATGCATGATCAGATGTCAAAGATCAAAAATAATTTGTCTAAACTAGATGTCCAAGTTGAATTCATATGGTACTCCTTGTTGTGCCATATGTACTTATTTGCTTTATCAGGGATGTGGTACCACAATTTACATGTCAAGGATTTAGATGCTCAAGGGAACAAGCTGCCAGTGGAAGTATGGACGTGTATACTTGATATGTACTATGTCACAGTAGATTATGTCATCTTTGAGGAATATTTTGTGAGGAGATTCCTTGGATTTTTGGAGCCAGAGGGTGAAAGGTTGCATCCTTATGTAATGGATTTCTTACGACCTCTGGACATGACTCCCCACCTTGAAATTGATCACAATTGGGGTGATTGGTTCTATCATGAGCATACTACTTGCATAAGGGTCTATGGATGGTAGACTATACCTCACATACTACCCAAATATGTGCCAAAGAGGGTGGCATTTTTAGAAGTTATAAGGCAGTTAAATGATCCTGATAAAAAGCACTTTAGGAACCGCAAGAAAGGTTCATTCTTCCCTTCTTCCATTAGATTATGTAATTTTGTGATCCCTGATAAGAGTGGGTTGGACCAAATTGATTCAGTTATGCAATGTTTTGGAATGTATTTGGAACAACCAAGGTCTTTTGACCCTGAGGGATTCATCAGCAAAACCAAATTCAGAGTCAACAACTACAAGGGAAGGGTCCAGTACTTTCATCAGATGGATTATGATGAGGACATTGCCAGGAATTGTTTTACTATGAATGAAGTCCACCACTTGAGGATCAAGTGGGCTACTATCATGGCCAGTGAGAATATGAAGAGAAACATGAATCTTGCATATCCAGGTGCATTTGTAGAAGTACAAGACCCAATCAAGAGAATTGAGAAAATGTTGGATAATGCAGAACAGTTGATTACCTCTACCCCTATAGGTGAACATAGATATGCTTATGAGCCTGGCAGCTCAAGTGGAGAGTATGATGTAAAGAGGGAATTAGTTGGTCCCTCCCCTGCCAAAAGGACCAAGATTATTGATTTGGAGAACCTAGAGCAGATAGAGGTAGTTGACCTAGAGGGGGAGGAGGAACATATATAAGAAACTAGAGCTCATTCACCTGATAGATTGAGACCTTATTCATCCCTAGAGAATAGGGCAGTGAGAGCAATGAGAAACCCTACTTTTGATATTGAAGATGTTAGGGTGATGGCCTGTGACAAGTTTATAGAGGATGATGAATTTGTCAACACTTCTGAATTTAGGAGCTATGTTTTGAAAGTGAGGAGTGAGGAATTTTAGAAGAAAATTGAAGATGCCAAGGCTGGAGTAGACCCAAAGGAGTATGATGTTATTACTCAAAGGATCCTAAAAGAAGTACAACAGTCTATAAATAAAATAACTCTAGAGGAAGGGAGAGCACTGGTGGCAAAAAGTAATGTTCTACTTCTACCTCACTGGACTCTATCAGATGCCATTGCATTTGATACAATCACCAGAGATGATTCAGATGTGACAGGGGAAGAGATTGAAAGGGCCCTCTCTAGTGCAGCCTTCAACCCTAAATTTGAAACATTGGCAACATGGGCTCTAGCCCCAAACAACAAAAAGCCTAGGGTTCAATTAGGATAGCTGATAGGGGATGTAATAATAAAAAGAGTATCTGATACCCCTACTCCTTAGGCTACAAGCCTAAATGTATAGACAGTTGCAAAAGGATTACAATCAACTGCAACTTGATTATTCTAAGGTAGTTACAGAGATAAACATGTTGAAGTAGCAACTGTCATTGGTAGCCAGTACTTCAGCCCCTCCTCCAGTGATCCCAACTGCAGAATCTATTCCAATGGATATAGAGCCTCTCCTCTTAGAGATTAGAGAGTTGAAGGAGGAAAAGGATAACAAGGTTAAAGAGATGGTCACCAACTTGATCAATAACAAGGTGACAAACATTTTGACCACAGTTGATGAGGCTTGGAAATCTTACTTATAGTTGAGACCAACCTATGAAAAGCATGAGTCTGACAAACAGAGACTATTGAGCTTAAAAAAAAATGGTTATATAGAACTGAAAAAGTTAAAGAATTTCTGAGGTGTGCTAGGTATGATTCCAATGCACCTGCTGACATACTAAAAGTGCTTAACATGTTGAAGTGTTTTCAGGATGTGGCCAGTTTCCAGTTGAAATTTGATTTAGTTGTGAAAGAGAGGTTGCGGGGTTTTGAAGGGTTGGACACTTAGTGGTTACCTCCCATCTTCGATGGTGATGGTAAAACAAAAGACTTGGACAAGTGGAGAAAGGAGATTGTAGACAATTTTTTTTATTAATTCCCACTTGTTGTGATGCAATTGCAAGTGATCCAACTATGAGTATGCAAGTACTGAGCTTAGCATTGGACAATCTCAACACTCTTGAAAGAAATCTTTCTACATTCTATAACCATGTAAAAAGTATGTTGGATGCTAGGTATGTCAGCCATAATGGCCAGATTGAAGAAATACTTTCATTCCCTTGGCTGGCAGAGGAGACATACGATGAGTGGAATGACAAATATGGAACTGAGGATTGACAAGCTTTTGTTCTCTGTATCTGTAGCAATTTGAAGTACAATGTATTCAATGTTGATAGCACATTCTTGATCTATAAAGGAACTGTCTTGCTCATTGAGTCATTTCATAGGGTTGGTTGTTTTAGACTTGGCATAAATTTAGCAGTTTCATGTTGTTTTTAAATAGGTAATGCTTTGTTGCATGTATATGGTTATCTGTTTCCAAGTTGAGTGTGTTTTTCTTCTAAATCTAAATAGATCAGAGTTATTTAGAATTCTAGAACATTAAATGAATGAAGAAATACAGATTATGTTTATTATTTATATCATAAAATACTCGCCATTCAATGAACATTTGATGGATGGTTCTAATTGCATTCCGAAATGAAATGCACATGACGCTAGTCTTGCGAACTTAAATCTCTGGAACCACCCTAAACCCTTAGATTTACAAAGATCAAAAGTTTAGAGATTGTTGTGAGTTGTCAATGCAAGACAGCTGTCAGACATGTACTAATAGCAACACATTGAAACTTGGCTTGACGTTTCATTTGCTAAAAAAGTCACTTCATAAAAAAAGCAAACTTTCTAGTTTCTACTTTTTATTGCTAAGTGATTTTATTTTTAAGTGAGAGCTGAGAGGATCAGCACACGGGGCATCGAGGAGATTTCATATTGCTCATTGCAGTGCACCAGGGAGATTTCAAATTGCTCATTGCAGTGCCATTTCCAACAAAGCTGGTAAGACAAAACATAGAAACCCTAGGTTATGTTTCATTGTTTCTTAAAATCTTATTTTCTCAAACTTTTTTCTTAAAATCTTATTTTGTCAAACTTTTCATTTAGGGTTGAGAGACTTAAGAAAACTTTCACACTGTATAAGCATGTCTACCACCAGTAGCAGACCAGACAAAGTTTTTGGGAAAGGTAGAGCAAGTACAGATAAAAAAATAGATTATTCTGAATTGCTTAAAACTTCAGGTTTGACTGATGAATACCATCATATTTATGATCCTAACATGTATGGTAGATTTACCTTAGAACTCAGATTTTCATGTGAGAATAGGGCTGCCAAGAAAAAGAATGTTGATCGTATCAATGCACCATGGGTAACTAGATTAGGGTGCATGATGTTACATGAGATTTTCCCTTGCCCAAAATTTATCATGGTCAATGCCCACAATTATGATGGTAACAAAAGAGCAATTGTAAATAAGGATACCAAAGAAGAAATTTTATCCATTAATGCAGAAGAATTTGGAAAAGTGTTGGGGTTTACAACCCAAGAATTTGGAGACATCCACATTGACCTAGAAAAGATTGCTAGTGATTATAAAGCAACAGATAAAAGGAGCAAAAATTCTTTCCTAAATAAAATAGTTGAAGAAAAAAACATCTTGAACGATAACCGTAAGCCTCCTTATCCTTTGAAAATTTTTAAATCATGGGCTCAGGATACTATTTCCATGCTAGCATTTTCCCTCAGACTGGATAGCAATTGGGAAGTGGATGCAAGCTTCCTTGACATGGTATATAATATCCATTATGGTAATGGTGTACATGTCAAATATAAATTTATTGAGCACATTGTAGAATCCATGCATAAACAATTTTTAATGATTAAAGGAGGTTCCACCAAGACATTTAGGTTCACAACATACTTGTGCTATTTTTTTAATTCAAATTTAGTGGAATGTTTCAGAACAACAAGCTTCAGATTCAGCCCTATAGCAATGCTGAGGAAAATAAAATGGTTCCAGTATATGATTGGACCACTAAGATAAGGATGCATGATTCTTGAAGGAACTACAATCATTTTGTAGACTACTTTTTGGCTCCATTGCATCAAGCAATTACAAATAGTCCAATGCCTAGATTGCCTATATCATGTAGAGATTTCATTCAACTAGGAAAAAAAATACAATTGGCCGATTGGTACTTATTGGAAGAATATACTGTGCTAAGATTTTATGGATCAAAAGTAGAGCCATACAAACTTCCAATACATGTGATAGAAAGAGTTTTTGCATTGGAATATGTAAGGCAGATGCAGAGTACTAATGAACTACACTTTGCCGGTTAGCAAAAGAAGACCTTATTTCCTTCTTTACCTTATTCATGTGGAGGGTTCACATTCGAGAGAAAAGTATTTAAGGTGGCACAAGATCTTTTGAAAATTTTTAATTTTGATGTTGTCTATCACTGATAGTATGATCCATGTGACACCATTAAAACAATGATTGTGGCCAATAGGAATGTTGCAAGTAGAATTCAACATCAATGTAAACCCTTGCTTGAAAACTTGAGAAACAAGGATTCCAGGGATGAGGTCAAAATTGCAATGGAGAAAACTACTGCTGAGAAAGGTATTTCTTTTGAACAGTTGTCAATAGAACTTATGTCATTACACCAGGTCCAAATTATAGGAGCACCAACAGAGAATGAAATCAGGAGGTACAACAATTTTTATAGAAAAAGTGATAAACCATCTATTAGAGAAAAAATGCCAAATTATCTAGATGATTTTCTTTTAGAAAAATCTTGGACATGGTAAAAAATTGTTGCATTTTGGTCTATGAGGAAGGATCTAGGTGAACTGAGAACTAATAAAGAATATGGAGAAATTGATGAAGATGAAGAATTTAGCAAATTGTGAAATATAGAGTATCCCAATGAATGTGAAGATGAAGAAACTAAAAGTGATAGAGATGATGAACCTGATGATGATAGGGATGAACAAAGCATTTACAAACCTGGTTTAAGTAAGAACACAAAAAAATCATATACTTCAGGAGTAGTCATAGTAGAAAAGTTGGGTTATCAAGGTGGTGCTTTGAGGTCCCAAGGATAAGGCATTTGGAATCCAATAGATGTAGTCACCACTGCCAGAAAACCGTTTGATAAATGAGGCCTTGGAGCTAAATCAGCTGATAAAATGCATCAAGGTCATACAAGTAGAACTGGAAGAATTGAATTTGTTACAAATTCAAATCCTAATCCTCATGGTCAGATGCAATCACAACTTGGACATGCCCATGGTGGAGAGCCTAGTGTGATTGGCACTTCCACTGGTGGAAAACTTAGTCAACATGTGCTACAACAATAGGTCCAACAACAAGTTACACACAAGAGGACACCAATACAAGATACCACACAAACACTCAGTGATCAAGGGACACAGAAGAGACAAAGGATTATGGTAGGTCCAAGTCCAACTACCAATTCCACTACAAAGGAATTATTTCCAGGCACTCCCCCAGTTAGTGTGGCTATAACAGAAATTGCAAGTACTCCTATTCCTTCACCATTCAAGCATTCCCTTATTCCTGTGTCCCCAGGTTTTGATTACATTCAAGAGTTTAAAAAGAAATCAGAATTGTATAAAAAGGATAAGAAGCAACTGATGGAGAGTGTGTCTACTGTAACTTCAAATCCTGCAACAACAATGATATTACCCACATTTGTTGTTCCCACAATTCAAAACAAACCAGAAAATTAGATGGATCGATTTGAATTTCAGGTGAGCAGTTTACAATTTGATTTTTCTAGATTAAAAAATACTGACAAAATTAATATATCGAAGAAGAATAATGAATTTGTGTACACATCATTGCTAAAGCATGATAGAGAGAAAAAAAGTTGCAGAATCAAATAGAAAAAATATAGGTAGATTTAGCAAATGAGAAAGCAAAGAGGAAAGCAGCAGATAACAAGAGCAATGAATTAGAAAAAAGAATAAAAAATCTGCCTCTACATCAACAAGCAAAGAGGATAAACAAACAGAGGTGGAATTGATTGGACTGAAGAAAGAGTTAGTAGAGATCAAAAAGAAATATAATGAGGAAAAATCCACTTCAGAAAAATTAAGACAAAGCATTGGGAAAGAAAATGAATAGTGGGAACAAAAATTGGAGAAAGAGAGGCAAAAGAATGGAACATTGGCTGCATAGCTTATGGAAGCTAAAAATGAAATAAAATCTTGTCAAAAAAAGTTAACTGAATTTTGTAGACAAACAATCAGGCACATGAAACAAAAGATTTGGGAAAAAATAATGCAGAGGTTTGATCAATTGTGTGAATTCTTTTAAGTCATTGATGCCATGAGACTACATTTTGATAAGCTGAACAAATATTTAATGGACAACACAAATCTGCAGCTACAGGCAGAAGAGAAATCTGCAAATCAAGTTCTAGAAACTGTCTACAAAGCCAGTGACAATGAATTGATTTCAAAAGGCATTACTAATTGGATTGAAGTTGCAATGAAGGTGACATATATCATTAAATAGTGTTGAAGAATGCGTGAAACAACATAATTTATGATTGAGGCTGAAACAAAGATTAAGGAGGATGAAAAGGTAAGGAACTTGACAAAGCTTGGTTTGCCACAGAGTTTTGACACAAATGACTGATTCATTGGAAAGGATAATTTCAGAAAGAAGATGGAGGATGCAAGGAAGATTGATTTGGACCAGTTTCTTGGGAACCTAAATGAGGCAAACTTTTTGGATTTCATCAAACAACCGATACTCTTGAATGTATATTTGGCTGAAACATGCAAGTCAGACCCAGGATCTAAATTGAAATTCGATCATACATTGTTAACAAAAATTCAAGTCAAACAACATCAACTAGAGGAAATGACAATTCCACCACCTGAATAGTGGAATTTGCTAAAAAAATTGTTAGAATGATTTGATATTGATATTATGAGTTTCAACTTTTTGAGTTCCAACTCAGGTCTATGCAGAGTTGTCTTTGACTCTTGAACAAGATTTTTCATTGCCTCTATGTACTCTTTCATTTAAAAATCAATAGAAAATTCAAATTCAGTAATGTGTTGACGTTCAATTATCTGTATTATTTAATTTATCAATTGAAAATAAACTTTGGTTTCAACTACTAAATACGCATTCAATGATTGTTGATGTTCATTGTTATATATCCTACTATTGTTAATATGTTAAATTAATTTTATTTACCATATCAAATCAAAAACCAAAATTCTACTTCACTGCAAATTTTATGTTTTATGCACAAATAAACTTTAGCAAGGAAATATTAAGCATTGAGTTGAATGATGAATCACTGAGTACATGTAAAACTTATCAGTATGACACAATTAAAATATGAAATAATTAATAATATGTTAATGTATTCAATTTGATTCACAATTTTAAGGAATACAAATTTAAAATATCATCAACTACAGTTTTGGAATATAATTCATGAAATGCAATATAAATACCTAAAAATTGCTAATTCACTTCCATTTCCCAAATCGAGTCAGGGTCCTCAAACTGACGTTCAGAAAAAGAAAAAGAGTTGTCTTGATTCTAAGTCTGGTCTTCATTTTCTTCATCTTGATTCTGAGTCCCAAAGTCAAATTCATCCGTCATTGTGTCACTGTCATTTGTCCCACCACTACCAGCATTTGAACTTGAAGAGTTGTACAACCCTCTTCTTTCACATATGGACTTCTAGATTGTAAGTGCCCTTTCATAAGGAAACTTTTTCACATTATACACACTTCCTAACTAAAGTTTCCTATATCACTAAAGTTAAGAGTGTCTCTATATCGCTTAACCTATGTAAGAGGTCAAGAGCCTTGTCTACTATGTTGCGATGCTCGTACATTGTTCCAATCAAGGATGGATATTCTAAAAGAATGCGTTGAGCTGGTCCATGCAAGGAGATCCATCTAGTATCAACATCCTTAAGAAGCTTGTTTTTTGTTGTTATTCCCTCAACAAAATTTTGAAATTCTGCAAAGTGTTTGGGACTTCGACAAAAGTATGCGTGGAGCTTGCGACTAGATTTTCAACTTTTGATACTGTAGGAAATTTGTTTACAATTTTAAATGCTAAATTCATTTTGTGGGCCATGCAGTGAATGGAAATCATGTATGGTGGACAAGTAGTTTGTAATTTTGTGCAAAGACCGGTCATATGACCTTGCATTATTGCAGCTCCATCAGCTCCTACACACACCAACTTTTTGGCAATTGTCAAGTCATCCATACCTGCAATTTGATTCAAAGACTTCTTAACTAGTTCAAATATATGTTGTGATGTTGAACTGTCCTTCATTTTATGAACACAGAGTAGATGAGCTCGGCATACATGTTCTTTTACAGTATACACATGCATATAGACCCAAGAAGTATTATCTACCGTAGTAACTTCATCTAAAGATAATGCAATGAAGTTTGACTCTTTTACATTCTCCTTTAAATCTTGCTTTTCCACCACAGTGAGACAATTTGCCCATTCCCATCCAACGTTTATTGACCAATGTATGCTAGGATAGTGAGGAACACTCAAAAAAGATAATAAATTACTATACTCTGGGTAGTCTGTCATAGGACGCCTTCTAGACAAAATATGAAAAATAACACTCATCTAAACAGTTTTTGCTAGTTGTGCTCCTTCCATTGCTTTTCCAAATTGAGCCTTGATTGTACCTCCACTTACAACAAGCTTCATCATTCTTTTCTTATGCTCATCATATTCTGTAGCATACTTCACATGAAGACATTCTTCCTTTGATTTCCATCTTATTACTAATGTTTCCTTTCCATCTATGATTTGTTTTTCATAAACTTTACCTATATGCTTTTCTATAGTGTCAAGCTTTAGCTACAATTTCTTATCTCTTTTACATTTCCAACTACAAATCACACACTTGCATTCTATTGGTTGTTCATCTTTGTTTGCTTTCTCGACTAGTTCAATGAATGGGTACTTTGACACCCAATCAAGCTAAAAATTCCTTGACATTTCACACTCGTGCCCCAGTTTTGACTCTTTTGATTTACCTTTTATTTTCTTCCCACCAACATCATCTACAGCGCCAGCATTTTCTTTTTCATCCAAGTCAATTATCTCAATCTGGCTAACTGGGGTATCCCTTGGAACATCTTCAGTAGTATTACCATCCTCATTCTGGCTAACCAGGGTATCCCTTGGAACATCTTCTATGGTATTGTCATCCTCAGTTTGGCTAACCAGGGTATCCCTTGGAACATCTTCTGTGGTATTGCCATCCTCATTCTGGCTAACCAGGGTATCCCTTGGAACATCTTCTGCGGTATTGTCATCCTCAGTCTGGCTAACCAGGGTATCCCTTGGAACATCTTCTGCGGTATTGCCATCCTCATTCTGGCTAACCAGGGTATCCCTTGGAACATCTTCTATGGTATTGCCATCCTCATTCTGGCTAACCAGGGTATCCCTTGGAACATCTTCTACGGTATTGCCATCCTCATTCTGGCTAACCAGGGTATCCCTTGGAATATCTTCTATGGTATTGCCATCCTCATTTAACTCAATGGCAATCCCACCTTCTAGTGGTGGTGAGGTATTGCGAATGGCTTCTTCATTATTATTTGGTGCAAGAGTTGATGGTGTAGCTCCATCTTGATTTGATGGATTAGAAACATTGCCAGTTCCAAAGTACGACTGTATACCAACTCTACCTTTTCTGCATTTTGTTGGCCTCCCAGTCCCTTCACCATTCTAAGGAGTCTTACTCTTATCGCACTTGCGAATCGACATCTTGATGTCCCACTTCAAATAAAATCTAGAAAAAATGTCTTCTTGTTTAAGAAGGACATACTCATAGAATATAGATCCCATTCCCTACTAAATATCTTCTTAAATATTGAATCAAGAATGGAAGAGGGATAAAGCCATAAAGAAATTTTAAAACACTAATACTATGAAGAAATGATCACTCACCTTTAAGTTTATGTTTTTACTAACTTGCTATTCGCTAATGCAAGAATGCCTGTGTTGTAAGTTTGTAACTTTGCCTATGATCAACTTCAAGGTGCCAACTCCAACTTCTGAAATCTGAATCGAGAGCTCACAAGTCACAAGTTCAGAACTGAACAAAATGTGTAATAATAAATCAGAGTTTTGATTGTATTTATATCATTCCATATTTGGTAAATTCCACGAGAATTCTATATGGTATATCAAAAAGATTTGGCGAATCTCACGTGATTATATAAGGAATACATTTAAGTGTCAGTGAATCAAACCTTGATGGACTACATACATTGAAATTTCCAAGGCGAATATGGCCCTAAGATTAGCACAGAGGTGTCATGCAAATTGGCGAAATGGCCCCTCATAATCAACTACTTGTAAATTTTAATTGGCGAAATGGGCCCTCACGTGTAGTGACCATGTAATGGGGTTGGCGAAATGGGTCCTCACGCACAGTGACCATTTAATAGAGTTGGCAAAACATGTCCTAATACACAATATTGTTTTAATAGTATTGGTGAATATATAGGTGATTTAGTACTTGCTTCTGAAATTCCAGGCAAAAATATTAGTCGGCCCATTTGAAACGCATAGTTTGTTATGGAAAAAATCTTACTTCATTGATTCTCATAAAATAAATTGATGGCGAATGGATATGGATTCGACCGATAATACATAAAAATGGGGTGATTTGACCACCCTGTTGGATGCAATTTATTCGCCAATTCTGACTTGGCCGATCAGTGATATTCACTGATCGGTGATATTCACTGATCGGTGATATTCACCAATTGGTGAATATTCGCCACTAAAAAAATCTCTGGTCCTTGCCTAGGTCTGCCTCTTCCTCTTGCTCTTTGCTCACCATTGTTCTAGTCACGAGGGCAGTAGGTATTATCTCCTGTCTGATTTTGACTGGTGCCGACTTCTTCACTTTTCTTTGAATCTTCATTTCGGCCCCCATAGGGTCTTCCACCAGTCCTTCTTCCTTGACCTCTTCCCCTTTGCTTGCTATCAAATATTTTATTCATCTTCTCTTCCACCTTCAAGGAAAACTGGTATGCATCTTCTATGGTGGTCATTCTGACCAGGCTCAGCTCCTCTTGAATACTTGGCCTCAACCCATTAATGTAATGGGCTACCTTCTCCTTATTGGCCTCTGCATGACTAGTTCTAATAGTAATCTTATAAAACTCTTCTGTATACTCCTTAACAGACTTGTTGCCTTGCTTCAATCCTTGTAGCTTCTTCAACAACTCCATCTCATAATCCACAAGAATGAACTGCTTCATCAGTTTCTCTACCATTTGATCGCATCTGGTGATCTTTCCTTTTCCTCTTCTATTCCTCTCTAACTGGACCTCCTTCCACCAAATACTAGCATGGCCCTTAAATTTTGTTTTTGCAAACTTGACCCGATTTGGGTCTTCCACATCTTCATACTCAAAATATTCCTCCATGTCATTGATCTAATCAATAAGCTGTTCTAGATTCAAATCTCCAGAATATGTAGGAACTTCGATCCTGGGCCTCTTTCCAATCTTAGAAATGGCCCTCAACAACCTAACTTCTATAGGATCTCCTGTAGCTTCTTGTTCTTCCTCAGATAGTTCCTCTTTTGCTTCATCCTCGCTTTCTTCTCTTGTTCTTAGCTCAAACCCTCTTCGTAGCTCCTCTTGCAATGCATCAATTTATCTTTGCAAGGCTCTAAACCCTCTTCCGTCAAAGCATTCCTCCTAATATGATTTCTTCGTGGAGGCATCTTGATCTCTGCAACAAACGCACAACCTCAGGTCCTAGTGTAAACTTCCTCACGGTCGGTGATTTCTCTACACACTTAGGAACCCTTGCTCTGGTACCACTTGATGAAGGGGGTAACTCATAGAACACACAATAACAAAAATTACACACAGAAAATAGAATGATATTTATTAAAATGGGCAAAACATTACATTATAGAAGCTCAAATACAATCAGAGGATGAATGCCCTACATGTTGCAACATATTACAACTCCCTCTCTCAAGACTCTGGAATCTTCAGCCTTTTGTAACCCCAAATCAACTGGGGTTTCTATTTTCCCACCTTTTCCTAACCCTACACCTTACCCCTTAGCTCTACTACCCCAAGGGTTCCCAAAAATGGTCATATATAGCCCTTTTTGGCGGTCACCAGCTTAATTTCAAAATTTGCATCTCCCTCCAAAAATAGGTCAACTTCGTGGGGCCATAACTTTTGATCCAACCGTTGGATTTAGTAGTATTGAAAGGTAGACTGCTTGGGTTTCCCACCAAATTTTGAGCCCATATGGAGCCTCTAAGTGCCTCAAATTTGGCTTTGAATATTTCAATAGGATTTTTGGAATTTAAAATTTTAATATCTCACAAATGACAAATGATATTAAAGTGATTTCTTCACCATTAGCTTTAATTCACCATTCTAGAGGTCTGTGTAAGATTTTGTATCCAACCGTGCACAAATGCAAACTTACTAAAAATAATAACCATGCTAAATTTAGCCCTTATTGAAAAGAAACATTTTTTTTTAGGTGATGCAAGATTGCTCTTACACCTTGGATGCTCCTGCATCATCCTGATTACCAAGTAAGAGTAAGATTAAGCTAATCATAGGTTAGGGATATAGCATACCTCCCTCCATAAGAATTATCATCCTTGATAATTTAATGTCTCAAAAGTTAATCATCATAGAAAGAAATTTGTTTCAAGAGCATAATAAGTAAGTTTTTCAGAAAAGATGAGGAAATTTACTCTTAAGAGAACTTTCTCTCCCACTATGAAATGCCTTTCGATGCGCTTAGCATCCACATAACTCTTTTGTATATCATTAGCTTCCGCTAGCCTTCTCTTGATCAAATGTACTTGCTCTTCGATTTCTAATAGCTAAGCCTATATTCAAACTTGTCCCAGCTTATAGGGGTCCAAAACTTCCATGCATATAATGCTTCGAATGGAGCCATCTTAATAGCCAAGTGATAGGAATTATTGTAGGTGAATTCCACCAGAGGAAGATATCCCTCCCATTTGTACTGTTGATCCATGTAGTACATTCTCAATAAGTCCTCCAACACTTGGTTCACCCTTCCAGTTTGCCCACCTATTCAGGATGATAAGAAGAGATTATGTTCAACTAGGTACCAAGTGAAGAGAATAAGGTTTGCCAAATTCTCGATGTCATTCGTGCATCCCTATCTAAGATAATCTTCTCAGGAATGCCATGTAGTCTAAAAATCTCTTAAACAAATTTTTGAGCAATCACAAGTGCCCCATCCGTCAAGTTTCTAGGTATAAAATGAGTAGCTTTGGTCAGTCTATCCATCACAACCAAGATAGTATTGTGCATGTTCCTTGACATAGGAAGCCTCTGCACAAAATCCATGCTTATAATTTACCATTTCTACTCAAAAATTTCATGAGGGTGTAAGAGTCCTACCGGGTGATGGTGTTCCACCTTCACTCTCTAGAATTCTATACATGTAGCTACAAAATTTGCAGCATCCCTCTTTATTCCTTTCCAAAAATATAAGGGTTTCACATCAGCAAGTAACTTGGTTACTCCAAGATGCCCAGAATATGATGTAGAATGAACCTCTTTCCATACCATATTCCTTAACTCTACTGAGTTAGGTACATACATCCTTCCCTTAAACCTTAATAATCCATCTAGTTCAAGTTTTAATCCTTCATATCTTAGACTCTGGGAGTTTTCTTCAAGGGCTTGTTTTCCCTGCTCGTAAAACTCATCTCCCTTAGATTTTTGTAACACCTGATTCCTAAAATTAGAATGTATGGAGATCATGGAGGAGAGGTGCCTCGTCCTACTCAGAACATCTGCCACCTAATTTTCTTTTCCTTGTATATATTTTATTTCAAAATCATAATCTAAGATGAATTCCAACCATCTTCTTTGCCAAGCATTAATATGGGGTTGAGTGAATAGATATTTGAGTACTTGGTGATCTGTTTTTAGCTTGAAAGTTTTCCCAAGTAAATAGTGTTTCCACATTTGTAGTGCATGAATGACTGCTGCAAGTTCCAAATAATTTGGGGCATAATTTTGTTCATAGTTTTTCAACTTACACATTCATATGTGATGACCTATCCATCTTGGACTAGTACACCACCTAAGCCTTCTCTTGAGGCATCAGTAATGACTACAAATTGACCCTCTGGGTCAGGTACTTTCAAAATTGGTGATGAAGTCAATTTTTCTTCAATAGGTCAAAGGCCTCCTGACACTTTTCTGAACACTCAATTCTCTTGCCCTTTCTCTGCAAGGAAGTTATAAGATGTGCAATTTTAGAATTTTTTTAACAGATTTCCTATAATTGAGATTTTAGTTCCATTAGTTATATAGTGGTTATTCTATAGGGAGTTTTAGATATAGGTTCCGACCCTGGAATCATATCTATAGAAAAAATCAAAAGCTCTTTTAGGAGGTAATCCTGATAGCTCATCTAGAAATACATCCTCAAAATCTCTAAGAAAAAGGGTATCTATCCATATCTGATATCTCCTTATCTATGGACTCCCTCTTCCTAACTTAGAAAAGAAATGTTGGTATGCCTAATGGTACACCATGGGTTCCATCATATTTCCTGATTTGTAGCCAACCATGATGACCAACAAGCATCCCATACTACTTGTGGTCATCACTGGCAAGGGCTCAAGTGTGATAACACATAAAGTCCATGGTTCACATAAGCTCCTATCAATTTTTCCCAATTCAGAGCCAATTGTGATGACAAGCAAGCATCCCATACTACTTGTTGTCAACACTGGCTAAGGACTAGGGTAAAAATGTACACATTCACAACCATCTGTGATGACAAACAAGCATCCCATACTACTTGTTGCCATCACTGGTTAAGGAATAAGATAACAACATACACATTCACAACCATCTATGATGGCAAGCAAGCATCTCATACTACTTGTTGCCATCACTAGTTAAGGAATAGGGTATCTATCACCTCCACAGTATGGTGACAACTAGTTAAACTGCACCTGTATCATAACCTTTTCCAAGTTAGACTTGTAGATCTCAAGCCTAACTCCATTTTCTTATCTAGCCTTAGAGTTATTTTTTCCATGCTCACTTTGGGTGGTTTCATTACGACGCTCCTCGTCATCACCCCCATCATTGGCATCATGCTTGGGTCTTTGTCAACTCCTGACCTCCTATTCAAGAGTTCCTACCCTTGTTCTTGTCTCTTTCAAGAAGACTAGGATCTGGTCAAGCTTAGATTCAAAGTGCCTTGAAGGATGCCCTTCATCCTGGTTGTCTCCCATTCTAGTTCTTGTTTGAACTTTTATTGCAATCTATTTCTTCCTGAAGTTTGTAGATTAATCATGGATTAGTTTCTTATACCATTGAATCCATTCATAACATGAATCTATTCTCTTTCATGTAATCTTTAACAAGAAAGGAAAGATTGTCAGAATTTTTCAAATGCATTATAAATTTCATCAGATTACATATAATCCATAAAAACTACAAAACTTTATATACACCTTGCCACTGCAAGTCATTTTCAAGATGGGATAGCTTCCCATATTCATTTCTCAACTTTGAGATTTATCAATTCAATTTTAGGAGGTGGATATACAAACAAGTACTCATCCACAACCTCCCTAGTTACCTCATAACCCTTAGGATTGTTTTCCACAGCTAGTGCTTTAGGTACAGAGGGTTCTGTTGATGCATCATTAGAGTTAGGAGCAGAAATCCTAATTGCTTTCTCAACTCCTGCTTAATGTGTTTAATGACGTCAATGAAGGTCTCCTCATCAGTTAACCATGCTCCTACCAAGTAGCCTATCTATTCAAGTCTTCTCATTCTTAAGGCTTGCTCCCTCAAGACCTTAAGGTAACATCCATTTCCTGTTACCTTCTTTATGGGTATTGTTCTTATTCTTACCATTATGGCATAAGAACATCCAAGCATTAACAACTGTTATTGTTGGATAAAGGAAATCATTGTGTAGTGAGCTCATAGGTCCATGTGTTGAACCTAGTAGCTCTAATACCATATGTAACATCACTATCCATAATTCTCAAGATTTAACATAAACATCCATCTTAATCAAGAGATTAGTTAACAATATGATTATGCAAATAAAAATTTAACCATAATGATTCATTATCATTTCATCAATTAAGCATGTTATTCTAAATAGAATATAACAAAGCTTACAATACAATAATCATTTACATATCTTTAATGAGTAACCATCACTATTCATGTACAAGGTATGCCCAAGGCATCATAAATCAATTTATACATTACAATAGAGCAACTGGTCAAAAAATGCAAACACTATATCTGGAACTAATGACATCTGTCTCCATAAGGCTCGGCATATCTCATGCTTGGGGAGGAGAGAATCATCTTGGTGCTTTTTCACCAACCACAGACTTGTGGTCCCCCACTCAACTTCCTAATTGGAAGTGGCCCTACCCTTCATGGAAACGTTAGATATTAGGAACCATAAGGTTAGCCATCTGAGTATCTGGTGTTGTGTCCTTCCTAATATCTCATGGTCACACAACTATAGATCCACTCTGACTATGTATGACACTACTGAAGACACTAGGCCATCTGGAGCACTGTGGACTGATAATGCATGTAGAGACAGATGCATTACTTTGGCCAAAGATTTACATACAGATATGTTTCGCAATGAACATAGTTGTATGTCCACCACCCTTACTCAACTTAGAAGTTGTCATGTCCTATAGTATGTTTAATACGACCTCTTGGGGTCTAGTAAATTGTGAATTCAGTTCAATTCATAGTCCTATACTAGGACAATTGACTCCTATCTAGGAGTTCATCAAATATAATAGATTACTTTTGCACCAAGGAACCTTTGACTCCTCGTCATCCTATTATATTTTCCAAAATCTCAATAGTCAAAACATGTTTTCTAACTTTTGACCTTCCTAGGTTCATAGTTTCATGTTGACCTATCCCATGGTTTACATTCAAGATCATGACATTTGAGACTTATCTCATAATAGTCTAAAATGATGGTCTTACTAAAAAGACTATATCTCAAGCATCCTCATGGGTTTTAATATCTTATACCTCATTTGTGAAGTATGTCCATTCGTAAACGATGGCTTCCATTTACATTGCAATACAAGAGTTTCATACTAATCTTAGTATTCATTCTCAAAAGTATATAATTATCTAGGAGAAAAAGTACCTCCAACAAACCCAATAGGCACTTACTGCTTCCCACAAGGCAATATAACTTACTTCTTATTCAGTTTCTCCTTCTTCAATTAAGAATCAACATATCTTTTAAATACATTAGATGCATCATAGTTATCATAAAACTATTCATTAATAGTCAAGTTCTGTTATAGGGAATTTTTGACTCCACATCACCTTATTCCACTTTCTAATCATGTCAAAAGTCAACCATATTCACCACTCTAGGTCTAGTATGCATGGGATCAATTTGATTCATTGTCCATACCTGTACAATCGACTCCCATCTCAGGTTTGTTTCAACCAATTAGGTTACCTTTGTATCAAGGAACTTGTGACTCCTCGCCACCTCCTTCCACTCTAGGTTATTACACAATCAAACCACATTTACCATTCTATGTCCATCGTGGTTCACAACATCTAAATCAATAATCATACAAGATAGAATCATATTCATACTATACTAGGCATTCCTTGCCTTAGTTAATTAGTGTTATTTTTCCATGAATGATAAGTCTTATTACCCTTATGAGCTTAGGTAGTATCTCTAAACTCAAATAAATAGAGGGTAGTTATCATTAATAGATCCATTCATTTCTAATGTCTTGGCTAGCATGCAAGCTGCCACTTAATATAACCATAGTCTTTAATAACTATACCATTTTCTTATCTAAAGATAACAAGTATAAAATTGGGTAGTCTAAATACCCTTATTATACCACATTCATCTTTTATGCAAGTTGGGTTATTGTTTGGTTTGAGTGCTTTAAGCACTGTTTTGTTAAAGGTCGTATCGGCCATCAACACAATCACAGAAGTTTGTGCTATTTATGTAGGCCATAACCATCAATGAGTATTATACATCATTACTCGGCACTTCTTATGCCTTGAGCATCTCAAGCTCAACTCATTTTGAGTCTTAACCCTATCTTTAACCATGCCACATCAATATTCGATGTATATAGATGTTGGGGTTTATGCATGGGCTCGACCATGATGGCTTTGATCCACCGTTACATTATGGGTTTCAATATGCAAGGCTTAGCCTTCATGGTCTAGAGCCACAACATAGCACAGTATATATTACAATATAGTTCATCTTTCGTGGCTGTGAGTATTTAGCATGGTGAATGGTATAAAGATTGAAGCTCGGCCTCCATGGACTCGAGCTGGGCTTAATAAAAGATTTTAATGTATTTCTACTTGGCTATAAGGCCTCAAGCAAAATCTCAATAAAGTTTTTAACATATATAACAATACAGTATAGCTCAGCCACATGGCTTTGAGCTTAACACATCAAATAATGCATTTTTATATGGCTCGGTCGTACGACCTAGAGCACATACACAACAAAGATTACATTATCACATAGCTCAGCCATATGGCCTGATGCATAAACACAACAAATATAAAGCATATTGTGGCTCAATGTTATGGCCTTGAGCCCTTACCAAAGAAAATATGTCAAAGATATAGATGCCACAACAATAGCTTTATGATCGTATGCTCCAAATGATTTGCATGCTAAAAGAGCTCAAAAGAAATGAAACTCATATTCCAAAATGAATACAAGGATTACAACCTTCACTCTACCTATGTACAATCCTTCAAAGCGGAGCTATGATCAATTCAACCTCTGTATGATCCTTCTTTGAATGTCTCCTTCTAGTACAAAGCCCACACTCTTGTTTTTCCCCCCAAAAACTATATCATGTTCATATCAATCTTTCAAGAAGACTTTAGGGATTGTCACTACAACCAATCCTGCATGCCTACTTTCGAGGAAACTACCACCCTCTACCAAGGTGGTGCAAGTGGTTTCTCCCACTTGACTCACTACCATGATCAAGAAATGCTCAAACATGACATTTGTTAGAATATGGTGAGCTCGAAGCTCCCATTAGTTATAATGTCGTCTATATTAAAATAGTAAACACAATAGCATAGCATGATATTTAATATCAAGCTTACATAATTATATTATAATATTATTTCCCACATCAACTAGATGTATGAGAATACTAAAATTAACCAAAATATCATTTTCTGACATTGCCTTCTACAAGAAGATAGAGTCATCATGCGATTTAGGGATTGAGCTCCACTCTCCCTTCATCGCTAAGGATCTAAGACTTCATGGACCAAAAATGGATTTATAATCCCAGATCAAAAATATTAAGAGCAATAAGATTATGCTCTAGAAAAACAAGACCAACTCTCGACATGATTTGACATTCTGAGAATGTCGTTAGTCGATTCAATACAACATTGTCGAAATGACTTAATGGACAAGACGACACAAAAGGAAAACCAACTAGCCAAGAAGAAGCGTAACTTACGACAACTTACATGGTTTGAAAAGACAAAATGGATAACACTTAGATGGCTACTGACCCCACTTCCCAACATCTAACTCTTCCTCCAGGATGATACTCTCCTTCTTTCTTCGAAGGACGTTACATTTTCTTGTTCACACTCAGGACCACAAAACCATGATCAATGCATCATTATCATAACCCATAATTCAAATTATTTAATGTTCAAAACTAATTAACATCAGTCATTAACCTCATAATCAAAGGTTAAATCAGATATTTCTACAATATCAAATCATCAAACTCCTAACTAATCCTCCTGATTACCAAGTAAGAGTAAGATTAAGCTAATCACAAGTTAGGGATGTAACATTCTTCTTCCTGATTAGATGAGTTCTTTTCTTTTTCAAATGCCATAAAAACACATTCATTTTGGTCACTAGTATATGAGTTATAATCAGAACTGTTATCTTCATTTACATACAAGATTTTCTTCCTTGTGCGAAAAATTCTTTTCCCCTTTTTTAAGTTATCATGATTCTTAGAGTTATCTTCTTTACTGTTTACATCTAAAGGACATTTGGAAGCAAAATGGCCAACTTTACCACAATTAAAACATTTAAAAGGCAACTTACCATTATACTTGCTTGATCCTCTTTTCAATCTTCTTACAAAGTTGGATTCTTGATCATCTAACTCCTTAGAATTTGAATCTACCTCCTTATCCTTTTTGACAGATTTGAAGGCTGCCTCCTTGCTTGAAGATTCATCATTGCCAATTCTCATTTCATAAACTGTGAGGGTACCATGTAGTTCACTAAAGAAATTTTTTTCAAATCTCTAGCTTCTTCTATTACAGAGACCTTAGAATCATACTTTGGAGACAATGACCTTAAAACATTTTTAACCACCTCTGGATCTTTCACTTCCTCTCCTAGCCCACTAATGGCATTAACTATTTCTTGAACTCTTAGGAGATAATCTGCAATCTTTTTATCTTTAATCATTTTTAGTCCTTCAAACTTTGCCCTAAAGGTTTGCAACTTAGCTTCTTTGATCTTAACATCACCTTGGTAAATACTAACCAGCTTGTTCTACACTTCCTTAGCAGATTTACAATGCATAACCTTGATAAAAATTTAATTTGTCAGCCCACAACAAATAGCATTCTTGGCCTTTGTGTTTTATTCATACTCTCTTTTTTCATCAGTAGTGGAGGGTGGTTGAGATGGTATGTTATATCCATTCTCATATGTTGCGCACACATCATAACCTAAGAATTGTAAATAAGACTCAATCCTAAAACTCCAAAAGGCAAAACTAGAACCATCAAACAGGGGTGCTTTGGAAGTGGAAGAGCCTTCTTGACAATCCATGAGTGTAACCTACTACTAGGACCAACACAAGTTGATTAAACCTCTACTAGGCACCTTGCTCTCATACCAATTGAAAAGAGCACAATTACACTGAGAAGGGGGGAGGTGAATCAATGTAGTTCAATCCAACACTTTATACAACAATATTAAAAACTCTTCAAAGAAAATAAGGACAATTAACCCTAAGCAAAACATGCACACATAACACCAAGATTTATGTGGAAACCCTATGAGGGAAAAACCACTGAGAGTTGCTTGAGTCTACTACTCAAATCCAACCTCAAAAGAAAGATGATTACAACTATTTTAGAAGCTCCCACTTCCAGTTACAACCACACCCAATACACTATTTTAAGGACACCAACCCTAAGGTACAATGCACACCTGATCAGTACAAACTCTCCTTAAAGCACCAACTCCAATGAGGTACCTACCTCAAACACCAAAAACACTAAGACACTAAACTCTTAAAAATGTGATAAAAACATGTACAAGATCTGATTCTTAAACAATCTGATTTGCACCAATTTAAACATTCATAAGATCCTTTGCAAAATTCTTCATAAAAACATAGAGTTCAATACATACTCCTTACTGATAGTAACCCTCAAAAATCAATTCTTTCCTCACTGCATTTCAATACCACAACAGTAACAAAACTTTTTAATTTTGTTTGTTCACAGTTGCATAAACATGTTCTTCATAGCACACAAACTATATATAAAGCATTAATAATCTTAAAGATCTATATCTCCACTGCAAGGAACTCCAACACCTCGTAGAGAAGGATATTTAACAACCTTGTGATCACCGAAGAAAGAATAGTTAACAAACTGTTAAGGAAACTACTCATAACTACAAATACACTCAGGCACTTGTCAATCTTCAACATAGGAGATATCCATTAGGTTTCAAATCAATTTTAAATGGTGTGCATTCATCTTTCCTTTCGTGCTCTCAAAAGATCAAATTATAACCTTTGATTCATATTTAGCGCCCATCGAACAAAGGAAAACCTATGAGGGCCGGTCTCCCTAGGTAGAGGGCCAGTCATACAACGGCTTCAATACCCTTATGTAGTCACTTAAATGACTAGATAACCACATTTCAAAGGTCAACTTCAAAATAAAAAATAAAGTGAAATAACCTTTGACACTTTGCATAGAGGTAAATCCTGAGAACTAGGATTTAGGGTTTTTGAATAAACAAAGGGTTTAATCCCTAGAACTAAGCCACCACCGATCATTTCAAATTCCACCATTACCATGATCACTCTTAAGCATTTACAAGTTCACTTTCATCACTATAACAACTTGGGCATAGATAAGTACCTTTGAGCACCTTGAACCATTACACAAAATTCACTATCAAGTATCATAATGGAGCATAGATGAATGCCTTTAAGTGATGATCATTGGAACTGTCATCAAATTTATAAACTTGTGACCACTTAGCAACCATCTTGACAGTAATGAAGACAATGAAATCAATGACAAACCAAGAATGAATAAGTGAATCTAAATCCAAACCTCCATGACTATCGCTGCTTGAGATGATCAACCATCAACAAATCACCTATATAACATGATACATGCAACTTTGACTAACGTTTTCAACAACTACCTGTCTTCATGAATTACTAGACATGCAAGATCCTTATGTTATAACTATGTTCAATCATCATTAACACTACATCAATGACTCTGCCCTCTTGTTGCCATCATTGTGCATAAGATCTCTAAACCTAAATTTGACATCACACCATCACTTTGAGAACTTGGCATCATTACTTTGACAACCATCACTTTTTTTCTTGACAACTAGCAACCATGATCTTGATCTTGAACAATATTTGACATACACCTACCACTTTTGACATCAATGACAAACATCATCCAACAGGTTGTTTCGTAGAGGTTAGAAAACTAAATGGGGGCTTGATCGAGGCAAGCCCCTAAACAACACCAAAAAATTTTCCTTTGTCTTTGTATTATTTGTTGCAAGGTGTGCGCCCTTGGTCTCCTTGTGCTATGCATGCACAACACTTGGGTTCGTGACAAGGCTTAACCACCTCCTGTGGATTCATTAACTCTGGTAGTTGTATCGGGCATTAAAAGGTCAATCTTTTGGTGCAACGCCAATTGTGTTTCAAACAATTGGTATCAGAGCCTGGGTCACAGGTTCAAACCCCTCACTTGCGCTGGGGGGATTGTTACAAGGTGTGCACCCTTGGTCTCCTTATGTTGTGCATGCGCAACGCTTGGGTTCGTGACAAGGCTTAACCACCTCATGTGGATTCATTAACTTTGGCGGTTGTATCAAGCATTAAAAGGTTGATCTTTTGGTGCAACGACAACCGTGTTTCCAACATTATGCAGGTTGTAAAGGAAAATCAAATGCATGAGAGTTTGTTTCCTTTTTCTCTTTGTTTTCATCTATTTATCTTCATGTTAGATGCATTCAAGTGATTTCATTCTAGACACCCTTTCTGGGAAGTTGTTTTATTTTATTATGCAAATTACGTGATGCTATAGACTTGTAGTTCTATTATGCTATACAGATTTCTAGTTTTTATTATTGTTAGGATGACAACATCATGCATTGACATCCCCATGATGTACTGACATCTGAGGCTAAGGCTCCCATATTTTCACATCAGGTTCCTCTCTATATCTTGCTTCTCATTCTAATACCAGCTTCTTAAAATAATTTTTATATCTCTATTTATTTCTATAGTTCTTCATTAGTGGATTTGTTAGTAGAAAACTGAATCAAACCTAGTTGAGTAGATCTCCTCTTCCCAAGTGGGTAGAGGTAGATTACCAATGTAGGAGTATCCTAGGTTGTAGAGAAATCTTGCATCAACCAAAAATATTTGCATTATTTTCTTTTCTTGCATTTCAATTGCAGTTCAATCATCTGTAGTTTTAGCATTTTCTTCCGCATTTTGCTGCATCTTTATATCAGAGTGTACAGAGTAGGATTTAGCTTCTATGACATGTTAGCTACATCATACTCAGGTTTCAGGAGAATTGGATTCATCTTCAAAAAGTTATCACTATCAAAAGATCATCAACTTTCACAGAGTAGAGCATTCATGTAGTCAGTTGAGAGTAGAAGGTTTGTGGAGCCCTTCTGTGACCTGTGGAGCCAAATGGAACATATCACAAGGCAAATAAGGACCAAATAGACCTTTGTTGAGGTCCGCACTAAGTTTCATTCATTTGCAGAGCAATGCCATGTGTTGTAGGCCGACCTATATGTTTCCTACATGTTACATCATTCATGGGAGTTCATAACCTCTTAAGTCCGATGTAGAGGATTCTATGAGCTTGAAGATGATATATATACATATTTTAGATGCATTAGGAAGTCAATTAGTAGCTCTGATAGTTTAGATAAAGATTTCTATTCTGGGAGACACTTCAATGCCATATCTTGCATATATGTTGTAACCCAAAAAATAGGCCTGTGAGCCCTTTAATTGTATCCCATATGTTTCTGACATATAAGAATTGTGATTATCTAAAATATTGATCATTTGAACCTTCCATTGCATTATGTCATTGTGTTGTTTCCGTTGTGTTTACTCTAGTTGCATGGTTTGAACAATCCCTTCTTAGGACCCTCCATCCATGACTACACCAAGTGGTATTATAGAAAGTTTGTGGGTCCTGTGGAAGTGAAGGCATTCTGGAAGATCTTGTGGTGAACATATCACTCACCTAAGGTAGTCTACTTGTGTTTGTCAATAGATCATTGAATGTGAGGCAGTTGCTACCTTGTAGTTAGATTGCCGAATTGAGGTAGTTGCATTGGATCCTAGAAAGAGATGTCACTAAGGAGGATGCTTGCTATGGCCAATGTTGCTAGAAGAATGGAATAGATGATAGAGATGATGAGGATAAAAAAGGTTATATTGGATGTTGTAGAAGAATATAGAAGAAGAGGACTAAACCCTAGACATGAAGATGAAAGTGATGATGATGAATTTCAAGATGCTGACCAAAATGAAGAAGCCCTAGAAGAAGAAGAAGAATTATATTAGGTAAAGATGTTGAAAGCTATTTCTAAGATGGGTAAGAGACCTATAATGGAAGTATCAAACTATACCAAAAATTTAAGCCCTGAGGAATTGATTGACTGGATAAATGACTTGGAGGAATACTTTGAATATGAGGAAATTGAAGATCCAAAGAGAGTAAGATTTGCAAAAACTAAGTTGAAAGGACATGTTGCTATTTGGTGGAAAAAAGGTCAGTTGGATAGGAATAGGAGAGGAAAAGAAAAGATCACAAAATGGGATAGGATGGTGACAAAGTTGAAGAATCAGTTCATACCTGTTGACTATGAGTTGGAATTGTTGAAGAGATTACAAAACCTAAGGCAAAAAGAGAAATTTGTGTAGGAGTATATAGAAGAATTTCATAAGATGATCATAAGAATGAGACATAGTGAAGCAAGCAAGGAGAAAGTGGAAAGATACATAAATGGATTAAGGATGAATATTCAAGAAGAACTAAGTTTGGTAAAGATGATAATAGTAGAAGAATTATATCAATTTGCTTTGAAACTTGAAGACAAGTTGAATAAGAGGCATGAGCAAAGCAAGAGAGGTAGAGGAGGTAAATTTCAAAGAGGTAGAACATATTCTGGAGGAGAAAGACCTTATGCAAAGAAAAATAAGGAAAGTATCCCATACAAGAACTAAGACAGAGATAGCAATTCATACTGGAGAGATGATAGGAGTTGCTACCGCAATAATAGAGGGAATCATAATTCTTACCACAATGAAGGATACAGAAGAGATGAAAGAGGGTTTGATAAAAGATCATTCAGAGGAACTTGTTTTAACCATGGAGGAGAAGGACACAGAGCATTTGAATGTCATCAAGGAAGTACAAGTAAGAGAAAAAAAATAGTGCAAGAGAAGCATATGCGGAAGAAGAACCTGTTGGATCACCTAGTTTAGTGGGAAAGCCAAAGAAAGGAGAATCATTAGTCATGAGGAGGGCATTATTTCAAGTAGAAACAACTTAGGAACCACCACAAAGGAAAAGTTTGTTCCAGACAAGATGTAAATTAGGAGGTAAATATTGTACATTTATCATTGATAATGGTAGTATAGATAATTTAGTTTCAGAGGAGATAGTGACAAAGCTGAATTTGGAGAGATTGAAACACCCTAAGCCTTACAAGATAACATGGATTCAAGATGAGCAAAAGGTATTGGTGAGTGAACAATGTTTGGTAAAATTTCATATAGGATCTTATGTTGATGAGGTATTGTGTGATATTATGTTAATGGATGTATGTCATATATTATTGGGGAGACCATGGCAATATGATAGAAAGGCTATACATGATGGAAGGAAAAATACTTATACTATAAAATCATATGGGAAGAAACATATCTTGATACCTTTGGAAGATGAGTCTAAAAGTGAAGTATGTGGGAATGCTAGAATCTATTTGGTTGATGGAAGGAAATTTTTGGATGGATTGAGACATGAGAATATTTGTTTTTCTTTGATTCCAAAGAAATGTAGAACCCTAAGTGTAGAAACCACTACCGCAAAAGAAGAAGAACCACCACCAGAGGAGATAATTGAATTGTTGTCAGAATACCAAGATACCATATTAGATAATGAGCCTGAAGGATTGCCACCAGTCCAGAGTATCAGTCATCATATGGACCTTATACCTAGAGCTAGTTTGCCTAACAAAGTAGCACACCAGATGACACTAGCAAAAAATGCAGAGCTGAATAGACAAATATAGGAGCTATTGGGGAAAGGATTAAATAGAGAAAGTTTAAGCCCATGTGCGGTACCTGCAATACTAGCACTGAAGAAAGATGGAGAAGTGAGGATGTATATAGATTCTAGAGCAATCAACAAGATCATAGTTAAGTATAGATTTCCATTACCAAGGATGGATGACATCATGGACTGTTTGAGTGGAGAAAAGTATTTTACAAAGATAGACTTGAAGAGTGGATACTATCATATCAAAATTAGAGAAGGAGATGAGTGGAAGACTGCATTCAAGACAAACGAGGGATTTTATGAATGGTTAGTAATGTCTTTTAGATTAACTAATGCACCAAGTACTTTCATGAGGTTGATGAATGAGGTTTTGAAGAAATTATTGGGTAAGTTTGTTATTGTATACCTGGATGATATTTTGAATTTCAGTAAAACAAAGGAGGAACATTTGTGGAATTTAGACAAGTATTGCAAAGGTTGAGAGAAGAGAAATTGTTGATAAACATCAAGAAGTGTAGTTTCATGAAGGAAGAACTAGTATATTTGGGATTTGTGATTTCTACAGAAGGATTGAAGATGGACCCTGAGAAAGTTAGAGCAATTGTTGAGTGGCCAACACCTATGAACATTGGAGATGTAAGATCATTTCATGGATTAGCAAGTTTCTATCAGAAGTTCATTAGAAATTTTAGTACAGTATGCACACCTATGACAGAGACAATGAGAGGTGATAGAAATGACTTTAAGTGGACATCAGGAGTAGATAAGAGTTTTGAATTGTTGAAGTAGAAGGTGACATAACAACTAGTGTTAGCATTACCAGATTTTGACAAAGTATTTCAAATAGATTGTGATGCTAGTGGGAATATAATAGGAGCAATGTTAAGTCAAGAAGGGAGACTAGTAGCATATTTTAGTGAGAAGTTAAATGATGCAAGGAGAAGATATTCAATTTATGATCAGGAGTTCTATGCCATAATTCAAGCTTTGAAGAAGTGGAGACATTACTTGTTGCCTAAGGAATTTGTGTTGTACATTGATCATCAAGCTTTATAGTATTTGAATAGTCAAGGAAAGTTGAATTAGAGATATATGAGATGGGTAGAGTTCATGCAGAGTTACACATTTGTATTGAAGCATAGGAGTGGAAAGTCAAACAAAGTTGCAGATGCATTGAGTAGAAGAAGGAATTTGCTGACAAAATGAGGGTAGAAGTATTAGCATTTAAAGAACTAAAGTATATGTATGAAGAAGATCTTGATTTTACAGAAGAATGGAAAGCATGTAAGGAGCCCGTTGTGACAGATAGAAGTAAGTGGCTGGATTATTCCATTTAGGAGGATATGTTGTTCAAAGGAAATCAGTTGTGTGTACCTAGGAGTTCAATGAGAGACAATTTGATCAAAGAGAAGCATAGTGGTGGATTAGCAGGACATTTTGGTAGTGACAAGATAGTAGCTTTGGTAAGTGAACATTACTTTTAGCCTAAGATATATAAGGATGTAAGGAAATTTGTTCAGAGTTGTAGAGTTTGTCAAGTTGCAAAAGGGAGTAGTTAGAATACTGGATTGTACAAATCTTTGATAGTACTGGAGAGACCTTGGAAGATATAAGCATGGATTTCATATTAGGTTTGCCAAGAACACAGAGGGGATATGATTCTATATTTTTAGTAGTAGACAAATTTTCAAAGATGCACATTTCATTCCTTGCAAGAAGACAAATGATGTTGTACATGTTGTTGACCTATTTTTCAAAGAGATTGTGAGATTACATGGATTACCTAAGAGTATAGTTTCAAATAGGGATACAAGATTAATTAGACATTTTTGGAGGGAATTATGGAAGAATATGAAGACAAACCTAAAGTTCAGTTCAACATTTCACCCATAAATAGATGGACAAACTAAAGTAGTAAATAGGAGTTTGGGGAACTTGTTGAGATGTTTAGTAGGAGATAAGCTAGGAAATTGGGATGTAGTTCTACCACAAGTAGAATTTACATACAATAATTCAATGAATAAAAGTACATGGAAGACACCATTTGAAGTTGTGATAGGAGTGAAACCTAGAGGAGTAGCAGAGCTGAGAGACATCAGTATGGAGAACAAGAGAAGTATAGAGGCAAAAGAATTTGCAGGACACATAGTTACAATACATAATCATGTTAGAAAGAATTTGGAGGAGATGAATAGTAAGTATAAGGAGTAAGCAAATGGGAAGTCTTGCAAGTATTTGCTAACCGGTGTTTTCATTGATGTCAACATGCTTAGGTTGCCATAGCTATCAACTGTCTTTTGATATTGCTAATTGTTGCCTGATTCAGCTGTCATGTTAAAGTTATTTGAATGACTTATAGAAGTACTGATGATGTTGGTATAGTGCTCTTGTTGCTGAGTTTCTAAGTGCTTTTGAGAAAATTTTCTCTCCAAAGGAAACAATGTGTTGTAGAGTATTCTGTCCTGCAGGATACTATCTAAGTTTTTGCTCCACATTTCTTCTGTGTTGAAGACTAGAGTGTGAGATTTGGATATGTTTTAGAGAAGTGTTTCAAGATGCTAAATCTAGAATTTAGTGGTCTGAATCACTATACAGTAGAAGTTATGATCACCAGTTTGAAGACTATAATTGACAGAGTTTCTGGGTTGTGCAGAGGTGTCTAGGGGAAAGTATTTTGCTCCACAATTCTCTGCAGAGTGGTTTTAGGTGATGCAATTTTGGAAATATTTTTATAAGGTCCTTACCTATCTTCATTCCAAAGGATTTGTGATTTAGTGCTTCGAAAAGAAAGTTATTGAGTAACAGAGCTTAGTAGTATTGATTGTAATCTGTCTTCAAGTGAGATTTGTTGTCTTCAAGTGAAACTTGTTGTAGCTGGATTTTATGTTGTTCGTGGATGTCTCCAGATTGTGTTGAAGGCTTATTCTTGGTCTGTAAGTTATGATTGTGTTCTTGGAAGCGTGTACCTAAAGATCCTAGTGTTAACACCAGTTTTGGCTGACCTAGTCATTTACACTCTTTGCGGATGTGCTTCATGGACTGTGGAAGCGTGTGAAGATATATTTAGGTCTGAACTAAGCTATGAAATGTTCTAACTTCATTCCTCTGCTTCGCAAGAATGTTTAGGTCCAAACCTAATTTGAATTGTGTATGTTTGTTGACCTTGAAGACTATTCCAAAGGTTGTAGAATGTATTGCTGACCTTGATGTATGTTCCAAGGTTGATGATTGATATAAATAAGTGAAAAGGATTCGTGGTGCAAGCAACCTAGGTTGTTTTCAAGTTAAATTTTTGTTTGTTTGTTCTCATTAATGAGAGGCTAAGTGGAGTTTGGTTTTAAAATAATGTAATAAATCCCACTAGAGGCATGACCATGTAGTAGTGGTTTAAGAAAGGCATTTTTATGTAGTGGAGTCTACAGTTTTCATAAAATGTAGGATAGTCTATTTTTGTTTTCATAGTGCATAGGCTTTAATGCCTTCTTTTTTAGGCTTTCCCATGAATGGGGAGTTATGAAATCATGGAGATTCATTGTAGACATGTATAATATGCCTCTCACATGTCAAGCAAGATGTTTTGTTGAATATTTGAGGAGAAATAACATAGTATTACCAGTTTTTTTTGCACTTTTACTATTTTTCTTGTTTTCCCAGCACTAGTACAAACCCGTACAGTACTGTCATGAAGGCAATCAACTGAAATTGGAAGGAGAGATGTGTTAACATTGATTTGCACTTTGTTTTGAGGATTCTCATTATTTTTTAAGGATTTTATTCTCATTTTTCTGTAACTGGGTTTAAAACCCTAGTTTTGAGGGTTTTTAGGAAATAGATGGCTTTAGAGCCCAATCCATCCACACCATAACCAAATAATGGTCAGAATGGATTCATTTTGTTGGTGTTTCTCTATTTTTGACATTGCAAGAGTAGGGGACTGGTGGAGGAGGTCTGTTGGAGTAGCTAGAGCCTAATATCATCACGTATTAGGCACTTTTAACATTGGTAGACTAGTGTTTTGAAGAGCAATTGACTTGGGTTGACACAAGAACCTTGGAAATAGTGTATTAAGACCATTTACAACATGATTGATGACTTGGAGTGGGTTTTAGAAGCTTAGAGTAAGTTTCATAGTCATTTACTATGTGGAGGAGGCCTAATTAGGCCTAATTTCAGTGAAACAGTCATATTTTGAGGCATATGTTACAAAGTACCCCATATTACATGTTTGATATGTTGTGTAACTGTTGGTCATGATGTTAGTCATTCAAAAACATAGAATAAAAGTTACACAACAACCTTTACTCATCTTGAAAGATACGATGAATTCAGAGAATTCATGATCCCAAGTCTCCGTTGATTAGGTCTTAATCTACTGACGTTACTCAGTGGTTGATGTGTGTTGCTGTTTTCCATTTAGGGGCCTTACGTATTTCTGCAAAGTTCATCATTATTCCTCCAAATATCCTACTCTGTATGTCTGCCCTGCATAAATCTCCAATAATTCTACCTCTGCACTGTGAATTTAGTCAAATAATGTGCCTACAGACTGATATTTGCATGATTTCTACCATTATTTGTGATTCTTTGCTTGATATTTTCAATGCTACATGCATTTAACTCAAATATGCTAATGATTTTCAGTTACCTATGGGATTTCAGCATATTTCTCTGTTTCTGCTTATTATTTATCATGATTTGTAGTTATGGTGATGAATTTATGAAATTAAAAAAAGGAAAAGGGTTAAAGAATGAGATTCCCAAAACTACTTGACTTAGATCACTGATCCACATAAATTGGCGCTAGAAGGAGGGCAGATGAGCTGTTTCTCAGCAAATAGATCCTGTTCAATTGAAGTGATATCCCCTGCCTCTGTTTATCAGCCCACTTTAAATCTTGCAATTAATCTGCAGGCCCCTCGCTCCTATCGCAACATAAATTGGCGCTAGAAGGAGGGCATGAGCTGTGAATTTCTGGATTTCTACAAATATTGCATAAATATTTCAGCATTTGAGTTAAATGTCTACAAATATCTCTTATCTGAGATGTTTTGGTTGCACCTTTGCAAAGATCTAGCTCGAAACATCAAAGATTAGTTTGATTTTCTGAACTTTCAAGTTTTATTCTGAGATATGATAGATCTCATTAAAATTTCAAAATACTAAAAAATTGAAAAATAGAGTCTCATTTTGATGGATGTATATGAAGGCAATTGTCAAATTAACATTCCTTTATTTCAGGAAACTTTGAGTAGGCAGCTTTACCCTCACAGTTTGTCTAACTTTGGTTTATCTACCTATTGCAGGATACACCAGACTACGGAACACAGTGAAATAAATTGTTTAACTTTCCTTACAAGGTTGGATTTATATTTGAAAAGACTAATATTCTTCCCGGATGTGTTCAGGGCTGAAATTTGGCAGGAAAATGAAGAAATTCTGGAGCAACAAGCAGATGCAGCACCAGAAGTTATTAATTGTCCAGACACTGAAGTGGACCGATCTGAGGATTTTGAATTATACTTGTCTAGAAATATATAGTGTAGTCAAATATTAGGTTTACCCACTGATGATGTCTTGATTGAAAGCTGGTGCAGATTACATGATGAAGAGCATTCAGAGAGAGATTGCTACCCTTGCTTGGCCATGTTGAAAAAGACTCTAGAAAATACAATGGCTGAATCAGTTCCAGAAGGTAAAAAAGAGGAAACATCTTTCCTGGATTCATTCTATGGTGAGATTGATAGGAGTTCTCTACTTCCTAATACAAGTAAGGATCAGTCAGTATGCAGGTATGAATCTTGTGAAAATTTTAGAGAAGAAATCACTCATCAGGATAATATTTTTGATTCTGATCCTAATACTTTTGATAAAGAAGATGAAACGTCTTCCCTGGAGTCATTCTATGGTAAAGAGAAGTGTAAACAAATAGTAGAGCAATTTAAATTCACTGCTGATGATGAAGTTCCTATGATAGTAACTCAGGGAGTCATAGAAAAGAAAATAAATGCTGATTTATTACCTGACTTCTTTGAATTGAATGATCAAATACAAGAATGTTGCAGGTTAATGGAACCAGACACTTTACTAGATAGAAGATGTGAATTATTTAATGAACAATTCCTGAAAGATGAAGATGTAGAAGACTTTGGAGTTGTTGTGCATAATCAGACATCACTCCAGAAATATTTTGAGAATGAAACAGGGGAGTGTCCTTATCAGTTGAATGCCAATTCTCCTTTACAGTCAAGTGATTTAGAAATGATAAATTTCTGTATTTCAGGTTGTGATGATAAAGATACTTATTTAGATGCTGATGTGCAGGAAATTGAAGAAAATATTGAGAAGTTTCCTGAACTGGAGGATAAACTGAACATCCGAAATGAAGGGATAAGGCTGGATAAAGATGGAGAATTAATACATCAAGAGTCATACATCCTTCAATTTGAAGCGAGACCAGGCACTGAGCCAAGCAGTGAAAATATAATGACAAATGGAAGACCAACTGCCAATGAAGAAGCATGTCCAACAGAATCAGAAATACACCAGGTTGTATTTCTCCTTTCCACAGTAAATGATGTTGAATACTATTTTGATTATGGAAATTCAGGAGATAAGACATGCATATGGATTAATCATGAACATGATGAGCTTCCTCAATTGCTGATCATCAAGAGTTATTCTGTTGAATATAATGAATTCAGAATATCAGAATATAAAGATAAATTTGCTAGGTTGAGAACCATAACTAATACCCTAATGCTCCTGCATAATCAGAAGAAGTATGCAAATACAAGTGTATTTGGGTCGTTTTCTAGTTTTTGTTTGCCTAGTTGTGGTTTGTATATAATTTTGTAGGTTAGTTGTTTGTACAGTTTGCTTGTTTTGCTTTCTTGTTTTGCTTGTTGTTTCCTTTTTGTAGGTTAGCTGTTTGTATAGGTTGCTTTTTGCTTTGTGTTGTTGAGTCTTTGTTTTGGTTGGGCAAAACTAGTGCACCTTGTTACTTAAGAACACTACATAAATTGTTAGAATTCAAAAGTTGGATATAAGTTTTTACATAGGTTGTAATTCATATCAGTAGGTATTCTTGATCAGGTCTGTGGTATCATATTCATCAGTACTACTTTTCTTGAGTCAAGGTGATCCTCACAATGACACACCTAATAGCCTTGGGTTTGTTGAACATATCAGTGTAGGGGTTAAGTGAAAAATCTAAAGGTTGCCCTTGCTACCATTGCAATTCTCAACTTAATTTCAACAAGTGACCATTCCTTGTATCATGAGGCTACAACTGTTATATCTTAAGAATTAAATTCAAAATATAAAATAAATAAAATAATAAAATGGATTTTCTGAAATCCAGATTAAGTCATCTAAGTAACTCTACCGGAGCTATAGACGCTTGCTGGCAGTGGGGCTCTACTTAGGGGAATTGCAACGATAACCTTGCCGGGGCCATGGACGCCTGCTGGCAGCAAGGCTCTATCCGGTTGGCTATGAGGGATGAATCAAACTACGTAGCTTAACACCAGTCACTGACTTATTCAACTCACTTTCAAGATGAGTATATGAATCACATGCACACAATTGATCCCTTATCAATTCATTGTTACATTGATGAACATGATACCAGTTAGAAAGGATTAGGATGCTCATGCTTAATAGGAGTTGGAAATTTATGTTTTAATTTATCCTCACCTTTTGAATTATTTGAATTTTGTTGTTTTCTTTGGTGGCAAGTTGTTGTGTGGTTACACAACATGCCCCATTTTGCATTATCAAAACAGGGACCCAACTTTTCGGCTTGGCTTGTGTTGTCTGTTTTCTGGCGGTTTGGTAAAAATGAGTCAGGTGCATCATCATCATGATATTCGATGAGGTTGGTCATCATCATGAGGTTAGTTTGTCAAAGTTCATATTTTGTTTCTATGACCTCATATTTAGAAAGAGCTTGAAATTCCATGCAGGTTTCCCTTTTACATCACTTGAAAATTCGTCCATATGAGGGAGTTATGAGCAGTCAAAGTTTTGGTCAAACCTAATAATCGCAAGAGGATCATCATATTTTTATATCCTCAATCATGTTGTCAAGGTCATCATGATCTTGGTTTATCACCTGATAAAAATCATGCAGTCCCAATATCCGGACGTCAATCTTAGGTGATAGTGCCCTTTACCCGTCAAATGACCTTATGCGCATTGTGAGCATCATGATTTTAGGAGGGTCATATTTCATAACAATGAGCATCATGATATTTTAACATCACCTGATATTATAATATCATGCTGATATTATAATATCACCCTGCCTAGAAAGTCCACCATCTGCATAATTTACATGTGCATGTCAAAATCCTATCGGAGGGTCATCATCCTGATCTTTCACAAGAGGGTCATATTTGCTGATATTCGCTAATATGATGATGACGTTATCATATCCTCCTGATCTCCTTTTACATGATCATGATGATCACTCTATCTTTTAAGGAAGGGTGATATTCCATTCCTTAGCATGATCATATTTTAAATATCACCCTAGCGTTAACCTGATGATGACCTCAACTCATCCTCATGCTCCGAAGATGAACATGATGGTTACGTCATCATGATCTTGTTTACCCGATATTTCGTAATGTCCTCCTGCTGAGAAATATGACCTTTTGCTAATATCCTGATGACGTCATCCCGATCTGATAAACGAAGAAGCAAATATCAAGATGACATCATCATCACATTTCTCCTTCGGCAGGATATTTTCCAAAACATGATCCGGTTCGCGAATATGATGATGACGTCATGTTCTAAGTTAAACAAAAGCCCCGGATATCCTGATGATCATCATCATCCTGATCTTTCAAGAGGGTTACCTTGGCCGCAAAGGGGTCATATTTCATTCACCACCTGATCATGTTCATTAGGTGACCCGATATTACATTTATCCCCTGATCTTAACTAAACATGACGGTGACGTCATCTTTTGCATTTTAATGAAGCCCGGATATGACGATGACGTCACCATCATATTCCATTCCTCAGCAGCAGGATCATATTTCATATCCTCCTATTTTCCTTCGACATGATGATGATGATGATGTCATTCTTTTCCCCAATATACAGAAGCGAAACATGATAGTGACATCATCTGGACATTCGGAAGGGGGAGCATCATATTTCACGATATCCTGCAGATAGAGGGAAAACCCTAAGATTGTCCATCGGCCCAACGTTTGTCTATCGGCCAAGTCTGGATTTTTCTCGCCGATAGTTGTTGTCTTCCCGATGGGTGGACGTCATCATGATTTCTGGCGTCGGTGTATGTTTTACCATCGGCCAAGTCTAATTTTGTCACCCCGATCATATGTGGTCACACCGATGCGAATATGATGTGAACCCGATACACATGCCGAAATATACAGAGCCGGATTTGAAATAAACTGAAAAGTAGTTATTTCCTTGTATATTTTGAGATACATGATCATATTTAGAACCCGATATACATGAAAATGGGCGGGAAAATGAAGCGATAGAAATTTGAAAGCTCGATTTGCCTGTAGCTACACATTTTGAGGCCTGGTTAATAAAACGTTTAAATTCCTGTTGTTTATCCACATGATGATGAACTTAATGTTTGTCTGTTTATTGCAGGAAGTCCCGGAGATGCTGAAGCTAGTAATTGCAAAGTTGCACATGGAGGCAACATGAACCAGAAGTGAGGAGGATATTGTCAAATATGCTGTTTGCCAGCTGGAGACCGAATCAAATCAAAGATGCTGGAATATTCTGTGCCAGCTGTACATTTGCCAACTGGCGAAGCATGTGCTTTTCATCTGGACCGTTGATTATTATGAGAGGATCCTGATCCTTGGATCATTGTAACTATTTTCTAGCATTTGCTCTATATAAGAGCTAGAGCTTGAGAAGAGAAATAGAGACATCAATAGATAGATATATTTGGCAGTAAGGCCAATTACTGTAGAATCAATTAGGAGATCGGATTACTAAGACTAATGAGGATAGAATTGTTGAAATGTCAAGGTTCTTTCTTCAGATCACTGTAAATGTACCTGTTCTTGAGCATACTGAATGGATATGAAGTTTCAGATTACATCCTGATTGTAAATTTTACGTAATCTTTATGTTGATTTCTGGATATGTACTGGTGAATGCTGTGTTCAACTGGAAGCGCTTTCATTTCATTACATGTTGTTATCAACTTTTCCTTTGAAGATTTGCACTGGATCATGGAGATTTGTGGAATGTCCTGGTGAAGTATGATTCTAGTTTCCTTCTTTTCATTGCATGTATGGGAGCTTGTATGTGGATCAGTGATCTAAGTCAAGTAGTTTTGGGAATCTCATTCTTTAACCTTTTTCCTTTTTTTAATTTCATAAATTCATCACCATAACGGCAAATCATGATAAATAATAAGCAGAAACAGAGAAATATGCTGAAATCCCGTAGGTAACTGAAAATCATTAGCATATTTGAGTTAAATGCATGTAGCATTGAAAATATCATGCAAAGAATCACAAATAATGGTAGAAATCATGCAAATATCAGTCTGTAGGCACATTATTTGACTAAATTCACAGTGCAGAGGTAGAATTATTGGAGATTTATGCAGGGCAGACATACAGAGCAGGATATTTGGAGGAATAATGATGAACTTTGCAGAAATACGTAAGGCCCCTGAATGGAAAACAGCAACACACATCAACCACTGAGTAACGTCAGTAGATTAAGACCTAATCAATGGAGACTTGGGATCATGAATTCTCTGAATTCATCGTATCTTTCAAGATGAGTAAAGGTTGTTGTGTAACTTTTATTCTATGTTTGTGTATGACTAACATCATGACCAACAGTAACTCCCTGATGGGTATCTAAAAATATAATTTTCTCATGGTTATTTCATGGATCCTTCAAGTTATGCTCCAAAAACCTCTTTTTTAGGGCTAGTAGCAAATAGGACTGTTGCAAAGGAACGTCTAAAAGGATATAGAGTCAAAGTTCTTAAGGGTCTTTAGTGATCTCAGTCTGTCAAGACAAAGTGATTCAAGGTGTAATAGGAGTGGTGTAGGTTGGTTAATTCATTTACCTTCATTTATGCATATTTTATCTTTTGGCAACCATGTTCATTGAAGAGGAAACTTGTCATGTTGGGACAGTCAAATTAGTGAGTTTTAAGGATCAGTTTGAAGGCCAATGTGAAGACATCCCTTGCTCTACATCAAGTGGTATTAGAGCCTACGTTTTGGTTCTAATTGGGAATAAAGAAGGAAGGTGATGTGTGAAGGAGGAATAGTGCAAGATGCCTCCAAGAACCAGTCCAATCCTCACAAGAGAAGTGAGAATGATGAAGGAATCTCAAGAGGGAGTCCTAGCCAAACTTGGAGCCATAGAAGCAAATCATAGAAGAGGTGGGGTCATTAAAGAAGAGAGTGACCAAGAGAATGAGGGTGAGAATGCAGGCCCTCAAGAGGGATCCAATAAGGAAGAGATGGATCTAGATGATAGAAGGTTTATGAAGATGTTGCAGACTATAAAAGGAGAAGGCACTGATGTCAAAATGGAGTTACCCATGTATGAAGGAAAAATGAATAGTGAGGAAGTATTAGATTGGATTGAGGCCTTGGATAACTACTTTGAGTACAAGGAGATGCCAAAAGAGCAGAAGGGCAAATTGACTAAGACCAAGTTGAAGGGGCTAGCATTGACATGGTGGAACTATGTTCAATCAGAAAGGTTAAGGCAAGGAAAATAAAAAATCAGTTCATGGGACCGGATGGTGTCCAAAGTGAAGAGTCAATTTCTTCCTAAGGATTATCCAATTCAAACCTTCAGGAGATTACAGAATTTAAAACAAAAAGACATGGATGTTATAGCCTATACTGAAGAATTCCACAAGTTGACCATGAGGATAGGGTACAATGAAGATGAAGTTGAGAAAATTGCTAGGTATATCAATGGGCTTAGGCCCAATATTCAAGATGAAATCAATCTAGCCACCCCTAGAAATGTCGAAGAATGCTTCCAATTGGCAGTGAGGGCAAAAGAAAAGATAAAAAGGAGACAAGAACAATAGACTAGGGGCAGAGGAAGGAATTTCAGAGGCAGAGGTAACTTTGGTGCAAGAGGACAATCACAAAAACAAGGAGAATCAAGTGGCAGCAATAAGGAGAATCAAGAACAAAGGGGTGAGTCAAGTGAAAGAGCCAACTTTAGAGGAAGAAGACGCAATAGCAGAGGAAGGTTTGGTGGCCAAGATAGAGGATCAAACACTTTCTCAGGCAAATGTTACAACTGTCATCAGTTTGGACATACTACATTCAAGTGCCCATAAAAGAAAGCATCAAGTTCTCAAGGAGGTGAATGTAGAACCCAAATAGTGCATGAAGAAGATAGTGAAAGTGTCAATTCACCACTTCAACCTGTTGATGGTGGTTTTAGCACACAACAACGCAGGTGTGATTGCTAGTTCCACACCTCTCTTGAAAAGTATCCTACCCTAGATAAGACTACTCCAAGGATAATACAGCTAGGCCTTAGCTTGCTTGGAATCTCTCAATTGGTATGTTCTAGCTGTGCCTACAAGGGGTCTTACATGCAATCTGCATATCTTCAGGTTTGGGGCAGTAAGAACACATAAACCCTTTATGATTTCAGCTGATAAATCAATGTAAAATGCTACTGAAATTCCTATCTAACAACTAACAATGGTTTTAAAGAAAATGCAAAAGGTTAGGGTTTTAGAAGAATCCTAAGTGACATTCACAATACACAGGTTGCCTTTAGTAGGCAAATACTCTAAAACTTTTAACCAACTTCCTGAGTTACCAAACTGAAATGGGTGTTACAGTGCTGCAGAAAATGGTGTTATCTTCAATGGAAGTCAATAGATTTTCAAATCACACTCATTTGTTAAATACCTAATAAACAGAGCTATTTAACTTGTGAAATGCAATTGAACTTTAGCACAAACAATCAACCCAGACTAACTTTACACAGATATCTACCATCAGCAAATAACTAAAAGTATGGACTTAGAGTATTCATCACATACTTCAGCAAACCATGAACATTATAAAAGCACAACTAACTAACTATGGGAGAGCAAGAAGCGAACCATGAAAACCAAAGTGAGCCAACAAACAAATTCTTAGAATTAGTGCAGAAACTTGCTTTGCATTACTTCAAATGGCATAGAGTCAACAATTTGGTATCAAAATCTCTCTTACAAACAAAGGAAATGGCAGCCCTTTATATAGAAAAGCAGCATACTGAGTTTTTGAATGAACGGTGGAGATTAACTCGGCACCGACAGTCTAGATTACATCAATAAATACAGTTGTAACAACTCACATCAATTCTCAGATTACATTTTGTTTTCTATGAAAAAGACAAAAAACAGCCTCCAGATACATTGAATCTAGTCAATTTGACTAGCCAACTCAATATATTAGCAAAAAAGAACATTTTAGAAGCATGAAAAAGACAAAATAGAGTAACATGCTACCCTGAATACAACAATTTACAATTATGAGGGGATTACATCCTTAAAATATTCAAAATAATATCAGGATTCTTCATCTAAGTCAATTTTGTCTTTGCCAGCTAGCTTGTTACGGTAAGTCAGCCATGCGTCAAGTACAGGATTAATTTTTGATGGATTTGGATCCTTCAAATGATTGATCCTGTAGTCAAACATCTCCAACTCCTGACTGAATTTACTGTATATTTTCTCTATTTCTGCACCTACCTTTCGAAATGCTTTGAATTTGGCCCTGAGGTCTCTTACCTTGTCTAATCTATCCTCCATACTGAGAGTGGCATCTTCAAAAATCACTTTATGTAACTTGTCTTTACACTTTTCAATATCAAATAGGGCATAGTCATCATAGGATGCTTCCTGGCAATCCCTTAAAGAGTCACTGATATCATATATGATTGATCTTAGGTCCTCATCGGCTGGCTTATATGCTTCTTTTATATGTTCAAAGGTTTCTTTTCTCAAAAGAAGCTGTTGATACCATTCAATGGCCTTTGGCAACTGATTCCCAGTTAAAATATTCTCTACAACCAGAGTTTGGGCATGTAATTCCCTGATGCTCTTTATCTAAGGATACATATGTGAATAATATTCATTGAAGGAATCACACTCCTCGCGCAAATCTTTCCATTTCTTATGCAACTCTACCAGCTTCTTATGCGCTTGAGCAGAGGCATTAATAGTTTCACATCCCAACTCAAAAACTTTTGATAGCCAATTTTCTATACCTTGAGATTTGGATCTTACCTCACCCAATCTAGACATTTCATTAGTAGACAGGAAAGTGGGTATCATCCTTATATCTCCTCTTGCATCTAATGGCTTAACCAAAAACTAAAGGCACGCGCGAAGTTCCTCATTTTACTACTTCAAATCCTTATTGGACATTTCATCCTTGTCCAATTGTTCCAAAATTGATGTGACTAAATCCTTAAAATCATCTACTCTTTGAGCACGAGTGGCTGGTCCCAGACCAACCGTAGATATTATGTGATCTTCCACCCTAACTTGTTCTTTTGCTATGTCAGCTGGCGGGACTGCTATTTCTGCAATTCTTGATCCTGATTCATCCTTATAGATCCTGGATTGTATTTTGGCCTTCTTTTGTTTCTTAGACTTCTGAGCTTGTGACAGGATCATACTCAAATCCAGCTACATTATTTCCACTTGCAGCTCAGGATATGTTATCCTACTTTGTAGCCATTCAGGTGCAGAAGATTTGTTCAATTCAGTGGCTCTGTGACCATCAATTTCAGTCAGCTCTTTGGGTGATTTCCATTCTTGTTCTAGTTCTTCATTCTTTTCTGTGTTTATCTCTTCTTCCTTTTCTTCTTCTTGGGCCAAGTTTTCTAGATTTGTCATTGTAGTTTCTTGAGCTGACTTGAAACCTTCCTCCATTTGATCTTTATCTAGAGGACTATCAGATGCATCAATGACTTCAACATTGACCACAGGTTCATGAGAGTCTTTATTACTCACTTCAGTCAATATATCTTTCTCCTCCTCGATTGTTGTTTCAGTCTCATGTAATCCCAAATTCTACACATACTTTTTCAATCCCAGGCAGTAGTGGTACAACCAAAGAATCTGCAGGCATTTGTGAGATAGGAACATGAGAAGATATGACTAGGGAAGGTGCATTGACTTGCATCAAATTAGCTAGAATTGATGATAAGGAAGAAGAGATGACAAGAGGTGAAGGAAAGGGTAGTGAAGGTAGAAAGAGAGGGGGTGAAAGGAAGGTAGAAGTGGGAGGTAATGGCAATTGAGTGGAAGAAGTAGAAGATGTAGGTGTGGTGGTAGAGGAGGGGCATGAAGTGGTGACAGTGGAGGAAATAGGGCTGCTAGAGGTATTGGAAGAAACTACCAGTGAGCAAGAAGCAGCTGCAATGGTAGAGGTAAGAGAGGTGGCCAGGGATGTTTCTTGAGTTATGGGAGCTGAGGTCATGGGTGAAGTGGATGCAACAAAAGAAGGAGTGATAGAAGGAGAAGTGGCAGTAGGAACAGTAGGGATTGTGACAACAGTGCCCACACTTTGGGTAGTAGGAGACTGGGCAGTTGGAGGACTAGAATCTTTCTTGGTTGTAGTATCCTCCTTACTAACTTCTTTTACTTTTACCTTCCTTGCCTTAGAGCCTTCTCTAGGACCACTTGGCATGTCTCTTTTCTTGGAGGCCCTTATCCTAGTAGAGGGAGGCTGATCTTTCTTTGGAGGAGGCCTTGCAGATGGCATCTTCATCTTCTTCAATTTTTCAGCCAGAGATGCATATTCTTCATTGTCTGACCTCTGTCTCTAAGCTAGCTCTGCTTCATCTGTCACATGGATTGGCTCATCCTCTTCTCCCCCAAAGTCCTTATCTGATTCCAATGCTGTATAAGTGAGTTGAACTCCCTGTCCTTCTAGAGAAACCACCTGACCTCTTACCCAGGCTTTGCTCAATCTGATAGGTTCTCTCATAACAATATCCAAGGAGCTCTCTTCTACATTTGCCCAATTTGGCAATGGGATAGACTGATGGTATTGAGCCTCCCATGGTCCTCTGACCATAACATTTTCATCATCTTATAGCTAGTCTGGCACTGCCATAATGTGAAACTTCTTGATAAAATCTAAAGGTAGCCTTGAATGTGCTTTCTTCATAATCTCATAATCATCGGGACAATTGGCCCAAAAATCTTCAATATGCATCTTGTGGATAGTTTCTTACTCACGAATCTTTCCATCACCTTATTTGGATCAAAATGATCTCTTGCATTGTAGTAGTGTAAGTTGAGGAGTTGAAGCTCTTTATCAGAATGCTCTGTAGATGCCAAAGAAGGGCATGCATAAATTCCCTTGCCAAACTTGATAGGAAACTGAACATTGGTTTTGTACAAGTGTTTAAGCTTCTCGGCATAGGGTATTAACTATCTAGACAGCTCCAGAAGCACTGTCTTATCATCGGGATACCTAGGAAGTCTGTAAGCCATCCTAGTGAAGCCTTTCACCCTTAAATATGTGAATTTCTCAAACTGGATGTACCATCTGCCATACCTAGTTATTTCATTCATTGCTTTAGTGGAAATCCTCAAGGTTGTGTTACCCTGCAGCATTCTGGCTATATACATTGTGAAAGCATCATTTACCCTTTTGAAATGTATCAAAGATTGAGAGGAGGTCAGCTATGGGTAGCATTCATATACCTTTATCTGGGTTTGCTCATCATTCCCAACTTCACCAATCTTAGACAACCCAACATAGTGATTTCTTCTTGCCAATGCATAAACAATATAAGATGTCCATCTGAAGTATCTTTTATCCTTGGAATTGCTAAAGGCCTCATGAATGTTGTCGCTGAGGATTTGAGCCCAATGGAACTAAGTCCATTTCAATATCTCAATGATAATGACAAACATCCACTCCTCGAAAGTGGAGGCTGTAGGTAATCCATATATCCTGCTCAAGAAAGTTACTAAGTCTCCAATTTCATCATGGAAATCACTTTTGTATAGTATTCAGCAAAGTTTGATGAGAGCAAACCTTCTGCTTTTGGGCCAATTGTCATTCATGTACTTTATAAAGCCTTCTACATCTTTGTTATAAGTCTCCTCTGATCCTTGTTTGTCTGGCATAGTCATAACATTGTGCCAAGGAATATCAAAGGTCTCAGCTAGAGAAGGTGGGCTAAAATTAGCCAAGATATCCCCACTGGTTGTTTGGATTGTTCTTTCCATGACATCATACCTATCTGCACAAGTTGCCATTAGTTCTACACATTGCACTAAGGTGGGGAAGGTAGTAGCTTGTGATATACCACTGTCCCTAAGTATTCTGGTGCTAGGAGTTGGGTTTAGACCAAAGACCCTCAATCTGAAGTCATCTAGGTCTATGTGACCTAGGTTTGTATCTCCTACATCACTCCACCCAAAGTGAATCTTGGTCTCTAGAGGGATTCCTTTGAATTCGTACTTCATAGCTTGGGCTCAGGCAGTCATTTAGTCTGGAGGACCAGAGCTTATAAGTTTGATACCTTTAGGAATCTTTTAACATATTCCTATGTTTAAGATGAACTTTGATAAATTTGCTATTACTATCAAATCTAACAGTTATTACTATTGCACTTACAACAATCATCATAAATACATACAAAGAAACATTTAATGTTGCAAGAAATCCTATGAAAATTGTCATTATCTATGCATTACAACATTAACTCTATCATTTTGGCACTTTCCCTTTGAAAATTCTTTGAAAATTTAGTCATTTGCATGATTTACGCTATTTTTAGGGTCATCCGACTTGTAGGCAGCAAAGCGTTGAAATCAGGGTTGTTGGATCTAGGGCATACAACTAAGAGGGGGGGTGAATCAGTTATATAAAAACCTGCTCTACTTTAAACACTTGATTCTTCTTTGTTAGTTAACAGTATATCAATTAATCATCCATGAAAGCATAATGCACAAACACAAGAGCAGATAAACATCAACACATTGAACACCAAGATTTTGACGTGGAAAACCTGGTTAAGGGAAAAACCACAGGGTGATTAACCCAAGGATTATTCTCTATTAGAAGAATAAGAAAAAGAATGGCACTTGCCAATTAGGGCTCACTGCCCGAGCACACTGCTCACAAAGAGGCCTACTACCTACAAGGAGACACATTGTCTACAAGGTGATAAGAATCACAATCTTGAATGGGAGAATAACATCTCTACCATGTCTGGATCAGTTCCATTTAAGCCCAAAAGTCTCTGCTCTGCCCTTCTCACTTCTCTTTGCTATACTCCATTCATCCACACAATCAACGCTCTGAAATGAACTCACAAACTTTTATTTATACAAGACATCGACTTAGGAACAATCATCTAAGTCGGTAATTAACCATAACAGTATCCGCAAGATGAATCACACATCCGGTCGGCCACCATAAGAACATTTGTAGGATGAACAACTCATCTGGTCGGCTAGTCAGAACAAGAACTTCATCCGGAAGAATATCTTCAATTCTGGGCTCTACCATCATTGCGGACCAACAACACAACCTCAACATGATCCAAGAACCTTCACAAGCCTACCTAAATGACCGGGTACATCTACACTTTCTCTACATACTGGAATCTCTTCTCTTCCTCATCTGGAACTTCAAGAACACAGTCTGTCGTCACTGTCATAATGCAAAGGGTAGTTCCGGACCTCAAAATCATACACAACTTGAGATTACACATCACAAGGACATCCCAAACACACCTTCCAATCTGCAGATTAGGATTATACAATTCCAGACCTCACCGGACCTTTCTATGATCCTTTGTCACCTCTGAACACTTGCCGGAACCGGCTCCACACAGACAGCCATAACTTCTTCAGATCTTCATGCGGACCTCTGATATCTTAACTGAAACATCTCAGGACATATATCTACAAACCCTTTGATCCGTATCCTCTGGTTCTCAACCTATACAATACATTTGCCTTCTTCTCATCACTATTCTTCACTGTTTCTGATTGAGGCTAATTTTCTCAATATCCTCAACACACTGCTCATCCAATCCTTCTTGTCAATGCAATATGAGTATGTTGACATCAATGACAACACTGGTTCACCTTCATACTTGCAACCATCTCTCCCTTTGTCATTGATGGCAACATATGATGTGAAAAACCATCAAGACAAGAACTTCTCCTTTCTGTCACAGCTCCCCCTATCAGCAACATGTCTTCTCCTCATTTACTGCTCCCCCTTTGATCAACAGCACTTGTTTTTCACATGTCTTCTCTCCCCCTTTGACATCAATGGCAAAGGGCTCATACTTGCAATTCTACACATTAGAATCATACCAGCTGCTCCCTCTTAGTAGCAGCTCCCTATCATCAATCTAGATCACAAGATATGACTGTGATATCCACCAGACTAATGCACATCAGTGCATCCCAGTTCATTATCGGAGGGGCCATGACCCCTAACTTCTCTCGGAGATATTCAAAAGAGGCCTTGGGAAGAGGTTTAGTAAAGATATCTGCAATCTGATCCTTGGAGGGAACATACTCCAATCTAACTTCTTCCTTGTTCACTTGTTCTCTCAAAAAGTGAAATTTGATAGATATGTGCTTAGTCTTAGAATGCAATACCGGATTCTTAGAAATATTAATTGCACTTGAATTATCATAGAAAATTGTGATAGGCTCCTCATATTCAACTTTAATATCTCTTAGCATCTGCTTCATCCATAAGATTTGAGTGCAACTACCTGCTGCTGCAATGTATTCTGCTTCAGTTGTAGACAGAGATATTGCATCTTGTTTCTTGCTTAGCCAAGAAACCAATCTCTTTCCCAAAAAGAATGCTCCACCACTGGTGCTCTTCCGGTCATCCACATCTCCTACCCAATCTGCATCTGTGTAAGCATGAAGAGAGAAATCTGGATCTCTAGGGTACTGTTGTGTGGTTACACAACACGCCCCATTTTGACTTGGCAAAACAGGGACCCAACTTTTGTTTTGGCTTGTGTTGTCTGTTTCTGGCGGTTTGGTAAAAATTAAGTCAGGTGCATCATCATCATGAAGGTCAGGATGAGGTAGGTCATCATCATGAGGTTAGTTTGTCAAAGTTCATATTTTTGTTTCTATGACTTCATGGTTGGAAAGAGCTTGAAATTCCATGCAGGTTTGCCTTTTACATCACTTGAAAATGCGTCCATATGAAGGAGTTGTAAGCAGTCAAAGTTTTGGTCAAACCTGATAATTGCTGTATGAGCGTCATCATCATGATATTTGAAAAGCCCCCCGATAATATCCTGAGGTCGAAATATCCGGACGTCAAGTTTAAGTCGTAGTAATCTTTTCCCGTCAGGCGGTCTTTTATATCGCCAAAGGTCATCATCATGATCTTACTCTATCACCTGATGAAAATCATGCAGTCCCGAAACATCCGGACGTCAATCTTAAGTGCTAGTGAACTTTTCCCGTCAAGCGACCCTGGAAACATCATCATCATCATGATATTCTAGCATCATCAGCATCATGATTGTCCAACATTGCGAGCATCATGATATTTAGCATCACCCGATATTATAATATCATGCTGATATTATAATATCACCTTACTTAGAGAAATCTGCCATCTGCATAATTTGCGCGCGCACGACCAAGTCTTGGTGATCAACATCATCATGATATTTCAGGACCCGACATTTCCTAATATCCTCCTGATCTCCTTTTGCGTGATCATGATGATCACCTTATCTTTCGAAACGGAGGATGATTTTCCTTTCCCAAACCTTGTTGAACAAGATCATCATGATCTTGTTAGTCTTTCCTGACAGTTCGTAGTATCATCCTGCCGACGAATATAGCCTTTTGCAAATATGATGATGACGATGACGTCACCATCACCTTTCTCCTTCGGCAGGATATTTTCCAAGGCGTGATCCATTTCGCCAATGTGATGATGACGATGACGTCATGTTCGAAGATTAACGCAAGCCCCGGATATCCTGATGACGTCATCAGGACTTTCGGCAGGATCATATTCTAAATCACCCAATGCGGATATGATGATGATGATGTTCATCATCCTGATCTTTTGAGAGGATCACCTTCTTCGCAAGTGGGTCATACTGCATTCGTCCACCCGATCATCTTCCTTGGGGGGAACCCGATATTCCAGTTATCTCCTGATCTTAACGAAACATGACGATGACGTCATCCCTTTGCATTTTAACCAAGCCTGATGATGACGATGACGTCATCATGATTTTCCTCAGCGGCAGGATCATTTTCCGAGTCCTCCTGTTTGTCTTCATCATGATGATGATGACGATGTCTTTCTTTCCCGAATGTGCAAAAAACAAAACATCCTGATGTGCTTTTCCTCAGAACATTCGGAGGGGAGGAGCATCATATTTCACAATATCCTGCGGCTGGATACAAGACATAGAGTTGGTCATCATCATGATTTCCGGCGTAGGTATAACTGTTGCCGTCGGCCAAGTCTAATATTGTCAACCTGATCATATGTGGTCGCACTGATGCGAACATGATGATGATGACCCGAAACATTCGAACAGAGCATGCAAAGCCAGGTATGAAGTAATTTGTTAATTTTGACATACCTGATCATATTTGAACCCGATATACAAGAAAATGGGCAAAAACATGAAGCGATAGAAATTTGAAAGCCCGACTACCTGATTTTGGTCAACGAGGGTTGACCTGGTTGTTTTCATGCTGTTTATGCATTTAGTGCATATTTTCACAGGTAAGACCTGTTTGCCTGTAGCTGCACATTGGGAGGTATGTTTAATAAAATGTTTTACTTCCTGCTGTTTATCCACATGATGATGATGAACTTAATGTTTGTTTGTTTATTTGCAGGAAGTCATGATGCTGCTGAGGCTGAATATTGAAGTGATGATGCTGTTGAAGCTGAGCGTTGAGATCATGATGATGCTGCTGAAGCTGATAATTACAAAGTTGCGCATGGAGGCAACATAGGCCAGACATGAAGAGGATATTGTCAAATATGTTGTTTGCCAGCTGGAGACCGAATCAAGTCGAAGATGCTGGAATATTCTGTGCCAGCTGTACATTTGCCAACTGACGAAGCATGTGCTTTTCATCTGGACCGTTGTTTGTTATGAGAGGATCCTGATCCTTGGATCATTGTAACCGTTTTCTGGCAGTTGCTCTATATAAGAGCCAGAGCTTGTCATTTGAAAGAGGAGGGAGAAATACATTAGAATACACAGACGCATCTGGCGCAAGAGTCAATTACTGTAGAATAAGTTAGGAGATCGGATTACTGAGACTAATGAGGATAGAATTGTTGAAATGTCAAGATTCTTTCTTCAGATCACTGTAAATGTACCTGTTCTTGAGCATACTGAATGAATATGAAGTTCCAGATTACATCCTGATTGTAAATTTTTACGTAATCTTCTGTTGATTTCTGGATATGTACTGGTGAATGCTGTGTTCAACTGGAAGCGCTTTCATTTCATTACATGTTGTTGTCAACTGTTCCTTTGAAGCTTTGCACTAGATCATGCGGATTTGTGGAATGTCCTGGTGAAGTATGATTTCTAGTTTTCCTTCTTTTCATTGCAAGTATGGGAGCTTGTATGCGGATCAGTGATCTAAGTCCAGTAGTTTTGGGAATCTCATTCTCTAACCCTTTTCCTTTTTCAATTTCATTAATTCATCACCATAACTGCAAATCATGATAAATAACAAGCAGAAACAGTGAAATATGCTGAAATCTCGTAGGTAACTGAAGATCCTTAGCATATTTGGTTAAATGCATGTAGTATTGAAAATATCATGCAAAGAATTATAAATAATGGTAGAAATCATGCAAATATCAGCCTGTATGCACATTATTTGACTAAATTTACAGTGCAGAGGTAGAATTGTTGGAGACTTATGCAGAGCGAACATCCAGAGCAGGATATTTGAAGATGATGATGATGAACAGTGCAGAAACACGTAAGGCCCCTGAATGGAAAACAGCAACACACATCAACCACTGAGTAACGTCAGTAGATTAAGACCTAATCAACGGAGACTTGGGATCATGAATTCTTTGAATTCATCGTATCTTTCAAGATGAGTAAAGGTTGTTGTGTAACTTTTATTCTATGTTTGCGAATGACTAACATCATGACCAACAGGTACCATAGACCATACTCAACTGTTCCTTTCAAGTACCTAAAAATTCTTTTGATTGCCATAACATGAGATTCTCTAGGATCAGCCTGGAATCTTGCCACAAGACCAACAGCCTGCATTATATCTGGTCTAGTCTGAGTGAGATACAACAATCCACCAATCATTGATCTATACTTTGTCTGATCTACCTTTGGAGAATCATCATCTTTGCTTAACTTACATCCGGTTGCCATAGGAGTGTTCATTGGCTTTGAATCTTCCATACCAAATTTCCTCAATAATTCTTTTACATATTTGGTCTGAGAAATGAAGATCCCTTTCTTTGTTTGAGTAATTTGCAGACCCAAGAAGAAATTCATTTCGCCAAGCATAGACATTTCAAACTCACTTTTCATCTGATTTGCAAAAGTTTTGCACATACTATCTCTTCTTCCAAAAATGATATCATCCACAAATACTTTAGCAATCAAAATGTTTTCATGATCAATTTTGAAATATAAGTTACTGTTAGCAGTACCTTTGTTGAATCCAATCTACACAAGATGCTTATCCAACCTATCATACCATGCTCTTGGGGCTTGCTTCAATCCATACAAAGCTTTCTTCAACTTGCAGACCATATCATCATTATCAGACAATTGAAATCCATCCGGTTGTTCAATGTAAACTTCTTCTTCCAAATCACCATTTAGGAAGGCAGACTTGACATCCATTTGATATACCTTGAAGTCTTTGAAGGCAGTAAATGCAAGGAGTAATCTGACTGCTTCAATTCTTGCCACCGGAGCAAAGGTTTCTTCAAAATCAATTCCTTCTATTTGAGAGTAGCCTTTGCAGACCAATCTAGCTTTGTTTCTAATTACTTCACCAGCTTCATTCAGTTTGTTCCGGAAGACCCATTTGGTTCCAATCACATTCCTGTTTCTTGGTCTGGGAACAAGATCCCAAGTATGATTTTTCTCAATTTGCATCAATTCATCTTCCATTGCTTTGGTCCAGTTTTCATCATTGCAAGCTTCTTTTATTGTTTTAGGTTCAATCTTTGAAATTAGACAACATTCATCCTGATTTTGAGCAACATTCCTTCTAGTTTGCACACCTTTGTTTCTGTCACCTATGATCTGATCTTCAGAGTGGTTCTATCTTACATACCTTGGAATTTTGGGAGTATCTTGTACTGCTGCTTCTTGATCAGGCTCACTCAGACCTATCTCTTCTTCCTGATTTACCGGATCAGGCTGACTCTGACTTACCGGAGAGGATTGAGTTCCTTGAACCTGAACACCATCTTGATCATCTTCATCAAACTCATAAAATCTTGAGGGCTTCTCAATTCCTTCATCAACTTTTACATTAGTGCTTTCTATCATCTTCCTCAATCTCTTATTGTAACACTGGTATGCTTTGCTTTGAGTGGAGTAACCCAAGAAAATTCCTTCATCGCTTCTAGCATCAAACTTTCCTAGATCTTCATCTCTTTTAATATAACACTTGCTACCAAATACTCTGAAATACTTCACAGTAGGAGTGATGCCAAACTAGAGTTCATAGGGGGTCTTACCAGTGTTGTTTCTGATTTGAACTCGATTGAGAGTGTAGACTGCAGTGCTGATAGCTTCTTTCCAAAACATTTGAGGGACATTTGCTTCCAACATCATTGTCTTGGCAGCTTCCTGGATGGTCCGGTTCTTTCTCTCAACTACTCCATTCTGCTGTGGAGTCCTAGGAGCAGACAATTGTCTCCTTATACCCTGCTTCTCACAAAAGTCAATGAACTCACCAGATGTAAATTCACCACCTCTATCAGACCTTAGACACTTTAGTTTCAATCCAGTTTGATTCTCTACCATAGCTTTGAAGATTTTGAACTTCTCAAGGGCTTCTGATTTCTCCTTTAGGAAGTGTTGTGTGGTTACACAACACGCCCCATTTTGACTTGGCAAAGCAGGGACCCAACTTTTCTTTTGGCTTGTGTTGTCTGCTTTCTAGCGGTTTGGTAAAATCAGTCATGTTCATCATCATGTGGAGTCAAGATGAGGTAAGCCCCAATATGAGGTCAGTTTGTCAAAATTCGTATTTCATATATATGACCACATATTCTGAAAGAGCATTAAAATTCATGCAGGTTTGCTTTTTACATCACCCTGATATTCATCAGGATGTGAGAGTTATGAACAGTCAAAGTCTTGGTCAAACCTGATATTCGCAAAAAGAGGGTCATATTTTATAACCTCAGTTATGCTGTTTAAAGAACATCATCATCATATTTGAAACATCCCCCCCGATAATATCCTGCGGTTCAAATATCTGGACGTCAACATTAAGTGATAGTAAGTCTTCCCCGTTGAGCGGTCTTTTGTATCGCGAGCATCATGTTTTCAAATGTAACCTGATATTCGCTAATATCATCCTGACGCAAAATATCACCCTTAACAAACATCCTGATGACATCATCTGAATTCGATAAACAAAAAAACAAACATCCTGATGACATCATCATCATATTTACATTTCGACAGGATATTTTGTAAACATGATCATGTTTACCCAATGTGGCGATGACGTCATGAGACATTTCCAATACAAAGAACAAATATCATGATGACATCATCCCGATATTCAAAGAGGAGAATGAGTAAGTTTGAAGGTCATCATCATATTTTGGAATATCACTCGATAGACCGAAATATCCTCCTGATGTGCTAAAGTGTAAACAAAGGTGCGTTGTCACCCGAATTTTGTCGCGATAATAGTTCCAATGCTGGGGAGGATGATATCGAAACTCAACCCGATATTTGTGAAATGTCATCCTGCTCTCATGATATCATGTCATATGGATATTCCCCTGCTCCCTTTGCCGCCATTGCCATTAAATGCGCGCAGATATGGTAGGTGATTCCCGTCGATCCCGGAACCCAATGAAACGTCTGGTGAGATCCTGAGTTTTCGCACGAATAATCAAAGATTACAATCTAACTTGTCAGAGTTACCCTAAGTTTACCCTAACTGCAAGGTTAAAAGGTAATTCAACCGCCATTGTTACATTTACCTGCGTTAAAATTGTTTTACAGAGCACTAGCCTCCATATCTGCGTAACAGCTACCGTTGCGCGACTGGAGCTCATAGACTGAGGGAGGAAGGTGATCAGCAGCTGAATCAGGGGTGTCTTAGAGATATACTGGTATAAAAGAAATCAGCATAACCAGGTAAGTAAACTGAAACCCTCATCATGTTGTTCTATATGATGCTATAAGTTCTGGTTATGTATCCGTATGAATAAGTAACGTGAAATTGGTGCAGTAGGCACGATATTTGCAATATGTATACATGCATATCCCGTTGTGAGAAGAAATGCTGTTAATTGCAGGTACCCATGGCTGAAAAATGCTTAGTCAAGTGTCAGGAAGAATTCAGCAGGCCTATGTTCTCTTCTTAGAGAGGGGTCCTGTTTAAATTTGGGGCAATTACAGACACCCATCAGGGGAGTACCAACCTGGAAGCTTGGTCAGCCAAGCTGAATGATGGGCAAGATAAGAGTCCGGTGCTGGACACTGTGTTTGTATCAGGTATGTGGAACGCTGCTGGCTTCCCCTACTCCATGGAGTCTCCGGAGCTGGTTATTGAGTGCGCCCGGAATTACAACCCTCAGACGAGGCAGGTGGTGAAGCATGGGAGAATGTATGCAGACCTATCCATCAAAAGGTCTATCCCAAACATTTGGACTACCAATGGGCAGCAAGGTAAAGAGTGTAGACTTGAAGAAGTCTGAAAGAGAATATGAGGCCAACAAGAAGACGGTCAGAAAGAACATGTATGCTTGGCGGGCCGAGAACAGCACATATAATGCAGTGGCCAAGCTCCCTGTGCGCATGTTCAAATTTGATTTTAATGAAGAATATCAGTATGTGATTGCCCTACTGAACAGGGTGACTGGCCAGCCTGATACTGGAGAATTCAGAGACTGGATGTACGGCATAATAATGATGTGCCTATATGCAGACATCAAGCCACTGTGGGGCCAAATCATAAGTGATGCTCTGCATGAGCAGCTGCTGAACCTGGGAGGTTCAGATTGTGCCTTCTACATGACCTCCTCTATTGTTTATTCCTGTGCTTATAGAGGCACTTTTGATGCCCTGGTCACAGATGGAAAACTGACGGGCATGAATGCAGCATATATATGGGATCATCATCCCCAGCTGCAAAGAACCAAACATATCAAGGACTACAAATTGGTCAATGATGCATTTTCTATGCATCTGGTAAGGACCATGGAAGATGACAGAACTAAAAGACTGAGCATGGAGGCTCAGGAGGCAGTATAGAGGCATGGGGCATGGTACATCCAATTTGCCACCTTTTCCTACATCAGGATAGAAGGTTTTGAAGGGCATCCCCTGATGCTGCCAAGGTATCCTATAGATGCAGTAGTTTTAATGGAGTTTATCAGGCAGGGCTCCACCATCATACAGACGTATAAGGATGCCAAGAAGCTGCCACCAATTTTATTCCCAGTCAGCATCGGCAACTACATGTGCCCTGACTCTGACAATATTAAGAAGGTGATGGTCACTCTGAACAAGATGAATTTACTGCCCTTCCCAGTAACAAGACCATATGATCCTTACGGCCGAATGCAGAAGATCCTAGGAAAGCCTATTCACCAGAGGCACCTAGAAGATTTTTGGGCTGACTACGAAGATGAGGCAAAGGCTAGGAGGAGGAGGTATCAGAGGTTAACTCTGAACCAGATTAGAATGTTCGACTGCATTTCCCTCCCTCAGCAGCTGAAGAGTGATGACGGCAGGATCATGACAGATGAATACGAGCAGAAGAAGATCTACAATGATACCATTTCTGCCCCTGACCTCACCATGCAGGAGGATATGTCCTTGGACCCATTCTTTGCCAGAACCATACACTTGACCCAAGCTTGGGTAGATGCACAGGTAGAGGCATTGAAGAAAAAGGGTGTTGCCATCACAATAGATAGCAAGAAGAAGGGGTAGGACATCCCCACAGATGAATATGATGACTTCCTGCTGGAGAAGCGAAAGACTAAGGGAGAGAGGACCCCTCCACCACGGCAACCTAGCAAAAGGGCCACAAAGGGCAAAAAGGTGGAAAAGGGACCCAAAGGGGTCATAGTTGATAGGGCAGTATTCACAGCGGAGGAGGTAGCCAAATCAGGGTCAGAATCAGATTCTCCTCCAAAGCCCAAGAAAGCCAAGACAGCAGAGGCTGGAACCACAGAGACCCAAGAAGTGGGTCAATCATCCAGACAACCAGGCAACGATATCCTCATGGAGGAAGAGCCTGAAGAAGAGGAGGAAGCTCCATTGATAATCAGAAGAAAGAGGAGAGCTCCGCAGGTGCTGGTTCCTAGCACACCGAAGAAAACAAGAACCTCCATGAGAGGTGAGATGAGTCAACCCCCAGTGCAATTACAAGGGGAAGGTAGTGAAGTGCAGAAGGAACTTCAGCACAATGTTCCACTTCCTACCATTGTCAAGTTCAAAACTGAACTGGCAGAAGAGCAACAAAAGGAAGCATCCCAGGCGCAAGCAGAAAAGCATGTCTCGCTAGACGAGACAATAAACTTGTCTGATGATGAGGTGGTGCAGGATGTAGCTGCACAAGAAATGGAAACACTTGCGGCTGCTGGCATCAGTGTGACTCCTCACAAGCCTCCAACGGTTCAAACAGTGCTTGAGGAGATGAAACAAGCAGAAGCGGAGCGAGAAAAGAGCCCAGAACCAGAGAAGAGCCTAGAGCAGGTAGCTCAGGACATAGGACTGGATACATTGATCGCTGAGGTGACAAGTCCTGCAGTGGTAGACTTAACAGAGAAGCAGGATGCAAGTCCTGAACAGCCAGCAGGATCACCTGATAAGGGCCACTTAATAGAAGAGATAGAGATGGCAGAAACAGAAAGCCACGCTCTTGAATCAGGCCAACAAAGCCCACAAGATACATCAGCAGGACCTGCTATAGTAGAGGTCCAAGAAGCAAAGGCTGATGATGAGAAGAATGAAGCGATAAAGGATCCTGCTGATAAGGCACAAGAGGTGGATGCTGTAGGTACAGAACAGATAGCCGCTGCGGAACAGATGCCATCACCTTGGGTAGATCCAGTGATATCAGATATGGTGGACATGCCACCAGAAATAGAGAAGCAAGAGGAGGATGATCAACCTCCACAAGGGGAAGAACTGGAGACAGGTGAAGAAAGGATGGAGAAAGATCATGATCATCATGATCCACATACAGGTACACCGCCAGGTTCCCCACACAGAGAAGATGCTCCCCCAGAAAAGGAAGTTCCTCAATAGGAGGAGGCACCACAAGATTCGCAGCAAGGAGAGCATCAAGAGCCAGAAAAAGAAAAGTCACCATCTCCACAATGCTTGTTGGTGGAAACGGGAGATAGAGGTGAACAGCATCATGATGCTAAAAAGCATGATCAGGTGCCTCCATGGTTAGAAAAGGAGGTAAATGTTGAGGAGGAGCTGGAGATTCAAGAGTTCAATGTCTCCACCCTGTTCGCCGCAGATATAATGAAACCCAGGAGGAAGGCCAGAATGACTTCAGCCATCAAAAGAGATCCGGCGACAGGGAGAAGGACCGCACAAATTGCTGTACTTGCGGTAGAGAAAGAGAAAGGCAAAATCACTGTGGATGAATTCCAGATAAGCACAGTTGATTTGGGTTTTGCCAATGAAGAGCAGGAAGGTCAAGAGGGAAAGGATATCATTGACTCTCTGATTCAGAAAGTGAAAAGAGAGAAAGAGAAGAATAAGCAACATAAAGAGCACATTGCTCAGTTGCATGCATATATTAAAGGCTTGACCAACCCTGAAGATACCACAAGCGAAGCTGCAGTCCCATTGACTGCCATTTCTCAGGAAGAAGTGAATAAACTGAACCTCATGAAACATGAGGTTTCCATAATAAGAAAGTGGGTGTCATCCACATTGGATGATGCCATTGAAATAATGAAAGGTTCTTTGAAGAGGTGGAGCATCCTAAGTGACTCCAAAACTAAGGTGGATAAATTGCAGATGCAGACCGGAAAAAGGTCTTATAAACTGGAGAAAGTCCTCAGCCTGTTGGACGAAATAAGGAAGATAAATCCACAACTGCTTATCAGTAAGCAGGTATTGAATAATAATACTGCATTGTTAGTGGATATCTGGTATAAAGATGTACAGTTTGAATGCAGAGTCCTCAAAAGATGCAATAATAAGCTGAGGGAGATCAGCATGAGGCTACGCGATTTAATGGGCATTGAGGCAGACATGCTAGAAACGCTAGAGGGCAAGGTGGAAGGGAAAATTGAGAATCAAGATGAAGATTCTGCCCTTAAGGCTCTGCGTAATAACTTCCATATGGAAGATGATGGTCCGCTCGTCCACTTGACAGAGGAAGTGATAAATAAAATGGTGAGGATCAAGGTCAAGATGGAGACGTACAATGAGACACTGCAGGACAGAAAGAATAAGCTGGACGACAGTAGGGATAAGTATGAAGCGCACAAACACGCCATCATCAAGGTAAAGACTCAAGATGGCAGAGGAATAGATCAGGTTGTGCAGTCATACGAACAAATCCAGAGCAGTATGCAGCCCCATATGCAGCAGCGTCATCATCAGGATAGCGAAGAGTCAGGAAGTGATGCACATGACGATGACCCGCATGCATCAGATGAAGAACATGATGAAGATACATCATGAAGGGGAATATCTTGCATATGCAGTATAGATAGTTGCCAGCTGGCAACTTGTGCCTTTTTGTAATATTGGCAAGTCATGAAATGATGACCGTTGATTTATATTGATAAATCAGATCCGTGGATCTTTTGTAATGGATTCCTCACCTTATTCTATAAAAGGTGGTGGAATGCCTTGTTATATTCATTCGAAACTTAATTGAAATTTGATTGCTGAAGTATTCAGGACTTATTTCAAAGCTGCTGTATATGTACATGTCTTTTGCATACTTAATGAAAGGGAAGAGTATTTTGATTACAAATCTTCGTAAATCTTGAGTAATCTGTGTCTGAATTCTGAATATGTGCTTTGATTTGCTGTGTCCCTTGGAGTGCTCATCATGTTGCATGTATTATTTTCATTCATTATCCTCTGAAGTTTGCATCAACTGTATCTAGCTGTGGAATGTCCTGGTGAACATATGGTTTGATTTCTTCTCCTCATGACAATATCAAGCATGTATGTGGATCAAAAGCTAAAGGTTCAACTTAATTAGAAGCATTTCCTTTAATTTCTTTCAATTTCAGAGCATCTCACTATCACAATTGCAAATAAACTGATAATCTTAAGCAAACAACCCAAAATATGCAGACGTCTCGTAGATAATCGTAAATATTTAGCATATTTGAACACTAAGCATGCACAATTGAAAATATCATGCAAAGATCTAGGTATTTTACTTCTTTTCATCAAATACCCGCATAATTTGACTTCTCTGTAAGGAATTTCTGCAGGAACGTCATGATGATAGTGCATTTTCACGTAAGGCCCCAAAATGGAAACAGCAACTGACATTAACCACTGAGTAACGTCAGTCGATTAAGACCTAATCACCAGAGACTTGGGATCATGAATTCTTTGAATTCACTGTATCTTTCAAGATGAATAAAGGTTAATGTGTACTTTTATTCTATGTTTGTTTGTGACTAACATCATGACCAACATAAATTGGCGCTAGAAGGAGGGCACGTCTAGAAGATCACGCTCATCATCAGTATTTTCAGGTTTGATGACGCATAGAGTAAGGTAACCTCAGATCGTCTGTGAATTTCAATAAATTACGTAAATATTTGCTGTGAAAAGATTGTATACGCACATTCTATGTAAAGATTTCCAGATCTCACATAAATACTGCAAGCTTTACAGTAGATCTCTCTGAATTCACTAATATCGGCTAAAGATACATAAATTTGTTCGAGCTTTGAGAATTTGAGCCTTAAACACTTGAGATCTCATGCTACCAATCAAGATATCCCAATATCCTGTCATATTTACAGTGTCTTCACAAATATTTCGTAAATATCCAGTCTGATTTGCAATTTGACTGCAAATATCACCTCATCCACTGAAATCTAACCAATATTTGCAATGTTTCAGCCAATTTGCCTCCAAATCGAGAAATCCTGGCTTACAGGATAAATACCAGGTCTAGACCTAGTGAAGTTTTTGAAGAATTGCCTGTTAGAGGTTTCAGACCTAGGACTGTAGACATTCACCATACTCCAGGATCAAGCGCGTCTAGAGCTTCACCGAGACCTCCTCCTGTGACCCCTGTCGGTTTGCAAATACCTTCCGGTATATCCGTGACACCTCCTGTTCAAACCCAGGGTATACCTTTAGTTCAACCTCAGCCAACTGCACCACTAGTTTAGCCCCCTCAGGCTGCAATGTCTTTCTTTGCAGTGGAGTCACCCTTGACTTTTACTGCATATCATGAGTTACCAAAGAATCCGGACAAACTTTGTGCAAAATATCATCCTTATCAAGATGCTGATGATCATATCAGGACATTTAAAGAAGTGTGCTGCAGAGCCAGAATAGAACATCAGGACGTGGTGTGCAGATTATTTCCTTTTTCCCTAGGGGAAGAGGCTTATAAATGGTTCATCAGTCTTGGCCAAGCTTCTGTCAGTTCGTGGGCTGTCTTAGAGAAAGCCTTTCTTGACAGGTTCAAGGTCCCTATTGATCCATCCATGAATTACCACATGTTTGCCACAATCAAAAGATTTGAGAATGAGCCTATTGCCAATTTCAATGCTAGGTTCCAGAAAATGTTGTCCAAGCTAGTTGCCCCATATGTGGTGGCTGATGCTGCTGCCAGGAGTATCTATTATTCAGCCCTGGATCCATTAACTTCCATGTTCATCAGGAGAACACATCCTGAGATCACTACTTTGACAGGAGCTTTTCAAGAAGCTATCAAGGTAAATCAGCAGTTGATACCTGCTCCTACCCCAAATATAGTATTCCCTACTTTGCCTGGCGTGCAAGCACAATATCCAGCATCATATCCTGCAGCTTATCCTTCACAATATCCTGCACAATATCCTAATGGATCTGTGTATATGGAAAATCGATCTATTCTAAACTAATAAAAACCAAAAAACCCAATAACATAAAGAAAACGAATTTAAATAAAAGCCATGACAAATAATCAATGCAATAAAGACTTTTACCGAAATTTGTGTTGTTTCCTTTGGATTGAATGTAGAATTGCTCAATGAAATTGCAAAGCCATAGCTGCAACAAGCAAGTGTAGTGCTCAAGAGATCAATGTCAAAAGATCGTTATAGTGCCCAATCGACGCGTTGTGTATGCTCGAAGCTCTGTTAAGTATGCCTGAGAATACGATCGAAGAGAGAGAGATAATGAAGGAGATGAGGGGGGTTTATATAGGTTTCAATGAGGATCGATCAACGGTCCAGATAATTCAGAAGAATCAATGGAGGAGATAAGTTGAGGAATGTGCAACGAATGAGAAGAAGACATGCGTCTTGCTTGCTTTTGCATGAGAGGAGTTATCAAGAATAGAAGAATGAGTTAACTGAAGAGATAAATCAATTAAAAGAATAAAGCAATCAGTTAAGTGATTTAAAACAAGAAGAAGGGATTTGCATGAGAATAAGAAGATATTTTGCTTTATTAAATATAGAAATATTTAATTGATGAGCAAAAAAGCTTGAGTTATATTAGAGATAACTCAAATTAGAAGAAAAAGTAATTTAAATAAATAATTGATTTATTTAAATTTAGAGAAGATATTTTGGAAGAAATAATTAAATAATTGGAATTATTTAATTTAGAAGATTTGAAAGCAAATTAAATAAATAAATTTATTTAATTATTGTGCATGATTTTGGGAGAATGATTTTTGATTTAATTAAATAATTTAAGAATTATTTAATTGTAGATAAGAGGAAATTTGTTGAATTAATTAAATAATTGGATATATTTAATTAATGTAGATGTGAATTTTGGAAGGTGACAATGATTTAATTAAATAATTAAAAATTATTTAATTGTGAAAGAATATAGAGGAATTTGATTTAATTAATTAAATAATGAGGATTTATTTAATTAATGTCGCATTTTTGTGATTTAGAAGAATTTGGTGAAATTAATTAAATAATTAGATTATTTAATTAACGTTTGCAATGCAGGTGATTAGACAGATTATGAAATGCAAGTAGCATGACAAGTTGGTCATTTTAGGGTGTCTACATTTTGCCCCTCTTTGATGCAATGTAGCATGTAGCGTTGCGTCAAAGAAAACGATTGTTGAAGATGTAATACAATTTTTTTGATGCCCCAGTGTAAGTAGTTGCCCCAACATATGCCCCCTCAAGCGGGAAGACGGGGAAGCGGTAGAAGAACTGTGTTGATGCTCGACTAGAAGATTTGTTAGAGATAGGCGAGGTTGAATAGAAGAAAGTGGAGATAGAAAAGAACATAAGAGAAAGATTGTTGATTGATCTTTGCTAGAAAACTATATAAGGCCATGGAAAAATGGATGGTGTAAATGGATGAGCTTGTTGCAATGGTTTCACAATTGTATATAAAGAGCAATCCTTATTTTTGATATAGCACGTGGATAGTTTGCCACCAAGGTATAAAAGACCAAGGTGCAGTAATATCTGAGTGCGTGGACGTTGACTCTGCAAGCAAACGGTTTGAACCTAGATCCCTTAGACATAATATAACCTTGTTCGAATATGCGAGTAAGCCATAGTCTTGAACATAAAATAAACTTCAACACATGTAAATGCAAGAAGAAATATTAATATGTAAGATGCTAGGTCGTAACACACACAAGATAAATAGAATGCTAAGAAAGATGCTAGAGATCATTCCTCAAACACGGCACACAGAAAGCAATGACTATGCCCCAATCCGTACTGCATCGCAACATACCAAGATTATAGATAAATCAAGGTAGTCTTGAATAGGTATTGGAAAAAGAACAAAAGATAAACCATAACACAAATTGACTGACTTACAAAGTAAACATACAGCCAACATATTCTCTTGCCAAAGAGGTTGCTCAGGATAGATTGGATAGGAAAGATAACAACCTTATCGTAGGAACTCTGTGTCCGTTAAAGGGGGCTATCTACCTAAAAAGACAATATCTCACTTGCAGGAAATGCCACATGTTGCAGGAGACGCGTGTGTTAGTCTCGACAATGGAACACTTCGTAGAAGACAAGCTTGTTGATCTAGGGCTTAGTTAAGCGGTACTTAGCTGATGTTGGCAATCGGTATGCAGGACAGTAGATGACTCTGGAAGTAGATCTCTTTGCTTCAGGTTTGTTAAGGACTTCTGCTTTGAAAGGATGCGCTAGCTTGCGGCTTGAGTTAGTCAAGTCGAGGTGAATGGATTTTGACAAACGGAAGACTAGAAGGATGGAATGCAAATGGATTGAAACGGGTGGAGAATGATGGATCGTGTGTGCCTGAGTACTGGAAACATCCTTCGTATTCCAGACTGCCTACATACCCCGTATCCACGGGATCAAGGCACACTTACGATGGAAGGTGAACGCGATAAATATGTAGTTCTGGACAGAGTGATGAATGGGTCAAGGTGAAAGGGGGAGATCTTATGTACCTGAGTACCGGATACTTCCTTCGTATTCCAGACTGCCTACATACCCATATCCATGGGATCAAGGTACCTTAAGATTGAGAAGATGATATGTAGTTCTGGTTAGTGTGATGATGTAGAAAGAGTGTTGAGAAGATAACAGCCTTATCGTAGGAGCGATGTGTCCGTTAAAGGGTGTTACCTGTGGAAATGAGAAAAGATCGAAGTGTGCACTGCGAACCACGAACAAGGAACCAATCCTAGACCGACGCTAAGGAAAGAGTTGCCCCCATTCGGGTAGAGGAAACTGTAGGGGTGACTGCCGAAGAAGACACAGAATGACTTGACCTAGGACAAGACAGTGTTAACTGTAGACACAGATCAAGACGTGGGATGACGATGAGGGACACTGACAAATTTCCAAGCTATACTAGATAGGACTCGATAGACGATGGATGCTGACTCTACGCATAGCGCCTGTTTGCCAGGTTTTCACTATGGTACTTATCCAAGGCGCCTGTTTGCCAGGTTTTCACCAGAGGATGAATGTTTTTTTTTTATTTTTGATTTTTTTTATTTTATTTTATTTTTTTTTGATTTTTTTGTGGGAATGCTCTGAGGATCAGGCATAGAACTTCTTGAGATGGACACTATTAAGTGGCTCATCTAGAGGAATGCCGTCAGGTGTAGCTAAAGTATAAGCTCTCAATCCATATGCTGCTGTGACAATGAAGGGACCTAACCAGTTAGGCTCAAACTTGCCCTTCTTCTCTTGATCTGCTTGATTTCTCTGATTCTCCTTAAGTACAAGATCACCAACTTGAAACCGTCTTTCTTTGATCTTTTTGTTGTAATTACGCCGGAGGCGGTTTTGATAGACATGGAGATGATTAAGTGCGGCAAGGCACCTCTCATCTAGTAGTTCAAGCTCAGCTAATCTGGAAGTGCGATACTCATCTCCGCCGATCAGGTCCTGCATGGATACTCTGAGGGATGGGATCTCGACCTCTATAGGTAGGATGGCTTCAGAGCCAAAGACCAAGGCATATGGTGTGGCACCAGTTGGTGTTCTGATACTAGTGCGGTAGGCCCATAGGGCGGGATTGAGTTGCAAGTGCCAATCACGACCAGCTTCATTGACCGTTTTCTTGAGGATTTTGAGAATGGTTTTGTTGGAAGCCTCAGCTTGGCCGTTACTCTGCGGATAGTAGGGAGTTGAAAAGTGATGTTGGATATTGTATTGTATGCATAAGGCATGGACATCTTGGTTCTTGAATGGTCTCCCATTATCAGTGACAATGGCTTGGGGAATACCATACCGGCATATGAGGTAGTTTAGGATAAACTTGGCTATTTGTTTACCGGTGATATAGGTCATAGGAATGGCTTCCACCCACTTCGTGAAATACTCAGTGGCGGTAATGATAAACTTGTGGCCATTGGAGGAGGAAGGGTGGATTTGTCCTACGAGGTCGAGACCCCATTGAGAAAAAGGCCATGGAGTTGTCACAGGTTGTAACTCATGAGCTGGTGCATGAATCAAATCTCCATGCTGCTGACATTGTAGACACTTCTTAGCAAACTGTGCGGCATCTTGCTCTATTGTAGGCCAGTAATAACCTGTTCTGAGTATCTTCTTAGCAAGATTAGGACCGGTAGAATGTGCGCCACAGACACCTTCGTGTATGTCTCGTAAGGTAGCTTCAGCTTCTTCCGCATTAAGACATCGTAAGAGGATACCATCGAGACTCCGGCGATATAGTGTATCACCCAGAATGATGTAACGAGAGGATCGACGGATAAAGGTTTTGCGTTGAGTGGATGATAGGTCAGGGGGAAAGGTTTTGTTCTTGAGGTATTCATAGATATCTTCGTACCATGGGGAATTGGGACCAACAAGTTCGCAGATGATTTCAGTAACAGGGACATCGACGGCTGGTATCAACAATTGCTCGATCAAGAATTCACATTTCTGTGTATTAGCAGGCATATCAATCAGTGACCCTACAGAAGCCATAGAATCCGCAGCTTTATTATAACCTCTTGAAATTTGCTCAAATGTGATGCTAGAAAAATGTGGTTTGTAGGCATCCACTAGTTGCTTGTAGGGGACCAACTTTTCATCCTTTGTTTGGTATTCATCTGTGACTTGGCGAATGACTAGCTGTGAGTCTCCATATACTTGTAATTCTGTGATATCCCATTGAACTGCTGTATTGAGACCTATGAGGAGTGATTCATACTCGGCTATGTTGTTGGTGCAAGGGAATGCGAGCCGATATGACTTTGGAATGTAGTCATTCTGAGGTGTAACAAATAAGATGCCGGCTCCTGATCCATGCTGTGTGTAAGAACCGTCAAAGTACAACTTCCACATTATGGAGTTGGAGAGAGTGAAGAGATTCTCATCAGGAAAGTCTGCTACCATAGGATGTGTATCTTTCATAGGTGCTTCTGCTAGTTGATCCGCGAGGGCTTGTCCTTTGATTGCTTTACGATCTGTGTACTCAATATCGAACTCACTAAGGATCATGACCCATTTAGCTAGTCTGCCTGTGAGAGCTGCTTTTGCTAGTAGATACTTCAGGGGATCAATCTTGGCTATCAAATTTGTGTGTTGGTTCAGCATGTAATGTCGCAACTTTTGGGAGGCGAACACTACTGCTAAACAAGCCCTTTCCATTGGTGAATAATTGAGCTCGTATCCCACCAAGGTTCTACTGATGTAATATATTGCATGCTCCTTTCCTGTGTCATCATTCTGTGCTAGCAGAGCCCCTAGGGCTGAGTTTGTAGTGGAGATGTACAATATCAAGGGTTTGTCCGCAACTGGTGGAACCAATACAGGAGGTGTAGCTAGATACTCCTTAAGTTGATCAAATGCTGCCTGACACTTGTTGTCCCATCGAAACGAGACATCCTTTCGGAGTAAGTGTTGAAAGGGTTGACATTTATCTGCTAGCTGTGAGATAAAACGCCTGATGGACTGCAACCTTCCTTGGAGGCTCCTTAATGCTTTTAGGTTCTTTGGTGGAGGCATCTCCACTATAGCCTTTACTTTTGCTGGATCTACTTCGATGCCCCTACGAGATACTATGTATCCCAACAGCTTCCCTAATGTGACACCGAAGACACACTTCTTAGGATTGAGTCTTACTTGGTATTTTTCTAGCCTGTCAAAGATTTGCCCGAGGACTTGTATGTGATCCTCTCTAGAAGATTTAGCCAATATATCATCCACATAATCTTCCATGATGTGATGAAAGAGGTCATGAAATATCACTGTCATTGCTCTCTGATAGGTTGCTCTTGCATTCTTTAGACCAAACGGCATTACACACCAACAATAATTGCCCCAAGGACAAGTAAAGGTTGTTTTATGTTGGTCTTCTTCAGCTATCCTTATCTGATTGTAACCCGAGAATCTGTCCATGAGAGAAAGCATCTCATGACCTGCTGTTAAGTCCACTATAATGTCAATGTTTGGTAGTGGAAAGTCATCTTTAGGACATGCCTTATTGAGATCTCTGAAATCATTACACATGCGGATGTGCCCATTAGGTTTAGACACAGGTACAATGTTTGAGACCCAATCTGAATAGTCGATAGGTCGTATGAACTTTGCGTCTAATAGCTTTTGTACTTCCACTTTCACCAAGAGAGCTATCTGGGGGTGCATTTTTCTCAACTTCTGTTTCACTGGTTTCACCTTGGGATCAACTGTGAGATAATGAACTACTAGCTTAGGGTCTAGCCCTGGCATATCTGCATAGGTCCATGCAAAGTTGATGGTTCATTGTAAGAAGAAGCTATTAAGATTTCTGTGCTCTATGTCAGATAATGATGCCGCTAGGAATGTTGTCTTTGGATTCTGTTCTGTACCTAGGTTGATCTCTGTAGAATCTTCCACTAGTAGAGCTGATTTCTCTTGATACTTAGAAGGTAAGGGAAGGTCAAATCCTCCATCCTTAGGTGCCACAGTTGGGTTTTCACCTTTGGATACGTCCTTTATTTTTACTATTTTATGATCAGGAGGTGCCACAGTGTGGTTTTCACCTAGAGATCTTTCTTTATTTGCACTTTTGCGACTAGAGGATTTGGCATTCTCACCAAAGTAAGCCATGGGCTCTAGTTCCATTACAAAACCTGCCTTGTGATCACCAAGAGGGATACCTTCCCGAAGTCCCATGAACTCAGCTAAAGCTTCGTCATTCTGAAATACATCTATAACGGGGGCCCCTTGTTGGTCCCAATCGATAAGTTCAGGGTAGACAAGCGTGACATTCTAGGTGCTGGTGGTGGAAGTTAAGGATACGGAGGATAGTGTAAAAATGGAGGATTCTGCGAATAGATTGGTCATGTGGAGGGAAGAGTCATCGGTGATATCCTCTGTAGATGTCGAATCGGCAGGAAACTTGTCAGCTACCTCGTCGAGGATATACTCGATGTCCGAGGCGCGTGGTACCTTCTTACCAAATCCTAATCCTTTCTTGTCTAGCTTCTTTGTTACCACAATGGGCTCCATAGTGCCTTGATTCTGTTTCCCAAGGCCACCTTTGCCTTTATAGCCCATGTTTTTCACTATCCTTAAGCCATTGCCGTACTGCTTGATTAGTATCGTGACTGGTTCTTTCTCCTTGTAGAGCCAAGAAGAGATGTCCTCGATAGTTTCCTCTTCCAATAACCGTCCATGTTGGAATTGGGTTAGGAATGTTGGGGGAGGAATAGCTACTTTTTTGGTAACTTTGGCAATGGGTGGTTTGCCGTAAGATTTTGGAGATAAAGGCATCCGCCCTACACAACAAGATTCAGAGATATCATAAGTGCCAAACCCTATATCTCGGACACGAGCTGTGATTTTGGGGAGGGGTGTAGGCTCACTGGTAGAGGCTTGTGTGAGAGTTTCAGGATCAACATAGAGAGGGGATTCAAGGGCTTTGTCATTTTTAGGCACTTGGTTGCAATTCTTATAGCTTCCTTGCAAGACACGGCAAAATTCAAAAGGATTAGGATCTCCTGGGATGGTGATCTCCGTACCATTGTATGGGAACTTTAGGGACTGATGGTACATGGAGGGAACAGCTTTCATTGCATGGATCCATGGGCGGCCAAGAATAATGTTGTAAGGCAGCTCAATATCAAGAACTTCACACCTGGTTTCAAGCATAACAGGGCCTAGTTGTATAGGCAAGTGAATAACACCTTCTGAACGGCGTTCTGCATCATCATACCCCTCGATTGTAATACTATGCTCAGTGTTGACGTGATCCTCAGAGTATCCCAATTGCTTTAGTAACTTTAAAGAACAGATGTTGAGACCAGCACCACCATCTATGAGGATGCGTTTGATTTTGCGCTTATGGATGAGCACTTCAATATGGAGGGCATCGTTGTGACAAGGATCATGGGAGGGAAGGTCTTTCTCAGAGAAGACCACATTGTAAGGCGAAGCAATATTACCCACTCTAGCTTGGAAATCTGCGACTGCTATGTTGTTAGGAACGGAGGACTCTTGGAGGGCTTTTTCTAGCACTACTCTATGTGTAGGTGATGACCGTAGAAGGTCCAAAATAGAGATCTGTGCTGGTGTTTTCCCTAGATGTTCTACAAGATTATAATCAGACTGAACCGGAAGCCTAGGTGTAGGTGCACGAATGGTGACATGACCTCGATGAGTAGTAACAGCACAGTCCGTAGATTTGCCTTTAATGGTGAGGGTAGACACTCGACTCTCTTCAAAATGACCTACAATGGAATCGAAAGATGTGGATGCGTGATTGATACCTTTACCTCTATCCTAAGGAGGAGGTGGACCATGATGAGGGAATGGTTCCTTGTACATATCGAGATCCTGGTTCGTGTGTTGCGCTGGTGATTCATTCTCAAAGGTGATTTGATTACCATCGATGAGGTTTTGGATGAGGTGCTTAAGCTTCATGCAAGATGCAGTTCGATGACCTTTGCTCCTATGGAACTCACAATACTCATTGTCTCTGTAACATGCAGTTTTGTAGATAGGTTCTCCATAAGGAGGAGCATCAGGTAAGGTTACGAGCCTTTTCTGCAAAGCTTGCTGTAAGACCGATTCGATGGGCACTCCCAAAGGAGTAAATTGACGTCGCGGAGGGTAATCTTGTTGGGGCCGCTCTTGTTGTCTTTGCTGTTGGTTGGGATAAGGCTGCCTTTGTTGCTGCTGTTGTTGGGGTGGAGCTTGACTTGGTTTGGAAAGTTACAGTGGTGTTTGCAACGTTTGGACATGCTTAGTATCGACCACCCCATTGTTGACCACGTTTTTGTTCTTGTTCCAATATTTGGGTTTATCATTCGACTGTTGATGCGGATTGCTATCTTTCGTCTCCTTAAAGATTTTGACCACACCCTTAGCAATGAGGGCCTTCTCTATGTTGATACCCTTGTATGTGATTTCATCGAAGGTTGTAGCACTAAGAATTTGCAAATGGAAACCTAACTCTTGGTTGAGGTTCTGCACAAAGATGCTAACAAGCTGTGTCTCTGGAATCTTGAAAGGGAATTTACTAGCCATTTGTCTCCATCGTTGGAGGAAAGAAATGAAAGTTTCACCATTTTTCTATTTATTGTTGCATAGGTCCGTCATGGAAATCTCATGCTCTGCGTTATAAGAAAAATGGGTGGCAAACTTTTCTGCTAGCTCGTTGAAAGACTTGATACCCGTAGGTAAGTGTGAGAACCATTCTATTGCTTGTCCTCCAAGACTGCGAGGAAAAAGACGCATAAGATATGTGTCGTTGTGAGAGACCTCGAAGCAAGCAAGATAGAATTCCCTAAGATGGTCTTTTGGTTCACCTTTTCCTTTATACTTATCGAACTTGGGAATAGTGAAATTTTGAGGAAAAGGGATCATTGGTAACGACCGATCAAAAGGATAAGGACACACTTCCTCTAAAGAGAAGGTCTTTTTGGTGTGGCCAAACGTAAGATCAGATAGCTGTTGTTGCACCTCCGCAATCTTTAGTTCCATAGTCGTGGGAGGGGTTGGTAACATCTCCTGTTGTCCAAAACGCGGTTGGTGTTGCCCGTATGGAAGATTATAGTGTGAGCCATGCGTACTGGTATTGTAAGGGTCGTAAGATTGATTGGGATTGTATGGATTGTATGATTGGTTCAGATTGGGTTGGAATTGGGGGTTTTGATTAGGCAGAGGTGGAGGTGGCGCTAGGTAAGAATGTTGGCTCTGCGATGGTTGAAGAAACGTATTGGGGGGAGGAAAGCTAAAGTGCGTTTGATTAGGTTGTGATGGTGGCACATAGCTTTGGGAAACCTGATGTTGGGAATGTTGCGAGTGGCTAGGTAATGTATGAAAGAAGTTGAGCATGGATGACCGTTGTGGAGGAGGAACATAGGTAGAAGTGATCTGCGACGGTTGGGGTTGATTGAAGATGAGAGTAGAAGAATGTTGTGGTTGGGGCTGCGTGACTCCAATTGGTTGAGAGACATGCAGGTGTGATGATATAGGAGGTGGCATATGTTGAGACCCTTGTTGCATGGCTACATAAGTGTTCCCCAGATTGTAATTGGGTGGGAAACCTACGCATGATGGGGTAACCAAGATTCCACTTGTGCTTGGGGTGGACACTTTAGGAGGTGGTTGCACATTCGACCGAGCTAAGGTGGCTTGCTTAGCTAACTCTGCTTGACGTTGGAGAGTTTCTTGTTGGTTTTGATAGAGCTCCATAGGAGTCAACAGTGGTGATATGGGCCTCTCCCCTGTTGGATTTTGAAAAAGGGGATTCCTATACTGCGAACCTTGAGTAGGTAAGGGCGTAGTCACCGTGGACATGGTTTGCACCACTTGTATGGTTTCTTGGGTGTTGGCGCTCTCCTTGAGAGTGGACACATCAAAATCTTGAGGTAACTTGGCACCTTGCTTTGCAAGCAAGCGAAAGAAATGATCCTGGTTCTCACTAAGGATTTTATCAAAGGCAGCTATAGCTCTAGGATCTTGTATAAATTCATCAAGATCTTGCCCATCTTCTTGAGAGGATTGACCTATTTCAAAGTGTCGCTCTTCTTGAGATGGGGGTTGATCTATGACATAACCTTGTGGGACAAAATCCGGAGGCAAGCCTGTGGTATACTGTGGTGCATTTAGCAAAGGGGTTCTATCCTCATGAGGATTGCTTGGTTCCTCTATGTGCGGCATGTTTGGAGGGCTGATTGGTTTTGCCGCGGGTGTATTAGGAGTCACTTTGGGAGTAACGTTGAGACGACCTGATTGTGGTGTGCGAGGGGGTGACTTGTGCTTCTTAGGGACAACTTGCCTAGACTTCATAGTTTGCTGTAGCCTAGTGGTGACCATGGGAAATACTGAGGACACAATGTAATGCTGAGAATCTGTAAGATGCTTTGAAGAAATGGACAAACTCTGATGCACAAAGTACTGGACCAAAAGCGCTATACTGTTTGACCAGAGGCGCAGGACTGTGCTACCAAAAGCGTGCTACTGTGGGCCAGAGGTGACGGACTGAGCTGCCAATAGCGAGTTACTGCTATGCCAAAGGCGAGCTACAGTGACCAAAAGCAAGCTACTGTTATACCAAGGGCGCTGAAGTAGAGTTTTGCCAGAGGCGGGTTACTGCTGTACCAAAGGCGATCTACTGTACTACCAAAGGCGAGCTGCTATAATACCAGGGGCACTGAAGTAGTGTCTGATGTTTTTCAAAGGCAAGATGTTTCTGTTTCTGATTGGATTGGTTTGGCAAGAGAAAACACAGCAAACAAGTGGTCAAAAAAAGGCACAAGGACTGACACAACATATAGTGTATGTTCAAGGCTCCAAACAAGCCCAATGTTTCCACAGGTCTAATACAGTTGCAATCAATAACAAGCACTTTTTAACCCTAGAGACAAGGTTTCATTGCAGTAGATCAGCTCACAGCTTAATACTCCGTCGATAAAAATATCATTCCATAAAGGTGTCGGATATTTAGTATCTTTGCGAGAGACGATAGGTAGGGATATCTCACCCTCCCCTTGGAAAGCTCAAGTAGGTCACAAGAGCTTTATGTCTGAGGGAATACTATCTCTTCTCAAGGGAGCCAATGGTGAGTATCTTAAGGGTTTAAATCGATTTCCCTTGCACTGATGATTACCGCAATGTTCGGAGGTAGGTCGGGTAGTCTCTATCTAAATTGGTTCTTAGTGACTTTGAGGGACCAACGCCCTACGAGAAATGCGACAAGCTACTAAAAGCTTTAACCAATCCTACTAAGAGTTTCAAACACTTCGCTCGATGTGAAAATCGTTTCCACAAAGGGCTAGTACACCTCTTTTCAGTTTGGCATCACAAGGTAAGGCTGACGTCGGTTAGGACTTGGCTTTCGCCTTATCCCTCTTATATAGCGGTTCAAAGGAAAACTCCGCTTAGGGTTGTCCCTTTTGGATGAATCGCAATCCAAAAGCAGGCCCTTCTAAAGGAAGTATAGAAAAGTAAGAGCAAACACGTCAAACAAAGGTTCAATTGTCCCGTTATAAAAAAAATAAGGTGCAACTAAACTAGGCACACACACGTTTGTAGTTGTAAATTGTCCCTTATGAAATGAAGTGTTTGGCATTCATGTCCATTGTCCTTTAGAAAATTGAGGTGTTTGTTCATACATGTCCATTGTCCCTTTAAGAAAAGCAGTATGTTCCTAAGACTTAGATTTGCAAAAAAGATTTGTTCAATTACTCCTTTTAAGCATGCAATGTGTTTCTAAGACTTAGTAAGGTAAAACAAAAGGGTCTTCAATGCTCATCCTGCATAAACATGTTAAAAACACCTATTGGCTCTGTGTGAGTAATAAGAAGCTGCAGCAATTCCGTTAGTTCCACCAAAAATTCACAAGTTAGCAAAATAAATCAATTTTGACCAAAAGTGTTGAAAAACATTACCAGAAGCGACCTACTGTGTTCCAGGAGCGCTGTAATACAGACCAGAAGCGTCAGAGGATATAGCCAGTAGCGTTGAATAATAACCAGAAGTGCTTCACTGTCGTTCCAAAAGCGCTGCGATAAAGACCAAAAGCGTGTAACGATAATACCAAAAGCGCTGTAAAATATCCAGGTGCGCTTCACTGTGTAACCGAGAGCGCGATACTATGTGGCCAAACGCGCTGTTCTGTCTCAGATACAGAAAATATTAGTTTTGTTAACAATAACCAGGTCAAAATAACTTTTCATGGTGGACCTATTATTCGAAGGATGATATCTGATAGATCTAGGTTGTGTAATCGGGAAACTCAGAAAAAATGGATCAGACCAATAGATTAGCACCAGAAACAAGGATATTCCTAAATAAATCAGCTTAGGAGATATCAAAAAATCAGGTTCTGAAAGACAAATATAACAGCTTGTCTGACAGAACGACAGATCTGAAATGAGAAATCACTGCAAACCCCGAATGAAGTCAAAAAACCTAATTTTAACCAAAAGCGCCTAATGACACCGCTAGTAGCGCTTCTCTGTTCTACGGATAGCGCTTCTCTGTGCTACCAGAAGCGCGGCCGTGCTGCCAAGGGCGCTGAACTGTTCCTGCAAAAGCGCTGTAATATACTGCCAGAAGCGCTGTGAAGTGTCGTAAGCGCCGTGCCGTACTGTGTCTTCAAAAAAACAAATTTCTCAAAGAAACCAAGGGATTAGTGGGTCCCACCGGGCGTGCCAGAATGTGTATATGGAAAATCGATCTATTCTAAACTAATAAAAACCAAAAAACCCAATAACATAAAGAAAACGAATTTAAATAAAAGCCATGACAAATAATCAATGCAATAAATACTTTTACCGAAATTTGTGTTGTTTCCTTTGGATTGAATGTAGAATTGCTCAATGAAATTGCAAAGCCATAGCTACAACAAGCAAGTGTAGTGCTCAAGAGATCAATGTCAAAAGATCGTTATAGTGCCCAATCGACGCGTTGTGTATGCTCGAAGCTCTGTTAAGTATGCCTGAGAATACGATCGAAGAGAGAGAGATAATGAAGGAGATGAGGGGGGTTTATATAGGTTTCAATGAGGATCGATCAACGGTCCAGATAATTCAGAAGAATCAATGGAGGAGATAAGTTGAGGAATGTGCAATGAATGAGAAGAAGACATGCGTCTTGCTTGCTTTTGCATGAGAGGAGTTATCAAGAATAGAAGAATGAGTTAATTGAAGAGATAAATCAATTAAAAGAATAAAGCAATCAGTTAAGTGATTTAAAACAAGAAGAAGGGATTTGCATGAGAATAAGAAGATATTTTGCTTTATTAAATATAGAAATATTTAATTGATGAGCAAAAAAGCTTGAGTTATATTAGAGATAACTCAAATTAGAAGAAAAAGCAATTTAAATAAATAATTGATTTATTTAAATTTAGAGAAGATATTTTGGAAGAAATAATTAAATAATTGGAATTATTTAATTTAGAAGATTTGAAAGCAAATTAAATAAATAAATTTATTTAATTATTGTGCATGATTTTGGGAGAATGATTTTTGATTTAATTAAATAATTTAAGAATTATTTAATTGTAGATAAGAGGAAATTTGTTGAATTAATTAAATAATTGGATATATTTAATTAATGTAGATGTGAATTTTGGAAGGTGACAATGATTTAATTAAATAATTAAAAATTATTTAATTGTGGAAGAATATAGAGGAATTTGATTTAATTAATTAAATAATGAGGATTTATTTAATTAATGTCACAATTTTGTGATTTAGAAGAATTTGGTGAAATTAATTAAATAATTAGATTATTTAATTAACGTTTCCAATGCAGGTGATTAGACAGATTATAAAATGCAAGTAGCATGACAAGTTGGTCATTTTAGGGTGTCTACAGGATCAGTGATACCCCCAGCAGTCATGCCTGCACCTTTGCAAGTACCTCCATTGAGTATTATGCCTCCTCCTAATGGAAATAGCCAATTGCCACAATATCCTGCACATGCTCAGACACCTCAGGGTACCGATCTATCCAACAATAACCATGGATCTTCCTTTTTCAAGCCTCAGACTGAAAATGTAGTGGCCAAAGCTCAAGAGGAGAAGGAAGAAATCAAAGAAATTTTTGCTCAACTTAGAAAACTCACCACAGAAGTAACACATTTGAGAAATCAAGGGTTTTATTCGCAGTCAGGTTAGAATAGAAATTATTCCAATGACAGACCAAACTACCCTGACAAAGGATATAACAACAACTTCAACAATAATGGTGGAAACAATAATAATCCTCCTAGACAGCCCAAAGTGTGGAACTCCAGGCCAAATAATGGTTCATTACCATCACCCCTAGACAATCAGCCTCCTGGTGAAGCCAAACAGACTACCAGAGTCAATCTTGCTGAAGCAGCCCTTACCAATTGGTGTAGGATTCACAATACAAATGCACATGCAGAATTAGATTGTCCACAATTTAGGATTGTTGCCAGCATCTTTCAGACTGAAGTGTCTAACACTTCTGGAAATCCACCTCAGGTAGAAGGAAATGAGATAGTTCCTTGTGGATATGACTCAGCTTTTGTGCTAGAAATGTACATAAATCAGCCTCATCCGAGTTATGATCAGACCTGTGAGGAATCTGCCCTAACCTTTGAAACAAACTATGTTTTCCCCTTTGAGGATGAAAATGAACCTGCAAGAGAGCATGAGGAAGTACATGCATACCAGCAGCAATACCTTGGTAAGCACAATTATAACCTGAGAAGTAGTGCCAACAGACCTGCTGGTCCGTTGACATCATCTCTACCTCCAAACAATTTCAATACACCTCCTGATCCCAAGGCTAGCAATAACCTTGGGTTCCCTAAGGTGAATGCTCAATACTTGTCTCCTCAAAACACAATAACAAAAGTCGTAAATGCACCTTAGGAGTCTGACAAGTTAGTCAGCTATTTGGCTGATGAAATGAAGAAAATCAAGATCAGCCTGTCCTTATCGGAGTTACCGAAAACTCCTGCCATCAAAAGGGCATTCATGAAGTCACTAGATGATCCTGCTCCTAAAGAGGATAATCATCTTTCAAGTCAATCCAATGGCAAGGAGCATGCTGTTCAAGATAACATTATCAAGCCCAAAGTGTCAGCTACAGTCCAAGCTGCTGAAACCTCCCACATGACCTTGTATAGAGATAAAACTGAATCACCTCCGTTTCTCCTCACTATAAGAATGTTCAGCAAGAACTTGCACAACTGTTTGGTTGATTCAGGAGCCTCAACGAATGTTATGCCTTTGTCAATATGCAATGCTTTAGGACTGCATCCTGCTAAATCCTTAAAGAAGGTCACTCAACTGGACAAGACAGAAGTAAGTGTAGTGGGAGAACTCACTCACATTCACATGCAGCTAGCGTCTGATCCTAGGATCCAGTATTACATTGACATTCAGGTAGTTGACATACCTGATACATATGGGATGTTGCTTAGCCGAGACTGGTCTAAAACGCTTAACGGATATATGTCTACAGATTTCAGTCACATGTGGTTACCATGGAAAGGTATACCTAATCAGATCAGAATTGATGCTGAGCCTAGGATGAAATATATGATCACGGAATATAACAAAACAAATGAGATCATGTATGTAAACGTAGAACCTGGAGTTTATCACATCAGGCCGCAAACTGTTAAAATAGAAGAGATCCTGATGCTGGATGTTCATCATCACCATGATGATGATTATCATGAGGACATGCCAAGTATGGAATCTGATAATGATCCAGATAATGAGAATGAAATAGATCGCTTCAGAGATTTTGAGATGCATTTATCTACTCAGGTAAAATGTTGCCAATTATTGAATATACCTGCTAATGACATTTTGATTGATGGATGGTGCAGATTACATGGCGAAGCACACTCAGAAAAGACTTGTGAACCATGCTTAGACATGATGATACTGGAGCAAACGTATAGTGAAGCATCATCATCATATTCTGAGGTGAGTGTTACATCTGATGATGATGATGATATTAATTCTTATTTGTCTTCTGTAGAAGCAGAGGCACCGATGGATCCTGATGAAGATCATATCCGGAGAATAGAAGAAGTCCTGGTGTCGGATCTGATAAATGATGCGAGAAAAGAAAAGATCACTCCTAGTAGTGATTGCTTCATGGAATCAGATTATGATTTGTCTGATGAAGATAAAGGCAGTGACCTGACGAAGTTTGAAGAATTTCTGGTAAAAGAAATAGAAAAGATGACACAACAGCGTAAATCTCCCCAGGAGGTTTTAGTTAAAGGTTGGTGTAGGCTGCATGAGGCACTTTACTCAGAAACAACTTGCTCACTATGCTTACATATTTTGAAGAAGCATGCAGCTGTATGTGCTGAACATCATCCTCCTGCTGAGATGGAAGAGAAAACAGAAAAGCCATCAGGCTCACCAAATAAAGGAAAGAAGAAACTTGAGGATGACATCCCCAAGTTAAAGTGGATATCAGGCGGAGCAGCAGCCAGAGCTGCAAAGAAGAAAGAAAGTTCAAGTAAATATCCTGCTGAAGACAAATGTCCTGCTGAAGATAAGCCTTGGATCTTAAGGTTTGACGGATCTAAATCCAAGCAAGGTGCTGGGGTAGGAATTGACCTTATTGATCCATCAGGGAAGTCCTACTTAGCAGCTTACATACTACAGTTCCCCTGCACCAATAATGTCGCAGAGTATGAGGCTCTAATTCATGGAATGTTGTTTGCCCATAAGAAGAAAGTGAAGATCTTGCATGTCTTTGGAGATTCAGAACTGGTTGTGAAACAAGTAAGAGGAATTTACTCTTGTAATTACAGAAAGCTATCAAATTATAGACATCGTGTGTGGGACCTGATTGAAGACTTTGATGCCTTTAATATCACTCATGTACCAAGGAAACAGAACCAGAGGGCAGATGCACTTGCCCAGGCTACCAGTACATTGGAACCGCTGTCTATATCTGGTCTGAAGAGATTTTCAGTAGAATTGGTGTCAGTACCTTCAGTACCTTGACAATGTGACTAATCTCCAGGTGTTTGATGATGATCAGCACATCCTGGACTTCATATCAAACAGAGACATATTTGAAGCTCAGATTATAGATGAGAATGGTATGGAAGATCATGTCTGGGAAGAAGATGAGATATTAGAGTTGCCTAGCAACAGAATTCCCAAAGGTATGATTGAATTAGAAAGAGCCTTTGATCTAGATAATATGCTTAAACATAAAGATCTGCCTAAGGCAGATGGAGGTCAATATTCACAGGTGAATATTGGAAAAGCTGATGACAAGAGAAATGTCTTATTGGGTAAGGTTTGTACACCAGATGAGTTAGAAGGAATAACTCAGGCCCTTAAAGATTACATACATGTAATTGCATGGACTTATGATGAGCTAAAGACATATGACACTTCTGTCATAACTCATACTATACCTCTCAAGCCAGATGCAAAACCTTTCAGACAGAAGCAGAGGCCAGTCAATGCTCTGCTTGAGCCAATCATCCTTGAAGAAGTCAAGAAATTGTTAAATGCCCAGATAATATTTCCTGTGAGGCACTCCACTTGGGTGGCGAATCTTGTGCCAGTCAGAAAGAAGAATGGAGACATCAGATTATGTGTAGATTTCAGGAACCTGAATAGAGCATCAGAAAAGGATAATTATCCTTTTCCCTCTTTGGATGAAGTTTTACAAATTGTGAATGGAGCCAAGATGATGTCCTTCTTGGATGGTTTTTCAGGATACAACCAAGTGATGGTTGATAAAATTGACAGATTAAAAATTGTCTTCACCACAAAGTGGGGTATATTTGCATATAGACGTATGCCATTTGGACTTATAAATGCTGGAGCTACATTCCAGCGAGCAATGGACATAGCCTTCAAAGGCTTAATAGGAAAATGTATAGTCATCTACATGGATGACTTGACAATATTCTCCAAGGAAAGGGGAAATCATGTTGCTGATCTCAGAAGTGTACTGAAGAAATGTGAAGAGTATGGAATATCTTTGAATCCTAAGAAGTGTATATTTGGGGTCACAACAGGAAAGTTACTAGGCCACCTGATCACAGAAGATGGAATTATCATTGATCCTGACAGGGTGGAGTCTATTATGAAGTTACAATTTCCAGGAAGCAAAAAGGAACTTAAGTCTTACTTTGGTAAGATAAATTTTGTGAGGAAGTTCATCACCGGCTTTGCTGAGATTGTCAGACCACTGAATGCCATGTTGAAAAAGGATGCACAAATTGAGTGGACACCAGAAGCCAAGGCTGCCTTTGAAGATATAAAGAAGGCCATTTTAGATGCTCCTGTCCTCATTAGTCCAGATTATACAAGAGATTTCTACATCTACTCATTTGCCTCAGAACATACTTCTGCAGTAGTGTTAACTCAAAGAAATGAAGAGAAAGAAGAGAAACCAATTGCTTTCATGAGCTATCCTTTCAGAGACGCTGAATTGAGATATGTAGATGTTGAAAGATAGGCACTTGCATTAGTCAGAGCAGTAAAAAAGTTTAGACATTATATACTGAGAAGCAAAGTGATTGCTGTGGTACCAGATGCAGCGGTGAAGATGCTGCTGATGCAGAGTGAACCTGGTGAAAAAAGAGCCAAATGGATTACTGTATTACAAGAATATGACATGGAGATCACACCAATGAAGCTGCTAAGAGGACAAGCTCTGAGCCAGATGATATCTGAAACTGATCCAAACATCATCAGTCAGCAGTATGTGATCAATGAGAAAGACAATAGGGAATGGTATTCAGACATCAAGCACATCCTGATCACTGGAAGATGTCCTTCAAGAATGCAAGCCTCACAGAGAAGAGCCTTAAAGATAAGATCCCAGAAGTATATGATAAAGGGAGGAACCTTGTTTAAGAAGAATTATGAAGGAATATACCTGAGATGCTTAGAGAAACCAGAAGCAAATAAAGTTTTAACAGAGTTACATGACAAGTTTGGTACTGCACACGGATCAGCATTGGCCACAACACATGCAATCCTCAGAGCAGGATATTACTGGCCTACAATTTTTAAGGACACAGCTGATCATGTTAAATGTTGTCATGTTTGCCAGGTTGCTGCCAACAGAGAAAAATATGCTGCACAATCGTTGCAGCCAGTGATGGAAGAGCACCCATTTGCACAATGGGGCATGGATTTCATAGGACCGATCAATCCTCCGTCTTCCTCAGGCCATAGGTATGTCCTAATGATTACTGATTATTGTACCAGATGGACTGAGGCTATCAGCAGCAAAACTTGTACTGTGGATGATGGCCTTAAATTTTTGGAAAGCAACATTGTCACCAGGTATGGAATTCCTTATGCATTGGTAAGTGATAATGGTTCTGCCTTCATTTCCACCAAATTGTCAAGTTGGGCTTTTGATCATGGGATCATACTTAAGTTCTCATCCAACTACTATCCCCAAGGAAATGGATTAGCAGAATCCACCAACAAGAATTTATTGAGTATAATAAGAAAATTGATAGAGAAAAATCCCAGGGAATGGAACTCATTTCTGAAATATGCCTTATGGGTAGACAGAACTAGAATGAAAACCGCATTAGGAAACTCACCCTTCCAACTAGTATATAGGGTAGATCCTATCCTCCCTGTAAACTTGAAAATTCCTACTTTGCAGTTTGCCCAAGAGTATCTAGGCGTAGATAATAAACAGGAAGTCAGGTTGCTTCAGTTGATGCACCTGGAAGAAAAGCGAAGTCAAGCGATTAACCAATTTGCAAAACATCAGGCTGTTGTCAAACGCTGGTTTGACAAGAGAGCCAGAATTAAAGCTTTCAGGATATCTGATTTAGTCCTGATGTGGGATAAGGCCCATGAAAAGAAAGGTGACCATGGTAAGTTTGATAGATTATGGATAGGTCCCTTTTAAATTTCTAAAATTTTAGGAGATAGCACTTATAGGCTTAAGAACTTGACAGGTGAGGATGTCCCATTGCCAGTCAATGGACAATTCCTCAAACATTATTTCCAGGCCTGAATGACTTCATGACAGTCATATGTATCATATTGTATATTTGTATAGTTGTTTGTACAGTTTGTTTAGTGTGTTGTTGTTTTGTTGGTTGGGACCTTGTTTTGGTAAGTCAGGATGATGCACTTCATCACCCTAAGAAAATAATTAAATTGTTGAGATTCAAATGATGAGATCACATTTAAATATAGGTTATGATTCATTCTAGGAAGTATTCATGATCAGGTTTGTGATATCTTTTCATCAGGGTGCTTTTTCTTGGTCAAAGTGAATCCATCACAATGAAACACCTAACAGCCTTGGGTTTGTTGAACACACTAGTATAGGTGTTAAGTGAAAAATCTAAAGGGACTCCCTTGCTACCAGTGCAATCTCCAACCTAAAGCTGCAAGTGACTATACTTTGTACAAATGAGCTGACATGATGATATCAAATATAAATATGAAAGAGAAAATCAGAAAAGAAATAAAATTAGGCCATCTAAGTAACTCTACCGGGGCTATAGACGCCTACTGGCAGTGGGGCTCTACTTAGGGAGATTGTATAGATAACCTTGTCGGGGCTATAGACGCCTGCTGGCAGCAAGGCTTTATCCAGGTTGGCTATGAGGGATGATCCCCAACTATGTAGTTTAACACCAGTTACTTATGTTTTCAACTTACTTTCAAGATGAGGATAATTAATCATATGCACACACCTGATCCTTTGTTAGCTTTATCACCATGATGAAATTTTATCATTCAGAGGATTATGATGCTTACACTTAGACAGAATTAGAACACTATAGATGAATGTGATCACATCACTTGAATCATTGGAATTTGTTTATTTTCTTTGGTGGCAAGTTGTTGTGTGGTTAGACAACACGCCCCATTTTGACTTGGCAAAACAGGGACCCAACTTTTCTTTTGGCTTGTGTTGTCTGCTTTCTGGCGGTTTGGTAAAATCAGTCATGTTCATCATCATGTGGAGTCAAGATGAGGTAAGCCCCAATATGAGGTCAGTCTGTCAAAATTCATATTTCATATATATGACCACATATTTTGAAAGAGCATTAAAATTCATGCAGGTTTGCTTTTTACATCACCCTGATATTCATCAGGATGTGAGAGTTATGAACAGTCAAAGTCTTGGTCAAACCTGATATTTGCAAAAAGAGGGTCATATTTTATAACCTCAGTTATGCTGTTTGAAGAACATCATCATCATATTTGAAACGTCCCCCCCGATAATATCCTGCGGTTCAAATATCTGGCGTCAACGTTAAGTGATAGTAAGTCTTCCCCGTCGAGCGGTCTTTTGTATCGCGAGCATCATGTTTTCAAATGTAACCCGATATTCGCTAATATCATCCTGACGCAAAATATCACCCTTAACAAACATCCTAATGACATCATCTGAATTCGATAAACAAAAAAACAAACATCCTGATGACATCATCATCATATTTACATTTCGACAGGATATTTTGTAAACATGATCATGTTCACCCAATGTGGCGATGACGTCATGAGACATTTCCAATACAAAGAACAAATATCATGATGATGTCATCCCAATATTCAAAGAGGAGAATGAGTAAGTTTGAAGGTCATCATCATATTTTGGAATATCACCCGATAGACTGAAATATCCTCCTGATGTGCTAAAGTGTAAACAAAGGTGCGTTGTCACCCAAATTTTGTCGAGATAACAGTTCCAATGCTGGGGAGGATGATATCGAAACTCAACCCGATATTTGTAAAATGTCATCCTGCTCTCATGATATCATGTCATATGGATATTCCCCCGCTCCCTTTGCCGCCATTGCCATTAAATGCGCGCAGATATGGTAGGTGATTCCCGTCGATCCCGGAACCCAATGAAACGTCTGGTCAGATCCTGAGTTTTCTCATGAATAATCAAAGATTACGATCTAACTTGTCAGAGTTACCCTAAGTTTACCCTAACTGTGAGGTTAAAAGGTAATTCAACCACCATTGTTACATTTACCTGCGTTAAAATTGTTTTACAGAGCACTAGCCTCCATATCTGCGTAACAGCTACCGTTGCGCGACTGGAGCTCATAGACTGAGGGAGGAAGGTGATCAGCAGCTGAATCAGGGGTGTCTTAGAGATATACTGGTATAAAAGAAATTGGCATAACCAGGTAAGTAAACTGAAACCCTCATCATGTTGTTTCTATATGATGCTGTAAGTTCTGGTTATGTATCCGTATGAATAAGTAACATGAAATTGGCGCAGTAGGCACGATATTTGCAATATGTATACATGCATATCCTGTTGTGAGAAGAAATGCTATTAATTGCAGGTACCCATGGCTGAAAAATGCTTAGTCAAGTGTCAGGAAGAATTCAGTAGGCCTATGTTCTCTTCTCAGAGAGGGGTCCTGTTTAAATTTGGGGCAATTACAAACACCCATCAGGGGAGTACCAACCTGGAAGCTTGGTCAGCCAAGCTGAATGATGGGTAGGATAAGAGTCTGGTGCTGGACGCTGTGTTTGTATCAGGTATGTGGAACGCTGCTGGCTTCCCCTACTCCATGGAGTCTCCAGAGCTGGTTATTGAGTGCGCCTGAAATTACAACCCTCAGACGAGGCAGGTGGTGAAGCATGGGAGAATGTATGCAGACCTATCCATCAAAGGTCTATCCCAAACATTTGGACTGCCAATGGGCAACAAGGTAAAGAGTGTAGACTTGAAGAAGTCTGAAAGAGAATATGAGGCCAACAAGAAGACGGCCAGAAAGAACATGTATGCTTGGCGGGCCGAGAACAGCACATATAATGCAGCGGCCAAGCTCCCTGTGCGCATGTTCAAATTTGATTTTAATGAAGAATATCAGTATGTGATTGCCCTACTGAACAGGGTGACTGGCCAGCCTGATACTGGAGAATTCAGAGACTGGATGTACGGCATAATAATGATGTGCCTATATGCAGACATCAAGCCACTGTGGGGCCAAATCATAAGTGATGCTCTACATGAGCACCTGCTGAACCTAGGAGGTTCAGATTGTGCCTTCTACATGACCTCCTATATTGTTTATTCCTGTGCTTATAGAGGCACTTTTGATGCCCTGGTCACAGATGGAAAACTGACGGGCACGAATGCAGCATATATATGGGATCATCATCCCCAGCTGCAAAGAACCAAATATATCAAGGACTACAAATTGGTCAATGATGCATTTTCTATGCATCTGGTAAGGACCATGGAAGATGACAGAACTAAAAGACTGAGCATGGAGGCTCAGGAGGCAGTATACAGGCATGGGGCATGGTACATCCAATTTGCCACCTTTTCCTACATCAGGATAAAAGGTTTTGAAGGGCATCCCCTGATGCTGCCAAGGTATCCTACAGATGCAGTAGTTTTAATGGAGTTTATCAGGCAGGGCTCCACCATCATACAGACGTATAAGGATGCCAAGAAGCTGCCACCAATTTTGTTCCCAGTCAGCATCAGCAACTACATGTGCCCTGACTCTGACAATATTAAGAAGGTGATGGTCACTCTGAACAAGATGAATTTACTGCCCTTCCCAGTAACAAGACCATATGATCCTTACGGCTGAATGCAGAAGATCCTAGGAAAGCCTATTCACCAGAGGCACCTAGAAGATTTTTGGGCTGACTGCGAAGATGAGGCAAAGGCCAGGAGGAGGAAGTATCAGAGGTTAACTCTGAACCAGATTAGAATGTTCGACTGCATTTCCCTCCCTCAGCAGCTGAAGAGTGATGACGGCAGGATCATGACAGATGAATACGAGTAGAAGAAGATCTACAATGATACCATTTCTACCCCTGACCTCACCATGCAGGAGGATATGTCCTTGGACCCATTCTTTGCCAGAACCATACACTTGACCCAAGCTTGGGTAGATGCACAGGTAGAGGCATTGAAGAAAAAGGGTGTTGCCATCATAATAGATAGCAAGAAGAAGGGGCAGGACATCCCCACAGATGAATATGATGACTTCCTGCTGGAGAAGTGAAATACTAAGGGAGAGAGGACCCCTCCACCATAGCAACCTAGCAAAAGGGCCACAAAGGGCAAAAAGGTGGAAAAGGGACCCAAAGGGGTCATAGTTGACAGGGCAGTATTCACAGCGGAGGAGGTAGCCAAATCAGGGTCAGAATCAGATTCTCCTCCGAAGCCGAAGAAAGCCAAGACAGCAGAGGCTGGAACCACAGAGACCCAAGAAGTGGGTCAATCATCCAGACAACCAGGCAAGGATATCCTCATGGAGGAAGAGCCTGAAGAAGAGGAGGAAGCTCCATTGATAATCAAAAGAAAGAGGAGAGCTCCGCAGGTGCTGGTTCCTACCACACCTAAGAAAACAAGAACCTCCATGAGAGGTGAGATGAGTCAACCCCCAGTGCAATTACAAGGGGCAGGTAGTGAAGTGCAGAAGGAACTTCAGCACAATGTTCCACTTCCTACCATTGTCAAGTTCAAAACTGAACTGGCAGAAGAGCAACAAAAGGAAGCATCCCAGGCGCAAGCAGAAAAGCATGTCTCGCTAGACAAGACAATAAACTTGTCTGATGATGAGGTGGTGCAGGATGTAGCTGCACAAGAAATGGAAACACTTGTGGCTGTTGGCATCAGTGTGACTCCTCACAAGCCTCCAACGGTTCAAACAGTGCTTGAGGAGATGAAACAAGCAGAAGCGGAGCGAGAAAAGAGCCCAGAACCAGAGAAGAGCCCAGAGCAGGTAGCTCAGGACATAGGGCTGGATACATTGATCGCTGAGGTGACAAGTCCTGCAGTGGTAGACTTAACAGAGAAGCAGGATGCAAGTCCTGAACAGCCAGCAGGATCACCTGATAAGGGCCACTTAATAGAAGAGATAGAGATGGCAGAAACAGAAAGCCACGCTCTTGAATCAGGCCAACAAAGCCCACAAGATACATCAGCAGGACCTGCTATAGTAGAGGTCCAAGAAGCAAAGGCTGATGATGAGAAGAATGAAGCGATAAAGGATCCTGCTGATAAGGCACAAGAGGTGGATGCTGTAGGTACAGAACAGATAGCCGCTGCGGAACAGATGCCATCACCTCGGGTAGATCCAGTGATATCAGATACGGTGGACATGCCACCAGAAATAGAGAAGCAAGAGGAGGATGATCAACCTCCACAAGGGGAAGAACTGGAGACAGGTGAAGAAAGGATGGAGAAAGATCATGATCATCATGATCCACATACAGGTACACCGCCAGGTTCCCCACACAGAGAAGATGCTCCCCCAGAAAAGGAAGTTCCTCAATAGGAGGAGGCACCACAAGATTCGCAGCAAGGAGAGCATCAAGAGCCAGAAAAAGAAAAGTCACCATCTCCACAACGCTTGTTGGTGGAAACGGGAGATAGAGGTGAACAGCATCATGATGCTAAAAAGCATGATCAGGTGCCTCCATGGTTAGAAAAGGAGGTAAATGTTGAGGAGGAGCTGGAGATTCAAGAGTTCAATGTCTCCACCCTGTTCGCCGCAGATATAATGAAACCCAGGAGGAAGGCCAGAATGACTTCGGCCATCAAAAGAGATCCGGCGACAGGGAGAAGGACCGCACAAATTGCTGTACCTGCGGTAGAGAAAGAGAAAGGCAAAATCACTATGGATGAATTCCAGATAAGCACAGTTGATTTGGGTTTTGCCAATGAAGAGCAGGAAGGTCAGGAGGGAAAGGATATCATTGACTCTCTGATTCAGAAAGTGAAAAGAGAGAAAGAGAAGAATAAGCAACATAAAGAGCACATTGCTCAGTTGCATGCATATATTAAAGGCTTGACCAACCCTGAAGATACCACAAGCGAAGCTGCAGTCCCATTGACTGCCATTTCTCAGGAAGAAGTGAATAAACTGAACCTCATGAAACATGAGGTTTCCATAATAAGAAAGTGGGTGTCATCCACATTGGATGATGCCATTGAAATAATGAAAGGTTCTTTGAAGAGGTGGAGCATCCTAAGTGACTCCAAAACTAAGGTGGATAAATTGCAGATGCAAACCAGAAAAAGGTCTTATAAACTGGAGAAAGTCCTCAGCCTGTTGGACGAAATAAGGAAGATAAATCCACAACTGCTTATCAGTAAGCAGGTATTGAATAATAATACTGCATTGTTAGTGGATATCTGGTATAAAGATGTACAGTTTGAATGCGGAGTCCTCAAAAGATGCAATAATAAGCTGAGGGAGATCAGCATGAGGCTACGCGATTTAATGGGCATTGAGGCAGACATGCTAGAAACGCTAGAGGGCAAGGTGGAAGGGAAAATTGAGAATCAAGATGAAGATTCTGCCCTTAAGGCTCTGTGTAATAACTTCCATATGGAAGATGATGGTCCGCTCGTCCACTTGATAGAGGAAGTGATAAATAAAATGGCGAGGATCAAGGTCAAGATGGAGACCTACAACGAGACACTGCAGGATAGAAAGAATAAGCTGGACGACAGTAGAGATAAGTATGAAGCGCACAAACACGCCATCATCAAGGCAAAGACTCAAGATGGTGGAGGAATAGATCAGGTTGTGCAGTCATACGAACAAATCCAGAGCAGCATGCAGCCCCATATGCAGCAGCGTCATCATCAGGATAGCGAAGAGTCAGGAAGTGATGCACATGACGATGACCCGCATGCATCAGATGAAGAACATGATGAAGATACATCATGAAGGGGAATATCTTGCATATGCAGTATAGATAGTTGCCAGCTGGCAACTTGTGCCTTTTTGTAATATTGGCAAGTCATGAAATGATGACCGTTGATTTATATTGATAAATCAGATCCGTGGATCTTTTGTAACGGATTCCTCACCTTATTCTATAAAAGGTGGTGGAATGCCTTGTTATATTCATTCGAAACTTAATTGAAATTTGATTGCTAAAGTATTCAGGACTTATTTCAAAGCTGCTGTATATGTACATGTCTTTTGCATACTTAATGAAAGGGAAGAGTATTTTGATTACGAATCTTCGTAAATCTTGAGTAATCTGTGTCTGAATTCTGGATATGTGCTTTGATTTGCTGCGTCCCTTGGAGTGCTCATCATGTTGCATGTATTGTTTTCATTCATTATCCTCTGAAGTTTGCATCAACTGTATCTAGCTATGGAATGTCCTGGTGAACATATGGTTTGATTTCTTCTCCTCATGACAGTATCAAGCATGTATGTGGATCAAAAGCTAAAGGTTCAACTTAATTAGAAGCATTTCCTTTAATTTCTTTCAATTTCAGAGCATCTCACTATCACAATTGCAAATAAACTGATAATCTTAAGCAAACAACCCAAAATATGCAGACGTCTCGTAGATAATCGTAAATATTTAGCATATTTGAACACTAAGCATGCACAATTGAAAATATCATGCAAAGATCTAGGTATTTTACTTCTTTTCATCAAATACCCGCATAATTTGACTTCTATGTAAGGAATTTCTGCAGGAACATCATGATGATAGTGCATTTTCACGTAAGGCCCCAAAATGGAAACAGCAACTCACATTAACCACTGAGTAACGTCAGTCGATTAAGACCTAATCACCGGAGACTTGGGATCATGAATTCTTTGAATTCACTGTATCTTTCAAGATGAATAAAGGTTAATGTGTACTTTTATTCTATGTTTGTTTGTGACTAACATCATGACCAACAGGAAGGTAACCCACATCATCCGGGAATGATCATCAATTAGCAACATGAAATATCTATCACCTTGCAAACTCTTGATTCTTATCGGACCACAGAGATCAGTATGTACTAATTCCAACAATTTGGTAGAGGACTGATCTTTGCTTTTGAAGGAGACTCTGCTTTGTTTACCTAGTTGACATTCTTTGCACAAACTATTTGTAGGTTTCATCAATTTTGGAAGATGTCTTACAGCCTGAATATTGCTTATCTTGATAATGTTATCAAAATTTACATGACACATTCTTCTATGCCATAACCAACTCTGATCAACTTGAACAAACAGACAACTTTTATTTGAACCAACCAGATGAAAGATATTACCTTTTGTTTGAGTACCGGATGCAATTTCAGTTCCGGAGCTTGTAAAGATTCTGCATTTTCCATTCTTGAACCAGAGATCATACCCTTTGTCCACTAACTGACCAACACTGAGAAGATTGTGCTTCAATCCTTCAACATATAGTACATTACCTGTTTTGTTCTTTCCATCAAAGGAAATAGTTCCCCTACCTCTGATTTTGCCAGCAGAATTGTCACCAAACTTTACCATTCCTCCTTCATACCTTTCCAAATCTAATAATTTATTCTTGTCACCAGTCATATGGTGAGAACATCCACTGTCAATGACCCAATCATCCTTTTCTTCCACTTGAGCAGCCAAAGCTCTTTCCACAACCTTGTGATTGATAGATTCAGAGGATATTGAATCTTCTTCCTTGATGGCAATAAACACCCATTCATTTCCGGATTTGCTTCCTAGTTCTGATTCATCATCTATTACTCCTTCATTGTCATCTTCTTCATGAACATAATAGCAGTTCTTTTGAAACCTTTGTCTGTTAGTATTAGACCTTGCAGATCTTTCCGGACATCTTGAAGCAAAATGACCAATCTCATTGCAGTTGAAGCACTTAAAGGGTAGTTTTCCTTCATACTTACCGGATCCTCTTGGCAGTCTCTTTGCAATGAGGGCTTCAAGTTGAGCTGTTTCTGCTTCTTCTTCTTCCATGTCTCTTCTTGCTTGATCATACCATGACATCTTCCTTGAAGAGTTTTCACCCGGATCAAATCTCTGTTTGCCTTTTACATAGGCACTGGCTTTGAAAGCAGATTCAGTCTTGGGAGGATCATCTCCAAACTCGGTCATTTCAAATGCAACTAGTTTTCCAGCCAATTGTTCTCTTGTGACAGTTGTGTGGGCTCTTAATTCATCAATGGCAGCAACCTTGATTTGGTAGGCAGCAAGAAGGGATCTGAGGATTTTGCAAACAATCTCATTTTCATCAAGAGTTCCACCAGCATTTCTAATTCCACATACCAGCTCATTCACTCTTGGCATAAAGGTAGTGATGTTTTCATCATCTCTCATCTTCAATCTTTCAAATTTCTCTTTCAAACTTTACAACCTTGCACTCTTGACAAACTCATCTCCTTCATACAGAAGTTCCAATTTAGTCAGGATCTCATATGCAGTTGGTAGGTCAATAACATTTGAGAGATCTGAGTCATTCAATGCGCTTAGCAAAGCTTCCTTGGTCCGCAGATTGTTTTCAGCATCTGTGATTTCATTCAGAGTTGTCGGACCACCTTGTGGAGGTACATATGGTTTTGAGACCATGGCCAAGTATGCTTTTCCCATACATTCCAAGTGACATTTCATGCGACCTTTCCAGAGAGTGAAGTTGGTTCCATCGAACTTCGGACTATCCTTCTTGTATGATGACATCCTGGATCTCCTCAAGTGGTTAAGCTCCTTTCAGAGGAACTTGGCTCTGATACCAATTGTTGGATCTAGGGCATACAACTGAGAGGGGGGGTGAATCAGTTGTATAAAAACCTGCTCTACTTTAAACACTTGATTCTTCTTTGTTAGTTAACAGTATATCAATTAATCATCCATGAAAGCATAATGCACAAACACAAGAGCAAATAAACATCAACACATTGAACACCGAGATTTTGACATGGAAAACCTGGTTAAGGGAAAAACCACGGGGTGATTAACCCAAGGATTATTCTCTGTTAGAAGAATAAGAAAAAGAATGGCACTTGCCAATTAGGGCTCACTACCCGAGCACACTGCTCACAAAGAGGCCTACTGCCTACAAGGAGACACATTGTCTACAAGGTGATAAGAATCACAATCTTGAATGGGAAAATGACATCTCTACCATGTCTGGATCAGTTCCATTTAAGCCCAAAAGTCTGCTCTGCCCTTCTCACTTTTGTTTGCTATACTCCATTCATCCACACAATCCACGCTCTGAAATGAACTCACAAACTTTTATTTATACAAGACATCGACTTAGGAACAATCATCTAAGTCGGTAATTAACCATAAGAGTATCCGCAAGATGAATCACACATCCGGTCGGCCACCATAAGAACATTCGTAGGATGAACAACTCATCCGGTCGGCTAGTCAGAACAAGAACTTCATCCGGAAGAATATCTTCAATTCCAGGCTCTACCATCAATGCGGACCAACAACACAACCTCAACATGATCCAAGAACCTTCACAAGCCTGCCTGAATGACTGGGTACATCCGCACTTTCTCTACATACTGGAATCTCTTCTCTTCCTCATCTGGAACTTCAAGAACACAGTCTGTCATCACTGTCATAATGCAAAGGGTAGTTCTGGACCTCAAAATCATACACAACTTGAGATTACACATCACAAGGACATCCCAAACACACCTTCCAATCCGCAGATTAGGATTATACAATTCCGGACCTCACCGGACCTTTCTGTGATCCTCTGTCACCTCTGAACACTTGCCGGAACCGATTCCACATAGACAGCCATAACTTCTTTAGATCTTCATGCGAACCTCTGATATCTTAACTGAAACATCTCAGGACATATATCTACAAACCCTTTGATCCGCATCCTTCGGTTCTCAACCTATACAATACATTTGCCTTCTTCTCATCACTGTTCTTCACTGTTTCTAACTAAGGCTAATTTTCTCAATATCCTCAGCACACTGCTCATCTAATCCTTCTTGTCAATGCAATATGAGTATGTTGACATCAATGACAACACTGGTTCACCTTCATACTTGTAACAAGGGTCTGTCGACTTCAACAGGAAAAATGGGCTTGTCCGACCCAAGGTTTTGCTACCATTCATGCCTTTTAACATTTTGCACAAATTTTGATTGTTACCGACTTGTGCGGATTTTAGAGGTCACCGACCTCCATCAGTTGTCAAGTCAGTCAGTTGTGATTTAGCGCAAATCCTTTTGATATCATTTGTATTACATTTGCACATGATTCAGCTTGGTCTAATTTGCGCAAGTTTTGGTTGCTACCAACCAGTTGGTGGGAGAGTGTTAAAGCGCAGGTTCGGACAAGATCATTTTTAGTGCAAGGCCGATGTATTGTTTCTAGCGGCATTTTGGGACACCATTGACTTTGCGGAGAAATTCAGGGTGTCTAACCATGTCAGAAACAAGGTCTTTTAGTGCAAGGTTGGTGCAAGGGATTTTCAGCGCAAAAAGTAGTTTCAAGGTTGGCGAGGTTTTGTGGTCCTCCAGACCCAATCAGTGAGACACGACATGGGCATGTAGGTCAAAGGTTGATGTTTTTAGCATACAATGGATCTGAAAGTGCGGTGTAGGTTTTAGAGGTCACCGATCGACTAGAGAATCGACAAGTTTACAGGTCGGTCGAACCTCATTTTGGTGCTAAAAATCGAAGGTATCTATGGCAAAGTTTGTCTAAGTTTTGTTCTTCTTCACTTATGATGATTCGTTCATTTTCCAAAAGGGAATTTTAACTAGGTTTTAATGGAAAACAAACAATTCATGCACAAAAATCCTAGTGAGAAACCCTAAGGGCGCTTTGTTTTAGAAAATCATTTAACCAAACCCTAATTTTACATAGTGGAAACTCAAAGATTAAGTTTATGAACCCTACCTAGTAAATGTGGAAGGTGCATCTAGACTGTGCAGGCAGGTCACAGTTTCAAGCTTGGACAAATCGATAGCAAAAGTGTTTAAATTTCCAAACAGAGCTCCGAAATCCCAATAGAATGCAAAAGAAATGGTTAAAATAGAGGATTTATCCCTTTTATCCCCTAGCAAAATCACCATTAGTGCACAACATACAATTGCTAGACTTATGGTTTTAGCACGGTTTCTACCTTGCTCGGACTTAGCAGGAAAATAAGATGGGTTGGACTTGGTCGGTGAGGGCGTCTTTTAGCGCTGTGTCATGCAGGTTCAATTTGCACAGTTTGAGGGCTTTTGAGGTCCATCTAACTTGCAGGTATTTTGGCCTCATTCAACTTAGTTGGTGATCGATCAATATAGCGCAAGTTAGAGATGGTTGATTTTAGCACAGAAGTCCGTCAGGAGGAAAATCAATGCTGAAGTTGGTGACAAAGGATTTTAGCGCCAGGTTGGTTGGAAGGCAATTTAGCACAGCGGTCGGACAGATAGCAATTTGGTACAAAGGTTGGTTGGAGGGCAATCTAGCGCAAAAGGGCAATTCAAGGCCTTCAAAAGGCATGTATAGATTCAACCTAGCAGATCCTTGAAGAGATTTCTCAATATCATTTTTCAATCAAGGTCAAAATGCACTTTGACCAGTTAACCACTTATGAGATGAAAAAGATCTAATTGACATCCTAAGTCAAATCAAAAGAGGGGGTCCCCATTTTGGAATGGGGCGTGTGTGCAAGGCACAACAAACGGTGACTCTGCTGGGAAATGCTCCTGAGCATTCCAATGATAAATGTTCAATTTAAACCTAGAATCTCTGTGTTCCCCACATATTAAACAAAAAAGCAAGATACCTTATCAAAGAATCTAAGATCACTAACTAGTGCAACCATCCACATCCTAAAAACCTGAGTGTGTGCAATTATATTCATTCCCATCCTTCGGCAACTAAGTTCATCCAAGATCCCTTGAGACAAGCTAGAAAGCTGAGATCATTCTACCACTAAGAAATGCTCAAACTTTGGAATGTGATGAGCTTTGAGAGATAGATAATGTTTTTTGGTATGATGGCATTTGATGGTAATCGTTTCTGGATAGTACCTTTTGTAAGTATTTGCAATTGGTAGTCTCTTTTATTTGCACTGTAACGGATCTAGCATTGAAAAACACCTTTTATTTTTACCTAATATAGGCTAGCAACACTTAGTATTACCTGCCTTCTTCCTTGATTGATAGTGCATGTGGTAGAAGAAGAAGTCAACCCTTTTACTTGACACAGGACCACTCAGACTTGCCTAGCTACCTTAGGATCATTTGAAGTGTGAAAGATATATGGTTAAAAAATACTTCAGGTGCACCAACTAATAACTCATTTCCAATGACTAGACACCATACTCCTTGGCATAACAGTGGAAACCTTGGCTTCTCAAAGGAAGACTCGTGACTATTCACCCATTAAAGAAGCACTTGTAGGTCCGCACAACTTGCCGCCACCTCAAAAACAAAGGCCTCTCAAAAAAGCAAGCACAACAAGAAAAACCAAAAGGACAACTAATCTAAGCAAGGCACCTAACAACTAAAGAAAACAAAGGAAAGAAAGAAAAACCAAACCAAAGGCAACCTAAACTAATAGCAAACAAACCCCTAACTATGTACACTAAAATGAGGCACGACCGCCTCTCAGGCCTGGAAGTAGTGCTTTAGGAACTGGCCATTGACAGGTAATAGCAACTCCTCACCAGTAAGGCTCTTGAGTCAATACGTGTTGTCTCCAAGGATCTCATAGATTTGATAGGGACTCAGCCAAAGTTTATCAAACTTACCATGTTCTCCTTTCTTTTCATGCGCTTTATCCCAGCATAGGACCAAATCAAAAATACGGAAGGCTTTGACCTTGTCTCTTTTGTCAAACCATCGTTTTATGACTCCTTGATGTTTAGCAAAGTTTTCTATAGCAGCATCACGTTTCTCTTCAAGGTACAGTAATTAGGCCAACCTAGAGGACAATTGATCATTAGTTTCAAGGTAGTCTTGTATGAATTGTAGTACGGGAATCCTCAAGTGGATAGGAAAGATGGGTTCAATCCCATAGACTAGGTGATAAGGCGATGTGCTTAGGGCTGCTTTATGTCAGATTCTATCAGCCCATAAGGCAAACCTAAGCTGAATATGCCAGTCTCTGGGGTTTTTATCTAATAGTTTCTTAATGACCTCGAGTAGATTTTTGTTCATTGATTCAGCTACCCCATTCCCTTGTGGGTAATAATTAGATGAGAACTTAAGAGCAATCCCATAATCAAATGCCCAGTTGGAAAAACGTAATGATGAAAAGGTAGGGCCATTATCACATACCGAAGCAAATGGACAACTGAATCTAGTGATAATATGCTTTTCAACAAATTCAATAACTACCTCTATGGTGCATTGCTTACATGCTATTCCTTCAGACCATCGGGTGCAGTAATCAGTAGCGGTCAGAATATACCTGTGGCTTGCAAAGGAAGGTGGATTGATCATACCAATAAAGTTGAGGCCCCACTAAGCAAATGGTCGTACCTCCACCACTGCCTACAAGGGCATGGCTACGTGTTGCTCTCTGTGTACAGTTGTTTGGCATATATGACAGGTTCTTACATGTGAATATGCGTCTTTGAACAAAGTTGGCCAATAATATCCGGCACGAAGAACCTGATTAGCTGTTGAGTGGGTTGACCCATGACTTGTCCCAAATCTCTTGTGAAAATTGGTTAATACCTGACTGACCTCTGACTTATCCAAACACCTTAAATAGATGCATTTGTGATTCTTATTGTAAAGGACATATACTTTTATCATGTAACTATTACTTTTTAGTTTGAGTGCTCTCCTTTGCACTGAATTCAGCTGTGGTGGATAGCATTGATTGAGTAAATAAAATATGATATCCCGTACCACTTATCTTTTGAAACATCTTCTAACAGGTACTGCTGGGAGACTAGGTCTAGTCCCACTTCAGCCATTGTTCTAGTCAGGGCCTAACCTCTTACCAATTTCATAGGTTGAATATCTATGTCAAACTCTTACAGTATGGTGACCCATTTCCCTCTTCTTTCTCCTAATTTGCTTTTCATCAGTAATGCTTTGACTGCTGCATCTGGGACTATGGAAATTACTTGACTTCTTAAGATGTAATGATGGAATTTCTTGACTGCCTTGACTAGAGCCTATGCTTGTTTTTCCACATTTGGATACCTTAACTCTACATCTTTCAATGGAGTGCTCATGAAGGCGATAGGCCTTTCATTATCAACTAATCTCTTCTATGTTAACATTGTGGCACAAGTATGTTCGGAAGCAAACAAGTAGATCTGAAATGGCAAAGTGTAATCGGGACTCACCAAGATGGGTGCATTGGCTATAGCTTGTTTAATTTCTGCAAAGGTAGCCTTGGCTTTAGGAGTCCAATCCATTTTGGCATCCTTCTTCAACATGACATTAAGAGGTTGAACAATCTCAGCAAATCCTATGATAAATTTACATACAAAATAGATCTTACCAAAATATGACTTAATCTCCTTCTTGTTGGCTAGTGGAGGCACTTTGAGTATTGCTTGGATCCGGTCTAGATTGATGGATATTCCTTTCTTAGATATTACATGTCCTAGCAACTTCCCCTCAGTTACTCCAAAAATGCACTTCTTGGGATTGAGTGATATACCATAGTCTTTGCATCGCTGCAACACCTTCCTCAAATCTTGTACATGATCCTCTCACCTTGTTGATGGTTGTTTTCATGCAATCATAACAATAAGTTAAAATTCACATGAAATGAACTGAAACTATACTTGAAAGATGACAAGGAATCATTTGAGATTCAACTAATCCCAAGTCTACAATGGTTCGGTTGGTCAAGTTCAGTTGGTCAATGTGAAGCTATAATGTTCAAGGGGCCTTACATAGTTTAGGTTTGTTTGGTGGTTTACTGGACTAAGAATATGCAAAAGAATCATAGATTTCAACAAGTATTTTGTTCATTTGCATACAAGTGTTACTGTGCTGCAAGTTCAGATGATTTTCTTGAATTACTGCAGCTTTCTCCTTTATATACTTATGAAAACTGTCTACTTTTAACTCAGTTATGCATACTACTTCAAGCTTGAGACAATTTCCTTTTGATTTCTACGTTTTCAGCTAAATATTTCAAATGGGTTGGGAAAAGTTAGAAAGATCTAATCTATACCTCATTTAATCTACCGAAGGATCTAATTGTTTCTGTTATGCACTATGTAAATACCACAGTAATTTGATCAAATCCACAGTAAAAACCTTAAATGCAAGTTCTGAGCATTTTCACAAACATACATTTAAAATTGCAAGCTCTCAAAGAAAATATTTCAAAACACAAAGAAGAGCAGGAGAACACTCAGAAGATAGATGCAGAACTCCAGATTCTATTGTATTAGAAATGAATAGTCATACATGATTTACAATGTAGGAATGACTCTTAGTTTCATTGATCATACTACAGAGAACTTACAAGCTTTACAGATACAGTAAGGCAGCCAGACATTCCACGCGCACCTTACTGCAGACAAACAGGCGACCTCCTTCTTCTACTTCTAAACTTATGCTAAGCTAACTCACTGTGTGCTTCTAAAAAATCCCTGTTGTAGCCCCTGTTGTAAAGTATTACAATGTAGAGAGGCACAATATAAAGACATTCTGATTGTCCTCACTACAGCAGAAACCTAACTGAACCCCTGGTTCAAACCCCTGGTTACAGCAATAAATACAGGTGAACCAGCTCTTCCAAAATATCTCTGAGCAGTGTCAAATCTGGGCGAAATATTGCCCCTTCTAAGAAGTTCCGGCAGCTTGGCAATAACTCTTGTTTGTCTATTGCAGTAATACCTTCAGCTGCAACTCTATCCTCCATTGGTTTGGCCTTGACTTCTCCGCACTTCATCTTTACTTCCTGCTCCTGAGATTGGATTTCCTTCCTCCATGATGTCACTGTGATCAAGTTCCAGCTGCTTCTTCAACTGCAAGCCTGCAAGACAAGACAAGCAATAAGTATCAAATTTTCCAAATGAACAATAGGAAACCAAAATATCTGTTTAAATCAGGGTGACTGCAAAAAAAATGTGGAAATCGGGTCCAAAATTAGCAGAAACTGCGTTCAAAATGTACACAGACTGCTCAAAACCCATCGGGTCAATTATCGCTGACCGGGAAAATGCCACGGGCGCCAAAAGAAATGGTTTAAAATTCCTATCGCATTCCATTTCCCGCCCATTGGCGTGACAAACACTATCGGCGCATCCAAAAATACTCGGGCCGATCACTATGGTTTGGCCGATGGCCTCTTCGTTCATTCTCCATTCGGTAGGTATTTCTCTTCATCGGCAAGAGTTTCGCCATCGGCGAACTCTATAACCCTTCCGCCGATCACTCTTTTCTTACCGATGTCCCCTTTGCTCATCCTTCATCGGTGTGAGATCGCCCATCGGCAAACTCCAAACCTCCTACGCCGATGCTACTACTTTGGCCGATGTTCATTTCATCGGCGAGAGTTTCACCGATGTCAGTTGTTAGTTCCATCGGCGAGAGATTCGCCATCGGCGAACTCCAAATCTTTTCCGCCGATGCCCATACCTTGGCCGATGCTCTTTCGTCGGCCTGACTCCTGCCGACGACCCCCTTTGTTGATTGCCATCGCCTATCAGCGAGAGCTCCTTATATCGGTGAAGGCTAAAAAAACTTGGCCGATACTAAATGTTATGCCGATGATATTACCCTGGCTTTGAATCCGAACCCTTGAACTATTGAATAAAATATGGCGATCAAAGTGCTAGATGCATTTTTCTTCAAACAGACAGTTAAATGCAAGATACAAAGTGGAACCCAGACAAAATTGCCCACGACCCGGAACCACTAAATATGAATATTTCAAAATTTATAACGAATGCCAACAAAAAGGCAAACAACTGACTGTTTATTATGCAAACCCTGATAGTTCATTTTACCTAAATGATCATAACTTGCAAAATATGGCGAATTTTAAGATGGTTCAAAAAGCAATCCTAGCTCATTTTTCACAAGGAATCCAACCATATCATGCAAGGGTACTGAAAATGCATTTTTCTATATTTTTGATAAGGTTTGCAAATTTGACTCTGTTTTCCCTTTACCACCAAGCAAAACAACACAAAGCAGGAAAAAAGCAAAGCAACAACAGGGGTCCCCATTTTGCTAAGGAGCATAATGGGGCGTGTTGTGAACATCACAACAACTAGCAACTGAAAACAAAATAATTAAATTCGAAGTGTTCAAGAAAACTAGATGAAATGAAACCATAACTTCCGACTATCTTTCCTGCAAATTACTATTCAGCTTGAGACTCAAAGTATTCAATAAAGATGCATGAATTTCCATTTTCAGTTTAGTTGTGTGCACGTGATTAATTATCCTCATCTTGAAGATCGTTTGAACAAACCAGTGACTAACATTAGCCTACGTAGGTGATGATATTCCCTCTTAGCCGACTGGATAGAGCCTTGCTGCTAGCAAGCGTCCATAGCCCCGGCAAGATTATCGTTACAATTCTCCTAAGTAGAGCCCCACTGCCAGCGAGTGTCCATAGCCCCGGTAGAGTTACTTAGATGGCTTAATCTGGATTTTCAGTATAATCCACTTTATTTATTTATTTATTTATTTTTGTTTTCTAATTTTGAAAGATTTCATAAGATATAGCAATTTGTAACTTCATGATGCAAGGAGTGGACACTTGCTGAAATTAAGCTGAGAATTGTAATGGTGGCAAGGGTAACCTCTGATTTTTCACCTAATATCTACACTGGTAAGTTCAACAAACCCAAGGATTTTAGGTGTGTCATCGTAAGAAACTTGCTTTGAATTCTCAATCACATTTATTGAATACAAAACTTCAGAAGATGAACAACTCTCTACATTCATGACAGTAACAAGTTATGTGTAGATTGCAAATGGTTAACTTGAATATCCTAAATTTTATATTGTTTTGAATGGTTGCTAGTTTTGCTCCTTAATACTCTAAAGTAAAATAAAGATCCCTGCTGAGGAGACAACAAACAAACCAAACAAACAGGCTGTACAAACAACACAACAAAAGAAAAAACTATACAAACAGAAAGAAACAAAAAGCAAAAACAAACAGAAGACAAACTATACAAACAGCTAACCTAAAAAAGAAAACAGCAAAACAAAACAAAACAACTATCCTACCAAACTATATACAAGCCTCTACAAGGCAAACAGAAACCTAGGAAAAGACCCAAGAACACCCCTACTTGCGTATTTCTTTAGATTGTGTAGGAGTAACAGGGTACTAGTTATGGTTCTCATTCTAGCAGATTTATCTTTGAATTCTGAAAAAAAATTTGGTATTCGAGATTCATTGTGTTTATCAGAATAGCTCTTAATAACTAGTAACTGAGGCAGCTCATCAGGTTTATGACTAATCCATATGCATGTCCTATCTCTTGAATTTCCATAATCAAAATAGTATTTATCATTGTTTACTAAGGAAAGGAAAGAGACAACCTGATGTGCCCTTAGCTCTGTGGAACACGCTTGTTCATTAATAGCTGGCTCTTCATTCAACTCTGCATTTTCGTTGCCTAGCTCTATGTCTGGTCCTTTTTCAAGTTGAAAGATGAATGACTCTAGATGTATCATTTCTTCATCTTCATCTATCCTTGTTCCTTCATTCTGGATGTTCAGTTTATCCTCAAATTCAGCAAACCTCTCAATGTTCTCATTAGTTTCTTGCACATCAGCACTTAAGTAAGTATCTTCATCATCATAATCTGACATATAGAAATTAATCATTTCTAAATCACTTGAGAGTAAAGGTGGAACAACATCTTTTGATCGATAGGAATACTCCACTGTTTTACTTTCAACATGGTGCTGGGGTGATGCCTGATTGTGTACAGCAGCAACATGATCCTCTGTATCCTCTTTTTTCAAGAATTATTCATCAGATGACTCACATTTATCATTCAGTGAAGAGTCTAATTTTATTGACCTGCAACAATCTTGATTTTGATCATTTAATTCAAAGAAGTCAGTCGTAACACTAGGATTTGCTTTCTTTTCTATGACTTCATTAGTTGCTGTAGTGGGAACTTCATCAGTTTTAATGCATTTTAATTTTGCCAATGCTTGTTTACATTTCTTTGCCAAATCATGTTCGTTAAAACTGTTCAGGTCAGATCCAGAGATTTCTTCTTGACAAATATTTCTTAGTAATTCCATATATTTATCAAATGTATCAAGATGAACCTCACTTTCCTTTTCTTTTTTATTAAATCCTTTTTGCTTATTATCTAGAAAAGGGACATGAGCTGTGATTTCTTCTCTACATTTTTTAGGATATTTATACTTTTCACTAACTTTAATCACAGCTGGACCCTGACGAAAAGATAGATTTTTTTTCTTACCATCACATGATTCCTGGAAAGAGATCTTACTATCCTTTATTCTTAGCATTGGTTCCATCTTTGTATCCTCTGCACATTTAATGACCGTTGATGCTGCATCCTCCTGTCGCTCAATAATCTCCTCATTTCCCTGCCAACTTTCAGCCTTATACACATCTGAGAGAGAGATTAGTCCTTTCAAATATAAATCTAATCTTGTAAGAAAAGATAGACAATTAAGCTCACCATGCTCTGCGGACTTATGTATCCTACACCTTCCAAATAAACCATAGCTATATAAATTTTTAGGATAAAGCTGGTTATTCAAAGCTTTCTGAAATGAAGGAATGTCAACTTGAAAACTGTCCCTATATGAGTCCATTGAAAATGGGACCCTCTTTCAACTTCTTAGGCCTTTGAAATTTTATGAGATCTAACATATCTCAGAATATAGCATTTAAACTCAGAATTTTAACCCTAAACCAAATTAGGCCCTCCTTCTAGTGCCAGAAAACTGTTGATGGTTGTTTTGATGCAATCATAACAATAAATTAAAATTCACATGAAATGAACTGAAACTATACTTGAAAGATGAGAAGGAATCATTTGAGATTCAACTAATCCCAAGTCTACAATGGTTCGGTTGGTCAAGTTCAGTTGGTCAATGTGAAGCTGTAATGTTCAAGGGGCCTTACGTAGTTTAGGTTTGTTTGGTGGTTTACTGGACTAAGAATATGCAAAAGAATCATAGATTTCAACAAGTATTTTGTTCATTTGCATACAAGTGTTACTGCGCTACAAGTTCAGATGATTTTCTTGAATTACTGCAGCTTTCTCCTTTATATACTTATGAAAACTGTCTACTTTTAACTCAGTTATGCATACTACTTCAAGCTTGAGACAATTTCCTTTTGATTTCTATGTTTTCAGCTAAATATTTCAGATGGGTTGGGAAAAGTTAGAAAGATCTAATCTATACCTCATTTAATCTACCAAAGGATCTAATTGTTTCTGTTATGCACTATGTAAATACCACAGTAATTTGATCAAATCCACAGTAAAAACCTTAAATGCAAGTTCTGAGCATTTTCACAAACATACATTTAAAATTGCAAGCTCTCAAAGAAAATATTTCAAAACACAAAGAAGAGCAGGAGAACACTCAGAAGATAGATGCAGAACTCCAGATTCTATTGTATTAGAAACGAATAGTCATACATGATTTACAATGTAGGAATGACTCTTAGTTTCATTGATCATACTATAGAGAACTTACAAGCTTTACAGATACAGTAAGGCAGCCAGACATTCCACGCGCACCTTACTGCAGACAAACAGGCGACCTCCTTCTTCTACTTCTAAACTTATGCTAAGCTAACTCACTGTGTGCTTCTAAAAAATCCCTGTTGTAGCCCCTGTTGTAAAGTATTACAATGTAGAGAGGCACAATATAAAGACATTCTGATTGTCCTCACTACAGCAGAAACCTAACTGAACCCCTGGTTCAAACCCCTGGTTACAGCAATAAATACAGGTGAACCAGCTCTTCCAAAATATCTCTGAGCAGTGTCAAATCTGGGCAAAATATTGCCCCTTCTAAGAAGTTCTGGCAGCTTGGCAATAACTCTTGTTTGTCTGTTGCAGTAATACCTTCAGCTGCAACTCTATCCTCCATTGGTTTGGCCTTGACTTCTCCACACTTCATCTTTACTTCCTGCTCCTGAGATTAGATTTCCTTCCTCCATGATGTCACTGTGATCAAGTTCCAGCTGCTTCTTCAACTGCAAGCCTGCAAGACAAGACAAGCAATAAGTATCAAATTTTCCAAATGAACAGTAGGAAACCAAAATATCTGTTTAAATCAGGGTGACTGTGCAAAAAAAATGTGGAAATCAGGTACAAAATTAGCAGAAACTGCGTTCAAAATGTACATAGACTGCTCAAAACCCATCGGGTCAACTATCGCTGACCGGGAAAATGCCACGGGCGCCAAAAGAAATGGTTTAAAATTCCTATCGCATTCCATTTCCCACCCATCGGCGTGACAAACACTATTGGCGCATCCAAAAATACTCGGGCTGATCACTATGGTTTGGCCGATGGCCTCTTCGTTCATTCTCCATTCGGTAGGTATTTCTCTTCATCGGCAAGAGTTTCGCCATCGGCGAACTCTATAACCCTTCCGCCGATCACTCTTTTCTTACCGATGTCCCCTTTGCTCATCCTTCATCGGCGTGAGATCGCCCATCGGCGAACTCCAAACCTCCTGCGCCGATGCTACTACTTTGGCCGATGTTCATTTCATCGGCGAGAGTTTCACCAATGTCAGTTGTTAGTTCCATCGGCGAACTCCAAATCTTTTCCGCCGATGCCCATACCTTGGCCGATGCTCTTTCGTCGGCCTGACTCCTGCCGATGACCCCCTTTGTTGATTGCCATCGCCTATCGGCGAGAGCTCCTTATATCGGCGAAGGCTAAAAAAACTTGGCCGATACTAAATGTTATGCCGATGATATTACCCTGGCTTTGAATCCGAACCCTTGAACTATTGAATAAAATATGGTGATCAAAGTGCTAGATGCATTTTTCTTCAAACAGACAGTTAAATGCAAGATACAAAGTGGAACCCAAACAAAATTGCCCATGACCTGAAACCACTAAATATGAATATTTCAAAATTTATAACGAATGCCAACAAAAAGGCAAACAACTGACTGTTTATTATGCAAAACCTGATAGTTCATTTTACCTAAATGATCATAACTTGCAAAATATGGTGAATTTTAAGATGGTTCAAAAAGCAATCCTAGCTCATTTTTCACAAGGAATCCAACCATATCATGCAAGGGTACTGAAAATGCATTTTTCTATATTTTTAACAAGGTTTGCAAATTTGACTCTGTTTTCCCTTTACCACCAAGCAAAACAACACAAAGCAGAAAAAAAGCAAAGCAACAGCAGGGGTCCCCATTTTGCTAAGGAGCATAATGGGGCGTGTTGTGAACATCACAACACGCCTTTTTGAGAATACTGTGAGGTCGTCCATGTAGATGATAATACATTTTCCAACTAATCCTTTAAAAGTAACATCCATTGCACGCTAAAAAGTTGCACCAGTGTTGATTAAACTAAATGGCATGCGGCGTTATGCATAGATGCCCCATTTGCAGGTGAAGGACGTCTTCAACCTGTCTTCATATTCTACCATCACCTAGTTATAACCAGAATATCTATCCAAGAATGACATCATCTGGGACCCATTAAAAATCTATAATACTTCATCCAAAGAAGGCAGTGGGCAATTATCCTTTTCAGATGCTCTATTTAAGTTACGAAAGTCAACACAGAGCCTAATTTCTCTATTTTTCTTTTGGACTGGAACTAAATTTGCTACCCATGTGGAATGTTTGATTGGGAATATTATCCTTGTTGACAGCAACTTTTGAACTTCTTTGAAAATTAGTAGTTCCAGTAGAGCATTCACTGGCCGCTGCTTTTGTCTGAATGGCTTTGCCCCTAGCTTCAACGGGATGGTGTGTGTGATGATTGAGGTATCATATGTCTTTAGATCTTCATAGCTCCATGCTATAACCTCATGGTAATCTCTTAATGCATGTATGATTCATGTCTTTTCTTCTTCGGTACTAGCTTTTCCAATGAACACATTCTTAACATTTTCTTCTATTCCCAAGTTAAACAAGTCACACTTTCCTCCTAGAGACTCTCCTTCTTTCCTTTGGGTTCCCAAATTATTTGCATCAAACAATCTTTCCAATTCTACCATCCCTCGTGGAATCATATTTGTTTACAAGATTAGTACTCCTAAATCCATTTCAGTAGGGTCCATTTCTTCTTCATCTATTATCTAAGCAGTGAAAACATCCGATGAAGTAAGAAAATTAATTATGTGTTGATCATCTTCAAAAACTTGGAAATTGGTAACATTATTAGGTACAGATGAGGTAGCAACAAATTCAACAGAAAAATTCTTTAATCCTACCATGGATGTTGGCTCTAAAGTACTTGTTGTCTGAGCTAGAGCATTTGCAACATGATTCTGTCTCCTTGGGATGAATTGGATGTTAAAACCATCAAAGAATTCAATCAAATCCTAGACTCTATTCCTGTACCTATTCAACCTCTTATCATTACATGAGTACTATTTTCTTACTTGTTTCACCACTAGTTCAGAATCACCAACCACCTAGATAATTTTGACCTTCTTCTGCAGTGCTAGCAACAACCCTTGCACTAATGCTTCATATTCAGTGACGTTGTTTGTGCATGGAAACTGTAGTCTTTGTGATGCCAAATACGAGTTCCCAGTGGGGCAAATTAATTTGACCCCTACACCAGACCCTTGTCTGCATCTTGAGCCATCAAATCTTAAGGTCCATAAGCAGAAATCTCTGCTACTATCATTCTATTTTACAAATTTCTTCTCATCAAGTGGAGGCTCGAGTTCTTCCTTCTTTTCAATAGCTAGTGCCTTCTTCGGAATTATGGGGATCTTCAGTTGTCTTTGTACTTTTTTAACTACCTCTTGACATAGCTGGCAAGTAAATTTAGAATGTGATGTATCATGCATGTGGCACCAGTTGGGTAATAATAACTCCTCCATTTGAACCTGCTTTCCAACAACAGTTTGATCATGCACAAATTTAGCTATGAAATCATGAAATCCTTCGAATATCCCGGGTTCATCTTCTTCTGAAGAGTCTTTTGAATCTGATTGAATGTATGCTTATGTACTTTCCAGTCTTTTTATAAGTGGTTTAGAGGGTCTTAAGCAACTTAGCATAAGGACTTCTTCTGACTGACTAATGTGTGGAAGATAAACTCCCAAATCAACTTCTGAGAACATAATCTCATTAGGTTGATTGTATTTCGTGATCATATGCTTCATCTTAGGTTCTCTTTCAATACATATCTGATTGATCAACCCTTTCGATGGCAGCCACATATGGGAAAAGTTAGTTGCCATATAACCGTTCAAAGTCCTAGACTAGTCTCTACTCAAAAGCATGCCATATTGATCTCGAATGTCCACCACCTAAATATCTATATACTATTGCACCCTAGGATTAGAAGCCAGTTGCATGTGTACCCTATTTAATTCACCTACTACATTCACTTCAATCTTATCTAATTGTGTCACCTTCCTAGAAGACTTGGCTGGAATGAGCCCAAGTGCTTTACAGACTGATAATGGCATTACATTCATGGAAGTACTTGAATCTACTAAACAATTATGGAGGTTTTTATTGAAGATCCTAAGTGTTAAGAGGAAAGGAGGACTTTCCCTCTTATCTTTATACAGTGTCATCTTTTGTTCCACATTAGTCACATGTATTCTTTCTTTCCCTTTATCAATGCTATCTGTGGTGATGTTTTCCTTTGGTACATAATCAGTTTTGGTTCCAGCACCCATATCTTGAAAGAAAGATGTCCTAACCTCAGGTATTTTAAGTAACTCATACATAGAAAGACTAACCTTCATTTTCTTAAATTCCTCAGCTACATACTGCCCCATTTTCACTATGTCAGATTGTTGAGAACTTTCAACAGTAGTAGCACCCTGATATACTGGTTGATGGGTGACTTTCGGGGGTTCAGGGTTATTGGTAGCTTTTGGGTCAGAAGGAATCTGATAGCTATTTGGCGGGATGGATGTGGTGAAGGGGCCTTTAGGCTTGCTACTTCTCAAGTTGTAAGGAGTCTTATTATACTGTTGATATGCATTGACTTCTTCAGACTCTTCTTCCTCAGATTGATTATGATCTTGGAATGAAAATGTATAACTATCAAGAACTAGAGCAATGTCATACCTCTGAGAAGGAACAATTTCATACCCTATTGGTGGAGTCTCCTAATTTTTAGCATTTTGAATCTCCATCTTAAAGATATTGGATGGGATCTGAAATTCTGGGTAGTCTAGTTTGGAGTGAGCATTTGTGTTATGCAGCCTGCACCAAGTGGATAAAGTTGCTTCAGCTAACATCACACGACCTGGGGGCCTGGTATCATTGTTCTGATTTTCCAAGGGTGACAACACTCCTCCATTATTCAGTCTGGTGTTCCAGGATAGGTTTGGCCACTATTGAAAGTTCTAATTTTGGTACTGATTCTGATTTGGGAACTAGTTTTGATTTTGATTCTGGGAGTACTGTTGATTCATGAAATGTTGTTGATTCTATCCCCTTTGCTGCAAATAAGCATTCTGGTTCTTGAGGTGGGTAACCTTGACAGTTAGCTTCTTCATTTGCTCAACCAGTTCTTTGATGTCATCTCTGTCCTCTTTAGCCTTGGCTATTTCTGAAGACTGTAGGAAAGACATTTGTGCTGGAGGTATTTTAGCTACTAGATTGCCTGGGTGGATCACTAAAGCTTGTGTTGCAGCTGGGTTTGGAATCGGATTCATCACAGGAGTATGATTAGCCAATGCATGATTTATCATAGGTATTTGATTTGGCATGGTAGCAGGTCCCATATGGTTTAATGGACCAGAGGTTGTTTGTCCTAGTTGGGTACTCACAGTGATAGCAGTAGAATATGCTTGAGCTAAAGTAGTAGGGATTGGGTTAGCTCTCCTAGCAAACATGGAGGCAAGTTTATCCAGGGCAGTATAGTAATTGGGTAGGGCAGCGGCATGTTCTATAGTGTAAGGAGCTTGCAAGCAACTAAAGGGTTTCTGAAATCTGTTGTTAAAGGGACTTATCATCTCTGCTTCACCTTGACGGATTTCTACAGAAGATTGATAAAGATCAGTTGGGGTGGTTGACATATGAAACCTATCCAGAAAAGTAGTCTTCAGGTTCAACCATGAATTTATGGATGCTGCAGGGAGGTTAGCGAACCAATAATAAGCTTCATCCTGTAGAGAATAAGGGAACAACCTGCATATCACATCCTCATACTGTACTTGCAATATGAACATATTAGCTTCAAAGATTTTAATGTGCTCATCTACAATCCTCTCTGGATCATTTACTCTAAACTTTGAATAGAACTTATCTGAGTTCTTTGGCATATCATGGTAATCATTGAATAGAAAAGGAGACTAGTTATTTCCTACAAAGAAGGCCATGTTGGGAGGATTAAAGGGAGCTGCAGCTATGTTCCTAGGGGCTGACTGAAATCTTGGGGCTCGGGGTATTCCTTGATCCCTTCTTGTTTGTCTAAATTCTATCAAGGACATCAACTCTTCTTGAGCTGAGCTGGATCTAGTGTGTCTCTGTCTAGTCCCCAAACTTGCTAATTTTTAAATAAAGGAAAATAGTGGTCCTCTTTCTAGTGCCAATTCTATTGATGGTGGTTTTAGCACACAACAACGCAGGTGTGATTGCTAGTTCCACACCTCTCTTGAAAAGTATCCTACCCTAGATAAGACTACTCCAAGGATAATACAGCTAGGCCTTAGCTTGCTTGGAATTTCTCAATTGGTATGTTCTAGCTATGCCTACAAGGGGTCTTACATGTAATCTGCAGATCTTCAGGTTTGGGGCATTAAGCACACATAAACCCTTTATGATTTCAGCTGATAAAATAATGTAAAATGTTGCTGAAATTCCTATCTAACTAACAATGGTTTTAAAGAAAATACAAAAGGTTAGGGTTTTCGAAGAATCCTAAGTGACATTCACAATGCAAAGGTTGCCTTTAGTAGACAAATACCCTAAAACTTTTAACCAGCTTTATGAGTTACCAAACTGAAATGGGTGTTACAGTGCTACAGAAAACGGTGCTATCTTCAATGGAAGTCAATAGATTTTTAGATCACACTCATTTGTTAAATACGCAATAAACGACACAATTTAACTTGTGAAATGCAATTAAACATTAGCACAAACAATCAGCCCAGACTAACTTTACACAGCTATCTACCATCAACAAATAACTAAAAGTATGGACTAGAGTATTCATAAAATACTTCAGCAAACCATGAACATTATAAAAGCATAACTAACTATGGGAGAGCGAGAAGCGAACCATGAAAACCAAAGTGAGCCAACACAAGATACAAATTCTTAGAATTACTACAGAAACTTGCTTTGCATTACTTCAAATGACATAGAGTCAATAATTCGGTATCAAAATCTCTCTTACAAATAAAGGAAATGGCAGCCCTTTATATAGAAAAGAAGCATACCAAGTTTTTGAATGAACAGTGGAGATTAACTCAGCACCGACGGTCTAGATTATATCAATAAATACAGTTGTAACAGCTCACATCAATTCTTGGATTACATTTTGTCTTCTATGAAAAAGACAAAAAACAATCTCCAAATACATTGAATCTAGTCAATTTGACTAGCCAACTCAATATATTAGCAGAAAAGAACATTTTAGAAGCATGAAAAATACAAAATAGTCACATGCTGCCCCGAATACAACAATTTAGAATTATGATAGGATTACATCCTTAAAATATTCAAAATAATATCAAGATTCTTCATCTAAGTCAATTTTGTTTTCGCCAGCCAGCTTGTTGCGGTAAGTCAGCCATTCATCAAGTGCAGGATTAATTTATGACGGACCTGGATCCTTCAAACGATTGATCCTATAGTCAAACATCTCCACCTCCCGACTGAATTTACTGTATATTTTCTCTATTTCTGCAGCTGCCTTTCGAAATACTTTGAATTTGGCCCTGAGGTCGCTTACCTTGTCTAAACTATCCTCCATACTGAGTGTGGCATCTTCAAAAATCACTTTATGTAACTTGTCTTTACACTTTTCAATATCAAATAGGGCATAGTCATCATAGGATGCTTCCCGGCAATCCCTTAAAGAGTCACTGATTGTGAGGCCTACACTTTTTCATTCCCGTACATGTGACTAATCACCTTACTGTTGTCGATACTTTTACATTTGTGGGATTGTTGATCCCAGATTTTCAAACTATTAAACCTTATTATGTTAAAAGAAAACTAATTGGGTGATGTTAGTTAGATGTTTGCTTTAAGAGAAAACAAATTAGGTGATGTTAGATAGATGTTTATTTTATAAGAAAAACTAATTGGGTGATGTCCGATTAATATTTACATTATAGGGAAACTAATTGGGTGATGTAAGAAAGAAAATTGTCATGTGATTTTATTATGTTTATAAGAACTGTGGTATGCTTTAGAAATGCATGTATTAAATTTGCTTTGGCTATGATATGTATATGTGGAATTAACTTTGAGGTTGAGTGTACAGGTATTTCTAAGAAAACCACAGATACTGGAGATCATTCCGCACCTTATGTTGTAATCCATTGTGAAGCTGATCTAATTCCACGAAGAACCAAGATCAACTCTGTGTTTGGTGCAATGTTGTAATATTGTAATATTGTCTTACATGAGGTTGAATGGGTTAGGTCTACCCTCTTGTAAATTTAAATTATGATATGTGTTGTAAGAATTATTTTTTTAAATTTTTATCTTATTTTTAAATTTTAAATTTTGAGACCCTTTTTTTATGTTTTAACTTGACCCTGGGTTATACTCCATGGGTCTAAGATCACTTTTGACTTGGGTAACCCTTGGTTAACCTCTGTATGGTCACTTTAACTTCATAGTGAAGTTAAGTGACAAATTTAGAGGCATGGGAAGGATAGGATGAGTGGGACCAACACTCAAGCCCATCCTTTCTCCATTACCAAGGCTTGAAATGACTCCATGGGGTCCACCAATAATAGAGGGGCTTATTTTCTTGTTCCCTCACTTTTGGTGAAAGTCCTCATGAAGTGGTGTGATCCTTCATGAGTGGGGATATTTTTTTAATCCCACTTGGGATAGTGGGGATATTTTTTTAATCCCACTTAAGATAGTCAGGATATTTTTTAATTCCACTTGGGATAGTGGGGATATTTTCTAATTCCACTTGGGATAGTGGAAAAAGGAGTGGGGTTATTTTATTACATTTAATTAAATATTCTTAATATTTAATTAGCTAATATCCTCCATTATCCAAAAATAAATCTTTAATTCATTTTGTCCTCCACTAATAGAATTGAAAATTCAAATTGTCATAATCCACTCTTCCCAAAAAAATAAATTTTTAATTCATCCACTATGAATTTAAAATTTACAAATAATGAGAGCCCTTGATTTCAACTCTTGATCCTCACCTTCCATTCTCTTTTCAGAAAATCTATAAATAAGACCCTTCTCTAAGCAATTAGGAGGGAATAAAACTTTATTCTTGCAGGAGGGGACTTCATTTCTTGCAGACTTCATTCTTGTAGGGGGACTTCATCCTTGCATTCTTATCATGCCTAATTTCCCTAAGAAATCTTCTTTTGGCATCCTCATAATGCTCAATTCCTTCTCTATTCTCCTCTTCATAGCCTCATAATGCCAAAATTATTCTAGCCATTCTATATCCTCCATTTATTGTCCCTTGCTTGTGATCATAGAGAGATAGTTTTTTTTTTAGAAGGGATATTTGGAGAGGAGGCTAGCGAAGAACTCTACATCAACTTCATCCATTAAAGGGTTTTTTAAGGTTGAATTTCATGGCTTTTATTTTGTATTTCTATTTGTTGCATGAAGGATGTGTGAAAATTATTTATTTTGCTTGTGTTGTAAATTTTGTTATTGTGGGGAAATTTTATTGGGATGTTGACAGAGCTTCTTCCACTTGGAAGACAATGTTCATCATGTATGGGGAAGGGAAGGTGTGAACCACCTCGGGTGCATTCTTGTTTTTGGTATATGGAAGCCTTGAGGTCATGTTTGTGATTTTGAGCAAAATGGCTATAAGGTTTGAGAGCCTATTTGTGATATCCCTGGGATTCTGATTATTTGGTTGGCTTGAGGCCATGAGAAAAGTAAATTTTGTTGGCTTTAGGCCATGAGAGAAGCTATGATAAAATGTTGAGAAGAATGACACCTTTGAGTTGAATGAGTCTACTTCCCTACCCTCTGTAAACTCACCTTTGTTGAGTTTTTGTGTTGTGTAAATTCCTTTGGGTGTATGTGTGTTTTGGTGTGTTATTTATACCTTGTTGTGAAGTGGATTTTAGAAATACTCTAGGTGTGTGGATGATCTCCCTATCTCAGGGGTGACTCTCTTGCGGGTCTACGGTAGGGAGGAGAGCAGCTTATGTGGTGTTTCTTCCCTTGTATGATATGCAGGTTTTCTGGGAGCTTATTGTGAAGCTTGGAGAAGATTATTGGATCTTAGAAAATATTTTATTTTTCTTAAGTCTTAAGGAGAGCCTGATCTTTTAATAGCTCCTTCCTTGTCGATTTTTTAGAAGGAGAAAATTATCACCCTATTGTTGTATAAATTGTTATTTTTTTTAGTTGTGAGGAAATCCTCTGTTTTTGGGTTGATAGTTGTAATTTTCTTGTTCATTAAGTTTTACCATTTAGAAATGAGAAGAGGAAAATAAAATTTGTTTTTAAAAGGATATTAAAATTGTCTAGTTCTTTCTTCTTCTACTTGCAAAGTTGTGAGTTAGTTGATGTTTTAATTAAGTTTGTAAAAGTATTACTTCTGTGTAAGCTTAGTGGAAATATTAATTTTACATTTGTTATAAGCGAAGTTGTAATTTTGCTACCATGAAAGAAATGAAATTTGGGTTGCAGTTTTGCTTTTGAAATTACCGTCACCTTGAGGGTCTCTTCCTAGGATGGGGACCTTTTCACTTTTACTGTTCACTTTTCACTATTCACTTTTACTATTTACTATTCACTATTCACTATTCACTATTCACTATTTACTTTTACTATTCACTTTTCACTATTCATTTGAAGGCAAACTATATGTAGTTTAATACATTTGACTTGAAATAGAAATTTTAAATCAAGGAAAGTGGGATTTATTTATGCATATTGTATAATACGAATTGAATAGATGCTTAAACTCAGAGTTGCAATTTTGGAAATACAATGTTTATATTTGCAAAAACAAATTAACTCATTGCTCTATTTTTAATGAATTATTGGATAGTAATCTGTTTAACAAATTATATATATATATATATATATATATATATATATATTCTATACTCTCTTTACAGTTAAAGAACTTATTAATGAAATTGTGAGTTAAAGTGAACTGAGATAATGACGGTATATATACATATATATATATATATTAAATTTATAAGGAGAAATATAATTATAATATAAAAAGAGCATAGGTAAATATATTTTAATTTTAAGTAAGAGTTTTTTCGGAAGTTTCAACAATTATCACAAATTACTTAACAAGAAAATGAAGAGGAAAATATGATCCTTTCATTTACAAAGGACACTGAAAATAAATGCAAATAAGCCCTCACAGGCATTCCATGAGTGGCCATTTTAAACTCAACTGTAGATTTAGAGAATAAACGTCTAATTGAAAAAAAGAGAGAGAAAGAGAAAGAACAGCTAACCTTGGAAAACAAAGAGGAGAAAATGTGCAGCATTTCTGAACAGGGCTAAGAGAACTAAGTACGTTTAACCTACCATGTTTAAGAACAGGTTGATTATTAAAATTAATTCAAACGTTGAACTAAAACCTAGAGCAGAACCCTAGGGGGACTGAGTCAAGTGAAGTTAACCAACCCTGTGTAAGTGAACTGGTTTACCAAGAAATTAGGAATAATGTAAAGGATGTAGTGTTATTGCTGTCTGATAAAGAACGTGAAAAAAAAAAAGGATAAGAAGATCTTGCACAACGGGAAAGAGAATGAGATAGAAATACAATCAAAATTAAATTTTAGAGAAATGGTAAAATGAATGTGATAGAAATACAATCAAAATTAAATTCCAAGAAAAGAAAGAGAGGGCAAATGAACAGATGCTTGTGCTTTGTTGAAAAATGATCTATCACCTAAAATAATTGTTGTTCAAATGTAATTCATGAGATTAACCTAAGTTAGGAAACCACGCATTTTCTTGCATAGGGTGTGCGCACATGTACTTGGTACCCCGCCGACAACTGTATTGTTTTCGCCTTAAGCATACACTGCCGAGCACGCCTACGCGTGTGAGGGGGTTTTCAGAGTAGTAAGGAAAATTTTTTGATAGTTCATATCATGACCACATGACGCATGTGGACATGACACGCGTGAATACGTGTTGTGACCACATAGGAAATGTGGGCATGACATTTGGTATCAAAGCCCATGTTTCAACATTGGGAGCTTTGGGGTTTGCGTGTTGTTTGGGCCGACATGGAGTGGGTTGAGCATAGTTTGACCCTTGTCCTACTACATGTAGCTGCGAGAGAGTGTGGTTGTGGTTTGTCGACTAACCTTCACCTTGGAGGAATACCCATCCTCTTGTTTTATCATCGTGATGGCCTTGTCACATGATTATTGAAGTCTCCTGCTTGTGTTTTGTGGTGGTTGTGATCCTCTTGGTCGATTGTCCTCTTGAGTCAGTTGGTCTAGGTGGTGAGGGTTGCGTTGGAACCTTCCTCACCCTTGTGTATTTTTGTGGAGAGTAATGACATCTTAATGCCCATTTGATTTATTCTTGTCTTGTGAACTTGACGTGTGTTTATCATAAGGTTGAATGGCATAATCTTTTGAATCTCTAACCCTTGTTATCATTAGAAATTGGCATTGTTTCCTTTAGATTGATAACTAGAAAAAATTGCATGAAGTGTATCTTGCTTTAAATTTTAAGAGTGTAATTTGTTACGTGTGTGATTTCATTAGATTACCTTGTAAAAATACTAAGAAAGAAATAGGTGAAAATTAGTTTTATGCATGGCAAATTGTTAAGAATTAACATATATCCTTAAATTGTTCAATGAGGAATTTGTGTGCTTGGCGACCCTTTTTGTAAAGTACTTCTACAAACTAAAATTTTACATTTTATAACTTTTTTTTTTGTGTGAAATTGATATCATGTTATGCATACCTTGTGCGGAAAAGATGTTTAGGCTTCATAGTAGAATAGTAAAATTAGAGACATGATCTTGCTATTAGATTCTTCTTGTGATATGCCTCTACTTTATGAACCTTGTGTTAGATAAATGTGTGGTGGTTTCGTAGTGCATATGTAGTGTTATATGGGATATCGTTAACTCTATGATATGTGATGTGTTGTGAGTCACCATCTTGTAAGTTGAAATAATATTGTTTGGGTTCAATTATGATCTATCAAGCATAGCTAGTAAATTGGTGTACTTACTTGAGGGTGTTGCCTTATCTCTCAATGTGAAGTCATGGTTGGATTCTAATATGCTCTAGATGGATTAATTTGAGTTGATGTTTGAGTAAATTTCTTAGAGAACCTTTATGGTAATTATTATGTGACTTTGGGGTATGAAAGTTGTCCTTCTTCACTAAGTAATGAACATTAAAGGAGAATTGTGTCATGTGTTACCTTGTGGATGTAAATACCTGTTATGAACATGTTTGCTATGTGTTGTGATTATCCTGTACAGGCTTAGTGTACTCATGAGCTTGCGATACTAGGTATCCATCCATGGGTTGAGTGTATAACTACAAGTATGATGGACTCATGCTTGTGTGGCTGTTTGTATGTACACTCTGTAAGGTCCAATCTTGGAGTTGGAGACCTTCCATGTGTGGAGTTAAGTAGTGGAGAGGAAGAACTTAGGAAGCTATGGTGACGTGTTGTGGTATGGGTTTGGGATTACCCAACCAACCATACCTTCCTATGCCAGAGTACCCCCTACTTCTCCTTAGTGAATGGACCGTTGAGAGGCCCATAGTGTTATCCTATCATGCTTTGTTTCCTTGACGATACTATTGACATTTGACATGGGATCTTGGTTATGTTTTGGTATGGGCATGTGATTTGCTCGAGGCCATGCTACTTGTGCAGGTTTATTCTTACCTTGGTATCTTATTTGTACTTTTGAGAAGGGCACGCCATACTATATTGATGGCGTGTACCTTTGAGAAGGGCATGATGTACTATATTGATGACATGTTACCTTTGAGAAGGGCACGATTCCACGTAAGAGTACATGAAGGCGCATTGATAATACTTACCTACATGATGTTATTACATTGGTTGTGTTTGCATAACACATGTAGTGACCGTGTTTCCCTCCTTCCTTATTGGTGACTTAATGTTAGTCACATAGTGATGTAATGTGCACTTTCTTAGATTGTGATTATTTCTTTCAATTGTTTGGTGACCTTTTTGCATCTTGGTTGTGTGGACCAGCCATGTTATTTTATCTTGTCTAAAAGTAGCTTAGCCACAACCTTTGATTCTTCCTTTTTCATGTGACTCCTATGGTTACGTTGTTTTAATGTTGAAATTGCATTCATTTATTCATTTATTTATTTATGCTAATTTGGGTTTTAGAGACTTCTCCTCTTAGCTTTTCTAGATATTTGTGTTGGCTAAGCTAGGTTCTTTCTATTTTTCTAGTGCTGGTCTTGTGTTGTGATATTCTTCTCGCCATGTCGATGGAGCGACCTCTGGTGGAGTGTATATAAAGAAGTAGACGTAGGAAACTTTTGAGCATGGGGGTAGGTGTGGACTAGTATGGGTTGGTCAATATCCACTTACCTTCCTAGGGATCTTATTCTTATATTGGTTATCTCTTAAAGGCTAAACCCCTTATACAAACAAGAGGTAGGCCATTGTGGGAATGTATGGTGAGGCCCCCAAGCGCGTGGCCCTGAGACCATCATTCTACCTGGTTCTTGGATCTTTGGTTACTTGGCACTAGTTATTGGTTACTTGGTTCTATGATGAGACTATGACATCCCCCTAAACCTTTATGTGAGCCTTGTGAAATTAATTCCTGTAATGTGGATGAATGAAATATGTGTTTAGATGTAAGATCTGTAATTGATGTATCTGTATATGAGTTGATGTTCTATATAAACAGGTTGTACGATGTATGAATTCCTTATGCATGTGTGATAATGATTGATGAACATGAAATTCCTTATGTTAATTTCAATCAATACAGTGTGCTTTGTGAATAGGATTATGCCTTTATAACATTTAGTTATCATACTTTATAATCTTATGAGTTCCTTTTATCCTCACCTCTTTGATGACTTCAAGGAGGAAGTACAGTCTGAGGGGGGGAGTATGTGAGGCCTACACTTTTTCATTCCCATACATGTGACTAATTACCTTATTGTTGTTGATACTTTTATATTTGTGGGACTGTTGATCCCAGATTTTTAAACTATTAAACCTTATTATGTTAAAAAAAAACTAATTAGGTGATGTTAGTTAGATGTTTGCTTTAAAAGAAAACAAATCAGATGATGTTAGATAGATGTTTATTTTATAAGAAAAACTAATTGGGTGATGTCTGATTAATGTTTACATTATAAGGAATCTAATTGGGTGATGTCTGATTAATGTTTACATTACAGGGAAACTAATTGGGTGATTTAAGAAAGAAAATTGTCATGTGATTTCATTATGTTTATAAGAACTGTGGTATGCTTTAGAAATGCATGTATTAAATTTGCTTCAGCTATGATATGTATATGTGGAATTAACTTTGAGGTTGAGTGTGCATGTATTTCTAACAAAACCACAGATACTGGAGATCATTCCGCACCTTATGTTGTAATCCCTTGTGAAGCTGATCTAGTTCCACGAGGAACCAAGATCAACTCTGTGTTTGGTGCAATGTTGTAATATTGTAATATTGTCTTACATGAGGTTGAATGGGTTAGGTCTACCCTCTTGTAAATTTGAATTATGATATGTGTTGTAAGAATTATTTTTTTGAATTTTTATCTTATTTTTAAATTTTAAATTTTGAGACCCTTTTCTTGTGTTTTAACTTGACCCTAGGTGTCCTAAGTAAGTTAAAATTAACCCTGGGTTATACCCCATGGGTTTAGGGTCACTTTTAACTTAGGTAACTTTTGGTTAACCTCCATATGGTCACCTTAACTTCATAGTGAAGTTAAGTGACGAATTTGGAGGCATGGGAAGGATAGGATGAGTGGGACTAACACTCAAACCCATCTTTTCTCCATTACCAAGGCTTGAAATGACTCCATGGTCCACCAATAATGGAGGGGCTTATCTTCTTGTTCCCTCACTTTTGGTGAGAGTCCCCATGAAGTGGTGTAGTCCTTCATGAGTGGGGATATTTTTTTAATCTCACTTGGGATAGTGGGGATATTTTTTAATTCCACTTGGGATAGTGGGGATATTTTTTTAATTCCACTTGGGATAGTAGAAAAAGGAGGGGTTATTTTATTACATATAATTAAATATTCTTAATATTTAATTAGCTAATATCCTCCATTATTCAAAAATGAATCTTTAATTCATTTTGTCCTCCACTAATGGAATTGAAAATTTAAATTGTCATAATCCACTCTTCCCAAAAAAATAAATTTTTAATTCATCCACTATGAATTTAAAATTCACAAATAATGAGAGCCTTTGATCTCAACTCTTGATCCTCACCCTCCATTTCTTTTTCAGAAAATCTATAAATAAGACCCTTCTCTAAGCAATTAGGGGGGAATAAAACTTCATTCTTGCAGGAGGGGACTTTATTTCTTGCAGGGGGACTTCATTCTTGTAGAGGGACTTCATCTTTGCATTCTTATCATGCCTAATTTCCCTAGGAAATATTTTTCTGTCATCCTCATAATGCCCAATTTCTTCTCTATTCTTATCTTCATAGCCTCATAATGCCGAAATTATTCTAGCCATCATATATCCTCCATTTATTGTCCCTTGCTTGTGATCATAAAGAGATGGTTTTTTTTTAGAAGGGAGATTTCGAGAGGAGGCTAGAGAGGAACTCTACATCAACTTCATCCATTAAAGGGCTTTTTAAGGTTGGATTTCATGGCTTTTCCTTTGTATTTCTATTTGTTGCATGAAGGATGTGTGAAAATTATTTATTTTGCTTGTGTTGTAAATTTTGTTATTGTGGGAAAATTTTATTGGGATGTTAACAGAGCTTCTTCCACTTGGAAGACAATGCTCATGTATGGGGAAGGGAAGGTGTGAACCTCCTCGGGTGCATTCTTGTTCTTAGTATATGGAAGCCTTGAGGGCATGTTTGTGATTTTGAGTAAAATGGCTATAAGGCTTGAGAGCCTATTTGTGATATCCCTAGGATTTTGATCATTTGGTTGGCTTGAGGCCATGAGAAAAGTAAATTTTGTTGGCTTGAGGCCATGAGAGAAGCTGTGATAAAATGTTGAGAAGAATGACACCCTTGAGTTGAGTGAGTCTACTTCCCTACCCTCTGTAAACTCACTTTTGTTGAGTTTTTGTGTTGTGTAAGTTCCCTTGGGTGTATGTGTGTTTTGGTGTGTTGTTTATACCTTGTTGTGAAGTAGATTTTAGAAATACCCTTAGGTGTGTGGATGATCTCCCTATCTCGGAGGTGACCCTCTTGCGGGACTATGGTAGGGAGGAGAGCAGCTTGTGTGGTGTTTCTTCCCTTGTATGATATGCAGGTTTTCTGGGAGTTTATTGTGAAGCTTGGAGAAGATTATTGGATCTTAGAAAATATTTTATTTTTTTTAAGTCATAAGGAGAGCCTGATCTTTTAATAACTCCTTCCTTGTCGATTTTTTAGAAGGAAAAAATTATCACCCTATTGTTGTATAAATTGCTATTTTTTTTAGTTGTGAGGAAATCCTCTATTTTTGGGTTGATAGTTGTAATTTTTTTGTTTATTAAGTTTTACCATTTAGAAATGAGAAGAGGAAAAGAAAATTTGTTTTTAAAAGGATATTAAAATTGTCTAGTTCTTTCTTCTTCTACTTGCAAAGTTGTGAGTTAGTTGATGTTTTAATTAAGTTTGTAAAAGTATTATTTCTATATAAGTTTAGTGGAAATATTAATTTTACATTTTATAAGAAAAGTAATTTTGCTACCATGAAAGAAATGAAATTTGGGTTGCAGTTTTGCTTTTGAAATTACTGCCACCTTGAGGGTCTCTTCCTAGAATGGGGACCTTTTCACTTTTACTATTCACTTTTCACTATTCACTATTCATTTTCACTATTCTCTTTTACTATTCACTATTCACTTTTACTATTCACTTTTCACTATTTGTTTTTCACTATTCACTATTCACTATTTACTTTTACTATTCACTTTTCACTATTCATTTGAAGGCAAACTATATGTAGTTTAATACATTTGACTTGAAATAGAAATTTTAAATCAAGGAAAGTGGGATTTATTTATGCATATTGTATAATACGAATTGAATAGATGCTTAAACTCAGAGTTGCAATTTGGAAATACAATGTTTATATTTGCAAAAACAAACTAACTCATTGCTCTGTTTTTAATGAATTATTGGATAGTAATCTGTTTTAACAAATTATAATTATATATATATATATATATATATATTTATTTATTTATTATATATATTCTATACTCTCTTTACAGTTAAGGAACTTATTAATAAAATTGTGAGTTAAAGTGAACTGAGATAATGGCAGTATATATACATATATATATATTTAAATTAAATTTATAAGGAGAAATATAATTATAATATAAAAAGAGCATAGGTAAATATATTTTAATTTTAAGTAAGAGTTTTTTTGGAAGTTTCAACAATTATCACAAATTACTTAATAGGAAAATGAAGAGGAAAATATGATCCTTTCATTTACAAAGGACACTGAAAATAAATGCAAACAAGCCCTCACATGCATTCCATGAGTGGCCATTTTAAACTCAACTGTAGATTTAGAGAATAAATGTCCAATTGAAAAAAAAAGAGAAAGAGAAAGAACAGCTAACCTTGGAAAACAAAGAGGAGAAAATGTGCGGCATTTCTGAACAAGGCTAAGAGAACTAAGTAAGTTTAACCTACCGTTAATCCTGTTTAGGAACAGGTTGATTATTAAAATTAATTCAAATGTTGAACTAAAACCTAGAGCAGAATCCTAGGGGGACTGAGTCAAGTGAAGTTAACCAACCCTGTGTAAGTGAACTGGTTTACCAAGAAATTAGGAATAATGTAAAGGATGTAGTGTTATTGCTGTTCGATAAAGAATGTGAAGGAAAAAAATAGGATAAGAAGATCTTGCACAACGGGAAGGAGAATGAGATAGAAATACAATCAAAATTAAATTTCAGAGAAACGGTAAAATGAATGTGATAGAAATACAATCAAAATTAAATTCCAAGAAAAGGAAGAGAGGGCAAATGAACAGATGATCGTGCTTTGTTGAAAAATGATCTATCACCTAAAACAACTGTTGTTCAAATGTAATTCATGAGATTAACCTAAGTTAGGAAACCATGCATTTTCTTGCGTAGGGTGTGCGCACATGTACTTGGTACCCTGCCGACAATTGTATTATTTTTGCCTTAAGCGTACACCACCGAGCACGCCTACGCGTGTGAGGGGGTTTTCAGAGTAGTAAGGGAAAATTTTTGATAGTTCATATCATGACCACATGATGCATGTGGACATGACATGCGTGAATACATGTTGTGACCGCATGGGAAATGTGGGCATGACACTGATATCATATATGATTGATCTTAGCTCCTCATCAGTTGGCTTATATGCTTCTTTTATATGTTCGAGGGTTTCTTTTCTCAAAAGCAACTGTTGATACCATTCAATGGCCTTTGAAAACTGATTCCCAGTCAAAATATTCTCTACAACCAAAGTCTAGGTAGGCAATTCCCTAATGCACTTTATCCGAGGATACATATGTGAATAATATTCATCGAAGGAATCACACTCCTCGCGCAAATCTTTCCATTTCTTATGCAACTCTACCAGCTTCTTATGTGCTTGAGCGGAGGCGTTAATAGTTTCACATCCCATCTCAAAAACCTTTGATAGCCAATTTTCTATACCTTGAGAGTTGGATCTTACCTCACCCAATCTGGTCATTTCATCAATAGACAAGAAAGTGGGTATCATCCTTATATCTCCTCCTGTATCTACTAGCTTAACCAAAAACTGAAGGCACACATGAAGTTCCTCATTTTGCTACTTCAAATCCTTCTTGGATGTTCCATCCTTGTCTAGTTGTTCCAAAATTGATGTGACTGAGTCTTTAAAATCATCTACTCTTTGAGCACGAGTGGCTAGTCCCAGATCAACCGTAGATATTATGTAATCTTCTACACTGACTTGTTCTTTTGCTGTGTCAACTGGCGGAATTGCTATTTCTACAATTCTTGATCCTGATTCATCCTTATAGATTCTGGACTGTATTTTGCCCTTCTTTTGTTTCTTAGGCTTCTAAGCTTGTGATAGGATCTACTCAAATCCAGCTGCATTATTTCCACTTGCATCTCAGGATATGCTATCCTACCTTGTAGTCATTCAAGTGCAGAAGATTTGTTCAATTCAGTGGCTCCATTACCATCAATTACAGCTAGCTCTTTGGGTGATTTCCATACTTGCTCTGGTTCTTCATTCTTTTCCATGTTTATCTCTTCTTCCTTTTCTTCTTCTTGGGCAAAGTTTTTGAGATTTGTTGTTGTAGTTTCTTGAGCTGACTTGAAACCTTCCTCCATTTGTTCTTTATCTAAAGGACTATCAAATACATCAATGACTTTAACATTGACCGAAGGTTCATGAGAGTCTTTATTACTTACTTCAGTCAATATATCTTTCTCCTCCTTAATTTTTATTTTAGTCTCATTTAATCCCAATTCTACACATACTTTTTCAATCCCAAATAGTAGTGGTACGGCCAAAGAATCTGCATGCATTTGTGAGATAGGAACAATAGAAGATATGACTAAGGAAGCTGCATTGACTTGCGTCAGATTAGCCAGAACTAATGATAAGGAAGAAGAGATGACAAGAGGTGGAGGAAAGGGTAGTGAAGGTAGAGAGGGGGTGAAAGGATGGTAGAGATGGGAGGTAATGGCAATTGAGTGGAAGAACTAGAAGAAGTAGGTGTAGTGGTAGAGGAGGGGCATGAAGTGGTGATAGTGGAGGAAATAGGGCTACTAGAGGTATTGGAAGAAATTGCCAGTGAGTAGGAAGTAGCTGCAATGGTAGAGGTAAGAGAGGTGGCAGGGGATGTTTCTTGAGTTATGGGAGTTGAGGTCATGGGTGAAGTGGATGTAGCAAAAGGAGTGATAGAAGGAGAAGTGGCAATAGAAATAGCAAGGGTTGTGACAGTAGTGCCCACACTTTGGGTAGTAGGAGACTGGGCAGTTGGAGGACTAGAATCTTTCTTGGTTGTAGTATCCTCCTTACTAACTTCTTTTACTTTTACCTTCTTTGCCTTAGAGCCTTCTCCAGGACCACTTGGCATGTCTCTTTTCTTGGACGCCCTTGTCCTAGTAGAGGGAGGTTGATCTTTCTTTGGAGGAGGCCTTGCGGATGGCTTCTTCATCTTCTTCACTTTTTCAGCCAAAGATGTATGTTCTTCACTGTCTGACTTCTATCTCTCAGCTACCTCTGCTTCATCTGTGACATGGATTGGCTCATCCTCTTCTCCCTCGGAGTCCTTATCTGATTCCAATGCTGTATAAGTGAGTTGAACTCCCTGTCTTTCTAGAGTAGCTACCTGACCTCTTACCTAGGCTTTTCTCAATTTGATAGGTTCTCTCATAACAATATCTAAGGAGCTCTCTTCTGCATTTGCCCAATTTGGTAATGGGATAGGCTGATGGTATTGAGCCTCCCATGGTCCTCTAACCATAACATTTTCATCATCTTGTAGCTAGTCTGGCACTGCCATAATGTGAAACTTCTTGATAAAATCCAGAGACAGCCTTGAATGTGCTTTCTTCATAATCTCATAATCATCATGACAATTGGCCCAAAAATCTTCAATATGCATCTTGTGGAATAGTTTCTTACAGACGAATCTTTCCATCACCTTATTTGGACCAAAATGATCCCTTGCATTGTAGTATTGTAAGTTGAGGAGTTGAAGCTCTTTATCAAAATGCTCTGCAGATGCCAAAGAAGGGCATGCATAAATTCCATTGCCAAACTTGATAGGAAACTAACCATTGGTTCTATGCAAGTGTCTGAGCTTCTTAGCACAGGGTATTAACTATCTAGACAACTCCAGAAGCACTGTCTTATCATTGGGATATCTAGGAAGTCTATAAGCCATCCCATTGAAGCCTTGCACCCTTAAATATATGAATTTCTCAAATTAGATGTACCATCTGCCATACCTAGTTATTTCATTCATTGCTTCAGTGGAAATCCTCAAGGCTGTGTTACCCTGTAGCATTCTGGCTATATACATTGTGAAAGCATCATTTACCCTTTTGAAATGTATCAGAGATTGAGATGAGGTTAGCTATGGGTAGCATTCATATGCCTTTATCTGGGTTTGCTCATCATTCCCAACTTCACCAATCTTAGACAACCCAACATAGTGATTTCTTCTTACCAATGTATAAACAATATAAGATGTCCATCTGAAGTATCTTTTATCCTTGAAATTGCTAAAGGCCTCATGAATGTTGTCGCTAAGGATTTGAGCCCAATGGAACTTAGTCCCTTTCAATATCTCAATGATAATGACAAACATGCACTCCTCAAAAGTGGAGGCTATAGGTAATCCATATATCCTGCTTAAGAAATTTACTAAGTCTCCAATTTCATCATGGAAATCACTTTTGTATATTATTCAGGGAAGTTTGATGAGAGAAGACCTTCTGCTTTTGGCCCAACTGTCATTCATGTACTTTCTGTAGCCTTCTACATCTTTGTTATAAGTCTCCTCTGATCCTTGATTATTTGGCATAGTCATAACCTTGTGCCAAGGAATATCAAAGGTCTTAGCTAGAGAAGGTGGGCTTAAATCAGCCAAAATATCCCCATTGGTTGTTTGGATTATTCTTACCATGACATCATACCTATCTGCACAAGTTGCCATCAGTTCTGCACATTGCATTGAGGTGGGGAAGGTAGCAGCTTGTGATATACCACTGTCCTTTAGTATTCTAGCCCTAGGAGTTGGGTTCAGACTGAAGACCCTCAATCTAAAGTCATCTAGGTCTATGTGACCTAGGTCTATATCTCCTACATAACTCCACCCGGAGTGAATCTTGGTCTCTGGAGGGATTTCTTTGAATTTGTACTTCATAGCTTGGGCTCAGGTAGTCATTTAGTCTGCAGGACTAGAGCTTATAAGTTTGATACCTTGAGGAATCTTTTAACATACTCCTAAGTTTAAGATGAACTTTGATAAATATGCTATTACTATCAAATCTAATAGTTATCACTATTGCACTTACAACAATCATCATAAATACATGCAAAGAAACATTTAATGTTGCAAGAAATCCTATGAAAATTGTCTTTATCTATGCATTACAACATTAACTCTATCATTTTGGCACTTTCCCTTTGAAAATTCAGTCATTTGCATGATTTGCACTATTTTTAGGGTCATCTGACCTACAGGTAGAAGGCATTGAAATCAGGGTCTACCGAACTCAACAGGAAAAATGGGCTTGTCCGACCTAAGGTTTTTCTACCATTCATGTTTTTTAACATTTTGCATAGATTTGATTGTTACCGACTTGCATGGATTTTATAGGTCACTGACCTCCATCAGTTGTCAAGTCAGTCGGTTGTGATTTAGCACAAATCCTTTTGATATCATTTGTATTACATTTGTACGGGATTCGGCTTGGTTCGATTTTCACAACTTTTGGTTGCTACCGACTAGTCGGTGGAAGAGTGTTAAAGCATGAGGTCGAATAGGATCATTTTTAGTGCAAGGCCAATGTATTGTTTCCAGTGGGATTTTGGGATGCCACCAACTTTGCGGAGAAATTCGGGGTGTCCGACCAAGTCACAGACAAGGTCTTTTAGCGAAAGGTTGGCGCAAGGGATTTTTAGCGCAAAAAGTAGTTTCAAGGTTAGCGGGGTTTTACGGTCCTTCCAACCTAATCAGTGAGACACGACATGGGCATGTAGGTCGGAGGTCGATGTTTTTAGTGCACAATGGATCTAAAAGTGTGGTGCAGGTTTTAGAGATCACCGACTAACTAGAGAATTGACAAGTTTACAGGTTGGTCGAACCTCATTTTGGCACTAAAAATCAAAGGTATTTATGGCAAAGTTTGTCTAAGTTTTGTTCTTCTTCACTTATGATGATTCGTTCATTTTCCAAAAGGGAATTTTAACTAGGTTTTAATAGAAAACAAATAATTCACACACAGAAACCCTAGCAAGAAACCCTAAGGGTGATTTGCTTTAGAGAATCATCTAACCAAACCCTAATTTTACATAGTGGAAACTCAAAGATTAAGTTTAAGAACCCTACTTGGTAAATGTGGAAGGTGCATCTGGACTGTGTAGGCACATCGCAGTTTCGAGCTTGGGCAGATTGAAAGCAAAAGTGTTCAAATTTCCAAACGGAGCTCCAGAATCCTGATCGAATGCAAAAGAAATGGTTAAAACAGAGGATTTACCCCTTTTATCCCTTGGCAAAATTGCCATTAATGCATAGCGTACAATTTTCAAACTTAGGGTTTTGGCATGGTTTCTCCCTTGCTTAGACTTAGTAGGAAAATAAGATGTGTCAGACTTGGTCAATGAGGGCTTCTTTCAGCGTTGTGTCATGTAGGTTCAATTTGAGCAATTTGCAGGCTTTTGAGTTCCATCCAACTTGTGGGTATTTTGGCCTCATCTGACTTAGTCGGTGATTGATCGATATAGTGCAAGTCAGAGATGGCTGATTTTAGCGTAGAAATCCATCAGGAGGAAAATCAACGCTGAAGTCGGTGATAAAGGATTTTAGTGCCAGGTCAGTTGAAAGGCAATTTAGCACAGCGGTCGGATAGAAAGCAATTTGGCGCAAAGGTCAGTTGGAGGGCAATCTAGCACAAAAGGGCAATTCAAGGCCTTCAAAAGGGATGTAAAGATTCAACCTAGCAGATCTTTGAAGAGATTTCTCAATATCATCATTCAATCAAGGTCAAAATGCACTTTGACCACTTAACCACTTGGGAGATGAAAAAGATCTAATTGACATCCTAAGCCAAATGAAAAGAGGGGGTCCCCATTTTGGAATGGGGCATATGTGCAAGGTACAACACAACCTGCTGCCCCTCGGAGAGGGGATGCATTGATGTTAAGGAGGACACTCCTCAAGGTGCCAGTAGCCAGGGAGCCTTCACAAAGGAAGTCATTATTCAGGACAACTTACAAGTCACATGGAAAGGTATGCAAAGTAGTTGTTGACTCATGATCCACTAATAATCTAGTCTCTTTGGAAATGGTAGAGAAGCTACATTTGAAGATGATTCCTCACCCCACACCCTACAAGGTGTCATTGTTGAATAAGGGGCAACAAGTTTTAGTAAATGAACAAGCATGGGTGGAGTTCAACATTGGTGGTTACAAGGATAAGATCCTTTGTGACATCATCCCTATGGATGTTTGTCACCTATTTCTAGGAAGACCCTAGCAACATGATAGAAAGAGCAAACATGATGGTCAGAAGAACATTTATGTGATGGAGAAGGATGGAGTCTCATTCTCATTAACACCCCTTCATGAAGAAGAACCTGATAAGCAGATTGGGTCTAGCATCATGGTGGTAGGAGAGGAGTTTTTACAAACAATGAAAGAGAAAGGACAAGGATTTGCAGTAGTGATCAGACCTAAGACTAAGTCTGATGTAGCAACAAATAAGGTGGAAGAAAGCATCCCTAGTGAAGTTCAGTCCCTGTTGGACAAGTATAAAGATATAGTGGTAGATGATCTGCCAAGTTCATTGCCTTCCATGAGAGACATCAGCCATCACATAGACCTAATCCCTGGAGCTAATTTGCCCAATAAAGCTGCATACAAGCTGACCCCACAACAGAATGAAGAGATCAAAGAACAAGTCCAAGAATTGTTAGACAAAGGACTCATCAGAGAGAGCTCAAGTCCATGTGTTGTTCCTACTATCTTAGCACCCAAGATAGGTGGAGAGTGGAGGATGTGTATAGACTCAAGGGCAATAAACTAGATCACAATCAGATATAGGTTCCCAATCCCAAGAATGGAGGATCTAATGGACTGTTTGGGAGGTGCATGCTACTTCTCCAAGATTGATCTCAAAAGTGGATATCACCAAATTAGGATAAGGGAAGGAGATGAATAGAAGACTTCCTTCAAAACCAATGAGGGACTCTATGAATGGATGGTAATGTCTTTTGGACTCTCAAATGCTCCTAGTACATTTATGAGGTTAATGAATGAGGTCTTGAAACCTTTTATTGGGAAGTTTGTAGTTGTCTATCTCGATGATATCCTTGTGTTCAACAAGACAAAAGAGGAGCACTTACAGTACCCTAACATGGTTTTGCAAAGGTTGAATGAGGAGAAGCTAATAATAAACCTCAAAAAGTGTGAGTTTATGAAAGAAGAGCTAGTCTACCTTGGTTTTGTCATCTCTAAAGGCACATTGAAGATGGATCCTTCCAAAGTTGAAGCCATTCTTAGCTGGCCAACTCCAAAATCAATAGGAGAGGTAAGAAGTTTTCATGGTTTGGCTACATTTTATAGGAAGTTTATAAAAAAATTTAGTCATATTTGTTCTCCTATTCTTGACACCATTACGGGATATAGGAAAAGAAAGTTTCAATGGACTGAGGAGGTAGAAAAAATCTTTGAATACCTGAAGAAGAGAGTGGTACAACAAACCATACTTGCTTTGCCTGACTTTGACAAATTCTTTACAGTGGGATGTGATGCCAGTGGAGCAGCCATAGGTGTAGTCCTGAGCCAAGAAGGCAGGCCAGTAGCTTTCTTTAGTGAAAAACTCAATGAGGCCAAGAGGAGGTACTCTTCATAAGATTTGGAGCTTTATGCATTAGTGCAGTCCTTGAGGAAGTGGAGACATGACCTCTTACCCAAAGAATTTGTAGTCTTCACAGACAATCAGGCATTGAGTTTCTTGAACAACCAAGACAAGTTAAGTCATAGGCACATCAAGTGGGTGGAGTATTTGCAAAGTTATACCTTCACAATCAAGCATAAGAAGGGCCAAGCTAACAAGGTAGCTGATGCACTGAGTAGGAGATCAGTCCTAGTGCATGAAATATAACTTCAAAGTGTGGGTTTGGAGGCACTAAAGGACATGTATGCTACTAATACAGATTTCAAGGATGCATATTCCTTTTGCCAACACTTTCAAGGTACTTTCCATGACCAATTTTCTGATTTCTTGCTGCAAGATGGACTATTATTTAAGGGAGCTCAGTTATGCATCCCTAAATGCTCTATGAGGACAAATCTCATAAGGGAGAAGCACTGTGGAAGTCTTGGAGGACACTTTGACATAGACAAGACACTAGATCAGGTAAGAAGATTTTATTTTTGGCCTAAGATGCATGTTGATATCAGAAAATTTGTTGAGTCATGTGGAGTTTGCTAGAGAGCCAAAGGCTCTAGTTCCAATGCAGGCCTATATCAGCCTCTTCCAATTCCTATTAGACCTTGGGACCATCTTAGCATGGATTTTGTCTTAGGCCTACCCAAAACTCATAGGGGAGTTGATAGTGTTTTTGTGGTTGTGGACAGATTTAGCAAGATGGCACACTTTATTCCTTGTAAGTGCACAAGTGATGCATCTAATATTGCAAGTCTATTCTTCAAGGAGATAGTTAGAATACATGGACTACCCCTCTCCATTGTTTCAAACAAAGACTCAAAGTTTATAGGCCACTTCTAGAGGACATTATGGAGGAAACTTGGAACCAACTTGACTTTCAGCTCTGCCTATCACCCACAAACAGATGGGTAGACTGAAGTAGTTAATAGATCATTGGGGAACTTACTTAGATGTCTTATGAAAGAACATGGACAATAATCGGATCTTGTTATACCATAGGCAGAGTATGCTTATAATGATTCCATTAACAGGAGCATAGGGAAAAGTCCTTTTGAGGTAGTGTATGGATTGAACCCAAGAGGTATATTTGAACTAAGAGATTTTAGAGGGTTAGAGAAAAGAAGTGCTGAAGGAGAGGAGTTTGCAATGGCCATGAAAGATATCCATGATCAAGTCAGAGAACAACTCAAGAAGAGTGTGGACACCTACAATGAGCATGCAGATTTGAAAAGGAGGAATGTTCAGTTTAAGGTTGGAGATCTAGTACTTGCACATCTCAGAAAAGAGAGGTTACCTAAAGGTAGATACACTAAGTTGCTAATGAAGAAGATTGGGCCATGCAAGGTGGTGCACAAGTTTGGTGAAAATGCATATGAGATATAACTCCCTCCTGGAGTTGCTATCTCACCAATCTTTAATATTGCTGACTTATATCCTTTCAAGGAGTCTTTGGATGCAGGTACAAATGTTCATGAAGGTGTGGATGTTGATTGGATCAAGGATCTTCCTCTTGCTGTACCAGTCAAGCTTTAATCCATTCTAAACACCAAGGAGGTCAAGAGAACAAGACACAAAGTTTACAATGAATACCTTGTGAAGTGGCAAGGTCTCCCTCATGAGGATGCCACTTGGATGATAGTTGTAGAGATTGTAAAACATGGCACTGCAGTAACTGATCTGATTTCAAGAGGTGCCTGAAATCCATTCTCCTTGGGTGTATGGTGTAGGGCACCTAGGTTGTTTTCCAGTCAATTATTTGTTTGTTTGGTCTCATTAATGAGAGACCAAGTGGAGTTTGGTTTTAAAATAATGTAATAAATCCCACTAGAGGCATGACCATGTAGTAGTGGTTTAAGAAAGGCATTTTTATGTAGTGGAGTTTGTAGTTTTCCTAAAATGTAGGATAGTTTATTTTTGTTTTCATAGTGGACATGCTTTAATGCCTTCTTTTTTGGGCTTTTCCATGAATGGGGAGTTATGAAATCATGGAGATTCATTGTAGACATGCATAATATGCCTCTCACATGTCGAGCAAGAGGTTTTGTTGAAGATTTGAGGAGAAATAACAGAGTATTACCAATTTTTTCTACACTTTTACTGTTTTTCTTGTTTTTCCAACACTAGTACGAACCCATACAGTACTGTCATGAAGGAAATCAACTAAAATTGGAAGGAGAGCTATGTTAATATTGATTTGCACTTGGTTTGGAGGATTCTCATTGTTTTTTAAGGATTTTATTCTCATTTTTCTATAACTGGGTTTAAAACCCTAGTTTTGAGGGTTTTTAGGAAATCGATGGCTTTAGAGCCCATTCCATCCGTACCTTAACCAAATAATGGGTGGAATGGATTCATTTTGTTGGTGTTTCTCTATTTTTGACATTGTAGGAGTAGGGGACTGGTGGAGGAAGTCTATTGGAGCAGCTAGAGCCTAATATCATCATGTATTAAGCACTTTTAACATTGGTAGACTAGTGTTTTGAAGAGCAGTTGACTTGGGTTGACCCAAGAACCTTGGAAATAGTGTATTAAGACCATTTACAACATGATTGATGCCTTGGAGTGGGTTTTAGAAGCTTAGAGTAAGTTTCATAGTCATTTGCTATGTGGAGGAGGCCTAATTAGGCCTAATTTTAGTGAAACAGTCATATTTTGAGGCATATGTTATAGAGTACCCCCTATTGCATGTTTGATATGATTTGTAACTCCCTGATGGGTATCCAAAAATATAGTTTCCTCATGGGTATCTCATGGATCCTTCAAGTTATGCTCCAAAAACCTCTTTTCTAGGGCTAGTAGCGAATAGGATTGTTGCAAAGGAACATCTAAAAGGATATAGAGTCAAAGTTTTTGGGGGTCTTTAGTGATCTTAGTTTTCCAAGACAAAGTGATTCAAGGTGTAATAGGAGTGGTGTAGGTTGGTTAATTCATTTACCTTCATTTATGCATATTTCATCTTTTGGCAACCATGTTCATTGAAGAGGAAACTTGTCATGTTGGGACAATCAACTTAGTGAGTTTTAAGGATCAGTTTGAAGGCCAATGTGAAGACATCCCTTGCTTTACATTAATTCATGTGCTTGTAAGATGTGTGCGAAGATGTGAAGATGAAGATGTTTGTGTTTGTGAGACAACGAAGGTGATATGTATTGTGCTTCATTGGAAATGAACTCAAGCATGTGGTAGATGCTATCATATCAATTCATGGTAGTGAGCCACCTCTCTTGGAAATGAGCCACCCCTTTTGGTAGAAATCCACCTCTCTTGGGAATGAGCCACCTCCTTGGGTAGTGAGCCCTAGGTAGTGAGCCCATTTGGCAGTGAGCCTCTTTGTAATTCGATATTGATACTACTATATATTGTGAGCTAATCCTCATCGTGGTTTTTCCCTTTTAGGGTTTTCCATGTAAATTTAGTGTTCTCTTGTGCATGGTGTTGATTTGATTAAGTTTTTGTTATCTATTTTTCATGTTTAACCTTCATAACAGAATTAGAGTTTAACTGAATTGATGTGGATGTGATTATGTTTGTAAAGGCTTAAATTTTTTTTGATACAATTGATTCACCCCCCTCTTAGTTGTCTTGTGCATTCAAATAGGAAGAGAAGACACAAAGAATTTTTAGTTGTGTTGTGATGTTCACAACACGCCTCATTTTACCCTTTAGAAAAATGAGGACCCCTACTATGGCTTTTGCTTTGGCTTGTGTGGTTCTGCTTGCTTAGCGGTATAGGTAAAATGACATGGATGCTTGAAATTTGAGTTATACAATGTTTGGGTATAAGTGGTAATTATCAATAGAATCTGCATGAAAAATCAGCTAGGGTTGCCTTTTGAAGCATTTGAAAATTTAGTGTATTTTGAGAGTTATGCTTGTTTCCATGAAAAGTCAACACTGGATTGATGTTGGTCAATGTGTATCTAATATGCATTGCCATTTGCATGTATATGTTGTTCTTTTGTCTATCGGGTTGCTTTATTCATTGTGTTTTATGTATATCATATGCATAAAATTATTCAAGTTTGAACCTGGTGGCATTTTTTGTGTTAAATTGTATAAATGTTGAAATCTGGGGTTGCATTTGTATTACAATTCTTGTATTAAAAATACAAATACAATATATACATGGGTAGATGTCAAAGTAAATTCAAAATGGTGTATAAGGTAGGAAGCATTTCATGTGTACGCTATATACATGTTTCTTTTTGCATGATTTAGGTATACGGACCTGAAAAGAAAATTCAATTGAATTATGAAAATAAAGGTAAATGCACATGTTTGTATGTATTATTGTATGTATAATCATATGTATCTTAGATACAAATGCAAAACCGTACGTGACAAGGAAAGTTAAATGAAATGAATTATAACTGGAGTCTGTGCTTGTATATTTGGATGCATGTATTATATATACAAAAAGTAAAGTGCATTTGTGGATTCAAACTGAATATTAAACATGGAATAAAGTGCATTTGGTCAGAATGAAAGATCAAAAAAGTTAAATGAAGGCATGTGTATCGATGATTTTATATGATATACATTGTGATATACAAGGTAATTATATACAAAAAAACTCGATGTAAGAAAGGGTTTGAACATTGTATACATTGGGTGGGGTCCACATTGCTATGTTTGGGATACATGAATGTGATATACAAAAAGTGACACAAAAAGATTTAGATACAAAGCCAGATTCGAAAGGCATTTCAATTTGTTTTATAAACCCGCTGGAGTCTGAGTTTGTATGTTTTGATGATTGTATAAAATATACATAGAGATTTACAAAAGTTAATATACAAAAAAGTAAAAGAGAAGATGCATGTATATGAGATACAAAATTCAAAAGTGCAAGGAATTAACGTATACAAAATTCAAAATATGAATTGAATGAGAAAAGTAAAACACAGATTGAATTATATGCCTTAATTGCAGCATTTAATGTATAGCTACCATTGAAAACCTAGAATTCGAAGGAAGTAAAAAGGGAATTTGACTATGTTAATTCTCATAATTGCATTCAAGAGTGAAAATTGCAGGGCATTCTACGGAGTTACGGTAAAAGGCAATTCAAATAGTGAATTGAAATTCAAGGAACAATAGCTGTGTGGAGGTTGAATGGTAAATCTCGTCAACATTCTTAATGTCAATGGTTACAAAATACAGGTATGTTTTTGAAACCCCACTGGTATTTTATAGAATATGATTACAGAGGTTTATATGATGATTATAGTTGAATAATGAAACGAGTTTAATTTAGTCAATTACTGTAAATTCAATGGGATAAAGTCTTAAATTAGACATAGTGAGGAAATATATGCATGATTCAAATGAAAAGAGCTAGGGTAAAAGTGAAATGATAAATATGCATGGTAAAAAAAGCCCTAGGAAACATAAAGCATGATTGTAAAAGGAAATGTATATCTTTATAGGATGCCGCTAAAAGGGAAGAAAGTGGAGAAAGCAGCTAGAATGGCCGAAAGGAAGGAAACCAGAACTAAGGAGGAATTTGCAGTCTGGGGTTATCCTACAAACATATATTGTATGCACAAGGCATTAGATACTGAGCTTGGGAATTTTGATTCCGAAGAGACATTAAAAAAAATTGAGACCCTATTGTGTCTTTCGCGATGAAAAATATTTAGGATGCTAGGTTGTACAATGCTGCAGGTTTTCCTCAAGCAATGGAGGCTATGGATCTGGTTATTGAGTGCTTACAGAGATACAACTTTCAATCTAGGAAGGTTAAGCATAATGGAGTGGCATTCATAGACTTGTCTATGGAGGGGATAGTAGAGACTTTTGGATTAAGGACTACTGGGAAAATGAAAGAGTGTAGATTTGTATGCTATAGATTTTAAGAAGGAAGAGGCAACATGGAAGAGTGCCATATTCTATGGTTGGTACACTTTTGATAAGAAATTGAAGGCAGCTGCTAGAGTACCCAAGAATCTATATAAGGTAGATTTTCAAGAGGAAGTGTATATCATGATCACATTACTGAGCAAAGTAATGGGGTTGGAGGATGCAGGTTCATTTGAAACTTGGATGTTTTCTATCATACAATTCATTAGAGAGGAGACAGGGTATGTACACTAGGCCTTGGCAATCAGTAATGCCATCTATGTACATGCCATAAGATTTAATAAACACAAGAAATTCTTCATGTCATCATACATTGTATACTCATGTGCTGCCAAAATGCAACTGAATGGAATACCAAGGGTAGGCACATTGGGAAGTGGACCCAGACAAACTATTGTATATGAACATTATCCAGACTTACAAGTACAAAATGTAGGGAAGAATTGGATAAGGGTCAATGATGTATTCTCTATGTATTTGACAAGGATTTTGATAGGGGAGAAAGATCAAAGATTGTCTGAAGTAGCAAAGAATTCCATCACATGGCATAGTACTTGGTACAATTTTCTACATTCACATATTTTAGGATTGAAAGGTTTAAATGCAAACTGTTTAGATTGCCTAGATATCCGTATGACAAATTAGTACTACTGGAATTCAGAAGGCAAATACTTGATGGATATAAAATGTATAAAAATAAGTATAACAGGGGCAACCTCAAATTCCCCTTTGTGATAGGAATGTATCAGTATTTTCATGAGGAGGTGGCCAAAACATCAGAGGCTCAATTATTGTATTATGGTCTTCCAATGTTTGATTTAGTCCAACCTTTTGACCCATTCAATAGGCTTCATAATTTCATAGATAAGAAATTCAAACATGAACCTCACATTGAGGATTTTTGGACGGACTGTGGTAGTGAAATTGAAGTTAGGAAGAGAACTCATCAAAGATTAACTTTGGAGCAGATGAAAACATTGGGAGGAGTTGAAGTACCATAAGAGGTTGTGTATGATGATGAAAATAATTTACATTCAGGATATGACAGTACAAAGGAGGTTTTGACTGAACCTAATTGGAGTGAGCCTGAGGAATTATCATTGGAGAATGTTTCAAAATCAATATTGGCATATTCTTATATATGGGTAAAAGAAAGAATAAAAGAGTTAAAAGCAACGGGAGTGACAATCACTTATAAGAAAGGTAAAAAGAGGAGTCGAGAAAATGAGATGGATTTGGATGTCTTTTTCAAGAGAAAAAGACAAGTATTAGAAGCTAGAATAGCTGAAATTAACACTGGAGCCACAATAATGGACCCCTATGCATTAGGGATAACAGTGGCAATACATGAGGGAACATTTATACCTACTAAGGGAGGGGCATCCACATCAAATGTAGTTGTTACAGAAGGACAGGGTCCAATACTGGCAGAGGTGATATCACAATCACCATCCACACATGTAGTGCCTATGTAGACACCTTTAGAGACACCCCTAGCTATAGAACAAACTCAACAAGAGAAATTGTAGGGGTTTGTTAAAGTTAAACAAGAGATGGCTGAAGAAATGATGATAGCCAGGACATCTAAAGCCCAATCATCTACCAAATTAGAAATAGTAGATGTAGATCAAATTGAGGAGGTAGAGGGAGATGAAGGAAAAGGTGAAAAGGAAGACAGTGAAGATAGCCTTGAAATGAGTAGTGATGAAGAAGCAGACAAACAAGGACCTAAGTCTCCTCTACTCTCCAAGCAATCTATAAATAATATTAAAATCATTGATCCTTTTGAGAACATAGTACCAAAAGATCTTATGGAAGAAGTCAAGGAAGCAGCCTAGGAAATATTACACCAGGGAAGAAGAGAATGTAGATATGGGAAAGGCATAGGATGAGCAAGGAGAAGCGAATCAAAAGAGCATGCTTACAGATGAGATGGAGGAACAAGGAGGGGATGAAGGACAAGATTCACCACAGGGGGCACTAATCTTAAGGTACCTAATGAGAAGGAGCAGAAGAATATAGAAAATGTTCAAGCTCCACAGCAGCAACAGGTCCCTCTACAACAAGTTCCATTACAACATGAACAACAACAACAACAATAGAAACCAGAGCAAGAAGAGGAAGAAGTACTCATAGAGGGACCTCATGAAGAAGTGTTGAATGAAGAGGCTACAGATACAAATAAAGAGGTGCATGCTTGGTTGGAATCTGAGATAAAACAAGATGCAGTAGTAGAGGTAGCACCTATTAACATCAAGACTTTGTTAGCCAGTGAGGCTGGGAGAAGAGGCAGAAGAAAGGCTAGGATTGTGTCTACCATAAAGAGAGATTCCTCTGGTGGAAGGACAGTGCAAATAGCAATTCCCCAAGTGGATAAGGAGAAAGGAGAAATAAGTACAGATGAATACAAGGTGATAAGTATGGATCTCAGTCATGTGAATAGGGAGCAACACATTGAAGAGCTACAAGAAATGACTAAGTTTACTACAAGCAGGTTGAGAAAAGACTAGCAAAAAATAAAGAGTTTGAAAGGGCAAATTGCCCAATATGAACAACTTATTCAAGGGATATTTGACTCCATGCAAAGTATGCCAGAGTTAGCTCTAGAGCTAACTATTCTTTCCACGGAACAAGTCGAAGGAATAGAAAATATGAAACATGAGGCTAATATCTTGGAGAGTTTTGTTAAATCATTCATTCATAAAGGAGAAGATGTAATAAAAATTGCTATTATCAATTGGAATTTCACTTTGACAGAGATGAATAATAGTGCACACATTGTGCAAAAGTGCCAAAATAGAATAAAACAAAATAGGGATGAACTAAAGAAACTCAAGGCTCATACTCAGACCTTGGTGAATGAAGGTATCATAACAATGCAAGTTGTATTTCAGGTCCCAAAAATGAAGATGGAGCTTAAGTATGAGGAGAGGATATTGAGGCCATGTTTGGCCAATATATAAGAAATGGAAAAGAATATTCAAATGTTGTTGAAGAAACACATGAAGATGATGGAAGATCTAGTTAAGCATCCATGCTATTAGAGTTAGGTATTTGATGCAGATACAATTGTAAAAGAATTTAGAGATAACTTTCAACCCTACATTGATGATCATGTGAACAATTTGGATTTGGATGAAGAAGAGATGGAGAACATGATGAAATTAAGTGCTAAGATCAAGAAATATCATAAAAGAAGAGAAGATAGGGAGAGCAAGGCCCAGGCATTGAAAACAAGCATTAAGATGTAGTGATACACCTGGGATGTTTCTCAAAGGACTGATCGTACTTCCATATTTTCTTTAACCACAATGTTTACACAGTACATGAGAGACAATAACAAAGATATGTAGATTGAAGAAGACAGTGATAGTGAATAGGTTGTGTATTCACTATTTGTTATGATTTTGTAGAAGTACTTGGTCAAGTAAAGTCAAACATTTAAAAGATTCCAAAGGCATCCTTTGTGCTGAGGAATATTCTTTTAGATATTTTTGAAGTGACATTTGACATTGGAATTTGAATTTGAACCATGGATGGTTTGTGACCTGGGAAGGGGATTTGAAGTCTATATAAGGGGCTTTAATATGTATATTTTGTACACACGGCTGAGATTGAAAAACACTGAGAATTTGTAAGAGAAGTGATTTGTAAAAATACTTTGAGCTTAGGGAATTGGAGTAGTAGTAGTTGCCTGTGTCTACAATGGAGATAATGAGGAATGTTCTATTTCTCACTGTATCTGGAAAATGTTTGTAAGTTTGTTTTAGTTGTTGATATTTTCAAAGACATTGAAGTCGAAGTACATTATAAATTTGAATGGCTTTCATATGTTAATGAATGCAAACATCTAATTACTGCATCTATTTCAAAGTGTAATTAGATTTAGGTGTTCCTAGATATATTTCCTTTGATGATTGTAGTTCTATATGTTGATTTGTGATATTGCTTAGAAGAAACTATATGAATTTAACTCTTTTGAAGTATTACAGCTAATTAGATTTATGTACATGAGTAGCAGAGAAGTAGTTCTTACAGAATCAAGTTTTCTAAACCTTACCTTTTGACTTTTTTTATCAATAGCTGAATAATTATGATACACGCAGTCATCAAAAGTAAATTGCTATTGACTTAGGCAAATAATTGTGAATTTCAAAGATATTTAGTAGTTTTCATAGAAATACAAAGCATGTTTATAGAAATTCATGTAAAGCTTTGTAAGAGAATGGTAAATATATGCAAAGGACCACTCATTTCAATGTAATTTGTTGTTATTTACATAAGTTGAACAAGTCCAGTCATCACATAACACTTAAGTCAAATAAGGCCCCTTGAACAAACAGCTTCATAATGAACTGCTGACCTATTGAACACGGTCAAGACCTGACCATACAGAAACTTGAGATTAAGAATTCTCAGTGAGTTCTTTATGTCTTCCAATACAACTAAGGTTCCTTTGTGAATTTTAACTCTGCCGTGCATATGTAAAAACATTCATCAATATTTATTTGGCACTAGAAGGAGGGCCTGATATGATTTAAAGTGTGTTTTGTACAAACTAGATAAGAATACTAGTCGGGTGACTAGGTCTAGGTCAAATCTAGGGGATATTTTCATACAATTATCTAACAAACAATAGAAAGGTATAAATATTCCCCTAATCTTGAGTCCTAAAATATTCCAGGCAGAAGGTTCATCAAATACTCCTCCAAGTCCAAGATCACCTTTGATCATACCTAACATAGTAAGTCCTAACGTTTCTATATTCAGACCGTTGAACTTTGGTCTAAATACTCAGAATCAACCAAACCTTGGTCTAATTCCACCTAGAGGTGCTACCATGGTGTACTTTAATGTCGATTCACCTATACACTTTACTGTGTATAATGATATGCGAAAGAATCTGGAAAAAATTTGTCCTAAGTATCAATTACACCAGGATCCTAAAGATCATATCATGATTTTCAAGGAAACTTAAATCAGGGCAAGAATAGCACATGAAGATGTGGTTTGCATATTATTTCCTTTCACCTTCAATGAACAAGCTTCCAATTGGTATGTCAATTTTCCTAACAATTACATTGCAAGTTGGGCACTTATGGAAGAAAACTTTCTGTCTAGATTTAGAGGTCCAGTAGAACCAACAACTTTAGATCATAAGTTATCAGAGATCAAGAGGGGTGAATGAGAGTTTATAACTACATTTAATGATCATTTCTAGAAAGCCTATTCAAGGTTAGTTGCTCCTTATACTATAAATGGTGATGCAATAATAGAAATGTATTATGCTACTTTGGATCCTCTAACTGCTATGTTTGTTAAGCGATAATTATCCCCACAGGGAAATTTATCTCAAGCATTCAAAGAGGCTGTGAAGATAAATCAGGAGATGAGACAAGCAACTCATTGTCCTTTAGTGAGTTTAGGAAATGCTGCAACTCCCAATCAGATGTAGCAAGTGAATGGTGCTTTGATGCACCATACTCCAATGTTTAATCCAATACCTACTACACCAGTATACAATCTCGTCCCTACTCAAGCTATAGTTCCCTAGATGGGCCAGGTGGCCAATAATAATTAGTTCAGTGGCCAATCATTTTTCCAAGCTCCCCAGGATACATATATAGCTAAAACTTAGGATGATAGAAGTGAGTTAAAAGAAATTACTGATCACTTGAGAAGGTTAACCACTGAGGTAACTCAGTTAAGGAACAATAGTTTCTATAGTCAAAACTCTCAAATTAATACTCATCAAAATCAGGGACAAGGATCACAGAATCTGTTGCAAATATGTGCCCAAGTGGTGTTGTCATTGATGTTAACATATTCTTGTTGCCATTGGTGTCAATTGTATCCTATTTTGTTGTCTATATAGAAGACCGGATTGTTGAGAATATTGAGAAAATTAAAGACAATCAATGCATGCAGACAAAATGACTGTGTAGAGGATTATTAGAGGTTGCTCCAGTTAAGAATTGAGAAGTCTACATGAAGATTTGAAGAAGTTATGGCCATATAAGTAGAACCAGATTTTGTAGTATTCAAAAGAGACAGTGTGACAGCAAGTTGGTCCAGATTGCTCCACAATGAAATATCTTGGTCTGCAAATCTGAAGGCATGTTTGGAAGTTAGTGTGTATCATCAACTCTAATGGTTTTTAGTTTGGAGGTCCACAAGCTATCTTTCTAGTTTGACAGTCATGTCAGATAGTGTTCTTGAGGCTCTGGAGGAAGATTCAAATGTTTCTGGTAATATGGTGTAGAGCGAATATTATTGGTGATTTCAATGTGCTTGTGCAGGTCTCTGGATCGTGTGGCTACTATGTTGGAGCTCCGCATTGAAGTTTGAGCTTGTTGATTGAAGATTTCTTCTTTGAGGTTGATGTTCTTCCTACTCTTGGCCGACCAGATGTTCCTAGCATGTTGCGGATGCTTTAAGAGCATTTTTATGAAATGTGGAGTGGTTGTAGAAGCAGATTCAAGTCTCAGTTATGTTTGGCTGATAGTGTGATGATCCGCGTCAAGTTTAGCTAACCTTGTTGATCATTCCAAGGTTGATGAAGCATATAAATACTTGTTGAAGAGTTGTTGAAAGGTATCCTTATGCAAATCAGATAAAATCTGAATAAAGGATCAAGAGCAGAGAAGAGAAGAAAAGGAGCAAGAGTAGTATAGAGTGTGAAGAAGAATGTGGGGCAAAGTAGAAGTTCTTAAGCATTCATTGAAACTAAATCAGGCATGAAGTAGATTCTATTTCTCAGTTATATATTTCTCTTCTAAATAAATTTTGTAGGCAGTGAGCCTCTCTTTTGAGTAGTGAGCTCTAGGTAGTGCACTTGAAGGCATGTGCCTTCTATTTTTCTAAAGTACTTTTAACAGGGTACAAATCTTGTGGGTTAACCCCCACCGTGGTTTTTCCCTTGACTAGGTTTCCACGTCAAAATCTTGGTGTCAATTGTGTTGATTATGTTTCTACTCTTATGTTGTTGATCTATGCTTTAATGTTTACATCATTAATCTGGTAGTAAGATAATAAAGAAGGTTAAAAGTAGAAAAAGTTATTATTTCAGGACAACTAATTCACCCCCCTCTCAGTTGTCTGGTCTAATTCCAACAATTGGTATCAAAGCCAGATCCTCTTGTAAAAGCCTAACTGCTTGAGGAGATCCAGGATGTCAACGTACAAGAATGACAGTCTAAGATTTGATGGAACAAATTATTCTGTTTGGAAGAACTGCATGGAGTGCCATTTGTAATGCATGGGCAATGCCTATTGGGCCCAGTGTTGAGTATAAACCTCTGGAGAAAGGTCCTTCAACTACAGATCAAGTCAAAGATGCTAAAAATAACCTTCAAGCTAAAGAAGCCTTGTTGACTGCCCTGACTTATTCAGAAATGACAAATGTCTTTGGTCTAAAAACTGCTTATGAAATTTGGAAAAAGTTGGAGTATCTGTATGAAGGTGATAAATATGTCAAATGTGCCAAGCTGCAAAGTCTAAGAGGAAAATTTGAAACTATGAGGATGAGAGAAGATGAAAACATCACAATCTACATGCAAAAGATAAATAAACTTGTGTGTGGTATCAGGTGTGCTGGTGGAACTTTGGAAGAATTAGAGATTGTATCAAAAGTGCTCAGATCTTTACCAGATTCATACAAACATAAGGTTGTAGCTATAGAGGAAATCAAGACTATCTCAGATGTTACAAGAGATCATCTGGTTGGTAAAATTTTAGCCTTTGAATTAAGTGAGTTTACTGACTCTATTCCTAAGTCTGAATCTACATTTAAGGCTAGTGTATATAGAAAATAAAGATATGATCCAGGTGAAAGCTCTTCTACAAGATCAAACAGATTCATAAAGACAATGAAGGATCTTGAAGATATTGAAATTAAAACTAAAAATCTTGAAGCTCTTCTTTCCAAAAGATTTCCAAGAGGATCCAGTAAGTATGAAGGAAAATTACCACTCAAATGTTTTGCTTGTAATAAGATTGGTCATTTTGCCTCAAGATGTCAGGAGAGGTTTTCAAAACCAAACCCTAACAGATATAGAAATCAGAACAAATGCCACTATGACTAAGAAACTAGAGAAAGAGTCATAGATGATAAATTTGATCATGGAGGTTCCCCTGAAAATGATTGGGTGTTCATTGCCATCAAAGAAGAAGATCTAGTGTCTACTGAATTTGCTAGCTATACAAATATGGAAAGTACCTTAGCTGCTCAAGTTATTGAGAAAGATGAATGGGTGATTGATAGTGGATGTTATCATCATATGATTGGAGACAAGAGTAAGTTTGTGAATTTTGAAAATTATGAAGGTGGGCTTGTGAAATTTGGAGATAACTCAGCTGGTCAAATCTGTGGCAGAGGATCCATCTCTTTTGATGGTAAGAATAACACCAATGATGTTCTGTATGTGGAAGGACTAAAACATAATCTTCTAAGTGTTGGATAGTTGTTTGATAAAGGTTATGATCTTCGATTCAAGGATGGAAAGTGTAGAATCTTGGAGAGTTCCAGAACTGAAATTGCATCCGGTACTCAAACTAGAGGTAACATTTTTCATTTAAGTAGCTCTGGCAAAAGTTGTTTGATTGATCAGATAGATCAAAGTTGGTTATGGCATAAAAGGATGTGTCGTGAATTTTGATAACATTGTCAAAATAACTACCACTCAGGTTGTAAGAGATCTTCCAAAACTTGTGAAACCTAATAGCATGTGTAGCAAATGTCAATTGGGGAAACAAAGCAAAATTTCAGTGAAAAGTAAGGAACAAGTTTCAAATGGATGATTGGAACAGGTACATACTGATCTCTGTGGTCTTGCTAGAATTAGGAGTGTGCAAGGAGATAGATATTTCATGTTGATGATTGATGACTACTCCAGGATGATGTGGGTGACCTTCCTAAAAGAAAAATTAGAAGCTCTTGATAAATTTAAGGTGTTCAAAGTGATGGTGGAAAATGAAATTGGTGAAAAATTGAAATGTCTAAGATCTAACAGAGGTGGAGAATTTACTTCTCATGAGTTTAATGCTTTCTGTGAAAAGCATGGCATAAAAAGATAGTTGTTTGCTCCTAGGACTCCCCAACAAAATGGAGTTGTGGAAAGAAAGAACCAGACCATTCAAGAAGTTGCCAGGACCATGATGATGGAAACAAATGTTCCTCAAGTTTATTGGAGAGAAGCTATAAGTAATGTTGTCTACACTCTTAACCAAGTGTAGATCAAAGGTAATTCTGGTAAGACCCCTTATGAACAATGGTTTGGTCATCCTCCTACGGTGAGATAGTTTAGAGTTTTTGGTAGCAAATGCTATATCAAAAGAGATGAGGATTTAGGCAAGTTTAATACAAGAAGTGATGAGGGGATATTTTTGGGATACTCTACTCAAAGTAAGGCTTACCAGTGCTTTAACAAGAGGTTGAAAAAGATTGTTGAAAGTGCTAATATTAGAGTTGATGAGAACAAGGAAGGACATTCCAGGTTCTGTGGGTATGATTCGGATGATCAAAATGAAAGTCAAAGTCAAGAAAGGTTAGTTCAAACTCTGACTCAGATGCAGATTGATCCAAAAACCCCAGAGACTCAAGGAATTAGTACAGATGTTGAGGAACAAGCTCAAGAAATAGAAGCCCAAGCAATTCCCAAAACCCCTAGGTATGTAAGAATGAATCATCCTAAAGATCAAATCATAGGAGATAAAAATAGAGGTGTTTGAACTAGGAGAAGAGTTGCTGAAGATCTAGAAGAGATTTGTTTGATTTCAAAGATTGAACCTAAATCAGTAAATGAAGCTTGCAATGATAAAAACTGGTTTAAGCCAGTGGAAGAAGAATTGATGCGAATTGAAAAAAATCACACTTGTGATCTTGTTCCCAGACCTGAGGACAAAAATGTGATTGGAACCAAATGCGTTTTACAGAATAAACTAAATGAAGATGGTGAAGTTGTAAGAAACAAGGCAAGGTTGGTATGTAAAGGTTATTCTCAAGTGGAAGGAATTGATTTTGAAGAAACTTTTGCTCCAGTAGCAAGGATAGAGGCAGTCATATTTTTTCTTGCTTTTGCTGCTTTCAAAGATTTTAAAGTTTATCAGATGGATGTCAAATCAACATTTCTAAATAGAGATTTGGAGGAAGAAGTATACATTGAACAACCAAAAGGAGTTCAATTGTCTGATTAGGGAGATATGGTTTGTAGACTAAGAAAATCCTTGTATGGACTCAAGAAAGTTCCAAGAGCCTGGTATGCGAGATTGGATAAGCATTTTCTTAAGCTAGGATTTAGCAAAGGTACTACCGATAGTAATCTATACTTCAAGATAAATCATGAGGACATTCTAATTATTGAGGTCTTTGTTGATGATATCATTTTTGGTGGAAATGAATGCATGTGCAAAGCATTTGCTGATCAGATGCAAAGTGAGTTTGAGATGTCAATGTTTGGTGAGATGAATTTCTTCCTAGGTCTGCAAATTGTTCAGTCAGGTAAAGGTATCTTCATATCTCATTCTAAGTATGTGAAAGAATTGTTGAAGAAGTTTGGAATGGAAGATTCAAAGCCAGTAGGTACTCCTATGGTAACCGGATGTAAGCTAAGAAAAGATGATGACTCCCCAAAGACAAATCAAAAAAGGTATAGATCAATGATTAGAGGATTACTCTCTTTGACTCAGGCTAGACCTGACATCATGAATGCAGTTGGACTTGTTGCCAAATTTCAAGCTGATCCAAAAGAATCCCATGTTGTGGTAGTAAAAAGAATTTTTGGATATCTCAAGGGGACAATTGATTATGGACTGTGGTATCCAAAGGATAATGATTGTACTCTTCATGCATATACAGATGCTGATTGGGTAGGAGATGTGGATGACAGAAAAAGTACTAGTGGTGGTGCATTCTTATTGGGAAGAAGATTGGTCTCTTGGATGAGCAAGAAGCAAGAAGCAATTTCTCTGTCTACTACAGAGGCAGAGTATATAGTGGTAGCAAACAATTGTTCTCAAGTTCTGTGGATGAAGCAAATGTTGAAGGACATCAATGTTGTGTTTGAGGAGCCAGTTACAATCTTTTGTGATAATTCAAGTGCTATAAGCATTTCCAAGAATCTGGTATTGCATTCAAAGACAAAGCATATATCTATCAAGTTTCACTTCTTGAGAGAAAAAGTTAATGATAATGATGTCAATTTAGAATTTGTGTCTTCTAAAGATTAGATTGCAAACATCTTCACTAAGCCTCTTCCCAGAGATACTTTTGAGTATCTCAAAGAAAAGTTTGGGGTAATTACCCCTCCTGATCAGAACTAAGATGCACTAAGGTGCATCAGTCCAATGGAATTTACAGTCATATTTTGTGATCTGGATTGATGTTAAGAAGGTACTACTCAAATCAAGAGTAGTCAATATACAAATTTTGGGATCGGTCTAAACAAAAAAGGGAGAAAAGATAGCAAATATGTGCCCTTTGCCATTGATGTTAAAGGGGGAGAGAAGTCATGTGAAAAACTAGTTGCTGATGTAAGGGGGAGCAGTAAAGGAAATAGTTGCAGAAGTGATAAGAGAAAGGGGGAGAAGTTCTTGTCTTGATGGTTATATTTAGTTTTTCACATCATATGTTACCATGAATGACAAAAGGGGAGATTGTTGCAAATATGTGCCTAAGTGGTGTTGTCATTGATGTCAACATATACTTGTTGCCATTGGTGTCAATTGTATCCTATTTTGTTGTCTATATAGAAGACTGGATTGTTGAGGATATTGAGAAAATTAAAGACAATCAATGCATGTAGACCATATGACTATGTAGAGGATTGTCAGAGGTTGCTTCAGTTAAGAATTGAGAAGTTTGCACAAAGATTTGAAGAAGTTATGGCGATCTGAGTAGAACCAGATTTTGTCAGTATTCAGAAGAGACAAGTGATAGCAAGTTGGTCTAGATTGCTCCACAGTGAAATATCTTAGTCTACGGATCTGAAGGCATTGTAGAGTTAAAAACCCTACATTTTGTTTCCTGTTATAGCATAGCAGCATGTGTCCCTGTAGGTTTCTGCAACTGCAAGAGTTTCTTTTGCCAGTTCCTCAGAGTAGCACGGAATGTGACAAGTGTCATGTCTTAGTTTCAAACCGCACTTTTGTTCTTATGTTATAACTTTGAAGTGGATCGCACCACGTGGCAAAAGGTTTTTCAAATAGTGTCTAATGCAACTAGCCACGGATCGTGCCAAGTGTCTATTTCCGCTTGAGTTTCAAGTTTCTTCTCAGAGTTTCTGTGTGTTAGCGAAAGCCACCATGTGTCCCTTGTGTTAGCCCCAGAAGCTATCATGTGTCAGCCCCCGCAGGTTGTTTCTTATGTTTCACAATTTTACAAAGGATGGAGGTGGGCCACAGTTTTATTGTTTCAAATGAAGCGGACGTTGCCACTTGTCAACCTGTGGAGATACAGTTACTAAGTTTCATAGTGCTCTCAGAGGAGGCCACGTGTATTCTAAGAGTAGCATGGAATGTGACAAGTGTCAATCTCCGCGTATATGTTTTGTATCCTTTGATGCATAACAATAAATAGTGGTGGGCCCAAGTGTGAAGCTAAGTTGGTGCGGAAAGTGCTACGTATTTAAGGTTGGCTCGAAGATAAGCTGTTACTACCAAGTTTCTAAGTGTCTCTTCATTGATGCAGATAGTGACAAGTGTCAATCTCCACATGAGTTTCCAAAAGAATTTCCAGAGTGCGGAAAGTGCCACATACAGAAGCTAAGTTGATGTAGAAGGTGCCATCTGTCCCTGTTTAAAGCTACTGAGCGGTAAGAGTAAGATGGGTCCCATTTTCTTAAGTTGCAAGTTGTAGTTGCTGTGGATTGTGACAGATGTCATAGGCAGATCTCTCCCAATACAAAGACACAGTAAAGTATGAAGGTTGCAGGTGTCACCATGTATCTATTTGCAAGTGCCGCGGATGCTGCCATCTGTCTCAAGGGTTTTTGTTTCTAAATGTTGTGGATGCCGCCAAGTGTCTTTTTCTAGCTAGAAGAGGAGTGCCACATGTATCATGATAGCCAATGAATTTACAGTTATTATAACTATTTGCGGATCCGAAGGATATTTTCTGTCAGACACTTCTAGTTAAGTTGCAGTTCGGTTAGACCGTTGGGATTTGATCGTGCAGACAATCTTGAGCCAATCCTATGCTATAAATATGTGATCCAGATTGTAGATTGAGGGATATAGAGAGATTTCTTCATATAGATTGTTATCAAAGATTTACGAGAGGTTTTGGAGACCTTTTTACTGTGACCAGTAATATCATTTGCCTTTGTTCTGTTATTCTTGATTTAGAAGGTTAATGTAACTGTGCATGTATCTGTGCCTTTTTTTTTGCTGAAAAATTAATGAGAAGACTGAGTTCTGTGCCTCATTGATATTTTCAGTGTCATTGCAAAATTGTCTAGTTATGAGCCTTTGATACTATTCATTTTATCTGTTCATATTGATCATGCAGTATCTGCTCTTTAATGTGACTGAATCTTAAAGATAGTTTCACTATGCTTGAATTTAGAGAGATACTTACTGCTCAGGCGCATCACCATAGATAGATTTGCTTTAACAGTATCTTTACTTGAGTTAATTTCTACCCTTTTCCCCAAACCAATTTTTAAGTTAGAGAAAAGTTAGCTTCTTTAAAAATCTGGAGGTTGTTTCAGGTTGTATGTCCCATATTCCTAAAACTTCCCATGTTGGTGTTAGAATCAGTGCAATTTTAAGCATCAACAGTTTTTGGCACGCCTGGTGGGACCATTCTTGAAGTTTCTGTCAAGACTGTATGAACCAGAGAGCTACAAGAAGTCAGAGTTGTGGACCTATAACAAGAGCTCAATTTGTTGTGAACCCAGGTATACTTTTACCACCACTGGTAACTAATTCAAGAAGAAGGGTAAATCAGTTTACAGCAACATCAAGAGCAAACATGGGAGCACCTATAGCCCCAAGGAATTATGTGAATTGGAACACTGGCAGTGCTCTAATTCTCCCAGTACCACCAGCCACTTGGGATCCTATTCCAGCAAATGCCTTGAAGGCTCTGCCCAAATTCAATGGGGAAGATTTCAAAACACCTAAAGAGCATCTGCAGGATGTGTCTGATGTTTGTGCAATACATGTGATCACTCAACAGAATGTGGCTATAAGATTATTAGCAGATTCTTTTAAGGGGAAGGCTCTGGACTGGTACATATCTTTGACCCCAAATACAATATCTACATGGGATCAGCTTGGAGATGCCTTCTTTGCAAGATTTAAAGAAAAGGGTGATAAATCTTCTTTGTTGCAACAATTGATTACTATAAAAAGGGCACCACAAGAAGCAATGACTGATTTCAATTCAAGATTTCAAAAGACTTGGGAAAGAATTCCTGCTACAGCAAGACCATTACCAAGTATGGCTATAGTGTTTTATCTTAAAGCCCTAAATTCAAATATATCAGTAATGATTCAGTCACTTGGAGGTCAGACACTACCAAAAGCCTATGAATATGCAGTCAGAGCTGAGAATAATTTAATAGATGCTAGAAAGTTGCCCCCAAGGCCTCCCATGCCCATCTTTCCAGAGATTACCTTACCTTTGCCTCAAGAAGCCCCTAATCCCATAGCCCCACCTATGTCTATGTATACATTTCCCCAACAACCTGCTAAAGCAACTATCCCTGTCCAGTCATCTGAAATGGATGATGTCAAGAACATCTTAAGGACATTTTCTAATGAGATAATTAACCTAAAAAGATAGCAGAATCCTTATCCTAAACCCCAATATCAAGGTTACCAAGGGAATAGACCTCCCTTTCAGCCAAATTAGTATCAAGGTCCTCAAAGGCAAACTAACCCTCAGCCATCAAACCAATTAGTTATAGTTCCTACACCCTTACAGACTGTTCCTCCTAATCCAAATAGGGAGATTGTCCTAGAGTAGAATAATTATGCAGATGGCATTAATGCCTGGTGTTTCCCTTGTAACAATGCTCATATGCCTAGAGACTACCCCAGGGATAATCTATAGCAAAAGATAGCAGAGCAAAGAAGAGTAGATGGACAATTTGCAAATACTTCTAACACTCAACCCTACCAATCTCCTGGTATGCAAAATTTAGTCCTGGTGGCTCAGATGTAAGGAATGTCTTTACATCAAGAAGAGGAAATAGCCCCTGAATATGCTTTGTTTTCATGGATTGAAGATGAAGAGTCAGTGTTTTTGAATGAAGCATCTACTTCCAATAAGCCATTGGTACAATCAGATTACTACACCAAATCCAAGAGAAGGATGATGGAATAGCCTGAAGTCACCAATAATGAGGTTATGGGTCATCAGAACACAACTTCTAGACAAGAAATACCTCAGCCAATCCAGAATCAATTAGCTCCTGGATAGTTTCAAGAAAAAGCAAGGTATCCTTATTATTCAAAGTCCCAAGTATTAGGACTTGTGAACATGGTAGATCAGCTCAAAAGAACTCTAGCACATGTGTCAATCTAGGACATGCTAGCTATTCCTGAGAAAAAGACACTATTGCAAGAAGCTCTGCAAGGCCAAGTAGTGCCTAAACATACTGGTACCAAAGGAGGACCTGCTGATAAAGAAAAGCTATAGCTCAAAGACACTGTTCCCCTATAGACAACCCTGTTGAACAATGCATCAGAGGTAGGCAAATCCAAACCAGAGCCCTTTTATTTGACTTTGATAGTTGGGAAGAAACTGTTACATAATGCAATGATAGATTCTGGGGCTAGTACTATAGTAATGCCTAAACAAATAGCAGATGCTTTGAAAATAAAGTATAAGCCACTCACTAGAGGAGTTATGCAGTTGGATGGGAAATCAGTGCAAATAATAGGGAAAATTAAACAACTCCCATTGCAATTGTATACTTGCCCAAATATAATTGTGAATCAAGATGTGGTAGTCATAGATATTCCTCCAGTTTTTGGTCTATGTCTATCCAGAGATTTTACAGCCAAGATAGGAGCTTATATGTCACTTGATTGGTCTCACCTCATCCTAAGAACCAAATATGGGACAAAAATGAAAATACTATCTGAGTCATTATCTAAGGATCACATCACAAATGAACCAACCCCAAAATTAGAGGCAACTCATGCTATGCTGAATAAAGAAGAAAAGGTCTTTGTTGAAGAGTTAGGTGACTGGACTGAACATGACCAAGAGGAGGAAAATAACTAGTTATTAACTATGATGCAAAGTGACCCATATGAAAATTATGACTCTACTAGTTTGGGCACTTATGTCATATTTGATGAAGACCATGAAATCCCAAATGTTTTAAGGGAAGAAACACCATAGACTCAAGAATCTGAAAAGGACTCAAAAATCTGGACCCTAAATTTTGATGGGGCTAGAAGTAAGAGTGGTGCTGGAGCAGGAATTTCTCTTGCTACTCCAAATGGTGAGAAAATTTTAAGAGCCATCTGTTTCTAATTTTCCTATACTAATAATGATGTTGAGTATGAATCCTTAGTACATGGGCTCATGTTAGCCAAGAAAAAGGGAGTAAAGAATCTGATAGTCAAGGGAGATTTAGAACTAGTGGTGAAACAAATCAAAGAAAAGGTAGTAGCCAAAAATGTAAGGATGAGATCCTATAGACACAGAATTTGGGACTTAATAGATGATTTTGAAGCTTTCAATATTGAAGTAGTTCCTAGAACCCAAAATTCTGAAGCTAATAGGATGACACAGATTGGCTCACAGTTTGACCCAGCAACTGATCTATTAGTCAATAATGAGTCAGTCAAAGTTATAGTAACATCAACTATCCCAGACAATGATGAAAATTGGCAAGTCTTTCAAAACAATTTTCAGATACTCTCATTTTTGCAACAATCAAGGGAGTTTGCTAATCAATTGCAACCCAAAATTGAAGAAGCATATGGAGACCAAATTATTCAATTAAAGTCCAATAAGCTTCCCAAAGGACTGATTACTTTAGAAAATCTATTTGATCCAGAAGGTGTAAGCCTAGAGAAAAAGAGGTTTCAAGCAAATAAAGCAGATTATTCTAAAATACAAGTGAGTGAAGGGAGAAAACTAAAGATTGGAAATTCCACAACCCAACAAGAAAGGGAAAGACTAGTTGACTTGTGTGAAAAATATGATACAGTAATAGCCTAGACCTATGAAGACCTTCATGGCTATAACAAAGACATCATTTAGCACACCATAGAATTGACTGAAGGATCTAAGCCAGTCAAACAGAAGTAGAGGCCAGTGAATCCAAGGATTGAACCTCTAATGGTGGATGAGTTGTAGAAACTCTTAGAATCTAAAATAATTTTTCCAATCAAACACTCAACCTGAGTATCCAATCTAGTGCCAGTCAGGAAAAAGAATGGTGACATAAGACTCTATGTAGATTTTAGGGATCTAAATAGAGCATCCTTAAAAGATCATTATCCCCTACCCTCTATGGAACAAATTTTAGAGACTATGGCTAGATCAGAAAGATTTTCCTTGCTAGATGGTTTCTCTAAATACAATCAGATTTGGTTGGCTGATGGAGACCAACACAAGACTGCATTTACTACCAAATGGGGAACATTTGCATATGCCAAGATGCCATTTGGCCTGTCAAATGCTAGAGCAACTTTTCAAAGAGCAATGGATGTAGCATTTGGGGAACTCATAAATAAAATCATTCTGATTTATCTTGATGATCTCACTATTTTTTCCAAGAATGTTGTTGATCATTTTGATCATCTAGAATCTATTTTTAAGAAGTGTCAAGAGTTCAGAATATCCTTGAATCCCAAGAAGTGCATCTTTGCAGTACGTCAAGGCAAACTACTGGGACATATCATGTCAAAGGATGGAGTCTCTATTGATCCAGAAAGAGTCACTACTATAATAAACTGGTCACTACCTGTAAATAAGAAAGCAGTCCAGTCCTTCTTGGGAAAGATAAATTTTGTCAGTCGTTTCATATCAGACTTTGCAGGCCTAATAAGACCAATGACACTTCTGCTGAAGAAAGACCTGGTGTTCAAATGGACTACAGAAGGGAGATAGGATTTTGAGGAAATTAAGAAAGCCATTTCCACAGCCCCAGTACTGAGAAACCCAGACTTTTCTAAGTCTTTTATAATGTATGTGTATGGTGGAGAGTTCAGTGTTGTTGTTGTCCTAACACAGAAAGATGATCAATAAGAGGGAGAACATCCAATAGCATTTTTCTCAAGGACTCTGAGAGAGTATGAAGCCAGATACAATTTTGTGGAAAAATAGGCATATGCTATGGTAAAAGCCCTTAAAAAATTTAGGCATCTAGTCACAGGAAATAAGATCCTGATACTAGTAGCTCATCTGAGTGTTAGAGAATACATCATGGAAGGAGAGATCACTGAAAAAAGAGCAAACTGGATAACAAAGATTCTTGAATATGATGTGGAGGTCAGACCAACTAAGCTAGTTAGCAGCAAAGGATTGTGCCAATACATGGCCCAAGACATGGAAAGAATGGTGACTACAGAAGTAGAAAATGAGAATGTGTTGAGAATTCAGGAGATTGATTAGAATTCTTGGGTCACAAATAGGATTCAATTTATGAAACATGGTACTTTCCCAATAGGGCTCTCTCAAGATAAGAGAAGGTATTATAGACAGCAAGGATCCTACTTTGTATTAATTGACCATGTTCTTTTCAGAAGAAATATTGATGGCATACTTTTAAGATGCATAGAGAAAGATGAAGCCCAAAGAATACTACATGAGCTACACCATGGAACCTCGGGGGGACACTTTTCAGCAAGGACTACTGTAATTAAAATAACTCAAGCAGGATACTTCTGGCCCACTTTATTCACAGACTATTACCAGTTGGTTAAAGAGTGTCAGTCTTGTCAGTTCTACATTGGAAAAAGAAGAAATGCAGCAATGCCCCTAAGCCCTATAATTATAGATGAACCTTTTGCCCAATGGGGTCTTGATTTCATTGGTATGATCAATCTAGTGTCAAGTATGGGACACAAATGGATCCTTATAGCCACTGATTACTTTACTAGATGGAGTGAGGCAGTGCCACTCAAGGAAGCAACAAAAAAGGTAATACTAGACTTTCTGGAAAGCATTACTGCTCATTTTGTCCCTCCTCATACCATCATATCAGATAATGCTAAGGCATTTCTAGGAATGAAGATATCAAAGTTTGCAGTAAGGTATGGAATTTATTTGAAAACCTCTTCAAATTATTACCCTCAGGGTAATGGTCTCGCAGAATCTACTAACAAAAACCTGATTAGACTCACTAAGAGGATTGGAAACAATTACCAAAGAGAGTGGCACAAATTGCTCAATACTGCATTATGGGCTGATAGAATTACACCTAAGCAAGTGACGAAGATGTCCCCATATGAATTGGTCTATGGTAAGCCAGCTGTAATGCCACTAAGCCTAGAGATTCCTGCTCTGCAGTTGTTAAAACAGATTGAGATTGAAGAAAATGGTCCCATGCAAGTCAGACTTGCCGAATTATTGGAGGTAGAAGAAAAAAGAGAGAAAGCACATGAAGCATTGATGAAACACTAGAAAATAATCAAAGACTATTTTGATAAGAAAACTTCAAATCCCTATTTTGAAGTAGGCTCAATTGTTTTGAAGTGGGACGAGAGATCTGCTAAGCCAGGTCGACACAGCAAATTTGAGTCATTATGGACTGGCCCCTACAAGATTCGTTCCTGTAAACAGCAAAATTCATTTGAGCTTGAAACAATGGAGGGAGAACTCGAAGGGATTCCTATGAATGGGATCTACTTGAAACATTTCAATTAAGCAGTGTCTCCTGTGTACTATAGTTAGTTTAGTTTCCCTTTTGTTTCTTTGTTTGCCCGCTTTCTTTTCTTGCTTTTTCTTTTAATAAGTGTTCTGTGGACATGTGGCAGCAATTCAAGTTACTTCTCTTTTTGGAACTCCCGCATTCACCAGGTTTCTCTCCAATCCCCAAATTTTTTGAAAGTAGCACTTTACGTAGCCACTTTTATGACGTGTCTGATATTCTGTCCCATACAAATTTCATAAGATACACTAACGATTTTTTGGCTTTAATACCATTTACTTCACTTAATGTGTCTTAAATGCCCCAATTTTTAGAGTTCAACCTTGAACCCTGCCTCTCTTTTGCTTCTGCATCTAATGAAGGAACCATGTTGCCTACATTTCCATTTCCTAACGAACCTTGCTTGGAGAAGTGCCCTTTTATGTTGCAAAGCTTTTATCCCTGTTGCTTCAAACTCACTAACTTCTCAATACAGACACAGATATGTTAAAAGCACAATCTTCTCAACAAGGGCTTGGAGTTTACGAGTCCATCGACAAACTTCTAAGTAGCAAATCATACGCTTCAGCACCTGCACAGCCCTTGAGAACCTATCCAAGGACGAGGGTCCCCGAGGTTGGATATGCAGTAGACCCAGTGAAAGTAAGGGATTTCACAGATGGTATCTGTGACCCAGTTCTTCAAAAACCTACCAAAGCTCTCCATGAAAGGGCACTCCAGAGATGTCACAAAAAGGCAAAGGCTGGGCAATCAGAAACATTTGGTATGAGGATTTGGACCTCACAATTGGCACAATTTGTTGTCCCGAGCGTACATTCATGCCCCGACCTAGTAGATATGTGCACAGAACTGATTCATGCGCCCTTGAGCACCATACAAAAGGGTCCCTTTATGGTGCAAATAACACCTAAAGCTATTAGAGACATGTTGGCCCTATATCATGACAAAACGGCCACATTCCCTACCATTGCCAAAATGTAGAAAACTTGGGCAAATGTCAATAATCAACTGAGATTTCTCAATTCAAAGTTGTAGTTAGAGGAGGAGAACACGTCAATGCCCATATTACCTACAAGAAGAGGACAATTTACTCAAGCCAGCTAAGAAGCATTGTCTATGATGGCATTCATCTTCAGGATGAAAGAGGACATTACTGTCTATGAATGGCAAATTGCTATTTTGTTCAGATTAAAGACTGTGGACAAGTCTCAAGAGTATCGGCTTGATTTCTCAGAGCAAATCGCTTATTCAATGGTTGATCAACTCATCCATTTTAGGTCTAATGGGGTTTTCAGGTATTCTGCTTATCTGTTTCACCTTATGCTATATCAAAACCCTAGTTTCTTTTCACAGTATATGCAGCTAAATATGTATGACCCAAGTTTTGGTCATAATAGGACCATACCTGTGTCTGCATGGACACATGTCTTATCTGAGACATCAGACCTGTATGATTTTTGGGAACTTTTTTTTGCCCCTACTTTTTGCCACCTAAGCCCTGAGCCTATGGAAAATAGGTTAACACCAAGCATCAAAGGCCTCATGGAAAATTGCCCTATTCCCTGTGACTATTTCTTTGGGTCCCATCACACCATCATTAGGGTCCATGGTTTTAATGGAGAGCCAATGCTACTACCTAAGATTTTGACTCCTAGGTTAGCTTTTCTAGAGGTCACCCGACAAGTGTCTGTGGTTGACAATGACTATGGCACTAAAAAGAAGAAAAAGAAAATGTATGATATCCCATGGGTAAGGAAAAACATGGCCCTGGAAGTCAGAGATGCTGAGCACTTGTTGCTAAGGAAACTAGCTGTCCTGGGCTTCTTTCTTATAGAAAATAGATGGAAATACGACCCAAGCAGTTTCATTACTTTATGGGTTAAGGACAACAAGGTTGGTGCCAAAATTGTGCATGAGGGTCATCCTTTTTGGGAAGACAGAAGAAAACCTAAGGAAGATGTTCCTGATTTTTATGTAGAACTGACAGATTTACCTTTTGAGGGGCCCAGGCCATGGGAAATCTTTTATAATAAACAAAGGGTCTATGACACTAAGATCAGAATGGGCACTGGATTGAAGAAAATTTTATTAAAAGACAAGGAATGGAAGCCAGATAAAATAGAGGCCTATTGGAAATATAGGCAAGAAATTTTTGAAACAACTCACTCTTTTGACAATGTTGACACAGATGAAAAATGGGAGTCCATTTGGGACAAGTGGCATCCCTCTCTAGTCTCTAGCCCTGATACAAGCAAAATTCAAACACAAGGTGGAGAGTCAGAAGGGGAAGCAGAATCAACTCATACAGTGCAGGCCATAGGACAAGCTTCATCTACAGCCACTGTAACTATCTAGCCCCAATCTCTTAGTGCCTTAGAGAAACAAAAGAGTGTGGTGTCATCACCACCTAGAGGGACTCCATCAGTTTCAGTGACTGGGGCTTCCAGTTTTGTATCGTTACCACCATCAGTAGTGGTCAATGTGGTAGAGTAGGAGTCAACAGAGCAAACAGAGAAAAGGCCAAGAAAGCACAGAAAACTAAACCTGCCACCTGATTTAGATGAAGAGGCAGAGCCATCACAACAAAAACCACCAACCACATCTGTAGCTCTCAGGTAACTATTTCTTCTCCTTTTTCTTCTCAGTCTTTTTCTTCTACCATAAGGGTGGCAATCCCAACTAGCCAAACATTATTATCCCCTACCACCTCTACTGTGCCTATATCTACATTTGCCCCACTTATCAATCTTCAGGCCATGTCATCACAGGCCACATCTTTGCCATTGTTTTCTCCCTCTGTTCCAAAGAGAGCCACTCCCCAAGTTGATACTAGCCAACATTTGGCTATTCCTTATGGTTTACCTCAGGGTTACCCCTTTGCCGGAGGGTATATTGCTTCTCCACCTACCTTTCAAGCTCAAGCTGATACTGCTAAAAAGGCTAGGGAGGCCAGGATGGATAAGAAAAGAAAGAAAGATAATAAAGCTTTGGCTGTGCCACACATGAGGTCACTCTTTGACCCAATTCAATAGTAACTGACTGTGACACATTTGTCACCTACTATGGTTAAACCAAATGAGCAGATGCAGCCACAAGATTTTACAATGAATGTTGTGGCCATGGACATGTCACTTTTCAAGCCACAGGACAAGGTTGAATTGTTGAATGAAACTACTTCTGCTGTGGCAATTGATTATCTAAAAGTTTCAAGGAAGTTACAGAAGGTAGAAGCTGATTTAGCTCAAGAAAAGGCAAATTGTAGCAACCTTGCTTCAGAGCTTATATCCAAAAAAGATGAAATAGAGGATCTCAATAAATAGTTGCAAGATATTGTTTCTTGTCAGATTCACCAGGTTACATAGGCCCAAAATGTTTCTTTGAAAGCAGAGCTAGCACAAGAAAAAGCTACAGTGACTATCCTGAGGCAAGAAAAGGTAGCACTAGAGAGGAAGTTTCAGGATAAATTGCAAAAAGCCACACAGTTTTAGCAGCAATTGTTGAATGAGCAAAACAAGGCTACTACAATTCAGGCCCAACTCCAAGCTGAGCAACAAATAACAAAACAGTTGACACTTGAGTTGGGCAATAGGCCTAAGAATGCAAGAGTTTTGAACCTGGTCAGGGAGCTATATGTGTCAGTATGGAAAAGAATCTCTAAAGAGATTATCCAGCTCAGACCTTCTTTAACTTTCCTATTAAATGCACACCAATTGTGTGAAAAGGTAGAGACTTCAGTTCAGGCCACTCTATCCATAGTTTCTTTGAGAGTTTTTGATTCTCACTTATTGCTCAAGAAACTATATGATACAACTGATGAAACATTGGCAGCAGCGGGGATCAGTGACAGAATGATTGCTGTAAAAAGGGTGAATGAAGTCCTTAGTTGCAATTCAGCTGCAAATAATTGCCAAGAGCTCCTAGATGTTGTCAAGGAGGGAGTCAAAGATATGAAAAAACATATAGAAGATCTAGTACAATTGGGCTTTCCCTCTCCTTTTCCTGATAGAAACACTGTGGTAATGATTGATGAAATCAAACCTTTACTATTAACCAGGCAGAATGATCAATCAATTTTCTAGGGTTTAACAGATTCTTCATCACTACAAGAGGTGGAAGCTATCTTGATCCCAATGGCTCAGCTTGAGTTCCACTTGAAGGCTGTGGTTCATGTTTTGTAGAGGTTTTCGCACAAGGATATCATTAACCTTGATTTAACCTTTCAGGATTTGTAGAATAAACAAGGACTTTCTGATTCCGAATGGTCTATTTATCAGATAGCTTTGCAGAATCTGTGATCCTTGTTATATTTTATATACATTCTTTTGCCCAAATTTTTGGATTCTTTTTGAGCAGGCTCAAAAGTCCTCCGGGTCGCCAAGAACTGTAGAGTTAAAAACCCTACATTTTGTTTCCTATTGCAGCACAGCAGCATGTGTCCCTATAGGTTTCCACAACCGCAAGAGTTTCTTTTGCCAGTTCCTCAAAGAAGTGCAAAATGTGACAAGTGTCATGTCTCAGTTTCAAACCGCACTTCTATTCTTATGTTATAACTTTGAAACAGATTGTACCATGTGGCAAAAGGTTTTTCAAACAGTGTCTAATGCAACTAGCCGCGGAACATGCCAAGTGTCTATTTCCGCTTGAGTTTCAAGTTTCTTCTCAGAGTTTCTATGTGTCAGCAGAAGCTACCATGTGTCCCTTGTGTTAACCCCGGAAGCTGCCATGTGTCAGCCCCCGCGGGTTGTTTCATATGTTTCACAATTTTACAAAGGATGGAGGTGGGCCACAGTTTTATTGTTTCAAATGAAGCAGACGTTGTCACTTTTCGACCTATGGAGATACAGTTACTAAGTTTCATAGTGCTCTTGGAGGAGGCCACGTGTATTCTAAGAGTAGCACGGAATGTGACAAGTGTCAATCTCCCCGTATATGTTTTGTATCCTTTGATGCATAACAATAAATAGTGGTGGGCCCAAGTGTGAAGCTAAGTTGGTGCGGAAAGTGCTACGTATTTAAGGTTGGCTCGAAGATAAGCTGTTACTACTAAGTTTCTAAGTGTCTCTTCATTGATGCAGACGACGACAAGTGTCAATCTTCGCGTGAGTTTCCAAAAGAATTTCCAGAGCGTGGAAAGTGCCACGTACAGAAGCTAAGTTGATGCGGAAGGCGCCATCTATCCCTGTTTAAAGCGACTGAGTGGTAAGAGTAAGATGGGTCCCATTTTCTTAAGTTGCAAGTTGTAGTTGCTGCAGATTGTGACAGATGTCATAGGCAGATCTCTCCCAATACAAAGACACAGTAAAGTATGAAGGTTGCGGGTGTCGCCACGTATCTATTTGCAAGTGCCATGGACACTGCCATCTATCTCAAGGGTTTTTGTTTCTAAATGTTGTGGATGCCGCCAAGTGCCTTTTTTCTGGCTAGAAGAGGAGTGCCACATGTATCGTGACAGCGAATGAATTTACAATTATTATAACTGTTTGCAGATCTGAAGGATATTTTCTGTCAAACACTTCTAGCTAAGTTCCAGTTCGGTTAGACCGCTGGGATTTGATCGTGCAGGCAATCTTGAGCTAGTCTTATGCTATAAATATGTGATCCAGATCGCAGATTAAGGGATATAGAGAGATTTCTTCATATAGATTGTTATCAGAGATTTACGAGAGGTTTTGGAGACCTTTTTGCTATGACTAGTAATATCATTTGCCTTTGTTCTGTTATTCTTGATTTAGAAGGTTAATGTAACTGTGCATGTATCTGTGCCTTTTATGTTGCTAAAAAATTAATGAGAAGACTGAGTTCTGTGCCTCGTTGATATTTTTTGTGTCATTGCAAAATTGTCTAGTTATGAGCCTTTGATGCTATTCATTTTATCTATTCATATTGATCATGTAGTATCTTCTCTTTAATGTGACTGAATCTTAAAGATAGTTTCACTGTGCTTGAATTTAGAGAGATACTTACTACCCAGGTGCATCGCCATAGATAGATTTGCTTTAACAATATCTTTACTTGAGTTAATTTCTACCCTTTTCCCCAAACCAATTTTTAAGTTAGAGAAGAGCCAACTTCTTTAAAAATCTAGAGGTTGTTTCAGGTTGCAAGTCCCATATTCCTGAAACTTCCCATGCTGGTGTTAGAATCAGCGCAATTTTAAGCATCAATAGGCATGTTTGGAAAGTCAGTGTGTATCATCAACTCGAGTGGTTTGTGGTTTGGAGGTCCACAAGCTATCTTTCTAGTTTGACAATCATGGCAGATAGTGTTCTTGAGGTTCCAGAAGAAGATTCAAATATTTCTGGTAATATGGTTTAGAGTGAATGTTATTAGTGATTTCAATGTGCTTATGAAGGTCTTTGGATTGTGTGGCTACTATGTTGGAGGTCCGCATTAAAGTTTGAGCTTGTTGATTGAAGATTTCTTCTTTAAGGTTGATGTTCTTCCCAATCTTGGCTGACTGGATGTTCCTAGCATGTTGCGGATGCTTTAAGAGCATTTTTATGAAATGTGGAGTGGTTGTAGAAGCATATTCAAGTCTCAGTTATGTTTGGCTGACAGTGTGATGATCTGCGTCAAGTTTAGCCGACCTTGTTGATCATTCCAAGGTTAATGAAGCATATAAATACTTGTTGAAGAGTTGTTGAAAGGTATCCTTATGCAAATTAGATAAAATCTGAATAAAGGATCAGAAGCAGAGAAAAGAAGAAAAGTAGCAAGAGCAGTATAGAGTGTGAAGAATTTGGGGCAAAGCAGAAGTTCTTGAACATTCATTGAAACTGAATCAAGCATGAAGTAGATGCTATTTCTCAGTTATATCTTTCTCTTCTAAATAAATTTTGTAGGCAGTGAGCTCTAGGCAGTGCGCTCGAAGGCATGTGCCTTCTATTTTTCTAAATTACTTTTAGCAGGGTACAAATCTTGTGGGTTAACACCCATCATGGTTTTTCCCTTAACCGGGTTTCCACGTCAAAATCTTGGTGTCAAGTGTGTTGATTATGTTTCTGCTCTTATGTTGTTGATCTATGCTTTAATGTTTACATCATTAATCTAGTAGTAAGATAATAAAGAAGGTTAAAAGAAGAAAAAGTTATTATTTCAGGACAACTTATTCACCCCCCCTCTTAGTTTTCCAGTCTAATTCCAACATAATCGAGGCCATAATGGAGACAATAGGGCCTATGGAAATGACAATAGGAATTCAAATCAGCTTAGACCCCCTAGAGTGTGGAACACCAAACCAAATAATGGTACTCTGGCTTCTCCATTCAAGAATCCAGACAATCAGGAGTCTAAATAACCCGCTAGGGTACATGTAGCAGATATAGCCCTTAAGAACTAGTGTATAATTCATAATAATAGTGCACATGTCGAGCCTGATTGTCCACAATTTCACTTGGCTGCTAGTATCTTTAAAGTAGAAGTACAGAACCCTACGTCTGAGTTCCTGATTCCTAAAGGAAATGAGATAGTGCCTTTAGGATACGAGTCAACCATGGTCCTAGAAAGATTTACATTCTTAATAGAAGAAGAAGAAGAAGACTAAATAGAAGAGGATTAGCCATATTATTGTGAGAACTTATATCCTGAATCAGCTCTAGTGTTAGAAGCTTTCTAGTTTCCCTTTGAAACTGAGAATGAAGCATTATGTGAGCCTGATGAAGTTTAGACATTTCAACGGTCCCAAAGGAATCATACTTACAACTTGAGAAGTAACAATAGAAAACCAAAGGTCCTTTTACTACTTCCACACCTCCAAATAACTTCAATTCACCACCTGATTTACATTCAAGTAATAATCATGTGCCTTCAAAGGCAAATTATCAGGGTGCTAGTACTTCAGCTGCACCGAAAGTTCAGGTAGGTAAATCATAACTTAATGAAGCTTCTAAATTGATGAATTATTTGTTTGAAGAGATTAGGAAGATAAAAGTCAATGTGCCTCTATATGAACTATTGAAAAGTCTAGGAGTAAGAACTGCATTTATGAAATCCTTAGATGAATCAGGTCCTAGAGAAAATTGGGTAGGTCTAGATAATCATAACAAAGACACACAAACTAAGGATAGGAATAAGAGTGTTGAACAACCTGCAAGTACTAATGTAGTGATGTATACAAAAAAGAAGGAATCTCCTCCTTTCCTGTTAACTTTGAGAATTTTTGGAAAGAACTTGCATAACTGCATGGTAGATTCTAGAGCATCTTCTAATGGCATGACATTAGGGATTTGTAAAACTTCAGGTCTCACACCACCTAAATTTGCCAAGGTCGTAACTTAGTTAGATAAATCTAAGGTAAATGTGGTAGGGGAGTTGATGCACATTCAAATGAAATTAGCTTTAGATCCTAGTGTAAACCAATTTATTGACATCCAGGTTGTAGACATTCTTGTGAACTATGGTATGTTATTGAGTAGGGATTGGTCTAAAACTCTAAACAGATTTATGGCGACAGACTTGTCTCACATGTGGTTGCCCTAGAGAGGCATTTCAAACCAAATTAGAATTGAGGCTGAACCCAAGATGAAGCATATGATCACAGAATACAATAAGACAAATGAGGTACTATATGCTTCCATAGAGCCTGGTGTTTATAGAGTTTCAAACAGAGGAGTCCAAATAGAAGAAATTTTTGCCTTTGACTTTGAAACAAGGCCTACTGATAAGAGGAAAAAATTGTTCATTGAGTTTGACCATGGTTCTTCTGATGAAGGAGATAATTCCATAAATAATTTTAGCCAAATCATGAGACAAGAAATGGAGAAATGTATCCAATAGAGAGCTCCTATTCAGTGTGTTCTGTATAGAAATTGGTGTAGAGTTCATAGGACTGCTCATTTTGAGGAAGACTGTGGAATGTGCAGAGAGATAATCAAATATTAGCACAGAAAATGTATAGAATTAATGGGAAATCAAGAAGGAAAATGTATTCTTAATGAGCTTGAGTTGCGTTTCCATGAAGATGCTAATGGTTTGCTAAAAAATCCAGGTGAAGGTGTACAAGAAAAAGATATTAATCATTCTAAATTTCACAAATGAGCAAAGAATACAACGACACCTGTAGTTCAGACAAAAGTACCTGAGAATACACGTGTTCCTACAAAACATGAGGTAAGTAAAGTACTTCCTATAAAAATAAAGGGTCCAGTTCACAAAAAGAATGATATGAGGATTTTAAAATGTGATGAATCAAAGTCCAAACAGGGAGTAGGAGCAGGAGTTGAGCTGATTCATCCTAGTGGTAAGTCATTTTTGGCAGCTTTTAGATTGCAGTTTCCTTGTACTAATAATGTAGTTGAATATGAGGCATTATGGCATGGACTAGTAATGGCCATCAAGAAGAAAGTTAAGGTTCTTCAAGTTTTGTCTGATTCTGAATTGGTAGTTAGGCAAGTTAGAAAATTATATGCCTGCAATTTTAGAAAAATGGTGAGTTATAGGCAGAGTATGGGATTTAATTGAACATTTTGATGCTTTTACTATTTTGCATATTCCCAGGGAGTTAAATCAATGTTCAAATGCCTTAGTAGTTGTATCTAGTACCCTTGAACCATTAGTTGTGTCAAGATTGAAGAAATTTGTAGTAGAACTAGTGTCTATTCCAAGTATACTTGATAATGTGACAAACTTTCAAGTGTTTGAAGGTGACCGGCAAATTCTTGATTTTATAACAAGTCATGATGTGTTTGAATCTTAGATAATTGATGAATAAGAAAGACTAGATGTATTTTGGGATGAAGAGGACATTATTGATCTGAAAAGCAATTCCTTACCTAAAGGAGTTATTGAGCTAGAAAAAAAAATTGATTTTGATGGAATTGTTAGACAAAGAAACCTTCCTAAAACTAATGGAGGTAAGTGTGACCCTTTCAACTTAGGTATTGACAAGGATCCTCAAAATGTGTTAATTGGTAAAACTTGGTCCCCTAAGTTAAGAGCTAATATAGCTGCTGTATTGAAAGAGTATAAACATGTGATTGCATGGACTTATGAGGACCTTAAAACGTATGATACATCCATCATAACCCACGTGATCCCCTTAAAACTAGGAGTGAAACCGTTTAGGCAGAAACAAAGGCTAGTAAAGGCCATACTAGAACCCTTGATCTTTGAGGTCAAGAAGTTGTCAGCAAGGATACTTTTTCTAGTGAGACATTCCACTTGGGTAGCTAACCTAGTGCCTGTGAGAAAGAAGAATAGAGACATCAGACTCTGTGTTTTCTTTAGGAATCTTAATAAGGCATCAGAAAAGGATAACTATCCTTTGCCTCCTTTAGATGAAGTGTTACAAGTTGTTAATGGTGCTAAGATGATGTCCTTCTTTGATGGATTTTCTGGTTATAACCAAGTTCTGGTAGATAAAGAAGATAGGTTGAAGACCACATTTACATGCAAATGGGGTAATTATGCCTACAGAAGAATGCCATTTGGTTTAATTAATGTAGGTGCTACATTCCAAAGAGCCATGGATATTGCTTTCCATGGATTAACAGGAAAATGTATTGTGATTTATATGGATGATCTAATAGTTTTTTCTAAAGATAGGTCTAGCCATGCAGAAGATTTGAGAAAAGTGTTGTAAAGGTGCGAAAAGTATGGTATCTCACTGAACCCAAAGAAATGTGTCTTTGGGGTGACATAAGAAAAATTGTTAGGGCACATTATTTCTAAGAATGGCATTTCTATTTATCCAAACCGAGTAGAGGGAATCAACAAATTACAATTGCCTACTAGTAAGAAGGAATTGAAGTCATTCTTTGGCAAGATTAACTTCATGAGAAAATTTATTACTGGTTTTGTAGAAATAGTACGGCCTTGTAATGCTATGCTTAAGAAGGATGCTCAAGTAGAATGGATGCCAGTGGCCAGAGCGGCATTCAAAGATATAAAGGAGGCTATTGCTAATGCTCCTGTGTTGACAAGTCCTGATTACACTAAGCCTTTCTATATATATTCTTTTGCATCTGAGCATTCTTGTGCTGCAACATTGACACAGAAAGGTGAAGAAAGTGAAGAGAGACCTATAGCATTTATGAGTGCTCCTCTCAAAGGTGCAGAGTTGAAATATGTGGATATAGAGAGGCAGCCTTTTGCCTTGGTGAAGGCAGTGAAAAAGTTTAGGCATTACATTCTAAGAAGTTAGGTTAAAGTAATTGTGCCTGATGTAGTAGTAAATATGTTGCTAATGCAAAATGAGCCAAGTGACAAAAGAGCTAAGTGGATCACCATTTTACAAGAGTTTGATTTGGAGATTATTCCAATGAAATTGGTTAGAGGTCAAGCTCTAGTTCAGACCATAGCAAATACAGACCCAAGGATTGTTCATCAGCAATATGTGGTGCATACAAATACCACGAAGGGATGGTATGATGACCTGAACTCATTCCTGATATCAGGAAAATATCCTAGTCACTTGAAGTCTTCACAGAGAAGAGCACTAGGATTCAAAGCCCAGAAATATATGATCCAAGGAGGTATTCTATTCAAGAGTAATCATGAAGGAATATACTTAAGATGTTTGAATAGAGAAGAAACAAATAAAGTGATGACAGAATTACATGATAAATATGGGATAGCCCATGGATCTCATTTGGCTACTACACATAAAATCATAATGGTTGGGTACTATTGGCCTACTATGTTCAAAGATACTGAGGAACACATTAAATGCTGCCACATATGTCAAATCACTACTGATAGGGCAAGAAACATGACTCATCCTTTGTAGCCCATGATTGAGACTAGACCATTTGCACAATGGGGGTTGGATTTCATAGGAGTCATTAATTCTCCATCCTCATCTAGACATAAGTTCATTCTTACAGTGATGAATTATTGCTCCAGATGGACAGAGGCCACTTGCTGTAAGTTTTCTACAATAGAGGTCGTTATCAAGTTTCTGGAAGAAAACATCATAACTAGGTTTGGAGTACCGTATTCACTGGTATGTGATAATGGCCCTGCATTTTCATCTTTAAAATTCTCAAATTGGGCATTTGAATATGGTATTGTTCTAAAATTCTCATCAAATTATTAACCATAGGGTAATGGTTTAGCAAAATCCACTAACAAGATTTTGTTAGATATCATAAAAAAATTGATTACTAAAAACCCTAGGGAATGGAATACATTGTTGAAATATACTTTATGGGTCAATAGGACAAAGATTAAGGCAGCATTAGGTAATTCACCTTATCATTTGGTATATGGAACATATGCAATTTTGCCTGTTAATCTGCGAATACCAACATGGAAGTTTGCCAACGAGTACTTAGGATTTGATGATCAAAGAGAAGCTAGGTTATTTCAATTGCTACACCTAGAGGAAAAAGGAACCAAGCTATAGATAAGTTTGCAAAACATCAAGGAGTAGTAAAAAGATGGTTTGATAAAAGGGCTAGAGTCAAAACCTTCAAAATCTCATACTTGGTCATATGCTAGGATAAAGCACATGAGACAAAGGGAAATCATGGGAAATTTGATAAGTTGTGGATGGGTCCATTCCAGATTGTTGAAATCATAGGGAGTAACATATTTAGTTTGAAGACTTTAACTAATGAAGATATTCCATTACTTGTTAATGGACAATATCTTAAACATTACTTTCAGATCTAAAAGTGTTGTGCTGAGTCTTACTGTGTATTATATTGTGAATATTATATAGTCTTGTGTCTATGTGGTTGTTTTGGTGGTTTGTTTGTTTTGTTTTTTTTTTTTGTGGTCTTAGTGCGTCTGGGGTCTTCATTTTGATTTTGGATATATAGGAGTAGGCTACAACTTTAGAAAACAATGGAATTTGTAAAACTAAGAAAACTATTTGAAATTTATGTATAAGTTGTGACTTCTGCAGATGTAGTTTGTTGTTTGTCGTTTAAAGATTTTATTCACCGTTAGCAAAGTAAAATGTTTACGGAATCATACAAATACATATCGTAAGATTCTAGGAGTAGGTTTGGAGGATAGTGGATATTTGCATTAAGTGAAAAATCTAAAGGTTTGCCTTCGCTACCACTATAATCTCCACCCTGCATATCATTGACAGGATTTTATTGTCTGTTAAATATGAGCTTTATAGAAATATCAAAAATGTTAATGATGAATACAAAATTGAATGATCAAAAGAAATTATTTGAAACATATGAGGACTACCAAATATCTCCATCGGGGCTATAGACGCTTGCTGGCAATGGGGCTCTATTTGGGGAGATTATAGGCAATAACCTTGTCGAGGCTATGGATGCTTGACTGGTAGCAAGGATCTATCCAGGTTGGCTTAGAAGGTTAAATCCATCTATGTAGTTTAATGCAAATAGTTGCCTTTTTCTAAATTTGATCCAAAGAATTGGAATGAATCAATTGCACACATTTGTATTCCTTTGGGGTCTTCTTTTGGTGTTAGTGAATACATTCTTTATGAGATCAAACAACATCTTACATATAAAGAAGTTGGAAATTTATGATTTATTTCATTTTGTTCTCTGAGTTTTGTTGAATTTAATTATTTTATTTGGTTGCTAGTTGTTGTGATGTTCACAACATGCCCCATTTTACCCTTTAGCAAAATGAGGACCCCTGCTGTGGCTTTTGCTTTTGGCTTGTGTGGTTCTGCTTGCTTGGCGGTATAGTTAAAATGGCATGGATGCTTGAAATTTGAGTTATACAATGTTTGGGTATAAGTGGTGGTTATCAATAGAATCTGCATGAAAAATCAGCTAGGGTTGCCTTTTGAAGCATTTGAAAATTTAGTGTATTTTGAGAGTTATGCTTGTTTCCATGAAAAGTCAGCATTGGATTGATGTTGGTCAACGTGTATCTGATATACATTGCCATTTGCATGTATATGTTGTTCTTTTGTCTATCAGGTTGCTTTATTCATTTTGTTTTATGTATATCGTATGCATAAAATTATTTAAGTCTGAACCCAATGGCGTTTTATATGTTGAATTGTATAAATGTTGAAATCTGGGGTTGCACTTGTATTACAATTCTTGTATTAAAAATACAAATGCAATATATACATGGATGGATGTCAAAGTAAATTCAAAATGGTGCATAAGGTAGGAAGCATTTCGTGTGTACGCTATATACATGATTTTTGCATGCTTTTGGTATACAGACCCGAAAAGAAAATTCAATCAAATTATGAAAATAAAGATAAATGCACATGTTTGTATGTATTGTTGTGTGTATAATCATATGTATCTTATATACAAATGCAAAACCAGATGCGACAAGGAAAGTTAATCGAAATGAATTATAACTAGAGTTCGTGCTTGTATATTTGGATGTATGTATTATATATACAAAATGTAAAGTGCATTTGCGGATTCAAACTGAATATTAAATATGGAATAAAGTGCATTTGGTCAAAATGAAAAGTTAGAAAAGTCAAATGAAGGCATGTGTATCGGTGATTGTATATGATATACATTTCGATATACAAGGAAATTATATACAAAAAAACTCGACGTAAGAAAGGGTTTGAACATTGTATACATCGGGTGGGGCCCACATTGGTATGTTTGGGATATATGAATGTGATATACAAAAAGTGATACAAAAAGATTTAGATACAAATCTAGATTCGAAAGGCATTTCAATTTGTTTTATAAACCTGTTGGAGTCCAAGTTTGTATGTTTCGATGATTGTATTAAATATACATAGAGACATACAAAAGTTAATATACAATAAAGTAAAAGAGAAGATGCATGTATATGAGATACAAAATTCAAAAGTGGAGGGAATTAACATATACAAAATTTGAAATATGAATTGAACGAGAAAAGTAAAACATAGATTGAATTGTATGCCTTAATTGCAGCGTTTAATGCATAGCTACCATTGAAAACCTAGAATTCGAAGGAAGTAAAAAGGAAATTTGACTATGTTAATTCTCATAATTGCATTCAAGATTGAAAATTACAGGGCATTCTATGGAGTTACGGTAAAAGGCAATTCAAATGGTGAATTGAATTTTGAAGAATGGTAGCTATGTGGAGGTTGAACGGTAAATCTCTTGTCAACGTTCTTAAGGTCAATGGTTGCAAAATACAGGTATGTTTTTGAACCCCACTGGTATTTTACAGAATATGATTATAGAGGTTTATACGATGATTACAGTTGAATAACAAAACAAGTTTAATTTAGTCAATTACTGTAGATTCAATGAGATAAAGTCTTAAATTAGACACAGTGAGGAAATATATGCATGATTCAAATGAAAAGAGCTAGGGTAAAATTGAAATGATAAATATGCATGGTAAAAAAAACCCTAGGAAACATAAAACACAATTGTAAAAGGAAATTTATATCTTTACAGGATGTTGTTGAAAGGGAAGAAAGTGGAGAAAGTGGCTAGAAAGGCCAAAAGGAAGGAAACCAAAACTAAGGAGGAATTTGCAGTCTGGGGTTATCCTACAAACATATATTGTACGAACAAGGCATTAGATACTGAAATTGGGGATTTTGATTCCAAAGAGACATTGAACAAAATTTGAGAGCCTAGCGCATCTTTGGCGAAGAAAAATATTTGGGATGCTGGGATGTACAATGCTACAAGTTTTCCTCAAGCAATGGAGGCTAGGGATCTAGTTATTGAGTGCTTACAAAGATACGACTTTCAATCTAGGAAGGTTAAGCATAATGGAGTGGTATTCGCAGACTTGTCTGTGGATGGGATAGAAGAGACTTTTGGATTAAGGACTATTGGGAAAATGAAAGAGGTGGATGTAGAGTTGTATGCTACAAATTTTAAGAAGGAAGAGGCAATATGCAAGAGTGCCATATTCTATGGTTAGTACACTTCTGATAAGAAACTGAAGGTAGCTGCTAGAGTGCCCAAGAATCTATATAGGGTAGATTTTAAAGAGGAAGTGTATATCATGATCACAATACTGAGTAGAGTAATAGGGTTGGAGGATGCAGGTTCATTTGAACCATGGATGTTTTCTGTCATACAATTCATTAGAGAGGAGACAGGGTATGTACACTAGGCCTTCGCAATCAGTAATGCCATCTATGCACAGGCCATAAGATTTAATAAACATAAGAAATTCTTCATGTCCTCATACATTGTATACTCTTGTGCTGCCAAAATACAACTAAATGGAATACCAAGGGTAGGCACATTGGGAAGTGGACTCAGACAAATTATTGTATATGAACATTATCTAGACTTATAAGCACAAAATGTAGGGAAGAATTGGATAAGGGTCAATGATGTATTCTCTATGTATTTGACAAGGATTTTGACAGGGGAGAAAGATCAAAGATTGCCATCACACGGCATAATACTTGGTACATTCAATTTTCTACATTCACATATATTAGGACTAAAGGGTTCAAAGGCAAACCATTTAGATTGCCTAGATATCCATCCGACAAAGTAGTACTACTGGAATTCACAAGGCAAATACTTGATGGATATAAAATGTATAAAAATAAGTATAACAAGGGCAACCTCAAATTCCCCTTTGTGATAGGAATGTATCAGTGCTTTCATGAGGAGGTGGCCAAAACATTAGAGGCTGAATTATTGTATTATGGTCTTCCAATGTTTTTTTTAATCTAACCTTTTGACCCATTCAACATGCTTCATAATTTCATAGATAAGAAATTCAAACACCAACCTCACATTGAGGATTTTTGGGTAGACTGTGGTAGTGAAATTGAAGTTAGGAAGAGATCTCATTAAAGATTAACTCTGGACTAGATGAAAACATTAGGAGGGGTTGAAGTACCATAAGAGGTTGTTTATGATGATTAAAATACTTTGTATTTAGGATATGACAACACAAAGGAGGTTTTGACTGAACCTGATTGGAGTCAACCTGAGGAAATATCATTGGAGAATGTTTCAAAATTAGTATTGGCATATTCTGATATGTGGGTAAAAGAAAGAATAAAAGAGTTAAAAGCAAGGGGAGTGACAATCACTTATAAGAAAGGTAAAAAGAGGAGTCAAGAAAATGAGAAGGATTTGGATGTCTTTTTGAAGAGAAAAAGACAAGTATTGGAAGCTAGAATAGCTGAAATTAACACTGGGGCCACAATAATGGACTCGTATGCATTAGGGATAACAGTGGCAATACCTGAGGGAACATTTATACCTGCTAAGGGAGGGGCATCCACATCAAATGTAGTTGTTACAGAAGGACATGGTCCAATATTGGCAGAGGTGGTATCACAATCACCATCCACACCTGCAGTGCCTATGCAGACACCCCAACAGACACCTTTAGAGACACCCCTGGCTACAAAACAAACTCAACAAGAGAAATTGTAGGGGTTTGTTAAAGTTAAACAAGAGATGGCTGAAGAAATGATGATAGCCAAGACATCTAAAGCCCAATCATCTACCAAAGTAGAAATAGTAGATGTAGATCAAATTGAGGAGGTAGAGGGAGATGAAGAAAAAGGTAAAAAGGAAGACAATGAAGATAGCCTTGAAATGAGTAGTGATGAAGAAGAAGATAAACAAGGACCTAAGTCTCCTCTACTCTCCAAGAAATCTATAAACAATATTAAAATCATTGATCCTTTTGAGAACATAGTACCAAAAGATCTTATGGAAGAAGTCAAGGAAGTAGCCCAGAAAATATTGAAAAATCTGGTCGGGGAAGAAGAGAATGTAGATATGGGAAAGGCATAGGATGAGCAAGGAGAAGTGAATCAAAAGAGCATGATTATAGATGAGATGGAGGAACAAGAAGAGGATGAAGGACAAGATTCACTACAGGGGGTCCTAATCCTGAGGTACCTAATGAGGAGCAGCAGAATACAGAAAATGTTCAAGCTCTACAATAGCAATAGGTCCCTCTACAACAACAACATCAACTAGAGCAAGAAGAGGAAGAAGTACTCACAGAGGGACCTCATGAAGAAGTGCTAAATGAAGAGGCTACAGATAAAAATAAAGGGGTACATGCTTGGTTGGAATTTGAGATAAAAAAAAAAGATGCAACAGTGGAGGTGGCACCTATTGACATCAAGACTTTGTTAGCCAGTGAGGCTGGGAGAAGAGGCAGAAGAAAGGCTAGGACTGTGTCTGCCATAAAGAGAGATTCCTCTGGTGGAAGGATGGTGCAAATAGAAATTCCTTAGGTGGATAATGAGAAAGGAGAAATAAGTGCAGATGAATAAAAGCTGATAAGTATGGATCTCGATCATGTGAACATGGAGTAACACATTAAAGAGCTGCAAGAAATGATTGAGTTTACTACAAGCAGGTTGAGAAAAGACCAACAAAAAATAAAGAGTTTGAAAGGGCAAATTGCCCAATATGAACAACTTATTCAAGGGATATTTGGCCCCACACAAAGTATGCCAGAGTTAGCTCCAAAGCTAACTATTCTTTCCAAGGAACAAGTCAAAGGAATAGAAAATAATAAACATGAGGCTAATATGCTGGAGAGTTTTGTTAAATCATTCATTCATAAAGGAGATGTAATAAAAATTGCTATTAGCAATTGGAATATCACTTTGACAAAGAGGAATAATAGTGCACACATTGTGCAAAAGTGTCAAAATAGGATAAAAAAAATAGGGATAAACTAAAGAAACTCAAGGCTTTGGAGGGACATACTCAAACCTTGGTGAATGAAGGTATGATAACAATGCAGGTTATATTTCAGGTCCCAAAAATGAAGATGGAGCTTAAGTATGAGGAGAGGATATTGAGGCCATGTTTGTCCAATATACAAGAAATGGAAAAGAAAATTCAAATGTTTTTGAAGAAACACGTGAAGATGGTGGAAGATCTAGTTAAGCATCCATGCCATCAGAGTTAGGTATTTGATGCAGATACAACTGTAAAAGAATTTAGAGATAACTTTCAGCCCTGCATTGATGATCTTGTGAACCATTTGGATGAAGAAGAGATGAAGAACATGATGAAATTAAGTGATAAGATCAAAAAATATCATAAAAGAAGAGAAGATAGGGAGAGCAAGGCCCAGGCATTGAAAATAAGTATTGAGATGCAACGATACACCTAGGATGCTTCTCAAAGGACTAATCGTACTTCCATATTCACTCCAACCACAAAGTTTACATAGTACATGAGCGACAATAACAAAGATATGTAGATTGAAGAAGCCAGTGATAGTGAATAGGTTGTGTATTCACTATTTGTTATGATTTTGTAGCAGTACTTGGTCAAGTAAAGTCAAATATTTAAAAGATTCCAAAGGCATCCTTTGCACCAAGGAATATTCTTTTAGATATTTTTGAAGTGACATTTGGCATTGGAATTTGAATTTGAACCATGGATGGTTTGTGACCCAGGAAGGGGATTTGAAGTCTATATAAGGGGCTTTAATATGTATATTTTGTACACACGGCTAAGATTGAAAAACACTGAGAATTTGCAAGAGAAGTGATTTGTAAAAATACTTTGAGCTTAGGGAATTGGAGTAGTAGTAGTTGCCTATGTCTACAGTGGAGATGATGAGGAATGTCCTATTTCTCGATGTATCTGTAAAATGTTTGTAACTTTGCTTTAGTTGCTAATATTTTCATAGACTTTGAAGTTGAAGTACATTGTAAATTTGAATGGCTTTCATATGTTAATGAATGCAAACATCTAATTGCTGCATCTATTTCAGAGTGTAATTAGATTTAGGTGTTCCTTGATATATTTCCTTTGATGATTGCAGTTCTATATGTTGATTTGTGAAATTTCTCAGAACAAAAATATACGAATTTAACTCTTTTGAAGTATTACAACTAACCAAATTTATGTGCATGAGTAGCAGAGAAGTACTTCTTACAGAATCAAGTTTTCTATACCTTATCTTTTGACTTTTTTTATCAACAGTTAAATAATTAGCATACATGCAGTCATCATAAGTGAATTGCTATTGATTCAAGCAAATAATTGTGAATTTCAAAGATCTTAGCAGTTTTAATAGAAATACAGAGCATGTTTATTGAAATTCATGTAAAGCTTTGTAAGAGAATGGTAAATATATGCAAAGGACCACTCATTTCAGTGTAATTTGTTGTTATTTACATAAGTTGAACAAGTCTAGTCGTCACATAACACTTAAGTCAAGTAAAGCCCCTTGAACAAATAGATGCACAACGAATTGCTGACCTATCCAACATGGTCGAGACTTGACCATACAAAAACTTGATTTTAAGAATTCTCAGTGAGTTCTTCATAACTTCCAAGATAGCTAAAGTTCCTTTGTGAATTTTAACTCTGAGGTGCATGTGTAAAAACATTCATCAACAAGTTGGAGATGAAGTAATGGAATATCTAAGAAAGGAGAGATTTCTAGTGGGGACATACAACAAGCTAAAGATGAAGGAGTTTGGACCATGTAAGATTCTTAGGAAATTTGATTTAGGGAATGCATATGAAGTGGAGCTACCGGAGACATTTTGTATATCACCTATATTCAACATTGTAGAGCTATATCAGTAGTATGAAGGAGAGTCAAGTGACAGCCTTGAATATGGTTTGAAGAATCAATTACCACAGCAACAACCAAAGCAGATAGAGAAGATTTTGGATAGTAGAATTGGACACAGTACCAGAGGCAAGCAGTATAAATAGTTTTTGGTTAAGTAGAAAGGAAGACCGGAAGAAGACTCATCATGGATTTCTCAGGCTAAGGTAGATCGCCTTAGTTTTCCTCTAGCCCTAACAAAGTGAGGCACTCACTTTTTCAACAACCTTGAGTGTTTGATGTAGGAGCATCCCATGTTGCAGAGCAATCTTTCATCAACCAAAAATATTTTCATTCTTTTCTTTTCTTGCATTTTAGTTGCAATTCAATCATTTGTAGTTTTAGCATTTTCTACTGCATTTTTCCGCATCTTCATATCAAAGCACATGGCACAGGATTTAGTTTCTATGACATGTCAGCTACATCATTCTCAAGTTTCAGGAGATTTGGATTCATATTTAGAAATTTATCGCTATCAGAAGATCATCAGCTTTCACAGAGAAGAGCATGTTGATAACTGAGGGGGGGTGAATCAGTTATCTTAATTATTTCAGCTTTCTAAAATTTCTTAATAATTAGTGTAGCATTAATTCAAACAAGTAAACATAACCATGAAATGGAAATACACATGACACAATATTTTTGATGTGGAAACCTCATTAAGGGAGAAAACCACGGGGTGATTAACCCAAGATTGTATTCTTTGTTAGAAGAATAGAATTACAAAATGGCACTTGCCAATTAGGGCTCACTGCCCGAGCACACTGCTCACAAGAGGCTCACTACCTACAAAAAGACTTACTATATACATGAAGAAAACTTGAACTAATGAGAAGCATCCACACATGCTGAAGTTCAGTTCTGATTAAGCTCAATAGACTGATCTGCTGCACTTCATTCTTACTCTCCTTAAGTGCTGTTGTCCTTTTACATTCTGAATCTGCTTTTCTTCCTTTTGTTCTATTCTACTTTTATTCTCACTTCAATACATACATGACACACACATTCACATCTAAATCCATCTTGTATATATATCCGCACAAGTGATTTCAACACTTTTCTAGTCAGCATCCGGAATAGTCAATATTATCTCAAACTTTAGTCTGTCGGTTGAATCCTTGCTTCCAAGTGAAGTAGATCAAGGATATACTTGTAGAAGTCATCAATCATGTTGGCCAATCATAACTTATGCCTTAAGAATCTTTACCATCATCAGTAACGCATCCGGAATAATGTCTGATGTTTTGCCAATCAGTTCTTCCTCTGTCCACACTACCAATCAGGAACCCGACACTCAAGTATTCATATCTTTTCTTCATCTATCACCGGAGGCTAAATCCTTGGAATCTATCAGTCAAGGTAGTCCTCTTGACTTTCCCAAATCTGTACTTCACCAAGATACTTCCTCTGATAGATCCGGAGCTGACTGTCGGACCTCACCACATGTTCTATTCTTGCTTACCAGATCACAATACTCTGCAATCTGCCTTCCAGTAGAGACTCATCATGTCCTGTGGATGTGTGGGTTAACCTTTGTTGCCATCAATGACAACAATCATGAAGTTCCAATGTGTCTCTTTCCAACAGAGCATTCATGCAGTCAATTGAGAGTAGAAGGTTTGCGGAGCACTTTCGTGACCTGCGGAGCCAAATGGAATATATCACATGGAAAATAAGGACTAAATAGACCTTCCTTGAGGTCCACACCAAGTTTCATTCATTTGTAGAGCAATACCATGTGTTGTAGGCTGACATACATATTTCCTACATGTTACATCATTCATGGGAGTTTGTAACCTCTTAAGGTTGACGCAGAGGATTCTATGAGCTTGAAGATGATATATATACATCTCTTAGATGCATTAGGAATTTAGTTAGTAGTTATGATAGTTTAGATACAAAATTCTATACTGGGAGGCACTTTAATGCCATATCTTACATATATGTTGTAACCCGGAAGCATGCCTATGAGCCCTTTGATTGTAGCCCATATGTTGCCGACATATTAGCATTGTGATTATCTAATATATTGAGCATTTGAAACTTCCATTGCATTCTTTTATTGTATTGTTTCCGTTGTTTACTCTAGCTGCATGGTTTGGACAGTCCCTTCTTAGGACCCTCCATCCATGACTGGACCAATTACCCTTCCTAGATAACTAGGTCCTAAGTGTAAGTAACTAGAATTGAACTCTAGTTAGAATAACTTAGTTCTTTCAATTTTAATCATCTACATGAACAATGTCCTAAATTTGTGGAGGATTTGGAGGACATGAGAAAGGTTCCTTATGCAAGTGTAGTAGGTAGTCTCATGTACGTGATGATCTACACAAGGCTAGACATTGCCCAAGCACTGGGAGTTCTACGTAATTTCATGGCACTGCAGCTAGGTAAACAACATTGGATACATGTGAAAAGGGTGATCAAGTACTTGAAGGAAACTTTGGATTGCTTCTAGATTTATCATGAGACTAAAGATATGGGAAAGATGTTGTATATACAAGGATTTGTTGACTTGGATTCGGTTGGAGATCCTAACAACTAGAGGTCTATAAGTAGATCTATGTGTTTATTCTATTTGGAGGAGCAATAAGTTGGGTGAGCAAGAGGCAAAAAATAGTTGCCCTGCCAACTATTCAAGTAGAATATATGGCTACAACACATGGTTGCGAGCAAGTGGTAAGGTTGAAGAGGTTAGGTAATAGTATTAGTTTTAAGAGTCAAGTATTGTTGAAGTGTGATTCATAGAGTATAATTTGTTTGGCTAAAAAACTTGTTTACCATGCTAGAACAAAACATGTTGATGTGCAATATCATTTTGTGAAGGAGATCGTTGAGAATAGGAAAGTATAGATGTAGAAAATTGATACTTAGGTAAAAACTACAATGCTACAAAATTCATATCATGTAGAGATGACATGGGGTTATCCCCTTATTGAGCATGAGGTTAACTTCTTGGATTGATATACCATATGCTCTCCTATAGTAAATATCAAGTGGATAATGTTAGGACTCAGGTGATATAGTCTTGGTTGGAAGAGTTTATCTGCAGTTTTCATTATGGTGAGTTTTTAAGGTATCGTAGTATATCAGATATAGTGGTTTATATATGATAATGATGTTGTAGGTCTTGTGGTAGATCATATATTGTACATGTGGTGCTATGATAAAAATTTCAATCCATATAAAAAATTGAACTCACAACCACATAGGTGTTAAGTATTTGCTAGACCATGATTAGTGATGCAAGAGCACTTGCAACAGAACTAATGAACATGTAGCATAAATTGTGGGTGAGATAATATCTTAGAAGATGACACAAGGTACTATAAGAAACTAGGAGTGAAGATATGGTGGTATATTCTACTAAAAGCAAGAAGAGATGGTAGTTGTGGCTATAATAGAAACATATTAGTACTGACAGCGTAAAGGATGTAACCATTGTTGTATAACTTGTGTGGTAGTGACAAATTTTACAAAGTGATTATCCATGAGGAGACATCATATTTGGTGGTAAAGTGTGGTATGTTAACATCACATATGTATGGAGCATGGTTACATGATTTGGTAGTCTACAAGTTAGTTATACGGTTGGGTGATGCCAGGTATTCCATGAATTTTCCTATATAATAGTTTGTATTAATGTGTCAGGGTTACCAAAGGTGATGAATTCATGATATAGAGATTGAAAGCATTGTGCAAATTGTTGGTGTGTAAACACTTGAGTGATTGTAGAAGAGCATGTTATAGATTGAGACTCATTGTCCAAAAGGCCTTGTTGTATTGAATCATTTTTATTATGAATAATTCAATTGTAAACATCTTTTTGGTGGTAGATTTTCTCCCATAATGGTTTCCCACATAAAATATTTGTGTCTTGTGTAATCTTATTACTGCATACTATTCCATTGCTTTAATATGTGTTGATTTTTATATTTGATACATGTTATTTACTATTAATTAAACACACAATCTTAAGAACTCATTGTTTTAGTCTATTGGTCCTACTGTAAAAGGGTGAAAATCATTAATAGAAAGGAGGGCAGAGGTAGGGTCATCTAAACCAAAAAGGAGGTTCAAAACAAAAGATAAGAGAAAATTATTACATTATAGTGAAAAATCTAAGGAAGAAGAGGAGAAGGAAGATGAAAAGGAAAATGAAAAAGAGATGCCATAAAACAAAGGAAAAAAAGTAGAAACCGCTAGTGCAAACAAGGATGAATTAAAGTAGAAAGGAAAAGGAGAAAGAAGAAGTAATGAATTCCCAAGATCTATATAGATCACTATTTACTAGTGCAAAACCTTTGGAAGTGGGAAATACCTATCCTATAGATACCACAGTAGAAGTGGGAAATACCTATCCTATAGATACGACAGTAGAAGTGGGAAATACCTATCCTATAGCTACCATAATGAAAAATTAAGTTATCCTTTTGGCAATACTTGATTTCATCTCCATGAGCCCTTATTTAATAATTGACTTAACTAAAGATTTTTTAGAAGAAATGATGAAGGAAATCAATAAAAATAGAGGAAGAATTCAGATTTGAGATGGAAATTTGACAGAATGTCATGGAACAAATTGCATAGGAGTTGAATTTATCTCTTAAAACAAAGGAATAAGTTGAGAACCTACAATATATAGAGTTAAGATCAAAGAAAAGAGTGGACACACTATTGTCTTAGGTAGATGGGGCCAAGAAATTATTATAGGAAGAGGCTATTTAGGTCACAATAAAATCTTATCAAATCTTATTGGTAGGTCCAAAGATACTACACAATAAGTGGTAGAGCCACATGAAGAAGAGAAAGTGCAAAAACAACATGATTATGACATAAAATCTTATAATTGAGGATATAGTGGTAGGGGTTCAAAGTAGTGATTAAGATATTACAAATGGCAAAGTAGGTGGTGATGTGGTAATAGAAAAGACATAGAAATTATAGGAAGAAGTTATGTAATCAAAGAACACCCAAGGTAGTACAATGAAATAACCTGGTAGTGATCAAGATAAAAACCAACAAAAAACCAACATGCTCTAATAAGTTCTTTTCTACAACAAGCTAGTGACTCCATGGAGAAAATAAAGGAGTTCATAGAAAAATAGAAGCACATTACACCTATGGTTACATTGGAACCAAATATTATAATGACTACCCCTATTGGACCCCATGTGGATCTTACTCACATAACACTAATTTAGCAAATGGAATTGGGGAATATGTTAGAAAGTAGTGATTAGAAAGACCTATTGGAAATATGTATGAATACTAAAGAGAACATATAGTATTCAACAATAATTACTGCAGATAAGTGTGGAGTCATCTTTGGAAAACAAAAATAGGTTAGAAGTAGTTCATAGTCTATTGATTGAAGTTAGAGATTGAGTGAAGAAGAAAGCACAAATAAAAAATCCTTAAGGAGAACAAGAAAGAAAGATTGCAACAAGAAAAATTAAAATAGCCTAAAGGCTTGTAGGAGCTCATAAGGGAGATATAAAACATGGAGAAAATTTTTAAGAATAACAAAACCCTATATCAATATTGTTTGAGATGGCCTACTTTGAAAAATCATTAAAGGTTCAATTGGATAATTTGGAGGTCCAAATTCTTCAAGATTCTAATTCCTTCAATATGGTCAATGACCTAGATGGATCACAAAGGCTGCAAATTAAGAATCTCCACTCCACATTTCACCAAGTACAAGAGAAATGATTAGGAATAATTGCTGAAATGAAGGAAATATGTGCCATGGTTAACCTAGGCTTAGAAAATATGACAAATCCTATTTTTTATGCTAAAAAAATGGTGAAATCTTTAGTGAGCCTTCTTGTTTACATGATATAGAGAATGAATATGTGGATATCAAGGTATAGGTGTGATACCTCCAACAAGCCACCATTCAATGGAATACCATGCACACACAAATGAAGAGAACATTTAAGAACATTTTTCAATGATATTTTTAATACTAAGGTTGCTAGACGTTTTGAAACTTTCACTTGTAGAGTAGGGGACTTGGTGGATGGAGCCAGTATAAGAAGATAATTTTTAATACTCATAAATTTTTTCGAGGAGTTGGAAAACATAGCAAGAATATCTTGAGAACAAGACATGGCTTAAGTCAAGGGATAATGTTAGTAGAAACAAATCTTGTACTTTGGGATTCCCAATAGATTTAGTTGAAAACCCACAAGGGCATTTGATCTATTCCCATTAGGTTGAAAATCAAAAGGGAAGCCTAATAGAGTCTAATGGTAAAAATCCATAAGGGCAACAAAGGTTGGAATCATACATAATCATTCTTCAAGGATAAGATTCAATGGAAGTCATTGCATGCAATAAAAAGTAACATTGTAGTATAATCATATGCTTTGTAGTGCATTTAGAAGGATATAGCCATAAAATAATATGCCTAAGAACATGTCCCTATACTTGGAAAGGCTATAATAGCAATATAGATGTACTGCACATAAGAGATAATCTAATGTAATGCAATGATGTGATAGTGAAATAGAAAGAAATGGAGCATATACAAAGAGTATGTAACGAGAACATAAAGAAGACAATAGAGACTTGATTATATTTTGTAAGTGTGTGAATGGTGTATGAATGCATGTGTATTTTCTTTTGTTTTATTCTATAATCGTACCACATATAATATGATCTTCCTTATGGATCACACTAAGTTAAATACAAGTTACATAGATAAACTTAGACTGTTGGTCTATGTTTTCTTGTCAACAAGTGGTATCCTTGTTGATCTAGTTTGTTAGTGTAATGTACGCATTAAAAAGTTGGAAATAAGGATCAAATACTTGAAGTATGAACCAATAGTTCAAGAAGTATCTTTCCTAATAAATAATCCTCATCCCAATTATGATATATCCAATATCCACTTGTTCATTTTCTAGTAGAAAAGTCATCCACATGTGATGTAGTGATCTTAACAAATGTCATGTCACTTCTTTGTTGTCTTGTCTATGTGTTGTGTCATTTTTCCCTATGAATATGGGATGATGTAAAGTAATGAGTGCTTGGTAACCATTCTCATCATGTTGACCAAAAACATAGTTTTGTTTACTTTTTGTTTTGGAAGTTGGCCTTTTTTCTTATGCCATGTTTGTTATGTTTGTTCTTGATGCAGGAGCATCCCTGGTTCAAGAGCAATCTTGCATCAACCAAAAACATTTGCATTCTAGTTTGTTTGTAGTTTAGTTTGTTTCTTTTCATTTCCCAGTTCAGTCAGAAGCGGTTTCAGCTTGTGGTCCGGTTTTGGCATTTCACATCTTGCAGATCTGGACTTAGCATCTACATTCATTCATATCAAGAATTCAGAGCATTTGGATCAGTTACCGAAAAGATATCACTATCAGAAGTTGGTCGTTTCTCAGAGTAGAGAATCTAGATATTCACTGGCAATCAGCTAAAGGAGAAGGCTTGTGGATCATTCCTTGACTTACGGATCTTAATGACACATCATTCATTATTCTTTGGTTCGTGGCTAACCTTCTCCAAGGGTCTGCACATTGTTCCATTCATTTGAGGAAGTGTTCTATGCATTTAGGTCTGACCTATCTGTGTACACATGTTACACCTCTTCTTTGGAATTTTTGATCTTCCTTGGCCGATGCGGAGGAATCTATTGATCTGGATTGGATATATATTGATGTAATAGATCCTTAGGAAAGTAGTTATCAAGTTGTAAGCATACGCATAAGTTCATAGTTCAGATTTTGTGTGAAGGAGCTTTAAAGCTTTATCTTGCACATGTATGTACTCAGGCCTGTGAGCCCGAGTTGTAAGCCTGTATGTTGCCGGCTAATCTCTATTTGAATTCTATGATATATTGAATGACTAAATCTGCATTTTCTTTATTTCTTTGAGTTGTTTTTGTTGTGTTTACTCTTGCTGTGCAGTCCGAATAGTTCATTCTGTGAACCCTCCTACCATGACTGCACCAAGTGGTATCAGAGCTAGAGTTTGAATCTTTGGAGCGAATTGAGTGAAGTTGGTGAGGGAATTCTATAAAGATCTTGCTGTGGACATATCACTGAATTCAAGCAAGTTACATGTGTTGTAATCAATTACTGATTATGAGGCAGTTGTCACCTTGTAGCCCGATCACCAAACCTGAGGTAGTTTACACTTGATCTTAGGAAGAATGCTATCGAGGAGAGTTGCTACTATTGGAACAATGGATGGTAGAATATATGAGCTGATGGAGATAATGAAAATAATGTGAATTTGATTGGATGCTATTGAAGAAGATAGGCAAAGAGGATTGACACCGAGACCTAATGTTGAAAGAGATGATGAGGAAGAATTTCAATCTGTCGAACACACTAGCGAAACCCTAGAAAGTGATGAAGAAGAAGAATCAGATCAGGTAAAGATGTTGTGAGCTATTTAAAATATTGGAAAGAGACCTAGAGTTGATGTACTGAACTATACTGGTAATTTAAATCCTGAAGAATTGATCGACTGGATAAATGACATGGAAGAATATTTTTAGTATGAGGAAATTGAAGATTCAGAGAAGGTGAAATTTGCAAAGACAAAGTTGAAAGGACATGCCACTATATGGTGGAAAGAAGTTCAATTGGAAAGAAATAGAAGAGGGAAAGAAAAGATTACAAAATGGGATAGGATGGTGACAAAGTTGAAGAACCAGTTTATACCTGCTGACTATGAGTTGGAAGCTATTGAAAAGATTACAAAACCTGAGAAAAAGGAGAAATCTGTGAAGGAGTACACTGAAGAATTTCATAAGATGATCATAAGGACTGGACATAGTGAAGAAAGCAAGGAGAAAGTGGCTAGATACATCAATGGACTGAGATTGAACATTCAAGAACTAATCTTGGTGAGGATGACATCTTTGGAGGAAGCATATCAGTTTGCCCTAAAAGTTGAAGAGAAGCTGAACAAAAGACATGATCAAAGATAGAGAGGAAGAGGAGTTAAATTCTAGAGAGGTAGGACTTATTCCGGAGGAGACAGATCATATCCAGAGAAAAACAAGTTTGACAGCCCATTAAAGAAGGATTACAGAGATAACAATGCTTACCAGAGAGATGACATAAATTTTTACCAAAGAGGAAACCCTAGTGCATTAGGAATGAGGAAATATAGAAGAGAAGGAAGAGGATTTGATAAGAAGACATTCAAAGGTACTTGTTTCAAGTGTGGAGGTGAAGGACATAGAGCCTTTGAGTGTAATCAAGGTAGTACAAGTAAGAGGACATAAAGTAGTGGAAGAGCAGCCTATGTTGAAGAAGAACCTGTTGAGTTAGATGACCCCTGTTCGGTTGGTAAATCAGAGAAAGGAGAATCACTTGTAATGAGGATAGAACTATTTCAAACAGAGATAAATGAGGAATCACCACAGAGGAAGAGCTTGTTCAGAACTAGATGCAAATTCAGAGGTAAGTGTTGTAAAGTTGTGATTGACAGTGGTAGTTTAGATAACCTAGTTTCAGAGGAGATGGTGACTAAGTTGAAGTTGGAAAGATTGAAACACACTAAGCCCTATCAGATAGCATAGATTCAGGATGACCATAAGGTACTAGTGAGTGAACAATGTTTGGTGAAATTTCATATTGGATCTTATCATGATGAAGTCTTGTGTGATATTTATGCCTATGGATGTTTGTCATATCTTGTTGGGTAGACTTTGGCAATATGATAGAAAATCTATACATGATGGGAGAAAGAATACATATACTATAACATCAAATGGAAAGAGAATTACTTTGATTCCTTTGGAGGATGATCCTAAAGATGTGGTATGTGGGAATGCTAGAATCTGTTTGGTAGATGGAAGAAAATTTCTGGATGGTTTGAGACATGAGAATGTGTGTTATGCCTTGATTCCTAAAAATCCTGAAACATTGAAGAAAGAAGCTAAAGAGACTGAACCGGAGGAGATAAGAGAGCTGTTGATAGAGTATGAAGACATCATATCAGATAATGTACCTGATGGATTACCACCTATAAGGAGTATCAGTCATCACATGGATCTTATACTGGGAGCAAGTTTGCCTAATAAAGCAGCACATAGAATGACACCAACAGAGAATGAAGAATTGAATAGACAGATACAAGAATTGTTGAGGAAAGGTTTGATCAGAGAAATCTTGAGCCCTTGTGCAGTACCTGTAGTGCTAGCACCAAAGAAGGATGGAGAATGGAGAATGTGTACTGACTCTAGAGCAATAAACAAGATCACAGTTAAGTATAGATTTCCTTTACCTAGGATGGATGATATCATGGATTGTTTGAGTGGAGCAAGATATTTCACAAAGATAGACTTGAAGAGTGGATACCATCAGATCAGAATCAGAGAAGGAGATGAATGGAAGACTACTTTTAAGACAAATGGAGGACTGTACGAGTGGTTGGTGATGCCTTTTGGATTGACAAATGCACCGAGTACTTTCATGAGATTGATGAATGAGGTCTTGAAGAAATTCTTAGGTAAGTTTATGATTGTGTACTTGGATGATATTCTAATTTTCAGTAAGACAAAAGAGGAACATTTGTGGCATATTAGACAAGTTTTGTAGAGATTGAGAGAAGAGAAATTGCGGATAAACATCAAGAAGTGCAGTTTCATGAAGAGTTGGTATATTTGGGATTTGTGATTTCTATGGAAGGATTGAAGATGGACCTTAAGAAAGTAAATGTAATTATTGAATGGCCTACATCGGAGAGCATTAGAGAAGTTAGATCATTTCATGGATTAGCTAGTTTCTACCGAAAGTTCATCAAAAATTTTAGTTCAGTATGTGACCCTATGACAGAGACAATGAGAGGTGACAAAAAGGATTTCAAGTGGACATCAAGAGCCGATAAAAGTTTTGAGTTGTTGAAGCAGAAAGTGACAGAGCAACCTATTTTGGCATTACCAGATTTCAATAAGGTATTTCAAGTTGATTGTGATGCAAGTGGAAATGCAATTGGAGCAGTGTTAAGTCAAGACAGTAGAACTATAACATATTTCAATGAGAAGTTGAATGATGCAAGGAGAAGATATTCAGTTTATGATCAAGAGTTCTATGCCATAATTCAAGCCTTGAAGAAGTGGAGACATTACTTGTTGCCTAAGGAGTTCATGTTGTATACAAATCATCAAGCTTTGTAATATCTAAATAGTCAAGGTAAGTTGAATCAAAGACATATGAGATGGGTAGAGTTCATGCAAAGTTATACTTTTGTGTTGAAGCATAGTAGTGGAAAATCAAACAAAGTTGCTGATGCATTAAGTAGAAGAAGAAACTTGTTGATGGAGATGAGAGTTGAAGTTTTGGGTTTTGATGAGTTGAAGTGGTGTAGGGCATCAAGGAGCATCTTGACTTCTAAGAGCATTTTAGATGCCTTTTGATAAGTTATGGTCTTTTGTTCTGTATGTGTTCTGTAATAAGGCTTTTCATAGCCATGATTGGAAGGTCCTTTTGTGTGGTCAAGATGTTTGGGGTGACTATATAAACCTCACTCATTCTTAGTCCACTTAGACCTTAGTTATGCCACATAGGCCTAGTAGGCCTAATGAGGTTTTCTTTGAGTCTATTTGCTAGTTTTGTGTTTTTGCATGGTCTAGGGAGTATGATGGTGGTTTTATTCCATTGGACAAGCTAAACCCATCAACAACCTTGTATTAATGCAAAAATACCATAGTTCCAAATGTTGCCAATGGTGTCAATGACACATTAGACCAGTTACAACTCATTTTGATGGTTGGAACTATTTGTAGAAGTTGTATACCAACTTGGATTGCTTGATATGGTGGACACCTTACTCCTGTACAGTAGAGGAGATTTGGTACGGAGTTTTGGGCATAGAAATAAAGAAAACTGATTGTTTTTCCCTATTTTTCTGCTATTGTATGGCCTGTACAGATTGGCCAAGTGGATCAATGTACTTTTTCTGAAACTAGGTTGAGTCAGGGTTTGAATGCACCAAATTTGAGGTCTTGAAGTGATCATGGTGGAAAGATATTGTATTTTTACTTCAAACTGGTCTAAACCCTATTTTCTAGGGCTTGTCACACAAATCCGGCCCTAGAATGCATTCCAACCAGTGAAATCTCATACAAATCAATGAAATGTAGGCTAGGGATGTACTTTACATGATTTCAAAAGCATTTTTTTGGGAGAGGCTGTCTTCAAATTTTGGAGTGATGCCCTAAGTCAAATATCTCTATGTATTTGACCAAACAATGTGCTATTTAGTGAAGTAGATGACAAAACCTGATAGGTGGATGCATGTATGGTGGTTTCCTGTGATGTTTGCATGTAGAGGGAGTGTTCCAAGTTCCTGCCTCAAGTCTATGAACCCAACCTAAACCATTTGCTTTGTAAACTAGACCTAAAGTGATCAATTAGGCCTAGAGACCTAGTAGGTGTTTTAAGTTACTGGAGTAGAGTTGAAATTGGAGACTTGGAAGTTTGATATAGTCCCTTAAAGGGTATCCAAATCCCTCATTTACTTGCCTGGTCATTTGGGGTTTTGTCAAGTTGTGTGGAGAAAACTAGATTTGGAGGGCTAGTAGCCTTACTAGTCCAAGTGTAGGTTGGAGAGTTGTGGGAAGTTGGTGATCAAACCAACTGTATAAAAGGTGTTTGAAGACCTGTTGGAAGGTGTGGAAATAGTCCTAAGAGTTGGAAAATAGCCTGGTTAACAAATCCTTAGTTTGCCTTGGTGTGGCCTTGCTTGCATAAAATAGGTGAAGTGGGTGAGTGGGCAAAGAAGGGTTAAACTTATCTTGTTTTGTTGCTTCCCTTGTGCCACTTTGCATTAGGTGGTATCAGAGCCATCAAAGAAATGGGAGATAGAGAAGAATAGGAGGAAATTCCTTCAAAGGTGACAAATGCCGAATTGGCAAAGATACTAAGAGAGAAAGCAGCCAAGAACAAAAGGATGGAGGTTGAGATAGAGAAGTTGAAGAAGGACAAGGATAAGAAGAAGAAGCCAGAGGTCATCTTGGATTCAGATGAAGAGGATCAAGATGAAGAAGGAGTGCCTATGGAAGAGCCACAAGGAGGCATGTCAGAAAGACAATTCCTAAATGCACTTGGAAAGTTGAGTAGGAAGGACACTAAGGGGGACTTACCTATGTTTCCTGGTAAGATGAACCTAGAGGAGTGCCTTGATTGGATAGAGGCAATAGAGAACTATTTTGAATGTGAAGAAGTGGCAAAAAATTAGAAAGTGAGGATTGCCAAATCAAGAATGAAAGGGCCAGCCTTAAGTTGGTGGAACTTCATTCAAAATGAAAGGATAGAGGATGATAGGAACCCGATCTCTACATGGAGGAAGATGGTGCTTGAAATCAAGAAGCAATTTGTTCCTGAAGATTATGAAGTCAACTTGCACAAGAAGTTGCAAAACTTGAGACAGAAGGACATGGACGTGAGCACATACACTGAGGAGTTTCACAAGATGTCATTGAAAGACAAGATGCCTGAGAATGAAAAACAGAAGCTTGCAAGGTATCTTAATGGCCTTAAGTTCTCCATTCAAGATGAATTAAGTCTCTTTAATCCTGAAACAGTCCATAAGTGTTTTCAAATGGCATTGAGGATTGAGGACAAACAGAGAAGGAGAGGTGATTCAAATAGCAGGGGCAGAGGCAATCTAAATTTTAGAGGTAGAGGCAAATTTCAGAATAAGGAAAACTTTTCTAGACCCCAAGATGGCAAATCACAAGAGGGCAGTCAAGGGCAGGTTGACAAAAATAGTGCTAATCAGGGTCCGTTAAGAGGGAGAGGTAATGGCAGAGGAAGAAGTGGGGGTAGGGGTCCCAATGTGTTCACTGGAAGGTGTTTCTCTTGTAATCAGATAGGACATCAGTCCTTTAGGTGCCCGGAGAAGATGGCAAATACCTCTGCAAATCAGAAAGATAGAAGGGTGCAACTCCTTCAAGAAGAGGACTGTCAAAGCACCACATCATACTAAACAACCTCTTCCAAGTATGCAGCACTAGAGAGTGGAGAGGCATCATGTTTAACAGGTCCCTCATCATGCTAGCCACCAAGGAGCAGCCCCAAAGGAACAACTTGTTCAGAACCACTTGCAAGGTGAAAGGAAAAGTCTGCAAGGTAATAGTTGATTTAGGTTCTTCTAAAAATTTAGCTTCTAATGAAATGGTGACTAAGTTAGGATTGGAAAGGATACCTCATCCTAACCCCTATAGAGTCTTTTGGCTAACCAAGGACCAACAAATTGTGGTGAAAGAGCAATGTTGGGTTGAATTCAAGATAGGTGAATATCATGATAGGATTCTTTGTGAGATAGTAGATATGGATGCATGCCACCTTCTTCTTGGAAGGCCTTGGCAACATGACACAAGTGCCCAACATGATGGTGAGCAAAATGTGATTCATTTGTCCAAAAATGGTGAAAAGTTCACAATGACTCCTTTGATTGATGATTGCAAAGAGAAGATCATTTCTAGTTCAGTTATGTTGGTAGGTGAAAAAGAGTTTTTGGCTAACCTCAAGGAAGAGAAAGTGCCATGTTTTGCAATAGTCATCAAGCCCAAGGATGTAAATCCCAAGAAGGTCAAAGTGCATCAACCTCTTAGGAGGATTGGACCAAAGGAAGTAGAAGAACTATTGTAAAGGTTCCATGATGTGATAGCTAATGAGAGTAAGGATGCCCTTCCACCAAAGAGGGAGATTAGTCATTGCATTGATCTCATCCCTAGATCCACCCTACCAAACCAAGCAGCCTACAAGTTGACTCCAAAGCAAAATGCAGAAGTGGTAAGACAAATCTAAGACTTGTTGGATAGAGGACTTATAAGGAGTATTAGTCCATGTGTAGTACCTGCAGTACTTACACCCAAGAAGGAAGGTACATTGAGACTATGCACTGATTCCAAGGCCATTAACAAGATTACTATCATGTATAGATTTCCAATGCCTAGAATAGAAGATTTAATGGATTGCTTAGGTAGGGATAAGTATTTTACCAAGATAGATCTAAAAAGTGGTTATCACCAAATCAAGATAAGGGAGGGGGATGAGTGGAAAACTGCCTTCAAAACCAATGAAGGACTATTTGAATGGGTTGTCATACCTTTTGGCTTATCAAATGCACCAAGCACCTTCATGAGATTGATGAATGAGGTGGTAAAACCTTTCCTTAACAAGTTTATTGTTGTATATTTGGATGATATATTGGTTTTTAGTGACAGCAAGGAAGATCACATAAGACATATCCATCAAGTGCTCATGAGGCTTCAAGAGGAGAAGTTGAGAATTAACCTTGACAAATGTGTCTTCCTACAAGAAGAGTTGATATTCTTGGGGTTTGTCATCTCTAAGGGCAACCTAAAAATGGATCCAAGCAAGGTTGAAGCCATTCTTAATTGGCCCACACCTACAACAGCCTCTGAGGTAAGGAGTTTCCATGGTTTATGCAGCTTTTATAGAAAGTTCATTAGAGGGTTTAGTGCTATTTGTGCTCCACTTGTTGACACCATAAAATGGGGCAAGAAATGTATATTTGTGTGGAAAAATGAGGCCAATCAAGCCTTTGAACTGTTAAAGAAAAAAATATCAGAACAACCGGTCCTTGTTCTACCTGATTTTGACAAGGTCTTTGTGGTAGAGTGTGATGCAAGTAAGAGGGTTGTAGGGGGAGTCCTAAGTCAATATGGGAGGCCTGTAGCCTTCTTTAGTGAGAAGTTAAAAGAGGCAAATCAGAACTACTCTACCTATGATCTGGAATTATATGCAATGGTCCAATCATTGAGGAAGTGGAGACACTATTTATTGCCTAAGGAATTTATAGTTTTTACTGATAACCATGCATTGAGCTTCTTGAATAGGCAGCAGAAGTTAAACCACAGACATGTCAAGTGGATGGAGTACATCCAAGCATACACCTTCTCAATAAAACACAAGAAAGGAGTGGCCAATAAGGTAGTTGATGCCTTAAGTAGGAGAAATCTTGTTGTGCAAACCATTCAGTTGGAAAGTACAGGTATACATGCCATCAAAGATCAGTATGCAGTAGATGAAGACTTCAAGGAACCTTACCTATCTTGCAAAGCCATGACAAGAAGGTATAACACTAATTTTTTTTATTTTTTGATACAAGATGGATATCTTTTCAAGGGTAGTATGTTATGCATCCCAAGAGGGTCTGTTAGAGAGAATATTATTAAGGAGAAGCACTGTGGCAGCATGTCAGGCCACTTTGGCATTGATAAGACCCTATAATTGGTTAGGAGATACTATTTTTGGCTAAAGTTGCCAACTGATGTAAGAAAGTTTGTTGAAACCTGTCAAATTTGCCAAAGAGCCAAGGGGCATACATCAAATGCAGGTTTATACACTCCACTACCTATTCCTTCAAAACCTTGGGATTCCATAAGCATGGATTTTGTACTTGGTTTGCCTAGGACCAAGAATGGACATGATAGCATCTTTGTGGTTGTTGATATGTTCTCAAAAATGGCTCACTTCATCCCATGTAAAACCACACATGATGCCTCACACATAGCAGGTCTTTTCTTCAAGGAAATAGTCAAGTTACATGGTTTACCTTTGTCCATAATCTCTGACAGAGACCCTAAGTTCATAGGACACTTCTGGAGGACACTTTGGAAAAGACTAGGTACACACTTGTCATTATCATCTGCCTATCACCCTCAGTTTGATGGACAAACAGAGGTGATTAATAGGTCACTTGGCAACCTCCTAAGATGCCTAACAAAGGAGCAAGGTGATAGTTGGGATTCAGTTTTGGCTCAGGTAGAGTTCTAATACAATGACACTATCAACAGAAGCACCGGCCTGTCTCCTTTCCAAATTGTTTATGGCACTCACCCAAGGGGTATTTTGGAACTTAGAGAGGTTAGAGGATTGGAGAACAGCAGTGCATTGGCTGAAGACTTCATTCAAGTGATGAGAGATGTCCATGAACAAGTAAAACATAAATTGCAGTCCACTTCTCAGAAGTATAAATAGTCTGCTGACAGAAAGAGAAGGGATCTGCAATTCAAAGAAGGGGATTTGGTCATGGTCCATCTAAAAAAGGAGAGACTCCCTACAGGTAAATACACTAAGCTACTCAGGAAGAAGATTGGGCCTTGTGAAGTGCTCAAGAAATGTGGAGAAAATGCATACAAAATCAGGCTACCAGATGGCATTGCCTTGTCACCAATTTTTAATGTTTCAGACCTTTATCCCTATAAAGGATCTGATCCTCAGACATCTGTTGTAGAGCAACAAACTGATCAAACAATCCAAGAACTGATTCCTTCATCTCTTGATCAGATTGAGTGCATTTTGGATAAAAGCATTGCAAAACAAACTAGGAGGCACACCTATTATGAGTATTTGGTGAAGTGGCTCAATAAACCTCAGGAGGATGCAACTTGGATGAGCAGAGTAGACATTGAGAAGGCAAGATTCACTTTTGACAACATTCCCAACTCAAGAGACTTGAGTTTTTTTTGACAGTGGGTGTATGGTGCAGGGCACCTAGGAGCATCTTGACTTCTAAGAGCATTTTAGATGCCTTTTGATAAGTTATGGTCTTTTGTTCTGTATGTGTTTTGTAATAAAGCTTTTCATAGGCATTATTGGAAGGTCCTTTTGTGTGGTCAAGATGTTTGGGGTGACTATATAAACCTCACTCATTCTTAGTCCACTTGGACCCTAGTTATGCCACTTAGGCCTAGTAGGCCTAATGAGGTTTTCTTTGAGTCTATTTGCTAGTTTTGTGTTTTTGCATGGTCTAGGGAGCATGATGGTGGTTTTATTCCATTGGACAAGCTAAACCCATCGACAACCTTGTATTAATGCAAAAATACCATAGTTCCAAATGTTGCCAATGGTGTCAATGACACATTAGACCGGTTACAAATCATTTTGATGGTTGGAACTATTTGTACAAGTTGTATACAAACTTGGATCAGTTGATATGGTGGAAACCTTACTTTTGTACGGCAGAGGAGATCTGGTACGGAGTTTTGGGCATAAAAATAAAGAAAACTGACTATTTTTCCCTATTTTTCTGTTGTTGTACGGCCTGTACAGATTGGCCAAGTGGATCAATGTACTTTTTCTGAAACTAGGTTGAGTCAGGGTTTGAATGCACCAAATTTGAGGTCTTAAAGTGATCGTGGTGGAAAGATATTGCATTTTTACTTCAAACTGGTCTAAACCCTATTTTCTAGGGCTTGTCACACAAATCCGGCCCTAGAATGCATTCCAATTGGTGAAATCTCATACAAATTGGTGAAATGTAGGCTAGGGATGTACTTTACATGATTTCAAAAGCATTTTGCTGGGAGAGGCTGTCTTCAAATTTTGGAGTGATGCCCTAGGTCAAATATCTCTATGTATTTGACCAAACAATGTGCTATTTGGTGATGTAGATGACAAAACCTGATAGGTGGATGCATGTATGGTGGTTTCCTGTGATGTTTGCATGTAGAAGGAGTGTTCCAAGTTCCTATCCCAAGTCTATGAACCCAACCTAAACCATTTTCTTTGTAACCTAGACCTAAAGTGATCAATTAGGCCTAGAGACCTAGTAAGTGTTTTAAGTTGCTAAAGTAGAGTTGAAATTGGAGACTTGGAAGTTTGATAGAGTCCCTTAAAGGGTATCCAAATCCCTCATTTACTTGCCTGGTCATTTGGGGTTTTGTCAAGTTGTGTGGAGAAAACTAGATTTGGAGGGCTAGTAGCCTTACTAGTCCAAGTGTAGGTTGGAGAGTTGTGGGAAGTTGGTGATCAAACCAACTGTATAAAAGGTGTTTGAAGACCTGTTGGAAGGTGTGGAAACAGTCCTGAGAGTTGGACAATAGCCTGGTTAACAAATCCTTAGTTTGCCTTGGTGTGGCCTTACTTGCATAAAATAGTTGAAGTGGGTGAGTGGGCAAAGAAGGGTTAAACTTATCTTGTTTTGTTGCTTCCCTTGTGCCACTCTACATCATGAAGACCATGCATGAGGGAGACACTGATTTTGCAGAACCTTAGAGAGCATGTAAGGAACCTATTGTGATAGATAGGAGTAAGTGGTTGGACTATTTCATTCAAGAAGTTATGTTGTTCAAAGGAAGTCAGTTGTGCATACCTAGAAGTTCAATGAGAGATAATTTGATCAAGGAGAAGCATAGTGGCGGATTGGTAGGACATTTTGGCATTGATAAGATAGTGGCATTGGTGAGTGAAAATTACTTTTGGCCTCAGATACATAAGGATGTTCAGAGATTTATGCAAAGTTGTAGAGTTTGTCAAGTTGAAAAAGGAAGTAGTCAAAATATTGGATTGTATAAACCTTTGACAGTACCGGAGAGACCTTGGGAAGACATAAGCATGGATTTTGTAATGGGATTGCCGAAGACACAAAGAGGACATGATTCAATATTTGTAGTGGTTAACAAATTTTCAAAGATGGCTCATTTCATACCTTGTAAGAAGACAACAGATGCAGTGCATGTAGCAGACCTATTTTTCAAGGAGATTGTGAGATTGCATGGATTACCTAAGAGTATAATTTCAGACAGAGACACAAAATTTGTTGGATACTTTTGGAGGACACTTTGGAAGAAGATGAAGATAGATTTGAAGTTCAATTCAACTTTTCATCCACAGACAGATGGACAGACAGAGGTAGTGAATAGGAGTTTGGGAAACTTGTTGAGATGTTTGGTTGGAGAGAAAACTAGAAGTTGGGACTTGATTCTTTCACAAGCAAAGTTTGTATACAATAATTCAGTAAACAGGAGTATCATAAGAACACCTTTTGAGATTATTACTGGAGTAAACCCTAAAGGAGTTGTAGAACTAAGATATATTAGCATGGAAGAAAAAAGGAGTGCAGAAGCGGAAGATTTTGTAGATCACATGAAGACAGTGAATAATCAGGTGAAGAAGCATTTGGAGGATATGAACAATAAGTACAAAGAGAAGGCAGATGAGAAGAGAAGACATAAGGAATTTGAAGTTGGAGAGGAAGTGATGGTGTACTTGAGAAAAGAAATATTTCTGGTTGGGACATATAACAAGTTGAAGATGAAGAAGTTTGGACCTTGTAAGATACTCAGAAAATTTGATTCAAGAAATGCATATGAAGTGGAAATATAGGAGACCTTGGGTATATCACCTATTTTCAACATTGCAAACCTATATCAGTATCATGAAATAGAGTTCAGTGACAGTATGACAAAAGACTTGAAGAAGTAGTTACCACAACAAGCACCGGAACAGATTGAGGACATTTTGGACAGCAGAGTTGGACGCAACACTAGAGGAAGACAATACAAAGAATACCTTGTGAAGTGGAAAGGCAGACCGGAAGAAGATTCATCATAGATTTCTCAAGCTGAGGTGGACCGTCTTGGTTCTCCCCTAGCCCCAACAAAGTGAGGGACTCACCTTTTTCAATAACCCTAGATGTTTGATGCAGGAGCATCCCTGGTTCAAGAGCAATCTTGCATCAACCAAAAACATTTGCATTCCAGTTTGTTTGTAGTTCAGTTTGTTTCTTTTCATTTCCTAGTTCAGTCAAAAGCAGTTTCAGCTTGTGGTCTAGTTTTGGCATTTCACATCCTGCAGATCTGGACTTACCATCTACATTCGTTCATCTACATCATATCAAGAATTCAGAGCATTTGGATTAGTTATCGGAAAGATATTGCTATCAGAAGTTGGTCGTTTCTCAGAGCAGAGCATCCGGATATTCACTAGCAAATAGCTAAAGGAGAAGGCTTGTGGATCATTCCTTGACTTGCAAATCTCAATGACACATCATTCACTATTCTTTGGTTCGTGGCCGACCTTCTCCAAGGGTCCATACATTGTTCCATTCATTTGAGGAAGTGTTATATGCATTTAGGTCTGACCTATCTGTGTACACACGTTACACCTCTTCTTTGGAATTTGTGATCTTCCTTGGCCGACGCGGAGGAATCCATTGATCTGAATTGGATATATATTGATGTAATAGATCCTTAGGAAAGCAATTATCAAGTTGTAAGCAAACGCATAAGTTCATAGTTCAGATTTTGTGTGAAAGAGCTTCAAAGCTTTATCTTGCGCATGTATGTACTTAGGCTAGTGAGCCCAATTTGTAAGCCCACATGTTGCCGGTTGATCTTTATTGGAATTCTATGATATATTGAATGACTGAATCTGCATTTTCTTTATTTCTTTGAGTTGTTTCCATTGTGTTTACTCTTGCTGCATGGTCCAGACAATTCATTCTATGAACCCTCCTACCGTGACTGCACCAGTTCTTCAAGTCTTATATTATGTTTTATTTTGCTAAAGTTACCCTTTTGATTAAGCCATGTTTGTTGTGAGTTTCCTCTTTTTTTTCTCTTATTTCACATTATATATTATGTTTTGTATCTTGTTTCATGTCTTGCTATGTTTCCATTCTTGGGGGCATCCCTTCTATGTCACCTATCTTATGATAATGTTATATTTGAACATGCTTACCCTATATTTAGTATGCACTTATAATATTACATCTAATGCCTCTTATGCTTGATTAGATGATTATATTGTTACATGTTTACACACTTTCATGATTTTATCTTGTGGTAAGTACATGTTTCTTATCTAGAACTTAAAGATTCAATCACTTGTTTATGCCCTTCATTTAGGGCAACATTGGGGGCATCTAGTTTCCCCTCTTTACATATGTTTTCATGATTACATTTTATTATATTATTATATGATTGTCACATGATGTTACTTATGTCACTTACTACAAGATTATATGGTTTTAGATGATCACATCTTTTTCTCCTCTCATCCAATTCCTCACATCCCTTAAATTGAACCAATTGGAGGGGGGATATATTGTCATTAATGTTCCTTATCTTTTATGATTACATTGATAGCTTCATGATTTTTAGAGCTTAATGCCACTCATCAATTGCAATAATTTTATGGGATTCATGTTAGTTTACAACTTCATGTTTTTCATGGCTTCATGTCACTATGGCTTCATGCCACTTTACAACTTCATGGCTTCATGTAACCATGGCTCCATGCCACTTTAAATAGCTTCATGCTTCTTCATGGATTCATGTCATTTCAACTTCATGCTCATTTTTTCATTATTGGCATTGTTAAGCAATTATGTTAGTTCTTGTTTCAAATTTGTGTTAGACGCTACTCATTAGATTTTTTGTGCTTACAGGCATTCAAGATGGAACACCCATTACAAGGATAATGTGCAAAATCATCATCCTTATCTGTATCCTTTATATGAGTGAATATTTACTTTCATGTTGATTGATTGTTTTACTTTGACTTGCATCTTCATAGTTGTTCACATGCAAGTCAAATTGTGGTAAAAATGTGATTGTGAAATATGCATACCTTACACTTTTTCCATTTGTTTAGAGCTCACTTTGACTAGGTTGTCCTTTATGTAATGACTAGTGTAGAAGTGGTATATTTTTGCATAAGAGTTGGCAAATTACTTGAATTTGACTTGATTGATGCATCCCTAAGGATCGATCTTGATCCTTAGTTTATTAATTCCTTTACTTGGGTCAAATCAATGGACACAAAAATGACCCAGAACTTCTATATTCAAATTTAAATTTGTTTCAAATATAGCCTCCTTTCAACTAGTTGTTACCCATCAATCTTAGCTCAAAATACTTCAAGTTGCATGTTAAAGTATTGTATAAAATGACAAAACTCCAATTCCATTTTTAAAAAATCCAAGAAGATCTTTGAAGAGCTCATATTTGATTTACATATTCACTTAAACAACATTAAAGCTTTCATTGCATCATCATTTTACATCAACATCTACACATAGTGACAAATTAGGACATCTTGCATAGTTGCTTGTTGTCTTCAATCCTTTTTACACATTATTGAATTAGAATCTATGGGTTTGACCAAAGGAAAAGATATTTGCTTAACAAACTACCAAAGGTGTTTGTAAACACTGCTTGCTTTGTAGATTCATATTCTAGGAGGTGAGGTAAACACATTTCAGGGGACCAAAACCTCACATGCCACTTTTGCACATAGAAGTTAGATCCACGATGAGGGTTCATTACCACAAACATGGAGATTAATTTTGCGTTCACAAATTCAATCTAAAGTAGAGTGAAAATTAGTTAACAGATTGATATCACACAATCATATTTAATATTAAAATACTATTTGGATTAGTAAGTTACAATCTACAACCACATGACATCAAATTACACACAAAACAAGTCCTTATCCTCATTATTTCCAAAACAAATCCTTATCATCGTTATTTTCAAAATGTGCTTGTACATTTCAATTACTATCCAAGCTCATTTATCTAAGATATATTCTATTTTGACTTGCCTTAATTATTTCATTAGATATTTAGAAAAGGTACCATTTATTTCCTTTTCACTATCCAATATTCGCATTTTCCTAACCTTGGGACAACAAATTTAATATCTGCTTGCTATTGTAAGAAGTGACTAAGGAAGTGATAATTGATGTGACTTGGGAGCACATAAACCAGAGGTCCGTTGAAGATACTCTTTCATCATGGTGGAATTAGATTCCTTCCTTTCTTCATCCACTATAGTTTTGAAACACTATAGTATATCCACATCTTCCATTGAATGATTTTCATGGATTAAATTATTCAGAGCCTTATTAGTCTTCCACTTGGCCGGCAGCACCACCGCTGGTGTCCATATCTCATCCAAAAGAGGAAAAGAATGTGTGTCCACAGTAACCCGACAACCTCATCAGCCTTCCTTGGGATCATCCATGTTGTCTCACAGGTATAGTCAAAATATTTTTATAACTGGAAAACATTCTTGCTTTAATTTATCTTGCCGATAATCTAATTATATGAGCGGTCAATACGTGGTGTGCATTTCTGGGTTTAGGTGTGAAATCAATTTTTAGCTTGTTGACCGATTGATGTCTGTTATAAAGATTCGAGTTTGGAATTTAGTTTGGGCACAAAGACTAGGACCCTGGAATAGATATATATTTAGAAAGTTTTCTTTTGAAGTCCAAACCACGTTGAGCGGCCTGGTTCTTGAGTAGAACCAAGCCGGGCCATGTTGTATGGTCTGACTGTCTGTGGCTTTGTCTGGGATTGATGCAATTTGGTAAATGCACTTGCTTCTTTTGTATCTATTTGTTGAGTAAGGAGTAGTTAAGTTTTTTTGCTGATGTAGAAAGATCGAAAGCATACCGAACAAAGATGCAAATGTTAATGTAAGTGATGTGACTAAGCTTGAGATTAAGATAGAATGCTTTAAATGCAAATACTGGATGTTAATATGTGATGTGAATATGTGATGCTCCTAATGAGCTAGAATAAGTCCTTAAATTATACACGTTCCTATATAAACAACATGAGACTTTTGGTGCATGAGCCAATAGGATAAGGGTCATATTCTAGGAAAGTCAGCTATGGAGTGAGAAATTTCAAATTTGAAATAGATGAATTAGGTCACACCTTGGGATCTAGTCTAAGGATTGGGTTGTGCACCATATGACAGTTCAGTTCTGCAAAAAATATCAAGGATGGGAATTGGGATGTGTGTGATTGATGAGTTTCATTATAGGAGTCACTCAATGTTCCAAATGAGATAAATTGAATGGTAAAATCATGCATTTATGACACCTAAGGAAAGTGAAATAAAATGAAGGGGAAAAGATGCATGTATGTACTTATATCCCTTAAACTTAGCCCCCACTTTGGTGTGTGTGCAAATCTATATGAACAATCATGCCAATATAAAAATGAAAGAAATAAATAGCATGGTACACATACAGTGTTTTTAAATTGTGGATTCTAACCAATTTAAATCAAGCACGTATCTCATTTATCCTTGATATACAACATGTGTCCATCAAAGCTAACACATCGTTGAAGAAAAAATGTCAACTTATGAATTATTGTGCATAAATTGAGAGTAGAAGAAACAATACTATGCCTCTCATATTATGTGTACTTTGAAGGAGTGCCCACAAATCTAAGAGGAAAGGTAAACATAGATAAAATAACACCTAAAATTACATGAATGATAATTGGCCATGATAAGTAAAGAAATTGAGTAGAGAGTGCATAAATGGTGTATATTTACATCTATATGGAATTAGTTTGCTAGAAAGTGTGAAAGTTGTCCCCAATTTTTTCCCAAAGAAGAAGAAATATTAATACATATAACCTGCAAAAGAAATGATACCTTGCCTCTAAGAGGCAATATCAACTGAAAGCATTGAAAAAAGATATGAACATAAAATATGTAACACAAGTACTATAATATGTGGGTGAGTGCAAGATCATGATGGGCCAAACAATGTCAATAAAAAAAATGTCTTGTAGATAGCCAAAATCAATTTACTTTTATTAGGCTTGAATTTCTAACTCAAATTTGGTTTGGAAATGCAAATCAAAACATATATCCATTTTAAGAAACATATATTTGTTTTTGAAAAATAGATATCTATTTTGGAAAGAGATGTTTTCTTTGTACAAGACATATATTTACTTTAAAAATGGATATTTATTTCTTAAAAGTAGATATCCATATGGATGCTCTCTATCAAAAAATATTTCCCCCCAAAAAATACCTCGAGGTTGCTTTGGAATGAGGCTTGGTAGTCCCAAACTTATCATTTCCTACAAATCAGAAGAGTTCTTTGTGGAGTTTCCTTTGCTTTGCCCTTGAAGTTGATTGAGTTCTTTAACCGAATTTAATTTAAAAAAGAGTTGTAGAGAAAACTCCAAAGATTCTAAAAATATAATTTATTCCTTATTATGTTGAAAGTTTTAATATTTAATTATTATCCATTTTATACATACAATATTTTTACATTCTTGACACACACACATACACACATTATAAAATGCTCATAAATTTCAAATCATGTATCATTTTTCAATTTTGAAAATTGAATCACACTCTAGGCTTCATCGACTATTGGTTTAAAAAATGAATTTCATAATTTTTTACCAAGTTCGGCTACCCAAAAAATAAATTTTAAGGTTTTTTAAAAATCCCATCAAAAAATTAATAAATAATTTTTATTTATAATGACAAAAATATGCATCACATCCACCCATGTGTCATTTACTTATATACAAGGTTTGATAAAAAAAAAAAATCTAAAAATTAGGTTGGATGGAATAAAACCGACTTTTTTTAATCCAAAATTTTTAGTTGTGCCTCATTGAAATATCTAATTTTTACCAAATTTTTATTTGAAATTATTAAAAAGGTCCTAAATCCATAAACTATGTTTAATTTGCTACAACTTATATTACTACATGTTTGTTGCAAATTGTCAGATATGTCTTTCAATTTGTTTCTTAGCATTTTCATTGCCACTTATTGGTTTTTTTTTGACACATCATGATCTTTCACCCACCCATGTAATGAAAGTTAAGTAGTGGCTAACCTACTAGTGCACTTAGGTGGTAGTGGATCAATCTCAAAAGGGCCCAAAGGTGTGCCATAAATTTCACTACTTGATCCATATACTATGTTGGTTAGATCATACAATAGTCATCAACTTTCAGATTAGATGAACATAAGTGACATGATTCTTAAAGCAATGTGTTAATCTCAATATTGCAAGGAAATGAGAGAGTAATTTCACATAATTGAAGACAATTATAGATTTACCTTAGAGAGCTTGCATCTTGGGAGAAAACTCATGCAAAATATCAAATAACATACTCACTTAAACACTATCTCCAATAGAAATACAAATCTTAAGCCTCTTGATTACTCAAACAACTTTAATCTGAGTTATTTAGTCCCTAAAATCTCTTGAAAACTTTCTAAACACCTCACCATTTGTTGGCCCACGATTGTCGTTAAACTAAAAGGTCGACCTATCAATTTCCAATATAAGTGCCAGAGTTAATGAATCTATGGGAGGCGGTTAGTCCATGTCATGAATCCCATGGGGAGCACTGGTCATTTGCCAACAAACTCCCCCAACGTTACTTGGGCGATTCAAACCTATGACCTTTTGCTCTGATACCAATTGTTGGCCCACGATTGTCGTTAAACCAAAAGGTCGATCTATCAATTTCTGATACAAGCGCCAGAGTTAATGAATCTACAGGAGGCAGTTAGCCCATGTCACTACTATCTGAGGAGAACATTGTTTGAGGAGATTCTACCAATTGTATGATCTAATCTCAGATTTGATCATGCATCTAAGAACTAATCAAAAGACTGCAAGAACTGATCATATCACTATAATAAGATGCAACCATTAGCAACTACTATACATTGTCAATGCACTATGCCACTATAAGACAATACTGATGAAGTAAACTTACATTCTTGAATGTAATTCCTATTTCCAAGGTATCAAAAGCAATAGATGAGACATGATTAAACTAACCAAATACTGTCAAAACAAAAATTGAACTCGTTTGATCACATTGTCTTTAAACATTTAGGAACACACCATAAAATGGACCAATCCAACATTAATCACTGTCCTTTCTAGTTTGATCATTGTGAGTTCTATGTCATGACTATATGAACAACTATGTATATTAGATTATCATAAATTTCATGTACCTTATCTCAACTTCTACACTTTTGCAACCTTGTCTGTCATAGTTAGTCACTTATCACTGTAGAGCTGCAACAAACACCTATTCAAACAAAGATCCATGAAAACATACTTGCAAACTGAAACCATGACTGCACCAAACCATTTGATAGCATCACAAGGATGAAGATTGATTGACATGTACAAACCAATTGTCATTGCTAAGAAACAATGGGGTTTAATAATGAGACAAGAAACATCTCCCTCTGACCTTATGTTGTTTCTCAAGCCACTGGTGATACCTCTTGTGCAATATGCACAAGATTAGGATCTTCTTTGTCCTATTTTTGTTTTCTTCTCCAAATTTTCATAGGCTCCTTTTGCTTTTTTGACATATTTTCCTTCTTAATGTGATTAGGTGGCTTCACAAGGTTTCTTTTGCAATAATGTGTTGTATGTCCAAGATTGTTACACCTATAGCATATGATATTGCTAAACAGACCAAAGGGATGATAGTTTCTACTTCTTGACATCCCAAGAGTACTTCTATGCATCCAACAATTTCTTTCTAGATGACCAACTTTATTACAGTTATAACAAGCATTATTATAATCCCGATTTGACAAGCTATAAGAACTTTTATCCTTATTCCATCCAAAACCATTTCTTGTATAAGTTTTACTATCTCTAGCTCTATGACCATAAATATGATAGGAATAGCAATAACCATGAAATTGAGAATAGTTGTACCTTATTGAATGACACTGTCTGATAGGTGGAGATCTTGAGGATCTACTTGTCCTTCTACCTTCATCAACACATTTATCTTATGTCTTATCTTTAGGAGCAACAACATGATGACCCAAATCTATCTTCTTCCTTGGTGCATTTCTAACTTTAGAAGTCTACCCTCTATCATATCCCAAGCCAGTAGTGTCCTTGAGTTTTTGTTTTCCCAAGAGATCTACTAACTTGTCACTATTGTTACACATATCAAGCCTTTTTCTCAAGGCTACAACTTTTGCCTCTAAAGCATGACACTCATTTTCTTTTGTGTCTAACTCCATTTTGGTGACTTCTACAACTCTCTTTCTCTCTTCAAGTTGAAGCTTTAGGTCTGCAACTAATTTTTCAGATTCACTAACCTTGCTAATCAAATTTCTTGCTTCCTCAAGTTCTAAAGAAACTTTTGCAAGGTCTAAAAGTACCTTGGCCTTGGAGTCCTTTTCTTGTTGAAGTTGTACTTCTAATCTCTGGTTCTCCTTTTTGAATTTCTTAATCTCACCTAGGGCACACATGAGTTCTCCTTCAACATCAATTTCACAATCATCTTCATCATACCCCTGTTCAAGTTCATCTTCACTCACAATGAGGTCTCCTTCTTTGTCATCAATCTCAACTACAAGACCATTCTCTTTATCACACTTTGTGTTAATTTTCAGGGGTGACTCATGCAACAACTCATTACTCGACATGATTGGGGCTTGTTTTACAACTTTTTTCTTCACATCTTTCGTTCCTCTATTTCGTTTACTCTTTCCCATAGTACTCCACTACTAGGATCTCCTAAGTTGATTAAACTTTGAGCAAGGAACCTAAGGCTTTAATACCACTTGTTGGAGTACCGTACCACTAAGAGGGGGGATGAATCAATGGTCTATTGAATAATCAAACTTTTTCACTTATTAACACACTTCATTAATAATGCAGAGAAATCTAAGACTTCAATCAATTAGACATTGGATATCACCATAACAAGTACATTTGAACATAACATTAACAATAAAGATGATCTATCATAAGTGTCATGCCCACATTTGCCATGTGGTCATGACACGAAAACCACATGTCATGCCCACATTTTCCATGTGGTCATGACACGAAAAATTAAAAAAATTTCCACCTGACCCTAAAACCCCCTCTCGTGCAACATGCACGCTCAATGACAAACACACATAATGTGGTTGTATTCACAACACATGTTAGGCACATTGCACAAAGATGGGAAAGTCACACATGGCGCAGGGTGATGCAAACTCCTTTCACCAACCCTATGGTAATGATAGCTACCAACGGGGGTGTGCGTTGTAGAAGCGTCACTAAGATGGGTGGTCACCATCCAGAAACCATTCCTAGGGTTTCTCGAGTGAAGGTGACACACGGTTCCGACATAAGTCAAAACCTAACTTAAGAAATTAAACTATCAAAATTAATAAAATTAAAATGGGGAAAATAAACATGCTAAGGATAGATAAATATATTTTAACCTTTAAAAACCAACCAAGATAATAGTTAAAGTCTAAAGCCTTTATAAAAACATCTATCTGTACAAATTTAAAATGAGAAGCTTAACAACTAAGTAAGTTAATTAATAACTAATGCTCGAGACAAAATGACAAAAAGACCATACAGACTACGGGAGGAAACAACTATGAAACCTTGCAAGGGAAGAGCATACAAAGGGAATCCAAACATATAGCATCAAAAATTACCCATGAATCAACATGCTAACTAACCCAAAGCATGAGATCAATTCAAATAAAGGTAACATACAATTTTTAGCTCAAAATAACATACATGCCAAATATGAGAAATATCACACAGAATTATGTGCTTATTCGACACCAACATCAAGACAGGCTAAAAGCAATAATGGGAAACTCAACAATAATGTAGGAACATTATAATCTAAATCATAAACATAGCATAAGATATCATTACAACAATTAACAAAGGACACCAACATCCAAGTTTAACCATTTCCATCAAAATAAACTATGCTAAAGCAAGATAAATTCCTTTCTAAACAAGGTTTGTTTTCTAACCAAATGAACTCATAATACAATTACATGACGTAGGCTACTTCCCAAACATGGAAAGATCACACTCCATTAATTAAATTACATAAATGATAATATTACAACATTAATAAATCACCTCCAAAGTGCTCCAATAGGCACGAAATACAACATGATCACAAAGTAAACAATACACCAGGAACTCTTCCAACTCCCAATAGATCTTCTTGTAGGACCAATGGGGAAATGTTACCCACCACCCTACCATATTGCCATCATTGAGCGCAATAGATGTCTATGTTACTCTAGGCAAACCCCCGAGCTACAGAGAAGAAGACGAAGAAGAAGATCATGGTAACACTGCTATCAAGCCATCTCACACAAACATGGGTTTCAACAAGACTCCAAGCTAATTCACACAAGGTTGAACATGGGTTCCACACACACCCAACACAACACCATAGGGATAAAATAACTAGTAGAATTCAATGCACACCCACACATGAATATACACATATCACGGTCCAATGCATGATTCCCCTAGGGACACTCATGACCCAACCAATCAATAGAAAGGAAAGAGATTAACACGAGCATCAATACTTTTAAATTCATACACATCCTTCTTTAATACATCATCACCAACATACCATTTCAATGTAGTGGAGAAGAGAAGGGAAACTACTTCAAATCCATAATATAATTCATTCAATAAGGCATACTAAACATCATTTTCTCAAAATGGAAATAGCACGCAAAACAAGGTATGACATCATCACGTTAATAACCATACATACAATCAAGATAAAAAATGATGCAAGGGTATTATGGCTTTCTACAAGCAACCCATAGGAAGACTAAGTATCCATTCCTTAGTTCAAAAGTCAACTTTGACCGAAAGTCAACTTTGAACAAAAAGTCAAACTTTGACCAAAAAGTCAAAACATGGGGAAATGAAGTCAAAATACATAACACTCATAACCATGTAACTAGAAGTATACAATTCTAACATAAGGCCTATAAAAGGTCAACTTTGACCAAAAAGTCAACTATGACCCAAAAAGTCAAACATGGAGAAATAAAGTCAAAACACATAACCCTCATAACCACATGGTTAAAATCATACAATTCCAACATAAAGCCTATACAAAAGTCAACTTTAACCAAAAGTCAACTTTGACCAATGAGTCAACTGTGATCCAAAAGGTCAAAACATGGAGAAATGAAGTCAAAACGTATACACTCATATCCACATGGTCAGAATTATACAATTCCAACATAAGGCCAATACAATGGTTAACTTTGATCAAAAGTCAACTTTGACCAAAAGTTGACTGTGACTCAAAAGGTCAAAACATGGAGAAATGAAGTCAAAACACATACACTCATATCCACATGGTCAGAATTATACAATTCCAACATAAGGCAAATACAATGGTCAACTTTGATCAAAAGTTAACTTTGACCAAAAGTCAACGTTGACTGAAAGTCAACTGTGATTAAAAAAAGTCAAAACATAGGGAAATAAGGTCAAAACACATAACAACCATATCCATGTGGCCATAAGTATACAATTCAAATATAAGCCCTATAAAAAGGTCAACTTTGACCACAAAGTCAAAGCACGAAAAACAAGGTCAAAACATATGACACTCATATCCAAAAGGTAGGGAATCCTATTTCCCTCACGAGACTTTTCATCTCACAAAATAATATCAAAAAATGAGGTTTAAAACATAATTTTTATTTTTCAATAAGAGGGAAAAAAACCATAAAACCCCCAATTTCACCATTTGGAAACCTCCCTCAAGAACACCCAAATTTCTAACTCCCAAAATATTTCAAATTTAAAAAATCTAAAAGTTCCCTTTTGGTTCTAATATGCACAACAACATTCTTTTCAACTAAAATAATTTTTTTCCTACTCAACACATTCTAGGAAAATTTTGCCATAACTTGGCCTCTTTTCGTACATTTTCAAAATAAAATTTGAATGCAATAAAAAAAAAATTAAATCTAATTCTTATATGCAGCATTGAACTCTATTCATTGCTACAATGAAGAGACCATAAACATCCACCTATTGTGGGTATGGTAAATGGAAAATTTAAATTAAAAAAGAATCAAACCACAAGAGAAAGACCTCTTTCCAAGCAAACTTTCAAATAGAAAAATCTTTTCTTGAGAGGCATGAATCCAATTTGTATTTCTTCATACACTGAAGCAATCCCAAGACCATTCCAATGCACTCCCACCACAAGCAGAGTCCAATTGTAGCCACCTCCATGAATTTTTTTTTTCAAAGGAGAAGAAGAAGGAGAGAGGGAGAAAAATACCATAAAACACATGAAAAAGAAAATAGAACTCTATTTTCATTATATGCTCCCAAAACTCTTTTTATTTTCTCATTTCTTTTATTTTATTTATTTCCCATTCCCAAATATCTATTCGAAAATACATTTGAAATAATACGAAAGTAACTAATTAAATTAATGCAATTATTTCTACAAGGTAATTGCAATATAATTTAACCGCATTCCATAAAATCCAAACACTCACAATTAAATTTAATTTTCTTTATAAAACAATTTTAAGTAAGACAAAAGTATAGAAATAGATAATTCTAATAAATAGAAATTAATCTATTTCCCAAGCACATAAAATGAAATATAATGCATTTTCCACAATTCTAATATTTCTAACTTACCGAAAATAACTAGAATAATTAAATTAGAATGCATTTCACTTGAAAGCATAATTTCTGAAATCTAAATAAATAAAATACAAAGCATTCCCTAAGGCACACAATAATTACAAATAATTGCTATTCCACAATTATAACTATTAACTCAAATTAGATAATCCATTTTCTTGTTTCTAACCATTTAAATATTTCAAAAACACGGAAAACACATTTTTTGAAATAAATTAAAATATAATGCAAAAAGCTAGAAGAAACACACACAAAGAACTCACTCACACTTTACGGGTTTAATCACAAGACAAGGGTCCAAAATCACAATAGATTCATATGGGAGGTAAACTGCATAGACGCCAAAAACATCCTTTAATTCACAACTGAATAGGATGGGTTAAGCAACCAACCTACCACAATAACATAGGGTCAACAACTTGACCACTAGGGTTAGGTAAGGAGAGATGACTAAGCATCCCATGTCAACTTCTCCACATCCCACTCATTGGTCAAGCGCCTGTAAAAATATATCCTGCACACTCAAGGTAAAATATCAACTCCAACAATGGAGATCATAGCTAAAGCAACATATAATGACCAATGAGGATGCATAATCTAGCAAGGCACATATCCATCTTGCAATTACATCATATAATAATCAACTCAATATATCGTTTAATCTAACCATAGAAATAATAGGACACAATAAGAGATGCACATGGGTGGGCACTACAATAAGACATCACATCAAGAAGAGAGATGACACAAGTGATTTGTGTGGAAAACCCTAGAAGGGTGAAAAACCACTATGAACATAGATTTTATTGGGCCTCACTAGCCAATCCTCACTGGATACATTATATGCCTCACTAGCAAATCAAAATGTCTCACTGACAATTAGGATGTCTCACTGACAAATAACATACACTTCTTAACTTGAATGGAAATGAAAAATACATAGGAACACTCTGTTTCACTGCATATTACTTTTCTCATCAATTTTTGCATCCAATGTCCATTCTATCAACACATGAGAATCCTATTGCAACAATACTTATTCATACATGAAAATTTTAACCCGAGTTTCCTCACATCATCCTAAAACCTCTATAATCCTCTTCTGCAGAGAGAACATACAACTCATATGTATACCAAACCTATCATAGTGTTGCACATTCACAAACTATCCCCTCAAACATTATAATTCTACACACATTATACACAATCAAGATATAATCTCCATGAACATTATTCTCTAGGTCTTACTGGCACCCACTTGAATCACCATCTGATATTTATGTTCTCATCTTGACTATAATCATCTTTGATTGAACACAAACAACATAGACTACTGGACAACTCTATATCATGTTAGCATGACAATCATCAATATAGATGATCAACATCAAAACACCAATCAAAACACCAACACACCAAGAACACAATATATCCTAAGGTCTATAACATCAAACCACTTTGTAAGAACTCTTTTCTTTTGGAGACATAAGATGAACACACTAACTCTGTTTAAACCTTTTCAAGACATAAGACCTCTACATACAAAATACAAAATCAAAACATAAACTTTATGAGCATTTTCTTACAGATCTTACTATTGTGAAAACAAAAACACCAACCAAACTCATCCAAACCTTCATGTTGACCTTTAAAATAAATTCCCTAGCCCTTGAAGTCACTTGAATAACTGAATACATACAGTTGAAGCACTCTGTAATGAACCACCCATCAATTTTGTGCAAGGGAAGAAGTTGTTGGTAGTTTAAACTAGTTTAAATATAGACCTTAGATCATAGTCTTCATGCCCATTTAACTTCAAATGATGACCTTTGATTTATATCTAGCACCTGAGCTTCATAATAGTGACCGGAGGAGGCAATTATACTAGACAAAGGGTCGGTCAACTAGATGGAATATAAACCCTCAGACAGGTCATCTTAAGTGACTATGACTTGTAATAGCAAGTCAATCAAATTTTAAAACAAAAGTAACATAGAGGATATGACGGTTAGGTTTAACACTAGGTATAGGGTTTAGAGTATTTGTAGATTAATTTCAAACCCTAATGATATTGACACCATGCATGAACATTATGAGGAACACTTCTTCTAAAGTATGAATAAGAAGCCTGATGATCAATTTTCTCAAGTCAACTCCTCAAGTCCTTCAACTGTAGCTTTGAGGATTTACAACATTGTATCCAAGCCACCTTGTTAAGAAGTACTCAAATTCTTTGCATTGAACCAATACCATGAAGCATTTTTAGAACACTTTGAAACATGAATTCATGATATGAAGATCATGATATTCTGATGCAAATAATGTCATGAAGACAACTCAAGCCTTCAACTATACTTTGAATCAACACCATTAGTAATTTGTCATAAAGCACTGACATAAGGAAGCATGTACTCATCAACAACAACAAGCAACTTTTGATCAAACTGACAACCTCATCATCTGAAGCCATCAAACTCTACTGACAACCTCATCAACTTAACATGAGCATGATCATAATGACATGAAAGGTATCCTGACTTGAGATCTCACTTTTGACATCAATGACAAACCATCAACACCAACGCCATTTTGTTCTTTCCTAAAACATAATCTAGTGGAACTATGAACTGATGCAAAAAGAGACTTCCTTTGCTACAATCACACTTTACAAAACCATCACACAAGCATATATTTTCCCAAATTGAAATTTCCACTCAATAAATGATTGCAACAACACAATTAAATTGATTCATTATAGGAAACAAAATCTGTAATATAAATTTTACTAATTTTGGCCTTCAATGGCCTTTCTTTGCAATTTCTTCCTATGGCTACATCTCTCTATCTTCTACCACACCAATCCTTGATTCTTTTATAGATCAATGTCTTCTTATCTCTGGAGCTATAGCAAGTCCTCCACACCCCTATACACCTCTCTTCTCTCTCAGGAAACAACCCCAAATTCTAATTTCACTCTTTCCTTTTCTTTGGCCACACTCTTTTCATGCCATTGGCATTCATACTCAATTTCTAGCAGCCATCGCTATTTCATTTTAACATTCAATGGTAAATATCTCTTTACCTTTCCTCTGTGGCAGTGGACTTCTTCTCCCTAGGCCACACACACCTCCTCCATCTTTCACTCTGCCTTTTTACATATATCAATCTCTATCTCCTTCGACCATGGAATAAGAAGAGACACAGATTCAAAGTGAAACAAAATGAAGATCAAATAAAATGAATCTCTTCTTGATATCATGATGGTTCAATTTTCTCTTGTCATTTATACATACGGAAGAAATGAGGTATTGAATATGACTATTCGGCATCCAAGTTACAAATGTATAAAAAATTTCACCTCTCATATGCCCGCATAGTTACCTAGATGCCTTACACACATTAGAAAGGTATCAAATATTATTAAATATCTTAAGGCATAGAATGAGATCCTTCATTTTCCCCCAACCTCATACACACCTCTCAATACCTAAATCCAGCTTATCCTTCTCTCTTCTCTCTCTTCATGTCTCCAACAACTATATAGATGGTGCCACAAAAGTCAATATTGATTCTTAAAAGACATATCTCCCTTCAATCATAATCAACTTAAACTTCTACTGGCTTAGCAACAATCTTCTAACTTTATCAGACTTCTGTCAGAAGAATCAATCCTTCACAAAATATTCTATTAGAATAATTTATTTCTAGTTTTTTTGGAAGCAACATAAAGATGTCTAAATTGTGATGAAAAGGTGCTCAAAATACTTTTGAGGCAATCAAATCTTCAAGTGTTTGTAAATGCCTTTTGTTTAATATTGGCAGTAACCCATGTTTTGCATGAGTGACGTCAAGGCAGTTTGATTTTGATAATCATAACCCAAATAACCTTAGACATCTACAATCATACAAAATATGATCATAGTCTTGGTCGTATAGCATCACACAAAGCAGATCAAACATCACATAAGTTATTGGCATTTGAACAGTTTGTAGTTTCTTACAACACACTCAGCAGAGGTAAACACTTATGCATTTGGATTTATACTTCAACCTCCATGTTGTTTGTGTAAATCCATGTAGCATACTTAAGAATATTGCCAATGTCAACATATACACAAGACAATATTTTGATATGTCTCATTGAATGTATTTTCCATTTCCAAAGTTGCATCAACACTTGCTTTCTTTGCAAAGAACATCATTCAAACTAAAACACAAAACCATGATGAAAACCAAATAAAGCTGAAAATTGTTTTTGGTCGATGTTGATCTCTAGTCTGCTTGGATGCTCTTGCATTAGACACGTCAGGTAGGAAGTTTGTGAGCATACACTCACAAACATGGAGTTGAGTGATAGAATCACCCTTTCAAATTGCAAGCAATCTGCAATGAACTCCATCGTTGTGGGATGTGCACCAAACTACTTCTTCCACTTCTTCTAACACCATGCAGAAACAACTACCGTCTTCCTCCCACAACTCCATTCACCACTCTTCTCTCCTTTTGTGGATTTTCATCTAACATGTACTGTCCTCCTCCACAAAATTATTTCTCCTCTCCTCTCCTTTGTGGGATCCAACCCACCACAAACCAACCACCTCCACCAAATTTCACAGGTGCTGCATTCTCTACAACTTCTACAAGAAAATATGTTCTATCCACACACCAATCTGCAACTACATAATCTCTTTTTATTTCTACATGCATTAACTCCTTATTCACCTCAACAACATGTGAATTTATAACAAAATTCCCATCACAAAATTTAGAAAAAATACACTCTACCTCTTCATTTTTCATTGTTGTAACTTGTGTTTCCTCTTCTTTTGCTGTGACATGCATCTTCTCATCTTCATTTGAAATCTTCTCAAGCCATTCCTCTTCTATCACCAAAATTTGTGCCAACAAATCATTTTCTTTGCCATTTGTTGTAACCACATCCTCATGCTCTACTATTGTAACCAATTCCTCATCTTCATTCTTTTCTCTCATGCCTTTTCCATGGCATGCCTTCATTGCAACCTCATACTTGTCTTTATCTCCATCATGCTTGACCAATTCTTCTCGCTACCTCACTTCAATCCTATCCAATCTCACATTAATGTCCGCCATCATCTCAAGGATCTTCCTCTTTTGATAATACCTTGATCCATCCCATATCACAAGCTTCTTCCTCAATAATATCCCCATCTCATATGCTGCAATCTTTCACAACTCTCACCTCATGATCTGCAATCTACAATCACACTTCTTTTTGTGGCTCCCTAGCTCTTGATTGCTCAAGACTTCTCTCTACCTACAAAAATCCTCACATGAGCTCTTTTATACCTCCTTCTATCCTCTTCTGTACCTGTAAGTCCTAGTATAGGCTGCCTCATGTTCGACGCTCTACCTATACACTCAAAATCTCCAGCTCTGATACCATATGACACAAAAAGAGACTTCCTCTACTTCAATCACACTCTTACAAAACCATCACACAAGCATATATTTGCCCAAATTGAAATTTCAACTCAATAAATGATTCCAACAACACAATTAAATTGATTCATTACTGGAAACAAAATCTATATTACAAATTTTACAAATCTTGGCCTTCAATGGCCTTTATCTACAATTTCTTCCTATGGTTGCAACTCTCTATCTTCTTCCACACCAATCCATGATTCTTTTATATCAATATCTTCTTATCTCTAGTGCTATAGCAAGTCCTCCATGCCCCTGTACATCTCTCTCTCTCTCTCTCTCTCTCTCTCTCTCTCTCTCTCTAGCAATGACCCCAAATTCTAATTTCACTCTTTCCTTTTCTTTGGCTACACTCTTTTCATGTCATTGGCATTCATACTCAATTTCTAGCAGCCACCACTATTTCATTTTAACATTCAATGGTAAATATCTCCTTACCTTTCTTCTGTGGCAGCAGACTTCTTGTCCCTTGGCCATGCACACCTCCTCCATCTTTCACTTTGACTTTTTACATATATCAATCTCTATCTCCTTCGACCATGGAATAAGAAGAGAAACTCTAGATTCAAAGTGAAAGTCAAATGACTCTCTTCTTGATGTTGGGAATTAAGGTGTCTCAACCTTGGTAATTCCTTGTATTATTTATTTGTATTTATTTATTTAATGCCTATTATTGTAATTAGGATGCAAATCCTTATTGTCATCTTGTGGGAGTTGGCACGGTGATGTGTCATCCTACGTGGAAGGTGACAACTTGTAAATTTGTCCTCACATGAGGAGATAAGCATCCCACTTAGTGGTAGGAATATTTTTCCATGTGTCAGCATCTTGGATAGTGTGTAAGGGAATATTGACCAAAATGGTTATGACAAATCTATGATGTGTAAGAGTCGTAAATGGAAGATTCTGTGATAGGTGAAGACATGTGTCACAAGGCATCTTGGAAGAAGGCATCTTTGGGTACCCCAAGGAGGGTTATGACATGTTGTAAGAGAATATACTATTTTTAGCCTGTGTATGACAAATTCTCTTACAACTATAAGATATGACAGCTATGACAGATTCTATGATAGTCGTAAGTGTCGTAAGAGTATCTATCATTTCCCAACTTGGGAATAGGCGACCTTTTTGGGATGGGGTGATATGACAAGTGTCACGAACACCCTATAGTGTTGGACAAGTGTCCTTAGGAATGGGTTTTTGGCCATGAGGCCATGTTGGACGCCCATATCAAGATAGAGCCATTTTCACCTTGTATCTTCTATATAAATAGGTGCTTTGGAGAGGAGATGTATTATGTGATTAACAAGTACTGTTATGCTACTGGATTATCTCTAGATACGAGTTTCAAAAACTCCTACAAGAGCATTGGCTCTGAAACTATATTGTAACCTTCATTATTTACTGGAATACATTTGAGCTGTGTTTTGGAGTGTGGGGTTTTTCACCCATAAGGGTTTTCCCCACGTATATCTTGTCTCTCTCTCTCTCTCTCTCTCTTCTATCTTCTTTATGTGTGAATGTGTATTGCTGTAATATCTCTATTATTGGGTTAATAACACTGTAACTATAAAGGATAAAAAGAATTTGCACTCCACTTTCCTCATTAGGTTAGTGTAGGAAGCGATTTCTGCGCACCTAGCTTCCTTTCAGTTGATATCAAAGCTTGATCACCTTTGGTCCTAGTTGTTGGGTAGGGGTTTTTTGAGCTAATCTTAGATTGAGTGGGAGTCTGTGCAGAGTATTCTATAATCTTATTGTAGGAAAAGAGATGGTAAGCACATCCGAAAGATTAGAGGTGGAGAAATTCAATGGCACTAATTTTGAGTTATGGAAACTTAAGATGGAAGACATGCTTGTTGATCGTGACCTATGGGAAACTGTATCTAGTGTAAAACCAACCACAATGGCACAAGCTGATTGGGATCTCAAAGATTGGAAGGCTAAGGGTCTCATAAGACTCAATCTAGCTAATTCTAACCCGTTGAATGTCCATGAGAAAAAGACCACGAAAGACCTTTGGAAGAAGCTAGGTGATGTTTATCAAGCCAAATCCCTGGTGAACAAGCTTTTTCTGAGAAAGAAGTTGTATTCTCTAAGGATAGAGGATGGAGGATCTGTTGCAGATCACTTGAATGCTTTCAACATGCTAGTTGTACAATTGACATCTATTGGTGTGAAGATGGAGGAGGAGGATCGTTGTATGACCTTGTTTTGTTCCTTGCCAGACTCATGGGATCATCTTGTTATGGCTATTGGGAGCACCACATCTACATTCAAAATGGATAAAGTGGTATCTTCACTGTTATCTGAAGAGATGCAGATAAAGTCTTCTGAGGCAGCCAAAGAGGCTCTTGTGGTTCATGGTAGACCCAAGGAGAAAGGGAAAAAGAATGACAAGAAAGCTAAGAAGGGTAGATCCAAATCCCATGGGAGATCTAAATCTCCTGGAAAGTCCTAGGCTCTCTGTTGGAACTATGGCAAAACTAGGCATTTCCAAAAGGAATGCAAGGAGGAAAAGAAAAAGAAGAAGAAGAATGCCCCATATTCAGATTCTAACAAGTCACAAGATGATGGTGATGCCTTCATCACAGCCTTGGCCACCCATGCATCTAATGATGTGTGGTTAGTAGATTCTAGTGCAGCATTCCACATAACCTTGCATCGAAGCTGGTTCATGAAGTATGAAGAGTTTAATGGTGGAAGAGTGTACCTGGGTGATGATTCTCATCTGAAGATTGTTGGTCAAGGAAGAGTCTCAATTAGATTCCCTAATGGACGAGTGAAGGGGATCACTGGGGTTATGCACATCCCAAGCTTGGCACTGAACTTGCTTTCTATAAGTATGTTGAATGATGCAAGTGTGCAGGTTGTCTTTTCAAAGGATGGATGCAAGATTACTAGAGGATCTATGGTGCTTGCAAAGGGTACTCAGAGAGGTACTCTATTTCATCTGGAGGCATGCACTTCACAGTGCAATAGTTCTATTGACTTGAAGAAAAGAGATGCAGTCACTTCGTCCCCACCATCTAAACAACCAGTGAAGAAATCTGTTGTAACACTTTTTGATTGTAGTGCACATGCTTTGGAAGTTAAACTTCTTGCTGAAAAGACAATGTTATGGCAGATGAGATATGGCCACATTGGCGAGAAGGGTCTTAGAACCCTAAAAAATAAAAACCTCGTTGAGGGGTTAAATGATTGTAATCTCAAGTTCAACTTTTGCGAACATTGTATATATTGAAAGCAAAACTGTGTTCAATTTTACTCTAGTTCTCACAAGTCTTCTAGTGTGTTGGACCTTGTTCATTCTGATGTGTTTGGTCCTATTAGTGTTCCTTCGATTTCCAAATCTATATATTTTGTATCTTTTATAGATGATTATAGTAGAAGGACATGGATTTATCTTCTCAGAAGCAAGATTGAAGTCTTTAGTTGGTTCAAAGAGTTTAAAGATTTTGTTGAGAATCAGACTAGTAAAAAGATTGAGTGTTTGAGAACTGATAATGGTGGTGAGTTTTGTTCGGCAAAGTTTGATAAGTTCTGTAAAAAGAAAGGGATTGAAAGACATAAGACAACTCCTTACACACCACAACAAAATGGAGTTGCAGAGAAGATGAACAAGACACTGATGGAGAGGGCTAGGAGTATGCTTAGTGGAGCAAGCCTCGAACAAAAGTTTTGGGTTGAAGCTGTAGCCACTGCTTGTTACCTGGTAAATAGGTCTCCTAAATCAGCTCTTTTTGGTAAGACACCTATGGAGGTGTGGTCTAGTAAGAAGCCTTTAGTTAGACATCTTTGTGTTTTTGGTTGTGAGGCATATGTACATGTGCCTAGGGAGAAATGGTCTAAATTGGAGAACAATGTTGTCAAGTGTATCTTCATTGGCTATGGAGTCGGTGTGAAAGGATACAAGCTTTGGGATCCTGTGGCTAAAAAAGTGTTGTATAGCAGAAGTGCTATCTTGAGAGAGCTAACACCTTCTTCCATTGTTCTACTGCTAGAAGAAATAAAAAAGAAAGAGGATGTGATTTAGTTTCCTTCTACCCCTGAGAAGGCTGAACCGATAGATCTAGTGAGACCTGATGATGAGGAGAGCTCTAGCAGTTCTGAAAGCTTAGAAGAAGAAGTAGAACCTCAACCTCAGCCATTGAGGAGGTCTACACGAATAAGGAAGCAACCTAATAGGTTTGGTTATTCATTGCTTGATTCTAGTTCTGCTTTTTCTTTTCTTACTAACATTGATGAGTCTAGAACTATGAAAGAGGCTATGGGCATGAAAGATGTAGGTTCCTGGAAGGAGGCCATGGAATATGAGATGACTTCTTTGGAAAAGAATAAAACATGGGACTTGGTGCCTTTACCTAAAGGATGGAAACCTGTTGGAAGCAAATGGGTGTTCAAGAAGAAATTTGGTGCAGATGATAGTGTTGAAAAGTACAAGGTCAGACTGGTTGCAAAGGAGTATTCACAAGTGGAGGGAATTAATTATGGTGAAATTTTCTCTCCTGTTGCAAAGCTGACATCTATTCAGTTCCTATTATCTCTTGCAGTAGCTTATGACTTAGAGGTGGAGAAGATGGATGTGAAGACAACATTGCTTCATGGTGATTTGGAGGAAGAGATTTACATGTCACAGCCAGAGCATTACATAGAGAAAGGTAAAGAAAATTTGGTTTGCAAGTTGAAAAAGTCTTTGTATGGTTTGAAGTAGTCTCCTAGGATGTGGTACTTGAAGTTTGATGCCTTTGTGTTGTTAGTTGGATTTCTGAGATCGAAATTAGATCATTGTGTGTATTGTAAGTTTGACAATGATCGCATTCTCATTATTGCATTATATGTTGATGATATGTTATTGATTGAGAATGGTAAGAATATGATTTTTGATTTGAAGTCTTAGTTGTTAGTACAGTTTGAGATGAAAAATCTAGGGGCAGCCAGGTGCATTATGGGAATGGAAATCATAATAGACAAAGCTAATAGAAAACTTTGGTTAAGCTAGGGTAAGTATGTGAAGACCGTGTTGGATAGGTTCAGCATGGCAGATTGTAGACCATTGTGTGTTCCTGTTTCTTTGGGGACAAAGTTGTCTATTAATGATTGTCCAAAATCTCCTAGTGAGGTGGAGGACATGAGAAGAGTACCTTATGCTAGTGCTATTGGCAGTTTGATGTATGCTATGGTCTGCACAAGACTAGACATTGCCCAAGCAGTGCGAGTCCTTAGTCGATTTATGGCTAATACTGGATGGGTACATTGGGATGTAGTTAAGAGAGTGTTTAGATATTTGAGGGATACTTCCGAGTAATCCATATGCTATCATGGTAATGTTACATGACCTTTGCATTCTATTTGTATTCGTGGATTCATGGACTTTGATTGGGTAGGTGACATTGACAGCACGAGATCCACCAGTGCCTATGTGTTCACTATGTTCAGTGGTACAATTAGTTGGATGAGTAAGCGACAATCTGTGGTTACTTTGTCCACAACAAAAGCTGAGTATATGGTAGAAACTCATGCTTGGAAGGAAGCCATTTGTCTTAAGAGATTGTGTTTAGATATTGGTGTTGATGCAAGACAGATTACGATTTGTTGTGACAGTGAGAGTGCGATTTGCCTAGCAAAGAATCTAAATTTCCATGCCAGAACAAAGCATAATGATGTACAGTTTCACTTCAAGTGAGACATGGTAGAGGATGGGAAGGTGAATTTGGAGAAGGTAGACACTTTGAAGAATGTCATAGATGCATTGACAAAACTAGTGGGCACAGAGAAGTTCAGATGGTGTTCGGAGTCTATGGGCCTCTCGGCCTATAGCAGTTAAATCCTGTTATTTCCACTAGCTCTTACAAGGTGTTCGACAAGAGGGAGAATGTTGGGAATTAAGGTGTCTCAACCTTGGTAATTCCTTGTATTATTTCATTGTATTTATTTATTTATTGCCTATTATTGTAATTAGGATGTAAATCCTTATTGTCATCTTGTGGGAGTTGGCATGGTGATGTGTCATCCTATGTGGAAGGTGACAACTTGTAAATTTGTCCTCACATGAGGAGATAGGCGTCCCAATTAGTGGTAGGAATATTTTGCCATGTGTCAGCATCTTGGATAGTGTGCAAGGGAATATTGACCGAAACAGTTATGATAGATTCCTATGACAAATCTATGACATGTAAGAGTCGTAAATAGAAGATTCTATGATAGGTGAAGACATGTGTCACAAGACATCTTGGAAGAAGGCATCTTTGGGTGCCCCAAGGGGGGTTATGATATGTTGTAAGAGAATATGCTAGTTTTACCCTGTGTATGATAGATTCTCTTACAACTGTAAGATATGACAACTATGACAGATTCTATGACAGTCGTAAGTGTCATAAGAGTATTTGTCATTGCCCAACTTGGGAATAGGTGACCTCTGAACACCTTGTAGTGTTGGACAAGTGTCCTTAGGCATGGGTTTTGGGCCATGAGGCCATGTTGGATGCCCATCTCAAGATAGAGCCATTTTTGCCTTGTATCTTCTATATAAATAGGTGATTTGGAGAGATGTATTATGTGATTAACAGGTACTGTTATGGTATTGGATTGTCTCCAGATACGAGTGTCGAATACTCTTACAAGAGCATTAGCTCTGAAACTATATTGTAACCTTCATTGTTTATAGGAATACATTTGAGCTATGTTTTGGAGTGTGGGGTTTTTCACCCATAAGGGTTTTCCCCACGTATATCTTGCCTCTCTCTCTTCTATCTTCTTTCTGTGTGTATGTGTATTGCTGCAATATCTCTGTTGTTGGGTTAATAACACTGTAATTGTAAAGGATAAAAAGAATTTGCACTCCACTTTCCTCATTAGATTAGTGTAGGAAGCGATTTCCACACACCTAGCTTCCTTTCACTTGATAGCATGACGGTTCACTTTTCTCTTGTCATTTATACATATAGAAGAAATGAGGTATTGAATATGACTATTTGACATCCAAGTTACAAATGTATAAGAACTTTCACCTATCATATGCCTGCACAACTACTTGGATGCTTTACACACATTAGAAAGGTATCAAATATTATTTGAATATATTAATGCATTGAATGAGATCATTCATCTACCTGTGACCTCATACACACCTCTCAATACCCACATTCAACCTATCTTTCTCTCTTCTCTCTCTCTTCTTGTCTCCAACAACTATACAGATGGCACCACAAAATTCAATATCTAATTCTTAAAGGACCTATATCCCTTTGATCATAATCAGCTTAAACTGTTATTGGCTTAGCAACAATTTTCTGACTTTATCAGACTTCTATCAAAAGAATCAATCCTTCCTAAAATGTTTTATCAACATAATTTTTAGTTTTTTGGAAGCAACAAAAAGATGTCCAAATTGTGATGAAAAAGTGCTCAAAAGAATTTCAAGGCAATCAAATCTTCAAGTGTTTGCAAATTCCTTTTGTTTAATATTGGCAACAACCCATTTGTTGCATGAGTGAGGTCAAGGCAGTCTGATTTTGATAATCATAACCCAAATAACCTTAGACATCTACAATCATACAAAATATGATCATAGTCTTTGGCATATAGCATCACACAGAGAAGATTGAACATCACATAAGTTGTCATTTGAATAGTTCACAGTTTCTTACAACACACTTAGTAGAGGTATACACTTATGCATTTGGATTTATACTTCAACCTCCACACTGTTTGTGCAAATCCTTGTAGCATACTTAAGAACATTGCCAATGCTAGCATTTACAAAATACAATATTTTGATATGTCTCATTGAATGTCTTTGCCACTTCAAAAGTCATATCAATGCTTGCCTACTTTACAAAGAACATCAACCAAACTGAAGCACAAAACCATGATGAAAACCAAATAAAGCTAAAAATTATTTTTGGTCTATGCTGATCGCTAGTTTGCATGGATGCTCTTGCATCAGACATGCTGGGTAGGAATTTTTTGAGCATACACTCACAAATGTGGAGTTGAGTGATAGAATCACCCTTTTAGATTGCAAACATTCTCTAGCAAACTCCATCACTGTGGGATGTGCACCAAACTACTTCTACTTCTTTTAGCACCATGCTGAAACAACTATCATCTTCCTCTCACAACTCCATTCACCATTCTTCTCTCCTTTCATGGATTTTCATCCACCAAATTATTTCTCCTCTCCTCTCCTTTGTGGGATCCAACCCACCACAAATTGACCACCTCCACCAAATTTCACTTGCAACATTCTCTACAACTTCTACAAGAAAATATGCACTATTCACACACCAATCTACAACTAGACTTAATCTCTTTTTCTTAATACATGCATTAACTCCTTATTCACCTCAACAACATGTGAATTTATAACAAATTTCCCATCACAAAACTCAAAAAAATTACACTCTACCTCTTCATTTTTCACTACTACAACTTGTGTTTCCTCTTCTTTCACTGTGACATGCATCTTCTCATCTTCATCAATGATCTTCTCAAACCACTCCTCTTCTATCACCAAAACTTGTGCCAACAAATCATCATCTTCACCATTCACTACAACCACATCCTCATGCTGTACTACTGCAACCAATTCCTCATCTTCATTCTTTTCTCTCATACCTTTTCCATGGCATGCCTTCGTTACAACCTCATACTTGTCTTCATCTCCATCATCTTTGACCAATTCTTCTCACTTCCTTGCTTTAATCCTATCCAATCTTGCATTAATGTCCACCATCATCTCAAGGCTTTTCCTCTTTTGATAATACCTCCATCCATCCCATATCATGGGCTTCTTCTTCATTTCTATCCCCATATCATCTACTGAAATCTTTCACAACTCTCACCTCATGCTCTGCAATCTACAATCACACTTCTTTTTATGGCTCCCTAGCTCTCAATTGCTTAAGGCTTCTCTCTACTTGCAAAGGTAGTCTAGTATGCAGGCAGTGGTTTGCTTCTAGTGTAGAGAATCTTCCTTGGCATTGATGCATATGTGTTTCTTTAGGATCGTCACTTCTACCAACATCAATTGGCCAACAAAGAAATGAACTTATATCTTTTCCACTGTGGCACACATGTTTCTTTATATCCACTAACCAATATTGGAATATGTCACACATTATAACAGATATTATGGCATAGATGTTATATCAAGTTCCTGCATAACGAGACATTTCAAATTGGAAGATGCTACACCTGAGCGCTTAAGGGACAATTTCTAGCTGACAGAACTTGATAGAGATTTGAATTGCATGACATCTCATAACCTAGAGATGTCATAGTGAATCATGTTGGACATGTATCTCTTGAGAACCACCACTTCCTAAATTTCCATGATATATTGTTAACACCTCAAGATTACTAAGAATATGCAACACCTCATGCACAGGAATATCCGACAAAGAACCTAGAAGATGCAATTCAATGGCCCTTGGATCCCTATGGCACACACTCTAGCAATTTTGTAATTTTCATAATTCAAAGACCTCTAGAAGTCTTCATGAACACTAGAAGCATGTCACTGCTTGCATACTAGACCAACTTTACATAGAGTTTTATGGTCTAGGAAAGTAAACACTACATGTAATAAGTCATCAGTAAGTTCCAATCTGACAACATGAGTCCATGGGCTCTGAAACCTCATTATGCCCTGGAGGTAGGTATGATGGAAGAGTCACAATTTACTAACCTTCAAGATGCCCTGCATCACTAAGAAATATGTCCAACGATAGTTACATATATGAGTAGCACATCTTCAACTGAAGAAGCCAAAATGTCAAGCATATGCACAAAGACTCAAATGGGACTTGATATTTTCTCATTGAATGTGTTTGCCACTTCCAAAGTCACATCAACACTTGCCTACTGTGCAGAGAACATCAACCAAATTGAAAGACAAAACCATGACGAAAACCAAATAAAGCTGAAAATTGTTTTTGGTTGATGCTAATAGCCAGTCTGCCCGAATGCTCCTGCATCATGAACCCATTTGGATTCACTTATAACTCTAAGTACATGCCTTCTTATTGACTAATTATAGCTTACAAAAATTTATTTGTGCTTTATATTCACTTGAACAAAATAGGTTTAAAAAGTTCAAGGAAGTTTTTTTTTTTTTTTTTAATGCGCCTGGTAAACTTTTTAACGTGACCGGCGACGCTGGTGCGACACGCCCTCCGGCTCCACGCGAATGCTTTTGCCCGGAGCAATGAACTAGTGAGGCCACAACTGGGGGACCTCATCCCCTAGGAAGAACACTTCAAACCCGCGAGCTCATTGGCCTAGCGAAGGCATAAAGCCTTGCGAGCTCGTTGGCCCAGCAGGGGTTTGAACTCTGGTGGCCGCCACTACAACCGAGCGACTTAACCACCGAACCATGCCATCATCGACAAAAGTTCAAGGAAGTTGAATAGTTGAAGAAACTAGAATTCCACAAGCCATTGCACATTGTGTAACAAAACCATTACATGTAATTAGAAGGTGATTATAAAACCTCCAAATTTATAGATGATCGTGTCATCAATTTTAAACTTGTGCTTGTCTCTATACAATTTTTTTCTTATTTGGATAAAATTTCCATGGCCATTATGAAATCATGACCTATCTAAAAATGATGGTTTCATGTAATGTAATGCCCCAAGCTTATGCTCAAGACATTAATAGACAAAAATAGGATGAATTTTTTTTTTCTACAAAAGTGGCATTAAGCAAGCCATACAACACTCCTACATGCCCAATGTGTCATAATAACAAGCAATGACACAATTGGCATTCATGACAATGTACAATGCAAGGTGAAACAAGAAGAAGACTTAAAAACACTTTGGGACAAAGCACCGTGGCTAGCATGGGTGGGTGCAAAAAGTGTCCAAAATTTTTAAAAAAATTATAAGCAATAACGCGAGAATGTTATGTTTTAGTATAAAAAAGGCAAGATTTTGGTCATTCTTGCAAACTATTTTCCTGTAAACCTACGGCCTGCAAATAGGGGAGAGTGCACTCGCATTATTGGAGACCATATTGTCACCAATTTTTCACCAATTTGACATCAAAATGCTGCCACAACGTCGGGGAGGCCAAAGGAGTAAGTTCTATTTGTTTTTTGTGTGAATTTGTTACTAAATAGGTAGATTGAATTGGTTTTTTCATGTAAATTTGTTTAATTTATAGGAATTGATAATGCACCTCCTCCTCCTCCTGAAAATCCTCAAAATCCTCCATCACCTGAACAACAAATACCTGCTGAAGAACAACCCCAACAACAAACACCTCCATTCATTCCTCAATATGCCCCTGGAACACAAGAGAATTTAATGGGGCAAATTGAAAATAATAAAAAAGAAATTGAGGACATAATTGCAAGGTTGAAAGATCCTGCAACTTCAACCTCGCATAGAGGCGCGCTTGCTCAATCTCTTGAATCTATGTTATCAAATGTAGATTCTATAAGCAAGAAAATATCTAGTTGGTCATATAAGAGGAGAGAGTTTAGAGAGTTCTATGGAGATAAGTTATTCTATGAACAAGTCACAAATGAAAAAATTACAAAATTTGACTTGTGTTTCCTTTTCATAGACCCACGAACAAATCAACCTCTACCCCTTACATGCAAGAGGTTCCCTATCAATTGGTACAACAACCAAGTGATAAAGGACCATTTTGGGTAGAGGTGGTGGATGGTTTTTGACCATCCTCCATGCAACAATAATGAGGTCCCGTAATACTTTTTGAGGAAACTCTACTATGAGTTTGTCCTCAATAAAGTGCAAAACTATTTTGATGTGTTGGACTTCTAGGGTAGAGGTGGGGGGTCAACATAGGATAGACCAAGGGCACGTGTTGACCCACAACATCTAGCAATATGAGCACTCGCCAGACTAGCTATGAGCATGTGTCTATCTCTTCCATTGTGATTGCTAATGTAGTTAGTGATGCAAAAGAAGAAGGTCAAGATATAACAACGGAGGAAAGTGAGCTTTCACAACCTCCACATTTATGGGCTATACATTTTAGTGGAATGTGGGCCTATGGTAGCCATTTAAGAGTGGAGGAAAAAGACAAAGGAAAGACAAATTGTGATTGTGTTGTAAGTGCTGAATTTCTTCATAAAACTGAGAAGAAATTCTATGTTGGATTCATCCAAGAAATTATTCAAGTGGATTTTGGTGAAAATAGTCCTATATTATTAAAATGTAAGTGGATCCAACCATCCATAGTACATGTTGATGAGTGTGGATTTGTACGTGCAAATACAGGACAATTTTTATCAGAGAGGGATGAGCCCTATGTTTTGCCTTTTCAAATTAACTAATCATTTCTAATTGTTGATGTAAGAAGCCCAGGATGGTTGTATGTCATTCAAAAAGAGTCTCGTTTGAAACAAAAATTCATGGAAGCTGTTGATATAATACCTGATTGGCAATACGTTAATTTACAAGAAACATCCGAAGTAGTGGATGAAGATGATGGAGTGTTTGGAGAAGATATTTTGATTACCAATGAAGAGTTTGGGAGAGAGAATGTATTGTATGACACAGATGAGGATGAGGAAGAAAATCAAACAGATGCAGACATGAGTGATCAGGATTCTGATCTTGTTGGCAATGCAGATGATTAGTGAAGGCATCAAGAAAATAGTGAGCTTGTAAAATGTAGTAGAGAAGTAGCAAGATAAGAAAGGGTATTAGTGTACAGGAATTTCTTCCATTTTGGGTCTTTTTAGGGCAATCTCTTTTGTTGAGCTCTACTTTTTGTTGTTTTTCTAGTTCTTGTCTTGTTACGGGTCACGCATATAACTAGCTATATTTGTTCCAAAAAATAAATTACTCATTTTTAAAGCACATATTGACTGCTTTTGTTTGCTTACATTTGTGTGTTCAGAATTTCTACAGAATTATATAAGTAGAAATAATGAGGATTTTATAAGTAGAAATAATGAGGATTATATAAGTAGAAATAATGATGATTCACACTATCATAAAGGCAATTAGTTTCTTCTCAAATAGAGTTTCCTTTGGGTTTCAATATGTGTGCCACATTTACTTATTGAATTTTTTCTCCTCCATATAATGCATCTTATACACTATCATCCTATGTCATGTCACTTGTCATAGACTGTCTCCTCTAATTTATAAGAATGCATCTTATATGCTCTGTGAATGTATTTCATATGGGGACTGTCCTTATATACTGTATCATTCAAATGGAAATGAAATCCTTATATACTATGACTGCATTTGTTTATATGCTTTAGTTGACTGAAAATAATGGCTATTATCAGAAAATTGGAATGATTATCAATAATATCAAAGTAATCCAATAAATTCAATGAAATAAGAAACAAAGAAGATCAAACGACAAAGAACTCAAACCTTGCAAACATCTTTACTTTGTGGCTTCCATTGGTTGCCTATCTCAAATGATCTTGTGTATGAATATGGCCCTCAGAAGGTACACTCCTTTGCTATTTTCCAAGATGTCAAGTGGGAATGGCTATGATAGGTTTGCAATGAAGAGATTCTTCAACACAATTGTAATGATAAAAGGGTGATTGCAAGATATGAAATGACTTGGGTGACAAAGGCGCATTGTAATTCCTACAAAGTAACAATACTAAAAGCTTGGATGAATGAAATGGAGGAATTGGGTTCAATTTAAAGACTTGTGATTGAGAAGATCAATGGTATAGAAATAATAAGAAGATCAACGATATAGAAAACTTGAGAGGATGTGTGTGAATAGAAAGAAGACATGTGTCACACAAACGTTGTTTTGTTTGAGTTAACTGCTTTCTTTTATAAAGATAAGATTTGCTTTCATAAATTAGAATGTTTTTTTTCTAATTTAAGAGTTGTTGATAAAAATAAGGTTGATTGAGTCAATTAACTCAACTTGTGATTTACTTTTGCATGATTTGAGAGAAATTAAATAATAAATTATTTAATTTTGTGTGCATGAAGAAGAAGGCTTATTTTTAGAAGATTTAGAAGATATTAGAAGATAAGAAAGCAAATTAAATAAATAAATTTATTTAATTGTTTGTGTACAAGATTAGAAGAATAAATAAAATATTTGATTGTATTTAATTTTTAGAGAATGAGAGAATTTAAATAAATTTGATTTATTTATTTAAATTTGGAAGAATACTTTGATTTAATTAAATAATTAAGAATTATTTAATTGTTTAGAAGAATTTAATTAAATAAAGGATTCTATTTAATTTTGACTTTAGAAGAGGTAATTAAATAATTTGATATTTAATTAACTTAGATGAATGCGAATCAAATTAATAAATTTGTTTATATATTTATTAATAGAAGAATTAAAACGAACAAATATTAAGAATATTTATTTAGACAGAGTCATGTCATTTTTAGGCATATACATTTTGCCCCTCTTTGATGCAATGTGTTTTATCACATTGTTTCAAAGAATAAAAATTTCTGATAACGATACATGTCCTAGTTTGGCCCTGGTACAAGTTTAATGACGGTAGGATGCCCCCTAGGGAGATTAGACAGGAAGAAAGGTTCAAGAGTGTGAGACAGACAATCTCACAATGAAGAAGGTGGAAGAACCAGTTAGGTTGAAGAAAAATGGGTCACGATTCAGAGAAACGGTAGGAAATGGGCTTGGGAAGAAGTCACAGTCGCCACACAGCTAGTTAGGGCTCATTTGCTATATATGGGAGCTAGATCCACAAGCTTAGTCATTTGCACACTTGGCTTTTGTTGACAGGTCACTTAGAGCTTAGGAGAGTAGAGGAGCATAGAGTAGCTGGTATAGAGATGGATATTCCATGCAAGGAGTACTACTTTGATCACGTTCGACGGTTCGATCAGCTAGTTGAGGCAGGGCCACTAGTATATAGTTCAACAAAACTCACCTAGGGTCATTTATTAGAGAAATAAATGCTAGGGAAAAGTCGCAAGGATAGATGCACCAGTTTGTGTTTCGGCGCATATGCGCTCCGAAATCGCGCATATGATATGAAACCACACATATGAGATATGAATCGATGCATGTGTGAGTTCTGCGCATGTACGTTATGAGTTGGCGCAACTATTTAGAACTTGCGCATACGTTATAGAATGGCACATGTACGTTGTCTTCCTACGCATGTGTTTAAGGATGCGCATATGCTATGTCAAGCTACGCTTTTGATATGAAACTGCACATTTACGAAATGCCGCGACGCATTTGCCAGAAGTGGTACATTTACTATGAAATGGCACATGTACCTTCTGGTTCAGTGCATGTGTTTTAGATAGTCAGTTTACTTAATGAAATTGACTCGATTAGCATCTTGCTCAATGCGTCAATCGATAAGCTATCTCTGAGATTTTAGGAATCTAGTCAAGAGATGATTATGCTGTTTTGATTAATTTTGACATGTTAAGTAAGTGATAGGATACTTTTGATAGGTTTGAGTAGATTTTGTAGTTTTGGTTGACACATTGACTTGCTTGATTGCAGGAGGACATTCATGATGTACTTATGTCACGGGAGCAGTTTCCCTTGCCGTTGTTGCAGCGGTACATGCTTACAGAGATAGATCCTGAGGCGCTTGGTGCTATGGGACTTGATTATGCGTGCTTCATGCCCAAGGTTCATGCAAACCTTAATTTGTTGACTGCAGTAGTGGAGCGATTCCACAGCGAGGACAAGACCTTTCACCTACCTCCTGGTGAGATGGCGATTACTCTCGAGGATGTTTATAGGATTCTACACTTGTAGATACAAGGTGAGCTTGTAGAGTACGATTCTCAGTATGATGCTGGATTAGTGGAGTGCCAGCGTGTGTTTGATGATCTGGAGCTAGAGGGTCAAATGGTTTCATGGAAGGACATTCATGACTACTATGACTACTTCCCAAGGATAGTGGCAGGATTGATCGAGGGTGTTGTATGCTCCGATAGGAGGTCGCATGGGTTCCCCATTGGTTGGGGTCAGATTATGGAGAGGATGATCATAGAGGGCACCCACTTTGCATGCGGTGTGCGTTTTGGCACACTTATACCATGATATGCATCAGGTGGTATATCACAGGGGTGCCAGTTTATCTGCAGGCGTTTCACTTTTACAATTTTGGCTATGGGAACATATTGCTATTACTCAGCCGATGTGCGTATTTTCCAGGAAAAGGGGTGACCCGTATAGTTATGGATATGTAGGTATTATTTCCCAGCATAAGCTAGGAAAGATTGAGTACTGGAGGCATGCGCTGGACAATGTAGATAGAGTTGTATGGAGTCCCTATCTAGATTGTGAACCATGGGATGATGAGGACGATGAGCTTTCGTATTACTTTCAGACTCGGTGGCTCATTGGGAGGACACGAAACATTTTAGAGAGGCAGATTGTCAGCTAAGTGTTGAGATAGTTTGGGAGGATACAGGGTGGACCACAGGGGCAGGCCCAGTTTTCCAGGACACATGTGGAGCAGTTTAGATGGGGCTTGGTTGCATCTTATGAGGAGTTCTTAGCAGAGTTTCAACAAATTCCCTATGTGGCCTAGCTAATGAGGAGGGAGATGATAGACGCAGGGATGGCTCCTAATTATGAGGAGTGGTTTGCTGCTCATCCATTCCTGAGATATTCAAAACCTAGATAGTTGGTTCCTTGCCTGGATGAGGAGGACTTGGATGACAAGGATGGTGTAGGCAAGAGGAGGAGGAGATGGGGGAGGGGGAGAGGAGGACAGGGAGATGGAGATGACGGAGGTGATAGAGGGGATGGAGGGGGTGGTGGAGGAGGATAGAGACAAAGGAGAGTTGGGGAGGGATCCTCCCAGTAGCAGGTAGCACAGTAGCAGGCTACACAATAGGTATAGGTGCTGGCACCACAACAGGTGCCCTAGCAATAGGTACAGGTTCCTCAAGCTCCTGCCCAACCTGATCTACAATAGCAGGCTATTGTTACACTATAGGGTCAGGGGCGACAGTTTAGGGCACAACTTAGGATGGCCGAGTTCTAGAGAGAGTCAGATGTATGAATCATATATGGGCTCACTACAGAGTGGGATTTAGCATTAGTGAGGGTGTGGGCCTTTAGACTAGAGAGAGACTCTTCCATAGTTGCCTTAGGTACTCATGGAGCCACCACATTTTTAGTTACACAGGTGCAGTAGGCACAAGCGTAGCTTGCACAGGTTCAGGCTAAGTTGTCTAGGGCACAGGTTCAGATGTAGTACTACAGGGGATTATATCATGGGGTGGTGCTAGCGGATCAGAGGGCACCCAGCTTTAGGAGACAATCAGTAGCAGGCACACCTCAAAGGGCAGGTGGATCATGGTTAGGAGGGTCAGTGATGGGCCCACAACAGTCTGGGGCCAGCAAAGGAGGAGGTGGAGAGGGTAGTGCTGGGAGTAGTGCTCCATGGCAGTAGGGCTAGCCACTACACTTGTACTAATTTTGGTTTATGTATACACACATTTTGGATGGCTCAAAGATAGCCCAATATGTATATTTATCTCATTTTGCACCGAGACATGTATCATTATTTTTTTGATGTATGTATACACCTTTATGACTAGACTCAGATATGATGAACTTTGATATATTGTACATTTGGACATGTTTATGTTTACATGATGATGTAGCTTGTGCTCTCTATATGTAGTTGTTTATGCTATATGTCATGGATGCATTCTATTTTATGATGTTTATATGTGACGCACATGTTTATGATGTTTATATGATGTTACGTGATGTTTCTATTGGATGAATATTACTGCTAATGTTGATATGATCTAATGCAGACTTAGATGATTTAATTCATGTACCTAATATGTAAATGTTCTCGATATGATTATGCAATTTATGCGATGATCTACATGTACTTGTCTATGTTTTTGATTTTTCTGTTTGACACTATGTTATGTTGATGTAAATAGATATGGATGATCTAATGCACCTGTTATGTATGCAAATGATTTAATCATGTGAATGACTATCTCATGTGATATGATATGCAAACTATGCTATGCTTTTGTTATGTCCAAATGTACTCAATTGACACAGCAATGACAGAATGATAGATAGAAGAAATGTGAAACAAAAGGACCACAAGCTTTTAAACATTGATACTCTGCATTTTGGATCTTTATTGCATGGGTTATGGATGCTTTTGTGGATTTTTTTTAGACATGAATGGTTTTGCCAACTTGATATTGCAAGTACTTTGAAGTGCTTATTTCATCATTGGGCGATTCTTTTTGGTACTTTTTCCGAATGTTGTAAGTTAATACAAGCATCTAAGTATAATTAAACTGAGATGACCTAAGTATTGCTTACATGGATTTTGATTTAGCAAGTTAATACAAGCATCTAGGTATAATTGAAATGAGATGACCTGAGTATTTCTTGCATATTAACAGACAAGCATTGCCCCCTTTCATGTTAGACCTATGGTATCCTCGATGATCTTTTGTTGATCATGTCATTAGACAAGGCTTCACATTACTAAGGATTGATCCACAAATAGCAAACAAAGAAAATAAGCATTCCCCCATCATAGCATCCCTAGCTTTTGGCATCCTCGAGTAGCGTAGAAAGACATGATAACAAAAATCAAGACGATGTAACTTAACCTGATTACGAACACAAAACATTCTTGCATTAGATGTATTTTCTTTCCATAATTTAGATAGGATCATTGAGAGTGCTTTAGGTACTTGTTTTCTTTGCTTTAGAAAGGTTGAGGTCCTGCGTCCAAATTTTTGTTTGGAAATGGCCTTTGCTACACTTGCATGCTTGGAGAAAGGTTCCAAAATCCTTATTGGCAAAATGGACCTTAAGGGATTGACCTAGTGCCTTGAGGGCACATTAACAATGGCCTTGCCTACGTGACGATGCAGAGGCAATGTAGTTCAGGACTTGGACTATGGATGTGGATGCACTAGAGGATAGACAACAAGATATGGGATGGATGGAAAGAAGAGCCTCGAGGGCGCATTGATAATGGCCTTGCCTACATGACGACGCAGAGGTAACGTAGTTCGGGGGTTGACCCTATGGCACTAACGACAGATGCTATGTTAGGCTGACACTATGGATAGGATACTGGATAAGGACCTTAGTTGATAAGGCGACAAGAGAGATAGAGTATCAAGCCATGATAGGTTATTGTTAGGTTTTTATTATGAAATAGATATGGATTAGATAAGGGATGATGGTAGGAGGAATGGACACAAGGTGATAGGTTTCCCAAAGATGGAGGAGGCGGTTTATCACAAGTAACGCCTATTTACTAGGTTTTCACCACTTGCTTTTATTTCCACGAAAGCTAAAAAGAGTACACATGATGCTTGTTTGCCAAGTTTTCATCATGGTACCTATCCAAGGCACCTATTTGCCAGGTTTTCACCAAATAATGATTTTTTTGTTGTTTTTCTACTTTTTTTTTTAATTTTTTTGTTTTTTTTCTTATTTTTTTGCTTTTTTTGAATTTTTGCCCCCCTTACATTGGGGTTCTCTTAGGTATAGAACTAGCGAAGATGCATACTGTTAATTAGGTCATTGAACAACTCACCCTCTGATGTTGCTAACTGATATGCTCCTGACCCATAGGCTGCAATGATTACACAAGGACCAAGCTAGTTGGGTTCAAACTTTCCTTTCTTTTCCCAATCCTACTAATTGTGGGGATTTTCCTTAAGTACTAGATCACCAACATTGAAGACCCTTGGATGGAACTTGTGATTGTAGCTTTGTGACATCCTTTGCTGGTATGCCTTGAGATGATTGAAGGCATTCTGTCATTTCTCCTCCAACAGTTCTAACTCTTGCAATCTACAAACTCTGTAGTCTTCATCAGTAATGAGACCTTTTAACAACACCCTTAGAGATGGTAACTCGACCTTGATGGACAAAATGGCTTATGATCCATAGATAAAGGCATAAGGGGTAGCACCTGTGGGAGTGTATATACTGGTTCGATAGGCCCACAGAGTGGGATTCAGTTATATGTGCCAATCATGGCCGGCATCGTTGACTGTCTTCTTGAGGATTTTCAAGATTATTTTGTTTGATGCCTCTGCTTGGCCATTGCCTTGTGGATAGTAGGGGGTGGAAAAATGGTGTTGGATTTTGAATTTGTCACAAAGCTCTTGGACATCATGGTTCTTGAAAGGTCTTCCGTTATCCATGACAATGAATGGGGGAATTCTATATTTGCAAATGAGGTAATTGAGGATGAAGGAGGCAATCTATTTGCCTATGATAGTTGTGAGGGGAACGGCTTCAATCCACTTGGTAAAATATTCAGTGGCAGTTATTATGAACTTGTGGTCGTTAGATGATGGAGGGTGGATCTTGCCCACAAGGTTGAGTCCCCATTGACAAAAGGGCCAAGGTGTCGTTAAAGGTTGTAGCTCTTGAGCTAGTGCATGGATGAGGTTTCCATGTATTTGGTACTACTTGCATTTCTTCACAAACTAATATGAATCCATTTCCATGTTCAGCCAATAATAACCCAAACACATGAGTTTCTTAGCTAAAGAAGGACCGCTAGAGTGTGTTCCGCAAATTCCTTCGTGCACGTCTTGTAAGGCGATTTGAGATTCTTCCCGTTCTAAACATCAGAGTAAAGTACCATCTAGGCCTCGTCGGTATAGGGTATCGGTGATAATGGTGTAATGAGAGGTTTGGTGAATGAAGGTTCGGCATTGGTTAGAAGACAAGTCAGGCAGGAGGGTATTATCCTTGAGGAAAGTGTAAATCTTACCATACCAAGGTGAATCAGATCTGACTAATAGGCATATGGAGTGTGTTTCAAGATCATAAGCTGGTTGCATAATTGACTCGACCAAGAACTCATACCATGACTCATTCTCTGGGATCTCGAGGAGTGAGGCAATGGTTGCCATGGCATCTACTGCTTTGCTTTCAATGTAAGGTATCTACTCAAAGGAGATGATCACAAAGTACTCTTTAAACTCATCTACCATACACTTGTATGGGATTAACTTGTCATCTTTGGTTTGATAGTCATCGTTGACTTGATTGATTACTAGTTGGGAGTTGCCATAAACATGTAGCTCCTTTATTTTCCATTTTACTACCATTTTGAGACCAATGACCAAGGCCTCATACTTTGCTATATTATTTGTGCATGGGAATAGCAGACGGTAAGACTTAGGTATGGTGTCATTGTGAGGAGTGACCAACAAGATTCCTACTCCCGATCCAATGTTTGTATAGGATCCATCAAAGTAGAGTTTCCATGAGTGTGCTATGATACTGAATATGGATTCATCTAGAAACTCAAATGTCATTGGTGTGGTATCCTACAATGGTGCTTCTGCTAATTGATCAACAATGATTTGACCTTTGATAGCCTTCCTTTCTACATAGTCAATGTCATATTCACTTAACAGCATTACCCACTTGGCTAGGTGGCCTGTTAGAGCTTCTTTGCTTAATAGGTATTTTAGTGGATCTATCTTTGCAATAATTTTGACTGGATGTGCTAGCATGTAATGTCATAGTTTTTGGGAAGCCAAAACCATAGAAAGACACGATCTTTCTATTTGAGAATATTGCAATTCGTAGCCCACCAATGTTCGACTGATGTAGTAGATAGCTCTTTCTTTGCCTTCATAATCTTGTTGTTCTAATAGGGCTCTAAGAGCTATTGGCGTAGTATATATATATAGATACAAAGGCTTACCTTGGATAGGTGGCATCAGAATAGGCAGATTTATAAGGTACTCCTTTCGTTTGTGAAATCCTTCCTCACACTTTTCATCCCATCTAAATAGTATGTTTTTGTGCAATAGGTGAGTAAAAGGTTGACACTTGTCTACCAGTTGTGATATGAACCAACAGATTGCTTGTAACTTGCCCTATAGAGACTGTAGTTGAGTGATATTCTTTGGCATTGGCATTTCCATAATAGCCTTGACCTTGGCAGGATCCACTTCGATCTCATTTGTTGAGACGATGAAGCCTAAGAGCTTGCCGGAGGTGACTCCAAACACATATTTCTTCGGATTCAACTTGACTTTGAAGTGTTCCAGTCTCTAAAAGACCTTCTCTAGTACATATAGGTGGGATTCTCTTGTGAGTGACTTAGCTAGGATATCATCTACATAGTCCTCCATTGTGACGTGCATCATATCATGGAAGATAGTGGTCATAACATGTTGATATGTTGCCCTTGTGTTCTTTAACCCAAATGGCATGACATTCCAGTAGAAGGTGCCCCATAGACAAGTGAAGGTTGTTTTATGTTGGTCTTCTGGTGCTATCCTAATTTGATTGTACCTAGAGAAGCCATCCATTAGAGAAAGCATGGTGTGTCCTGCTGTCAAGTCGACAATGATATCAATGTTAGGCAATGGAAAATCATCCTTGCAGCAAGCTTTGTTTAGATCTCAGAAATCATTGCACAATCTGACTCTGCCATTAGGTTTTGATACTGGCACTATGTTGGATACCCACTCTGGATAGTCGATTGCCCTGATGTACCCTACATCCAGCAGCTTCTTGAGTTATTCTTTTACTAGTAATACAATGTGGGGATGCATCTTTCTGAGCTTTTGCTTGACTAGTTTCACTCTTGGATCTAGTGGAAGATGATGTAGGATCAAATATGGATCTAAACTAGGCATATTTGTGTATGACCAAGCAAAGTTGACTTGCTTTTTCTTGAAGAATGGTACAAATTTGGTCTTTTCTAGTAGAGTTAGAGACTTTGTAAAGTGAATGATCTTAGGACTACTTTCTGTTCCAATGTTGACAGGTTCCATAGGTTCCACAACAATCTGAGACTTCTCCTAATACATGTCATTGGGGAGAGTGTCAAGCCTTCCATCGTCTGGTGCCTCAGAGAGGTTTTCACCATCCGATGCGTCCTTTCTTTTTACTATTTTGGGATCTGATATTGCCACAGAGTGGTTTTCACCATCAGATCTAGTTTTTATTTTTATGTTTTTGCGACTGGAAGGCTTGGTACCCTCTCCAATATAATCCACGGTGTTGAGTTCAATCGCTAAGCCAGCTTTATGATCTCCTGTAGGTAGGTGGTCCCTAAGTTCCATGTAGTCAATATAGGCATCATCATTTTGGAACATGTCTAGTTGTGGGGTTCCTCGTAAATCCTAGTCAATAAGTTCAGGATGCACAAGGGGGAGGGGATTGGAGGATAGATCTGATTCATTGGGTGTGATAGTTTGGATGGATACATGAGTAGGGTTTGGATTGATAGGGATAGGATCTGGAATGGTATTTTCCTCAAGATTGTTTTTTGTGTTGGAACTCTAACCTTCCTCAAAGGTTGTACTCTCAAGGGTTGGCAAATCACATTCTAATGGTCTATGCATTAGCGTTTGCCCCTCACTATAGGCACTATAGGTTTGAATGGTGTCAACTCCTTTGTCCTCATAGGAGTACTCTCTAAGTTCCTCCCACTGATATTCATTAGAGTCTGTCGCTATCTTCTTGTAGGTTATGGATCTGTTCCACAAAACAAGTATTGGCCTTAGCTTTGCCTTTGTCCTTGTTTCCTAGCCCTTTTGTATTTCTTGCCAATGAGGATGAGGAGGGTTGGATGGGTTCTATTATTCCTTCTTTTCTTAGGCCAATGGGACCTTGTTCTTCATAACCCATTCTATGTAGGATAGACTCACCACGCCCATAGATTTCTGTTGGGAGCTTAGGTGGTTCTCGTTGTGTGTTATCTTCCTCTATGTAGAGCCATTGCAAGACATCTCTTTCCTCACTCTCGTCTGATAGGGTCCCCCATTTTACAAAGGGAGCTGTGGGAGGTTCAGGAGGAGCAGACGGTTTTGGACTATACTTAGGTGTAGGTTGCCCAAAGGATCTTGGAGATAGAGGCATTTTGGCTAAGTTGAGGCTGTGCTGGATGGAGTATTCACCTACCCCTATTTCTTTGATTGTGATTTTCTACTATTTGGGCTTGGACGAAGAAGCTTTGGAGGTAGAATCATGATGTGAGATGGTGGATGTGAAGCTCTATTGTTGGGAATGATGCAATCAGGCTTTGAGCAGACATAGTTGCAATGCTAAAAAGGATCTGGATCACCTTGGATGGTGATCTGTTTGTTGTTATGAGGAAATTTGATGCAGTGGTGGTAGGTAGAAGGCATAGCTTTCATGGCATGAATCTAGGGTCTACCTAGGAGGATGTTATAGGCTAGCTCCTTGTCGAGGACTTGGAAAACAACGTCCTTTATTACTGGTCTAACTTATATTAGTAACACTACTGTTCCTTTAGTAGTTCTTTCTTCTTCATTATAGGCCTTAATAGTGATCTTTTTCCTAGGATTCATTTTAGTTTCAAAGAACCCTAATGTAAGGACTAGCTTGAGTGTGCAAATGTTTAAACCGGCTCCTCCATCAAGGAGAACCCTTTTGATACGTTGTTTATGAATGAAGGCGATGATATGCAAGGGTGCGTTATTGGGCTGGGATACTAATAGGTCATCTTGTTTGATAAATGATAGGGTGCTAGAGGAGGTTAGATTTCCTACCATGGCTTGAAACTTCTCTTGGGTCAGGTTCGTGGGCACAGTTGTTTCTACTAGGGCTTTATCAAGAATTTCCTTATGGGAGGGAGACAGATGCAACAACTCTAAGATAAATATGTGGGACAGAGTTTTCTGAAGTTGGTCTATGACACTATACTTATGGGAGTTAGACGAAGAAGGTGACGATCTTGGAGGAAGCGTGTTTAATGTGACCTTACCACTGCAGGTGATGATGTTGCAATTAGTTTTTTTGGGTCCTAATTTTTGGTTGAATGTGACCACATTGACTTGTGGGATGTGCTCCAATATCCAATTGATGATATAATCAAATGGCACGCTCGCATAGTTAGCATTGTTGTGTCCGTTATTTTGATTTTGTCTATTGTGTTTGTTGTTGTTGTTGTTGTTGTATGGCCTATCGTAGTTGAGGAGTGGATCCTTATATGCCACATGTGTCTCATTAGAGGTATGTTCTTTATTTCCTACCTGATTTTGGTCAAGTATGTCTTGAATGACGTGTTTGAGATGGATATAGTCATTGGTCTTATGGCCTCTTCCTCTATCATATTCATAGAAATTAGTGTCTTTCCAATAGTCAGGTTTTACTTAAGGTTCATAGTCGCTAGTGGGGGGAAGAGTGATCTCATTATTGGCTAATAGCTTCCTTAACGCAAACTCCTGGGACTCCCCTAGTGATGTGAATTTTCATCTAGGAGTGGAGGTGAACCATTGTTTTGGCTCACAAGAGAAGGTTTTGTTTGGTGTAGCATTGCTTGCTTCTCCTTTGAGAGTGAAGATTGGTTGATGTTTGGGAGCTGCTATCTTGGCATCAACTACTCCATCATTGACGATATTTTTGTTCTTTGTCCAAAAAATTGACTTGTCCATGGTGTAGTTAGAGTTAGGGGTGTCCTTGTGCAACTTTATTTGCCCCTTACTGATCATATCTTTCTCGATAAATAATCCCAACTCAAAGACTTTCGTAAATGAGGTAGGGCATTAATTTGGATTAGTAACTTAGATCAAGGTTAAGGTTGTGGACAAACATCTCTGTCATTTTCTTCTCAAGTATATGATATGAGCATTTGGTCACAAGTTGTCTCCACCTTTGTAAGAAGGCAGCGAAGGATTTACCACTCTTTTTCTTTGTATTGCATAGGTCAAGCATGGAAACTTTGTGTTCAATGTTATTTGAGAAGTGAGTGATGAACTTGTCTACTAACTCATCAAAAGTTTTGATACCCAGAGGAAGTCATGAGAACCATTCCATGTCTTGTCCACCTAGAGATCTAGGGAATAGTCTCATTAGGAAAGTTTTGTTGTGAGCTACTTCTAGGCACGGGGTGCTAAATTCCCTAATGTGATCTCTTGGGTCTCTTTTCCCTTTGTATTTGTCAAACTTAGGAACTTCGAATCGAAAGGGGAAAGGTACCATGTTCAAGCTTTTGTCAAAGGGATATGGTGAGATATTCTCCAATGAATAAGTTTTAGTGGGTGGCCCTGTTTGGAGATCTACCACTTTCTGTGTTAGGCTCTTGATTTGCTTTGCTAATGTGTCCATAGGTGCATTTGAGTATGTTGTTTTGTTACTTTTATCTTTGTCAAGGGAGATTTCCTCATTTGTGCTCTTTTCGTGAGTTCTTTCCTCTCTTGGCTCTTTTAATGTATTGACATCAAAGTCGGCAAGGAGTTTAAGTCCTTGGTTTGCAAGATGAAGAAAATACTTTTGAGGGTCTTCATTGAGTATTTTGTACAACATGCATTGGAATTTCTGATCTTGGAGGGCTCCTTGGAACTCCTCATGAGAGATTTCCTCATCACTGTCATGAGGGGATACAATGCGCTTAGATGTTCTGGCCATTTCAAGTTATTTTTGTTGGAAACAAGGTAGATAACTGAGAGGGGGGGTGAATTAGTTATCTTAAACTTCTTAACTTTCTTATCTTCTTTAACAATAGTGCATTATCAAAACATTTAAGCATAAATGAACATGAAAGCAGAAATGAAATCAACATACATAACACAAGGATTTTTATGTGGAAAACCCTATTAAGGGAAAAACCACGGGGTGACTAACCCAAGATTGTATTCTCTGTTAAAAGAATAGAAATACAAAATGGCACTTGCCAATTAGGGCTCACTGCCTGAGCACACTGCTCACAAGAGGCTCACTGCCTACAAGAGACTCACTATCTACAAGGTATAAAGAAAGTAACTAGGTGTTTGAACTAATCAGAGGCATCCACATATGCTGAGGTTTAGTTTTGATTAGGCTCAATATACTGATCTGCTGCACTTCATTCTTCCTCTGCTTAGTGTTGTTGTTCTATCACATACCGGATTTATATAGCTGCTTCCACACTGCTCTCTACTTTTCTTCAAACATTATTTCACACACCACACCCCTTCATATCAAAATCCATCTGGTATATATATCCATACCAAGGATTTCAATATCTTTCTAGTCGGCATCCGGAATACTCAAGATTTTCCCAAACTCTGGTCTATTGGCTAAATCCTTGCTTATTAAGTGATGTGTATCAAAGAGATAGTTGTAGAAGTCATCAATCATGTCAGCCAACCATGAATGATCCCTCAAGAAGCTTGATCACTACCAATTCCTCATCTGGATTAATGTCTGATGCTCTGCCGGTCAGTTCTTTCTCAGTCTACTCTGCCAAATAGGAACCCAACACTTAGGTGCTCATATCTTTCCACTCTTTGATCACCGGAGGCTCAATCTCTGGAACGTAGCAGTCATGATACTCCTCTTAACTTCCCCAAGTTTTCACTTTACTGAGATACTTCTTCTGATAGATCTAGACCTAATTGTCAGACCTTGATGCATGCTCTGTTCTTGTTCACCGGACCAAAATACTCTTTCAATTTGATTTCCGGTAGTCATACCATGTCTTGCAAATGTGTGGGATGGACTTTGTTGCCATCAGTGACAACACTCATGAAGCCATATAGTGTCTCTTGCCAACAATCTCCCCCTTTGGCATTGATGGCAACACTTAGTGAAAAATGACTAAGTGTCACACTACACTCCCCCTTAGCTGATGCTTTGTTCTAATGTACACTTTTTCGGAGCTCTCCCTTTGCTAGATTCCACATTTTTCACTGCTCCTCACTCCCCCTTTGACATCAATGGCAAAGGGTAGAATCCGTACATCAAAATTTCCAAAAATCAACCTATACTTAGCCGCATAAGTATATATACATGTTATACTTACATATACTAAAGTATATCTGCAAAGGTGGTCTTCAACTGTACCACTTCTGTCACCCAACTCTTCTTCATCCTGTCCAAAATTGAAATGTGACCACTTAGCAAAAATGCAAAAGCTTTTGTCCTCTTTAGGTCTGCTAGATCACTGGTCCGGGCTATGGTTTGGGCATCAGTTTGGGCCTCATGCATTGCCTCTAACTTGGGGATAATTATCCCTCTTAGTTCACTTAGCCTGCTTATTCTATTTTTCTTCTCCTTGTCAAGCCTCTTTATCTCATTTATAGTGGCAATAGTCTGGCACTCTTGATTCATCAGGGATGAGGTGAGAGGATCAAAACTCTGGGATAAACTTGATAGTTTTCACTCTTGTTCTTCCACCTTCTTTGCAATGTCTACTGTTATTGTGGACCAAGATAAACAAAATTTGTATAATTCTCCGCCATCTTTAAGAGCATTTTCTAGGCTCTTTATTCCAATATTCAGATTTCTCCTATCATTTTGTATTAGCCCTTGTACTTCAGAGAATCTCTTACCAAAAAACTCTTTCTAGACTTTCTCTTCTATTGATTTCTCCAAGGAATCAAAATGTGTGCTAACAGAATTAACAAGAGATTTCAGATTACTAGATGAAGAGGCCAAAAGATCCTTCTAGAAGGATGGCATGATCTTCTCCAACACACCGAATGCAATCTCTATTAGCTCACACTTATCATAAAATTTAGTTAATGGTTGTAGATTTCCATCCACTATGACTACCTTGATAACTTTATCAACAGAAGGAGTGGACCTTTCAACAAATTCTTATGCCTCTTCTTCTTTATTTGTACCAACAAAAGATCCACTTGATGTTTTCTTCTTCTTCTTCATTTTCTTAACTTCCCCATTTGTTTCTATTTCTTCATCATCCTTCTGACTCATATAGGTCCTTGTGGCCTTGGTTTTTGTTCTCTTTTCTTCCTTACCAGATGTCTTGGCTTCCGATTTGGAGGCCTTTTGGCTCTTAGAGGTGGTAGGGGCAGAGCTTTTGGAAGATCTGGTCTAGGAAGGGACTTGCACCGGATTACTTTCTTTCTCTACTTCTTGTCTCTCCTTCTTAGCTCTTTCTAATTTTTCTCTGTTTGCATCAACTGCTTCTTTTGAGATGCCATATCTTTTGGCAACTTCCTCTACTTCCCTTCTCACCTTTTTCTTCATTTCTGGTTGTTTTTGTTCAACATGAATTTTCACACTCAATTCTTGAAAGGTTCCAAACCTTTCTACCTTAGGGTCCTTGGGCTGAATTAGCAAGTGTTGGATATGCAACTCTAGGATTTTCTCATCTACTTCATACCCCATTGGCATAATCCAGACTATCCTTGGCTCCACTGCCTCCATTAGGCATTGATCAGTGTCTACCATAAAGCACACTATATCCTTGTATTTTTCAACCATGGATTAGTGAATTCTTTCTCTGGCCTGCATCATACCTTGGAAATTCTTGAAATATTCCCAAAGAGCAGTGCTTTGAGCCTTGGCATCACCAAGCCCATGCATATAATCTCTGATCTGTATGGCAACAGGTCTATCATTTTGCCATATCCAGCCACTAGTTCCGAGTAGCTCATTCATATAGTAGAAGAATAGACATAGTATCAAGCCACCGTACTTAAATGAATTCCTCTTATCCTTCTTTATTTTATGTAAGTTCTCTAACAGTTGGTTGAGGAGAAGCTCACAAAGATCATAGTTAGCATTTTTCCTTAGCATTTCATATGCAGTATATATTGTTGTTCCGAATACTAAATTTTCCCTGCTGGAGTGATAGATTTTGTAACCAATTATCATAGAGGCAAATTTGATATCCGGATCTATGATGTCTTCTATTGTCATTGCCCTCTTGTCAAATTTTGATCCAGTAGCCTCACTTACAATTTGGTTTTTGACTGATTTGAGAGCAAGCAACCCACCGGATGAGTGCAATCCGGTTACCGACCTAATTGCATCCTTGGTTATCTTGAATTGCCTCATCAACCACATAAAGTTGTCATGCATTCTACTCAGAACATATTGGACCCATTCATCTTCTACAAAACAGGTGAAATGAATGCAATGTCCAAAATGCTTATCCCGGATGGCCTTGTATTGGGGTTTAAGTTCAAATGATTCATCTATTTGTTCCTTGTGATAGATGTCCATCAGCTTGGATTCCCCAAATTCTTTAATGTTTGTGTGTATGTAAACCCTAACATCTTCTACATGCAGAACCCCATGCGGAATGCTATAGAATGCACCTAGGGGATCAACTTTTAGGGATTTGTAGGGATGTTTCTTGAACTTAGGGTGCGGCCTATCAGTGATCTTAACAACATTCAGAGTAGCCATCTTTCAAAAGATTTAGAGAGAGATATTCAAAAACTGAAATACCTTTGTATGCTTCTAGGGTTCACAATGAGAGCCAAAAAGATCACTGGTTGAATTGAATTCTATGGTTGATCCTTGAGAGGGTTGAGGCAATCTTGTTGCAGAGCTCCTTCTTTCTTCTTTTCAGATGCAAATGTGCAAATGATGAACAAAAGAACCCTTTTATTTCAGCACAAACCCTAATTCCATTTTGCAATAAATGCACAACTTAAGTCATTCTGATTGCCTTGTTCTTCTTGTTCTAAGAGAGATCTTTCTAGATCACTGAGATGCACTTAGAGTTATTCTCAGTGATTTTTGACAATCTATTTTCCTTTTCTCCAATCATTCCATTTATCCGTAGATCAAGATATTTCAATTTTTGAATCATACCAGATCTAACTGTGAAAGTCCTGCTTTTATCGGATGACTGTCAACTGGATCAATCTTGGATGATTAACCTCTTTAAAACTCCTTGCAGATCTTTCATATTTTTACCAAGGGTTAATTAGATATTTCTCTAAGGATCTTTCCATCTGCAACTTTCCATGTGCCAATCTTAGGCACCAATTGACTGGCTGGGGGAATTTATTTTCCTTTGTGACTCCCCTTGAGCCAGAGCTCATCTATTTAGTTTCCAGAAGGAATATCAGCACCAAATTCTGGTGCAGATCCATCCTCAATATTTTATGTGCTTCTCTTCGCCCAAATCTTGTTCATTTCCCTTTGAATTTCATTCGCATTCACTTTTCTTTTTCCTTTGTCTTGGTTCTGGTTATGAAGTACTGGACCCTTTTTGTCCTGATTCTTACTTCTACAGAATTTGGCAATATGACCGGATCTATTGCAATTGTAGAAAATAACATTTCTTTGTATATTTGACTGGTATCCTCTTGATCTACATTGATTAGCCATATGTCCAATTCTATTGCATGCAAAGCATCTACCATTGAATGAATTGTTTATTTGCATATTTCTACATTCATGAGATTTGTGACCATACCTTTTGCAGTTAAAGCATTGTCCAAAAAAGGATGAATTAGTCTGATTCATTCTTCTTTTGCACTAATTTGCTTTATGACCAAAGTTATTGCAATTGTAGCAGTATCCATTGAAGGGTGTGTTAGGTCTCAAAAATGCAGGTCGTTAACCCTAAGAGGTTACCAGACTCTCTTGACGTTTTTGGCTAACTGACATGAGGTAGATATGGATAAACCCCCTTCACTTCAGGCTCTGCTAGACCTAGGCAGGTGAACCTCTAATTAATAAAGCAGATAAAGAGATGATCACTACTTTGATCATAATTAATCTAACTATTGATAATGGCACAAATTATAAAACAAATGAAAAGATAACAAGTTAATTCTAAATGATCTAAATTGTAATGCTAAAATGATAATGCAATCTAATTAATTAAATCTAAAGTGAATTTGTATAAGTGATATTGAAAACACTAAACCAGTGCCTTATTGAATATAGAGTCAGTATGATCCTGAAATAAATGACTATTTGTTTGGTAAAAACACAAACTATCTGGCATGAAAGAATAGGTATGTAACTTGTACAACCCTGCAAGGAAATAGTTAATATCCCATACTTATATATATCCAATTCATAAAATCAAATTACCTGCATTCATCTAAAAGGATTTAATCCCTCTTTGAAGGAACTTATCAGAATAATACTGCAATTGTAAAAGATTTATCAAAAAATTGGAGACAGAATACAAACCCTAACTATATGACTCTTCTTACAGATCCATGACAATGTCTTCATAGTTACTATGACAGATTTAAAGGATTTAATTCTGAAAGCAAAAACCAGTTAATCTTATCACACTATAACAATAAATGTGTATAGACAACTTGAAGATATACTTGATAACTCAAATTGAATAACAGAGAAAACTTTGAAAGGAGACAGTCATATAATCGAATAAATTAAACAGATAGTTGATACCGAAATCTACAGTTACTGCTTCATGTTCACAGACTTGACTTCATCAGAGAATGCTTGCACATGGTCTACCAGAAATAAAATATATTAAAAGTGATCTAGCATTGCTGCTCAAATCTAATCTATAGTATCCCATGTTCTATTCTGTAATCTCTCCCTCTTCTCTCCTATCTCTTTATTTTGGTCTTGGTCATCTCTTATAAAGAGAGGCATACAAGCTTCAGACCAGTTACAATAGTTGTGATGGTTGATAACCAAACAACAGTATTTGTCTTAATAAAACAGATTTAGGAAAATTAATACTTGTCTTTAATCATCAAATGGATAACCATTTCAGGGTCAAACAAAGATCTTTAACTGTAGTTTTGCTTAATATCCTTCGAGGGTTTCTTTATTATTCCTAAAAAAACCAGATAAAACACAAATTAATTTTTGATCAAATAATCAAAACAAATTTATTTAAACATATGTATTTACTTAAGTAATTACTTCCCTTATCGATATTTTATTCAGCTCTTCAAGATCCTTTCCTGGGTGTTTTTATAACTTGATATCCGCTGTGTATATCCTTGAAAAAACCCATATTTCAAATGTCAGAAGAATATCTTAATCATTCAGATTTTAATGTCGTTTTAGGGTTTCTGTGTTTTGTATCGGTGTAAGGTGCATTTTGTTTCACCGAAGGTGTAATGCGAATGTATATCGCAAATGTATCTTGAGAATGTATGTGAGAATGTACATTGTGTTGGATACAAAAGGTGATTGGTAAAAATGGTAAAGAGAACCGGTGATAACAAGTTATGTCTTGTATATGTGATAGTTTGACATATCGGCGTGAATGGTAATATCAGGTAGACAACGTGATGTTTAAATGACAATGAAGATCTTGCCGATACAAAGATTTTTCTATATTGAACTTCTTTTAACATCCGACTTGTATCTTTGACTTGTATCTTCGCTTGCATATCAGCTTGTATATCGAAGATATACATTGTTATTATACAAGCCCAATGTGCAAGCGGTGGGACCCACTACATGTATCCAACCTTCATATACAATGCCCGATACATACAAATTCAATTATATCTTCCTTTCGGACTTCTTATTTTATAAATCGCAGTATGTAGCCCCTTTCGACTCTGACTTGTATATGCATCCTCTGATATACTTTAAGTCCTAATGCATCCTTTTAACCAAATTTCAATCTTTCCTGGATTCCGCATTGTACATATATCACAATGCATGTTTCCAAAACATACGACAATAAAATCATATTTCATAACATTTCAGTTTTGTGCTATGCATATCGCCTTGTATGTACTGTGTTGTATGTATGCTGTAACATACATACAAAGTGCAAACATACAAAGACTTAACGTTAATTCATAATTGTTTCAGTTCCAGGAAATGTATATCATGTTGTATGTATCACATTGTATGTTGCGTTCTGCCAAACATACAAACATAACATACAAGCAACAGAGTCAACAAAAAATACATTTCAACTTTTAACCTCGTCGGGTCCACCTTGTATGTAACAATAAAACATTAGCCAAATGCATACAAGTAAACAATGCATCAACCCAATGACTCCTTTATGCAACCATACCATGACCCGATATACAAGGGACTTTGCATATGCATCATACAATGACACAACATACAAACCACTCTGTATATGAGAGACTTTGTATATACAAACGACTTTGTATATACAAACATACAAACCCATACCACAATGCATTTTACCAAATACACACATAACTTGCAAAATACAGGGAATTTTAAGATGGTTCAAAAAGCAACCCCTATTCATTTTCGACAAGGAATTCACCCATATTTAGCTCTGGTACTTAATGCCATTTTTCCTTTATTTTCAACAAGGTTTGTAACTTTTCACTTCCTTGTTTACGGTTCATCTTTAATAAGCACTTCAACCATGTTATATTAAATCTTTAGGAACCAGAATAGATCAAATCCAAATATTTCTATCAACACAATTGTTAATTTCTCCTTGAAAACAACTGTGGATCTTTCCATATATGCTCACATACTAAAATCTTTGGATGATTGAAACTTAATATTTACCAAAAAGTATCTTGGGAATTTCAGTCCCAACAGTGGCTCTTTCTGGGGATGTATGCCCCTTGTGGGCATAGCAAGATCCCAGATTTCTGGAGGAGCAGACCAGTGCCTACCCCATTGGGCGATAGAGTCCAAATGTCACCTTTTGCCCTAAAATGATATGATTTGAAAAAACCACACCATAAAAAAAAAATCCTCTTTTTGCCTCTGTCAAATATCTTATTCTAATCTTACTCCATTAGACTTTTCTTGAAAACATCTGTATGATTTATCCTGCTATATCCACAGCCATTGGAAACTTTCAACACAATTTTATATTTAGCTTCGCCCTTATCTCTTTTCAGCTGTTCACAATTAGACATTATCTGAAATTTTCCATCATCATGTGATAAATTCTTGTCACATAGGTAGTATTCACCTCCAATGCAACATTTTTTATTATTCTTCTCACTGTCATATATTGTAAAATACTCCCCTAGCTGACATGAAAACTGAGAATACTCGTTGTTTAGCATATAGCTAAAATCATTCAGTCTTTTCTCATCATAAGACTGCATAAAAAATCTGAAAGCATCATAGGGCAATTGATGCAACCTAGGGAAATAATTGTCAACAAGGCGCTTATTTACGTTGTTCACTCTACCATCTAAATACTTCTCACATGGGTTTAAGAAATTTGCCATACCAACATATTTTGAGATAGCTTCATCTAAGATGTTTTCAGCATCCTCCATATCATCAATTGGCAGTGACATCAACTTCTTATCAATACATTCATCATTATGTATGTTTGGGCTAACTGATGCTGAGTATGTATTATCCATGACATATGAATTGGTACCATTCTCAAAGATCCCCAATCTTGATTTATATATCTCCTCTTGAACAGGGACATACATAGAATCTTGGTCTGCTTCAAGAGTTTTTCCATCATCGTTACGTAAAATGCCTTCACTATCAAAACAAATGTATGCTTGACATGGAGCTTTCAAATCATTCCCATGTGTATATCTCTAATATTCTATTGTTAGTAGTTCTAAAATTTGTTCACTGCTGAGTGAACTTGTTTCCTCATTTATCTCCTTGTTGACATTTTCCTTATCATTTTGACCATCACCACGATACTTAAGATCAATAAAATCAAGTATGCCCATTTTATCAGCACAGCTATTTCTTTCAGAAGTTGACATATCATCCTGATTATCTACTTCATCCTCCTCATAACATGGATTTGTAAGCACATGAAATTCTTGTTCAGACATACCATTTTCCATTGCTTCTTCCTCCTAATCGTGAGTTTGAAAATAATCATCCTCTTCCCCCCCAAACTGTTGATTCATATATTGTGGGCTGGGATAAAACTTGTCTGATATGGACGCTGATAGTAAACATTTTGTTGTGGGACATATTGCTGATATTGTGAGGTACACCACTATAGAGGTGGTGGATAGTACTGGGAAATGTTACCTACATTTATAGGCTAGGGCCTTTGTGGTGACATATTATATTGGGTAGGGTTGTTGCATCCATTATGAGATACTTTTGAAGTTCTTGGAGCATATGTATTCCGAGAGGGCTCATGTGAATTGATATTACCACCTTGTGGAGGGACATATTTTGGTGGTTTTGATGCATGTATGTTCAATTATGCCAATCTATCTTGTCTTTCTTGTATCATCTATTGTATCCTCATGAGCTGTTGTTCTTTCCATTCTAAATACACTTCTAATTCCTAATTAGTCATGCTATCAAGATCAACAACAGCTTGATCAACAAACCTCTCCTGTTCTTCATAAGAACTGCGAGAATCACTTAATTACAAATCCACATGATTGTCATCAAAATCTAGATTTTCACTGGATTCTTCATAACATTTATAGTCACAATATGTTATGTAGGATAGACCCTCTCTATCTTCATCGTCATCATGTGGGTTGTTATAGTCATTATTTTCATTTGCATACCCATCCTTTAATGACTGCATTTTTTTATCATCATCTTGATATTCATTATCATTGGTTCAATATTGATAGCATCCTCATACCTTTTCCTTTCTATGATAGGAATCAATTTTCCACTTGGTCTAGAGTAACTGGTTTTAGTGATTTAGGCCAATAAATTGACATAGGCTCATAAGAAAGTATGAACATTTTAATGCATAAGGATTCATTAGGTTTGAGATGAAAAGGTATCTATTTATAGATGTCCACAAACCTGTGGAACAAACCATACTCAGATTCTCCTTCATGTCTCCTTAGTTCAAAGAATGCATCTAAAGGGGGTATGTTATATTTTTTCATGTTTCATTAATTTTATTTTCAGAGTCGTCACCTCTTATGAGAAGAGGAAAATTTCATCTTTGTGGGTTCTTGCCAGTAGAGTTTACCAATCTGTATTTGAATTTTGTGTAGAGTCGCCACCTCTATTTAGAGGACTAATCAATCTTCTGGGTTTTTCCTTCCACCAGTAGAGTTATGCCTTTTAATTCTCTGATTCTAATAACATGGTCTACCACCAGGTTTCTCTATGTTTTCTCCCCAACAGAGTCACCAATTCTGTTAGGTCTCAAAAATGTAGGTCGTTAACCCTAAGAGGTTGCCAGGTTCTCTTAATGTTTTTGGCTAACTGACATGGGGTAGATATGGATAAACCCCCTTCACTTCAGGCTCTGCCAGACCTAGGCGGGTGAAACTCTAATTAATAAAGTAGATAAAGAGATGATCACTACTTTGATCAGAATTAATCTAACTATTGATAATGGCACAAATTATAAAACAGATGAAAAGACAAGTTAATTTTAAATGATCTAAATTGTAATGCTAAAACAATAATGCAATCTAATTAAGTAAATCTAAAGTGAATTTGTATAAGTGATAATGAAAACACTAGACCAGTGCCTTATTGAATATAGAGTCAGTATGATCCTGAAATAAATGACTATTTGTTTGGTAAAAACTCAAACTATCTGGCATGAAAGAATAGGTATGTAACTTGTACAACCCTGCAAGGAAATAGTTAATATCCCATACTTATATATATCCAATTCATAAAATCAAATTACCTGCATTCATCTAAAAGGATTTAATCCCTCTTTGAAGGAACCTATCAGAATAATACTGCAATTGTAAAAGATTTATCAAAAAATTGGAGACAAAATACAAACCCTAACTATATGAATCTTCTTACAGATCCATGACAATGTCTTCATAGTTACTATGACAGATTTAAAGGATTTAATTCTGAAAGCATAAACCAATTAATCTTATCACACTATAACAGCAAATGTGTATAGACAACTTGAAGATATACTTGATAACTCAAATTGAATAATAGAGAAAACTTTGAAAGAAGACAGTCATATAATCAAATAAATTAAACAGATAGTTGATACGGAAATTTGCAGTTACTGCTTCATGTTCACAGACTTGACTTCATCAGAGAATGCTTGCACATGGTCTACCAGAAATAAAATATATTAAAAGTGATCTAGCATTGCTATTCAAATCTAATATATAGTATCCCCTGTTCTATTATGTAATCTCTCCCTCTTCTCTCCTATCTCTTTATTCTAGTCTTGGTCATCTCTTATAAAGAGAGGCATACAATCTTTAGACCAGTTACAATAGTTGTGACAGTTGATAACTGAACAACAATATTTTTCTTAATAAAATAGATTTAGGAAAATTAATACTCGTCTTTAATCATCAAATGGATAACCATTTCAGGGTCAAACAAAGATCTTTAATTGTAGTTCTGCTTAATATCCTTCAAGGGTTTCTTTATTATTCCTAAAAAAACTAGATAAAACACAAATTAATTTATGATCAAATAATCAAAACAAATTTATTTAAACATATGTATTTACTTAAGTAATTACTTCCCTTATCGATATTTTATTCAGCTCCTCAAGATCCTTTCCTGGGTGTTTTTATAACTTGATATCCACTGTGTATATCCTGCAAAAAACCCATATTTCAAATGTCAGAAGAATATTTTAATCATTTGGATTTTAATGTCGTTTTAGGGTTTTTGTGTTTTGTATCGGTGTAAGGTGTATTTTGTTTCACCAAAGATGTAATGCGAATGTATATCACAAATGTATCTTGAGAATGTATGTGAGAATGTACATCGTGTTGGATACAAAAGGTGACTGGTAAAAACGGTAAAGAGAACCAGTGATAACAAGTTATGTCTTGTATGTGATAGTTTGACATATCAACGTGAATGCTAATATCAGGTAGACAACGTGATGTTTAACCGACAATGAAGATCTCGTCGATACAAAGAATTTTCTATATTGAACTTCTTTTGACATCCAGCTTGTATCTTTGACTTGTATCTTCGTTTGTGTATCAACTTGTATATCGAAGATATACATTGTTATTATACAAGCCTAATGTGCAAGTGGAGGGACCCACTACTTGTATCCAACCTTCATATACAATGCCCGATACATACAAATTCAATTGTATCTTCCTTTCGAACTTCTTATTTTAGAAATCACAGTATGTAGCCCCTTTCGACTCCGACTTGTATATGCATCCTCCGATATACTTTAAGTCCTAATGTATCCTTTTAACCAAATTTCAATCTGTTCTAGATTCCGCATTGTACGTATATCTCAATGCATGTTTCCAAAACATACAACAATAAAATTGTATTTCATAACATTTCAGTTTCGTGCTATGCGTATTGCCTTGTATGTATACCATAGCATACATACAAAGACTTAACATTAATTCATAATTGTTTTAGTTTTGGGCAATGTATATCGTGTTGTATGTACCATGTTGTATGTTGCATTCTGCCAAACATACAAACATAACATACAAGCAATGGACCCAACAGAAAATACATTTCAACTTTTAACCTCGTCAGGTCCACCTTGTATGTAACAATAAAATGTTAGCTAAATGCATACAAGTAAACAATGCATCAACCTGATGACTCCTTTATGCGACCATACCATGACCCGATATACAAGGGACTTTGCATATGCATCATACAATGACACAACATACAAACCACTTTGTATATGAGAGACTTTGTATATACAAATGACTTTGTATATACAAACATACAAACCCATACCACAATGCATTTTACCAAATACACACATAACTTACAAAATATAGGGAATTTTAAGATGGTTCAAAAGGCAACCCCTATTCAATTTCGACAAGGAATTCACCCATATTCAGCTCTAGTACTTAATGCCATTTTTCCTTTATTTTCAACAAGGTTTGTAACTTTTCACTTCCTTGTTTACGATTCATCTTTAATAAGCACTTCAACCATGTTATATTAAATCTTTAGGAACCAGAATAGATCAAATCCAAATATTTCTATCAACTCAATTATTAATTTCTCCTTGAAAACAACTATGGATCTTTCCATATATGCTCACATACTGAAATCTTTGGATGATTGAAACTTAATATTTACCAAAAAGTAGCTTGGGAATTTCAGTCCCAACAGGATGGATATCTTTGAGCATTTGGTTGCCTTACCGGAGGTCTTCTAGGTCTGTTCCTTGGATTTCCTATTCCAGAGTTCTTCTGACCAGATTTGGAGCTTTCACCTTTCTCATACCCCAACCCATTCTTGTCATCTACCCTCTTTTGGCTTTCAAGAAGAACTTCAAGTTGAGCAGAGCTTATCTTGAATTTCTCTTTGTATTTATTTGCAGTTTGAAGATCCCTTTTAAGAGTATCTATCTGATTCTCAAGTTGTTCTTCATTGTCTCTAGCTTCTTTAAGATCAGATTCTAGATGCTTGATTATTCTGTCCATTTTGTGGTAGTCTTCTGACTTCTCCTTGAGAGATTGTTTTAGATTATCTTCAATTTTTCTTTTCTCTTCAATTTCTTGGGTGAATTTCATAACTCTTGATTCCATTTCATGTATTACCATAATGACCTCTTTTGATAGTTTCTCACATAACTTGTTTTTCTCATTCAGATCTTTATTAGTATCATTGGCTTCACTTTGACTTGCTAATTGTTGAAGTAGTTCCTTTCTTTTCTTCACCGAGATACTTAGTTTTTCTTTGAGTTCATTTATGAAATGATCAGCTTGTTTGAGTCTTTCCATCAGGTTAATGACTTTAGAGTGATATTGCTCAAGATCATCTAGGGTAGACTGAAGTTGTTCCCTCATACCATACATATCCATTGAGATTAGGCTCTATCTAGAAGAACTTAGCTCTGATAGCAATTGTTGGAAACAAGGCAAATAACTAAGGGGGGGTGAATCAGTTATCTTATACTTCTTAACTTTCTTATCTTCTTTAACAATAGTGCATTATCAAAACATATAAGCATAAATGAACATGAAAGTAGAAATGAAATCAACATACATAACACAAGGATTTTTACATGGAAAACCCTGTTAAGGGAAAAACCACGAGGTGACTAACCCAAGATTGTATTCTCTGTTAAAAGAATAGAAGTACAAAATGACACTTGCCAATTAGGGCTCATTGCCTGAGCACACTGCTCACAAGAGACTCACTGCCTACAAGAGACTCACTGTCTACAAGGTATAAAGAAAGTAACCAAGGGTTTGAACTTATCAGAGGAATCCACATATGCTGAGGTTCAGTTCTGGTTAGGCTCAATATACCGATCTGCTGCACTTCATTCTTCCTCTGCTTAGTGTTGTTGTTCTATCACATACCAGATTTATATAGCTGCTTCCACACTACTCTCTAATTTTCTTCACACATTATTTCACACACCACACCCCTTCACATCAAAATCCATCTGGTATATATATCTGCACCAAGGATTTCAATATCTTTCTAGTTGGCATCCGGAATACTCAAGATTTTCCCAAACTTTGGTCTATCGGCTGAATCCTTGCTTATTAAGTGATGCGTATCAAAGAGATAGTTGTAGAAGTCATCAATCATGTCGGCCAAACATGAATTATCCCTCAAGAAGCTTGATCACTACCAATTCCTCATCCAGATTAAGGTCTGATGCTCTACCGGTCAGTTCTTTCTCAGTCTACTCTGCCAAACAGGAACCCAACACTTAGGTGCTCATATCTTTCCACTATTTCATCACTGAAGGCTCAATCTCTAGAATGTAGTAGTCATGATACTCCTCTTAACTTCCCCAAGTCTGTACTTTGCTGAGATACTTCTTCTGAGAGATCTGGACCTGATTGTCAGATCTTGCTGCATGCTCTGTTCTTGTTCACCAGACCAAAATACTATTTCAATCTAATTTCCGGTAGTCATACCATGTCCTGCGGATGTGTGGGATGGACTTAGTTGCCATCAATGACAACACTCATGAAGCCATACAATGTCTCTAGCCAATAGTTTTTGGTATTGGGATCTAGTTAAGACCATGCAAGGTGACGTGTGAAGAAGTGGGGTGAAACTAGAGATTTTGGTAAGGTGTTGGTGGAGATTGTTGAGAAGAGGATACTTGTGGTGATGAGATTTGAACAAGGGACTCTTTGATCAATGATTCCAAGTAAGTTGGTCGACACAAGATGATAGCAACAAGTAAGGATAGCTAGTAACCGTTTACTGTGTAGAGACTAGTCTTGCACCAAGACCACTAGTGAAGTTCCAAGAAAAATGGATGTTCGATCCTTGATAGTGGAGACTTACTAGGTTTACTTGAATCTGAAATGATCTAAAAAGGTCTTGCACTAATCTGATATAGGTACTTTTGACTTGTTTTACGGGAAGACCTGGTAGAAGGTGGATGAGACGACCAACGAAAGAGATGGTATGCTAAGGAAACGAATGGAAGAGGTGACTGCATGATAAATTTGATCTCAGAAACTGGAACAAGGCTAAAATGGGTACCTAGAAAAGCTAGAAATTTTCTCCCAAAAGATGTGGAAATGCTCACTGTTGCAAATGCGCAGCAATAAATGCGCTAAAATAGAGGATTAATGCGCAGTAAGTCAAGATAAATGCGCAGCTCTAGTAAATGGTAAAAGCGTAGTAACAGACAGTAAATGTGCAGAAAGTCGCAATAAATGTGTAGTAGGTCAAAGTGTATGTGTAGCTCTACATGGTAGATGTGCAGTTCTAGTTTTCTTAACTGTTTTTGCAATTTTCTTGACACATTTTTCAATTTTTTTGCTTTCTTGGCTGCAAGTTGGTCTTTTTGATCTGATTTTCTCAATTATGGCAAGAAGACACAGCAAACACAAAGAATATTTTCATGGTTTTTTTTGTAATTTTTGGACTCTTTTTGACTAAAAACAAAGTACAAATCCTAGGTTGGCTGGGACAATATAAACTGAATTCTCACTATTTCTAGATGAGGCATCTTCGGGAGGTGATAATCACCCTTCCCTGCACCGACTTATAGGGGTTTTTGGCTACTAAAAAAAAGGATGATTAACAAGTGCAACCGTTTGAGTGGTTATACATGCGGCAGCACTACTCTCCGTTATGGAGTCTCCCAGCCTGCAAGGGTTGTGCCTTGGAGGGTTTTGGGGGAGGTTGGCTATCGATATAACACAACTTCACTTGTTGTTTGAAGATTTCACTCCAGACACAATTTATTTATAGTGGCTTGGTAGAGCTTAGCTTTAGCTTGTTACCACTTAAGGTCATTCCCACTTGGATGGAAGGATATCCAAGGGCACGCCTCTCTAAGGGTTTAACACATGCGAAATGATATGTTTGACATTTTGGTCACCCAAGATAGGGGAGAGCATAGGCCTAGTATCATTCCAAAAACATGAAAGACAGTGGTTCTTTTCCCCTAATTAAAATGAAAAAGACTAAATGAACTAGCTACTTGGGCACACACACAATTTGTTAACTTTGAAAGCAAGATAGCAATGGTTCAATTTTATCCTCCTAACATTGGGATTAAATTCAAGTTGTTGATGCAACAAGATTAAGTTACTCCCTTCCTAGTTAGATCTAGATATGATTTTGCATGAACAATTCGAGTATTGCCTTGCTAATTAGATCTATGATGTGTTAACAATGCAGCTAGAATGTCTAAACCAGCCCCTAACCTGCAAGTAGATTAGAGAAAATGCCTGCAAAAAGTGTTAACATTAGCCAAATCAAAAGAAAACCCAAAAGTCACTGTTAGAATTAGATGCATAGGTACAGAGGTCAGATGCATAGAGACAAAGGTCAGATGCATAGCTATTACAAAAGTGCTGAGACAAAGGTCAAAAGCATGAAAATAGAGAGTATATGCATAGCTTCAGTAAATGCGCCATATCAGAACACATATGTGCAGCTTCAGGAGGTAAATAAGCTAAAAGATCAGATGCATCGAAACAGAGCTCAGATATGTGTTAGAATTGATCAGATGCACCGAATCCTTCTGTGTATGGTACCTTAGCACAAAAAACTTAGTTTTTGGATTAAATTAGGGCAAGGCCCCACGGTGGGTGTCAAAAATGTTATCAAAAAATTGGAATGATTATTAATAATATCAAAGTAATCCAATAAACTCAATGAAATAAGAAACAAAGAAGATCAAATGATAAAAAACTCAAACCTTGCAAACCTCTTTACTTCATGGCTTCCATTGGTCGCCTATCTCAAATGATCTTGTGTATGAATATGGCCCTCAGAAGGTACACTTCTTTGCTATTTTCCAAGATGTCAAGTGGGAATGGCTATGATAGGTTTGCAATGAAGAGATTCTTCAACACAGTTGCAATGATAAAAGGGTGATCGCAAGCTATGGAATGACTTGGGTGCCAAAGGCACACTGTAATTCCTGTAGAGTAACAATACTAAAAGCTTGGATGAATGAAATGGAGGAATTGAGTTCAATTTATAGACTTTTGATTGAGAAGATCAATGGTATAGAATACTTTAGAGGATGTGCATGAATAGAAAGAAGACATGTGTCACACAAAAGCTGTTTTGTTTGAGTTAACTGCTTTCTTTTATAAAGATAAGATTTTCTTTCATAAATTAGAATGTTTTTTTCTAATTTAAGAGTTGTTGATAAAAACAAGGTTGACTGAGTCAGTTAACTCAACTTGTGATTTGCTTTTGCATGATTTGAGAGAAATTAAAAATAAACTATTTAATTTTGTGTGCATGAAGACGACTTATTTTTAGAAGATTTAGAAGATATTAGAAGATAAGAAAGCAAATTAAATAAATAAATTTATTTAATTGTTTATGTGCAGGATTAGAAGAATAAATAAAATATTTGATTGTATTTTATTTTTAGAGATTGAGAGAATTTAAATAAATTTGATTTATTTATTTAAATTTGGAAGAATACTTTGATTTAATTAAATAATTAAGAATTATTTAATTGTTTGGAAGAATTTAATTAAATAAAGGATTTTATTTAATTTTGACTTTAGAAGAGGTAATTAAATAATTTGATATTTAATTAACTTAGAGGAATGTGCATCGAATAAATAAATTTATTTATTTATTTATTGATACAAGAATTAGATTGAACAAATACTAAGAATATTTATTTAGACAGAGTCATGTCATTTTTAGGCATATACAATGGCTCTGTTTATATTCCACTCTTGTTCTACTGATTCAAGTTGCTGATTTATATATTATTGTTTATTTGGACTTCAGGAAATGAGGAAAAAGACTATGAGGCACAATTTAGATGATAGTGATCATGTTGCTGAAGTTCCACTGACAGATTATGAGCACTTTCATAAAGAACATGTGGCAAAGAATAGTGAATATTTATCACATCTTGGTTTGACAAGCAGGCAAGTTGTAAATCCACTAAGTAGTATATTATTTGTTTAATTGTGTTTTTAAAATTTTATAGGCAAGAGGTTTATGTATATAAGACATAATATAATAATTTTTTGTTTTACAGGAAAGAAAAAGAGTGCAAAGAAAATGTAGAGAGAAAACAAAAGGAAAGTAAAGATACAGTGCTACTAACTTGTAGAAGCCAACACATTTGGGATTCAAGTACAAATGCAGTTGGTGAAAAGAATAGTTGTGATGATGTGTAGCCTAATATAACCCATAGTGATGTGCAGCCTGATATAGCACATGGTGATGTGCAGTCTGATATAGCACATGGTGATGTGCAACATTGTGATGATCTCTTAGCATAGAGTCTAAGAGAGATTATTGAAAACAATGAGAAGAAAGGAACAGTAAGTGAGCTGCAGATGATTTACTCAAGATTAAAGGATGTGTTTGAAGTAAAATCTATAGAGACCGGTACTGATCTACCTACTCATGACACACTTGATGTGGCCAAGGACGATGAAGATCCGGTTAATGAAAGTCATGAAGAGAGATCACTTGCATCTGATGTGCCTGCTACAACTTTTGATGGAACTAGTGGATCAGCTAAAAATATTGCTAGTGGTTTAATAGAAGATGTGCCTACTTTTTTCAAAAGAAAAAGATTGAGTCAAGATTTATACAGATCTATAGAGAGGAATGCAAAACAAAGAAGATTAGAAGGCAAGAAGCCATTCTTGGTCAAGGTATCAAGAGATGGTGAGCCCATTGGGAAAACCACTGCAAGGTGGGCCTTTAAGTTGGGTGTGAGATGTAGGGCCCATTTGGATATTTGCAAATCAAATTTTGCAGAGCAAGATCCATGAAGTGTGGGAAATATTATACAAAAAATGGAAAATGCTTTTGAGACTATTGGTGGACAAATCTCTAGAAGATATTACAAGCAAAAGATGAGACTTTTGATGAACAATTCTAGATACAATTGTAGAAAAACAATCTTGGAGGGAAAAGAGAGGTTAGAATCCCCTCTATCTCCCAAGAAGTGGGAGGCATTGAAAGAAAATATGTGTTCTGAAGAATATTTGAGAAAGAGTTATAAAGGAAAGAGGGCAAGAGATAATGTGGCAGTTGGATATACATTTGGCCGAGGTGGGTTGCAGGCCAAAATGGACAAACTTGGAGTAAGGGTATGGCTTTTTGGTTCAATTTACGTTGGTTATTTATTTCAATTTTTTATTGAACTAACTATATATTGATATTGACATTGTATTTTAGGTGGAAAACAGTAATAGAGAAGCAGGTGTGGAAGATATGCTTGATTATATGGTAGCACTAGATCCTAGTAAATCTAATGGTAGTATGAAGTGGAAATCTAGTTCGTCAACAGAGATTTCAAAGCCATCTATCAGACACCCAGTAAGAGCCTCTGCAGATCATGTCAACTCAAATGAAGGGTACCAACATATAATGAGTTGCTTACATAGTCTTACTGAGAAATTGTTGCAGTTGGCTTCCTCCATTAAGCCTATAGTTTTTGCATGGAATGAGTATAATATTATGGATGCAGATGAGGTAAGAGGCTCTATTACACTATCCTTTCATTTTGTGTGCTTGTTATTGGGTAAACTTGTACCATGTTTTTGTTCTACTTCCTTGTGATTGCATTTTTTGGATGCTTCAATAGTTATCATAGCTCTTAGATACTGTAAACAAAGAATGAACCTACCCTCAATGTCCAATACTATAATTCTAGCCATTATAACCTTAGCATTGATGCTTTACAGAAATGTGTTATCACGAACTGTCTCCCTGTTCTACTTACAGAACCAAAAGAAACATGCAATACTACAATTTACCAGGTTCTACTTCAAACCATTTTTCTTGGGTATTCACTTCATTATTGTTGTCCTTGTCATGTTTATGACATGCTCCTATGCTGCATTATAACATTTAACTCTATCATTCTAGACACTCACTTTGAGTATGTCTTAGTAAAGCTCTTAATCACTGATCCTAAAGTCAAGGCTGTCATATCTGCTTTGTTTTTGTCATTCCAAGGGTTCTTGGTCACTGTCTAATGGTTTTGACAGTGCCTTTATCTCTTCTCTTTGTTTGGTGAAACCCTACTAGCTGTTGCATCTCTTTATCTTCTCCTAAGACAGAGATATGGATTGCCATCTTACAAATTTTACTATCTTCCTTATCATATGAAGGACTGAGATTGTGCCTTCTTGTTGAAAATCTTATGCTCATGACTATAAGAATCCTCCTATAAACTGGAATCTATTGCTCACAATAAAGGAAGAATCTTACAACATACCTTGACTTAGTCATTTAAGAGTGGAAGAAAAATGTTATTTTGAAAAAAAATTTATTGTTTTTACATTCTTTACTTGACTTATATTAATTTTTGCATGATGATTAAACCACATGCAGAGAAATTATATGAGAGCAGAATGAAAAGAAAAAGGCCCTATCAATAAAACTCTCTACAAAGCTACACAACTTGAGGACAATGATGATAGTGATTATGTTGAATGTCTTGATGAGAATCTGCATGATATTCAGAGTAGTAGTAGTGGTGCTGGAATTGAGGTGAGTGCTATTTATTGTTTTTATGTCTTTCATGGTAGTCATTGTTGTTTTAACACACACATGCAAGTAAGTACTATTCAAGTAAGTTGTTTTAATTCTATTTGAAGGAAAACCCACCAGTATGATTTTTTTTAAAGGATTTAACTCTAGAGAGAGACCAATAAATGTAAGTCACTTAAAGGGAATTACATCAACTTCTAATAGAAACCAATTAAAAGCATCCACACGATGGCAACAAATGTGCCTTGATAAATCTAGTTATTTGAATAACTAGAAATAGCCAATATGAAGACAATCAAACAACTTATGAACTTGAATATTAACAAAAAATTAGAACACCATACATATCCACAAAGTTAATCATTCTTGCCCATTATAATATTAAATTATCATAGAAGTGTAATGTCTTGAATCTGAAATATGATTGGATAGATAATATTGGAATATATAAATTGTCTTTGCATAAAGATAATGATTGTCTAGGCCTTGGTTTCCCTTATAAATATGGGAAGCAACAAGCTTTAGGCCTCTTGTAACTAAACATGTTCAATAAAGAGAAATTAATGGCATAAGCAAGTTAACCAAGATCTGAATCTGTTAATCATCATAGAGCACCCGTGACCTCAAGCCTGGCAAGGTACTCATCTCCATGTTGCAGTATCTGTTAACCGTGTTGTGCCCCTATCTATTATCGCAAAAAAGTGTCAAAATTTTGTCCTTGTTCTCCATGTTGACGCAAGTAAAACTGCTCATTGCTCCTTCTACACTTGAACCTGTAGCTGTACATCAACCTTTCAAGTATGTTTTCTCCCATGTATCGAATGTAAGGTCACTGGGTCATTTGAATTCTTGAATTTGGAGCATATTGGTCTAATGGTCCTTCCATCTTTTATCCAACATAGCCTTAACATCAATTACAAATTTTCCATATCCTGCATCTAGGGCTATGACCCTACCCAAAATCATGTTAAAGCTCAAAGTATCTATATCCTGCTCCTTTTTCAAGAATTCCATAACCACAGACACTATTGTTTTGAATTCTTCCTTCCAAGTATCAAGGCCTTTAACTTGTTTATTTCCCTCTGTCAGAATAGGGGGGATAAATTGATGCTTCAAAGTAGAAAAAGATTCAAGTCTGGCCTGCATCCTTTTGTCTTCACTGCTAGCATATTGATTCTCTTCAATGATCATAGTCACCATCTACTCTGTGGGCTTCAATTCAGTAGGAGCATCAAGATTTCTTTGAAGTATCCTACAAAGCAGGCCTAAATTGTGCAAGGAAGGCTGCCATTTCTTGTACAGTGGCTCCAAATTAGAAAAGTTTGCTTGCAATTGTTTAATGGCCTGAGATAACATGGAGTAGCAATCATGCACATCCCCAAGTTTATCCACAACTAGATTTATCCTGTATTCTAGAATTTTCTCAAAGACTTCAAGGATCTTGATCCTTGTCTCATTTTTTGTTTCCTCATTTTGCTTCTTGAGGTCCTCAACTTATTTTTCAAATTTTGTTCTCAAAGCATTAAACTCTTGCATTGTCACTATGACATCACTAGTTGTTGGTGGCACAAAAGGTTGATATGGAACTATTGATAGACTCTAGGAAGAATCCACATCTTGTAGTTGCTTTTTCAATTGTCTATTTTCAATGAACAACCTATTCACTTCATCATTCATGTCTTGTTGTGTTTTCTCATAATCCTGCAATTTTTTTTCCAACTTTTTTACAATTACATGGGTGAACATGGAAGAATGGACTGTAAGAGTGGAGGCCTCAGTTCCTGAAGTATCTTGTAAGGTTTTCACCATAGCAGATCCCCTCATTTCCTGAACAACATCTAACAACCTTGGTTTACTAGTGTTCTTCTTTTTTGTCCATATGGAAAGAGTCTCTGTCTTTGGGTTGAAACCACATCCACTCATTCCCTCCTCATAATCAAATTCAAAAACAAGATTAGGGTCATCTTGACTCCTAACTTGGTCAAGCAAGAATACCTTTTTCAATTCAAGACCTAGGATGATCGGCAAGTTACTCTTCAAGACCATTTGTCTTGCTTCCTCAGGAGTCACATTGATTTCATCAACTTTTAGTTCTTGAATTATTCAGGTGGTTATTTGATCATACTAAGACTCATCAGCACCCATCTTATTGATTTCCACCTTTTCATCAAATTCCTTCATCTTCATTTTTAACTAGAAATCTCAAAACTCTGGAGTCTTGATGAAATCATCATCTTGAATAAATCTCAATGATGCCACCACCCTTTCATCTTCCTATAGCTCTAGATCAATTTGGGCTTGTTCTTCCATCCTAGCCTTAGGCTTGTGTGCATTAGTTTCTTGACCAACCAATGGTTAATCAACTTCTTCTCCATCATGCAAATGTGTCAAAATATTGGCAACTTCATCAGTATCCCCCACACCCTCAGACATCTCATATGGGACTAGAGGAGACATTCCTTCAGTTCTCTGCCTTTTATGTGGTTGTGATTCAGGGATCTGTGGATCTTGAACTAATATGACATCAGGGGTAGGCTCATGAATCTCAATTCCTACAGTCTTCTTCACTAGAAGTTTGGTAGCCTTGGTAGGCTGTACTTCAGATTTAGCATAAATACTTTCAAAATTTTCAATCATTGTATTAATCCTCCTTAGATGATCTTTCTCTTCAGAAAAAAATCCTTCAAAAATTAGATTCTTTTCCTTTTTGTCATCTTCAATTTTCTTGAGGATCTTCCATTTCCTCTTCCTATCATACACTTCATTAAAAGTAACCAGGTTCCTTATCACATCCTCATTATAAAAAAAGTTATGGGAGATGCTCATATTAGTCAAGACCACTTGTCTCACCAAGTTCATATGACCTTCAGGGTCACAAACTCTTTCAACACCAGATTCCAAAGAGTACTTGGCCTTCAAATAGGCCTGCAGCTCCTCAAGAGTGTCTGAACCAATTGACCAATCTCTAAAGACAGTGATATCAGGCAAAAAGGTGCCTTTCTTCACCTTTTTCATTACTTCCTTTTCCCTCCACATCATTTGCCACATGAATTCCAAGAATGAAATTCTGTCAAAAACAAACTTTAGCAATTTGTGAGGTGGTTGGTGGCAATCATATACCCTGATTATTCTGTACTCTGCTAGGAAGAACCAATCAACATAATTGAAAGTATGATCTTTCTCTGGTTTATGTGCAAGAGGTCTCAAAATTACCCTCATTTTTGGTGACAATCTAGGGATCCCAATACCAAAAGAATTCATTATTCTCATAGAAAATTCATTATGAAATACTTTATAGTTACCAGCCTGGCAATGAGAATCCCACATGTAACACCAACATTGAGTAGGCATTCTTTACCTTGTCCTGTCAATCATGCTGATGTGCATTTTACTTGACCATTTACTCCTATTTTGATATAGGATCAAATGGAAAACCAAAGAATAAAACTTGAAGTTCATGGGTTTCTTATCTTCCTTCACACTTATGAATCCATCATGTATTTTGTTTTCAAGATATGAGGCAAAATCATACTCAATGTTCACCTCTGAATTTTGTATCTTCATAGCCATCATCATCAAACTAATTGGCATCCTCTAATCAACATCAATTCCCAGTACTTGGCACAATGCATAATAGGTCCATTTGAAATAGACTGCAAAATCTTCCATAGGGAATGGTTCAACTGCATTGGAAGGAATATCAACCATCTTGTTGTTTGCACCTCTTCTCATAAATATTGGCAGCTCATCACTTCTAAGTGTTCTTCTCAAACTTTTGTAGGTCAATTTTGGTGAGAGCTTGTTAATTCAACATAAAACACTCAGTTATAGCATTTCTGTCAATTCTCAACAGACAAGATCCATTTGGCAACCTTACTATTTTAGTCGCCAAGTGGTAGTACAGTGCCAAAGTATGAATCAGTTCCACATCCACGAATACATTTGAAACAATTAGCTTGGCCAAATCTAGCTTTCCATGGATTGCCCACCGGTCCCTGACCATCCTTCTTTTGACAGAAGTACCAAAATAGTTTCCAGCTAGAGATGGGAATTTTGGCATCCCTACAACCCTCAACAACATCCCTAAATACTTTCTTTCAACCTTTGTCAATTGAATTGGGTAAAACATCGAGCAAAGATTGCTACAGTGATCTTTTCTTAGGGGTAGGATCAGGGTTACTGGTCTTACTTGTGGATTAAGACTTCTTGGGTGCCATTATACAAACTAGGGTTTCATAACTCAAGCAAATGCACAGAGAATTGAAACAGAGCAAAGATTCTTCAAAATTTCTTGCAGAGAATGTAGAGATGGACTTGCTTTAACAATTCGAATCTTGCTAAGAATAGACCAAACTAGGCACCTTCTCTGAGCCAATCTGTAATCTCTAAACTGAGTAAATGCTGAGAGATTTCTTATCGAGCCACAATGTTCATCATTCAACCATTATTTTTGGTTCGTGCCACAAAATTATAAAATCTCAGCATTCAATTCATTTCAAATATAATCCCTTGATCAAATTTGATCCAACAATTAGATGAAATGACAAGATCTTTCAAATTTCTTGGTAATTGCACACCCGCACTGAGTATGTTTACTCATTTATTATCATTACCGCACTACTGCAGAGCTTGTTTAAACTGGTCACGAGATGGCGATAAGCTTTAATGCCTTCATTTATTATGATTACTGCACTACCGCGGAGCTTGTTTAAACCGGTCACGGGATGATGATAAGCTTCATTGCCTTCATTTATTATGATTATCACACTACTGTGGAGCTTGTTTAAACTGGTCATGGGATGGTGATAAACTTTAATGCCTTCATTTATTATCATTACCGCACTACTGCAAAGCTTGTTTAGACTGGTCATAGGATGGTGATAAGCTTCAATGCCTTCATTTATTATGATTACCGTACTACTACGGAGCTTGTTTAAACCAATCACGGGATGACGATAAGCTTCAATGCCTTCATTTATTATCATTACCACACTACCGCAAAGCTTGTTTAAATCAGTCATGGGATCGTGGGGCTTATAGCCCCCTATATTCCATTTTCTTCCATTACCGTTAACCCACAAGTGCCTGTTCTCATTACCGTGGTGAGATTATGTTGCCAACTTTTATTACTTACTACCTTGCCACAAACGTTCTTTAAGAGCCATCGCGGGAACCCAGTAACTTGGACACTTACTACCGCCAAGTGGCAACCAAGTGGTGAGACCTTCGAGGGACTGCGGTATACATGGTTGACCGAGCCCTTCCTACCGCCATGTCGCGAACAACTTGTATGTTTCCAGCATACATGATTCTTGTTGCTCTAGTTCCCACACTACTGCCAAGACAATAAGGATGACCTGCAAGATTGCGGTAACATGGTTGACTGAGCCCTTCCTACCGCCATGCCGTGAACAACTTGTATGTTTCTAGTGGGAGTGCGGTATACATGATTCTTGTTGCTCTAATTCCTGCACTACCACCAAGACAGTGAGGATGACCTACGAGATTGTGGTAGACTGCAAAAACACATAAATGATCAAGAATAACTGCATACTCCTCAAAATGACCATGTTATGTGACCCTAGGAAATAAATGGCATAAAATTTTGGCATTAATGTCTATTAAGAAATGGTCATATACAAGTGAAAAGATCAAGTAGGATGGAAATGTGCAAAATTTTTGAGAGGTCCTAATAGGTGAGACATTAGAATAGTTTATTTAGAATAATGGCGGGAATTAACAAAATTTTAGGGTTATAAAATTTTGTTCCAACATAAGTAATGGTTGTTTTATTATGTAAATAAGGGTAATCCTTACCTATATAATAATTATTATGTATTTCAATATAATGTGTATTTTTTTTTGTTTTTGCAGATATGTATTGATAAACTCCAAGAAGGGGTTAAAGTTAGGGTGTTGGATCCGTGTGATGGTGTTGCTATGGGCATTGGGCAGATTCACTCACTATCTATTGTACATGGAGTCAACTTGAAAGGAACAAGAGACGCAAATGCAAATATTTTAAAGGTCACAAGTAACATATAGCTTGCTTATGAAAACAAAATAGATGGAGTTGTCCGTTTGAAAGAGAAAGAAGGAACCTTCACATGGTGGCCACTAAAATATTTGCAAAAAATGGCATAGTTGATGCTTATCATGTACTTGTTGTTAGACATCTTGGCCCACTGCTTTATACAGTATTTTGAATGTGTTGTTTAGGGATCTTAATTTTCATGGTGTATTTGAAAGAGTTGGAAACTCTTAGACAACTATGGCATTTTTTATTATATTTATATATATACTCTTAGACAATTTTCATATCTTATAACTTGATATATATATATATATATATATATATATATATATATATATATATATATATATATATATATATATATATATATATATATTTACATTATATTTTTTATTGCAGATTACCTTTCTTTATCATGATGTTGAATCAACATTTTAATTCTAGCATGTTGTAGCTTGTTCATATATGTAATTTTTTTTAAAAAGTGCATTGAAAACATTACCTGCCTTTAGAATCATCATAGAAACTTCTTCAAAATGCCACGTCTATCCTAGAGTCACTGGGGTTCATACCTTAATGATTCCACACCATTTCAGGCCCAAAAAATCCCAACCATGCCCAATTCCATAGGCGATTTGATTCCAAATCTGATTCTGGGATGAATAGTACCTAGAAATGCCCTATTTTTCTGCCAATTAGGTAACTTAACAAATAATAAATGTTATATCCCAAAACTTGTGGTAGAACTCTAGTAAAAGCTTACCATACTATAGCATCATCAAGTCAACATTGGATATGGAAATTGTTCAAAATAGAAAATAGTTTGTAAATGTTGAATGGTCAGACAGTATGAGAAATTATAGGCACCAGGAGTTACCTTTTGAAACATCAAGACAGAGGGCTAATAAAATTGATATATATGGTGTAAAAGCCAAGGGATTGCCTTTTGGTTTCAAGATCCAGGTGACTTTGATCCTGATTTAAAATGTTCCTTATGAGTGGTCCATTGTGGTAACCTACATAGTGGTATGTATTCTTGGAAGCCTTATGGTGCCATATTATTTAATGGAGTATATGTGGCATTAAAAAAATTGAAATGCTCTTTTATAGTAAAGGAGAATGGGTGGTATTTGTGATCTACTATGCTAGAATACAATAATCTACACCTCAAATTTAGATTACTCAAACCATGTCACATTGATCATATTGTTAAAATAATATAATATATTCCATAGCTTAAGATGTTTTTGGTTTTAGGGATCTTATCAACATCATAAGGAGTTGAAGGCTATACAGGGAATCAAGATAACTGCTCAGGTATCAAATTTCAAGATAATAATTTTATGTATATGAGCATAAATTTATCAAATATATGTGGACAATGAAATTTAGCTGCAATTTCTTGATTTCAGGGTCTTGAGCATGCCATAGCAGGAACTCGGTTATATGTTGTTGGACCTGATGATGATTTAGAGGATATAAAGGAAGAAGCACTGCAGGATATCAATAATGTAATGTCTTGAATTGACAAGAGTGGGGAAGGAGTTTATGTTCAAGCTGCTTCAACTCTTGGATCTTTGGAGGCTTTACTTGAGTTCTTGAAGACCCCAGCTGTAAGCATCCTAGTTAGTGTAATTGGTATTGGGCCTGTGCATAAAAAATATGTCATGCGTGCAAGTGTAATGCTTGAGAAAAAGAAGAAAGAGTATGCTGCAATTTTGGCATTTGATGTCAAATTTACTCCTGAAGCTGGAGAGCTTGCAGATGAAGTTGGTGTCAAGATATTTGCAGCGGACATTATTTATCATCTATTTGACCAGTTTAAAGCATATATGGACAATCTTAAGGAAGAAAGGAAAAAGGAGGCTGCAAAAGATGTTGTTTTCCCCTGTATACTGAGCATTTTACCAAATTGTATTTTTAACAAGAAGGATCCTATAATTGTTGGTGTTGATATTCTTGAAGGCATTGCAAGGGTCAGTATCTAAACCTAGTCTATTCGGTATTATGACTTATGCGTGTAAAAGATTGTTGTATCATTTTTGGTTTGTATAAAGCATATGTGGTGATTGCATCTATAGATTGGCATGCCATTATGTGTTCCCACAAAAGATTTCATAGATATTGGAAAAATAGCCTCAATTGAGATCAATCATAAATCTATTGAAATGGCTAAGAAGGGGGAAAAAGTGGCCATGAAGGTATTTTGAGAAGCTGTCTTTGTTGTTAATAGTTTTATATGATTTTGGATGCTATTTTTTGAAATATTTTTGTTAATGAATTATCATACGAACTTTATAGATTGTTGGGAGCAACGCTGATGAAGCACAGAAAATGTTTGGTAGGCATTTTAAAATGGACGATGAATTTTTGAGTCATCTCACCAGAAGATCCATAGATATATTGAAAGAAAACTACAGGGTAAGGCTATCTGATATCCACATTATGTAATTTTATAGTGTATTTACTATTATGCATTTTATACTAATTGAACATTTGTGCTTTTCATTTTTGGCTGATAAAATAACTTTTTCATGTCTAAAATGGAATATTCTTCTTATTTTTTTAGGATGATTTGTCCAATGATGATTAGAAACTTGTGGTGAAATTGAAAAAGCTATTAAAAATTCCTTGAGCTACTACTAATGATGCATTGTGCAATGGAACTTTGGATTGGAGCAAAACCTTCTGATGAAAATGAGAAAATGCACCCTGCAACATTACAAACACCACAATCTGGATAACAAATGGTGAACTTTGTTGATACTAGAATAGTAGCTTCTGTATCATAAGCTTCTTCTATATGTTTCGCTATGTGGTGTATGTGTTGCACCTCTGGCTACAATAAGACAGTAGTGAACTTTAGATCCTATCTATGTAGGAGGTCATTTGAGTGTCTGTTGTTTAGCTTGTTTTTTGAAATTTAATAGTCTGAATAGGCAAGTGTGGTATTGCCATGTGAGAAAGGGAAGAGATTGATTCCAAGAGTAGAGATTTTGTGTAATGATCTATTTTATGATTTCTTGAGGTAATGAAGAAAATATCATGAAAATGTTGTTTTAAATAAATTCATATTTTACTACAATTGTACGAAACCAAAAACATTTCCATGTTGTCATCTTTAGCATGTTGTTGATTGGCTAGATTTCACTGTTTCAAGTGTTGCTTTTGCTTCAGCTATCTTGGACCATGTTATGGAAGGTTACAAGGAATGGTGTATTTTCTTGTTGCTACAGGGTCACTTCTATAGGGGCCTCTAAGTAGCATTCTCAAGTTGTTATTTAGATATTGTTCACAGTGGTTCAGGGTTGTTTGAATACATAGGTAATAGCTCAATGGCTTGTGTGAAGGAGAATATGGAATGCACCAAGGCTATAGTCAAAGCACCTGAACTGGTTAACAGAATGCCAAAAGAAATGATGTCTCATGGAATGCTTAGTGGCAACATCTCTTTTCTAAGTGTCAAAAGATGTGAAAGGTTTCATCGGTCCGACCTGCCTTTCCATTATTTTTCTATTGTATCTAATGTGGTTGCTGAACTAGTTTTTTCTTCAGCCAGTCCTTGTAGTTTGCTGTACAAGATAGAGCTAAACTGGTTTTTTCTAGTTATGGCACCCTTGTGCTACTTTTTATTATTTGTAATTCTTTTCCTGCATTGTTCCAATAAAAAAATATTTATTGCCACTTTTGCTTTGTCTTGTTTCATTTTCTTATTGGTCGATTCTCAAATAGAAAGTGTTGGCTCAAATTTATCAATCTTTACTTGGCAGCATCATACAATATATAGTTTTCCAAATTTATTTCCGTAATGTTTTAAATTCAAATTTAATAATATGTTTTTTCTGCATTATAAAATTTATGGTATTTAATAAATTATTTATATCATGACTAAATTTACTACCATTAATGGAAACCAGTAAATAAAAATGACTACCATGACTAAATAAATGACCAGTTAACAACAATCAATGACTAAATGATTACAATGACTTTATAAATGACTAAATATATGTACTACCAAATTGATGACTAAATATACTACCAAATTACCAAATATACTACCAAATTGTTGACTAAATATACTACCAAATTGATGACTAAATATACTACCAAATTGATGACTAAATATACTACCAAATTTATGACTAAATATACCACCAAATTAATGACTAAATATACTACCAAATTTATGACTAAATATACTACCAAATTAATGACTAAAATTTTTTTGGTCATAAATTTGGTCGCGAGATAAATGACTAGCAATAAACTACCAATGGTCACATGACCAAACTACTGATCACATGACCAATTTTTGGTAGTTTTTTTAGTCATTTTTTCCTTTTTTCTACTAGTGCACCATAAAATAATTCTTCACATTTCCAATCTTGCTTACTTTTTCTCTCTAATTTCCTCTTATGTCCATATATACTACTACAAGTTCCTGTATCAAGTACACCAACCTCATATTTGACTTCAACTTCATTTTATCTTTATTACCTCCATACTGCAATTCTTTTCCTCTGCAATACAAACTATTGTCTAGATCTATACCTTGGACCTATGATCATTCCTTCTTAAGTTAGAATAAAATATCTTATCCTCTGACTGGAACCTAAAATCTTCATCCTTCCAATTGTCAATATCCTCATTATATCTAATTTTCTATTTCATCTTTCTTTCCATCCTTTAAGTACTCATCTCTATCCATTAACCATCCACAATCTTTTGTGATCATCTCAAAACATGCTTCACCTTCTCTACACCTACCACATTTTGACTTCACTCCTCCAAAAACTCTTAGATTTGGCCAAACTCCATCGTATATTTAGTTCTCTTATATCTCTCTTTCTCATAACACCTCATCCCTAATATCTCTACACATTAACTTCTAACTTGTATCAAACTCATTTTCTTCCACCACAAATTTCATCACATCTCCATTTATAGTCTCTATTTGCATACCTTCTTTTGCAACGTCTTCAATTTTAACTCTAGACTCCTCATGCCTTACCTGAACTTTATATTTTCTTTTATGTGTACACTTTCTCTTTCATATTCAACTATCATCACTAGTACATCCTTGATCTTGTCTTCCACATAGCCACATCTAATTGCTTCCCCTCCTATCTTTCTACAATTTTGTTCAATATCACTTAGTATCATTCATGTATTCTCCTCTAGTCCTACAACTCTACATGTTTTATCTTGGCCAATCTTATCACTACTTTCAATGTCATCACATTCTATATTTATGTTACATGTCACTAACTTTGTATCTTCCACGAGTTTTTTCTCTTCTTTGCTTTCATTCTCATCAATCCTTAGATCTTCAAATCTATCCTCAAAAGCATTACTAACTTGTTCACAATTCATACCTCTTACATCTTTTCTTATGGTATCTTCCACAAAAATTTCTTGGTCCTACAAATTATCCAATTCCTCCCCTTCCTTTAGGAAATTATCTTCCATGTCTTCATCTTCTATATATTGTCTTCCTTCATCTAGATTGATCTCTAGTTTTATGTTCTTCATTTCAAATATTGCCATTAGTTTCCCAAGATTCTTTTCCATGTAGGATATCATTTCCAACCTTTTTGTAACAACATCCTCCCAAAGCTTATCCAGATCTTCTTCTACATGATCATCCTCCCAAAACTCTTCTTGATCTTCTTTTAGTTTCATAAAATCCTAAATCAACATCTCTAGATCTGTTGCCACATATCTGCACTCTTTTATCCATTTTTTTCATTCTTGTTCACATCCAAAACTAGTTTTCTCTGCTAATATCTTTGTAACCTTTCAATTCTACTTGCTACTCTACTTAGCTTTAGATCCAACAATTGATTTCTAGGGGTATTTTCTTTATATATTAGCAATATTAGATCTAGGGTTCACATCCATTCCTTTCATCTTCAAATCAAGTCACAAAATACTTGTAGATTACCTCAAATTTTAGTGCTCTATTTTCTTACCTTGCACATCCACTGAACTCTAAGGTAGATTGCCTCTCTGGTCATGATTTATCCACCTGTCTCATAACTCTTATTTACCTCTCACACTTTCTTTATGTAGGTCACTACTAGACTACCTCATTGTTAATGTTCTATCTAAAGGGCAATCTCCTTTACTTAGTTTCCATGCACAAATTTCCTCATAGTTGGTGGTCTATTTTATCTAGCCTCTCAATTTTTTCTTTCAAAGATTTGTTGTTGATTACCTCAGATTTGATAATCTATTTACAAACTCTTGCGACTACCTCACACTCAGTGATATGTCCACAAGTTGCCTTGCAAGCTACCTCAATTCACAGATCTATCAACAAGTATAAAATTCCTCTCTTTTAGGATTCTAATATCTCTTTGGCTCTCATGATTCTAAACCTTCACTCTGATACCACTTGATGTAGTCATGGTAGGAGGGTCCAATCAAGGACTATCTAGTCATGTAACAAAAATAAATAACACACATATAGTAGAAACTCACAATAAAATGACACAGATATACCCTAGGAAAACCCTCAAAGAGGGAAAACCCTAGCCTCAAAAAAAAATCATAATTATATTATTAATTGCTCAATCAAAGTTGCAATCTACTATAATGGATTCTTATATGCTAGGCCAAAATCATTTGATTACTAAACATGCAATTAAACTATTTAGATAAAAATTCATACATTCCTACATGTCACACTATCAACATCCTTGTTATCATTATCAATATCAATCTCCATTCCAAATCCTCATCCTTACGCTCACTCTATTTCTTATGGCTACTTCCTTAATTTCTTCTTGATGATGATTCAAATTATTGTGGGTAGTGTATATATAATAACCCTAGCCTTAGAATGATTCTACATTGACCACAAGGTGGCACAAAGCTCAATGAAATGTATAGTTGGCTATGTGTGAAGATAGACCTTTCCAATTAAGTCCTGCTAGGTCCTATATATCTCTATATATATTCCTTTTATAGTACAAACTTCCAAAAACTTGGCACAAGTCATGAATAGTGAATTGTGTAAAACTTTCAGCCCAACAAATGTTTAGAAACCAAGTTACACATGTGGTGCTCCAAATCTCGTAAAATGTGAATATGACATGTAGATGTATCCTATTGCAACATATGTTCCAAACCATGAGACCATGTTTGCAAATGTGGTGGTATGTAGTGACATCTTGATGCAGGAGCATCCTCGGTTCAAGAGAAATCTTGCATCAACCAAAAATATTTATATTTCAGTTTGTTTCTTTTCATTTTCTAGTTTAGTTCAGTCAGTAGAAGTTTTTGTATATTGGTCTGTATTCTACTATAGTTCCATTTTAGACCTTGTGGAGATGGAATTAGCATCTAGACACATTCATGCACATCATATCCAAAATTCAGAGTATTTATATTAGGTACCAGAAAGATATCACTATCAGAAGATCGACTGTTTTCTCATAATAGAGCATCCTAACAGCCTCAGATAATTAGCTAAAGGAGAAGACTTGTGAAGCTAAATGACACATCATTCAATGTTGTTTGGATCGTGGCTGACCTTCCCTGAGATCTACATGCTATTCCATTCATTTGCAGAGGAGTTCTAGATGATTAGGTCTGACCTATCCATGTACACACATTACAGATCATCATTGGATTTTGTGATCTTCCATTGCCGACATGGAGGGATATTATGTTGCAAGTATGAGGTTAACTAGTGTTGTCATTGATGTCAACATACTCATATTGCATTGGTAAGAAGGTTTGGATGAGTTGTGTGTTGAGGATATTGAGAAAATTAGGCTCAATCAAGAATAGTGAAGGACAGTGATAAGAAAAAGGCAAATGTACTCAATAGGTTGAGGATTAGAGGATGTGGATTAAAGGGTTTGTAGATATGAGTCTTGAGATGATCCAATTAAGATTTTAGAGGTCCGCATGAAGATATGATTAAGTTGTGATCGGTCAAGTAGAACCGATTCCGGGAGATGCTTCAGAGGGACAGAGTGTTACAAAAAGGTCTGGTGAGATTTGGAGGTGCTTTATCAGACTCTGTGGATTGGAAGGAGTGTTTGGGATGTCCTTGTGATGTGTCATCTTAGTTTGTACAAAGTTTGGAGGTTTGGTAGAACCTTTTTTAGTTTGATAGTCACGACAGACTGTGTTCTTGAAGTTTCGAATGAAGAGGAGAAGAGATTCCTATGAGTAGAGGAAGTGCAAATGTACCTGGTCATTCAAGCAAGCTTGTGAAGGTTCTTGGATCATGTTGAGGTTGTCTTGTCGGTCCACATTAGTGTTAGAGCCCAAAATTGAAGATATTCTTCTGGATGAAGATATTCTTATTTAGACTGGCCGACCGGATGAGTTATTCATCTTGCAAATGTTCTTGTGGATGATTGCCGACTTGCGAATGCTCTTATGGATGACTGCTGACTTAGATGATTGTTCCTAAGTTGATGCCTTGTATAAATAAAGGTTTATGAGTTCATTTCAAGGTGTGTTATGGAGTGGATGAGTGTGGAATAGCGAAAGAGCAAAAGGTAGAGCAGAAGTATCTCGGGCTTAAATGGAACTGATCCAAGCATGGTAAAGATGTCAATCTCCAGTTCAAGTTTGTGATTCTTATCACTTTGTAGACAATGTGTCTCTTGTAGGCAGTGTACCTCTTGTGAGCAGTGTGCTTAGGCAGTGAGCCCTAATTGGCATGTGCCATTCATTTTTCTTATTCTTCTAACAGAGAATAATCCTTGGGTTAATCACCCCGTGGTTTTTCCCTTAACCAGGGTTTCCATGTCAAAATCTTGGTGTCCAATGTGTTGATGTTTATCTGCTCCTGTGTTTATGCATTATGCTTTCATGAATGATTAACTGATATGCTATTAACTAACAAAGAATAATCCAGTGTTTGAAGTAGAAGCAAGTTTTTGTACAACTGATTCACCCCCCCTCTTAGTTGTGTGCCCTAGATCTAACAATTAGTATCAGAGCCAAGTTCCTCTAAAAGGAGCTTAACCGCTTGAGGAGATCCAGGATGTCATCATACAAGAAGGATAGTCTGAAGTTCGATGGAACCAACTTCACTCTCTGGAAAGGTCGTATGAAATGTCACTTGGAGTGTATGGGAAAAGCATACTTGGCCATGGTCTCAAAACCATATGTACCTCCATAGGGTGGTCCGACAACTCTGAATGAAATCACAGATGCTGAAAACAATTTGCGGACCAAAGAAGCTCTTCTAAGCACATTGAATGATTTAGAGCTCTCAAATGTCATTGACCTACCAACTGCATATGAAATCTGGGTTAAACTGGAACTTTTGCATGAAGGAGATGAGTTTGTTAAGAGTGCAAGGTTGCAAAGTCTGAAAGGGAAATTTGAAAGATTAAAGATGAGAGATGATGAAAATGTCACTACTTTTATGCCAAGAGTGAATGAGCTAGTGTGTGGAATCAGGAATGCTGGTGAAGTTCTGGATGAAAATGAAATTGTTTGCAAGATTCTCAGATCCCTTCCTGCTGCCTACAAGATCAAGGTTGCTGCCATTGATGAATTCAGAGCCCATGCAACTGTCACAAGAGAGCAATTGGCTGGCAAACTGGCTGCATTTGAAATGCCAGAGTTTGGAGATGATCCCCCCAAGATTGAATCTGCATTCAAAGCTAGCACCTATGTGAAAAGAAAAAGAAAGATTTGATCTGGGAGAAAACTCTTCAAGGAAGCTGTCATGGTATGATCAAGCAAGGAAAGACATGGAAGAGGAAGAAGCAAAAATAGCTCATCTTGAAGCCCTCATTGCAAAGAGATTGCCAAGAGGATCCGTAAGTATGAAGGAAAGTTACCTTTTAAGTGCTTCAACTGCAATAAGATTGGTCATTTTGCTTCAAGATGTCCAGAAAGATCTACAAGGTCAAACTCCAACAGACAAAGGTTCCAAAAGAACTGTTATTATGTTCATGAAGAAGCTGATAATGAAGGAGTAACAGATGATGAATCAGAGATAGGAGACAAATCCGGAAATGAATGGGTGTTTATTGCCATCAAGGAAGAAGAACCATTATCCTCTGAATCTGTCAATCATAAGGTTGTAGAAAGAGCTTTGGCTGCCCAAGTTGAAGAAAAGGATGATTGGGTTATTGACAGTGGATGCTCTCACCACATGACAGGTGACAAGAACAAGTTCTTAGATTTAGAAAGGTATGAAGAAGGAATGGTAAAGTTTGGTGACAATTCTGCAGGTAGAATCAGAGGTACGGGAACTATTTCTTTTGATGGAAAGAACAAAACTGGTAATGTACTATATGTTGAAGGATTGAAGCACAATCTTCTCAATGTTGGACAGTTAGTAGACAAAGGTTATGATCTCTGGTTCAAAAATGGAAGATGCAGGATCTTTGAAAGCTCCGGAACTAAGATTGCATCCGGTACTCAAACAAAAGGTAATATCTTCCAACTGGTTGGTTCAAATAAAAGTTGTCTGTTTGTTCAAGTTGATTAGAGTTGGCTATGGCATAGAAGGATGTGTCATGTAAATTTTGATAACATCATCAAGATAAGCAATATTCAGGCTGTAAGAGACCTTCCAAAATTGGTGAAACCTACAAATAGTTTGTGCAAAGAATGTCAGCTAGGTAAACAGAGTAGAGTCTCTTTCAAAAGCAAAGATCAGTCCTCTACCGGATTATTGGAATTAGTTCATATTGATCTATGTGGTCCGACAAGAATCAAGAGTATGCAAGGTAATAGATATTTCATGTTACTGGTTGATGATCATTCCCAGATGATGTGGGTTACCTTTCTGAAAGAGAAATTAGAAGCCCTTGAGAAGTTCAAAATCTTCAAGGCTATGGTAGAGAATCAAACCAGATTAAAACTGAAGTGTCTAAGGTCTGATAGAGGTGGCGAATTCACATCCAGTGAATTCATAGACTTTTGTGAGAAGCATGGCATAAAGAGACAGTTGTCTGCTCCTAGGACTCCACAGCAGAATGGAGTAGTTGAGAGAAAGAATTAGACCATCCAGGAAGCATGCAGGACAATGATGATGGAAGAAAATGTTCCTCAGATGTTTTGGAGAGAAGCTATCAACACTATAGTCTACACTCTTAACCGAGTTCAAATCAGAAACAATACCGATAAGACTCCTTATGAACTTTGGTTTGGTATAACTCCTACTGTGAGATATTTTAGAGTATTTGGTAGCAAGTGTTATATCAAAAGAGATGAAGATCTAGGAAAGTTTGATGCTAGAAGTGATGAAGGAATTTTCTTGGGTTACTCCACTCAAAGCAAAGCATACCGGTGTTACAATAAGAGACTGAAAAAGATGATAGAAAGTACAAATGTGAAGGTTGATGAAGGAATTGAGAAGCCCTCAAGGTTTTATGAATATGATGAAGATGATCAGGATGGTGCTCTGATTCAAGGAACTCAATCCCTTCCTGAAAGTCAGATTCAGACTGATCCGGTAAATCAGGAAGAAGAGGTTTGTCTGAATGAGCCTGATCAAGAAACAACATTGCAAGAGACTCCCAAAGTTCCAAGGTATGTAACTTTAAATCACTCTGAAGATCAGATCATAGGTGACAAAAGCAAAGGGGTACAAACAAGGAGGAGAATTGCTCAAAATTCAAATGAATACTGTCTAATTTCAAAGATTGAACCTAAGACAATAAATGAAGCTTGCAATGATGAAAACTAGACCAAAGTAATGGAGGAAGAGTTGATGCAAAGTGAAAAAAATCACACTTGGGATCTTGTTCCCAGACCTAGAAACAAGAATGTGATTGGAACCAAATGGGTCTTCCAGAACAAACTAAATGAGGTTGGTGAAGTAATCAGAAACAAAGCTAGATTGGTCTGCAAAGACTACTCTCAAATAGAAGGAATTGATTTTGAAGAAACCTTTGCTCCAGTAGCAAGAATTGAAGCAGTCAGATTATTTCTTGCATATGCTGCCTTCAAAGACTTCAAGGTATATCAGATGGATGTCAAGTCTGCCTTCCTAAATGGTGATTTGGAAGAAGAAGTATACATTGAACAACCAGATGGATTTCAATTGTCTGATCATGATGATATGGTCTGCAAGTTGAAGAAAGCACTGTATGGATTGAAGCAAGCCCCAAGAGCATGGTATGAAAGGTTGGATAAGCATCTTGTACAGATTGGTTTCAACAAAGGTACTGCTGACAGTAATCTATATTTCCAAATAGATAATGAAAACATCTTGATTGTTGAAGTATTTGTTGATGATATCATTTTTGGAGGAAGAGATAGTTTGTGTAAAACCTTTGCAAATCAAATGAAAAGTGAGTTTGAAATGTCAATGCTTGGTGAAATGAATTTCTTCTTGGGTCTGCAAATTACTCAGACAAAGAAAGGTATCTTTATCTCTCAGACCAAATATGTGAAAGAATTTTTGAGGAAATTTGGAATGGAAGATTCAAAGCCAATGAACACTCCTATGGCAACTGGATGTAAGTTGAGCAAAGATGATGACTCTCCTAAGACAGATCAGACCAAGTACAGATCAATGATTGGAGGATTATTGTATCTCACTCAGACTAGACCAGATATAATGCAGGCTGTTGGTCTTGTGGCAAGATTTCAGGCTAACCCTAGAGAATCTCATGTTATGGTAATCAAGAGGATTTTTAGATATCTAAAGGGGACAGTTGAGTATGGCCTATGGTATCCTAGAGATCAGGATTTCTCTCTTCATGCATATACAGATGCAGATTGGGCAGGAGATGTGGATGACAGGAAGAGCACCAGTGGTGGAGCATTCTTCTTGGGAAAGAGATTGGTTTCTTGGCTAAGCAAGAAATAAGAGGCAATATCTCTGTCTACAACTGAAGCAGAATATGAGGAGCCTATCACAATTTTCTGTGATAATTCAAGTGCAATAAATATTTCCAAGAATCAGGTATTGCATTCTAAGACCAAGCATATATCTATCAAATTTCACTTTTTGAGAGAACAAGTGAACAAGGGTGAAGTCAGATTGGAGTATGTGCCCTCCAAGGATCAGCTTGCAGATATTTTTACTAAAACTCTTCCTAAAGACTCTTTTGAGTATCTCAGGGAGAAGTTAGGGGTCATGGCCCCTCCGATGATGAACTAAGATGCACTGATGTGCATCAGTCCGGTGGATATCATAGTCATATCTTGTGATCCGGATTGATGATGGGGAGCTGCTACTAAGGGGGAGTAGCTGGTATGATTCTGATATGTTACAAGTGCAAGTATGAGCCCTTTGCCATTGATGTCAAAGGGGGAGAGAAGACATGTGAAAAACAAGTGGTTGATGATCAAAGGGGGATAGTAAAGGAAGAGAAGACATGTGAAGAGTTGCTGCTGATAGGGGGAGCTGTGACAGAAAAGAGAAGTTCTTGTCTTGATGGTTTTTCACATCATATGTTGCCATCAATGACAAAGGGGGAGATTGTTGCAAGTATGAGGTTAACCAGTGTTGTCATTGATGTCAACATACTCATATTGCATTGGTAAGAAGGTTTGGATGAGCTGTGTGTTGAGGATATTGAGAAAATTAGGCTCAATCAGGAACAGTGAAGAATAGTGATAAGAAGAAGGCAAATGTACTCAATAGGTTGAGGATCAGAGGATGCAGATTAAAGGGTTTGTAGATATGAGTCTTGAGATGATCTAGTTAAGATTTTAGAGGTCCAGTGAGATCTGGAGGTGCTTTATCAAACTTTGCGGATTGGAAGGAGTGTTTGGGATGTCCTTGATATGTGTCATCTTGATTTGTACAAAGTTTGGAGGTCTAGAAGATCCTTTTTTAGTTTGATAGTCACGAGAGACTGTGTTCTTGAAGTTTCAGATGAAGAGGAGAAGAGATTCCTAAGTAGAGGAAGTGCAGATGTACCTGGTCATTCAGGCAAGCTTGTGAAGGTTCTTGGATCATGTTGAGGTTGTGTTGTCGGTCCGCATTAGTGTTAGAGCCTAGAATTGAAGATATTCTTCTAGATGAAGATCTTCTTATTCAGACTGGCCGACCGGATGAGTTATTCATCTTGTGAATGTTCTTGTGGATGATTGCCGACTTGCGAATGCTCTTATGGATGATTACCGACTTAGATGATTGTTCCTAAGTCGATGCCTTGTATAAATAAAGGTTTGTGAGTTCATTTCAAGGTGTGTTATGGAGCAGATGAGTGTGGAATAGTGAAAGAGTGAAAGGTAGAGCAGAAGTATCTCGGGCTTAAATGGAACTGATCCAGGCATGGTAAAGATGTCAATCTCCAGTTCAAGTTTGTGATTCGTATCACTTTGTAGACAGTGTGTCTCTTGTAGGCAGTGTGCCTCTTGTGAGCAGTGTGCTCAGGCAGTGAGCCCTAATTGGCATGTGCCATTCATTTTTCTTATTCTTCTAACAGAGAATAATCCTTGGGTTAATCACCCCGTAGTTTTTCCCTTAATCGGGTTTTCCACATCAAAATCTTGGTATCCAATGTGTTGATGTTTATCTTCTCCTGTGTTTATGCATTATGCTTTCATGAATGATTAACTGATATGCTATTAACTAACAAAGAAGAATCCAGTGTTTGAAGTAGAAGCAAGTTTTTGTACAACTGATTCACCCCCCCTCTTGATTGTGTGCCCTAGATCTAACATATTATGTTTTGGAGATGATATATATTGATGTAATAGATGCCTAGGAAAATAGTCATTGATAATTCTAATTTTGACAATTTGAATTTTTTGCAAAAGAGATTCAAAGCTATATCTTGTGCATATTCTATAATTGAGAAATCAGGCCTGTGATCCCTAATTGTAAGCCCACATGATACCAACTAGTTTGTATTTTGATTCTATGATATAATAAATGACTGAATCGACATTTGTTTTATATCTTTGAGTTGTTTCCATTGTGTTTACTCTTGCTGTACGGTCTGGACTATTCACTTTATGGACCCTTCTAACCATGACTGCACTAAGTGGTATTAGAGTGAAGTTTGAATCTTTGGGAGTGAATTGAATGAAGTTGGTGAAGGAATTCCATAAGATCTTGTTGTGAATAGATTGTCAAATCAAAGGTAGACTACCTATGTTGTCAAAAGATCACCGATTGTGAGGTAGTTGTCACCTTGTAGCCCGATCGCTGAATTTGAGGTAGTTACACTTGATCCTAGGAAGAGATGCCACCGAGGAGAATACCTGATGTTGGTACTATGGCTGGAAGAATGGATTAGATGATGGAGATGATGAAGACAATGTGAGTTCACTTGGATGTTGTTCAAGAAAATCAGAGAAGAGGACTTACACCTCGACCTAATGTTGAAAGTGACAACGATGAAGAATTTCAATCCACTGATCAAAATGAAGTAACCCTAGGCAATGAAGAAGAAGAATCAGATCAAGTCAAAATGTTGCAAGCTATTTCAAAGATTGGGAAAAGACCTAGAGTTGATGTACCAAATTATACTGGCAATTTGAATCTTGAGGAGTTGATTGATTGGGTAAATGGCCTAGACGAAACTTTTAGTATGAATAAATTGAAGATCTAGAGAAGGTGAAATTTGCAAAGACAAAGTTGAAAGGACATGTTGCTATATGGTGGAAAGAAGTTCAGTTGGATAGAAACAAAAAAGGAAAAGAGAAGATTACAAAAGGGGATAGGATTGGTGACAAAGTTGAAGAATCAGTTTATACCTGTTGACTATGAGTTAGAACTATTGAAGAGATTGCAAAACTTGAGACAAACGGAGAAATCTATGGAGTACACTAAAGAATTTCATAAGATGATCATAAGAATAGAACATAGTGAAGCAACCAAGGAGAAAGTGGCTAGATACATCAATGGACTAAGATTGAACATTGAAGAAGAACTGAGTTTGGTAAGGATGACAACATTGGAAGAAGTGGGTAAGTGCAAGAAGATGAGTACACTTTTTGGCCAAAAAGTGGAAGTGTTTTTCCTATTTTTCAAATTTTGTCGTACTTGGAGTGACAATTTGGAGCACTTGCACATAAAATATTAAGATAATGTAAAAATAAGAAATGTAGGATTTTATTTCTAGTTTTCAAATAATTGATTTTTTCTAATACCCAGATGATGCAAGTTGATTTTTTATTGGATGTACAAAAAGTGGCTTTTTAAAAGTCCCTTATTTTTTGTAAAAGCATGCATGTGTATGGCCAATATAATTTGACCTAAATTAATGTATTTTTCTAATTCCTTTTGTGGAAAGATTCTTAGGATGCTGAATTTTGGTTAGGATATTTTTTGTAATTTTTTGATAAATATTTTTTTTATTAATTTTTTAATGGCCCTAATTAGTGTTTTTTAAAACCCCTCATGTACGACCAACATAATTTGAGCTAAACTAATCAATTCAATAATTTTTTTTTTCATCATGTAGAGAATGATGTCTAGTTTGATCAGACATAATTTTTTTTCAAGAAACTTTCAAAATCAAAAGTTATTAAAAAAATAGTAACCTATGTTATTTCAAGTTTATGAGTTAGTTTGTTCAATAGAAAATAAATAATAAATAGAAAATTATGTTCAATAGTAGAAAAAATTACATATTTGAAAACTAGACTTTTAGATCTATAATGGGTTTTAATTTCATTAAAATATTCTGAAAAAAAAATCGTCAGCCATAGTGGTGAAACTAGTTTTTTCTCTTGTTGTTTTCATGGTCTCCTAGTTGTAGGTCCAAAGCTAAGGCTTGGGTATCCAAGCCTAAAACCAATGCAAATTGGCGGGTTTGAAATTTTAAAATTTTAGAAATGGGTACCCTTTATAAATAGGTGCCCATTCATAATGGTTGGCCATTATAAATGGGTGCCTATTTTAAAAATAATGAGTACCCGTTTCTAAAAAATAAAAAAAATTAGCCATAGGCATGTAAAAAAAAAACTTTTTGAAAATAGGTACTCGTTTCATAACGGGTACCTATAAGCATAAAAATCACGCATAGCCTCCACGAGGACCCTTATGATGACTTTAATCCTTGTCACATACATGTAAGCGTGAAATAATGTCCTCTAAGAAGCAAACCTCTTGATGACGTGTCTTCTTTCTTGTCTTGTGTTGTTTCCTCTTTATTATTTTCTCTCTCTATTTTCAACACTTGTCGACACTTTCATGACACTTGTTGATTTACATTTTCTTAGCTTTCGACCCTTTTCCTAAGCCTTGTGAACATCTTGTAGGTGAGTTTTCACCTTTCCCCTATGTTTTTCATCCTCTTCATGCCTAGAAGCCTTCAAGAGGTTCCCCCTATCCATCTCCAACTTTCAATTTTTAGTTTCACTCAACCAATCCAAATCTCCCCCTATTATTTCTAGATCTCCCCTAGGAGATCCTATTGTGCAAGTGAAGATTTGGATTCTTACACATGATTGACCTATTTCCGGAGGTAGAACACCTCCTTTTTCTCTTCCCTACCATTTCCCATCATGTTGTTCCTCTAAAGACCCTTTTCTGTCTGGATCTCCCCCCAGTGACCTAGGGTCGCCCTCCAGGTGACCCAGGATCTCCTAGGGGTGACCCAGGGTTGCCCATGGGTGACCCTACTAGTACAAGGGGTGACCCTTTCACGTTTCTAGCCGTGAAAAAACTTGAGTTTCTCACTCAAACAAGCTTCGTTTTTGCCCATTTCTCTTCCAATTCACATGATTTTTTATGCCTAATATGGAGTTGACTATTTCATGCACCCATACATTCATAATTAACTCCATTTGATCTAAAATTAAAAAATCAATCAATATCATGTATCCTTCCAACTCTGATTCCTCTTCAGTGATAAGCTATTATTGATTTATTTCTCCATAGTTAGCTGAGTTTACTGGGTAATCAACCTACTTCACTCCCTAATCAATCCTTGTTAACTCATAAATCAATTGAATTAACTTCTCAATCAATTCCACCTCTCATCTCTTCTTCTAACCTATAAATATCCCTCACCTCTTCATTGTTTTCCAAGTTGAGCAAGTTGGAGAATACCCTTCTCATCTTCACAAGATTTTTCAAACTTCTTCATAGGACTTCGAGCCTCTTTCTTCATTTCTTTCTTTAGTTCTCCAAAGCTTCAAAGCTTTCATTATTGCATAGATTCAAATCTCTTCCACAGAGGCAAATTCATTGTGCACACAACTCTTGCTAGGTTTTTGCTCTACAAATTAGCATTCTAATGCTCTCATAGGACGAAAGTACCTTTTCTTTTATTCATTGTTCAATCAAACATCATTACGCTACTTCAATCAATGCCATTGTGCTCATCCAAAGATCTCATTGAGCTCTTTCGAGCTTCAACAAGCTTCTTTTGCTTCTTTGTGTCATCCTGTTGTCAAGAGGTCTTCCTGTTGCTACAAGAGGATTCGACGTTGCCAACATCAAGGATTTATGAGGGTAGTGGAGTCACACAAATCTTCATTCTTTTAGGTTCCTCTATTGCTTTATTTAATTGATAGTAATTAGAAAATCAAAATTTCTCTTGGGAATAGTAATTCATTGCTTTTTCCTTGATAGATCTAGTATCTTTGAGATAGTTTGCATTCTTAGATTAGATTTGTTTACTTGCAATTTTCCTTTTTCTAGATTAGTTGTTTCAAAACATTTAAAATCCCAAAAACATAGAGTAATTGTGTTAGGTTAATATCATTCTAGTTGTATATATTTCCTTTCATAGATTAAAAAGCACTTTTCATTCCAAAATACTAAAAAAGCACAAAAGCAAGTTTGCATTTCATTTAGCTTTGCATGCATATAGAAACCCTAGAAAAGATAGATAGCTTGCAAATCCTTGATACCATCACAAGGTAAAAAATGGTTAAAACAATTTAATCAAACTCTTGATCACATCACAAGGTAAACACAAGTCAAAGCATAGCTAAACCCTAGGTCAAAACCCTTAAGTCTAGTTAAGGTTGGTCATTACACATTTATCTCTATCTTGGCTCACAAATGTGCCTAGGAGTAAGAGATGAGTGGCTAAGGGCTATCCTCAATGATATTGAGGAAATTAATCCATGAAAACAGTAGGAGACACTTACTTTACCACAACAAGATCCATTTGTCCCCCTATTGATAGAAGAGAATAGACAACTTCAAATACAACAAGAACTCATTCAATGAATTGAAAGGCAAGATGACATAAATGAAAGTAATCGCTTACCCACACAAAGGTGGAATAGAAGAAACTCCAATACGAGGAGAAAAACTAGTGACCCTTCGGGTCATAGGGTTATCTCTACAACAACTGTCATCGAATGAAACATTCAACTTAGCACACAACAACAAAGGCCACAGAACTTGCTGACCCCTCTCCACAATGTCCAGCTCTCCAACGAGTCAGACCCCCACCGCGTCTCACCTCCTCTTGACTGGCTACTTCCACAAGAGCGAGAGTGACATGGCAGATCACCCTGTGACAAGGAGGGAAGGGTCCGTGTGCATGCCAAAATCCAACCCGATAGCCCCAGGCAATCAGAGTCGTGATTTTGAGTGTACATATTTTGGTGAACCTGACGTGAAGAGTAAAAACCTTTTGGTTGAGCTTTTTGCATTTCATTCCAAGATCCCACTTTCATCATCATTCAACAAATCCTTTTGGCATGGATTCTTTCACATTTTTATGCATTTCACAACGTTTCATGCAAAAATTCCAAGGGAATGTCCCCTCAAGTAAAATTACAAATCCAAAAGGGATCCAACAAAATCCCCACAACTTTGACCAAATCAAAACACAACGTATGAACATTCAATCTAAGATCCTTCAAGATTATCAACCCATAACAAGCCATAAAAAAATGGCCAGTGAAATGGACAAAGAAGTATATTGTCAAGAGAAGAACTTACAAGAAGCTCAGGAGGTACAAAAATCACTCCACATAGTACATCAAGATATAATGTCCACAACATGTCAAATGTCATCAGAAAGAACAAATAGGGTCACTCAAACCCCAATGCAAAGCAATCCATCTCAAGGTTGTAAAACTCAAAGAACGAAGGAAGCCTCACTCATGACACCATCTAGTCATCCAAAATTTTCAAGATATCAACAATCTAGTATTCCCTTTCAACAAATGCATCAAGCTCCATGTGAAGGGCTAATGTTTGGAGGAAAAACCCCTCTACACATAACCGGGCCTCTTAGGAACATACCTCAAGTATTTAAAAGAGCCTCTTGACTACAACATTCATTAAGTAATACTGCCACGTCCTCTCCCCGAGCTTCTAAAATTTAAAGTAGAGGATGATCCCAACTCTCATATCAAGGCTTACATCACATCAATATGAGAAATCCTTCCATGGGATGGGGTGGTAGCAAATATTTTCCAAAGACTCTAGAGGGTATTGCTCTAGATTGGTACTATCAACTTCCAGAAGCATCAATCCACTCTTTTAGGAAACTCATCGATCAATTTTTGGCTGCCTTCGACATAAACAAACTGGTCAAGATAAGAATATGAGAATTTTTAACAATCAAACAAGAAGCCAACGAGTTGGTTGCACATTTTATCACATGATGGAGGAAAGTTCTCTATTCTTCAACTAGTGCACCAAACATGGATCATAGAGAACTTTGTGACCTCTTCTTACATGCTCTTAATAATGACATACAAGAACAAGTACAAAAACTCCCTTATAAATCATATGAAGAAGCACTTGAAAGTCCCCTTAGAATTGACCAAGTCACTATTGATAGCGGAAGAAGGGAGTATGGTTCCAATAGAAGGTTGATAAACCATGATACAAATAACAAATCCTAGACAAATGATCAAGACATAGATGGATCAACAAACACTTGACCATCAGGGAACAATAATTGCGAATACAATAGTCATACAAATTTGGGGAACGAAAACACCAACAACTATCCCCTGAGAATCAACAAGAAGTCTTACAATAATCATCATAAACCTCGAGATCACAATCATGGTAAATGTTGCTCATTTCACAAGAGAAGGAGGCATGAGATCAAGTCATGCTGGGGGTAGCATCTCTTCATATCAAACCTCCCAAAATGTCAACAAAAAGCATTTATGGACACATTCTCACAAGATGAAGAACTTAGTCCCAAAATCCATCAAAACACCTTTGATCAAAACACCTTAGGCCTTGTGGAATTAGATAAAGATCAAGAAATTTGTGTCACCCAAGGACTAGAACAACTAGAGATGACACCAAATTTGTGTTACCCAAGGACCAGAACAACTGGAGATGACACCAACAATTCAAATTTTTCTCACATGCTAGAGCTTATCAAGAGTTCTCCTACACACAAAAACACTCTCCTCAAAGCCTTAGATCTAGGCCATATAGTTCAAAACACTCCAAATGAAAAGTGTTCTTCTTCAACATTTGATTTTGAAAAGTTACCCTCAAATAATGGCATAGCTAAACAGAGGGATCTCCTCCTCCATCTGCTAGTCCAATTTTGAGACTATAACATTAAACGTGTAATGATTGATGATGGGTCTACAATCAACATAGTCTCATTTTCACTTCTTAAAAGAATGGGTTATGACAAAACATGAATAACAAAATAAACTTCCATCCTTAGAATTCATGTTAACCCAAATACTCAAACCATGGGTAAGGTCAATCTTCAAATCACATTGGGTCCCAAAACCCTCCCAACTAAATTTTATGTCATGAATGAAGAAACCACTTACAACATGATCCTAGGAAGGCCTTGGATCCATAGGATGAGGGCCATTCCCTCCACATTATTTCAAGAAATACACTTCTCATACATGGGAAAAACCCATGTCATGAAAGGAGATCCTAATCCTTCTAGCCTTTATAGAGTTGAACAAGTCAAAAAGAAGGGAAAGTCCATGGAAACCACTAGTGACCCAAAAATCAACACTTTTGAAAAAGGAGAGACATCAAAACAAATTACAAACATAAACAAGACCTCAAAACGTATATGGAAGGGGGCAACAGGAGAATTCCCCATTGATCCCAACTCAAAAAAATCTTATGCTCCATTCAACTTAGTGGGCATTCCAATTGAACCAAACTTAAACATCCCTATGGTTGAAATCCTGACTGAAGAAGAAGAACCAAAATCCACACAAAAACTAGGAGAGTCAACACCAACTCCAGTTGCCCTTCAAAATTTCAAAACAAACATGGGAAATCAACAAGAGCAGAAAATGGTAAAGAAAGGGGACAAATCATCAAACAATGAAACATGTGACTACACAAAATTTCTCACTAAATACAAATACATTTTCACACCAAGTCTTCGAGTGTCCTTGCAAAGACTTTCAAGTGAAGTTTAGACCAAATTGGATAAGTCCACACATAGTTAAGGAAGACGTAAAAAATGACGCTACCTCTTGTGCATTATGGAAGGAGGGGATTTTAGCATTTCAAAACATTATAAAACATAAAAATACAAAAAAAACATAAAAAATCAAAAATGTCAAAAACAATTTGTTTCTTGCATTTCAATTTCATTCTATTCATTTTGCATTACAATGAATGACTTGCTCTTGTGTTATTTTCTCTTTAGTAAGGAGTCTAATGTTGCCTAGATATACATCATCATTTCAAGATCTAGAGATTCCCCATTTTCACAATCACCAGTATCCCCTTTTCATTCCTAGTGATTCTAATCAAAGCCTAGCTCTTAGCTTCACACTGATCCCAATCTTAATGAGCCAAGATGTTAGGTCTAAACAAAGTCAATATCTAAACCTACAATGTTCATGTTGATGCTCAGAATTGCGCTGTTTCCAACACCAACATGGGAAACTCTAAAACGTGGGAATGCTTTTTAGAGTGACCTCCAGATTTTAAAGAAGCTGGCTCTTCTTTATCTCAAAAGTGTTTGGGAAAAGGATAGAATTAAACAGAATCACGAATGCAACAAAAAAAGGGAACTAGAACTATAGCGATGCGCCAGAATGTGATTTTGTTTCTCAATACTTAAGCACAGTGAAACTATTTTAAGATTCAGTCACATTAAAGAGCAAACAATGCATGATTAATGTAACAGATGAAAGCAAATAGAAACAAAGGCCAACAACTTAGAAGATTTTGCAATAACACAGAAATATCAGCAAAGGCACAAAACTCTGTCTTTATTAATATTCCAGTTACATAAAAGGCACGGAATCATGCACAGTTATACAAACTTTCTAAATCAAGAAAACAGAACAAAGGCAAATGATATTACTGGCCACTACAAAAGATCCTCAAACTTCTCTAACAATCTGTGATGCAGAAAAATCTCTATATCTCCAATGTTGTGTATATTTGTTTACGGTGATCTGAACCCATATTTATAGCATAGAACTGGCCCAAAGATTGCCCACATGATCAAATCTCAACGGCCTAACCGAACTGGAGGTTAACTGAAAGTGTCTGACAGAGGATCTCTCTCAAATCAGAAACGGTTAGCCATTCTGCAAATTCATTGGCTGCAACAGATACATGTAACCCCACATACTTGAATCAGGGAGAGACGCGTGGCAGCTTTCTGATAGTCTTTGCGACTATAAACCCTTGAAACAGCTGGCACTCATACGCGCCTCCTTCTTGAAACTCCTTCATCTTTCTAGATCAATAAGAAACAAACACTTGGCATCCTCTGCATGACTTACTTAAGAAACTGCTTCTTCCTCAGGAAACACCAGAATCTGACACTTGGCAGCGTCCGCGGCCATTCCAAAAAACACATGGCATTTTCTGCTTTATTCTGAGTCTTTACTGTGGCTTATACTAAGAGCGCTCAGGCTCCGCCATTTGTTATGGTCCGCCAAACTTTGAAACTCAAGAAATATTAAAAATGGGACCCACCATACAGTCTGTGCCTAAGCAGCCTCAAAAAAGAAAAAGGGACAAGTGGCGCCTTCCACTTATATGAGAGACTGTGGACATGGTGGCTTCCGCTGCTCTTTGAGAAACTTTTGAAACATTACAGGGTCTTGCGGAAGATGACACTTGGTAGCTTCCGCTGTAGTCTGAGAAACTTTAGATACTTAAACAAAACCTCCACAGATGTTGCCACCTGGCGCCCTCTGCGCAACTCCAAGAAACTTTATAGAAACATTACAGATTTATAAGGATCATGCGGATAGTGACAGATGGCACACTCCGCTGAAGTTACAGGAATATTAGCGGGGTCCACCATACTTCTTTTTACTTAGCGCTGAAAACAAAAGGAACCTGTGGAAGACGACACTTGGAGCTTTCCGCAGAAACCTTATGGGACACGTGGCACCTTCCGTGTTACTTCAGGAAACTTTAGAAACACCCTCCACTTCTGCCACTTGGCGCCTTTCGTACTCACCAAAACTCTAAAAAGGGGCCCGTTACATTATAAGAAACATTCAACAGGAACGTTTGAAACTTTGACGAAACTTGAACATGTGCCGACACCTGGCGGCTTCCGCCTTACTGTAAAAAGATATGTGGCACTCTCCGCGGCTACTCTGAGAAACTTTATAAAGTATCATGGCTGCTGACACGTGGTGGTTTCCGCTGCATCGGGAGAAACTTTAAAAAGGGACCCGCCAGATTTATTTGTAAAAGGGCTTTGAAACTTATAGAAACTGATCTTCGGATGCTGACACTTGGCGACTTCCGCAGGGACTTAAAAGGGACGTGTGGCTCCATCCGTGTAACCTTAAGCAACTGTATAATGTGTCTCGAGCACTGACACTTGGCAGCTTCCGATGAACTCTGGGACTTTGGCAAAATTTTCAAAAATGGAAAACCCTCGCGCCCGCGCCGTGTGTCGAAAACCCTTGCTGCAAAACTGAAGCACTCCGAAACAAAACTGGACCCGCATAGCTTAAACTCAAAATTCAAAATATAGAGTATTTTACTCTACAATTCTTGGCAACCCCGAGGACTTTTGAGCCTGCTCAAAAAGAATCCCAAAAAATGTATCCACACAGCAAAACTTACAAATTCTGCAAAGCTGTCTGATATATAGACCACTCAGCATCAGATAAACCTTGTTTATTCTGCAAGTCCTGGAAGGCCAAATCCAGGTTGATCATGTCTTTATGTGAAAAGCTTTACAAAACATGAACCGCTGCTTTCAACTGGAAATCAAGTTGGGCCATAGGAATCAAAACAGCTTCCACTTCTGATACCGACGAGGCATCTGTTAGGCCCTAGAAAACTGATTGATCATTCTGTCTGGCCAGCAACAGAGGCTTGATCTCATCAATCATTAGTACTGTGTTGCTATCAGGAAAAGGAGAAGGAAGGCCCAACTACACCACGTCTTCTATATGTTTCTTCATGTCCTTTACTCCCTCCTTTACCACATCCAGGAGCTCCTAGCAAGTGATTGCAGCAGAGTTACAACTCAGAACCTCGTTCACCTTTTTGGCAGCAATCATCCTGTCGTTAATCCGTACTACTGACAATGTTTCATCAGATGTGTCATAAAGTATTCCCAGTAGCAATTGAGAACCAAAAACCCTCACTGAAATAGTAGACAGAGTGGCCTGAACTGAGGTTTCCACCTTTTCACATAGTTGTTGTGCATGTAGCAGGAAGGTTAAAGAAGGTCTGAGCTGGATAATCTCCTCAGAGATTCTTGCCCATACTGATGCATATAACTCCTTGACCAAATTTAACACTCCTACATTTTGTGGCCTATTTGCCAACTCAAGGGTCAATTGCTTGGCTGTTTGTTGCTTGGCCTGGAGTTGAGCCTAAATAGCAGCAACATTATTCTGTTCCTTCAACAGTTACTATTGCAACTGTGTGGCTTGTTGAGAGGAATCTTGATGCCTCTTTTGCAGTGTGGCCCTTTCCTACTTCAGGGTAGACACAATAGACTTCACTTGAGTCAGCTCTTCCTTCAATGAAGCATTTTGGCTCTGTGTAGCCTGATGGATCTGACATGAAATAGTATTTTGCAACTGTTTATTAAGATCCTCTATCTCATCATTCTTTGATTTGAGCTCAGCCGCCAGAGTCTCACTATGTGTCTTTTCCTGAGTCAAATTAGCCTCCACCTTCTACAACTTCCTGGATAACTTCATATAGTCAGTGGTTACAGTAGAAGTGGTTTCATTTAGCAACTCAACCCTATCTTGTGGCCTGAAGAGTGACATATCCATTGCCACTGCACTCATTGTAAAATCTTAGGGCTGCATCTGCTCATTTAGTTTTGCTACATTCGGTGACAAATGGGTCATAGTTAGCTGCTGCTGAATTGGGTCAAACAGTGACCTCATATGTGGGATAGCCTGAGCTTTATTATCCTTCTTTCTCTTCTTGTCCATCCGGGCCTCCCTAGCCTTCTTGGCAGTGTCCGCTTGAGCTTGGAAGGTAGGGGGAGAGGCAATGTACCTGCCCGCAAAAGGATGACCTTGTGGCAAGCCATAAGGAATAGTCAAATGTTGGCCAGGAGGAATCTGAGGGGGTACCCTCCTAGGAAAAGTGGGAGAAAAGGGAGGTAATGAAGTGGCCTGCAATGACATGGCCTGTGTAGTAATAGGTGGGGAAAACTAAGAAATTGGCACAGCAGATGTGACAGGGAATAATACTTGGCCAACTGGGATTGCCACCCCTATTGAAGAAGAAACAGATGGAGAAGAAGAGGGAGAAGAAGCACGTACCTGAGGGGCAACTGAGACACTTGGTGGTGGCTGCAACAAAGGTTCTACCTCCTCATCTGAATCAGACTAAAGTTTCAGCCTCTTATGTTTCCTTGGCCTCTCTTCTGCTTGCTCTATTTCTTTCTCCTCAACATTTACCACTATTACCAGTGGTGTTTGCACAAAACCAGAAGCCCCACTTACTGAAACTGATGGGGTCCCTCTAGGTGGTGATGACACCACACTCTTTTGCTTCTCTATAGTGCTGAGGGATTGGGGCCAGGTGGTTACTGCAATTGCAGATGATGTTTGTCCTGGGGCCTGCACTGTGTGGGTGGATTCAGGTTCCTCTTCAGATTCCTCACCCTTTTTCCTGATTTTGCTTGTATCAAGGCTCGAGATAGGAGAAGGATGCCATTCATCCCAAATAGACTCCCACTTCTCATCTGTATCTACTTTGCCAAAAGAATGGGTTATTTCATAAATCTCTTGCCTATATTTCCAATAGGCTTCTATATTCTCAGCCTTCCATTCCCTATCTCTCAATAAATTTTTCTTTAATCCAGTGCCCATTTTGAGCTTAGGGTCATAGGCCTTCTCCTTTTTGTAAAATACCTCCCATGGCCTGGGTCCCTCAAAAGGCAAATCTATCAGCTCTGCATATAGATCAGGGGTGTCTTCCTTAGGGTTTCTTCTGTCGTCCCAGAAAGGATGGCCCTCATGCATAATTTTGGCACTAATCTTATTATTCTTGACCCATAAGGTGATGAAACTAACTGGGTCGTATCTCCATTTGTCTTCAACTAAAAGAAAACCCAAGACAGCTAACTTTCTCAACAATAAATGCTCTGCATCCCTGACCAATAGGGTCATGTTCTTCTTCACCCAAGGAAGGTCATACATTTTCTTTTTCTTCTTCCCAGCCCCATATTCATTGTCAACCACAGACACTTGCTGGGTGACCTCTAAAAAGGCTAGCCTAGGAGTCAACACTTTGGGTAGCAGCATTGGTTCCCATTAAAACCATGGACCCTGATAATAGTATGGTGAGACCCAAAGAAATAATCACAGGGGATGGGGGAATTTGCCATGAGGCCTTTGATACTCAAAGTCAATCTATTCTCGACAGGCTCGGGGCTTAGGTGAGTAAAAGCGGGGGCAACAAAAAGTTTCCAAAACTCATAAGGGTCAGACAATTCAGACAAAACATGGGTCCATGTAGACATAGGGATGGTTCTATTTGGATCAAAACTTGGGTCATACATGTCTAAATGCATATACTGGGAAAAGAGGGCATAATTTTGATATAACATAAGGTGGAATAGATAGGAGGAATACCTGAAAACCCCTGTTGATTTGAAATTCGGCCATTGAGTAGGCAATCTACTTAGAGAAATCTAGCTGAAACTCCTGGGACCTATCAACAGTCTTCATTCTGAAAAGAATGGCCAGCTGCCAATCATAAACAGTTATATCTTCCTTCATCCCGAACATAAATGCTATCATAGATAGCGCTTCCTGGCTAGCTTGTGTAAATTGTGCCCTTCCTGTGGGCAGCATTGGCATTTGGGTATTGTCGTCTCCCAACTACATTTCTGCATTAAGAAACCTCAGTTGAAACTTGACGTTTGCCCACGTCTTCTGCATCTTGGCAACTGTGGGAAATGTGGCTGTGCTATCATAGTGTAGGGCCAACATGTCCCTGATGGCCATCGGTGTAATTTGCACCATGAAGGGTCCCTTTTGAATGGTGCTCGAAGGTGCATGAAACAATTCAGCGCATACCTCAATCAGGTCCGGGCATAAATGCATGCTTGGGACAATGAATTTCACCAATTGGGAGGTCCAAATTCGCATGCTGAATGTTTCAAACTGTTTAGCTTTGGCCTTCAGGAGGCATCTTTGGTGTGCTCCCTCTCGCAGAGCTTTGCAAGACTTTTGTAGGGCTGGCTCCACAATACCATCCACAAAATCTAGCACCTTGGCTGGGTCAACTGCATAGCCAACCTCAGGAACCCTAGTCCTTGGATAGGTCCTCAAAGGTTGCGAAGGGGCCGAAGCGTATGATTTGCTGGCGAGGAGCCTATTAACAGACTCATAAATCCCAAGCCCTTGCTGAGAAGACTGTGCTTCCACCATTTCTACACTTGCTAAAAACTGTATAACTTTCTGCAACTTCAAAAGTCATTGAACCTATTGTGACTAGGTATGGAAGCTTGTAATAAGGATGGAAACTTTGCAACAGGAAAGACACACTTAGGAAGTGGGTTTTGTGATGAAAAGCAGCAACAGGGAAGACACTTAGCAGAAGTAGCAGCAAATGAAACTCGGTTTAATCTTTAACTCGTGTTGTTGGGATATTTTAATGATGCATCAAGTGTCATAAATGGCATTTAAAACAGAAACCGTTATAAAATCTCAAGCGATCTGAGTGGGACAGAGTGTCAGACACATCATAAAAAGCGGCTGCGCTAGGTACCTTTTTAGGAATTTTGGGGATTTGAGAGTTTCAATGAATTCAAAAGTTTCGAGACTTTTAAGAGACTTAAGCTGTGGCCACGTGTTTATAAAACACTTATTCAAACAAAAAGCGGGAAAAACAAAGCGGGAAAACAAAGCAATGACAAAAGAAACTAACTATAATACATAGGAAAGGCAGTGTCTAATTGAAATGCTTCAAGTAGATCCCGTTGATAGGAATCTCTTCAGGCTCACCCTCCATCATTTCAAGCTCGAAAGAATTCTGCTATTTACAGGCACAAATCTTATAGGGGCCAGTCCATAATGACTCAAACTTACTGTGTCGACCCGGTTTGGCAGCTCTCTCATCCCATTTCAGAACAACTGATCCAACTTCAAAAAGAGGGTTTGAAGTTTTCTTATCAAAACAGTCTTTTATTATTTTCTAATGTTTCAATAATGATTCATGTGCTGAATCCCTTTTTTCTTGAACCTCCAGGAGTTCGGCAAGTCTGACCTGCATAGGGCCATTTTCCTCAAACTCAATTTGTTTTAATAACTGGAGAGCAGGAATCTCCAAGCTCAGGGGCATCACAGTAGGTTTACCATAGACCAATTCATATGGAGACATTTTTGTCACTTGCTTTGGTGTAATTCTGTCTACCCACAGTGCTATATTAAGCACTTTATGCCACTCTTTGTGATGATCAACCCCAATTCTTTTAATAAGTCTGATCAGATTCTTATTAGTTGATTCTGCTAAACCATTACCCTGAGGATAATAATTTGAAGAGGTCTTCAAGTAGATTCCATATTTTAGTGCAAAATCAGATATCTTTGCCCCCCAAAATGCCTTAGCATTATCTAAAATTACAGTGCGAGGAGGCCCAAAGCGAGTAGTGATACCCTCCAGAAAATCTAGAATCACTCTCTCTATTGCTTCTTTCAGTGAGACTGGCTCACTCCATCTGGTAAAATAATCTATGGCAGTAAGGATCCATTTGTGCCCCATACTTGACACTGGATTGATCATTCCAATGAAGTCTAGACCCCATTGGGTAAATGGTTCATCAACAATTATAGGACTAAGGGGCATTGCTACATTCCTTCTCTTCCCTACATAGTACTGGCAAGATTGGCATTCTTTAACCAATTGATAACAGTCTGTAAATAAAGTGGGCCAGAAGTAACCTGCCTGACTTATCTTTATAGCTGTGGTTCTTGTAGAAAAATGTCCACCTAACACTCCATGGTGCATCTGATTTAGTATTCTCTGGGCTTCATCCTTTTCTATGCATCTTAAAAGTTTGCCATCAGTGTTTCTTCTGAAAAGAACTTGGTCAATTAAAACAAAATGAAATCCCTGTTGCCTATAGTACCTCTTCTTATCCTGAGAGAGCTCCTTTGGGAATATTCCATGTTTCATAAACTGTATCCTATTTGTGACCCAAGAATTCTGATCAACTTCTTGTATCCTCAATACATTTTCTTCCTCTGTTTCTTCAGTTATCATTTTTTCCATATCTTAAACCATATACTGGCACAAACCCTTGCCTCTGACAAGTTTAGTTGGTCTAACCTCCACATCATATTCAAGAATCTTTGTAATCTAGTTTGCTCTTTTCTCAGTGATTTCTCCTTCCATAATATATTCTCTGACACTTGGATGAGCCACTAGTATCAGAATCTTATTACCTGTGACCATGTGTCTGAATATCTTGAGGGCTTTTACCATAGCATATGCATGTTTCTCTACAAAGTTATACCTGGCTTCATACTCCCTAAGAGTCCTTGAGAAAAAGGCTATTGGATGCTCTCCCTCTTGTTGATCATCTTTCTGTGTTAGGATAGCAGCAACACTAAATTCTCCTCCATAAACATACATTATAAAAGACTTAGAGAAGTCAGGGTTCCTCAATACTGGGGCTGTTGAAATTGCTTTCTTGACCTCTTCAAAAGCTTGTCTCCCTTCTGCAGTCCATTTGAAAACCAGGTCTTTCTTCAGTAGCAGTGTAATTGGTCTTATTAGGCCTGCAAAGTCTGATATGAATCTACTGATAAAGTTAATCTTTCCCAAGAAAGACTGAACTGCTTTCTTATTGACAGGTAGAGACAGGTTCATTATAGCAGTGACTCTTTCTGGATCTATAGAGACTCCTTCTTTAGAAACTATATGCCCTAATAATTTACCTTGAGGTACTACAAAAATGCATTTCTTAGGATTTAGAGATATTCCAAACTCTTGGCATTTCTTAAAAACTGCTTCTAAATGGTCACAATGATCTGCAGCATTCTTAGAGAAAACAGTGAGGTCATCTAGGTAGATTAGAATAATTTTATTGATAATCTCTCCAAATGCTAAATCCATTGCTATCTGAAATGTGGCTCCAACATTTGAAAGACCAAAAGGCATCTTTGCATAGGCGAATGTTCCCCATTTTGTGGTGAAAGCAGTCTTATGCTGATCTTCATCTGCCAACCAAATTTGGTTGTTCCCAGAGAAACCATCTAGCAGAGAAAATCTCTCTGATCTAGCCACAGTCTATAAAATTTGTTCCATAGAGGGCAAGGGGTAATGATCCTTCAAGGAATCCCTATTTAGATCCCTGAAATCTACACAGAGCCTTATGTCTCCATTCTTTTTCCTGACTGGTACTAGATTAGACACCCAAGTTGAGTGTTTAATTGGGAAAATGATCTTTGACTCTAATAGTTTCTTTAACGCATCCACCATCAGAGGTTCAATCCTAGGGTTCACTGGCCTCTGCTTCTGTCTAACTGGTTTAGATCCTTCAATCAGCTCTATAGTGTGTTGAATGATACTTCTATCATAACCATGGAGATCTTCATAGGTCCAGGCTATGACCCTATCATATTTCTCACATAAATCAATTAACCTTTTTCTTTCCTGTTGGGTGGCAGAATTTCCAACCTTCAGTCTTCTTCCCTCACTAACCTGAATCTCAGAGTAGTCCTCTTTGTTTGCTTGGAATCTCTTCTTTTCTAGGCTAGCATCTTCAGGATCAAACAAGTTTTCCAGTGTAATCAGTCCCTTAGGGAGCTTGTTTGATTTTAGTTGAATAATCTGATCACCATATGCTTCTTCAATTTTTGGTTGTAACTGATCAGCAAATTCTCCTGACTGTTGCAAAAATGAGAGTACTTGAAAATCATTCTCAAAAACCTGCCAATTTTCATCATTGTCTGGGATGGTTGGTCTCATAATAACTTTGACTAACTCATTATTGACCATTAGATCAGTTATTGGATCAAACTGTGAACCAATCTGTGCCATCCTATCTGCCTCAGAATTTTGGGCTCTAGGGACTACTTGTATATTGAAGGCTTCAAAATTTTCTATCAAATCCCAAATTCTGTGCCTATAAGATCTCATCCTTACATTTTTGGCTATTGCCTTCTCTCTTATTTGTTTCACCACTAGTTCTGAATCCCCTTTGACTATCAGTCTCTTTACTCCTTTCTTTTTTGCCAATATAAGTCCATGCACTAAAGATTCATACTCAGCATCATTATTGGTACAGGCAAAATGAAAGTGAATGGCTCTTAAAATCTTTTCACCATTAGGGGTAGTAAGACAAATCCCTGCTCCAGCTCCATTTTTGCTTCTGGCCCCATCAAAATTTAAGGTCCAAATTCCTGAGTCATTTATAGATTCTTGGGTCTGAGAGGGTTCTTTCCTTAAGACATTAGGGATCTCTTGGTCTTCCTCAAATATAACATAAGTGCCCAAACCTGTTGAGTCATAGTTCCCAAAAGGATCACTCTGCATCATGGTTAACAACTGATTATCCTCCACTTGCTGATCATATTCAGTCCAATCCCCTATTTCTTCAACAAAGACCCTTTCCTCTTTATTTAACATGGCATGGGCTACTTCTAATTTTGGGGTTGGTTCATTAGTGATATGGTTTTTTGACAATGGTTCTGACAGTACCTTCATCTTAGTCCCATATTTGGTCCTTATGATGAGATGAGACCAATCAAGTGACATCTAACCTCCTATCTTAGCTGTGAAATCTCTGGATAGGCATAGGCCAAAAACAGGAGGAATATCTATGACTACAACATCTTGATTAACAATTATATTGGGACAAGTATACAGCTGTAGTGGAAGTTGTTTAATTTTCCCTATTGTTTGTACAGACTTCCCATCTAACTGCATAACTCCTTTTGCAAGTGGTTCATATTTTATCTTCAAAGCATCTGCTATTTACTTTGGCATCACTATGGTACTAGCCCCAGAGTCTATCATTGCATTGTGTAATAGCTTCTTCCCAACTATCAAAGTCAAATAAAAGGGATCTGGCTTGGATTTACTTACCTCTGGTGCATTGTTCAGAAGTGTTGTTGTCTGCAGAGAAATAATGTCCTTGAGCTTTTCTTTATCAGTAGGTCCTCCTTTGGCAACAGTCTGTTTAGGCACAGCTTAGCCCTGTAAAGCTTCTTGCAATAGTGTTTTTTGCTCAGGGATAGCTAACATGTCCCATATTGACACATGTGCTGGAGTCCTCTTCAACTAATCCACCACATTTACGGGTCCTAGTGCTTGTGTTCTGGGATGGTAAGGGTATCTTGCTTTTTCTTGAACTTGTCCAGAAACTACTTGATTCTATACTGGCTGAGGTATTTCTTGTCTAGTAACTATATTTTGATGATCTTGAAATGGTGGAACTCCCATAATTTGATTATTTGTGACTCCAAGCTGTTCCATCATCCTTCTCTTGGCTCTGGTATAGTAATCTCATTGTACCAATGGCTTCTTAGAAGTTGAAGCTTCATTCAAGAATACTGACTCTTCATCTTCAATCCATGAGAAAAGAGCATGCTCAGGGGCTATTTCTTCTTCTTGTTGTAAGGACATTCCTTGCATCTGAGCCACTAGGACTAAATTTTGCATGCCAGGGGATTGATAGGGCTGAGTGTCAAAAGTATTGGCAAATTGTCCATCCACTCTTCTTTGCTCTGCTATCTTTTGCTGTAGATTACCCCTAGGACAATCTCTGGGCATATGTGCATTATTACAAGGAAAACACCAGGCATTGGTGCCATCTGCATAATTATTCTACCCTGGGACAATCTCTCTATTTGGATTAGAGGGAACAGTCTGCAGGGGTGTAGGGACTGCAACCAATTGGTTTGATGGTTGAGGGTTAGTTTGCCTTTGGGGGCCCTGATACTGGTTTGACTGTGAAGGAGGTCTATTTCCTTGATAGACTTGATATTGGGGTCTAGGATAAGGATTCTTCTATCTTTTTAGGTTAATTATTTCGTTAGAAAATGTTCTCAGGATGTTCTTGACATCATCCATCTCTGAAGACTGGGTAGGGATAGCAGCTTTAGCAGGTTGTTGGGGAAACGTATACATGGACACAGGTGGGGTTATAGGATTAGGAGTTTCTTGAGGCAATGGTAGAGTAATCTCTGGAAACATAGGCATGAGTCCTTGGGGGCAATTTTCCAGCATCTATCAAATTAATTTCAGCTCTGACTGCATAGTCATAGGCTTCTGGCAGGGTCTGGCCTCCAAGTGATTGAATCATTACTGCTATATCTGAATTTAGGGCTTTAAGATAAAACACTATGGCCATACCTGGTAATGGTCTTGCTGTAGCAGGAATCCTTTCCCAAGTCTTCTGAAATCTGGTATTAAAATCAGTCATCGCCTCTTGCGGTGCCCTCTTGATGGTGATCAGTTGTTGTAACAGAGAAGATTTATCATCCTTTTCTTTGAATCTTGCAAAGAAAGCGTCTCCAAGCTGATCCCACGTAGAAATTGAATTTGGGGTCAAAGATTTGTACCAGTCCAGAGCCTTTCCCTTGAAAGAAGCTGCTAAGAGTCTTATAGCCACATTTTGCTATGTGATCACATGTGTTGCACAGACATCAGACACATCTTGTAGATGTTCTTCCGGTGTTTTGTAATCCTCCCCGCTGAATTTGGGTAGAGCCTTCAGGGCATTTGCTGGAATAGGATCCCAAGTGGTTGGAGGTACTGGAAGAATCAGGGCACTACCAGTATTCCAATTTGCATAATTCCTTGGGGCTACAGGTGCTCCCATGTTTGTGCTTGAGGTTGCTGTAAATTGATTGACCCTTCTTCTTGAATTATTTATCAATGATGATAAAAGAATACCTGGGTTCACAGCTGATTGAGCTCTTGTCACAGGTCCACAGCTCTGACTCCTCGTGACTCTCTGGCTCATGCAGTCTTGAAAGAAACTTCAAGAAATGGTCCCATCGGGCGTGCCAAAAACTGTTGATGCTCAGAATTGCGATGTTTCCAACATCAACATGGGAAACTCTGAAATGTGGGAATGCTTTTCAGAGTGACCTCCAGATTTTAAAGAAGCTGGCTCTTCTTTATCTCAAAAGTGTTTGGGAAAAGGATAGAATTAAACAGAATCACGAATGCAACAAAAAAAGGGAACTAGAACTATAGCGATGCACCAGAATGTGATTTTGTTTCTCAATACTTAAGCATAGTGAAACTATTTTAAGATTCAGTTACATTAAAGAGCAAACAATGCATGATTAATGTAACAGATGAAAGCAAATAGAAACAAAGGCCAACAACTTAGAAGATTTTGCAATAACATAGAAATATCAGCAAAGGCATAGAACTCTGTCTTTATTAATATTCCAGTTACATAAAAGGCACAGAATCATGCACAGTTATACAAACTTTCTGAATCAAGAAAACAGAACAAAGGCAAATGATATTACTGGCCACTACAAAAGATCCTCAAACTTCTCTAACAATCTGTGATGCAGAAAAATCTCTATATCTCCAATGTTGTGTATTTTTTTTACGGTGATCTGAACCCATATTTATAGCATAGAACTGGCCCAAAGATTGCCCACATGATCAAATCTCAATGGCCTAACTGAACTGGCGGTTAACTGAAAGTGTCTGACAGAGGATCTCTTTCGAATCAGAAACGGTTAGCCATTCTGCAAATTCATTGGCTGCAACAGATACATGTAACCCCACATACTTGAATCGGGGAGAGACGCATGGCAGCTTTCTGATAGTCTTTGCTACTATAAACCCTTGAAATAGCTGGCACTCATATGCGCCTCCTTCTTGAAACTCCATCTTTCTAGATCAATAAGAAACAAACACTTGGCATCCTCCGCATGACTTACTTAAGAAACTGCTTCTTCCTCAGGAAACACTGGAATCTGACACTTGGCAGTGTCCGCGGCCATTCCAAAAAATACATGGCATTTTCCACTTTATTCTGAGTCTTTACTGTGGCTTATACTAAGAGCGCTCAAGCTCTGCCATCTGTCACGGTCCGCCAAACTTTGAAACTCAAGAAATATTAAAAATGGGACCCACCATACAGTCTGTGCCTGAGCAGCCTCAAAAAAGAAAAAAGGACAGGTGGTGCCTTCCGCTTATATGAGAGACTATGGACGTGGCGGTTTCCGCTTCTCTTTGAGAAACTTTTGAAACATTACAGGGTCTTGCGAAAGATGACACTTGGCAGCTTCCGCTGCAGTTTGAGAAACTTTAGATACTTAAACAAAACCTCCGCGAACGTTGCCACTTGGCACCCTCCATGTAACTCCAAGAAACTTTATAGAAACATTACGGATTTATAAGGATCACGCGGATGGTGACAGATCGCACACTCTGCTGAAGTTATAGGAATATTAGTGGGGTCCACCATACTTCTTTTACTTAGCGCTGAAAACAAAAGGAACCTGCGGAAGACAACACTTGGAGCTTTCCGCAGAAACCTTATGGGACACGTGGCACCTTCTGTGTTACTTTAGGAAACTTTAGAAACACCCTCCGCTTCTGCCACTTGGCGCCTTTCGCACTCACCAAAACTCTAAAAAGGGGCCCGCTACATTATAAGAAACATTCAACAAGAACGTTTGAAACTTTGACGAAACTTGAATGGGTGCCGACACCTGGCGGTTTCTGCCTTATTGCAAAAAGATACATGGCACTCTCCACAGCTACTCTGAGAAACTTTATAAAGTATCACGGCTGCTGACACGTGGTGGTTTCCACTGCACCAGAAGAAACTTTAAAAAGGGGCCTGCCAGATTTCTTTGTAAAAGAGCTTTGAAACTTATAGAAACTGATCTTTGGATGCCGACACTTGGCAACTTCCGCAGGGACTTAAAAGGGACGCGTGGCTCCATCTGCGTAACCTTAAGCAACTGTATAATGTGTCTCGAGCACTGACACTTGGCAGCTTCCGATGAACTCTAGGACTTTGGCAAAATTTTCAAAAATAGAAAACCCTCGCGCCAGTGCTTTGTGCCCGCGCTGTGTGTCGAAAACCCTTGCTGCAAAACTGAAGCACTCTGAAAGAAAACTGGACCCGCATAGCTTAAACTCAAAATTCAAAATGTAGAGTATTTTACTCTACAATTCAAAAGAAGCTTGCAAGTAGACCTTCCCAGTTCTTACCTAGTAGTAGAGAAGTTTGACCAAATTACAAAAACTTTAGGTGGTGCTCAGCCCCTTATCTTTCCTACCAAAAATGTCAGGAGGATCAAAACTCTGAAGGAAGCAATCTAAAATCTGAGTGAATAAAAAAATGAGTGATCAAAATAAGAGTGTTGAAAAGTGAGAATTGAGAGATCAAGCTTGCATATCAAAAAGTTCCAAAAGCATTCATTTCTTGAAAATTAAAAAATCCAAAAAAATGAGAAAAATCAAGTGAGGCATTCTAAAAATACAAAAAAAAAGTGAAAAAAAAAGAGATACAAAAAAAGAGGGAAAGAGAGAAGATTATTGAATGTCCATACTCTTGGGTGGAGATCAGTCTAAGCCTGAAGCCTCAAGGGTGACATTCTAATAGAGAAATAAAGGTACAAAGCACACACACACACACTAGCTGAGCAAAACTAAGAGTCTAGTAGTCTCTAGGATCATCTTCTATCTAGGGACCCTTGTTCTTTCCTACTTATCCTTTACCCTAGGTCTACCTTGCTTGCCATCTATGATCTAAGTTTAGCGAACATTAATAAAATTTATTACTTTCCTAAGTTGAAATCTTGTCAAATTGTCTTATCTATATAAGGATCAGTGTTTATCCTTTAATAAAGCCCAAATTTAGAAGTACTCCATTTCATTCCCACTCCCCACTTGAGTTCTAAAATCCTATCTCACAGCCTTGAATAGGTTTCTTATATCAGGACAACTTGCAATCCCCTGAATTGAAAATCGTATCAAAGAGAATTCATATTGTCCATTCCATATTGCATTCATATCAAAATCAGAAAAAGAGTCTCAAAGCAATAAAATCAATGTCATAACTCATGACATTTAGTAGAAGTAAATGTTTCATTTCAGCATCGCTTGTGTTCTTGCATCTGCATATCATCACTTGCATTCATATATATATTCCTAAAAAGAAAAAAACAAATTGCATCATCCATATGTGATCATCTTAGGTATGCATTCTGATAAGTAAAATAAAAACCCTAGCCAACCATATGCACAAGAGGGAAAGTGAAGTACAATATGTCAACTAAAGCTATGTGTGGATCTCATCAAATCAAGTCTGGTAACAATAAGTGTAAAATAATGTCTAAGCACAAGTCACTCCTCCAACAAGGAAAAAGAGAAAACTTGTATAATCAAGTACACATGTCTCCCCATGCAAGGGGGAAAGGGTAGAAATATCATAAATATAGGTCTTCCAAATACCTCAAGGAGTATCAAATCAAACCTTTGCAAAATCTCCACAAAAACCATAAAAATTAGAAAAATCAGAAAAACCATAAAAAAAATTGTAAAATATAAAAAAATCCCTAAAAATCAAATATGTTCTTCAAAATCTGCAATAAAAGGAAAATCTATTCTCCTCCTCTCTAGCTTAGCATGTGTTATATTTCTTTTATGCATCTTTCATGCATCATTTTGTGTACATTCATTCCTACAAGTCTCACCGACAAAGGCAAACAACTAGTTGAACTCAAACGATCCATGGTAAGTTTGTCATTTTAGTTTTCATTATTCATTTTGATACATTGAAATGTTAGACTAATACTAGTTATTGTAGGTACAATTTCAGAAAAATTGACAAGTAAGGCCTAGTTCGGGAAAGGTACCTACCTTTCATGTAGACTACCGTCCCCGAGGGGGAAAATATGTAAGCACAAAAATCACGCACAACCTCCACAAGGACCCCTATGATGATTTTAATCCTTGTCACGTAATGTAAGCATGAAATAATGTCCTCTAAGAAACAAACCTCTTGATGACATGTCTTCTTTATTGTCTTGTGTTGTTTCCTCTTTGTCATTTTCTCTCTCTATTTTTGATGCTTGTCGACACTTTCGCGACACTTGTGAATTTGCATTTTCTAAGCTTTTGTCCCTGTTCCTAAGCCTTGTGAGGATCTTGTAGGTAAGTTGTCACCTTTCCCCTATGTTTTTCATCCTCTTCACCCTCTAGAAGCCTTCTAGAGGGCCCCCCTATCTATCTCCAACTTTTGGTTTTCCGTTTCACTCAACCAATCCAAATCTCCCCCTATTATTTCCAAATCTCCCCTAGGAGATCCTATGGTGCAAGTGGAGATTTGGATTCTTGCACATGATTGACCTATTTCTGGAGGTAGAACACCTCCTTTTTCCCTTCCCTACCATTTCCCATCATGTTGTTCCTCTAAACACCCTTTTCTATTTAGATCTCCCCTAGGTGACCTAGGGTCGCCCCCAGGGGACCCAAGATCTCCTAGGGGTGACCCTACTAGCACAAGGGGTGACCGTGTCACAGTTTCAGGAGCAAGAAAACTTGAATTTCACACTAAAAAAAGCTCCATTTTCACCCATTTTTCTTCCAGTTCACATGATTTTTGATGCCTAATATGGAATTGACTATTTCATGCACCCATACATGCATAATTAACTCTTTTTGATTAAAATTAACAACTCAATCAATCTCATCCATCCTTCCAACTCTAAGTCCTCTTCACTGATAAGCTATTATTGATTTATCACTCCTTAGTTAGCTGAGTTTACTGGGTAATTAACCTAGTTCACTCCCTAATCAATCCTTGTTAACTCATCAATCAATTGAGTTAACTTCTTAATCAATTTCACCTCTCATCTCTTCATCTAACCTATAAATACCCCTCACCTCTTCATTATTTTCCAAGTTGAGCAAGTTGGAGAATACCCTTCTCATCTTCACAAGCTTTTTCAAGCTTCTTCATAGGCCTTTGAGCCTCTTTCTTCATTTCTTTCTTTAGTTCTCCAAAGCTTCAAAGCTTTCATTATTGTATAACTTAAAATCTCTTCCACGGAGGCAAATTCATTATGCAGGCAACTCTTGCTACATTTTTTCCCTCCAAATCAACATTCTAATGCTCTCACAGGACGAAGATGTCTTTTCTTTTATTCATTGTTCAATCAAGCATCATTACACTACTTTAATCAATGCCATTGTGCTCATCCAAATCTCTCATTGAGATCTTTCAAGGTTCAAAAACCTTCTTTTGCTTCTTTATGTCGTCTTGTCGTCAAGAGATCTTCCCACTGCTGCAAGAGGATTCAAGGTTGCCAACATCAAGGATTTTTGAGGGTAGTGGAGTCACACAAATCTTCATTCTTTCAGATTCCTCTATTGCTTTATTCAATTGATAGTAATTAGAAAATCAAAATTGCTCTTGGGAATAGTAATTCATTGATTTTTCCTTGATAGATCTAGTATCTTAGAAATAGTTTGCATTCTTAGATTTGATTTGTTTACTTGCAATTTTCCTTTTTCTGGATTAGTTGTTTCAAAACATTCAAAATCCCAAAAACATAGAGTAATTGCATTAGGTTAATATCATTCTAGTTGTATTCATATTTCCTTTCATAGATTAAAAAGCACTTTTCATTCCAAAATACTAAAAAAGCACAAAAACAAATTTGTATTTCATTTAGCTTTGCATACATATAGAAACCCTAGGAAAGATAGATAACTTGCAAACCCTTGATACCATCACGAGGTAAAAACTGGTTAAAACGATTCAATCAAACTATTGATCACATCACAAGGTAAATACAAGTTAAAGCAAGCTAAACCCTAGGTCAACTAAACCCTAGGTCAAAACCCCTAAGTCTAGTTAAGGTTGGTCATTACACACTTATCTCTATCTTGGCTCACGAATGTCTTAGGAGTAAGAAGTGAGTGGGTAAGGGCTACCCTCAATGGGATTGAGGAAATCAATCCACTATAACAATAGGAGACACTTACTTTACCACAACAAGATCCATTTGTCCCCCTATTGATAGAAGAGCATAGACAACTTCAAATACAACGAGAACTCATTCAAAGAATTGAAAGACAAGAAGACATAAATGAAAGTAATGGCTTACCCACCCAAAGGTGGAATAGAAGAAACCCCAATAGGAGGAGAGAAACTAGTGACCCTTCGGGTCATAGGGTTATCTCTATAACAACTTCCATCGAATGAAACATTCAACTTAGCACACAACAAAAAAAAGCCACAGAACTTGCTGACCCCTCTCCGTGAAGTCCAGCTCTCCAATGAGCCAGACCCAAGCCATGTCTCACCTCTTGTCAACTGGCTACTTCTGTGAAAGCAAGAGTGACATGGTGGATCACCCCGTGGCAAGGAGCGAAGGGGCTATGTGCATTTCAAAATCTGACCCGATATCCTCAAACAACCGGAGTCATGATTTTGAGTAAACATATTTTGGTGAACCTAACATGAAGAGCAAAAACCATTTGGTTGAGCTTTTTGCATTTCATTGCAAGATCTGACTTTCATCATCATTCAACAAATCCTTTTTGGATGGATTCTTTCACATTTTTATGCATTTCACAATGTTTCATGCAAAAATTCCAAGGGAATGTCCCCTCAAGTAAAATTACAAATCCAAAAGGGATCCAACAAAATCCCCACAACTTTGACGAAATAAAAACACAACATATGAAGCTTCAATCTAAGATCCATCAAGATTATCAACCCATAACAAGCCATAAAAAAATGGCCAATGAAATGGACAAAGAAGTATGTTGTCAAGAGAAGAACTTACAAGAAGCTTAGGAGGTACAAAAATCAATCCACATAGTACATCAAGATATAAAGTCCGCAACATGTGAAATGCCATCAGAAAGAACAAATAGGGTCACTCAAACCCCAACACAAAGCAATCCATCTCAAGGTTGTAAAACTCAAAGAACGAAGGAAGCCTCACTCACAGACCTTATAGAAAGTTTGGTCCAATGAATTGAGACCCTTGAAGCTAGGAGGATTGAACAAAATTGAGGAAAAACCTAGGGCACATGGAAATCATTTCATTAACAAGATCAAATCAAACTAGGGGGCAACACAAGAGACCCTTCATTCAAACTTTCATGAAACATTCAGGCCTCCCTTGCCCTCACCATCCAACAAAAAAGGTCTCAATTCATTAGGTGGGAATCCTATGACGTAAAATCAAATACAAACAATCCCACCCAATCTCCAAAATGTAAACATGATACCATCTAGCATACTCTTTCAACAAATGCATCAAGCTCCATGTGAAGGGATAATGTTTGGAATAAAAATACCCCCTACACATAACCCCCTATTAGGAACATACCTCAATTATTTAAAAGATCCTATTGACTACAACATTCGTCAAGTAATACTACTGTTACAAGTATGTGCCTAACTGGTGTTCTCATTGATATCAACATATCAATGTTGTCATTGGTGCCAACTGTGCTCTTGTTTTGATGCTTGATTGTAATGAGTTAGATGCTTTGTATTTGCCTATGTAAGTGTTGGAAATCCTGATATTGAGGATATTGAGAAAATTTGCTCCTCCGGTAGAAACAATATGTTGCAGAATATCTTTGTCTATAGAAGAACAGTCCAACAGATTGCTCTGCATTTCCTGTAGAATGAATATCTTTGTTTGCGGATTAGAAGTTATTGATAGGCATGTCTGAAGATGCTATATTCCAAGTTTGACCCTCCGGTATGAAGATTTGAGTGAGTTATGCTCACCAGAGTAAAAGCTACTTTTTCTGAGTATTCACTGGTGACAGGGAGAATGTATTTTGCTCCGCATTCCTCCACATTGAAGTATTTTGATCTGTGATTCTAGAGTTAAGTCTGAGATGATGTTATGTGCCTTCAACTTTAATGGTTCATGATTTGGTGGTCTGTAAGTGATCTTTTCCTTATGATAGTAACTGACAGTGTTGCTTATGAGCTCTAGTTTGAAGAATCCTTTTGACAAAGTGGTTAGAGGTTGTGTGGTTGTTCCTGATGATTTCAATGTGCTTGTAGATGTCTTTTGATCATGTTCCTACTTTTGGATTGGTTCACAAAGAGAAATAAAAGATAAAGACTGTTCTTGAAAGTCTTAATGTGAACACTAGTCTTGGTCGACTTGGTTGCTTTCACTAATTACGGAGATGCATTGAAGATTGTAGCAATGTGTTGTGGCATGGAAGATTGTATTTGAGTCCCTACTAAGGTGTTGTGTGATTCGCATACATTGTTACATCCTTCACTTAGCAAATTTTTGTATTAGGTCCACACCTATTTTCTATGTATGTTTGTAATGCTGACCTTAGAGATTGTTCCAACATTTGATGAATGTAATGCCGACCTTGATGTACATTCCAAGGTTGATGAGTTGTATAAAAACATGTAATGTAGTTGCAAAAAGTGCATGGAAGTGTGAAAATGAAAAGATAAGTGTGAAGGTGTAAAAGAGAAGAGCAAAGGAGATATACTGTGCTTCAATGGAACTGAACCCAGGCATGGAGTAGATGCTATAAAATTAGTTCACCAATCTTGGCAGTGAGCCAACCCTTGGCAGTAAGCTGATCTTGGTAGTGAGCCTTAACATTTGTAGTGAGCATTTTGGGCAATGAACCCTAAGGTAGTGAGCCTCTATTTTTCAGTATTGTTATAACTTACATATTTATGTGGGCTAACACCCACCGTGGTTTTTTCCTCATAGGGTTTTCCACATAAAAATCTGGCATCTCATGTGTTGATTGTATTGTTGTGTTAAGTTCTTTCAATTCATGCTTTCATTGTTAAATCTAAATAACAGTAATTTAGAGGTTGATGATTTGATGTTCATAAGAGGTTAAAGTTTTGGAGAGAACTGATTCACCCCCCCTCTTAGTTGTCTGGTATATTTCAACAATTGGTATCAGATCAAGTTACTCAGAAGAAAGCCTAACAGCTTGAGGAAGAACCATGATGTCTTTTAAAAAGGAAGCTCCACAATTTAATGGAACAAATTATGCTCTATAGAAGGTACAAATGAAAAGCCATCTCCTTTGTATTGGTTATAAAGTTTGGAAAGTTGCAGAGATAGAATATACCATGCCTGAAAATGGTTTGACAAGTGAAGATGAAATCAAAGAATATGAGTTGAATACAAAAACTAGAGATGCCCTGTTAAGTGCCTTGACTAACATTGAATTGATAAAACTCATGGATCTAGAAACTACAAATGAAGTTCGGGAAAAGTTGAAAAATCTGTATGAAGGAGATGATTATGTAAAAGAAGCCAAGTTGCAGGGCCTGAAAGTGAAATATGAGGGTTTAAAGATGAATGAAGATGAAAACATAATAGCCTTCATGCAAAAGGTTGATGAACTTGTAAATGGAATAAAAGGTATGAGAGGAACTATTTGTGAGAAGGAAGTTGTGATGAAAATTATTAGATTGCTACCAAAATCCTACAATCATAAGGTAGCTGCAATTGAAGAATTAATGACTATGAAAATTGTCGACAAGGATCAATTACTTGGAAAGCTTACAGCCTTTGAGATGAGAGAATTTGGTGATGCTCTGCCAAAAGTTGAGACTGCTTTCAAAGCCAATACTTCTGAAAAGATCTCCAGAGATGAAAAAGACAAAGTGGAGCCTATCGATGACTTTGATGAAATTGAAGCTAACTTTGTTGATAGATTGCAAAGAGGTTCCAGTAAGTTCAAAGGCAAATTACCTTTCAAATGTTTTTTATGTGGTAAAGTTGGTCATTATGCTTCTAGATGTCTTGAAAGAATTGAGAGGAATAGAAAAAGATTTGAGAATAGGCCTAGAACTCCAAAGAAATGCTATTATGTTAGAGATTTTAATGATGAAGGTGTGACTGATGATGAATCTAATGATGCTAGTACTAGTGCAAATGAATGCTTGTTATTGCTATTAAAGAAGAACCCATGTCTACTAATCATGCTAGCTGTGTGAAGGAAGAAAACTAGTGGAACAAAGTGTTTTGTCTATTCAGGTTGAGAAAGATAAGGATGAATGGATTATTGATAGTGGATGCTCATATCACATGACCAGTGACAAAAGTAAGTTTGTGAGTTTGGAAAAGTATGATGGAGGACTGGTTAGGTTTAAAGATAGTGCAGCTGGCAAGATTTGTGGAAAAGGATCTATTTCATTTGATGGAAGGGATAATACTAATAGTGTCCTATATGTGAAGGGTTTGAAGCATACTCTTTTGAGTGTTGGTCAAATGTGTGACAAAGGTTATGATCTAAGATTTAAAGACAATAGGTGTAAGATCATGGAAAGCTCCAGAACTGTAATTGCTACTGGTAAGAAGATCAGAGGTAACATTTACCAATTAAGAGGAACTAATGATTATTGTTTATTGGCCTAGATAGATGAGAGTTGGTTGTGGCATAGAAGGATGTGTCATATCAATTTTGACAATTTGGTGAAGATAAGTCCTGCACAGGCTGTAAGAGATCTGCCTAAACTTATGAAGCTAGCCTACACCATTTGCAAGGAGTGTCGATTTGGGAAACAAACAAAAACAAGTTTCAAAAGAAAAGAACAATTCTCAACCGAATTGCTAGAGCTTGTACATACAGACTTGTGTGGTCCCACAAGAACAAGAAGTCTGCAAAGTAATAGGTATTTTATGTTGCCTATTGATGACTATTCTAGAATGATGTGGGTCACCTTTCTAAATGAAAAATATGAAGCTCTAGACAAGTTCAAAGTTTTCAAAGCAATGGTTGAGAATGAGTTAGAGTTGAGAATCAAATGCTTAAGGTTTGATAGAGGAGATGAGTTCACATCAAATGAATTCATTATTTTTTGTGAAGAATAAGGGATAAAAAGACAATTTTTTGCACATAGGACTTCTCAGCAAAATGGAATTGTTGAAAGGAAAAATAGGACAGTTCAAGAAGCTACCAGGACTATGTTAAAGGAAGCTAAGTTACCAGAAGTATACTAGAAAGAAGCCATACATAATGTTGTGTACATCCTAAATAGAGCTCAAGTGAAAGGTAACGGTTCTAAAACTCTTTTTGAATTATGGTATGGAAGGATTCCTACAATGAAGTATTTCAAAGTTTTTGGAAGAAAATGTTATATCAGAAGAGATGAAGAACTAAGCAAGTTTGATGCTAGATGTGATGAAGGAATTTTTCTTCATTACTCTACCAAGAGTAAGGCTTACCGGTGCTACAATAAGAGATTGAATAAGATTGTTGAGAGTACTAATGTGAAGGTAAATGAAGGCAAGGAAAGAATATTAGATCTGAGTCGCTATGAACCAAATGAACCTATGATTATAGAAAATGAAGAAAAAGTTGAGCAAGAAGATAGTCAAAATGAAGAAGAGGCTCCGAAAAATGTTGTTAAGACTCCCAGGTATGTAAGGATTAATCATTCTGAAGATCAAATTATAGGTGACAAAAACAAAGGTGTCTTGACAAGAAAAAGAGCTACAGAAGAACAAGTGAATTACTGTTTGCTTTCAAAAGTTGAACCTAAAACTGTGAATGAAGCTTGCAATGATGAAAATTGGGTAAAAGCCATGGAAGAAGAACTGATGCAGATTGAGGAGAATCAAACTTGGGAATTGGTTCCTAGACCTACTAATAAGAATGTGATTGGCACCAAATGGGTTTTCAGAAACAAGTTGAATGAGAATGGAGAAGTAGTAAGAAACGAAGCGAGATTGGTATGCAATGGATACTCTCAAGTTGAAGGAATAGATTTTGAAGAGACCTATGCTCCTATGGCAAGAATTGAAACCATTAGAATGTTTTTGGCATTTGCAGAATTCAAAGACTTCAAAGTGTATCAAATGGATGTTAAGTTTGCATTCTTGAATGGTGAATTGGAAGAAGAGGTCTACATTGAGCAACCAGAAGGATTTCAATTATCAAAATAGGGTGATATGGTGTACAAATTGAAGAAGGCCTTGTATGGACTGAAACAAGCACCTAGAGCCTGGTATGAACAGTTAGACAAATATTTGTTGCAATTAGGGTTTAGTAAAGGCACTAATGACAACAATCTATATTTCAAAATCAATGATAATCATATCCTGATTGTTGTAGTCTTTGTTGATGACATTATCTTTGGAGGCAATGAAGGTATGTGCATGAAGTTTGTGTTGGCAAGAGACACTGCTCTGGTATGGACCTATATGTTGTCATTGATGGCAACAAGGATCAAAGAACCTATCACCATGACAAGAAAAGATAACTCCAGAAGAACATGTTGGATTCCAGGTCCAGTTGATAGAAAATGGCTAAGTATGGAAGGTATTCTAAATGGAAGACAGTAAGTCAACTTGTTTGCTTCCACAATTGAAGACTTGCAGATGCAGTTTAGGTATGATGTCAGTTAGTGTTTGATAGTATTATACTTTAGAGATTAAACTCTGATCCTCTCAGGAAGTCACCTTGAATAAATGCCTAAGTATGGGTAAGCAAAGGTATAGCAGGAATAGTGAACAAGGTCTAGTGCAGTGGTCCACATTCCTTGACAGATATCGTATTTTGCTATGCAGTTGTAAGGTGTTGTAAACATAGCTGAAGTGTCTTATTCTAGAGTTAGGAGATCTAAAGTTCACCAGAAAGATAACTGCAAGCTGCTAAATATCGACATAGTGATTGACAGAGTTTGACAAAGACAGAGTCTGAGATCTAATGGTCAACATTTCTCTGCAAGATGATAACATGCCTTGCAGTTCTAAGGGTAAGATTGGGAATATGTAAAGAGTTCTTGATATGATTTGGAAGGTGTTTTAAGATCCTCAATAAAAGTTGTAAGTCAGCAGATGAAGTTGTTAAGTATACTCCTATGAAAGAGGCTGACAAGTATATTAATCATTGTGCGGAGAAGAGTTAATGTTTGGAGGATCTATGTAAGTAATTGAATGATTAGAGCCAACCTAAATGAACATGTTTGGGAGAAGATTTGGGTCCACGTGACACATAGTGCATTGGATTGAGTGACACGATACATCTTTTTATGTACATGTTTCACTTCTCAGATGCCAACCTGATTATGGATTAAATCATGATGAGGATATATATATAAGAGTGACGATCTTCAGTCATAGTAGGTGTGTGTGTAGAGGTGTGTGTGTGTGTACAATGCAAGCATGTGAATAGAAGAGTATAGTTAGAGGATTAACAACGATGAAGACTTGGGATTCAAAATATAGTTGTTAAATGATTGCACCTCGGCATAGTGGTAGATACTTGAGCAGTATTTAGTTTTCATGTGCAATATGATTGGAAACATGTTTTTGCCTTCAAGGCAATGCGTTGGTAGTGAGCCTTCAACAGGGTTTAACAACCCTTATTATAATCTTGCTAGGTTTAGGGTTGAGGCAGTGAGCCTACTAAACTTAGTTGTACATCATGGCAGTGATCTAGCATGTTCTAGGCCCATGGAGTGACCAAGCCTGAACATTTTTTGTAAAGATTGCAATATATTTATGAGAGCTAATCCTCTCTGTGGTTTTTCCCGTTTTGGGTTTTCCACATAAAATCTTGGTGTTATGTGTTATGCTTTTATGGATGTTGTTTAGTTGTATATTTTTCTTCTATTGGATTATTATTTTGATATTGTTAAAATTAAAAGTGCAAGATAAGATTTATAGAACACTGATTCACCCCCCCTCTCCGTGTTCCTGACATTCAACAATTAGTATCAGAGAAAGGTTCCTTGGAAAAAGTTTAACAACTTAAGGAAGATCTGGGATAGTGTGATCATGGCAGCAAGAAGGTATGGAAATTATGAGAGGTACAACCAACTAGAACTAGCTCTTATGGATCTTGAAAATTCTAAAGCAAAGGTCAGAGATCTGAAGGAAAATCTGAAACAAGCCGATGAATGCATCTTAAAGCTGAAGGAGCAAGTCAAGAAATTCAAAGACAAATACAAAGAAGTTAGTGACCAATTGTTATTAGCAAATGAAGCCCTATATGATTTGGAAGAAGTTACAGAAAGAACAAAAGCAAAAGATATTATAAATTTGATTGTGAAGAACAGATCAGAAGATTGTGCTAAACTTGAAAGAGAAATTATAAGTTTAAAAACAAATCTAGAAAAAGCTAGAAATTTTGAAGAAAAATTCAAGATAAGTACTACAAAGCTCGATGAAATGATTGCTAGCCAAAGGAATGCTGATGACAAACATGATTTAGGATTTGAGAAAGGAGAAATCTCAAACTCTGGGAAAATAAGCATTGAGCCAAGGCTAAACAAAGGATACCAATTCAGAAATCAAAGAAGACCTAGAAGACCTCCGGTCAGACAACCAAATGCTCAAAGGTACCCATCTTTCAATGGTTATTGTAATTCATGCAATAAGTTTGGTCATAAGTCTACTCAGTGTAGAAGTAGAATAAATCAAAAGACTCCATTATTCTATGGTCAATGTTTCAATTGCAAGAAAATTGGTCATAGAGCAAATGAATGTAGAAATCAGATTAGGAAAAGTTTCAACAATGGAAGTAATGAATAGTCATTTAAAGGTAAATGCTTCACTTGCAATAGGATTGGTCATAGATCAAATGTATGTAAAAGTTTGGTAAGAACTAATTTTCAAAATATTAGGAACAGTCAATCATTCAATGGAAAGTGTTTTGCATGCAATAGATTTGGACACATGGCTAATCAATGCAAATCAAATTCAATAAATGGAAGGATTCAAGGACAAAAGAATGTGGTATGTCTCAATTGTAACAAATCTGGACATATTGTAAGGTTTTACAGAAGTAGGAATGTGAAGAGAAATCGTTATTCTGAAGAAAGGAAAACAGAGCAGAGAAATGATAAGGGAAAAGAGAAGGTTAATCTGGTTGAAACCAAGAAAGAAATGAAAAAGGTATGGATCAAGAAAGAAGTAATTGAATTCAGGAATCAATTTGCACTAGTATCTGGTGCAGATACTTCCTCCAGGAAGTAAATTGAGAGCTCTGGCTCAGGAGGAGCAGTATGGAAAATCCAATTCTCCTAGCTAGAAAGTGGGTACCAGAATTCGGTATGAAGGCATATGATGAAATCTGACGTGACACAGCTTTTAGAAGAAAAACCAGAAGAAAAAGGGTCTATGCGGCATATTACAGAGCAATCCTAATCGACTGTGTTCTATAGTGAAAGGTTTTGGCATCTTTTTGGAAATTAGCATTTATGATGACTAGGTCAAGCCATGCGAAGGATAAAAAGGAAATTGTTTGATTTCAAAATCGCTTAGCACTCGGAGCTATCAGAAATTCAAAAAGATCGAAGCTAAAGTAGCAACAACAAAGATTTGAAGCATTTGAAAAGGGAAAACCTAACGCAATGGAACAAGGTACTCTCATTAAAAAACCCTCTTTTTTAAACACTGATTAAGATCTAGAATGGTGACTCCACAAGTTGTAGACATTACTAAGCATCCAAGACCAAAATTTAAGAAACACCCATTTAAATCAGTAGAAGTCGATCAGACGGGTGCATTTTCAGAAGTTCCTCAAGGAGTCTTACATACAGAGGATGTTAGGGCCTATATTCATGTCTCCCTAGAAGAACATCAGAGAATCAATCTCACTGACTTATTTTTGAATCACTTGAGCAATGAGGGTTGCATGCTAAAGGATTAATTCAAAATATTGGAAACCAAGAAATTCATTCAGTACATCAATTTTCTGACTTTTACTGAGGATGAATGGGTCTGGTATGTGTTGAGCAGAGTCCATGATGAATTCACATGGCTTAAAAGACCCTTTAAGATTACAAAAGAAGCCATAAGGGTAGTTATTGGTTTGTGCTCCACTTGATCATTACCATTATTGAAAGCCGTAAAAAATGACAAGGTCATGGAGGTGACCTGAGCAAAGTTTGATAGGAGGGCACTCACCATCAATGACATTGAAGACAATGCAGTAAAATTTGCATCTATGGTTATTGGGTACAATATCTATTTTTCAAATAGGAAAAATTCAGTCTCTGGTACTACAATTTATACAACATTTCAGATGATAAAAGAAGATATAGAGTATGATCTGTGTGAACTGCTTCGACAACAATTAATGGAGAATATGAGGAAAACCAAAGAGAAGAAATATCTATTCAAGTACGGTACGCTAATTGTTTGCCTGTTCTTTTATTTCATGCAAGAGTTGCCGGGAATGAAAAATCTCATCTGGACAAGTGGTAAACTAGTTGCGATACAAATCAGAGATCATATATTTAACATAGGTGACATAAATGCCCAAAATGCTACTCTATGGGACTTTTTTGAAAATTTCAGAGGACAATGCAAGGTAGAGAAAGAATTCCTAAAATAGTGGTTGAAAAATACAAAGATAGTCTTTTCTTTATTGTTATTAAGGATCAGTGTTTGATGGAGGCTATTGAGCCTAGAACTGTATGGGTAATGCCCATGGGGTATGAGGTAGATGAAAGAAATCTAGATAACTATGCACAACATGTACTAAGTAAACCTAGAGACCCTAAGGAAGAAAGATTCGAAAGCTATGATGAACTGCATACAAAAATTCATGTTGAAGTAAGAAAATCTAAAATATCTAGGAAAATGAAGAAAGTGACAGAGGAAATTGCCATAAAAGCTAGATTTACAAAAGAAGAAGTGGCAAAGGCAAGGGAAAAGGCACAAGCCATCAAGGAAAGACAAGAAAGGGAATAGGCTAAGGTTTCGGAACAACCTATAAAGAAGCCAAGAGTGTTAGCAAGAGACACTATGTTGCTTCATTATTGTTGTCATTGATGGCAAGAAAGTCTTTCCCACACATCCGCGGCACATAGTATGTCTCCACTGGAAGATAGAGTGAAGAGTATTTTGGTCTGGTGAGTAAGAACAGAGCATGCAGCAAGGTCTGACAATCAGGTCCGGATCTCTCAGAGGATGTAACTCAGCAAAGAATGAACTTGGGAAAGTCAAGAGGAGTATCATGACTACCATATTCCAGAGATTGAATGAGTGAACAGATATAAGCATCTAAGTGTTGGGTTGACAGGCAGAGTAGACTAAGGAAGAACTGACCAACAGAGCATGAGACTTTAAGCCAGATGAGAAATTGATGATGATAAAGCTAATTGAGGGATCATACATGGTTGGCTGACATGACTGATGACTTCTATGTCTATGTCTTTGATACGCATCACATATTAAGCATGGATTCAGCTGACAAATCGCTGTCTTAGAAATATTTTCAGTATTTCGGTTGCCGACTAGATAGATCTTGAAATCCTTGATGCGGATATATATACCAAATGGATTTCGGTATGAAGGTGTGTGTGTGTGATGATATAATGTGCGAGAATACATAGAGAGAAGTGTGGAAGCAGTAATACAAGTTTCGTATGTGATAGAACAGTAGCACTAAAGCAGAGGAAGAATGAAGTGCATTAGATCAGTATATTGAGCCTAACCGAAACTGAACCTCAGCATGTGTGGGTTCCTCTCTTTAGTTCAAACACCTGGTTAGCTTCTATAAACTTTGTAGACAGTGAGTCTCTTGTAGGCAGTGTGCCTCTTGTGAGCAGTGTGCTCGGGTAGTGAGCCCTAATTGGCAAGTGCCATTTTGTACTTCTTATTCTTTTAATAGAGAATACAATCTTGGGTTAGGCACCTTGTAGTTTCTCCCTTAATAGGGTTTTCCACGTCAAAATTACTGTGTTATGTGTGTTGATTTTATTTCTTCTCTTATGGTTATGTATGCTTATATGTTTTGATGCTGCACTAATTGATAACAAGGAAAGAAAGTTAAAATATTTAAGATAATTGATTCACCCCCCTCTTAGTTATCCACCTTGTTTCCAACAATTGGTATCAGAGATAAGTTCCTCCAAATAGAGCCTAACAGCTTGAGGAAGATCTAGGAGTCTCAATGGATATGTATGGTATGAAGGAACAACTTTAGTCTTCCCTAGATGATCTTGAGCATTCTCAATCTAAAGTTAATAACTTGAGAGAAAGACTCAAACAAGCTGACGATTTCATAAATGAGCTAAAAGAAAAACTAAGTATCTCTGTGAAAAAGAGAAAGGAACTACTTCAAAAATTAGCAAGTCAGAGTGAAGCCAATGATACTAATGAAGATCTAAATAAGAAAAACAAGCTATGTGAGAAGCTATCAAAAGAAGTCATCATGGTAAGAAATGAGATGGAATCAGAGGTTATGAGATTCACTCAAGAAAATGAAGAGAAAAGAAAGATTGAAGATAATCTAAAACAATCTCTCAAGGAGAAGTCAGAGGACTACCACAAAATAGATAGAATAATCAGGCATCTAGAATCTGATCTTGAAGAAGCTAGAGATAATGAAGAACAACTTAAGAATCAGATAGACACTCTTAAAGAAGATCTTCAAACAGAAAATGAATACAAAGAAAAATTCAAGATAAGTTAAGTTCAACTCAACTTGAAGTTCTTCTTGAAATCCAAAAGAGGGTAGATGACAAGTGTGGTTTGGGTTATGAGAAAGGTGATAGCTCTGGATCCGGTCAGAAGAACTCAGGATCAGGAAATCAAAGAAACAGGCCTAGAAGACCTCCGGTAAGGCAACCAAATGCTCAAAGATATCCATCCTTCAATGGTTACTGCTACAATTGCAACAACTTCAGTCATAAAGCAACTCAGTGCAGAAGAAGAATGAATCAGACTAATTCATCCTTCTCCGGACAGTGTTTCAACTACAAAAGGTATGGTCACAAATCTCATGAATGCAAAAATATGCAAATAAACATTTCATTCAATGGTAGATGCTTTGCATGCAATAGAATGGGACATATGGCTAATCAATGTAGATCAAGAGGATATCAGACAAATATGCAAAGAAATGTTGTTTTCTACAATTGCAATAGATCCAGTCATATTTCCAAATTCTGTAGAAGTAAGAATCAGGATAAAAAGGGTCCGGTGCATCATAATCAAAATCAAGATAAAGGAAAAGGCAAAGTGAATGCGGATGAAGTTCAAAGGGAGATGAATAAGATTTGGGTGAAGAGGAATATAGAAAATGTTGGGGATGGATCTGCACCAGAATCTGGTGCTGATAATTCTTCCAGAAATTAAAACAGATGAGCTCTAGCTTAGGGGGAGTCACAAAGGAAAGTAAATTCCCCCTGGTAATCAATTGGTGCCAAAATTTGGCACATGGAATGTTGCAGATTAAAGGGTTCTCAGAGAAATATCTAAACAACCCTTGGTAAAAATATGAAAGATCTACAAGGAGTTTTGAAGAGTTTAATCATCCAAGGTTGATCCGGTTTGAAAGCCATCTAGTAAAAGTGGGATTCTCATAGTTAGATCTGGTATGATTCAAAATTGAAATATCTTGATCTGCAGATAAATGGCTTGATTGGAGGAGAGGAGATACATTGTCAATTATCATTGAAAATGATTCTAAGTGCATCTCAGTGGTTCGGAAAGATCTCTCTCAGAACAAGGTAACCAGATGACTTAAGTTATGCATTTATTACAATAGAAATTTAGGGTTTGCGCAAAAATAAAAGGGGTCTTTTATTCATCACTTGCACATTTGCATTTGAAAAGAAGAAAGGAAGAGCTCTGTAGTAAGATTGTTACAACCCTCTCAAAGATCAACTGTAGAATCCGGTTCAACCAGTAATCTTCTCTGATGCATATTGTGAACCCTAGAAGCGTAAAAAGGTATTTCAATTTCTGAATATCTCTCTTTAAATCTTTTGCAAAGATGGCTACTCCTATGGTTGTTAAGATCACTAATAGGCCACGCCCAATGTTTGAGAAACACCCCTACAAATCCCTAGAAGTTGATCCCTTAGGCACCTTTTCTAGCATTCTGCATGGGGTTCTGCACATAGAAGATGTTAGGGTATACATCCATGAAAATATTGAGGAATTTGGAGAATCAAAGCTGATGGATATCTACCATAAACAACTAATAGATGAAACCTTTGAACTCAAACCTCAATACAAGGCCATCCGGGATAAGCATTTTGGACATTGCATCCACTTTCCCTATTTTGTAGAAGATGAATGGGTCTAGTATGTTCTTAGCAGAATACATGACAATTTCATGTGGTTGTTGAAGCCCTTCAAGATAACAAAGGATGCAATTAGGGTAGTAACTAGTTTGCACTCATCTGGTGGGTTGCCTACTCTTAAATCGGTCAAGAACCAAACAGTAAGTGAGGCTACCAGATCAAATTTTGACAAAAGAGTAATGACAATAGAAGATATCATAGATCTGGATATCAAATTTGCCTCCATGATAATTGGCTACAAAATATATCATTCCAGCAGGGAGAACTCTGTATGTAGAACTGTAATTTATACTTCATATCAGATGCTAAGAGAAAATGCAGACTATGATCTATGTGAGCTTCTCCTAAGCCAACTATTAGAAAACTTGCAAAAGATTAAGAAGGACAAGAAGAACTCATTCAAGTATGGTGGTTTAATACTGTGCTTATTCTTTTACTATATGAATGAGCTACTTGGATCAAGTGGTTGGGTATGGCAAAATGATAGACTGGTTGCCATACAAATCAGAGATTATATGTATGGGCTTGGTGATGCCAAGGCTCAAAATACAGCACTCTAGGGATACTTCAAAAACTTCCAAAGTATGATGTAGGCCAGAGAAAGAATTCCCCAATCTATAGTCAAAAAATACAAGGATACAGTGTATTTCATGGTAGACACTGATCAATGCCTAATGGAGGTAGTGGAGCCCAGAACAGTCTGGATTATGCCAATGGGCTATGAGGTAGATGAGAAAATTCTGGAGCTGCATGTCCAACACCTGTTGAGTTAGCCTAAGGACCCTGAGGTAGAAAGGTTTGGAACCTTTAAAAAATTGAGTGTAAAAATACATGTTGAACTAAGGCAACCAGAGATGAAAAGAAAAGTGAGAAGGGAAGTAGAGTAAGTTGCCAAAAGATATGGCATTTCAAAAGAGGTAGTTGATGCAAACAGAGAAAAATTAGAAAGAGCTGAGAAGGAGAAACAAGAAGCAGAAAAAGGAAGTGTTCTGGTACAAGCCTCCTCCTAGACTAGATCCTCCAAGAGCTCTGCACCTGCCACCTCTAAGATCTCAAAATCCTCAAAACTAGAACATAAGACATCTGAAAAGGAAGAGAAGAGAATGAAGACAAAGGCCATAAGGTCTTACATAAGCCAAAAGGATGATGAAGAAACAGAATCTGATGAAGAAGTTAATAAAATAAGGAAGAAGAAAACATCAAGGGAATCCTCTGCTGGTACAAACAAAGCAGAAGAGGCAGCAAAATTTGTTGAAAGGCCTACTCTCTCCATTGATGATGTCATCAAGGTAGTCACTGTGGATGGGAATCTACAACCAATGATAGAATTTTATGATGAATATAGTGACACAGACAAAAGGATCTTGGAAGAAGCTACAGTTAAGTACCTAAACATTTATAATAAAGCATTCATTGAAATCATCTCTCTAATTCCCAAAAGTTTAGAGAAGGTACTTGAACTCAGAAAAGACAATGCCAAGGAAAAGGATTTGGAGATCCAGAAACAGATTGCAATTCAGCTCTATCCTTCCATTACTCCAAAACAAATGACCATGATCTTCAAGGACTGCAAGGATGAGTTCTGGGGCAAAGCAAGAATGAACAAACTTATGCTCAGAGAGACTGATCAGGTGGCAAAAGAGACTGAAGACATCCTCTAGAATGCATTTAAAAGATTCAATCTTCTTGTTATAGAGGACATAGATGATGAACCTTTTGCCATGGATGATGAAGGACTAAGTACATCAAAAGAAGAATCTACTGAGAAAAATGTAGAAGAGCTAAAGGATATAGGTGAGGAGAGGACTAAGGACTTGGTTTCCTCTATTCCAGAAGAGGAATTCCATGAAGAAGTAAACATCTCTCTTCCAGATCCCCCTGTTGACTCCGGAACTCAAGGAGAAGGAAGAAAAGAGGAGAAATTGAGTCAAGTAGAGGAGGAAAAGAGAAGAGAAGAACACACAGAGAAGATCTCTGACGACAGTTCTGAGGCTGCAAAAGGAAGGAAGACTTTGTCTCCAGCAAGAGACACTGCAGAAGCAGTGAAAAATTTCCTAACCAAAGAGATGATGGAAATAGATGAACCAGAACTATTTCAACGACCACTCAATTTTGACTCCCTCTCTCCGGTCCAGACAATGAAGGTAGCATCTTTTGCTCAAGATAAAGCAAAAGAAAAGCTTCTAAAGTCTCACATGGAAGACTGTGACCTCATAGAGATTGCATCCGATGTGTTGGAGAAGATCATGCCATCCTTCCAAAAGGATCTTTCGTCCTCTTCATCTGGTAACTTAAAATCTCTTCTTAATTCTGTTAGCACACATTTTGATTCTTTGGAGAAATCGGCAGAAGAGAAAGTCTGGAAAGAGTTTTTGGGAAAGAGATTCTCTGAAGTATAGGGACTCATAGTAAATGATAGGAGAAATCTAGATATTGGGATAAAGAGCCTAGAAAATGCTCTTAAAGATGGCAGAGAATTATACAAATTTTGTCTATCTTGGCCCACAGTGACAAACGGCATTGCAAAGGTGGAAGAACAAGAGGGTAAACTATCAAGTTTATCTTAGAATTTTGATCCTCTCACCTCATCCATAATGAATCAAGAGTTCCAAGCTATTGCCACTATAAATGAAATAAAGAGGCTTGAAAAGGAAAAGAAGAATAGAATAAGCAGGATGAGTAAGCTAAGAGGGATAATTATCCCTAAGTTAGAGGTAATGCATGAGGCCTTAACTAATGCTCAAACCATGGCCCAGACTAGTGATCCAATAGACTTAAAGAGGGAAAAAGCTTTTGCATTTTTGTTGAGTGGTCACATCTCAATTTTGGACAGGATGAAGCAGAGTGGGCAACAGAATTTGTCCAGTTGAAGACCACTTTTGTGGATATACTTAAGTATATGTAAGTATAACATGTATATATACTTATGCAGCTATGTATAGGTTAGTTTTTGCAAATTTTGGTGTGTGAATTCCACCCTTTGCCATTGATGTCAAAGGGGGAGTAAGGAGTAGTGAAAAATGTGGAATCCAGCAAAGGGGGAGCTTCAGTAAAAATGTACATAAGACAGAGCATTAGCCAAGGGGTAGTTTGCTATGACACTTAGTCATTTTTCACTAAGTGTTGACATCAATGCCAAAGGAGGAGATTGTTGGAAAGAGACACTATGTGGCTTCATTATTGTTGTCATTGATGGAAACAAAGTCTTTCCCACACATCCATAGCACATAGTATGTCTCCACCGGAAGACAGAGTGAAGAGTGTTTTGGTCCGGTGAGTAAGAACATAGCATGCAGCAAGGTCTGACAATCAGGTCCAAATCTCTCAAAGGGTGTAACTCAGCAAAGAGCAAACTTGGGAAAGTCAAGAGGAGTATCATGACTACCATATTCCAAAGATTGAGCCTCCAGTGATGAATGAGTGAAAAGATATAAGCATCTAAGTGTTGGGTTCCTGACAGGCAGAGTAGACTAAGGAAGAACTAACTGGTAGAGCATGAGATTTTAATCTGGATGAGAAATTGATAATGATAAAGCTAATTGAGGGATCATACATGGTTGGCTGACATGATTGATGACTTCTATGTCTATCTCTTTGATACGCATCACATATTAAGCATGGATTCAGTTGACAGATCAGTGTCTTAGAAATATTTTTAGTATTCCGATTGAGATGTTGAAATCCTTGATGCAGATGTATATACCAAATGGATTTTGGTGTGAAGGTGTGTGTGTGATGATATAATGTGTGAGAATAGGTAGAGAGAAGTGTGGAAGCAGTAATACAAGTCTGGTATGTGATAGAATAGCAGCACTAAAGTAGAGGAAGAATGAAGTGCATTACATCAGTTTATTGAGCCTAACCGGAACTGAACCTCAGCATGTGTGGGTGCCTCTCTTCAGTTCAAACATCTGGTTACCTTCTATAATCTTTGTAGATAGTGAGTCTCTTGTAGGCAGTGTGCCTCTTGTGAGCAGTGTGCTCAGGCAGTGAGCCCTAATTGGCAAGTGCCATTTTGTACTTCTTATTCTTTTAATAGAGAATACAATCTTGGGTTAGTCACCCCATGGTTTTTCCCTTAAAAGGGTTTTCCACATCAAATTTACTATGTTATGTGTGTTGATTTTATTTCTACTCTTATGGTTATGTATGCTTATATGTTTCGATGCTGCACTAATTGATAACAAGGAAAGAAAGTTAAAATATTTAAGATAACTGATTCACCCCCCCTCTCAGTTATCCACCTTGTTTCCAACAAAGAGAGCCTGAAACAACACAAAGGACTACCAGAAGCTTTGCTACTTCATCTAGTACAACATCATCAAAACTCTCTAACAAAGACACAGAGAGGAAGAAAATGAAAGGAAAAAGATTGTATGTCAGTGTGAGAGAAAAGGATGAAGAAGAGACAAAATCAAATGAGGAAGTAAAGAAAATTAAAGTTGAGTCTTCTAAAGTTACCAAAAGTAGCAAGGAGAAGTCATCCAGAAGAAAAATACCCAGTAAAAGACAGAAGGTAGACGAGTCTCATGCCACATTAAAAATTGAAGATGTATTAAAGTCTGTCAGTGTTGATGGTAACTTGAAACTTGTGGTTGAATTCTATAATGATTATAATGATGCTGACAAGAGGATTTTGGAAGAAGCTATCATAAAGTATCTAAACATATACAATAGAGCCCTCATTGAGATCATTGGTGATCTCCCAGATACCTTGGCCAGCATTCTATCAGTCAGGAAGGAAACTTCTATGGATAAAGATATTGAACTCAGACAGCATGCACTAACAAGATTAAGTATGGAGATCACTCCTGAAGAAGAAGTCAAAATTTCTAAGGAACTCAGAGATGCCTTCAGAACCAAGAGAAGGATGAATTCATTGATGATAGGTGAAATCGACAACGTGGTCAAGGAAATAGAGGAAATCATTTTAGAAATATTGAAGAACAACAACATTCCCACCATCTATGACAATGAAGAAACAACTGCTCGAGATGACACATCTATTCCAGAAGTTAGCATGGATCAAGGATTGGAGCAAACTAATACAAATCCTCTGGTAAAAGTCAGAATAATAGAAAAACAAAAAGAAAAATATGATCAAACCCCTATTGCTGAAAAGGATCAAACTGAAACAAGTCTTCTTCCAGGATAATAGACCAATGATCCAGAAAATGAGAAAATTTTTGAGCAGACCAAAGTTGACAATCAAGAACTTGATCAAGTTAAGGAAAATCCTTCACTGGAGCAAACTATTGGTCAAAAAGAGAATATGGACATGGAACATTCAGATCAAATTCAAGAAAAAGAAGTGTCTGAAGAAGCAGCAAGAGACACTATAGAGACTACAAAAGAGCTTTTTGAAAAAGAAGAATTAGTTCTAGATGAGTCTGAATCAATCCAAGGTCCAATAAATCTGAACACAATGTCCCCTGCTCAAATTCTCAAGTTGGCTTCAGTTGTCCAAGCTAAAGCAAGAAAAGAGATTTTGAAGTCCCACATTGAGGATAGTGAACTCATAAATGATGCATCCAGTATTTTGGAAAAGCTGGTGTCTTCTTATCAGAGGGATACCTCTTTGTCTACCACTTGTCAACTCAAAGGACTAATTCACTCTGTAAGTACACATTTTGAATCTCTTGAAAAATCTACTGAAACAAAAGTTAAACAAAAGTTTAATGAGAAAAGGCTAGCTGAGTTGATAAAGTTGATTGCCCATGATAAGGCTCAACTAGAAAATGGAATACAAAATATTCAGAGTGCTATTGTAGAAGCTGGTGATGTATATAAATTTTGTCTATCATGGCTGAAAGTTACAAAGAAGATAGAAGAAAAGATCAAGGAATTAGAAGAAAAACTGATGGATATTTCTAAGAATTTTGATCCGGTACAAGAATCAACCAGCAATAAGGAAGCTCAAGTCATTAACATTCACAATGACTTGAATAATTTAATAAATCAAAAGTATCAAATAAAGAGTAGAATGGGACAATTGAGAAGACTGGTCAGTCCCAAACTAGATTCAATGACAAAGCTTGTGGCTGAAGCACAACTTCCTGGACAAACTGTCTCACCATCGAAATTACAAAAGGCAGAAGCTATAGTTTTTCTCTTCAGTGGACACATTCAGATTCTGAATAATGCCAAGAATAGCTGGGATATTGAGTGGGCACAAATCAAAAACTTATTCAATGACATTCTCAAATACATGTAATACAAAGAAGTAGATTGCACTTGTAAATATGCGGATGAGTACATAAATTTCTGGGATTTTGACATTTTTTTTGGTTCTGAATCACACCCTTTGCCATTGATGTCAAAGGGGGAGAAGTAGATCAGTGAAAAATGGATAATCATCTCAGGGGGAGCAAGAAAGTACAGTGTATATAGTAAGGGGGAGCAGTCAGGCATTTTTTACTAAGTGTTGCCATCAATGCCAAAGGGGGAGATTGTTGGCAAGAGACACTGCTCCGGTATGGACCTATATGTTGAAACTGATGGCAACAAGGATCAAACAACCTATCACCATGACAAGAAAAGATAATACCAGAAGAACATGTTGGATTCCAGGCCTGGTTGACAGAAAATGGCTAAGTATGGAAGGTATTCTAAATGGAAGATAGTAAGTCAACTTATTTGCTTCAGCAATTGAAGACTTGCAAATGTGGTTCATGTATGATGTCAGTTGGTGTTTGATAGTATTGTACTTTAGAGATTAAGCTTTGATCCTCTCCGAAAGTCACCTTGAAGAAATGCCTAAGTCCAGGTAAGCAAAGGTACAGCAAGAACAGTGAACAAGGTCTAGTGTAGTGGTATGCATTCCTCTGCAGAGACGTATTTTGCTATGCAGTTGTAAGGTGTTGTAAACACATAGGTGAAGTGTCTTATTCCAGAGTTAGGAGATCTGAAGTTCACCGGAAGGATAACTACAAGCTGCTAAGTATCGACATAGTGATTGACAAGGTTTGACAGAGATAAAGTCTAAGATCTGATGGTCCACATTTCTCTGCAAGATGATATCATACCTTGCGGTTCTAAGGGTAAGATTGGGAATATGTAAAGAGTCCTTGATATGATTTGGAAGGTGTTTTGAGATCATCAGTAAAAGTTGTAAGTTAGCAAATGAAGTTGTTAAGTATACCCCTAAGGAAGAGGCTGACAAGTATATTAATCATTGTGTGGAGAAGAGTTAATGTTTGGAGGATCTATGTAAGTAATTGAATGATTAGAGCTGACCTATATGAATGAGAGGAACCTCCTGCAACAATATAATGAAAAATGCATGAAATAACAGAAATAGTAGAACACAGAATGAATTTATTGATCACAGGCCACTTCGAGGGGGCAACCTCCTTTGAGCAAGCTCAATACAATAAACTTGTGGATGCCTTCATTAGCCTTAACACGTACTTATATACCAAGTCTAATATAACAACTATTACTCCCCATGAATGTGGGATAATACAATATGCTCACGGGATGACTTACAAAGCATATGCATCTAACAACAATATACTAATAAAGTAAAGAGAAGGGTTAAACATGGGTTCCTAACATCCCCTCCCTCTTAGAAAAGCTTTGTCCTCAAAGCACAATATGTGGAAATTGGTGCTGAATCGAAAGGAGTGGTTCCCCTATAGCAATCTTTGGGTGCATTCCATGCCACTGAATTAATACCTCTGTGATAGAGCAGGAGCAAAGAGGATGAGTGCCCCTGTCGAGGATTAACTCTAGTGCCAAAAGAATGGATCCTCCATTATCTAGTTGTGGTAAAATAGTTTGTGCTCTGTCGTTGATGCCAAGAAAATTCTTTAGATAGGAGACATGAAATATTGAATGAACGTGGGAAGAAGGAGCTAGCTTATGATCCCCAATCTGATCCTGGGTGTGGAGAACCGTGTCGACTGCCTAAACTCATGAACTACTGGGGGAGTATGGAAGGAGCGCTAGCAGTGCCTGACCATAGACTGCTTCATATGGAGTCATGTTAGATGCAGTGTGGTAGGAGGTATTATAGCACCATTCAGTGAGAGGGAGCCACTTTGCCCACGGATGCTATTGTTTTGAGGTATCACATGAAGCCACAATCTGTTAAATTGCCCTGTTCATTCCCTTCCAAAAGAAGTGACGCCATGCCTGCTCATAAGTTTTGAGGAACCAAGAGTACCCTACCGATGGAGAAACATAGAGTTCATAGAAGATAGCCTATGGGATAGATTCCAAGCAATTTAGAATAGACATAGAAATAGCTGAAAGAGAAGCTTGGTCATCACATGTGCGAGAAAGAGAATCTACCACAATATTGTCCTTACCCTTCTTGTAAGTGATCTCATAGTCATAACCCATGAGTTTGCTAATCCATTTCTGTTGTGCTAGGGAGGAGACCCATTATTCCAGGAAATATTTTAGGCTCTGGTGAGCCACCCCAATGCAAAAATGATTCCCTAATAGGTATGGCAGCCACTTCCGTACTGCTTGCAAAATAGCCATCATGTGTTGTAGAGCAGGAGTAGTGGAGACCACAGATGGTTACATCTGAATGGAGTGAAGTTGAGCGATGACACCATGTGAATTCTTCTTAAGAAGCTTTTCTAGGTGATGTGCACTTATGATGCTGAGAGACCCCGATTGTAAGCCCTTCAATGTGTGTTTGTGCCCATTGTCTGAAAACTGCATCCAAAGTTCAGCAAAATCCCATAAGATGGGTCCAAGTGTGCATAACCATTGGGCACCCAAAACCACATCACATCCACCTAAGGGCAAGGAAAACATGTCAGAGCGCAGGTTATAATATCCAATAGAGATATGCACATTGTGACACTTCCCTTTGCAAGGTAATGTGCCCCCATTGGCAATCATGACTTCAAAGTTTGAGAAAGGATGAACAAAACAATCAGCCTATTTGGTTATGTGAGGGTCAATGAAGTTATGAGTACTACCAGAATCAATGAGTATTGCAAGAGGGAGATTGTTGAAGTAACCCTTGACCCGCATGGTTTGTGGGGTGGTGACTCATGCTACAACATAGAGAGAGATCTCTATGTGGTCTTCCTAAGAAGTAGGGTCAATAGGAGACTGCTGAGTTTCAACCTGATCAACTACTGTATCCTGAGCATATGCATAAACTTCAGTTTCAGGTGGAGAATCCACATCTAAGAGATAGAGCTTTTGCTCAACACATCTATGTCCCCAAGTGAATTTGTCATCACAATTATAACAAAGCCATTTTTCTCTACGTGCCCGCATCTCTGCTTCAGTCAAATGCTTGATAGGAGTTCTTCTAGGAGCTGGCATTATTTGAGGGCTTTGGGGATCCATATTTCTAAATGGAACAAAATTGGATTTGGAGCATTGTTGAGTTGTGATCTTGTCCTCCGCCAACTTAGCCAACCCTAAGGCTTCCATCATTGTGTTTGGGTAGAACATTTTAACCTTAGAGCGAATTGCATCCTTCAAACCACTGACAAAACAACTCCTAAAGAATTAATCAGACAATCCCTCTATGTGATTGGCCAATTTTTCAAATTCTGTCTGATATTCTCTCACAGTGCCTGTTTGGCATAGTTTTGTGAGTGTTCCTGTGAAGTCATCAAAAGTACTAGGGTCAAATCATTGCAAAATGAGTTTGCAAAAATCTGTCCATTTTGGCTCTTCATGAGCTTTGATGTACCAATGGAACCATTGAAGGGATTCATATTCCAAATGAAAGGAGGCAAGTGGGACTTTGTTGACATCAAAAGTATTATGCAGATTGAAAAATTGTTCTACCTAGTATATCCATCCAGTCAGATCATCACCATTGAAGCGAGGAAAATCAAGCTTTGGTCCATGAAAATTATTGGAAGAAGAAAACCCTATATCTACAGAAGAGTCGGGATGCCGTCTATTGTTCATGGATGAATGCTAAAGATTGAGCCCAAGAATTTTTTCATCTAGATCTTGGAGTTTGGTCTTGATGGCTGCAAGTTCCTCCTCCATATTTTTTGCTCCTGCGTGGGTGACAACCATAACTAGGATTTTTTTTTTTTTGGAATGGGTAGAAAAACAAAAATAGAAACTTGTTTAGTAAAGGAAAATTTGGATTTGGGAAAAACTTTGATGGGTAATTGGGGTTTGACTAGGTTTTGGACACTTTCTGAGGGACAGGGAAGCAGAAAATGAGGATTTCAAAAGTAGGGTGAAAGAATGGGAAAATTTGTCCAAGAGGGACAAATGAGCAGAAATAGGAAATGAATACCGTGGCAAAATTTGAAGGCGATTGGGTGAGAATCGAAGAAGTTATGGTAAACCTTAAAAATAGACAAATGTGGGATTTTTGGCTTCAATAAGTGGAATTTGGGATATGGTCCTTAAGGAAGGAAATATGTAGAATGGAATTTTAGGGTTCTAATGAATTTTCAGAGGAAACGGAGCGAAAGCAAGGAAGATATGGTGAAAAAATAGAATTTTTTTTTCTAGAAATGATCTGCAATAGGATCTGCAAACGGCTCTGGACAGATTCAATCAGTGATTTGTAAGCTGGTAATAGATATGGACCCTAGGTATGTTCGACTTCCTAAAGGTTCAGGGGATTCACTCGGATACCAATGTTCTCTAACAGCTTGTGTATTGGGGCAGTACCCCTCACTCCATGGCTCAGGTGAAACTGATAACCTCTTTGCCACAAATGATAGCTCTTGGTTTACCTCACAGATGGGAACTAGTTAATCAGGTAGGGGCCATTGCTCTTTTCACTGGCAGGTCCTCTTAATGGGCCAGCTACTTCGGGGTTCCTATGGTACTCCTCACAATGAGTTTTAGGGCTATGCCCAGCCAATTCCCACAATTAAGCAGATAGGGATTATTCCCTAATCCGAACCTGCAATTGAAATTAACAATACAGATGCAAAGAAAAAAGAACTACTGCAATAATCACAGTGCCTGGAGGCCACTGTGAAAAAAATCAGTAGAAATTCCACCCAGCGAGCCCAAGAAAGTGCTCTGATACCAGATGAGAGGAACCTCTTGCAACAATATAATGAAAAATACACGAAATAACAGAAATAGTAGAACACAGGAGGAATTTATTGATCGCAGGCCACTTCGAGGGGGCAACCTCCTTTGATCAAGCTCAATACAATAAACTCGTGGATGCCTTCATTGGCCTCAACACGTACTTATATACTAAGTCTACTCTAAACAACTATTACTCCCCATGAATGTGGGATAATACAATATACTCACGGGACGACTTACAAAGCATATGCATCCAACAACAATATACTAACAAAGAAAAGAGAAGGGTTAAACACGGGTTCCTAAAAATGAACACGTTTGGGAGAAGAATTGGGTCCATGTGACACATAGTGCATTAGATTGAGCGACAAGGTACATCTTTCTATGTACACATTTCACTTCTTGGATGCTGACCTGATTATGGATTAAATCATGATGCAAATATATATATATATAAGAGCGATGATCTTTGGTCGTAGTAGGTGTGTGTGTAGAGGTGTGTGTGTGTGCAATGTGAGCATGCAAATAGAAGAGTAGAGTTAGAGGATCAACAGTGATGAAGACTTGGGATTCAGAATACAGTTGCTAAATGACTACACCCTGGCATAGTGGCAGATGCTTGAGCAGTATTTAGTTTTCATGTGTAATATGATTGGAAGCATGTTTTCGTCTTCAAGGTAGTGAGCTGGCAGTGAGCCTTCTATAGGGTTTAACAACCCTTATTGTAATCTTGCTAGGTTTAGGGTTGAGGCAGTGAGCCTGCTAAACGTAGTTGTACATCATGGCAATGAGCCAACATGTTCTAGGCCTATGGAGTGACCAATCCTAAACATCTTTTTGTAAAGATTGCAATATATTTATGAAAGCTAATCCTCTCTATGGTTTTTCCTATTTTGGGTTTTCCATGTAAAATCTTGGTGTTATGTGTCATGCTTTTGTGGATGTTGTTCAGTTGCATATTTTTCTTCTATTGGATTATTCTTTTGATATTGTTAAAAGTAAAAGTGCAAGATAAAATTTATAGAACATTGATTCACCCCCCCGCCTCTCAGTGTTCCTGACATTCAACAGTTTGTAGGTGAAATGCAAGATGAGTTTGAGATGTCTATGTTTGGTGAAATGAATTTTTTTCTGGGTCTACAAATTAATCAATCAGATAAACGAATCCTCATATCTCAGTCTAAGTATGTGAAAGAGTTGTTGAAGAAGTTTGGGATGGAAGACTCTAAATCGGTATGTACTCCCATGGTAATTGGTTGAAAGTTGAGTAAATCTAATGAATCACCAAAGATTGATCAAAAAAAGTACAGATCCATAATTAGAGGATTGCTTTATCTAACTCAAACCAAACCTGATATTATGCATGCAGTTTGTCTTGTTGCAAGATTTCAAGCAGATCCAAGAGAGTCACATGTGATGGCAGTAAAGAGAATCTTGAGGTATTTAAAAGGAACACTGGATCATGTCTTATGGTATCGAAAGGATAATGATTTCACTCTTAGTGCTTATACAGATGCTAATTGGGCTTGAGATGTTGATGATAGAAAGAGTACAAGTGGAGGCACTTTCCTTTTGGGTAATAGATTGGTATCATGGCTAAGCAAGAAGCAAGATTCAATCTCTTTGTCATCTACAGAAGTAGAGTATATTACACTAGTATGTTGTTGTACTCAAGTGTTATGGATGAAGTAGGCATTGAAGGACATAGGAGTTGTGTCTGAAGATCCAGTTGCCATCCTCTGTGATAATACAAGTGCTATAAACATTTCAACAAATCCAGTGATGCACTCAAGAACAAAGCATATATCTATAAGGTATCACTTTCTGAGAGAAAAAGTGACAGAGAATGAAGTAAAATTGGAATATGTGTCCACAAAGGATCAGATTGCATATATTTTTACCAAACCTCTGCCTAAGGATACTTTTGAGTATCTCAGAGAAAATTTAGGGGTTATTACCCCTCCTGTTCTGAATTAAGATGAATAGGAATGCATCAATCTAGTTGTACTTAGAGCTTCATTCAATAAGCTAGATTGATGTTTTGAGGGCTACCTCTCAGGGGGAGTGGCTAGATGATACCGATATGTATTCTTGATATAGAAAGTGTTGATAGCAATGAAAGTTTAGATGAATTAGAGCAGCAGAATGGAAGTATGAGCCCTTTGCCATTAATGTCAAAGAGGGAGAGAAATCATGTGAAAAACTTAGTGAAGAGAGAGTGAAAATGTGTAAAGTGAAAGGGAGAGAATCTTGTCTTGATGGTCTTTACAATTTTTCACATCATATGTTTCCATCAATGACAAAGGGGGAGATTGTTGCAAGCATGTGCCTAATCGGTGTTATTGATGTCAACATATCAGTGTTGTCATTGGTGCCAACTGTGCTCTTGTTTTGATGCTTGCTTGTAATGAGTTAGATGCTTTGTATTTTCTTATGTAAGTGTTGGAAATTTTGATATTGAGGATATTGAGAAAATTTGCTCCTCCGGTAGAAACAGTATGTTTTAGAATATCTTTGTCTACAGAAGAACAGTCCAACAGATTGCTAGACATTTCCTATAGAATGAATATCTTTATCTGTGGATTGGAAGTAATATATAGGCATGTCTAATGATTCTATATTCCAAGTTTGACCCTCTAGTATGAAGATTTGAGTGAGTTATGGTCACCAGAGTAAAAGGTGCTTTTTCTGAGTATTAACTGGTGACAGGGAGAATGTATTATGCTCTGCATTTCTTCACATTGAAGTATTTTGATCTATAGTTCTAGAGTTAAGTCTAAGATGATGTTAAGTGCCTTCAACTTTAATGGTTCATGATTTAGTGGCCCACAAGCAATCTTTTCCTTATGACAGTAACAGACAGTGTTGCTTATGAGCTCTAGTTTGAAGAATCCTTTTGACAAAGTGGTTAGAGGTTGTGTGGTTGTTCCTGATGATTTCAATGTGCTTGTGGATGTCTCCTGATCATGCTCCTACCTTTGGATTGGTTTGCAAAGAGAAATTTGGATCGAAGATAAAGACTATTCTTGAATGTCTTAATGTGAACACCAGTCATGGCCGACTTGGTTGCTTTCACTAATTGTGGAGATGCATTGAAGATTGTAGTAGATGTATACACCTAAAAATGACACGACTCTATCTAAATAAATATTTTAATATTTATTTTATTTTAAATTCCTCTATCAATAAATAAATAAATCAATTTATTTATTTCATTCATAATTGTACAAAAAATTAAATAAAATCATTTATTTAATTAAATCATCCAAATTCTTCTAAAATCATTCTAAATTAAATAATACCAAATTATTTATTTAGTTCTTCTAAATTCCAAGGTCTTCAAATCCATAAATATCAAATCATTCTCTTTATTTAAATAAATCCAAATATTTATTTAAATTGTCTATTTCCTCCAAAATTGAATTAATACCAAAAATAATTCAATTAATCCATGTGCACATGTAATTAAATATTTTAAATATTTAATTAGCTAAAATTCCCTCACCCACATGTCCTATTTATCCCCTAATCAAATTAGTTAACTCTTCAATCAATTCACTTAACTGATTAGTCTATTCTGTTAACTCCCCAATCAACCTAGTTAACTGATCAATCATCTCAGTTAACTCATCAATCTATTTTGTTAACTCACATATCTCAAAATAGAGCAGGACACTTGTCCTCTCCCTATTCATGCACATCCTCTCAAATTTTCTCAACCGTTGATCTTCTTATTCATTCTACACCATTGATCTTCTTTCTCACAAATCTATAAATACAACCCCTATTCCTCCATTTGAAGTATCCAAGCTTTTTATAAACTTACTCTGTAGGAATCACAGCGTGCCTTTGACACAAATCACTCCATAGCTTGAGATCAATTGTCACACCATTATCATTGTATTGTGAAGATCCTCTTCATTGCAAAACCTATCAACAGCCATTCTCTGTTGTCATCTTGGAAAAAAGAAAGGAAGTGCACCTTTTGAGGGCTCTATTCATACATGAGATCAATTCAAGATAGGCGACCAATGGAAGTCACAGAATAGAAAAGTTTGCAAGGTATTGTGCTCTTTGTGTTTGATCTTATTTGTTTCAATTTCATTGAGATTATTAGATAATTAGTTGTTCATGCTATTGTTCATATTTTTATGATAACATTTCTAGCGCCCACCATGGGGCCCTTGCCCCAATTTAACTTCAAAATTGAGTTTTTGTATGTTAGAATCTGTACACAGGACGTTTTCATGCATCCATCACATTCTGTTGTGCATCTACTCACTATTAGCGTGCATCTATCAAATCTGTGCATGCATTCACTATTACAGTGCATACATTCTCTGTTACTACGCATCTATTTCTGTGCATTCATTCACTGTATCTGTGCATTTATTCTCTATTACTATGCATTCATTCATTGTATCTACGCATTTATTCTTTGTTACTATGCATTCATTCACTGTATCTGTGCATTTGTTTATGCGCATTCATTCACTGTATCTGCGCATTTATTCTGCTAGGGTTTTTGAATTGTTTCTCAAGAAATTTCTAATGCTAACATCATTTGTAGGAATATTCTCAAATCCACCTCACAGGTTAAGAGCTGGTTAGGCATATAGTTGCATGGTTTACTCTCATCTAGATCTAAATAGCAAAAGAAGTAATTGAGCTTGTTCATGCAAATTTTACTTAGATCTAAATAGGAGGGAAGTAATTTGTACTTGTTGCATCACAACTTGAACATAGTCCCAACTAGGAAGATTAAAATTGAACAATTTCTTTCAAAATCTTTTTCAAAGTTAACAAATCTTGTGTGCCTGATAGAGTAACTCATTTAGTTTTTCTCTTTTTAGCTAGGAGGAAAGAACTAGTGTTTTTTGTGATTTTGGAATGATGATAGGACTATGCTCTCCCCTTAACTAGGTGACTAAAATGCCAAAATCATCATTTTGCATGTGTTACCTTTAGAGAGGCCGACCCTTGGAATTCCTTCCTTCCATGTTGGACGACCTTAAATGATAATGGCTAAAGCCAAGTACCTCCAAGTCACTATAAATAAATTGCGTTTGTGATGAAAGTTGCAAGCAACGGGTGCTGTTGTATTACACTGACCAATGTTTCCCCCAAAACCCTATGGAGCGTAACCTCTACAGGCTGGGAAGCCTTTTTTATCAAAGCAAATGGCCGCACATGTAATCACCCAAACAGATCCTTGACTAAAATCCTTTTGTTCTAGTAGGCCAAAATCCCCTATTTGGTGACACAGGAGGAAAGCATTCTCCAGAGTCATCCAACATCATACACTCATTTAGTGTAGAGACATAAAAGTTCAACTCTTCAGAGGAACTATAACTTGGTATGCATGAGAAGTAAGTGTTATGGAAGGTAGCTGGTGCTACCAAGTTATTAGCTGTCCGCCTTTATGCAAGTAGCTGGTGTAAAAACCAAGTTGGAACTCATCGAATATTGTCCTTACCAACCTTAGGATTGTGCTTGCATTGTAATCAAAAATAAAAAAATCAAAGCAATCATGAAAATATTCTTTGTGTGTGATGTGTCTTTCTTGCCATAATCAGAGAAACAAATCAAAAAGAGCAACATTCAAACAAAGAAACCCAAAAACATTGAAAAACATTCCTTTACCAAGTCAAAATCAATCAAAATCAAGCACAATAGACAGATCTACACATCTGCTTCATCCTGCTGTGCGTTTGCTTCACCCTGCTGCGCATCTGTTTTCTACTGCACATTTGCATAGTTCTGATGCACATTTACTTTTTCACCAGACCTGTGCTTCTGTTTCCTATTGCCATGCATTCATACTCTATTCTGGTGCATTCTCTTTTCACTAGATCTGTGCTTTTGTTCCCTGTTGTTGTGCATATACACTTTGTTCCTGTGCATCTGTCATAGTGAGCACTTCGGTATAGTTTGTCAAAAAAAACCTACCTTTTTGAGCACCCATTTCAGTCTTGTATCAGTTTCTGAGATCAAATTAACCATGCAGTCACTTCTCCCTTTCATTTCCGCAACATACCCTCTTTTCCACCAATCACCTCGTCAAACATTTCGCAAAACTTCCCAAGAACAAGTCAAAATATCAAAACCATGTTACCACAAGGCAATTTATTGATCATATCAGACTCAAACATCACTAGTAAGTCTCCACTAATGGGATTTATCATCCTTCTCTCTCAGAACTTCACTAGTTTGTTTTGGCGCAAAACTAGTCTCTACCAAATAATTGGATTTCAACCATCCTTATTTGTGGCTACCATTTTGTATCAACCAACTTGTTTGAAACCATTGATCAAAGAAAACCCTTGTTCAAATCTTATCACCACCAGTATCCCCTTCATTACAACCTCCAAACGCATCTTACAAAAGCATCCAATTTCACCCCACCCCATTCCAAATCACATTGCATGGTACTAACTAGATCGCAGAAGCAAAACAAATTGAAATGGCTGAAACATATGACAAAATTGTCCCCTCCCCTCATGACAATGATGAGGAGATATCTCACGAGGTCTTACAAGAAGCTCTCAAAGATAGAAAATTTCAATGAATAATGGACAAAGTACTCCACCAAGACCCTAGAAAGTTCTTTCTACACCTAGCAACCCAAGGAGTTAAGCTCCCTGTTGACTTTGACATCACAACGTTAAAAGAAACCAAAGAAGAAAGAACTCATGAAGACAACACATGTGAGGATAGAACCCTTGGCGCAGACAAAGGCAAGAAAACCATGAACTCAACCACACCTTTAGACATGTTGACAAAACAAGTTCAAACCCTACAACAACAATTAGTGGACCTCCAAATAGGGACGTCCACTAAACACTATTTGTTGGAGGATATCTCGCCATATCCCTTCAATAAGAGCTTGAACATGATCCCCTTTCCCCTTAGATTTGAAGTTTCAAAATTTGACAAGTATAGAGGAAAGGGTGACCCTAGAGACCATATCAGAGAATTCAGCACTGTGTGTCTAGAGGTGGCCCACAATGAAACTTTTCTCATGAGACTTTTCCCTAGATCTTTAGGAGGGCAAGCCATGGAGTGGTTCTCTCAACTTCCCCCAGGTATTCATACCTTTGATGAGTTAGTGAACAAATTTGTCACGCATTTCTTGTATAATATCAAACATGAGGTATCCATGCTTGACCTTTGCAACACAAAACAAAAGAGTGGTGAATTCTTTGCTACTTTGCTACAAAGGTGGAGGCAACTTGCAGCAAGTTCTCATATCATGCCCCTGAGAAAAAAATGACTTTGTCCATAATCTCAATCCCGATCTAAGCTATCAAATTCAAATCCAATGCCCTACCTCATTCACGAAAGTCATTGAGATGGGGTTATTCATCAAAAAAGTTATGATCACGAAAGGACAAATAAAATTGTTCAAAGACACTCCTAATTCAAACTATACCACAGATAAGTCAAAATTCTGGACCAAAAACAAGAACATCGTCAATGATGGAGTGGTTGATGCTAAAGTAGCAGCTCCTAAGAAACTAATTTTAAATCTCAAAGGAGCATCAAACAACACAACATTGAGCAAACCTTCGTCAAATGAGCCGAGACAACCATACAACTTTCCTCCTAGATGAAAACTTACACCACTAGGGGAGTCATATGAGTCTGTTTTGAGAAAGTTAGTGGCAAACAATGAGATCACTCTTCCCATAGCAAGAGACTATGAACCTCAAGTCAAACTTTCTTGGTGGAAAGATACTGATTTCTGTGATTACAATAGAGGCAAAGGCCATAAAACTAGTGACTGTATCTTGTTGAAAAAAATCATACAAGACTTACTAGATCAAAATCGTGTGGGCACAAAAGATCATCCCTTTAACGAATCACATGTGGCATTCAAGGATCTGCTCCTTAACCATGACAGGTAGAACACTCATAACAACAACAATAACAACTAGCCAAATCACAATAATGGGAACAATGATGCTAACTACATGAACATGTCATTCGATTACACCATTAATTGCATATCAGAGCATATCCCGTAAATCAATGTGCTCACATTTAACAAACAAACAGATTCCAATTCCAAATCTGATTGCAATATCACCACCCATAGTGGGAAAGTCATCTTGCACACACTCCCTCCAAGTTCATCATCCTCACCATCTCCCCACTACAAGTACAACGTCATTGACCAACTGCGAAAGACTTCGGCCCATATATCCATATTAGAGTTGTTGTGTCTATTGCCATCCCACAAACAGATTCTTGTTAAAGCCCTAGTGGAAACCATTATGCCCACCATCTTGGCCCAAGAGAAATTTCAAGCCATAGTAGGTCATCTTACCTCACCAACATCCTATCATTCACTAAACAGAATGATCTATCTGTATCTCAACCCCATAATGCATCATTACATATTGAGGCCTTCATTAATAAACATCACATCAAAAGGGTTATCATTGATGGAGGGTAGGTTTGAATATTTGCACGCTAAAATTAATCCTTACATTGGAGTTCTCAGAAAATGTAGTGGATCCAAGAAAGAAGATCATAATAAAAGGTTATGATGAAGAATAACGGAAAACCAAAGGAACTGTGGTGTTACCGTTAAGAATTGGACCAGTGGAGAAAGAGGTTGTTTTCCAAGTCCTTGACAGGGAGCTCGCATATAACATCCTTCTAGGTAGACCTTGGATACATGCCATGAAAATCATGCCTTCCACATATCATCAATGTATCAAGTTCCCTGACAACGATTGAGAGATCACCATCCAACGTGACCCTGATCCTTTCCAACACTATAACACCATCCAATCAAAGCCAAATTTCATCATCCCTAATTATAGAGGTTCCACATCTTCCACCTCCCAGCATGATCCTAGCTCCCAAGCTTCCACATCAAAGGCCAAAGAGTGGAAGGTCAAGATTAAAGAAATAGGGATAGGAGAGTAGTCCATCGAGCATACCCTTTGTTTAGCCAAAATGCCTTTATCTCCAAAGACCTTTGGGTGACCTACACCCTACCCAAAAATGTCTGCTCCTCCTGAGCCTCCCAAATCTCCCTTTGTCAAATGGGGCACCCTATCAGATGAGAGCAAGGAAAAATATGTCCTGCAATGGCTCTACATAGATGAACATGACACACTATGAGACAAACAACCAACGCTCCCAGCATAAATCTATGGGTGTGGTCAATCTATCCTACACAAAATGGGCTATGAAGGATAGGGTCCCATTGACCTAAGAAAAGAAGGAATAAACGAACCCATTCAACCCTCTTCATCCTCATCAGCTCGTGACACAAGAGGGCTAGGATACAAATACAATGGCAAAGGCAAAGCTAAGGCTACTACTTGTTTTGTGGAATAGATCCATAACCTCCAAGAGGATAGTGATACTGATTCTAATGAATATGAATGGGATGAACTTTCAGAACATTCCTATGAGGACAAAGGAATCGATATCATTCGCACCTATAGCCCCTACTGTGAGGGACAAACTCTAAGGCCTAGACCAGTAGAGTGTGATTTGCCAATTTCGGGGAGAATAACTTACGAGGAAGGTTAGAGTTCTCACAAGATAGATAATCATGAGGAAAGTACCATCAAAGATCTTGTTCCTATCACTCCCAATCCTGATCATGTATCCATCCTTAACATCACACCCATAGAATCAGATCAATCTATCGATCCCCTCCTCCTGGTACATCCCGAGCTTATCGATTGGGATCTACGAGGAACCCCCCAACTAGACATGTTCTAGAACGATGATGCCTACATTGATTACATGGAACTAAGAGACCACCTACCTGCGGGAGATCATAAAGTTGGCTTCACCATAGAACTCAATACCGTAGCTTATTTTGGAGAGAGTGTCAAGCCTTCCAACTGAAAAAATATAAAAATCAAACATGGATCTGATTGTGAAACCACTCTGCGGTAGTGTCAGATCCCAAAAAAGTAAAAGTAAATGATGCATTTGATGGTGAAAACCTCTCTGAGGCACTGAATGATGGAAGTATTAACACTCTCCCCAACAACATGTATTAGGAGACGTCACAATTGTTGTAGAACCTATAGAGCCTGTTAACATCGGCACAGAAGGTAACCCAAATATCATACACTTTGCCAAGTCTCTATCTCCAGCGGAAGAGATGAAATTTGTGCCCTTCTTCAAAAAGAAATAGGTCAACTTTGCTTGGTCCTATGAAGATATGCCTAGGTTAGTCCTAGGAGCAAACAACTATCTCTTTATACCATGCTTCTCACAAAAGTCTATGAATTCACCGGATGTGAATTCACCACCTCTATCAGACCTTAGACATTTCAGTTTCAATTCAGTTTGATTCTCTACCATAGCCTTGAAGATTTTGAACTTCTCAAAGCTTCTAATTTCTCTTTCAAAAAGGTAACCCACATCATCCGGGAATGGTCATCAATCAGTAACATGAAATATCTATCACCTTGCATACTCTTGATTCTTGTCAAACCACATAGATTAGTATGAACTAACTCCAATAATCTGGTAGAGGACTGACCCTGGCTTTTGAATGAAACTCTGCTCTGTTTACCTAACTGACATTCTTTGCACATACTGTTTGTAGGTTTTACCAACTTTGGAAGATCTCTTACAGCCTGAGTATTGCTTATCTTGATGATGTTATCAAAATTTACATGGCACATCCTTCTATGCCATAACCAACTCTGATCAACTTGAACAAACAGACAACTTTTATTAGTACCAACTAGATGGAAGATATTACCTTTTGTTTGAGTACTGGATGCAATCTCAGTTCCAGAGCTTTCAAAGATCCTGCATCTTCCATTCTTGAACCGGAGATCATAGCCTTTGTCCACCAACTGACCAACACTGAGAAGATTGTGCTTCAATCCTTCAACATATAGTACATTACCAATTTTGTTCTTCCCATCAAAAGAGATAGTTCCCCTACCTCTGATTCTACCAGCAGAATTATCACCAAACTTTACCATTCCTCCTTCATACCTTTCCAAATCTAAGAACTTGTTCTTGTCACCTGTCATATGGTGAGAGCATCCACTGTCAATAACCCAATCATCCTTATCTTCAACTTGGGCAGCCAAAGCTCTCTCTACAACCTTATGATTGGTAGATATTGGATCTTCTTCCTTGATGGCAATAAACACCCATTCATTTCTGGATTTGTCTCCTATCTCTGATTCATCATTTGTTACTCCTTCATTAACAGCTTCTTCATGAACATAATAACAATTCTTTTGGAACCTTTGTCTGTTAGAATTTGATCTTGTGGATCTTTCCAGACATCTTGAGGCAAAGTGACCAATCTTATTGCAGTTGAAGCACTTAAAGGGTAATTTTCCTTCATACTTATCGGATCCCCTTGGCAGTCTTTTTGCAATGAGGGCTTCAAGTTGAGCTATTTTTGCTTCTTCCTCTTCCATGTCTTTTCTTGCTTGATCATACCATGACGCTTCCTTGAAGAGTTTTCTCCCGGATCAAATCTTTGTTTGCCTTTCACATAGGCACTAGCTTTGAATGCAGATTCAATCTTGGGGGGATCATCTCCAAACTCGGTCATTTCAAATGCAGCCAGTTTGTCAGCCAATTGGTCTCTTGTGACAGTTGTATGGGCTCTAAATTCATCAATGGCAGCAACCTTGATTTTGTATGCAGCAGGAAGGGATCTGAGAATTTTGCAAACAATCTCATTTTCATCCAAAACTCCACCAGCATTCCTAATTCCACACACCAGCTCATTTACTCTTGGCATAAAGGTAGTGATATTTTTATCATCTCTCATCTTCAATCTTTCAAATTTCCCTTTGAGATTCTGCAACCTTGCACTCTTAACAAACTCATCTCCTTCATGCAAAAGTTCCAGTTTAATCTAGATCTCATAGGCAGTTGGTAGGTCAATAACATTTGAGAGCTCTGAGTCAGTTAATGCACTTAGAAGAGCCTCTTTAGTCCACAGATTATTTTCAGCATCTGTGATTTCATTTAGGGTTGTCGGACCACCCTATGGAGGTGTATATGCTTTTGTGACCATGGACAAGTAAGCCTTTCCCATACACTCCAAGTGGCATTTCATGCAGCCTTTCCAAAGAGTAAAGTTGGTTCCATCAAACTTCAGACTGTCCTTCTTGTATGACGACATCTTGGATCTCCTCGAGCGGTTAAGCTCCTTTTAGAGGAACTTAGCTCTGATACCAATTGTTGATAACTGAGAGGGGGGGTGAATCAGTTATCCTTACTTCACTTTCAAATCAAACACTTAAATCTACTTTTGTTAATCAATAGCATAGCAATTAATCATTCATGAAAGCATAAGACATAAACACCAGAGCAGACACACATCAACACATGAAACACCAAGATTTTGACGTGGAAAACCTGGTTAAGGGAAAAACCACGGGGTGATTAACCCAAGGATTATTCTCTGTTAGAAGAATAAGAAATGTAGATGGCACATGCCAATTAGGGCTCACTGCTCACAAGGAGGCACACTGCCTACAAGAGACACACTATCTACAAGATAACAAGTATTACAAACTTGAACTGGAGATTGACATCTTTACCATGTCTAGATCAGTTCCATTTAGGCCCAAAACTTCTACTCTGCCTTTTGCACTTCTCTTCGCTATATCACACACATCACCCAAAAACACACTTCAAAATGAATTCACAAACCCTTATTTATACAAGTCATCGACTTAGGAACAATCATCTAAGTCGGTAAACACCTACAAGATCATTCGCAAGATGTGTAATACATCCGGTCGGCCTGTCTCAGGAAGAACACCAACAACTAGTGGTCTTTACATCAAATCCAAACTCTAACTTCAATGCGGACCACCAATAAGAATTGTACACGATCCAAGGACCACCGAAACGTTCCCTGAGTCAAAAGAACATCTGCACTTTATCAGCTTACTGGAATTCTTCTCTTCTTCATCTGAAACTTCAAGAACACAGTTTGTTGCCACTGTCATAATGCAAAAGGTTCTTCCGGACCTCCAAACAATGCACAAATCAAGTCATCACTTCACATTGACTTCTTCAACACTCCCTCCAATCCGCAGAATGAGAGAATGTAATTCCAGAACTCACCAGACCAATCTGTGACACTCTATCACCACTAAACGCCTGCCGGAACTGATTCTACTTGGGCGATCATAACTTCTTTAGATCTTCATGCAGACCACTGAAATCTTAACTGGAACATCTCAAGACTCATATCTGTAAACCCTTTAATCCACATCCTCTGATCCTCAACCTATTGAGTACTTTTTCCTTCTTCTCATCACTGTTTCTGATTGATCCTAATTTTCTCAATATCCTCAGCACACAACTCATCCAATCCTTCTTATCAAATGCAATATGAGTATGTTGACATTAATGACAACACTGATTAACCTCATACTTGCAACACCATCATGGATATCAATTATAGGATATTTATGTAGCTATATATCTTAACCTAGTCACCATACCCTACCACATATCACTCTAAAATTATATAGTAGTAGTCAAAACACTACCACTAATCACTCTAATTTCTAGGGTTTGTATGGGTGACTATCACTTAAAACCTTATTACATTTCTTAGAAGTTACCAATATTAGAAATTGAGAGATTTCTCTAGTTGTTAGAACATTGATAACTAAGTTATATAAAATTAAATTAGAAAGCACCTTGTTGTGATAATTTATATTTTCTTATAAGATTATAGCACTTGCCACCATGCAAACCTCTAGAAACATCATGCGTACTAAAACCTTTACTCTTCTCTAAAATGACATTGCCTCCAACACACAAGTTTTGGTGTTATCACATGCCACTACACATTGCTCATCATGCATTCCGACACAAATATTTAGTGACTTCAATAAATCTACATGTGGATAATTCTAGCAATGTAATAGATTGCCAACCATTACCTAAGGTACAATTTATAGATAGTTATAAGTTTGATGGTTAAAAATTAACCATTACATTTATGCTTCTTGTTTTGAAATAAATAATGGTGCATCTATAATGTTGAGGATGATGATGGATATTGTGTAGGTGTATGCAAACCAATTTGAAGGGCTATCAATTCTAGTCATAGAACTCTTCATTCCTAGCCATTACTTAGTGAACATCATTTAAATCTATGTCCAAGTTTAGACCGTCCATACACAAATAGGTCTACACACATAAGTGAATTTGAAGGAAGAAAGATGAACTTGTAGAATCAAAGATCTTCATCTGAATCAACCCTAAAAGCTATAGAACATTAAAAATTAGTTCCTAACATTTGGGATATCACTTTACCATGATCAATTATTGAACTATCACATTTAATTTATTTCAATTTTGTATTTAATTGTTATTATTTAAGTATGAATTTCAACTCTATAATAAAGACTAATTGATTGCTATTTCATTACAAATTTCTTTAATTAATCTAGAAATTAACTAAACAAAAATATCATTTATTTTCTTTACAATTAGATATTGTTTAAATCTCAAAGAATCACCTATACAGGATTGTAAAGGACAATATAGTTTCCTAATGGTTAACTTAGGCTAACCCAATCAAATGTATAGAAATAAACACAAATCAACATAGGTTAATAAATGATAGTTGGGTAATGAAACTTCAACAAGTGTACTTGTTATTTATGAAAGTAAATAAGAAGATGGGGGTGCTTAGCTCAATGATTGAAGAATGGTCACCTTTGCTAATATATTTTATAATATTCTTGATGTTGTCATGCCCTTATATTTCAATAATTAAAATTTAACATTTAAATCTCATCTCAATAATATAAATTGAATCTATTTACCAAGCACCTTATTTCTGAGGTGGAACACATTACTACAATTAATACTCTTTTGGAACCCACATATAAATCACTTTCCAAACACTTACAAGCATTGCATAAATGATTAAATGCCAACATATGAACTAATGAATCTTTTGATTTAAGAATAATAGATATTTTGTAAACACTTTAATGAGCATACTGAAAACTAGTAAAATACAAGCACAAAACGAGTTATGTAAAGGATTACTTAATCATTAGTATAGATTAGTATACATTCTAAGTTGCTCCAATGAAGATAATATACCAAAATCCTAAACCCTAAGTTACATTAGAGAGTTCAAAGAATTCAGTATTGCATAAGTTTGTTAATTTATACATATAAATCTCACCTTCACCTATATTTACTATAATGGTAATATCTCTTTCGATTATGAAATCCATCATTGAGAAGTAATTATTATTATTATTATTTTAAATATGATATAATTAAATTAGCTAATCTACCACAATTTATCAGTTTAATAAACACTATTGTAGCCTAGTGATAAAACCCTTCACAATGATAGCTCCATTTCTTTTCCCTTTTTTTTGCCACTTTATGTCAATGCACCTCAAAAAACATTACAAAGTAACCAAAAGAATTTAATCCAATAATGACAATATAAATATACATATTAACTAAAATACCTAAATTTCATTAGTAAATTGCTAGCAACAATTTAAACAAGAAACCATGAAAGTATGTCATCATTATGAAGGAAACCAATGATGGTGTGGCATTACATACTCCATACACACCATGTCAAAAAATATAAGATATACAATCACATAAACATGTAGAGCAACTATATGATCATTAAATGTGTATATGCAATCATGTTTGTCATCAATGAATTCTCTAACTCTTTCCACAATGTATGAGCACATTAATAGTAATTGAAAATATGGACACATTAAACGAACAAGATCAAGAAAGTGATTCCATAACAAAATATAATCTTCAATAATAGATTGACTAATAATTATCCAAACCATCTACAAAACAATTGTAATAAATTCTTACCATAACCTTATCACTAGGAAAAGTTTGAGTGGCCTTACATTCCCCCCCCTAAGAGTAGACTTCCTCTTGGAAGTCCTTAAGGAGGAAAATAATGCAATGCAATCTATTTTCCAACACTTCTTACAATAAAGTTTGAAAAGAAAAATGATACAATACACCACTTTTCAAACATAGCATGGAGTAACATCAAAAAATGATAGACAACATATCATCATTTCTATCAAGTAAAGATGTTCAACAATTATTATTAACAACCAAGAATAATAAAATTTATCAAGTTCATAGACATATGGAATCATTTCTTCTCAACAAAACTCAACAATGACATCACAAAAACTTAACTCCACATATAACACATCATTTAAACTAGAGATTCTTACCTAAATACATCACAAATGACTTCACATGACTCAGACCACAAGGTTCAATGAAAATGGGTATTACGAGGAGGACAAGCACCAATACACCACTGAGTAATCCATGGTGCCACAAAACCATATATCCCATGTAATGTAGAACCACTGTACCAATATTCGAGAAGCCATAGAACCATAATGCCAAGAAAATCAAATAGGAAGAATGGTCTCAGTGCCCCCTCAAAGGACCCCTCCATACATTTCCTAGTACCTTGCTCTTGTTTGTTTAAAGGGGTTAGCCTCCAAGAGGAAGGTACACCATAATCACACACATAGATCTACAGGGAATGGATTATGACCATCCCATACCGGTCCCATTTGCAGCCCCCATCCTCACAAATAAAATTCCCCAAGCCATCTACTCCCCTATACAACCTATCAAGGACCCCTCCTAGATATGGCAGTTTACACAAGTCACATTACTCCACACATACCAACAGTTGCAACATGAGGATGCCTCAAATCAAGAAAGATTTAAGTAAAAACCAATTCATAAGTTAAATCTTTAAATACAATTTCATAAAAAAAAAAGTGAAGATCAAAATTGAGAAGCATTACAATATTCCAAATTCAAAGCAAAATGAGTCCTTGAGGCAAAAAGGACCATAGAAAATTAAATGGTTAACTAACCCAAAATGACAAAATCCAACACTATTGGCATAACACTTAAGAAAAATCAACAAATAAATAAATAATCCAACAATCTCATAACAATTGCACATTACAATTACCATGCAACCTTGCAACAAGGTCACCTAAGGGGAGGAGAGGAATGGTGGTCTCAAACCACATAAGATAATAGCATGCGATGTCATGGTGGTCTCAAACCACATAGGAATATATAACCATATCATGGTGGTCTCAAACCACATAAAGATCATAGGATGAAATACCATACTGATCCATCACATGTCCCACACAACCTAGGACATGCTCTATAAAAAATAACAAGTGTCAAGTGTCTAAAGTCTCACATATATATAGGTTATCTGTAAATATCCCAAGTCAAGAACAATGCACTCTCATGCATACACTGGTAACCATCTCTGAAGTCTAGTCATTCATGTAATAAGTGTCAATCACTACTACTGTTTTCACATACCATCATCTGTCCTTGATATTAAGTCACACAATTTCCATGCCACACTAGCTCTAGTTAAGACTATATCTCTAGAATTTTGATCACATCATATACCAATACTAGTAGTTTCCCATCCAATTTGTGCACTATCTAATCATTGATTCCCATAATTAAGGCTATAACAATAATTTGTATCCAAAAGTAGCGCTAGTGTCTCATAAAAAAAATGATATCCTCTAAATACCAAGAATCCATCATAACTTCAGATACCCAAGAGTCAATAATAGTCTCTAATGAACAAGCCCATTAAACTGCCAAGTATCTATAACTAAAAAGAGTATAGGCTCAAGCCATATTAGGGTCCATCCTCTACCCATGGAACAAATAAAAAGGAATAGGTTTGTACTATGAACCAAGTAGTGTGGTTCTAATGTGTGGGGGAGTTAGTGTGGTTCTAATGTGTGGGGGAGTCAAATGGGGACTAACGTCCAGGAAGAATTAGATTCTCCAATGGAGGTCCCATATCTCTCAACCCCTAATTACACTAGCGTGCTCTCATATAAATGGAAAGATCAATGCTAGGGGTGACACCAAAACATCACAACACATAAGAACATGGATAGTGACTTACACATCTACCTTAAAATGGCACACACCAATACACAATTCTTTTAACATTTCCATGCTCCACTAGACCCAGACACATTTACACACATAATTATTACAAAGGGGTTCCCATACATGGATCACACATGATGAACATTAAACCTTTCTCTTCAATTTGGATATCATGTATCACATACTCAAGGTATGATCACAACATTTACTGGTATTCTCACATCACTACACATGTTAAACGTTACATACATATCACATGAACAATAACATCTCTTATTGCAACTACTCCCACTAGGTTCATTCATCAAGTTGTCAAATGTGTCTAATTTAATTCTATAACAGCCTCAATTACAATAGCTACATTATTTTTAGTCACACCTAAATCACATTTCAACCACTAATTGTTTTGCAATTATAGTTTATTCTTGTACCTTGCACTACATTTCCTATGTTCCACAAGGTCTTACTCATTTCACTCAATATTAATGATATTTTTATTGAGAACCATATATGGTGAGTAGTTGTTTTCTACATTCTATCCTAATTTTATTTCTTTCTCCAACATGACTTTGTTTTTTATGCTTCTAAGTTTTAGCTATGTCTTCAAGCAATTTCTAAAATTCATAACAAAATACAAGTCTTACTTTCCAAATACATCATCAATATTCACATTTGAGTAACAACATAATACAATTAGGTCATGCAAGAAGTGCATTCATCATTAAGGGTAACATAGAGCAATTTCTTTGATACCACCTTCATAATACATTGTAAAAAGATTTCACATTTATATATCCTAAAATTAATTCATCTAGTGCCCTTACAATCATTCTTTCACATCAAATTTTTATCTATAGTCAAGGATGCAAGCACACACACATGTAAGGGCATAATTCCCTAAAGCAATCCAACTCCTATCTAATGTCCACTCATACAACAACCACACACAAGAATTCATACTCTTTAATACTAGCAAAAGGAGGAATTTTGGACATAATGTTGACTAAATTTTAAATAAACCTATTCTTTCCTATTTTTCTCTATATAGTTTTCATCCACAATAGCTTGATCAAGTTATTTATTTCCAACAACTATAATTACTCAATTTCCTAGGAAAAGAGAATGTGTAAAAATAATTACATTCCATGGACCTTCAAAATCTACTAGAGCACCACCCATGTATTCATAAAAAGGGGTTAAACAATCACATCATTTCTACCTCAAATCAATTTGGGAGACATTCTTCTTTATTTCAAAATTTACGTCTCATATGAACATAATATGGAGATTCCACAATTAAATGCAACTAGCCATTTACAATTCATACTACACATTAAAGTGATTAAAGAGAGACAACATTAAGGGGTCACAAGGGGACCATGCTTGCTTGAATTTTTTTTTTTTTTTAGGGATGACATAGGAGGGCTCAATGTACAATGGCTATGGTCTAACACATGAATGCTTCTAGCCTAGTAAGCTAAGGTAAGGTTATACCTTCAAAGTCAAGGTCAAACAACTCACACTCTTAAGGGAGGCATTCCTATTTTAATCATGTGTTTATAAAAGACAAGAGAGGAGTAACATTCACTCTTACTACCGAAGGGGTAAGAAGTCCAAATGGTTCTCGCAATTATGATAACTAGTTCTCACATTAAAGACTTTGGGAATATCTACACTTGACAATAAATAATTGCTATGTGCTAGCCCCACCTTCATAATTTAAAATTTAACTCACTCAAGGGTCATTGTCACCTAAAGGCTAAAGGGGGAAATTATCTCTAACAATATTTATTATTTGAACTAACATTTTCTTAACCATATGTATATATATACATATATGTATATATATATATATGTATACATATATGTATATCTATAGATATATGTATATATATATGTATGTATATATATGTATGTATATATATGTATATATACATATATATACATATATCTATATATATACATATATATACATATATACACATAAAGGACTTCACAACACTTCGAGAATCACAATCCTAACATTTTGTTATCCTAGTATTTATCTATGCTCACCCAAAAGAAGCATCGTAAGCAAGCTTACCCTAATTCATCAATACAAGGAAATTTAAATTTAACATTCACTACACTTAACTGCATTCATTTAACCTACTTGTGGTGTTTGTATACCATGATAAAAATAAAGAAATCAAGTACTAATTTTAACAGTATGACCTACTCAATTTATACTATTAACTATTGAATGCAATCCATCAATCATCACTATAACAATGTAACATACACAAAGTAAGCATGCACAATTAGACTTGGACAACTCTCGGAGCTCCCAGAGTTGTAAATTGGCTCTGATACCAAATGTCATGCCCAAAATAATAAGTTAAGGACACAACACAAAACAATTCAAAACTACATCACAAGCATTAAATTTGATAGTTGTATAGTTGTATTTAGGCATTTTTGCTGTAAAATACAATCAAGATATTAAAAGGTTGTATCATATGAAAGGAGAGATTTTGCACAAACTGTAAAAATTTATATAGGATTATGATGATTTATATATTTAATTTTTATATGGTTTACTTAACACTGAGGTATGTCATAGTATTTGAAGGACATCATTAAGAAGGTAGCTGTCATTAAAAAAAATTGCTTGACAGGCAAGGTCGACTGTCAAATTTAGGCCCTACCACCATAGCGACTCGTAGAGAGCACTCATCTGAGTTCCTTCTCATACCACCAAAACCCCTCTTCCTCTCATACTAATTGTGGAGTTACCCACAAATTCAAGTGGAACCAGATCAAACAGAAAACACTTTTTAACTCTCTAAGGGGTCTTGATGCAAAGTCACGGCCCACAAATGATAAGGTTGTCTTAGTGCTGAGGCAGAGTTCAAATAAAATCAAATATCTTCATCTAAATCAACCCTAAAAGCTATAGAACATTGAAAATTAGTTCCTAACATTTGGGACATCACTTTACCATGATCAATTATTGAACTATCACATTTAATTTATTTCAATTTTGTATTTAATTGTTATTATTTAAGTATGAATTCCAACTCTATAATAAAGATTAATTGATTTCTATTTCATTACAAATTTCTTTAATTAATCTAGAGAGATTGTTTAAATCTCAAAGAATCACCTTTACAGGATTGTAAATGACAATATAGTTTCCTTATGGTTAACTTAGGCTAACCCAATCAAATGTATACAAATAAACACAAGTCAACATAGATTAATAAATGATAGTTGGGTAATGAAACTTTGACAAGTGTACTTGTCATTTAGGAAAGTAAATAAGAAGATGGGGGTGCTTAGCTCAATGATTGAAGAATGATCACCTTTCCTAATATATTTTAGAATATTCTTGATGATCATGCCCTTATATTTTAATAATTAAAATTTAACATTTAAATCTCATCTCAATAATATAAATTGAATCTATTTACCAAGCACCTTATTTCTGAGGTGGAACACATTACTACAATTAATACTCTTTTGGAACCCACATATAAATCACTTTCCAAGCACTTACAAGCATTGCATAAATGATTAAATGCTAACATATGAACTAATGAATCTTTTGATTTAAGAATAATAGATATTTTGTAAACACTTTAATGAGCATCTTGAAAACTAGTAAAATGCAAGCACAAAACGAGTTACGTAAAGGATTACTTAATCATTAGTATAGATTAGTATACATTCTAAGTTGCTCCAATGAAGATAATGTACCAAAATCCTAAACCCTAAGTTGCATTAGAGAGTTCAAAGAATTTAGTATTGCATAAGTTTGTTAATTTATACATATAAATCTCACCTTCACCTATATTTACTATAATGGCAATATCTCTTTTGATTATGAAATCCATCATTGAGAATTTATTATTATTATTATTATTATTTTAAATATGATATAATTAAATTAGCTAATCTACCACAATTTATCAATTTAATAAACACTATTGTAACCGAGTGATAAAACCCTTCACAATGATAGATCCATTTCTTTTCCCCTTTTTTTTGCTACTTTATGTCAATGTACCTCAGAAAACATTACAAAGTAACCAAAAGAATTTAATCCAATAATGACAATAGAAATATACATATTAACTAAAATGCCTGAATTTCATTAATAAATTGCTAGCAACAATTTAAACAAGAAACCATGAAAGTATGTCATCATTATGAAGGCAACCAATGATGGTGTGGCATTACATACTCCATACACACCATGTCAATAAATATAAGATATACAATCACATAAACATGTTGAGAAACTATATGATCATTAAATGTGTATATGCAATCATGTTTGTCATCAATGAATTCTCTAACTCTTTCCACAATGTATGAGCACATTAATAGTAGTTGAAAATATGGACACATTAAACGAATGAGATCAAGAAAGTGATTCCATAACAAAATATAATCTTCAATAATAGATTGACTAATAATTATCAAAACAATCTACAAAAAAATTGTAATAAATTCTTACCATAACCTTATCACTAGGGAAAGTTTGAGCGGCCTTATAGTCTGACCCCAGCTAACTACGAATCCATGTGATCTCCAATCGGGGCATACAACACCTCCAATCATGCTAGCTACAATCCTGGGGAAGTAGTCATAGTAGTCGTACATATCCTGCTAACTAATCACCGATTCCTCTATGTCAGGATCATCAAATATCCTCCTACACTCAGCCAACATGGCGTCACACTAAGAGTCATACTCTACCAGCTACCCTAGTATCGAAAGTATCAGAATCCTGTAAACATCCTCCATGGTCATGGTGATCTCGCTGGTAGGGAGGTGGAATGTCCCATCCTCACTGTGGGAGCACTCTACCAGAGCAGTTAGTAGACAGAGGTTCGCATGAACCTCAGGCATGAAACAAACATAGTACAAACTGATCACTCCAAGAACTAGACGATCCGCCTCTGTGAGCATGTGTCGTCGCCGCATAGTAACTGGGAACTTCTCCCATGACATGATGCAATCAGAAATATCCTCTTGCATTCAACAAAGCAAAGCGTCAACCATAACCATATCAATGCAAACCTACTCAACTATCAAACCTATCCAAATCACTTACTTAACATATCAAATTGATCAAACCTGTGAGGCAAATTATTTTACCTCCCATATTTTGATCATTATGCTATTCAGTAGATGACACTATCAGACCTTAGTGACTATGTTTCATTATGCAAACTTGATGTTTTATCTCACTGAATTGATACATGTGATTTGATTCGGTCATGTTGGATGATATGTTGTGGTTCGATATATGGGATTTATATTAGATGTTATTTTGTTATGAGATTCTAGTTATTTATGTGATGTGAACTATTTGACATGTGATGGAAAATGTAGTTTAATTTGTAGTTATGTATTGATGTTTATTTCAATTGCGTGAAGTTAATTTCAGTTGCTTCGGCTATGACTTTTCATGATAGGATTGACACTTGATCAAGATGTGCAGGTTTTACGTTCCCTAGCCACGGGAAATTGGAGGTAGGCTTCACACCATGTTATTCCCTGTAAGCCGATCCATTCCCAAGAAGGATAAGGATCGCGTGTGTAATTGAATTGATTTATTGTGCTTGGTTTAATTTTAATTATTTTTAAGCCTTAGTACCCTTTCTTTTTCTTATTTTTGATTAATATTAAGTGTTGTAAAATTTTATTTGATTTATGCCACTTGGTATTTTTATTATTTTTTTTGGGTTATTTAAATGTGGATTTTTAACCCTTTTCATGAACCCTAGGGTCCCAAAAGTTACCCTAGGTGGTCAACCATGAGTCTAGGGTCAACTTGGACTACCTAACCCTAGTTTTGACTCACCTTAGGTCACCCTAAACCATGGTTGAGTAAAAGTGACGAATTTAGAAAGAGGGAAGATGGGGGATGGGCCTTGCCTTGGGAAGAACTCATCTCCCATCCCTAAGTTTTGGGAATCATTCCCAAGGAAGACTTGGGAGGTCTCCAAGAGTCCTCCCAAACTCCCAAGTAAGTGGGAGCACCACTCAAGACCACTGTCTTCTTGAGGTGTGAGTGGGAATCCAACTCACCATTTGTTCCCCTCCCACTTGTGTGGAAGCACAAGTGGATGAGGTGGAGATGGAGGTGGAATGAGAGGAGGACATTTGTCATCCTCTTGCCTTCTCACTCTTACAAGTGGTTTTGGAGGAGGGAGGAGATGGTGACAAATGTCACCTTCTCATTCCCTCAAGGCCAAGTTGATGGCCTATAATAGCTCCTCTTGTAGAGGAGAGGGGGTTCTTCTTTTCTAGTATTTATCCTTGCAATTGGAAACTTCTTAAAAAAGAATTTTAATTTTCCTTTCTAGTTTGGAGGAGTTAGAGAAGGTTGGAGAAATTCTGAAAGTTGGAAGGCTTGGGAAGGCTTGGAGCTCTTCACCAATTCTACTTCCATTGTCAAGGCCTTGAAGGTAGGCCTCTTAACTTGCTTCTTACTTTGTTTATATGATGTTCCATGTTTGGATTTTGCTTGTAAGTTGTTTGCATTGTGATGTTTGCATTTGATGTTGGGTTGGTTGTTATGGTGAGAGCACCTCCAATGGAGGTAATGCTCAACTTGTATGGGTAGGGGAAAGGAACCTCCTTGAGGTCTCTCCCACAGTATGTGTTTATGCCTTGAGGGCTTATCATCCTTTGAGAAGGAGATATCTGAATGGCAAGAGTGCCATGCAATTTGTTTGTGATTCCTGTGGATTGTGGTGTTCTGGATTTTGGCTTAAGGCTAGGAGTTGAGATTTTCTTTTCATTTGGGAGCCCTTTTAAGTTGAGGGGTCCATTCCCTACCCTCACCAAACTCATTCTTATGAGTTGAGTATTGTGTTAAACCTATGGGGTTGTTCTATTTTTTGTGTTATTGTGATTGCTTCTGTTGTGGAATGAAACCCTATGTGATATCCCTACCTCCCTACCTCGGGGGTGACCCACTTGCGGGTCCACGGTAGGGAGGAGAGATTTCATAGTGGCTGGTCCTTATGTTTTTCCTGTTGTGTTCTATTGCAGGTTGTGAGAAAAGGAGTGAAGTTGTTGGGTGTCCTTTATGTGACCTTGAAGTGTGTTAATGGTTGTTGGAGCCATGGCCATTATGGCCTTATTATAGTCATTCTGATTAGTTTGTAGATTTATGAAGTTGGCTGTCAAAGGAAATTGTGAGATGTAAACAATGTTTGTTCTCTACTCTATCAAAGGACTGTCTATCTTTCCATTGTGAGCAAGTTGTTTTTTTTTCTTTTTCACAAAAGAAAAGAGGTTGAAGTAGTTATCTGATTTGTGCTTTAGAAGTCTATATTAATGTGTGCAAAAAAAAGAGAAAAAAAAAAGAGAAGTATTGCTGATTAAATTAACTTACTCCAAACAAATACTTGTATTTTCAGTCATTGTATGTTCAATGAAGATGATGAAGTTTGATACCAGTTTTCCCTTACTTGATTTTAAGAAGGAATAAAAGAATGAAATGCTAGTATCCAAAAAAATAGGATTGGAAGTATACGGAAATGTTGCAATCTGTTTTAGTTCATTGATTAAGAAAAATGGGACTATGGGGATGTGCATAGTCTTGCACTTGTTTTTACATCTTCATAAACATACTTGACTAATTATCTAAAAAAAAATGTATTGCTGTCCTTTACTGTCCTTACTAAAGATAAAAAGAAAATATACATATATATATATACCTTAGAGAAAGGTTATAAAAGATAATTTTAGCTATTAAAATTGTGTGTTATGAGCACTAGGTGGTTTATTATTATTCTTTTATGTGTGTGTAAAAAAAAATGAGTATATATCTAGAAATACATAGCTCATTGTCTTAGCTGTGTAAATATTGTGAAATACAAGGAAATACAGAAAACCAACTACTGTGGCCTACAAAGTAATTTTATGAAAACACTTTACAAATATATATATGTATTCACAAAAATGTATATTTATATATATATCTATATCTATATATATAAATATAGTATATACATATATATATATTTTTATATATATTAAATTATATAAGCCCAAATAAAAATACATCAGAAATTACATTTTAAACAACTAGCAAAATTTAAAGTGAACAATTTATAGTAGTGGTCGAAATGCCATAAAAATTATATAGTTCAAAGTTTTTTTTTGTTTAAAAAAATAGAAAAAAAAAAAAAATTTGGTGGCAGGACTGTGGACTGCGAAGTCCACAACCCCCGCCTCTCAGTTTGTACAAGGTGTGGGGAGGAGGCTACGCCTCCACCCACACCCCCCCGACTACCCTGTGCAACTCCTGTGCGGCTGTTAGGTCCCGTGCCCCGCAACTCCCCCTTCCCCTTCACACCACCATTCCCGCCGCCTCTGCGGCCAAACACCTCCCTTCTGGGCGCAGCACCTCACACAGCCGCCACCATGGCAAGCTCCACCTTTCCCTCCACGTCGCCCGAGTCATGCGTGCCTCTACTCCCACTGCTGATGATTCCCCTGTGCCACGACCTCCGTCACTGCCTTCCTGTCGTCAACCTTTCCTCTCCCCTCAGTCTTGCAAACATAACACACACAAAAAAAAACTCATAGCATTTTAGAGATATTTCACCCCTCCATTTAGAATGAAAAAATACACTCATTTCCAGCATGTGCAAAGATTGTGGGTTGAATGGTTACCTCCATTGGCTTCCCTTGTCCACAAAACCCTAACCTGCACATGGAAAAACAAACACACAAAAGAAAAACAAAAAAAAACAAGAAGAGAAAATAAGATAAGGAAGTTAGGGCAAAACAAATTTTAAAAAAAAGAGATTAGGGCATAAGAGGATAGTAAAAGAAAATGACAAGATTAGGGCAAACTAGTCATTGGAAAACCAATATTAAATTTATTAGGTTTTTCATTGAGGATATTTTCTTAGTTGAGAGGTTTTAATTTTTCCTTTCCTTTTAAATTTGCTCCTTGCCTTATTTCTTTTCAACTTAGCAATTTTTATTTAACCTTGTTTAAATTTTCAATGAGGTTTCCATTTAAATTATTTGCCTTGGGAAAATTATTTAAACTTGGAAATTATTTGTTTCATAGGGGAAGAATATTTTTTTTCCTTATTGATAAATTCACCTTATTGGGACTGGATTTTCATCTACTTCTTCTTGGTAGGGATTATTTTTTTTACTGTTTTTAATATTACCGAGTTATTTTATCATTAATTTTTATGTTGATAATTAAAATTGATTTTATTATTAATATTTCACAGGAAGGGTTATTTGAACCCTCCTCCCTCATCCATTTAATTTTAATCCACCATCCCAACTTAATCACGTGCCATTAGGTCACCATAATTAATCACTTGTCATTCCAAGATTAATTAGGGTTCGTTACAAGCAAATTCATCATCGCCTAGGATACTTAGGGTTAGTTAGAAAAAAATTTTGTGGTTCATGTCGTGACCACATGGCAGATGTGGTCATGACACGGGCATTTTTGTGTCACGTCCACACGGGAGATGCGGGCATGACATTTGGTATCAGAGCCAAGTTGTTTAAAACACTGGGCTCACTAGGGCACATTTTCACTTCCACAACCATACTAATTTGTGGTTACCTCATTTTATAGGATGCCTCCCAGACGAGTTCGGTGAGCATAGACCCGCTGCACTCCACCCATAGAGGTACACACTGATTCATCAGCTATGGGACCGGGTCAGCCAGTTCCACAAGTACAGCCAGATCCATAGGTATAGCTAGATCCACAGGTACAGCCACTCCTATAGCCACAACCAGTTCCTCAGGTACCGCAGGCACCACCGACCCCACCAGATATGGGACCATAGATTTTATAGGCCTTACAGGTAATCTTAGATAGGCTCCCACTGGTAGTCATAGAGCCACGTGTAGAGCCCTGCATAGAGCCGCGAGAGGTACCACGTGCGGAGCCTTATGTCGAGCTGCCAGATACAGAGGAGGTTGGTTCGACCAACAGGGCCCGTAGCAGAAGTCCCACACATCACGCTAGGCATGATGAGACAGTGCGAGTAGAGCACTTTGGTCACAGGCCTTATGATTATCATGCAGATGAGCCTATCAGAGGGCACAGAGATAGAGGAGATCCCATTAGGGACATATTGAGGTTGAACCCTCCTACATTCATCGGGACCACAGAGGGAGCTGAGGCAGAGGCCTGGCTTATCAGTTTAGACAAGTGTTTCACATTGCGTCCTTACGAGGGCAACACGAAGGCCCATGTGGTAGTACACTTATTGCGGGATGCAACAGCTACCTGGTGGCGCACTGAGGAGTGCAAGTGCCACCTTTCTTTAGACACCCTCACATGGGAGACCTTCATTGAGCGCTTCAATGCGCGCTACTTATCAGACCATTACAGACAGCATCGTATAGATGAGTTCCATGACCTTCAGCAGAGGGGACTTTCAGTGGCTTAGTATGAGGCTAGGTTTACAGAGTTATCTAGATATGCGGAGTATCTCCATGATGAGAAACTCCTGGTGCATAAGTTTATCAGGGGACTTAACCACAGTATAGTAGGGCCTGTTCGGATGGCAGACCCCCAGACTTTGAGTGATGCTGCTGAGCAGGCATACATTGCTGAGGAGATTCAGGGATGAGGGCAAAGTTCACGCCCTCAGTTTCAGGATTAGGGACAGCAGCAGCATTAGCAGAGTTTCTATAGACCTTCACAGCCACCTCATAGAGGAGGATTCAGTTCAGCATCATTACCTCCTAGACCCTCACAGCAGCAGTAGTCACAGTAGTAGTAGAGAGTTAGGACATAGTAGAGGTCACATGGGGGACATAATAGAGGTTGGCAGCAGCAGTGCTCGCGCAGAGATCATAGGCAGCAGGGATCACCTGCGGGACCCGCGAGGTCGCAGCAGTCTTATAGGGGCTCACAGGGGTCTACTGGCAAATCAGGACAGCAGCAGTCGAGTAGGACTCAGACTGTATAGGTACAGGTTAGGGGCCCTTGTTATGTTTGTGATGGAGCTGGACACCTAGCTAGAGAGTGTCCATAGGGTTTTGTAGCAAAGGGATAGCCTTGTGCAGGAGGATCCGAACAGACAGTGGGTGATGTGGGTAGATCCCACCGTATGTTTGCATTGGTAGATAACTGCCAGGCAGATTTTTAGGCATCCGTGATTGAGATGTCAGGTATGATTGGGGGTAACCCCATTTCTATTCTCTTTGACTCTGGTGCTACTGACTCATTTATATCTCCATCGTTAGTGGAGCGTTGCACGCTGGTGGCCTCTAGGCAAGGTGATAGGTGGGTATTTGAGTTGGCTTCAGGAGCCAAACTGACAGTAGATGCCTTAGTCCACGACTGTGAGATTGCTTTGGGACCCCTCACTACAGTATGCGACCTTAGATTCATGACATTAGGATCCTATGATGTGGTGTTGGGTATGGATTGGCTTGCGGCTCATTGAGCCAATCTAGATTGTCGCCAAAAGGTGATTAGCTATTTAGATGATCACAGCACATCAGTAGAGATTGTGGGCATGCAAAAGCCCACAGCAGTGCGTATGGTATCCGCTCAGCAGCTTAAGCGCTGCATGTGGAAGGGATGTCAAATGTTCACCATCACAGTGAGCAACAGATCAGATGACGAGCCAGAGGCATCTTTGGATGATCATCCCATCCTTAGAGAGTTTGCCGATGTATTCCCAGCAGAGTTATTGAGGATGCCTCCCTGATGTGAGGTAGACTTTCACATAGACTTAGTGCCGGGTGCCGAGCCAGTGTCTCGTGCACCCTACAGGATGACCACACATGAGCTCATAGAACTCAAGCTACAGTTGGAGGATTTGCTCGAGAAGGGGCACATCCGACTGAGCGTTTCACCTTGGGGTGCTCCTGTCATCTTCATGAAGAAGAAGGATGGATCTGTTCGTTTGTGCATGGACTACAGGCAGTTGAATAAGGTGACGGTGAAGAACTGATATGCTCTACCTAGGATTGATGATCTTTTCAATCAGATGAAGGGAGCCAGGGTGTTCTCTAAGATAGACCTGAAGTCCAGGTATCATCAGTTATGTATCGTAGAGGCAGATATCCATAAGACCGCCTTCCAGACATGTTATGGACACTATGAGTTCACAGTGGTTCCTTTTGGCTTGACGAACGCCCCTGCAATGTTCATGAGTCTCATGAACGGGGTGTTCCGTGCCTATTTAGATTGGTTCGTGATCATATTTCTTGATGACATTTTGATCTACTCACAGACCAAGGAGGAGCATGAAGAGCACCTTCATCAGGTCCTACAGTGTTTGCAAGAGTAGAAGCTTTATGGGAATTTGGCGAAGTGTGCATTTTTCAGGACAAAGGTTCAGTATCTGGGGCATATCCTTTCCGGTGATGGAATCTCAGTAGATCCATCAAAGATCAGGGCTATCAGGGATTGGCCAGCACCCACTAGTGTGACAAAGGTCAGGAGTTTTATGGGGTTAGCTGGTTATTACCATCGCTTTGTCAAGGGTTTTTCTCAAATTGTGCACCCCATCACTTCCCTTTAGCGGAAAGGGAAGAGCTTTCTTTGGACTGTGCAGTGTGAGAGGGCCTTCGGGTTCCTCAAGGAGTGTCTTACCAGTGCTCCTATTTTAGCAGTTCCTGATCCTGCAGCAGATTTCATGGTTTGCACGGATACATCACTTGAGGGATTGGGAGCTATCCTTATGCAGGGTGGTAGAGTGATCGCGTATGAGTCGTGAAAGCTCAAGACTCATGAGCTGAACTACCCCACACACAACTTGGAGTTAGCAGCAGTGGTTCATGCTCTAGTCTGTTGGAGACATTTCTTGTTGGATCGTCACTTTGAGCTCCATTCTGATCATCATAGCCTCCAGTATATCTTTACATAGCTAAATTTGAACGCCCATCAGCGACATTGGATGGAATTCCTCTGCGAGTATGACTTTGATGTCCACTACATCAAAGGGAAGGAGAACGTGGTTGCTGACGCATTGAGTCAGAGGCGCCATGAACTCTTGACCTTGACTCTGAGTGTGGACTTGAGGGATCGCATCATTCAGCATTTGCTAGAGGATGAGTGGTATCTAGAGGTGCAGCAGGAGATTAGTTCACAGAGGGCCCTTGTGGGCAAGTTTGCAGGGTATACACTTGACACAGATGATTTACTTCATCATCGACAGCGTATCTATGTACCTCGTACAGGTGACCTACGTACAGTAGTGCTATCAGAGGCTCATAGAGCACCATACACGGCACATCTGGGGGTGAAGAAGATGCATGCCGATCTACAACAGTTGTACTATTGGGCGGGTATGAGATGAGATATAGCAGAGTTTGTTGCTCGATGCCTTGAGTGCCAAAGGGTCAAGGCCGAGCATCAGCATCCAGCAGGTCTCCTATACCCACATGATATACCTGAGTGGAAATGGGACACCATTTCCATGGATTTTATTGTTGGTCTTCCTATGTCTTCGCATCGCCATGATGCCATCATGGTGACAGTCGACAAGTTGACCAAGGTGGCTCATTTCTCACATGTACGCACGACATACAATGTGCCAGCAGTGGTGAGGATATTCTTGGATGATATTGTGAGACTACATGGGGTACCCCATCGCATCATCTTAGACAGAGATCCAGTGTTCACTTCAGCATTCTGGAGAACATTACAGCAGGCATTGGGCACACAGCTCAATTTTAGCTCTGCTTATCATCCCGAGACAAATGGACAGACGGAGCGGGTGAATCAGGTATTAGAGGACATGCTTCGGATGTATGCTATGGACCATCAGTCTAGATGGGAGGAGTATCTTTATCTAGTTGAGTTTGCCTACAATAATTGGCATCACAGCTCGTTAGGTATGCCTCCCTTTCAGGATTTATACGGTAGACCATGCGGGACACCATTGAGTTGGGATCAAATTGAGGACAGAGTTGCCATTGGTCCAGAGCTAGTTTAGGATATGGAATAGTAGGTCACACTGATTAGACAGAGGTTGCAGGAGGCACAGGATAGGTAGAAGAAGTATGCCGATGCTAAGAGGATTGATCAGAGTTTCTCAGTGGGCGACAGGGTATTCCTTAGAGTGCGGCCACACAAGAGTCCAACCCGTTATGGAAAGGGCTCTAAGCTCGCACCACGGTTCATAGGACCTTTTGAGATTTTGGAGCAAATAGGACCAGTTGCCTATCATCTAGCATTGCCACCTAGCCTATCACGTATCCACGATGTCTTTCATGTTTCTATTTTGAGACAATATATATCTGATGTATCTCATGTACTGGACTGGAGTGCTTTACAGGTAGAGGCAAACGGGCAATTGGCCTTGAAGCTAATTCACATATTGGCTCGTTAGACGCTAGGCCTTCGAGGTCGAGAGCTAGACCAGGTTAGGGTCAATTGGGATTGATATGACGAGGTCACGACGACTTGGGAGGATGCAGCTAGGTTGAGGGCACTCTATCCTCACCTTTTTGACAACTTCCAGGAGCAAGTTCAGTCTTAGGGGGGAGGATGTGAGGCCAATTATTTTACCTCCCATATTTTGAACATTATGCTATTCAGTAGATGACACTATCAAACCTTAGTGACTATGTTTCATTATGCAGACTTGATGTTTTATCTCACTGAATTGATACATGTGATTTGATTCGGTCATATTGGATGATATGTTGTGGTTCGATATATGGGATTTATATTAGATGTTATTTTGTTATGAGATTCTAGTTATTTATGTGATGTGAACTATTTGACATGTGATGGAAAATGTAGTTTAAATTGTAGTTATGTATTGATGTTTATTTCGATTGCATGAAGTTAATTTAAGTTGCTTCAGCTATGACTTTTCATGACAGGACTGACACTTGATCGAGATGTGTAGGTTTTACGTTTCCTAGCCACAGGAAATCGGAGGTAGGATTCACACCATGTTATTCCCTGTAAGCCGATCCATTCACAAGAGGGATAAGGATCATGTGTGTAATTGAATGATGATTTATTGTGCTTGGTTTAATTTTAATTATTTTTAAGCCTTAGTACCCTTTCTTTTTCTTATTTTTGATTAATATTAAGTGTTGTAAAATTTTATTTGATTTATGCCACTTGGTATTTTTATTATTTTTTTTTGGGCCATTTAAATGTGAATTTTTAACCCTTTCCATGAACCCTAGGGTCCCAAAAGTTACCCTAGGTGGCCAACCATGAGTCTAGAGTCAACTTGGACTACCTAACCCTAGTTTTGACTCACCTTAGGTCACCCTAAACCATGGTTGAGTAAAAGTGACGAATTTAGAAAGAGGGAAGATGGGGGATGGGCCTTGCCTTGGGAAGAACTCATCTCCCATCCCTAAGTTTTGGGAATCATTCCCAAGGAAGACTTGGGAGGTCTCCAAGAGTCCTCCCAAACTCCCAAGTAAGTGGGAGCACCACTCAAGACCATTGTCTTCTTGAGGTGTGAGTGGGAATCCAACTCACCATTTGTTCCCCTCCCACTTGTGTGGAAGCACAAGTGGATGAGGTGGAGATGGAGGTGGAATGAGAGGAGGACATTTGTCATCCTCTTACCTTTTCACTCTTACAAGTGGTTTTGGAGGAGGGAGGAGATGGTGACAAATGTCACCTTCTCATTCCCTCAAGGCCAAGTTGATGGCCTATAATAGCTCCTCTTGTAGAGGAGAGGGGGTTCTTCTTTCCTAGTCTTTTTCCTTGCAATTGGAAACTTCTTAAAAAAAAAAATTAATTTTCCTTTCTAGTTTGGAGGAGTTAGAGAAGGTTGGAGAAATTCTGAAAGTTGGAAGGCTTGGGAAGGCTTGGAGCTCTTCACCAATTCTACTTCCATTGTCAAGGCCTTGAAGGTAGGCCTCTTAACTTGCTTCTTACTTTGTTTATATGATGTTCCATGTTTGGATTTTTCTTGTAAGTTGTTTGCATTGTGATGTTTGCATTTGATGTTGGGTTGGGTGTTATGGTGAGAGCACCTCCAATGGAGGTAATGCTCAACTTGTATGGGTAGGGGAAAGGAACCTCCTTGAGGTCTCTCCCACAATATGTGTTTATGCCTTGAGGGCTTATTATCCTTTGAGAAGGAGATATCTGAATGACAAGAGTGTCATGCAATTTGTTTGTGATTCCTGTGGATTGTGGTGTTCTAGGATTTTCACTTGAGGCCAGAAGTTGAGATTTTCTTTTCATTTGGGAGCCCTTTTAAGTTGAGGTGTCCATTCCCTACCCTCACCAAACTCATTCTTATGAGTTGAGTATTGTGTTAAACCTATGGGGTTGTTCTATTTTTTGTGTTATTGTGATTGCTTCTATTGTGAAATGAAACCCTATGTGATATCCCTACCTCCCTAGCTTGGGAGTGACCCACTTGCAGGTCCACGGTAGGGAGGAGAGCTTTCATAGTGGCTGGTCCTTGTGTTTTTCCTGTTGTGTTCTATTGCAGGTTGTGAGAAAAGGAGTGAAGTTGTTGGGTGTCCTTTATGTGACCTTGAAGTGTGTTAATGGTTGTTGGAGCCATGGCCATTATGGCCTTATTGTAGTCATTCTGATTAGTTTGTAGATTTATGAAGTTGGTTGTCAAAGGAAATTGTGAGATGTAAACAACGTTTGTTCTCTACTCTATCAAAGGACTGTCTATCTTTCCATTGTGAGCAAGTTGTTTTTTTTTTCTTTTTCACAAAAGAAAAGAGGTTGAAGTAGTTATCTGATTTGTGCTTTAGAAGTCTATATTAATGTGTGCAAAAAAAAGAGAAAAAAAAAAGAGAAGTATTGTTGATTAAATTAACTTACTCCAAACAAATACTTGTATTTTCAGTCATTGTATGTTCAATGAAGATGATGAAGTTTGATACCAGTTTTCCCTTACTTGATTTTAAGAAGGAATAAAAGAATGAAATGCTAGTATCCAAAAAAAATAGGATTGGAAGTATATGGAAATGTTACAATCTGTTTTAGTTCATTGATTAAGAAAAATGGGACTATGGGGATGTGCATAGTCTTGCACTTGTTTTTACATCTTCATAAACATACTTGACTAATTATCTAAAAAAAAATGTATTGCTGTACTTTACTGTCCTTACTAAAGATAAAAAGAATATATATATATATATATATATATATATATATATACACCTTAGAGAAAGGTTATAAAAGATAATTTTAGTTGTTAAAATTGTGTGTTATGAGCACTAGGTGGTTTATTATTATTCTTTTATGTGTGTGTAAAAAAAAAAGAGTATATATCTAGAAATACATAGCTCATTGTCTTGGCTGTGTAAATATTGTGAAATACAAGGAAATACAGAAAACTAACTACTGTGGCCTACAAAGTAATTTTATGAAAACACTTTACAAATATATATATGTATTCACAGAAATGTATATTTATCTATATATATCTATATATATAAATATAGTATATACATACATACATATATATATATATATATTAAATTATATAAGCCCAAATAAAAATACATCAGAAATTACATTTTAAACAACTAGCAAAATTTAAAGTGAACAATTTATAGTAGTGGGTGAAATGCCATAAAAAATATACAGTTCAAAGTTTTTTTTTGTTTAAAAAAAAATAGAAAAAAATTTTTGGTGGCAGGACTGTGGACTGCAAAGTCCACAGCCCCCACCTCTTAGTTTGTACACGGTGTGGGGAGGAGGCTATGCCTCCACCCACACCATTGGGTGTGGGTGGAGGCATAGCCTCCTCTGCACACCCCTCCCCCCCCGACTACCCTGTGCAGCTCCTATGTGGCTTTTAGGTCTCGTGCACCGCAGCTCCCCCTTCCCCTTCACGCCACCATTCCCGCCGCCTCCGTGGCCAAACACCTCCCTCTTGCACGTAGCACCTCACACACAGCCGCCGCCATGGCAACCTCCGCCTTTCCCTCCGCGCCACCCGAGTCTTGCGTGCCTCTACTCCCACAGCCGGTGATTCCCCTGTGCCACGATCTCCGCCGCTGCCTTCCTCCCGTCGGCCTTTCCTCTCTCCTCAGTCCTGCAAACATAACACACAAAAAAAAACTCATAGCATTTTAGAGATATTTCACCCCTCCATTTAGAAGAAAAAATACACTCATTTCCAAAATGTGCAAAGACTATGGGTTGAATGGTTACCTCCATTGGCTTCCCTTGTCCACAAAACCCTAACCTGCACATGGAAAAACAAACACACAAAAGAAAAACAAAAAAAAACAAGAAGAGAAAATAAGATAAGGAAGTTAGGGGAAAACCAATTTTTAAAAAAAGAGATTAGGGTATAAGAGGATAGTAAAAGAAAATGACAAGATTAGGGCAAACTAGTCATTGGAAAACCAATATTAAATTTATTAGGTTTTTCATTGAGGATATTTTCTTAGTTGAGAGGTTTTAATTTTTCCTTTCCTTTTAAATTTGCTCCTTGCCTTATTTCTTTTCAACTTAGCAATTTTTATTTAACCTTGTTTAAATTTTCAATGAGGTTTCCATTTAAATTATTTGCCTTGGGAAAATTATTTAAACTTGCAAATTATTTGTTTCATAGGGGAAGAATATTTTTTTTCCTTATTGATAAATTCACCTTATTGGGACTGGATTTTCATCTACTTCTTCTTGGTGGGGATTTTTTTTTTTACCGTTTTTAATATTACCGAGTTATTTTATCATTATTTTTTACGCTGATAATTAAAAATGATTTTATTATTAATATTTCATGGGAAGGGTTATTTGAACCCTCCTCCCTCATCCATTTAATTTTAATCCACCATCCCAACTTAATCACGTGCCATCAGGTCACCATAATTAATCACTTGTCGTTCCAAGATTAATTAGGGTTCATTACAGGTAAATTCATCATCACCTAGGATACTTAGGGTTAGTCAGAAAAAAATTTTGTGGTTCGTGTCGTGACCACATGGCAGATGTGGTCATGACATGGGCGTTTTTGTGTCATGTCCACGTGGGAGATGCGGGCATGACAAAACCAAGCATATCATCTCTTGTCTAGATTCTATCAATCTCAGAGATCACTTATCAATTGCCGCATCGATCAAGATGCCAATTGAGTCAATTTCACTAAGTAACTAAGTATCCTAAGTAAATGCATCATTCCAGGTAGCATTTGCACAGCATCTGAGCAAAAGTATAGCTTCATAATGCATGAGCCGCATAAAGGAGTATATGCACAATATATAAACATATGTATAGTATTTAAACACATGCACAACAAGAAAACCTAAATGCACTGAAATAGAACAACTACGTAGTTTTGGGCCACAGATGCGCTGAAACTCAAAGCTGTGCATATGCTCAAGTAACTTTAACAAGCATTTATTGCACTAATAAATGAACCTAGCCTAAAATTTTTGACATACGTACCGGGGGTCCTGCATCCGCTGCCCACCCCAATCATCGAACCTACTCGAAATGATGCTCCTCACCCAGAATATCCATCTCTCCGCTAACTGCTCTGGCTCCTACACTCTACAAAGCTCCTAATAGCTCTCACAGAGAGACAAGTGTTCAAATGACTAGGATTGTGGACCTAGCTTCTATATATAGACATGCAACCCTAACCAGTTGTGTGGTGACCTTACCTGCTCTCCATGCCCTTTCTCCTCTGTCTTTTTCAAGCCGTAACCTATTCTCTCTACCATTTCACACAATATTTCACCTTCTTCATCGTGAGATTATCCGTCTCACACCCTCAAAATCTTCTTCCTGTCCAATCTCCTAAGGGGGCATCCTACTGTTGTCAATAACCTGTACCAGGGGCAAACTGGGGCATGTATCAAATCATAGAAACTATTATTCTTTGAAACAACGTGATAAAACACATTGCATCAAAGAGGGGCAAAATGTATACACCTAAAAATGACACGACTCTATCTAAATAAATATTTTAAATATTTATTTTATTTTAAATTCCTCTATTAATAAATAAATAAATCAATTTATTTATTTGATTCATATTTGTCCAAAAAATTAAATAAAATCATTTATTTAATTAAATCATCCAAATTCTTCTAAAATCATTCTAAATTAAATAATACCAAATTATTTATTTAGTTCTTCTAAATTCCAAGGTCTTCAAATCCATAAATATCAAATCATTCTCTTTATTTAAATAAATCCAAATATTTATTTAAATTGTCTATTTCCTCCAAAATTGAATTAATACCAAAAATAATTCAATTAATCCATGTGCATATGTAATTAAATATTTAATTAGCTAAAATCCCCTCACCCACATGTCCCATTTATCCTCCAGTCAAATCAGTTAAATCTTCAATCAATTCACTTAACTGATTAGTCTATTCTTTTAACTCCCCAATCAACCCAGTTAACTGATCAATCATCTTAGTTAACTCCTAAATGTATTCTGTTAACTCCCATATCTCAAAATAGAGCAGGACACTTGTCCTCTCCCTATTCATGCACATCCTCTCAAATTTCCTCAACCGTTGATCTTCTTATTCATTCTACACCATTGATCTTCTTTCTCACAAATCTATAAATACAACCCCTATTCCTCCATTTGAAGTATCCAAGCTTTTTATAAACTTACTCTGCAGGAATCATAGCTTGCCTTTGGCACAAATCACTCCATAGCTTAAGATCAATTGTCACACCATTATCACCATTCTCATTGTATTGTGAAGATCCTCTTCATTGCAAAACCTATCAACAACCATTCTCCATTGTCATCTTGGAAAAAAGCAAGGAAGTTCACCTTTTGAGGGCTCTACTCATAGACGAGATCAATTTGAGATAGGTGACCAATGGAAGTCACAGAATAGAAAGGTTTGCAAGGTATTGTGCTCTTTGTGTTTGATCTTATTTGTTTCTATTTCATTGAGATTATTAGATAATTAGTTGTTCATGTTATTGTTCACACTTTTCTGATAACAGTAGCATTTTGTGGCATGGAAGATTGTATTTGAGTCACTGCTAAGGCATTGTGTGATCCACATACATCGTTACATCCTTCCTTTAGCAAATTTTTGTATTAGGTCCAGACCTATTTTCTATGTATGTTTGGAATGCCAACCTTGGAGATTGCTCTAATGGTTGATGAATGTAATGCCAACCTTGATGTACATTCCAAGGTTGATGAGTTGTATAAAAACATGGAATGTAATTGCGAAAAGTGCATAGAAGTGTGAAAATGAAAAGATAAGTGCGAAGGTGTAAAAGAGTAGAGAAGAGGAGATATACTAAGCTTCAATGGAACTAAACCCAGGCATGGAGTAGATGCTATAAAATCAGTTCACCAATCTTGGCAGTGAGCCACCCCTTGGCAATGAGCCTTAACATTTGCAATGCGCATTTTGGGCAGTGAGCCCTAATACATTGAGCCTCTATTTTTTGGTATTGTTATAACTTATATATTTATGTGGGCTAACACCCACCATGGTTTTTCCCTCATAGGGTTTTCCACATAAAAATCTGGTGTCTCATGTGTTGATTGTATTGTTGTGTTAAGTTCTTTCAATTCATGCTTTCATTGTTAAATATGAATAACAAAAATTAGGAGGTTGATGAGTTGATCTTTATAAGAGGTTAAAGTTTTGGAGACAACTGATTCACCCACCCCCTCTCAATTGTCTAGTACATTTCAATAATTACCACGTCCTCTCCCCGAGCTTCCAAAATTTAAAGGAGAGGGTGATCCCAACTCTCATATCAAGGCTTCATTCACAGTAGTACGAGAACTCCTTCCTTGGAACGGGTTGGTAGAAAATATTTTTCCAATGACTCTAGAGGGTATTTCTCTGGATTGGTACTATTGACTTTCAGAAGCATCAATCCACTCTTTTAGGTAAATCAGCAATCAATTTGTGCTTGCCTTCGACATAAATAAACTGGTCAAGACAAGAATACGAGAATTTTTAACAATCAAACAAAAAGCCAATGAGTCAGTTGCACAGTTTATCACATGATGGAGGAAAGTTCTCTATTCTTCAACTAGCACACCAAACATGGATCATAGAGAACTTTGTGATCTCTTCTTAAATGCTCTCAACAATGACATACAAGCACAAGTACAAAAATTCCCTTATAAATCATATGAAGAAGCACTCGAAAGTGCCCTTAGAATTGACCAAGCCGCTATTGATAGAGGAAGAAGGGAGTATGGTTCTAATGGAAGGTTGATAAACCATGATACAAATAAAAAATATTGGACAAATGATCAAGATATAAATGGATCAAAAAACACTTCACCATCAGGGAACAACAATTGTGACTACAATAGTCATACAAATTTGGGGAATGAAAAAACCAACAACTATGCCCCGAGAATCAACAAGAAGTCTTACAGTAATCATCATAAACCTCAAGATCACAATCCTGATAAATATTGCTCATTTCACAAGAGAAGGGGGCATGTTGTTGGGGAGGGTGTCAAGCCTTCCAGCTGAAAAAATATAAAAATCAAACATGGATCTGATGGTGAAAACCACTCTGTGGTAGTGTCAGATCCCAAAAAAGTAAAAATAAATAATGCATCTGATGGTGAAAACTTCTCTGATGCACCGGATGATGGAAGGATTGACACTATCCCCAACAACATGTATCAGGAGAAGTCACAATTTTTGTAGAACCTATAGAGACTGTTGACATCGGCACAAAAGGTAACCCAAAGATCATACACTTTGCCAAGTCTCTGTCTCCGGCAGAAAAGATGAAATTTGTGCCCTTCTTCAAAAAGAAATAGGTCAACTTTGCTTGGTCCTATGAAGATATGCCCAGGTTAGATCTAGACTTGATCTTGCATCATCTACCACTAGATCCTAGAGTTAAACCTGTTAAACAAAAACTCTGGAAAATGCATCCACATATCGTATTGCTAGTTAAAGAGGAATTAAAGAAGCTACTGGATTCAGGATTCATCAAAGAAATCAATTATCTAGAGTGGGTATCAAACATTGTACTAGTATCAAAACCTAATGGAAGAGTCAGATTGTACAATGACTTCAAAGATCTCAACAAGGGCTGTCGCAAAGATGATTTCCCATTGCCCAACATTAACATCATCATAGACTTAATAGCTGGACACACTATGCTCTCTCTCATGGATGGTTTCTCTAGATATAACCAAATCAAAATAGCACCAGAGGATCAACATAAGATGACATTCACATGTCCATGGGGTACCTTCTACTGGAATGTCATGCCATTTGGATTGAAGAACGTAGCAGCCACATACTAAAGGGCAATGACTACTATCTTCCACGACATGATGCACATCACTATGGAAGACTATGTGGATGACATCCTTGCCAAGTCACTTAAAAGAGAATCTCACTTAGATGTCCTAGAGAAAATCTTTCAGCGGCTAGAACACTTCAATTTCTGATTGAATCCAAAAAAGTGTGTGTTTGGAGTCACCTCCAGCAAACTCTTGGGTTTCATAGTATTAGCCAATGGGATTGAAGTGGATCCTGTGAAAGTACAAGCTATCATGGAGATGCCACCACCAAGGAACATCACCCAAGTGCAGTCTTTATAGGGAAAACTATAGGCAATCCATCAATTTATCTCACAACTGGTGGACAAATGTCAACCTTTCACTCATCTCTAGAATAAGAACATCCCATTTAGATGGGATGAGAAGTGTGAAGATAGATTTCACAAATTGAAGGAGTATCTCATGAATCCACCTATCTTGATGCCACCTATCCAAGGCAAGCCAATATATCTTTACATATCTGCTACACCAATGGCTATTGGAGCCCTTTTAGCACAACAAGACTATGAAGGTAAGGAACGGGCAATCTACTACATCAGTCGCACATTGGTGGGGTATGAATTGCAATATTCTCAAATTGAAAGATCTTGTCTTGCTATGGTTTTTGCTTCCCAAAAACTATGCCATTACATGCTTGCACATTCCATCAAGTTAATTCCAAAGATTGATCCACTCAAATACTTGTTAAGAAAAGTAGCTTTAACATGCGACCTAGCTAAATGGGTAATTCTACTGAGTATGACATAGAATATGTGGAAAGGAAAGCTATCAAGGGTCAGATCATTGTAGATTAGTTGGTGGAGGCACCATTGCAAGATACTACTCTAATGACATTCAAGTTTTTTGATGTTTTCAGTATCACAACACATTCATGGAAGTTGTACTTTTATGGGTCTTATACAAACCATGGATTGTGGGTAGGAATCTTATTAGTCACTCCTCAAGGTGACACAATACATAAGTCCTATCATCTACTTTTTCCTTGAACAAACAACATAGCAGAGTATGAGGCCTTAGTCATTGGTCTTAAGATGGCGGCAGAATGGAAAGTGAAAGAGATACATGTCTATGGAGATTCGCAAGTAGTCATCAATCAAGTAAATGATGACTATCAAATGAAAGATGACAAGCTAATATCATACAAGCATATGGTCGATGACTTTAAAGGATACTTTGTGATAATCTCCTTTGAGCAGATTCCTCGCATAGAGAACAAAGCAGCAGATACCATGGTAACCATCGCCTCACTTCTCGATATACCAAAGGATGAGTCATGTTTTGAGTTCTTGGTGGAGATAGTCACACAACCAGCTTATGATATCCCTAAAACATAATCCATTTACCTCCTAGTAGGATCTGATTCACCCTTGTATGGTAAAATTTACACTTACCTCAAGGATAACATCTTACCAGTCGACTTATCCAACAACCAACATCGAATCTTTATCTGCCAAACATCCCGTTATACCATTATCGCTGAAACCCTCTACCACCGAGGTCTAGATGGTACTCTACTCAAATGTCTTGAACGTGACAAATCTCAAACTGCCTTATGAGAAGTACATGAAGGAATTTGCAGAACACACTCTAGTGGTCCTACCTTAGCTAAGAAACTCATGCATTTGGGATACTATTCGCCCAACATGGAGATAGACTCATATCATTTTGTCAAGAAATGCAAGCAGTGTCAGATTCATGGTAACCTCATCCATGCACCAGCTTAGGAACTGTGGCCTTTAACAACACCTTGGCCCTTTTCTCAGTGGGGACTTGACCTTGTGCAGAAAATCCACCCTCCATCATCCAACAACCACAAGTTCATCATAACCACCACTGAGTATTTTACCCAGTGTATTGAAGCCATCCCACTCACCAATGTCACAAGAAAACAAATTTCCTCCTCCATCCTTAATTACCTCATTTGTCAATATGGAATTCCTTCATGCATAGTCATGGATAATGGAAGACCCTTCAAAAACTAGGATGTCCAAGAGCTCTGTGACAAATTCCAAATCCAACACCTCTTCTCCACCCCATACTACCCACAAGGTAATGGTCAGGTAGAGGCATCCAACAAAACCATCTTGAAAATCCTCAACAAAACTGTCAATGACACTGGTCGTTATTGGCACATGCAACTAAATCCCACTCTGTGGGCCTATCAAACCAGCATATGCACTCCCACAGGTGCCACACCATATGTCCTTGTCTATGGTTCTCAAGAAATTTTGCCCATTGAGGTTGAGTTACCATCTTTGAGGGTGTCATTAAAAGGCCTTATAACTGATGAGGACTACAAAGTTTCAAGATTGCAAGAGTTAGAACTGTTGGAGGAGAAATGATAGAATGCCTTCAACCATCTCAAAGCCTACCAACAAAATGTCATGAATCTATAATCACAAAGTCTGTCCAAGGGTATTTAATGTTGGTGATGTAGTGCTTAAAGAAAATCCCTGCAATCAGCAGGATTAGGAGAACAAAGAAAGTTTGAACCCAACTGGTTTGGTCCTTATGTAATCATTGCTGCCTATGGATCAGGTGCATACCAGTTAGCTACATTGGAAGGTGAGATGTTCGATGACCCAATCAATAGTATGCATCTTCACTGGTTCTATACCTACAGAAACCTAATGTAAGGGGGGAAAAAATATCAAAAAAAATTGTCGCCTTACTACCTAAGGTTTATCAACTACCTTGTCGATAGTGTCATCCTATCATAGGGTCCATTGTCAGTATCTTATCCTCTCAAACTACATTGCCTCTATGTCATCACATAGGCAATTCCATCATTGATGGGCCCTTGAGGCTACCCATCCATTCCATACCTTATCACCCATCCTCTAGTCCATCTGCATCTGCACCATTTTCCCATCACGTAGGTCCTAGGTCCACAAGAGTCCACACCCCGAACTACGTTGCCTCTGTGTCATCATGTAGGTAAGGCCATTTATCAATGAGCCCCTAAGGTAATAGGTCAGTCCCTTAGAGCCTGTCCCATCGAGTCTACCATAAGTGTCTCATAGTCTTTCATCCATAATAATCTAGAAACCTTTACCTGACTGGGGGCAAGTCCTTGACCTGGTTAAGGAATTGGATTCTACAATGCCACATGTTCTAAGAGGGCACCAATAAGGATTGTGATACATTTCACTAGATACATAAGTGCAACAAAGCCCTCTTCTTAACAAAAATTTTGACGCAAGACATCAACCTATCCAACGCAAAACAAACAAGGGCCTAAACACTCCAAATGATTTTATCTAAATTATGGCAAGAAGACACATCTAAATGCAAGAAAACTTTTTTTGGATTGTTTGTGCCTTAAATTTTAACTTTTGTTATCATGTATCCTAGGCCACTCAAGGAAGCCTAAAAACTAGAGATGCTATGATGGGGGCGTGATTATTTTATTTGTTTGTTGCTTGTGGGTTTATCTTTAGTAATGTGAAGCCTTGTCTAAAGGCATGATCAACACAATGATCATCGAGGACATCATAGGTCTAACATGAAATAGGTGTAATCCTTGTCTGTTGATAGGCAAGACATACTCAGGTCATCTTGGTTCAATTATACTCAAATGCTTGTATTAACTTGCTAAATCAAAATCCATGTAAGTAATACTCAGGTCATCTTAGTCTAATTATACCTAGGTGCTTGTATTTTCTTACAACATGTTGAAAATAGAAAAAAAATAAAAAAAATTGTCCAATGATGAATCAAGCACTTCAAAATACATGTAATATCAAGGTGACAAATTTCTGCACCCATAACGTATCCAATTAAATTTCATGTACCATCCATAAATAAAGATTTTGTTCACAGTGCCAGTGTTTACAAATAAAAGTTTGTGATTCCTTCATTTGTGTTTCTTCTATCAATCAAATTTCTATCTATCATTGTGTCTATCATTGAGTCTCTTCTCGTTGATTGAGTACACTTGGATGTAACAAAAACATATAGTATTTTTGCATTTCATATAAGGTGAGGTAGTCATTTCATTGATTAGATCATTCGCATACATATAGATGCATTAAATCATACATATCATCATTTTGCATTTCATATTAGGTGAGATAGTCATTAAATTGATTAAATCATTTTGCATACATATAGGTACATTCACTCATCCATATACATTTGTATCAGCATAGCATAGCATACATTGTGTCTCATCAGAAAACCATAAAAAAAACCTAGCTATCAGTAATCATCTCATACCATCATATTTGTATAATAGGTATTACATATTAGATATCATAAACATTTGCATAGCATATGAAACATCACAAGTAGAGTGCATCCATGATCATCGCATAAAGATAAAAATGCACGTAGACCATCATAACTACTTTATCATATATAAACATAAAACATAAAAGTGTCCATCAAAAGTAGAGTGCATCCATGATCATCGCATAATACAAAATGCATGTAGGCCATCATAACTACATCATCATATATAATCATAAAATATGAAAATGTCCAATGTGTACAATATCAATCCATCACCCATGAGTCAAATCACAAAAGGTGTATACATACATCATAATAATAATGATACATGTCTCAGTAGTTATACAAAATAAGAGTGACATATACATAATCTAGCTATCCATGAGCCCAAAAAAAATGTATGTGCGAAGAAAAACTCTATGCAGAAGTCACAGCTAACCCTGTTTCCATGGGATGCTACTCATGGCATTGTCCTCTCCCTCTCCTCCACCTCAACCTATCCCAGACTACTGTGGGACCATGCTTGAGGCCATCACCTGTGAACCACCTATCCTCCGTGAGGACACAGCCGCTGACTGGCTCCTGTAGCTCAAGGCCCTCTGATCTGCTGGCACCGCCCTATGGTATAGCCCTTTGTAATACTATGTTTGTGCCTGAGCTATGGCCAACTCTCAGAACACCTTTGTCACCTAGGCCTGGGCCTATGTCAACTGTGTCATAAGCAATACTGTAGCCATGTTAGTGCCTAGGGTGGATATGGTTGCATCCCTCTCCCCTGTCAGTGTCTGTACCCTGGCCAGTGCAGCATCCTGCTCTGTAGTGATGCTGACAATAACCCCCACATCTCTCTTTATCCAAGCCTTGGTGGCTCTTAGCTGGCCTCATAGCAAAGATATTGCATCCCCCTACACCTACTGCTATGGGTCGAGCTGATCAGGTGCCTATGGTACCTGTGGAAAATCTGTTGGTACTGCCTTTTGTGTCACCTACTGGGATGGGACCTACCCCACTCTCTGCCATTGTCTCAGCCGACCGTCACCTCCACCAACTCCTCCGCCTCCATCTCCTCCTACACCATCTCCTCCTCTCCTCCTCCTCTACCTCCTCTTTCTACCTCCATCATACTCCTCCTCCAACTCCACCTCCTCTAGACAAGGAGCTAACTCTCCCAGACCTGAGTACCTAGGGAACGGGTGCGCGGTGAACTAATCCTCAAAATCCTGCATCATCCCTACATCAACCACCTCTAGCCTCATCTACCACACCTAATAGGGAATCTGTAGGAAGTCTTCCAGGGCCTCCTCATAAGAGGCCACATGACCTCATCGCCGCTACTCTTCCCATGTCCTCGCAAAAAGTGCCTGCCCCTGTGGCATACCCTAAATCTGCCAAAACTGCCGCAAGACATAGCTAACTATCTGCCTCTCCAAAATATGATGGGTCTCGCCAATCAGACACCACATCTAAAACATGTACGGAAGCTCATCATCCTCATCATCTCATAATCCACACTCCAGGTATGGTCGCCACACAACTACATCCACATTATCCAACGCATGGCACCAATACTCCAACTTACCTAGCCTGTGTTGAGTAAGTCCACTGGTGTATCCATAAGAGTATGGCTCATCCAGCTACCGGTGAAATGTGCAAATGGGCCATGTAATTGCAATGTGCTCCCAAGCCCAAAATTGTAACAATGAAACACCTGCAGACAAACTCGATGCTCCATTATACATGACCTAATGTATATCATGGTACAGGTGGGCCAATACACAGACACCCCAGGCAAAATAGGTGCCCACAGTCAGCATCCTCTCTAGGGTCTGTGTCATGTCCAAAATAATAAGTTAAGGACACAACACAAAATAATTTAAAACTACATCACAAGCATTAAATTTGATAGTTTATAGCTGTATTTAGGCATTTTTGCTATAAAATACAATCAAGATCTTAAAAAGGTTGTATCGTATGAAAGGAGAGATTTTGGACAAACTGTAAAAATTTATATAGGATTAAGATGATTTATATATTTAATTTTTATATGGTTTACTTAACACTAAGGTATGTCATAGTATGTGAAGGACATCATTAAGTAGGTAGCTATCAGAAAAAAAAAATTGCTTGACAGGCAAGGTCGACTATCAAATTTAGGCCCTGCCACCATAGCGACTCATAGAGAGCACTCATCTGAGTCCTCTCTCATACCACCAAAACCCCTCTTCCTCTCATACTAATTATGGAGATACCCACAAATTCAAGCGGAACCAAATTGAACAGAAAACACCTTTTAACTCTCTGAGGGGTCTTGACGCAAAGTCACAGCCCACAAATGACAAGGTTGTCTTAGTGCCGAGGTAGAGTTCAAATAAAATCTAGTGGATATAGACGAGGGTAACAACATATATATTTAATTTTAAGATTGAAAAGTGGCTATGGTTGGCCCCGGTAAAACAATCCACCTATTTCACAGATTTGGGCTTATCTGATCTTTAACAAGAGCAGTTTCACATATAACTTAGAAAAATGGGATCAATGCAATATCCGCCATCGATAGAGTAGGATAAAAAAGAAGAAGAGGAAGACAAGAAGCCTAATGGCAATATCCCACTTAGTGCTTTAGTTTACCTGAATCCCCAATACTGGTAATGCTCTATTCCTTATACTTTTTGTTAGATGTTATAGTTTCAAGCGCCCTAGTAGACGTTCACACAAAATGTCGAAGGAAAGCCAAGTCTCATGGTATGTTTCACAATCTGCCTAAAAGTAATGTGATCTCATGGAATACCATGTTTGTAGGGTATATTTCAAATGGGTTAGTTGAAAATTCCTTAGAAACATTCATGCAAATGCAATCAACATGTTTAAAATTTAGATACCATGACCCCTTCCCAACGTCCAATCTGCCTATGCCGAAATGGGGGCTTTGAAATAGGGTATGGACATCCATAATGGTATAATAGAAGACAAGTTTTAGTCATATATTACAATTGGAAATGCTCTTGTAGACATAAATGTGAAATTTGGACGCACAGACGAGCCATGAGAACTATTTGACAGAATTCTTAAAGCAAAATTATCTCATGGAATGCAATGATTGCATGAATGCACAAATTAGATGTGTTGAACAAGCTATAGAAAACTTACAGAAAAAAAAAAAAAAAAGATTGGCAGGTGCAGGATAAAACTCTAGTCATGCCATCTTTCTCCTTAGGACCTCCTTTCCTCCCCTCACTCCCCCTATTTTCTTTCCCCTTCTTTTCTTTCTGTGGAAAAACCCTGAAAAAAAGGGAACCACTCTATCTTTTCTCCATTTTCCCTCTACAAACATCATGCATAGTAAAACCTTTACTCTTCTCTAAAATGATATTGCCTCCAACACACAAGTTTTGGTGTTATCACATGCCACTACACATTGCTCATCATGCATTCCCACACAAATATTTAGTGACTCCAATAAATCTACATGTGGATAATTCTAACAATGTAATAGATTGCCAACCATTACCTGAGGTACAATTGATAGATAGTTATAAGTTTGATGGTTAAAAATCAACCATTACATTTATGCTTCTTGTTTTGAAATAAATAATGGTGCATCTATAATGTTGAGGATGACGATGGATATTGTGTAGGTGTATGTAAACCAATTTGAAGGGCTATCAATTCTAGTCATAGGACTCTTCATTCCTAGCCATTACTTAGTGAACATCATTAAAATCTATGTCCAAGTTTAGACCGTCCATACACAAATAGGTCTACACACATAAGTGAATTTGAAGGAAGAGCAATGAACTTGTAGAATCAAAGATCTTCATCTGAATCAACCCTAAAAGCTATAGAACATTGAAAATTAGTTCCTAACATTTGGGATATCACTTTACCATGATCAATTATTGAACTATGATATTTAATTTATTTCAATTTTGTATTTAATTGTTATTATTTATGTATGAATTCCAACTCTATAAGAAAGATTAATTGATTGTTATTTCATTACAAATTTCTTTAATTAATCTAGAAATTAACTAAACAAAAATATCATTTATTTTCTTTACAATTAGATATTGTTTAAATCTCAAAGAATCACCTATATAGGATTGTAAAGGACAATATGGTTTCCTTATGGTTAACTTAGGCTAACCCAATCAAATGTATACAAATAAACACAAATCAACATAGGTTAATAAATGATAGTTTGGTAATGAAACTTTGACAAGTGTGTTGCAAGTATGGGCCTAACCGGTGTTCTCATTGATGTCAACATACTCCTATTGCATTGATGATAAGGATTGGATGAGCTATGTGCTGAGGATATTGAGAAAATTAGTCCTAATCAGAAACAGAGAAGAATAGTGAAGACAGTGAGGTAAAGATCCTAGATAAGATGAAGATCAGAGGATATGCTTTAAAGGGTTTGTAGATATGTGTCTTAATATGATCCAATAAAGATTTCAAAGGTCTACATAAAGATTTGAAGAAGATATGGCCACTTAAGTAAAACCAGTTCTCGCAACTGTTCAAAGGTGATAGAGTGACACAGATAGGTCTGGTGAGATCTAGAAATGCAATATCTTGTTTTGCAGATTTGGTGGAGTGTTTAGGAAGTCAATGTGAATTGACAAACCAATTGGTTCATGGTCTGGAGGTCCGCAAGCATCTATTCCAATATGACAATGATGACAGACTGTGTTCTTGAGGTTCCAGATGAAGGAAAGAATGATTTTAGTGAACAGAAGTAGTGTGGATGTTGTTGGTGATTCAGACAAGCTTGTGGAGGTCTTTGGATTGTGTCCAATTTGTGTTGGTGGTCTGCATTGAAGATTAAACTTGTAATTGAAGAATTACTTCCGGATGATGGTGTTCTTCCCAAGTCTGGCCGACCAGATGAGTTACACATCCTGCGAATGATCTTGAAGATGTTCTATGAAGAATGGTGTGTTCCTAAAGAAAGATTAAAGTCTCAAATCTGTGTGGCCGACAATGTGTTGATCCGTGTGAAGTCTTTTTGTAATTAGTCATATTGTATTTCTGTATTTGCTCTGTAATGTATGCTGACTTGGATGATTATTCCTAAGTTGATGTCTTGTATAAATAAGGAGCTGTAAAGTCATTTCAAAGGCATGGTATGGAGATGAGAGTGTGGTAGAGAGGAGTAGAGCGAAAAGGCAGGGTAGAAGTATTGAGCTTAAATGGAACTAACTCAAGCATGGTGAAGATGCTATTCTTCAATTCAAGTATGTAATACTTATTATTTTGTAGATAGTGTGTCTCCTATAGACAGTGTGCCTCTTGTGAGCAGTGTGCTCAGGCAGTGAGCCCTAATTGGCATGTTCCATTTTATTCTTCCTATTCTTCTAACAAAGAATAAATTCTTGGGTTAGTCACCCCGTGGTTTTTCCCTTAACTGGGTTTTCCAGGTCAAAAATCTTGGTGTCTTATGTGTTAATGCGTTTTTGCTCTTGAATTATTGCATTATGTTTCCATGATTGATTTATCATTATGTTGTTAAATTAAGGGATTTAAGTGATTAATTGGAAGAAAGTTTTGGACAACTAATTCACCCCCCCTCTTAGTTGTCTATCCTAAATCCAAAAATTGGTATCAAAGGCAAGATCCTCTAAAAGGAGTGTAACCGCTTGAGGAGATCCAGGATGTCGTCCTACAAGAAAGATAGTTCAAGGTTTGATGGAACCAATTTCACTCTTTGGAAAAACCGCATGGAATGTATGGGAATGCAGTATTGGATCATGGCTTCAAAGAAATGTGATCCTCCACAGAATGGTCCGCGTACCATAGATGAAATCAGAGATGCTGAAAACAATCTGCAGACCAAAGAAGCTCTTCTAAGTGCCTTATCTGATACAGAACTGACAAATGTTATTGATCTAAAAATTGCATATGAGATTTGGCAAAAACTAGAACTTCTACATGAAGGAGACAAGTATGTTAAATGTGCCAAGCTACAGAGTCTGAAAGGAAAATTCAAAAACCTAAATATGAGAGAAGATGAAAATATCAATTCATTTATGCCAAGAGTAAATGAGCTTGTTTGTGCCATTAGATGTACTGGTGGAATCTTGGACAAAAATGAGATTGTTGGTAAAGTTCTCAGATCTCTTCCTAATTCTTACAAATATAAGGTTGCTACTATTAAAGAATTCAGATCCTTCTCAGGTATCACCAGAGATCAATTGGTTGGTAAATTGGCTACATTTGAACTGACCGAGTTTGGAGATGCACCCCCTAAGACTGAATCTACATTCAAAGCTAGTGCCCCTGTAAAAAGAAAACAAAAGTTTGATCCAGAAGAGAACTCTTCAAGGAAACTATCATGGTATGAAAAAGCAAGAAAAGACCTGGAAGAAGATGAAGCAGAAGCCGCTCAACTTGAAGCTCTTATTGCAAAAAGACTACCAAGAGGATCCGGTAAGTATGAGGGGAAATTGCCTTTTAAGTGTTTTAACTGCAATAAGATTGGTCATTTTTCCTCAAGGTGTCCAGAAAGATTTTCAAGGCCAAATCCTAACAGATCAAGGTTCCAAAAGAATTGTTACTATGTTCATGAAGATGATGATAATGAAGGAGTAACAGATGAAGAATCAGAGACAGGAAACAAATCTGGAAGTGACTGGGTGTTTATTGCCATCAAGGAAGAAGATCCAATGCCCTCAGAATCTATCAATCATAAAATTATAGAAAAGGCTCTGGCTGCCCAAGTTGAAGAAAAGGATGATTGGATCATTGACAGTGGATGCTCTCACCATATGACAGGTGACAAAAATAAGTTCATAGATTTGGAAAGGTATGAAGGAGGAGTGGTAAAGTTTGGTGATAATTATACTGGCAGAATCAGAGGTAGAGGAACCATTTCTTTTGATGGAAAGAACAAAACTAGTAATGTACTGTATGTTGAAGGTCTGAAACACAATCTTCTCAGTGTTGGATAGTTGGTGGACAAAGGTTATGATCTCTAATTCAAGAATAGAAAATGTAAGATCTTTGAAAGTTCCATAATAGAGATTGCATCCGGTACTCAAACAAAAGGTAATATCTTCCACTTAGTTGGTACTGGTAAAAGTTGCCTATTTGTTCAAATTATTCAGAGTTGGTTGTGGCATAGAAGAATGTGTCATGTGAACTTTGATAATATCATCAAGATAAGCAACACTCAGGCTATAAGAGATCTTCCAAGATTGGTGAAACCTACAAATAGTTTGTACAAAGAATGTCAGTTGGGTAAACAAAGCAGAGTCTCATTCAAAAGAAAGGAACAATCTTCTACCGGATTATTGGACTTAGTTCATACTGAACTATGTGGTCTGACAAGAATCAGGAGTGTGCAAGGTGATAGATACTTCATTTTATTAATTGATGACCATTCCTGAATGATGTGGGTGACTTTTCTGAAAGAGAAATTAGAAGCTCTTGAGAAATTCAAAATATTCAAGGCTATGGTAGAGAATGAAACCAGATTAAAATTAAAATGTTTGAGGTCTGATAGAGGTGGAGAATTCATATCCAGTGAGTTCATAGAATTCCATGAGAAACATGGAATAAAAAGACAATTGTCTGCTCCTAGGACTCCACAGCATAATGGAGTAGTGGAGAGAAAGAACCAGACCATCCAAGAAACATCTAGAACCATGATGATGGAAGCAAATGTTCCTCAGATCTATTGGAGAGAAGCTGTAAGCATTGTAGTCTATACTCTCAATCGAGTACAAGTCAGAAGCAATACCGGTAAGACTCCTTATGAACTTTGGTTTGGCATCACTCCCACTGTGAGGTATTTCAGAGTATTTGGTAGCAAATGTTACATTAAAAGAGATGAAGATCTAGGAAAATTTGATGCTAGAAGTGATGAAGGAATATTCTTGGGTTATTCTACTCAAAGCAAAACATATCGGTGCTATAACAAGAGATTAAGGAAGATTGTAGAAAGTACAAATGTGAAGGTTGATGAAGGTATTGAAAAACCCTCAAGATTTTATGAATATGATGAAGATGATCAAAATAATGTTTTTGTTCAAGAAGTCCAAGCTCCCTCTGAAATTTAGATTCAGACTGATCCGGTAAATTAGGAAGAAGAGATAAGTTTGAATGAACCTATTCAAGAATCAGAAGTACAAGAAACTCCCAAAGTTCCCAGGTATGTAAGACTGAATCACTCTGAAGATCAAATCATAGGTGATAAAAGCAAAGGTGTACAAATAAGAAGGATTGCTCAAGATTCAGAAGAGTATTATCTGATTTCAAAGATTGAACCTAAGACAGTGAATGAAGCTTGCAATGATGAAAACTGGACTAAAGCAATGGAGGAAGAGCCGATGCAAATTGAGAAAAATCACACTTGGGATCTTGTTCCCAGACCTAAAAATGAGAATGTGATTGGAAACAAATGGGTCTTCCAAAATAAACTGAATGAAGATGGTGAAGTAGTCAGAAACAAAGCCAGATTGGTCTACAAGGGTTACTCCCAAGTAGAAGGAGTTGATTTTGAAGAAACTTTTGCTCCGGTGGCAAGAATTGAAGCAATCAGATTATTTCTTGCTTTTGTTGCCTTCAAGGATTTCAAAGTATACCAGATGGATGTCAAGTCTGCCTTCCTAAATGGTGACTTGGAAGAAGAAGTTTACATTGAGAAACCGGATGGATTTCAATTGTCTGATCATGGTGATATGGTCCGTAAGTTGAAGAAAGCACCAGGTATGGACTCAAACAAGCCCCAAGAGCCTGGTATGAAAGATTGGATAAACATCTTTTGAAGATTGGTTTTAGCAAAGGTACTGCTGACAGTAATTTGTATTTCAAAATTGATCATGAAAATATCTTGATTGTTGAAGTGTTTGTTGATGATATCATTTTTGGAGGAAGAGATAGTATGTGCAAAAACTTTGCAAATCAAATGAAAAGTGAATTTGAGATGTCCATGTTTGGGGAAATGAATTTCTTCTTGGGTCTGAAAATCACTCAAACAAAGAAAGGAATCTTCATTTCTCAGACCAAATATGTGAAAGAATTGTTGAAAAAAATTGGGATGGAAGACTCAAAACCAATGAATACTCCCATGGCAATTGGATGTAAATTGAGCAAAGATGATGACTCTCCTAAAGATGATTAGAAAAAGGACTATTGTATCTCACTCAAGGTAAACAAGAGGGTCCGATCGACTATCGTTGACTAGAAAACATGCTATCAGGCCCTAAAATGAATTCAATATCTGATCAGGTCTAGGGTCATTTAAGTGATTTTTTGATAAAAATATCAAAAATGTAATTTTTGTGTTTTCTACATCTTAGTAAATTGCATTTTCAGAGGCCTTAGGAGCATAATTAGGGCTCAAAACTTAGCAACTCAAACTAGATAATTAGTTTATCTTTCCAATGAGTCCAAAAAGTTTAAATTCTGACAAAATAGCTAGGAGTTATGACCCTGCCAAGGAGAAGATCAAAAATTTCCTAATTTTTTTAGTTTCTTTGAATTTTTGCAAATAGTTTCACCTTGTAGTAGCTCCTTTTGTATTCCAAGGGTGATGTGACCCTTCATATGATATGCAAGCCTATATATTTCAAATGGAAGTGAACAAAAATTAGTTTTCTGGAGGCAATTCACAACTCTCAGCGAGTTTGCCTATTTGTAGAAACTCAATTCTTCTTTGTTTATTTTATTGCATTACAATACCACAGGCTCAGCACTAGGTATTGTCCAGATCAATATCTTACATTTTCAGTTTTGTATCTCTCTGTGTATATGGCATGCATTAGATCATGCATATGCAATACATGCGCTTTTGTTCACTAAATTCCATTGAATAACACTATCGGGTCCAGGTATGCACATTAGTTAATATGAGGGATATTAACTAATATGACTCTCTTCATAGATCAGGATATGATGATGATGTCATCATCATGGACAGGCTTCGTTAAAATGTGAAAGGCTGACGTCATGGTCATACTGAAGGAAATCAGGATGTTAAGAAATATGACCCTGATATTGAGGAATATCACCCTCCAAATAAGATGACATCATGGTCATGTCAAGCTTTTTATATCAGGTCAGAATGACATCACCGTCATGTTAGGAAAGAGCAGTCATATTAGAAAAGATGACAGATGTTAGAAATTAGATGACCTTCGGAGTTCAAGTTGATTGATGATGTCATCATCATATCAGGTCCTTTGTGGAATGGGATAAGCTGACATCATCATCATGTTAATGAAGATGAGTCATATTAATGAATGTGACTCCCTTTCGAAAGATCAGGATGACATCACCGTCATGTTATTTAAAAGGGTGATCATTGGATACGTACCTCCGCGAGGTAAAAAGGATGATGACATCACCATCAGGGTGATTTCCTGATTTCTTTGTTCATCGAGATTGGATGACATCATCAGCATATTGGCACTGGGGTGATATTATGCAGTAGGGTGATATTCTCAAGATCGGGTGATATTTGAAATATGACCCCCGCAAAATATATGAAGCTATTTGATGGGCAAATATAGTTATTACCTAAAATTGACGTCTGAAGTTTATGGACCAAATGATTATCGGGTGATAAACTGGCATCAAGGTGATCTAACATAAGGTGACTGATGTTAAGGAATATGACCCCCCCAGGAATATCAGGTTTGACCAAGACTTTGACTTGTCATAACTTTCGTTCCCTAAGGAATATCAGGGTGATCCAAAAGGCAAACCTGCATGAAATTTTATACTCTTTTCAACCATGAGGTTATTGATATGAAATATTAACTTTGATGAACTAACCTCATCATGATGACTTACCCACTTCTCTTATGCAGGGTAACCTACATGACTTACTCTTACCAGACCGCCAAAGAGCAGAAAAACAACACAAGCCAAAGCAGCAAAAAGTTAGGTCCCTATTTTGTCAAGTCAAAATGGGGCATGTTGTGTAACCACACAACAACTTGCCACCACAGAAAACAACCAAATTCCAATGATTCAAGTGAGGTGATCACATTCATATATAGTATTCTAACTCTTTCTAAGTATAAGCATCATAATCTTTCTGAATGACAAAGTTTTCATCATGGCAAGAATGCTAACAAAGGATTAGGTGTGTGCAAATGATTAATTATCCTCATCTTGAAAGCAAGTTGAAAGCATGAGTAATTGATGTTAAGCTACATAGTTTGGGAGCATCCCTCATAGCCAACCTAGATAGAGCCTTACTGCCAGCAGGCATCCATAGCCCCGGCAAGGTTATCTATACAATCCCCCTAAGTAGAGCCCCACTGCCAGCAGGTGTCTATAGCCCCGGTAGATTACTTAGATGGCCTATTTTTATTATATTTTGGATTTTCAAAATTTATATTATATTCATCTGATGTCATCATATAAGCTTAGTATGTAAGGTATGGTCACTTGCTGATTTAGGTTGGAGATTGCATTGGTAGCAAGGGAGTCCCTTTAGATTTTTCACTTAACATATATACTTGTGTGTTCAACAAACCCAAGGCTATTAGGTGAGTCATTGTGAAAGAGTCACTTTGGTCAAGAAAGGGCACCCTGATGAAAAGATATCATAGACCTGATCACTAGTACTTCTCAAAATGAGTCATAACCTATATATGAATTTGTTCTCATCACTTGAATCTTAACAATTTGGTTATTTTCTCAGGGTGATGAGCTGCATCATCTTGACTAACAAAAATAGAACTCAACAACGCAAAACAAAAGCAAACACACAAAGAAAACTATACAAACAACTAACTACAAAAGGAAACAACGGAAAACAAAACAAGAAAGCAAAGAAAAGAAACAAAACAACTACTCTACCAAACTATACATAAGACACTACAAGGCAAATAAAACCCATGATAAGACCCAAAGACACCTATATTTGCATACCTCCTTAGATTGTGCAAGAGCATTAGGGCACTAGTTATGGTTCTAATCCTAGCAAATTTATCTTTGTATTCTGAAAAATATTCTTGTATTCTAAATTCTCTGTATTTAACAGAATAATCTCTAATTGTCAACAATTGAGGAAGCTCATCATGTTCATGACTAATCCATATGCATGTTTTATCTCCCAATTTTCCATAATCAAAATAATAATCAACATTATTCACTATGGAAAGGAAAGGTACAACCTAGTGTATCTCTGGTTCTACAAGACATGTTGATTCATTAACAACTGGTCCTCCATTTAACTTTGCATTTTTATTGTTTAGCTCAACTTCAAGTCTCACTTCAAATTGAAGGATGTATGACTCTTGGTGGATTATTTATTCATCTTTATCTAGCTCTATCTCTTCATTCTGGATGTATATCTGATTCTTGACTTCAAGAAGCACCTCAATGTTTTCATTAAATCCCTGCATAGTAGCATCTAAATGAGTATCTTTATTATCATAACTTGATATACAGAAATTTATCATTTCTAAATCGTTTGACTGTAAATCTGGATTAACATTCGAGTGATAGGAATACTCCCCTATTTCATTTTCAAAATGACACTGGACTGACATCTGATCATGTACAAAGACTCCAAAGCTTTCTGCATCTTCAACTTTCATGAATTGTTCATCAAATAACTCACATTTTCCATCTAGTAGAGTATCTGGTTCCATTGACCTGTAACAATCTTGCATTTGATCATTTAATTTAAAGAAGTCAGATAGTAAATCAGCATTTATTTTCTTTTCTACAATTTCTTGGGTTACTGTCGTGGGAACTTCATCAGCAGCAATGCATTTAAATTCTTCCACCTGTCTCCATTCCTTTTTACCATAAAATGACTCAAGGAAAGGTGTTTCACTATCCTTATCAAAAGTATCAGGATCAAAATCAAAGATCTATCTTGACAAGTGGTTTCTTCTCCACAATTTTCAAAAGATTCATACCTACACTCTTCCTCACCCTTATCATAAAGTAGAGAACTCCATATCTCACCATAAAATAACTCAAGGAAAGATGTCTCCTTTTTTCTACCTTCTAGAACTGATTCAACTATTGTATTTTCTAAACAACTCATGATTACGGGTGTTGCATCCTCCTCTTGTTGTTCCAGAATTCGAGTCTTCTCCAACATGATCAAGCAAGCGTCACAATCCCTTTCTGAATGCTCTTCATCATGTAATCCATACCAACTTTCAATTAGGACATCATCAGTGGATAAACCTAATATTTGACTATACTGTATATTTCTAGACAGATATAATTCAAAGTCCTTAGAGCAGTCCACTTCAGTGTCTGGACAACTAATGATTGCTAGTGTTGTATCCACTTGTTGCTCCAAAATTTCTTCATTTTCCTGCTAGACTTCAGCCTTGAACACATCTATAAAAAATATCAGTCCCTTCAAATATAAATCCAACCTTGTGAGAAAAGTTAAACAATTAATTTCACTATGCTCCATAGTCTTGTGTATCCTGTAACAACTGGATAAATGAAAGTTAGACAAACTTTGAGGATAGAGCTACTTATTCAAAGTTTCCTGAAATAAAGAAATGTTAACTTGACAATTGTCCTCATACGCATCCATTGAAATGAGATCCTGCTTTCTATTTTTAGGATTTTGAATTTTAAATGAGATCTATCATATCTCAGAATAAAACTTGAAAGCTTAGAAAATCAAATGAATCTTTAAAGCTTTAAGCTAGATCTTTACAAAGATGCAACCAAAACCTCTCAAATAAGAGATATTTGCAGACATTCCACTCAAATGATGAAATATTTATGTAATATTTGTAGAAATCTAGAAATTTCTTGCTCAAGCCCTCCTTCTAGCACCAATTTATGTTGATGATGATGTTAGTCATATACAAACATAGAATAAAAGTTACACAACAACCTTTATTCATCTTGAAAGATACGATGAATTCAGAGAATTCATGATCCCAAGTCCCCATGGATTAGTTCATAATCTACTGACGTTACTTTATGGTTGATGTGTGTTGCTATTTTTCATTCAAGGGGCCTTACGTTCTTCAGTAATTTATGCAAAGTTCATCAGTATTTCTCCAGATATCCTATCCTTTATATCTGCTCTACATAAATCTCCAACAATTCTACCTCTGCACTATGAATTCACTCAAATAATGTGCCTATAGGTTGATATTTGCATGATTTTTACCATTATTTGCAATTCTTTGCATGATATTCTCAACACTACATGCATTTAGCTCAAATATGCTAATAATATTCAGTTATCTATGAGATGTCAGCATATTTCTCTGTTCTGCCTATTATTTATCATGATTTGCAGTTATGGAAGTGATTCACTGAAATTAAAATGAGAAAAAGGGTTAGAGAATGAGATTCCCAAAATTATTTGACTGAGATCACTGATCCACATACATGTTCCCATACAGTAATGAAAAGAAGAAAACTAGAATCATACTTCACCAGGACATTCCACAAATCCGCATGATCCAGTGCAAATCTTCAAAGGAAAAGTTGACAACAACATGCAATAAAATGAAAGCGCTTCTATTTAAACATAGCATTCACCATTACATATCAAGAAATCAACTTGAAGATTACATAAAGTTTACAATCAGGATGTAATCTGAAGCTTCATCTCCATTCAGTATGCTTTAGAACAAGTACATTTACAATGATCTGAAGAAAGAACCTTGACATTTCAACAATTCAGTCCTCATTAGTCTCGGTAATCCGATCTCTTCTTAATTCTACAGTAATTGGCCTTATTTTGCCAGATATTCTCTCTTTAATTTGGACAAGTTCTAGCCCTTTTATAGAACAAAGGCCAAAAAATAGTTACATTGATCCAATGATCTGGATCCTCTCATAACATTCAACGGTCTAGATGAACAGCACGTGCCTGCCAGTTGGCAATTACACAGCTGGCACAAAATATTCTAGCATCTTCAGCCTGGTCCATCCTCCAACTGGCAAACAACACATTTGATAATATCCTCCTCAGCTCAGGTTCATGTTGCCTCTGCGTCTGTAACTCTGTAATTTTCAGCCAAACTCCAAACAGCTTCAACCTCTTGCAACAAATAGACAAGAATTAAGCATCATCATTCTATAAACTAGTAGGAAAATAAACATTTATATTTTCTCAGGCTGTGAATGTGCAAACCTATATATATTGGGTTATGAATATTGAGCATCTGTGAAAATTTGCGTATCTAAATGTCCATAGGTAAACAAGAGAGTCTGATCAACTATCATTGACTAGAAAACATGCTATCAGGCCCTAAAATGGCTTCAATATATGATCAAGTCCAGGGTCATTTAAGTGATTTTTTGATAAAAATATCAAAAATGTAATTTTTGTGTTTTCTACATCTTAGTAAATTACATTTTCAGAGGACTTAGGAGCATAATTAGGGCTCAAAACTTCATCGGTAACTCGGTGTTAAGCCTAAGTAATCGAGCAACTCAAACTAGATAATTAGTTTATCTTTCCAATGAGTCCAAAAAGTTTAAATTCCAACAAAATAGCTAGGAGTTATGCCCTGCCAAGGAGAAGATCAAAAATTTCCTTATTTTTTGAGTTTCTTTGAATTTTTGCAAATAGTTTCACCTTGTAGTAGCTCCTTTTGTATTCCAAGGGTGATGTGACCCTTCATATGATATGCAAGCCTATATATTTCAAATGGAAGTGAACAAAAATTAGTTTTTCGGAGGCAATTCACAACTCTCAGCGAGTTTGCCTATTTGCAGAAACTCAATTCTTCTTTGTTTATTTTATTGCATTACAATACGACAAGCTCAGCACTAGGTATTGTCTAGATCAATATCTTACATTTTCAGTTTTGTATCTCTCTGTGTACATCGCATGCATAAGATCATGCATATGCAATACATGCACTTTTGTTCACTAAATTCCATTGAATAACACTATCGGGTCCGGGTATGCACATTAGTTAATATGAGGGATATTAACTAATATGACTCTCTTCATAGATCGGGATATGATGATGATGTCATCATCATGGACGGGCTTCGTTAAAATGTGAAAGGCTGACATCATGGTCACACTAAAGGAAATCGGGATGTTAAGAAATATGACCCTGATATTGAGGAATATCACCCTCTGAATAAGATAACGTCACGGTCATGTCGAGCTTTTTATATCGGGTTAGAATGACATCACCATCATGTTAGGAAAGATCAGTCATATTAGAAAAGATAACGGATGTTAGAAATTAGATGACCTTTGGAGTTCAAGCCAATTGATGATGTCATCATCATATCAGGTCCTTTGTGGAATGGGATAAGCTGATGTCATCATCATGTTAACGAAAATGAGTCATATTAACGAATGTGACTCCCTTTCAAAAGATCAGGATGGCATCACCATCATGTTATTTAAAAGGGTGATTGTTGGATATGTACCTGCGCAAGGTAAAAAGGATGATGACATCACCATCAGGGTGATTTCCTGATTTCTTTGTTCATCGAGATTGGATGACATCATTGGCATATTGGCATTGGGGTGATATTCTGTGGCAGGGTGATATTCACAAGATCGGGGGATATTTGAAATATGACCCCCGCAACATATATGAAGTTGTTTGATGGGCAAATATAGTTAATACCTAAAATTGACATCCAGAGTTCATGGACCAAATGATTATCGGGTGATAAACTAGCATTAGGGTGATCTAACATAAGGTGACTAATGTTAAGGAATATGACCCCCCCAGGAATAGCAGGTTTGACCAGGACTTTGACTTGTCATAACTTTCGTTCCCTAAGGAATATCAGGGTGATCCAAAAGGCAAACCTGCATGAAATTTTACACTCTTTTCAACCATGAGGTTATTGATATGAAATATTAACTTTGATGAACTAACCTCATCATGATGACTTACCCACTTCTCTTATGCAGGGTCACCTACATGACTTACTTTTACCAGACAGCCGAAGAGCAAAAAAACAACACAAGCCAAAGCAGCAAAAAGTTGGGTCCCTATTTTGTCAAGTCAAAATGGGGCGTGTTGTGTAACGACACAACAAGGGGGAGCAGTAAAGGAAGAGAAGACATGTGAGTGGTTGTTGTTGATAGGGGGAGTTATGTCAGTAAGGAGAAGTTCTTGTCTTGATGGTTAAAATAGTTTTTCACATTATCTGTTGCCATCAATGACAAAGGGGGAGATTGTTGCAAGTATGGGCCTAACCGGTGTTGTCATTGATGTCAACATACTCATGTTGCATTGATGATAAGGATTGGATGAGTTGTGTGCTGAGGATATTGAGAAAATTAGTCCTAATCAGAAATAGAGAAGAATAGTGAAGATAGTGAGGTAAAGATCCCAGATAAGATGAAGATCAGAGGATGCACTTTAAAGGGTTTGTAGATATGTGTCTTAATATGATCCAGTAAAGATTTCAGAGGTCCGAATAAAGATCTAAAGAATTTATGGCCACTTAAGTAAAACTAGTTCTGGCAGGTGTTTAGAGGTGACAAAGTGACACAGATAGGTCCGGTGAGATCTAGAAATGCAATATCTTATTCTACAGATTTGGTGGAGTGTTTAGGAAGTCAATGTGAATTGAAAACATAATTAGTTCATGGTCTGGAGGTCCACAAGCATCTATTCCAATATGACAGTAATGACAGACTATGTTCTTGAGGTTGCGGATGAAGGAAAGAATGATTTTAGTGAACAGAAGTAGTGTGGATGTTCTTGGTGATTCAAGCAACCTTGTGGAGGTCTTTGGATTGTGTCCAGTTTGTTTTGGTGGTCTAAATTAAAGATTGAACTCGTAATTTAAGAATTACTTCCGAACGATGGTGTTCTTCCTAAGTCTGACCAATCGGATTAGTTACACATCCTGTGAATGATCTTGAAGATGTTCTGTGAAGAATGGCATGTTCCTAAAGAAAGATTGAAGTCTCAGATCTGTGTGACCAATAGTGTGTTGATCCGCATGAAGTCTCTTTGTAATTAGTCATATTGTATTTATGTATTTGCTCTATAATGTATGCTGACATGGATGATTATTCCTAAGTCGATGTCTTGTATAAATAAGGAGTTGTAAAGTCATTTCAAAGGCATGGTAAGGAGATGAGAGTGTGGTAGAGAGGAGCAGAGTAGAAGTATTGAGCTTAAATGGAACTGACTCAAGCATGGTGAAGATGCTATTCTTTAGTTCAAATATGTAATACTTATTATTCTATAAACAGTGTGTCTCCTGTAGGCAGTGTCCCTCTTGTGAGTAGTGTGCTTGGGGAGTGAGCCCTGATTGGCATGTGCCATTTTGTTCTTCCTATTCTTCTAATAGAGAATACATTCTTGGGTTAGTCACCCCGTGGTTTTTCCCTTAACCAGGTTTTCCACGTCAAAAATCTTGGTGTGTTATGTGTTAATGTGTTTCTACTCTTGAATTATTGCATTATGTTTCCATGATTGATTTATCATTATGCTGCTAAATTAAGTAAGGGATTTAAGTGATTAATTGGAAGAAAGTTTTGGAAAACTGATTCACCCCCCCTCTCAGTTGTATGTCCAAAATCCAACAAAGTGTACTTGTTATTTAGGAAAGTAAATAAGAAGATGGGGATGCTTAGCTCAATGATTTAAGAATGATCACCTTTGCTAATATATTTTAGAATATTCTTGATGTTGTCATGCCCTTATATTTCAATAATTAAAATTTAACATTTAAATCTCATCTCAATAATATAAATTGAATCTATTTACCAAGCACCTTATTTCTGAGGTGGAACACATTACTACAATTAATACTCTTTTGGAACCCACATATAAATCACTTTCCAAGCACTTACAAGCATTGCATAAATGATTAAATGCTAACATATGAACTAATGAATCTTTTGATTTAAGAATAATAGATATTTTGTAAACACTTTAATGAGCATCTTGAAAACTAGTAAAATGCAAGCACAAAATGAGTTATGTAAAGGATTACTTAATCATTAGTATAGATTAGTATACATTCCAGGTTGCTCTAATGAAGATAATGTACCAAAATCCTAAACCCTAAGTTACATTAGAGAGTTCAAAGAATTTAGTATTGCATAAGTTTGTTAATTTATACATATAAATCTCACCTTCACCTATATTTACTATAATGGCAATATCTCTTTTGATTATGAAATCCATCATTGACAAGTAATTATTATTATTATTATTTTAAATATGATATAATTAATTTAGCTAATCTACCACAATTTATCAGTTTAATAAACACTATTGTAACCGAGTGATAAAACCCTTCACAATGATAGCTCCATTTCTTTTCCCCTTTTTTTTGCCACTTTATGTCAATGCACCTCAAAAAACATTACAAAGTAACCAAAAGAATTTAATCCAATAATGACAATAGAAATATACATATTAACTAAAATACCTAAATTTCATTAATAAATTGCTAGCAACAATTTAAACAAGAAACCATGAAAGCATGTCATCATTATGAAGGCAACCAATGATGGTGTGGCATTACATACTCCATACACCATGTCAATAAATGTAAGATATACAATCACATAAACATGTCGAGCAACTATATGATCATTAAATGTGTATATGCAATCATGTTTGTCATCAATGAATTCTCTAACTCTTTCCACAATGTATGAGCACATTAATAGTAGTTGAAATTATGGACACATTAAACGAACGAGATCAAGAAAGTGATTCCATAACAAAATATAATCTTCAATAATAGATTGACTAATAATTATCCAAACCATCTACAAAACAATTGTAATAAATTCTTACCATAACCTTATCACTAGGGAAAGTTTGAGCGGCCTTACATTCCCCCCTAAGAGTAAACTTCCTCTTGGAAGTCCTGTTGGTCACGATGTTAGTCATAAACAAGCATAGAATAAAAGTACACATTAACCTTTATTCATCTTGAAAGATACGATGAATTCAGAGAATTCATGATCCCAAGTCTCTGATGATTAGGTCTTAATCTTCTGACGTTACTCAAAGGTTGATGTGTGTTGCTGTTTCCATTTTGGGGCCTTACGTAAAGTTCATCATCATGACACTGTTTCTGCAAAGACTCTTCATAGAGAGGTCATTTTACACAGTTGTTTGATCAAATGATGCAGAGATATTCAAATCTTTGCATGATATTTACCAATTATATATGCTTTGTCTCTAAATATGCTAAAGATATACTATTATCTATGAGATATCTGCATATTTTGTGTTATTTGCTTGAGATTATCAGTTATTTGCAATTATGATAGTGAAATGCTCTAAAATTTTAAAAGAAATTGAAAGAAATGTTTTAAATGAATGTTGAACCTTCAGCTATTGAACCACATGTACATCAGATACAGTCATGAAGAGAAGAAAACCAAACCATATGTTCACCAGGACATTCCACAGCTAGATACAGTTGATGCTAACTTCAAAGGAATTTGTATGAAAGAAACATATGCAAGTAGACATGCACTCCAAGGGACACAGCAAATCACAGCATATATCCAGAATTCACACACTGATTACTCAAGATTTACTATGAATTGTAATCAAACAAGTCTTCTCATTCATTAAGTATGTAAAGATATAAATGTATACAAAAGCTTTGAAATGAGCCCTGAATGTTTCAGCAGACAGATTTCAATTAAGTTTCAAATATTAGAAAAGAGGCATTCTAGCACCTTTTATAGAACAAGGTGAGGAATCTGTTACAAGAAGATCAACGATCTTGATTTGTCTATGAATATCTACGGTCAAGATTTCCCTTTGACTATGTCAACTTTATCAAAATGGCACAAGTTGCCAGCTGGCAACTATCTAAAAAACTTATTTTCACTAAGTATCCGATGCTGATATTTACTTTATGCTACATCATCATCTACCTTATCTGATTCATGTGCATCATCATCATGTGCATCACTTCCCGAACTTTCATCATCCTGATGATGATGACTTCGCATATGAGGCTGCATGCTGCTCTGGATCTGCTCATATAACTGCACAATTTTATCTATTTCTCTGCCATCCTGAGTCTTTGCTTTGATGATGGTGTGCTTGTGTGCCTCGTATTTGTGTCTACTGCTGTCCAGTTTGTCTTTCCTGTTTTGCAGCGTCTCATTGTAATTTTCCATCTTGACTTTGATTCTCATTATTTTATCTATGACTTCTGTCAAGTGAACAAGTGGATCATTAGCTACTGATTGGAAGTTGCCGTGTAAAGCTTTGATGGCAAACTCTTCATCTTGATTTTCTACTTTCCCTTCCACTTTTCCTTCCAGTGTTTCCAACATTTCTACCTCAACAGACATTAAATCATGCAACTTCATGCTGATATCTCTCAGTTTATTATTGCATCTTTTAAGTACTCCACATTCAAATTGAATGTCCTTATACCATATATCAACCAACAAGGCAATATTATTGTTTAGTACCTATTTGTTGATAAGCAACTGAGGATTTATCCTCCTTATTTCTCCCAGGATGTCCAATCTCTTTTCCAATCTGTAAGACCTTTTGCCTGTCTGCATCTGTAATTTATCTACTCTTGACCTAGAGTCACTGAGAGTATTCCACCTCTTCAAAGAGGCCTTTACCACTTCCTCTGCATTATCCAATGTGGATAACATCCATTTCCTTAGTACAGATGCCTCATGTTTCATGAGATCTAATTTATTCACCTCCTCTTGAGAAATAGCAGTCAATGGGACTACATGTTCAGTTGAAGTATCTTCAGTATTGGTCAGCCTTCCTATGTAGGCATGCAACTGAGCAATGTGCTCTTTGTGTTGCTTATTTTTCTCCTTCTCTCCTTTCACCTTCTGAATTAAAGAATCAATAATATCTTTGCCTTCTTGACCCTCTTGGCTTCATTGGCAAATCCTAAGTCCACTGTGCTGATCTGAAACTCATCTAAGGTAATTTTACCTTTTTCTTTCTCTATAGTAGGTACTGCAATCTGTGCAGTCCTTCTCCCAATTGTTGGATCCCTCTTAATGGTTGAAGTCATTCTGGCCTTCCTCTTAGGTTTTATTATATTCTCAGAAAATAAGGTAGATACATCAAACTCTTGAATTTCAAACTCTACCTCTGCATTTACCTCTTGCTCCAACCACAGAGGTACCTGATCATGTTTTTTTGCATCATCATGATGTTCACCTTTATCTCTTGTTTCTATCAACAGATGTGATGGAGAAGATGATTTCTTTAGTTCTTCTTCATGATGCTCGCTTTGATGTTGATCCTGTGGCACCTCCTCCTGTTGAGGAACTTCTTTCTCCGGAGGAGCATCTTCCTGAGGTGGAGGATCTTGTGATGTATCTATATGTTGATCATGATGATCATGATCCTTTTCTGTCATCACCTCATCTACTTTCAACTTTTCCTCTTGCTGAGGAACATTCACAGTAGTGGATACTTGGGAAGTCTCCTTAAGTGCCAGTGCTGGTTCTGAAACCGCAATTTGTTCTACACCTATACTACTTATTTCTTGAACTGTAGCAACAGGATCTTTTATTACTTCTTTCTCATCAGCCTTCTTTTCTTGAACTTCTACTATAGTAGGCTCTGCTGATGTATCCTATTGACTTATCTCTAAAGTATGGCCCTTTGATTCTGCCACTTCACTTCTTCTGCAGGTTGTCCTTTATCAGGTGATCCTACTGGATGTTCAGGATTCACATCCTGTTTCTCTGTCAAGTCTACCACTACAGGACTTGTCACCTGTGCAATTATTGTATCTAGCCCCATTTCTTGGGCTATCCTCTCTGGGCTTTTTTCCTTTTCTATTTCCACTTGCTTTATCTCCTCCAGTATAGTTTGAACTGGTGGAGTCTTGTGAGGGGTCATGTGTGTACCTATAGCAAGGGTTTCCATCTTTTGTGAAGCCACTTCCTTCACAACTTCATCATCGAACAAATTTATTGTCTCCTCCAGTGAGATGTGACCTTCTACATGTGCCTGGGAGGTCTCTTTCATCTGGTCCTCTGCAAGCTTAGTCTTGAACTTGACGATGGTAGGAAGTGGAACATTGTGCTGAAGTTCCCTATGCACTTCACTACCTACCCCTTGTAACAATGTAGGGGGTTGCCTTATTTCACCTCTCATGGAGGTTCTTGGTCTCTTCGGTGGGGTAGATACCACCACCTATGGAGCTCTTCTCTTTCTTTTGAATAACAAAGGGGCCTCTTCTTCCTCAGGCTCTTCCTCCATGAGGATATCCTCTTCATCTGGTTTTCTTGAGGATTGACCCTCTTCTTGGGTCTCAATAATTCCAGCCTCTGCTATCTTTCCTTTCTTGGACTTTTGTTTTCTTGTCTGTGGAGGTGATGCAGATCCTGATCCTGATCCTGATGATGCTGCCTCTTCAGCTATGAACACTGCTCATTCAATAATAACCCCTTTGGGTTCATTATCTATTTTCTTTCCCCTTGGGGGTCTTTTGCTCTATTGTTGTTGTGGAGGGATTCTATCTCCCTTAGACTTTCTTTTCTCATTTATGAAATCATCATACTCCCCATCAGGAATATCCTGCCCCTTCTTTTTGTTGTCCACAGTAATGGCAACACCTTTCTTCTTCAAAGCCTCTATCTGTTCATCAACCCAGGCTTGGGTTAGCTGTATAGTCCTGGCAATGAAGGGGTCCAAGGATATGTCCTCTTGTCTGGTGAGGTCAGGTGCAGAGATGGTATCATTATATATTTTCTTCTCCTCATACTCATTTGCAATTATCCTACCATCATCCTTCTTCAATTATTGAGGGATGGGGATGTAGTCAAAGGTTCTGATTTGGTTCAGTGTTAGCCTTTGATATCTTCTTCTTCTTGCTTCTGCTTCATCTTCACAGCCAGCCCAGAAGTCTTCTAGGTGCCTCTGGTGAATAGGTTTTCCTATTATTTTTTGCATCCTGCCATAAGGATCATATAGTCTTATTATTAGAAATGGCTACAATTGCATTTTATTTAAGGTGACCATCACCTTCTTGATGTTCTCTGAATCAGGACACATGTACCAACCAATGGTGACTGGAAACAAAATTGGCGGCAACTTCCGGGCATCCTTATATGTTTTCAACATTGTGGAGCTCTGCCTTATAAATTCCATCAGTATCACTGCATCAATGGGATACCTTGGTAGCATGAGGGGATTTCCTTCAAAACCCTCAATCCTCATGTAGGAAAATGTGGCAAATTTTATATACCAGGCTCCATGCCTGTAGATTATCTCTTGAGCCTCCATGCTCAATCATTTTGTTCTATCCTCCTCCATGGTTCTGACCAGATGCATAGAGAATGCATCATTCACCAGTTTGTAATCTTGGAGGTAATTGGCTCTTTGCAGCTGGGGATGATGATCCCAAATATGCATAGCATTAATTGTGCCTGTGACTTTTCCATTTGTAACCAGTGCATCAAATGTGCCTTTGTAAGCACAGGAGTAGATAATGTATGACATCATATAGAAAGCACAATTTGAACCTCCTAGGTTCATCAGTTGTTCATGCAGAGCATCACTTATTAGTTGGCCCCACAATGGCTTGATGTCTGAATATATGCACATCATGATCACACCATACATCCAGTCCTAAAACTACTAGCATCAGGCTAGCCTGTGACTCTACTCAATAGTGCAATCATGTATTTGTACTCATCACTAAAATCATATTTGAATAAGTGTATAGGAAGTTTGGCGGCTGCAAGATATGTGTTGTTCTCAGCCCTCCATTGGTACATGTTTTTCTTGGCTTGTTTCTTGTTATTTTCATACTCTTTCTCTGATTTCTTCAGGTCCACACTGTTGACCTTCCTACCCAATGGTAGTCCAAATATCTAGGAGAGACCCTTGATGGATAGGTCTGCATATATCCTTCCATGCTTCATCACCTGCCAGGTCTCTGGGTTGTAGTTTCGGGCACACTCGATAACCAACTCCGGAGACTCCATGGAGTACGGGAAACCAGCGGCATTCCACATTCCAGACACGAATATGGCATCCAGCACAAGACTTCTGTTCTTCTCATCATTCATCCTAGCTGACCAGGCTTCCAAACTAGTATTCCCCTGATGAGTATCTGTAATTGCACCATATTTGAATAAGACGCCCCTCTAAGATGAAAACATTGGCTTACTGAATTTAGCCTCACACTTAGCCAACCTCTTATCAGCCATGGATGCCTACAATTAACAAAATCCCGTCTTACAATAGATACTCACATGCATGTGGATAACAATTATCTCTACTAACCATCGTGCCTACTATATTTATTCAACATCAACTTATCATGGGGGTGCATAAACCAGGACTTCAGATTAACAACACCATACCTGACCATTACAGAAACAACATGATGAGGGTTTCATTTACTTAACTGGATATGTAAATCTCCTTTATACCAGTGGACTTCTAAAAGTGCTCTTAATTCTGCTGATGATCACGCACTTCCTCCCATTTATAAGCTCGGTTCATCTGACTATCACCTGTATGAGGATATGGAAGCTGGTGCTCTGTAAAAACAATTTTATCACAAGGTAAGAACTGAAATGATGGTGACTTCACCTTTTAACCATGTGCTTAGGGTGAAATTAGGGCAAACCCTGACAGATTGGATTTTATTCAGTAATTTTCTGCACGGAAAGTCAGGATTTCGCCAGTTGTTCAATCAAGTTTAATGGTCAGCGGGAACTACCTAACATGACTGCGCACATTAAATGTTAATGGCGGTAATGGGAGTGGGGTGATATTCGTATGACAAGATGATATTCAAATAACAAGATGATATTCGCAAATATCATCTCAAGTTTAATGTGATCATCCTCTTCGAGAGGAAAAACTATCGTGACAAGATCGGGTGATCAACTCACCCTTTGGTTATGTTTAGTACATCAGGAGGATATTTCGATACATCGGGTGATGTTTCAAAGATAATGACTGGATAAAACATGACCTCTCTCTCAAAATATCGGGGTGACGTCATCCAGATATTCGTTCATTGTATCGCTAAGGTATCATGACGTCATCGTCATGTTATGGGAACAGGATCATGTTTATGAAATATCCTGTCGAGAGGTAAATGTGATGATGACGTCATCGTCATGTTAGTTTCTTTGTTTATCAGACTCAAATGATGCCATCAAGATAATGGCTTAGGGGGGATATTTCACGGTAGGAGGATATTAAGAAATATCGGGTTACATTGAAAAAAAATATGATCCTCGTGGGAAACATAAGGTCGCCAACGGGTAAAGGTCACTATCACCTAAAATTGACGTCCGGACATTCGGACCGCATGATTTATTGGGTGATAAATTAGATCGGGGTGATCTTTTGAAATATGACTGATGTTACGAAATATGATCCTCCCCCTGGAAATATCAAGTTTGACTCAAACTTTGATCGTTCATAACTTTCACATCCTGATGAATATCAGGGTGATGTAAAAGGCAAACCTACATGGAATTTGATACTCTATTCAAAAATGAGGTTATTGGAATTAAATACAAATTTTGACAAACTAACCTCATGATGATGACCTACCCAGCCTTTCTTGCATGATGATCTACATGACTTACTTTTACCAAACCGCCAGAAAGCACAGAACAAGCCAAACAAAAAGTTGGGTCCCTGTTTTGCCAAGTCAAAATGGGGTGTGTTGTGTAACCACACAACAAGTCCTCAAGGAGGAAAATAATGCAATGCAATCTATTTTCCAACACTTCTTACAATAAAGTTTGAGAAGAACAACGATACAATACACCACTTTTCAAACATAGCATGCAGTAACATCAAAACATGATAGACAACATATCATCATTTCTATCAACTAAACATGTTCAACAATTATTATTAACAATGAAGAATAATAAAATTTATCAAATTCATAGACATATGGAATCATTTCTTCTCAACAAAACTCAACAATGACATATCACAAAAACTTAACTCCACATGTAACACATCATTTAAACTAGAGATTCTTAACTACATACATCACAAATGACTTCACATGACTCAGACCACAAGGTTCAATGAAAATGGGTCTTACAAGGAGAACAAGCACTAATACACCACTGAGTAATCCATAGTGCCACAAAACCATATATCCCATGTAATGTAGAACCACTGTGCGAATATTCGAGAAGCCATAGAACCATAGTGCTAAGAAAATCAAATAGGAAGAATGGTCTTAGGGCCCCCTCAAAGGACCCCTCCATACATTTCCTAGTACCTTGCTCTTGTTTGTTTAAGGGGGTTAGCCTCCAAGAGGAAGGTACACCATAATCACACACATAGATCTACGGGGAATGGATTACGATCATCCCATAGCGGTCCCATTTGTAGCCCCATCCTCACAAATAAAATTCCCCAAGCCATCTACTCCCCTATACAACCTGTCAGGGACCCCTCCTAGGTATGGTAGTTTACACAAGTCACGTTACTCCACACATACCAATAGTTGCAACATGAGAATGCCTCAAATCAAGAAAGATTTAAGTAAAAACCAATTCATAAGTTAAATCTTCAAATACAATTTCATAAAAAAAATTGAAGATCAAAATTGAGAAGCATTATAATATTCCAAATTCAAAGTAAAATGAGTCCTTGAGGCAAAAAGGACCATAGAAAATTAAATGGTTAGCTAACCCAAAGCAACAAAATCCAACACTGTTGGCATAACACTTAAGAAAAATCAACAAATAAATAAATAATCCAACAATCTCATAACAATTGCACATTACAATTACCATGCAACCTTGCAACAAGGTCACCTAAGGGGAGGAGGGGAATGGTGGTCTCAAACCACATAAGATAATAGCATGCGATGTCATGGTGGTTTCAAACCACATAGGAATATATAACCATATCATGGTGGTCTCAAACCACATAAAGATCATAGGATGAAATACCATACTGAACCATCACATGTCCCACACAACCCAGGACATGCTCTGTAATAAATACCAAGTGTCAAGTGTCTGAATTCTCACATATATGTAGGTTATCTATAATTATCCCGAGTCAAGAACACTGCACTCTCATGCATACACTAGTAACCATCTCCGAAGTCCAATCATTCATTTAATAAGTGTCAATCACAACTACCATTTTCACATACCATCATCTGTCCTTGATATTAAGTCACACAATTTCCATGCCGCACTAGCTCTAGTTAAGACTATCTCTAGAATTTTGATCACATCATGTACCAATACCAGTAGTTTCCCATCCAATTTGTGCACTATCTAATCACTGATTCCCATAATTAAGGCTATAACAATAATTTGTATCCAAAAGTAGTGCTAGTGTCTCATAAAAAAAATGATATCCTCCAAATACGAAGAATCCATCATAACATCAGATACCCAAGAGTCAATAATAGTCTCTAATGCACAAGCCCATTAAACTTCCAAGTATCTGTAACTAAAAAGAGTATAGGCTCAAGGCATATTAGGGTCCATCCTCTACCCAGTCTTAATGAGCCAAGATGTTAGGTCTAAAATAAGTTAGTATTTAAACCAACAATGTTCAAAAGAAGCTTGCAAGTAGACCTTCCCAGTTCTTCCCTAGTAGTAGAGAAGTCCAACTAGATTACAAAAACTTTAGGTGGCACTTAGCCCCTTATCTTTCCTAGCCAAAAACGTCAGGAGGATCAAAACTCTAAAGAAAGCAATCTAAAATCCAAGTGAATAAAAAAATGAGTAATCAAAATAAGAGTGTTGAAAAGTGAGAATTGAGAGATCAAGCTTGCATATCAAAAAGTTCCAAAAGCATTCATTTATTGAAAAGTCAAAAATCCAAAAAAATGAGAAAAATCAAGTGAGGCATTTTGCAAAATACCAAAAAAAAAGTGAAAAAGAACAAAAAAAAAGAGATACAACAAAAGAGTGAAAGAGAGAAGATTGTTGAATGTTCGTACTCTTGGGTGGAGATCAGTCTAAGCTCGAAGCCTCAAGGGTGACATTTTAACAGAGAAAGAAAGGTAAAAAGCACACACACACATTAGTTGAGGAAAACCAAGAGTCTAGTAGTCTCTAGGATCATCTTCTATCTAGGGACCCTTGTTCTTTTCTACTTATCCTTTACCTCGGGTCTACCTTGCTTGCCATCTATGATCTAAGTCTAGCGAACATCAAAAAAATTTGTTACTTGCCTAAGTTGAAAGCTTGTCAAATTGTCTTATCTAGATAAGGATCAATGTTTAGCCTTTAGAAAAGCCCAAATTTAGAAGTACTCCATTTCATTCCCACTCCCCACTTGAGTTCTAAAATCGTATCTCACAACCTTGAATAGGTCTCTTATATAAGGACAACTTGCAATCCCCTAGATTGAAAATCATATCAAAGAGAAGTCATATTGTCTGTTCCACATTGAATTCATATCAAAATCAGAAAAAGAGTCTCAAAGCAATAAAATCAATGTCATAACTCATGACATTCAATAGAATTAAATGTTTCATTTCAGCATCGCTTGTGTTCTTGCATCTACATATCGTCACCTGCATTCATATATATATTCCTAAAAAGACAAACAAATTACATCATCCATATGTGATCATCTTAGGTATGCATTCTCATAAGAAAAATTAAAAAACCTAGCCAACCATATGCACAAGAGGGAAAGTGAAGTACAAGATGTCAACTAAAGCTATGTATGGATCTCATGAAATCAAGTCTGGTAAAAATAAGTGTAAAACAATGTCTAAGCACAAGTCACTCCTCCAACAAGTCAAAAGAGCAAACCTATGTAATCAAGTACACATGTCTCCCCATGCAAGGGGGCAAGGCTAGAAATATCATAAATATATGTCTTCCAAAGACCTCAAGGAGTATCAAATCAAACCTTTGCAAAATCTCCACTAAAACCATAAAAATTAGAAAAATTAGAAAAACCTTAAAAAAAATTGTAAAACATAAAAAAATCCCTTAAAATCAAATATGTTCTTCAAAATCTACAATAAAAGAAGAATCTATTCTCCTCCTCTCTAGCTTAGCATGTGTTATATTTCTTTTATGCATCTTTCATGTGTTGTTTTGTGTATATTCATTCCTACAGGTCTCACCGACAAAGGCAAACAACTAGTCAAACATCAACAATCTATGGTAAGTTCATCATTTCAGTTTTCATTATTTATTTTGATACATTCAAATGGTAAACTAATACTAGTTATTGTAGGTACAATTGTGGAAAAATTGACAATAGGTAAGGCCTAGTTCGGGAAAGGTACCTACCTTTCATGTAGACTATCATCCTCGAGGGGGTAAATATGTAAGCACAAAAATCAGGTACAGCCTCCACAAGGACCCCTATAATAATTTTAATCTTTGTCACATACATGTAAGTGTGAAATAATGTCCTCCAAGCAACAAACCTCTTGATGTCATATCTTCTTTCTTGTCTTGTGTTGTTTCCTCTTTGTCATTTTCTCTCTCTATTTTCGACGCTTGTCGACACTTTTGCGACACTTGTCGATTTGCATTTTCTAAGCTTTCGACCCTATTCCTAAGCCTTGTGAGTGTCTTGTAGGTGATTTGTCACCTTTCCCCTATGTTTTTCATCCTCTTTACCCCCTAGAAGCCTTCTAGAGGTCCCCCTATCCATCTCCAACTTTCAGTTTTCAGTTTCACTCAACCAATCCAAATCTCCCCCTATTATTTCCAGATCTCCCCTAGGAGATCCTGCGATGCAAGTGGAGATTTGGAAGCTTGCACATGATTGACCTATTTCTGGAGGCAGAACACCTCCTTTTTCTCTTCCCTACCATTTCCCATCATGTTGTTCCTCTAAAGACCCTTTTCTATCTAGATCTCCCCCGGGTGACCTAAGGTCACCCCCCGGGAGACCCAAGATCTCCCTCGGGAGACCCAAGATCTCCCATGGGTGACCTAGGGTCTCCCATGGGAGACCCTACTAGCACAAGGGGTGACCCTGTTGCATTTCCAACTGTAGAAAAGCTTGAGTTTCTCACTCAAAAAAGCTCCATTTTTGCCCGTTTTTCTTCCAGTTCACATGATTTTTGATGCCTAATATGGAGTTGAATATTTCATGCACCCATACATGCATAATTAAATCCATTTGATTTAAAACTAACAACTCAATCAGTCTCATGCATCCTTCCAACTCCAATTCCTCTTCATTGATAAGCTATTATTGATTTATCACTCCTTAGCTAAGTTTACTTGATAATCAACCTAGTTCACTCCCTAATCAATCCTTGTTAACTCATCAATCAATTGACTTAACAACTCAATCAATTCCACCTCTCATATCTTCTTCTAACCCATAAATAACCCTCACCTCTTCATTATTTTCCAAGTTGAGCAAGTTGGAGAATACCCTTCTCATCTTCACAAGTTTTTTCAAGCTTCTTCATAGGCCTTTGAGCCTCTTTCTTCATTTCTTTCTTTAGTTCTCTAAAGATTCAAAGCTTTCATTGTTGCATAGCTACAAAGCTCTTCCATGGAGGCAAATTCATTGTGCACATAGATCTTGCTAGGTTTTTGCTCTCCAAATCAGCATTCTAATGCTCTCACAAGATGAAGGTGTCTTTTCTCTTATTCATTGTTCAATCAAGCATCGTTACACTGCTTCAATCAACACCATTGTGCTCATCCAAAGCTCTCATTGAGATCTTTCAAGATTCATCAAGCTTCTTTTTCTTCTTTGTGTTGTCTTGTCATCAAGAGGTCTTACCGCTCCTACAAGAGGATTCGAGGTTGCCAACATCAAGGTTTTTTTAGGGTAGTGTAGTCACACAAATCTTCATTCTTTCATGTTCCTCTATTGCTTTATTCAATTGATAGTAATTAGAAATTAAAAATTGCTCTTGGAAATAGTAATTCATTGTTTTTTTCTTGATAGATCTAGTATCTTAGAGATAGTTTGCATTCTTAGATTAGATTTGTTTACTTGCAATTTTCCTTTTTCTAGATTAGTTGTTTCAAAACATTCAAAATCCCAAAAACATGGAGTAATTGCATTAGGTTAAAATCATTCTAGTTGCATTCATATTTCCTTTCATAGATTAAAAAGCACTTTTTATTCCAAAATACTAAAAAAGCACAAAAACAAGTTTGCATTTCATTTAGCTTTGCATGCATATAGAAACCCTAGAAAAGATAGATAACTTGAAAACCCTCAATACCATCATGAGGTAAAAAATGGTTACAACGATTAAATCAAACTCTTAATCACATCACAAGGTAAACACAAGTCAAGGCATAGCTAAACCCTAGGTCAAAACCCCTAAGTCTAGTTAAGGTTGGTCATTACACATTTATCTCTATATTGGCTGACGAATGTGCCTAGGAGTAAGAGGTGACTGGGTAAGGGCTATCCTCAACAAGATTGAGGAAATCAATCCACGACAACAATAGGAGACACTTAATTTACCACAATAAGATCCATTTGTCCTCCTATTGATAGAAGAGCATAGACAACTTCAAATACAATGAGAACTCATTCAATGAATTGAAAGACAAGAGGATATAAATGAAAGTAACCACTTACCCACACAAAGGTGGAATAGAAGAAACCCCAATAGGAGGAGAGAAACTAGTGACCCTTCGAGTCATAGGGTTATCTCTACAACAACTATCATCAAACAAAAAATTTAACTTAGCACACAACAACAAAGGAAACAAAACTTTCTGACCCCTCTCCGCGAAGTCCAACTCTCCAACGAGCCAGACCCCCACCGTGTCTCGCCTCCTCTCGACTAGCTACTTCCACGAGAGTGAGAGTGACATGACGGATCATCCCATGGCAAGAAGGGAAGGGTCTGTGTGTGTGTAAAAATCTGAACCAATAGCCCTAGGCAACTAGAGTCACGATTTTGAGTGTACAGTACCTGTTTTGCTTCAAGAGCCCGATCCTAAACAAGTACCCTTTTTTTTCAAAAAGGGTACTCGTTCCAAGTGGTATTTTTCATCCATGGGAGACTTCCATGAAATCTATACTCATCTTTGTGCTTTTACCCAAGCATATCAGTTTTCCCTGAAGGTTGAAGAAAAGTTGAACAAGAGGCATGATTAGAGACAAAGAGGTAGAGGAAGTAAATATTAGAGAGGTAGAACATTTTTCAAAGAGAGGTCATATGCAGAGCAGAGCAGACAAAAGAACACATTAAAGAAGGAAGATAGAGATAATAATGCATGCTAGAGAGATGACAGGACCTTCTACTGCAGAGGAAACCCTAGTCAATACCAGAGTGAAGGATACAGAAGAGAAGGAAGAGGACCTAATAGGAGAACATTCAGAGGAACCTATTTTAAGTGTGAAGGTGAAGGACATAGATCTTTTGAATGTAATCAAGGGAGTACAAGTAAGAAGACAGAGAATAGTGGAAGAGCAGCCTACGTAGAAGAAGAACCTATTGGATCACCCAGTTCAATTGGTAAACCTGAGAAAGGAGAATCACTTGTCATGAGGAGAGCACTATTTCAAGCAGAGACTAATTAAGAACTGCCACAGAGGAAAGACTTGTTTAGAACTAGACACAAATCAGGAGGTAAATGTTGTAAAGTTGTAATTGATAGTGGTAGTTCAGATTATTTGGTTTCAGAGGAGATGGTGACTAAGCTAAAGCTAGAAAGATTGAAACACCCTAAGTATATCAGATAGCATGGATTCAAGACGATCATAAAGTACTGGTGAGTGAACAATGTTTGGTGAAATTTCATATTGGATCATATCATGATGAAGTATTGTGTGATATTATGCCTATGGATGTTTGTCATATATTGTTGGGTAGACCATGGCAATATGATAGGAAACCTATACATGATGGGAGAAAGAATACATATACTATAACATCAAATGGAAAGAGAATTACCTTGATCCCTTTGGAAGATGATCCTAAGAGTGAAGTATGTGGGAATGCTAGAATCTATTTGGTAGATGGAAAAAAAATTTGGATTTTTTGAGACATGAGAATGTGTGTTATTCTTTGATTCCTAAGAATCCTTAAAACTTGAAGACAGAGACTAAAAAATCACAACTGGAGGAGATAACTGAGTTACTGACAGAGTATGAAGACAACATATCAGACAATGTACCTAAAGGATTGCCACCAATCAGGAGTATTAGTCATCACATGGATCTTATACCTAGAGCTAGTTTGCCTAACAAAGCAGCACACATAATGACACTGGTAGAGAATGAAGAATTGAATAGACAAATACATGATTTGTTGAGGAAAGGTTTGATCAGAGAAAGCTTGAGTCCTTGTACAGTACCTACAGTGTTAGCACCAAAGAAGGATGGAGAATGGAGAATGTGTACAGACTCTAGAGCAATAAACAAGATCATAGTTAAGTATAGATTTTCTTTACCTAGGATGGATGACATTATGTTTTGTTTGAGTGGAGAAAAATATTTCACAAAGATAGACTTGAAGAGTGGATACCATCATATTAGAATTAGAGAAGGAGATGAATGGAAGACTACTTATAAGATAAATGAAGGATTGTATGAGTGTTTAGTGATACCTTTTGGATTGACAAATGCGCTGAGTACTTTCATGAGGTTGATGAATGAAGTCTTGAAGAAATTATTGGGTAAGTTTTTTAATGTATATTTGGATGATATTATGATTTTCAGTAAGACCAAGGAAGAACATTTGTGGCACCTGAGACAAGTATTGTAGAGACTGGGGGAAGAGAAATTACTGATAAACATCAAGAAGTGTAGTTTCATGAAGGAAGAATTGGTATATTTGGGATTTGTGATTTCTACAGAAGGATTGAAGATGGACCGTGAGAAGGTAAGAGCAATTGTTGAATGGCCTACACTAGAGAGCATTGGAGAAGTCAGATCATTTCATGGATTAGCTAGTTTCTACTAGTTCAGTTCATCAGAAATTTTAGTTCAGTATGTAACCCTATGACAGATAGAAGTTTTGAATTGTTGAAATAAAAAGTGACAGAGCAACCTATGTTGGCATTACCAGATTTCAATAAGGTATTTCAAGTAGATTGTGATGCAAATGGAAATGCAATAGGAGCAGTGTTAATTCAAGAAGGTAGACCTCTAGCATATTTCAATGAGAAGTTGAATGATGCAAGGAGAAGATATTCAGTTTATGATCAGGAGTTCTATACCATAATTCAAGCCTTGAAGAAGTGGAGAAATTACTTGTTGCCTAAGGAGTTTGTGTTGTATACAGATCATCAAGCTTTGCAATATTTGAACAGTCAAGGAAAGTTGAATTAGAGACATATGAGATGGGTAGAGTTCATGTAGAGTTATACTTTTGTATTGAAGCATAGGAATGGAAAATCAAACAAAGTTGCAGATGTCTTGAGTAAGAGAAGGAACTTGCTGACAAAGATGAGAATTAAAGTGTTAGGATTTGAGGAATTGAAAAACATGTATGAGAAAGATCCTCATTTTGTAGAACCTTGGAAAGCATGTAAGGAACCTGTTGTGGTAGATAGGAGTAAGTGGTTGTATTATTTCATTCAGGAAGATAAGTTGTTCAAAGGAAACTAGTTATGCATACCTAGGTGTTCAATGAGAGACAATTTTATGAAAGAGAAGCATAGTGGTGGATTGGCAGGACATTTTGGCATTGATAAGATAGTGGCTTTGGTGAGTGAAAATTATTTTTGGCCTCAGCTACATAAGGATGTTAGGAAATTAGTGCAGAGTTGTAGAATTTGTCAAGTTGCAAAAGGAAGTAGTCAAAATACTGGATTATACAAATCGGTTACAGTACTAGAGAGACCTTGGGAAGACATAAGTATGGATATCATAATGGGATTGCCAAAGACACAGAGAGGACATGAATCTATATTTGTAGTAGTGGATAGATTTACAAAGATGGCACATTTCATGCCTTGTAAGAAGAGAACTGATGCAGTTCATGTGGCTGATCTATTTTTCAAGGAGATTGTGATATTGCATGGATTACCTAAGAGCATTACTTTAGACAAAGATACAATATTTCTTGGATACTTTTGGAAGACACTTTGGAATAAGATGAAAACATATTTGAAGTTTAGTTTAGCATTTCATCCACAAACTAATCGACAGACAAAGGTAGTAGATAGGAGCTTGGGAAACTTGTTGAGATGTTTGGTTGGAGAGAAGACATGAAGTTGGGATTTGATTCTATCACAGGCAGAGTTTGCATATAATAGTTCAATGAATAGGAGTACCAAAAGAACACCATTTGAGATTATGACATGAACTAACCCTAGAGGAGTAGCAGAGTTGAGAGACATTAGTATGGAAGATAAGAGAAGTGCAAAAGCAGAAGAATTTGTAGGACACATGGAGACAATGCATAATCAGGTTAAGAAGCATTTGGAGAAGATGAACAGTAAGTATAAAGAATAAGAATATGACAAGAGGAGACACAAAGAATTTATAGTTGGAGATGAAGTGATGGTATATTTGAGAAAAGAGAGATTTCTAGTTGGGACATATAACAAGTTGAAGATGAAGAAGTTTGGACCATGTAAAATACTTAGGAAGTTTGATTCAGGAAATGCATATAAAGTGGAGCTACCAGAGACATTAGGTGTATCACCTATTTTTAAAATTGTAGACCTATATCAGTATCATGAAGCAGAGTTCAGTGACAATGTTGATGAAGACTTGAAGAGGCAGTTACCACAACAAGTACCAGAGCATATTGAAGACATCTTGGATAGTAGAATTGGACACAGCACCAGAGGAAGATAGTACAAAGAATACCTTGTGAAGTGGAAAGGAAGACTGGAGGAAGATTCATCATGGATTTCTCAAGCTGAGGTGGACCGTCTTGGTTTTCCTCCATCCCTAGTAAAATGAGGGACCCAATTTTTAAACAAACCTGGATGTCTGATGCAGGAGCATCCTTGGTTCAAGAGCAATCTTGCATCAACCAAAAACATTTGCATTTTAGTTTGTTTCTTTTCATTTTCTAGTTTAGTTTAGTCAGTTTAGTCAGTAGTAATTTCTGTATTTTGGTCCACATTCTACCATAGTTTTATTTTAGACCTTGTAGAGCTGGACTTAGCATCTAGACACATTCATGCACATCATATCCAAAATTTAGAGTATTTGGATCAAGTACCAGAAAGATATCGCTATCAGAAGATCAACTATTTTCTTATAACAAAGCATCCTGACAGTCTCAGATAATCAGCTAAAGGAGATGACTTGAAGAGCATTTCACAACATTTGGAGCTAAATGACACATCATTCAATGTTGTTTGGATTGTGACCAACCTTCCCTAAGATTTGCACGATATTCCATTCATTTGCGGAGGAGTTCTATATGATTAGGTCTAACCTATCTGTGTACACACATTACAACTCTTCATTGGAGTTTGTGATCTTCCTTGGCTGACGCAGAGGGATCTTATGTTCTAGAGATGATATATATTGATGTAATAGATGCCTAAGAAAGTAGTCATTGATAATTCTAAGTTTGATAGTGTTTAGGGTAAAATTGGATTTGTTAATCTTTTGTTGTTTAGATGTTAAAATCTGCCTCTCCACTAAACGTTGAAGGATCTAGGGTCAAGTGGTGAGCACTATCATACCCTAGGTCACTTACAAATGAAGGGAAACTTGGATTAGGGAATTCAATTATTAATTTCCTTCTCTTATGTCCAATTAACCATTAAAACCCTAATTATGCAAATATGGCAATAAATTGACGAAAGACGGAAAAAGCTCTTACAGACGGGAGTAAAATAACAAATCACAAAATACCTATTTTCAGGGTTCCAAGGTAGAACAGTTGGGTACACTAGTGCGGGCACCCAAGTCCAAGGTACCTACTTTTTTGGGGAATCTGGACCTCCTTCCAACACTGATTAGACTTGTAACTTCTATTTTTTGAAATCTGTCTACGGAGGATACTTTTGCAGGAACCGTAGTCCTGGAAGTGCTCCTTTGTCTAACTTTTCTTCAAATCCTGAATCCTTGATGCCTGCCACTCCTTCCTACAACTCCACTTTTCCCAAATGCGACACCTATAACCTGCAATCACAAGACTTGGTTTGGGGGTTATGGTGTTTAGAGGTTTTCCTTAGTCAAACCCTGGAGGACATTTAAGTCTCTAAACACCGTTGTCAGACAAAGAGTGTGTGCCCTTGTGAGGCAGAGGCAAAAACCAAAGGAATCAATGATAAAAACACAATGATATGTCACCTTGTAGTGAAGCTCCCATGGAGGAAGAGGCTCTTCATGCCATGAGGAGATTGATGCTCAAATATGTAAATATCAACACACAAAACATACAAGTCTGCTCTTGCAACACAATAGAAAGCCTTTAATCACCTTGAGAATGCCTAGAGTTCACAATGATCATCTAGTTTACAAATGAATGCCTACACATGCTTATATATGCACCTACAAGCATTCCCGCCAAGATTTTAAAAATCAAACTTTACCGTGTTGGCAAAATAACCACCTAACGGTCATAAATTGACACCCAAAACTTGGGACTGTCTAAAATAGGGCAGGACTAGGGCACGGGTGCCTAAGTCCTCCCCCCTATTTTAGGCAGGGTACAACTCAAGGGGTCCACCTAGGTCTAATTTTCCATGGAACCTAGGTCTCATTCCATCGGGATGCTAAAATATGAACTAAAATGTCCTAAATGCATGCTAAAGACCCAGGAGCTAAACCTTATGAGGCAAAAGCCCCCAAGGGGACATTTTTTGACATTACATTTAGCCCCCACTTTAATGTATGTATAAACGCGAGGCCAATACATGTATTAAAGTAAGGTCACAAACATAGCAAACACGCCAAGCATGGAGAAGACACGTCAATCACATAGAAAACAGTACCAGGCATGCAAAACATAGAGAAGATAGTTACAGTCACGTAGAACACGGGGAAGACAATTAATGCATAGAAGACACATTAATGCATGGAAGACAGAAGTGATATCTTTTCTTTTCTTTTTTTTTCTCATATATATGAAATGCAAATGCAAGTACTGGAAAGTAAACAAACCTCCCATAATACATGAAGCACTACTCATGGGTGCTGGTCACTGTATATATGGGGCAACACACACGCAAGACATGCAAAACCTCCCAAAATGTAGGAAGCACTAGTCGAAGGTGCTGGTCTCTACATATGGGGCAACAAACATGCCATACAAAACAAGCACGCCAAAACACACACAATTGAAGACACGGATAAAACACAGCAAACAAGTGATGGTGTGTTCCCTATTTCTAGGCTCATCACCATCTCAAGCACATTATAAGCACACACCAATGATTGGGCTTCGCCACAACAATCACCAAAAACACGCTTAAGGGTTGAGTTAGTCATAGAACCGCTCCCTGCCTCCGCAGAGGACTTTTAAAAATGACAGGATGATGCAATCTTCTCTGAGAAATACACCATCCCAGCCTCCATAGAGGGCTTAAGAAAAAAAGGATATGCTTGATATCTCGCCTCCACAAAGGGCTTACATGATTGATTGATTGATTGCAAACAAGCTTAGGATGCACGATGCACTACTCTAGGGTGCAAGTCTCTGCATCTGAGGTCAAACACATTGCTAACATCTATAACAGATAGCTTACCTTATATATGCCCCCACCTTAAGGTGGTTGATATTAGGTATCGATATCAAGCACGTTAAGGTAGGAATAAAACACACAAGGGAACATGACTTTCGCAAAGCCCATGCCCCCCGAAGGTGACATGTACTTTATGATCGCCAAATGTTCCCACAAACACATCCCTGCAAGAAACATGTTAGTGTCTACAACATCATGATAAACAACAACATCAATGCATATGATTAACCACACAAAGAGCCAAGGTTATACAATGAATTTGAAGTTTGAGGATAACCATAGGTTATATCACAAAGCTCTCCGAATCAAGTACCACCAAGGCTAGATTTAAAGGCAAACAAAGGTGCATGGAGCAGTAGTATTGTTAAGGTTTGTAAATGCGACAAAAACATCATAGAATTCACTATGCGGAAAGCATGAGTGCTTCCACTAGCCAAGCATCGGATAAGATATACAACCCCATCATCATATTGGGAACTATAGTCCATTTTTTGATTGCTCTAGAAAGGGACACTAGGTCCACATCAGTATAAATTTGTGTCGTCATCCACCCACTAGATGGAAGTACTAGAGGAAGGGAAACAATAAATAAGAGAGGAGAAACAAGTATCTTAGGGACCATCATGTAGGAGGGTGCCCCCAGGTCACCAACCACAATGCTATGTCTGTAAGACACAACACACAACAATGAAATCAGAGAGAGAGGCAATATAGAAGAATGATGATACAAATAGAAGAAGGTCACAATAGAGGTGGTCTCCTGGTATCTTGAACCTTACAGGAGAATCCAAGGTCATTTCAAGAGGCCTAAACAATACATAACACATCATGAGAGAGATAAAGGGTTAGAGATACTTACCTGTAGGGCCCCTGCCAGGCTAGAAGTTGTCTATAAGCAAATCATCATCGTCATCTTCCCACTCCCTAATGTTGGAGGATAGTGGGACATAAGATACCATAGCCATATTAATATCGTGCTCATCATGTTGTTCATCATTAGGATCATCTTTGTTTGGTTGAATATTAGGATCGATGTTTTCTTATTGAGAGGCAAGGTTGATAGAATATTCTTGTCTTCTTTTTCTTCTTTCTCTTGCTTTTCTATTTCATTTTGTTTTACCACTTATCTCTTGTAAGATAGGGTTATCCTCTTTCATAGGCTTGTGCAAATTAGAAGATGAAGCACTAGGATCAAACCTCATTTGTTGTGGTGGAACACTTTGTTGTTGACAATGACTTCCCGATCCTTGTAAGAATTTCAGGGGAGGAACCTCAGCATAGGGACCTTGTCCTTTTGGTCTAAAGTTGTCTTCACATGCGGGTTGTTTATATTTTGTCATTTCTTGTGTAGGAGGACTTGGTACTAAATGTAACAATTTTGCTTTGTAATTTATATAGCTCAAAAATGTAAAATCTATTCGTAGCTCTAATTTGTCACTAGTATTTTTGTTGCAAAAGTAACCCAATGTGAAGTGTTGTTGTGTAATTTAAGGTTTGTATGTATTTCAATGAATGACATGCACTTGTCCATTCAAAGGAAATTTAACACATTTATAAATAGTTGAAGGAACCGCTTTCATAACTTTTAACCAAGGGATTCCAAGTTTTATGTCAAAGGTATCAGAGTCAGGAGTAATATCAAACCATTGTTCAATATGTTTTCTGGATAATGTTACTAACAATGATATCTTCCCCAAAGGCTTGATAAAGGTTACCTTATGCGTCTTAATCATCATGTTCGAGAGGTCATAAGAACCTTGCATTAATTGATATGAAAAGAGGAACTCCTCAGTGGCAACATTAGTCATGCAATTAGGATCAATAAGAGTTCCATTCATGGGGTTTCCCATTATTTTCACAATAGTGTAAAGAGGTCCTTTTTCTCCAGTTGTTCTATCATGAGGAATAAAGACAATTTCAGGTTCAGGAGCCTTTCTTTTCATGTAATGTCTAGGAGGGAACCTATTGTTGCTGTTATGATTAGAGGCCATTTTTATATGCTCAAACCAATGCAAAATCAGATTTTTGAAAGCTTTTCAAAATCAGTGCAAAAGACAAGAGCAAAAATAGCCTAGAATGCTTGATTTTTCGATACTTTTCAATGCAAATGAATGAAACAAAGGATGCTGTGAGGATTTAAGTCAAGGGAAGAAAGTTATATGTCTGATATCAGTCCAAAACAGAAATATAATCACTCTCAACACACTCTTGATGCAAATCCAAGGTAATGCCAAGTCCAAATATAGTGGAAATATGTCAAAATAGGCACTTTTTTCACCAAAATTCACTGTTAAAGAGCATAACAAAGGGTGTTGTGAGGAAAATGGTGATGGAAAGAAAATAATATCAGTAATAACAGCCACTTAGTTCCAAAATACCCAGCACAACATGCTTTTAGTGCAATTTAAGGTAAACCCTAGTGAAAATATAGCAAAATATGCAATGTTTCACAATTTTTCTATTCCAAAACCTAGAAAAAGGGATGTTGTAAGGAATTTTAGGAGGTACAGTGAAGAATATAAATAATATCAATCATCTCAATCCATAAAACTAATCACAACACTCTTGGAATGCAAACTAGGTCAAACCCTAGGGCCAAAATTGCCGAAATGTGTAGTTTTTTGCCAAATTTTCACTACAAGAACCCGTTAAAAGGGTGTTGTGAATCTCTTTATGAGGGGAAACAAATGATTGCCTTTATAACAATAATTTAATGCAAAAATATTTTTCACAACACACCTATAGTGCAAGTTTAGAGAATCGATAAGGCCAATTTTAGTGAAAATCATTGTTTTTGAAGCCCTAGGTTTGAGATCTTGGGACAAAATTCTATGTGAATGCTTTGAAGTCTAATTTATGATGAAATTGACTTACTCTCAGATTTGATAATGATTTTCAAGATTTAACATGCAAAATACCCATGCAAATTTAATGAAAATGCACCAAAATTACTAGTTTTTGTTGAAATTTTCTATGCAAAAATACAAATATTTTAAATCTAAATGCAAATTCACACTAAAAATGTAAGACTACAGCCAAATTAAAATTTGAATGAGCCTCTAAAATCAGTAAAAAAATCTGATAAAAGATTTTTCCTACAAACCCTAGATTTTGGAATTACTAGGTTATATAAAATTGACAAAATTTCCACAAGACCCTAGCAATTAAATGATGAAAATGCAAGGTAAATTTCTGATTTTTTGTATTTTTCTGTAGTTTATATCTGATTAGATGCAAAAATCATGAATTAGGAAAATTTAAGAATTTTTTTTTTGTATTTTTCCAATTTTTCAATTTTTTTGAAATTTTCTCAATGCAATAAAGTAAATGACCAAATGAATGAATGAAATCACACCAAATCTGAAGACAAACACTCAGCAAGTTGGAATTTACATCCAAAAACACAGGTTCACCAAAATGTTTAGGGTAAAATTAGATTTGTTAATCTTTTGTTGTTTAGATGTTAAAATTTGCCTCTCAACTAAACATTGAAGGATTTAGGGTCGAGTGGTGAGCACTATCATACCCTAGGTCACTTGCAAATGAAGGGAAACTTGGATTAGGGAATTCAATTATTAATTTTCCTTCTCTTATGTCCAATTAACCATTAAAACCCTAATTACGCAAATACAGCAATAAATTGACAAAAGACGGAAAAAGCTCTTACAGATGGGAGTAAAATAACAAATCACAGAATACCTATTTTTGGGGTTCTAAGACGGAATAGTTGGGGACACTGGTGCGGGCACCCAAGTCCAAGGTACCTACTTTTTTGGGGAATCTGGACCTCCTTTCAACATTGATTAGACCTGTAACTTCTATTTTTTGAAATCTGTTTGTGGAGGACATTTTTGCGGGCACCCTAGTCCTAGAAGTACTCCTTTGTCTGACTTTTCTTCAGATCTTGAATCCTTGATGCCTGCCACTCCTTCCTACAACTCCACTTTTCCCAAATATGACACTTGTAACCTACAATCACAAGACTTGGTTTGGGGGTTGTGGTGTTTAGAGGTTTGCCTTAGTCAAACCCCAGAGGACACTTAAGTCTCTGAACACCATTGTCAGACAAAGAGTGCATGCCCTTTTGAGGCAGAGGCAAAAACCAAAGGAATCAATGATAAAAACACAATGATATGTCACCTTGTATTGAATCTCCCATGGAGGAAGAGGCTCTTCATGCCATGAGGAGATTGATGCTCAAATCTGTAAATATCAACACACAAAACATACAAGTCTGCTCTTGCAACACAATAGAAAGCCATTGAGAATGCCTAGAGTTCACAATGATCATCTAGTTTACAAATGAATGCCTACACATGCTTATATATGCACCTACAAGCATTCCCACCAAGATTTTAAAAATTAAACTTAACCATGTTGGCAAAATAACCACTTAACAGTCATAAACTGACACCCAAAAATTGGGGCTATCTAAAATAGGGCAGAACTAGGGCGCGGGCACCCAAGTCCTCCCCCCTATTTTAGGTAGGGTACAGCTCAAGGGGTCCACCTAGGTCCAATTTGCAATGGAACCTAGGTCTCATTCCATCGGGATGCTAAAATATGAACTAAAATGTCCTATATGCATGCTAAAGACCCAGGAGCTAAACCTTATGAGGGAAAAGCCCACAAGGGGACATTTTTTGATGTTATAGATAGTTTGAATTCTTTACGAAAGAGCTTCAAAGATATATCTTGTACATATTCTGTAATTGAGAAATTAGGCCTATGAGCCCTAATTGTAAGCCCACATGATGCCAGTAAGTTTGTATTTTGAATCTATGATATACTGAATGACTGAATCTGCATTTGTTTTATATCTTTGAGTTTTTTCCATTATGTTTACTCTTACTGCATGGTCTAGACTGTTCACTTTGTGGACCCTCCTAACCGTGACTGTGCCACATCTTTTATGATTAAACTCTAGGATTCTCCTGCATCATCTATAGTGCACACACTCCTAATTCATGATTCACTTGATTCTTTGTGCTTCATTGAATGCCAAGGATTGACGATGTTGGGGTAAATACATAGAAATGAGGAACAAAAAGGGAGTCAAAGTGGCCAATGTTTTTTTAAATCAGCTAACCTATATTTTGATGAGTAATTCAAGATGCCTACACTCAAAATTTGAAGATGTGACAAGAAAAAAATGTAGTACTCTAAATCTAGTTTTTCCACTACTAAGGATTTTAAAAATAGTTAAGATTAAGACGGTCAAACACTATGTGTACATAAAAGTGTTCCTTTTTATCACTACAATATAACATAGCATCTAGTGTGTGTGCTACTCCCCACATTTTTATTGTGCTAAGTAGTTATAAAAACCAATTGATTTAAAGATAGATAAAGATAGATAAGAGTAGCTAGTACTATAAGTTATATATTCCTTATATTTTATTGAGTATATTTTTTGTGATCTTTCAAAGTGGATGCATACTAAAAACTACGTTACTAAATGTGCATGTCACACAACTTTCACAAAAATAACTAAAAGAGCAAAATTTTCAATGTCTATAGAATGAAGCATAAAATAATTCTATATAATTTGTTTCATATTTAGGTTAACGGATTAAAAAATATCAAGGAAAAACAATGCATTTTTATTGGAGAAATATGAAGACATCACTAAAACTAAATCAAAATAAATATCTTAATTTATTCAAAATATAGAAAAAATATATGGTTAGAAATATAAAAAGTAGATAAACATTTTGGTTTTAATTTCATGTAATTGTAATCTAAAAGGAGTAAACCTAAAAAGGAGGAATTTTGATATTATTTTTTTACATGTATTTGAGTGCCTAAATTCTCAATCTAACCTTCTAGTTTAAAAAATTCAATTTTTTTCCAACCCTAATAAAGAGATTTGATCAGTTTAGAAGGTAATGCATACATGTTCCAAAAATCATGTATAAGCCACAACATGATCATGTTATAATGCAATCACATTATAGCTCATACTCACTTTTTGAAGAACATATGCATTATGCTTTAAATTGTATGTTTGGTCACTCTTTTGCTCCCCATCTTGGGGGCCATAGTATTTATTAACACCAAGGGGAGTTTGTCGAATCACAAGGGTTATGTTCTCTTAGGTCGACTCCCTTGATAGGACCAACTTTATGGTCGTGGAAATGATCAAGGACAATAATCTTCAGACATGCAATGATGATGCAGCAGATACATTTTAGGTGCTCCAATTGAAGTGTTCCTAGTGTACTCAAATATGAATGATATGATAATATTCAAATGTAAAATTGGATTTTAAATAAATGTAATGGATGCATTTAAATACAAGGACATAACAATAAATCATACAAATGTATGTTTAGTCAACTCATAATGACTAGTGAAATGGGTGGGAGTTAGTGAAACTTGAATTTGAATTTTGAAACTACAAGAATCAAAGCCACAAGTGTAGGATCAATCCCATTCCCACAAGGTTGACATGGGACAAAATGGTGCCAAAATCAAGGTGGAAATGGAATATTTCAAAGTAAGTACATGGATAGATGTAATAAATGGATAATGAGGATGAATGCATAGAATGTGTATATAGATAAAGTAGGGATAAATACATATGAAAATGAGAATGAATAATGATATGGGAGAACAAACCTAGATTCACATAAGATTACCTATTTATTGATATACAATCATATTAAACCATTCTCAAACTAAAAACAAAACTAAATTGGGCCTTTTCAATCCCAATCTTGGTCACAATGATCATATGATGTGGTACACATGGAGCAATCTTAGGGTTGGCCTTGACAGAATGTACAAATGAATTGATAGAGCCATGATGCTAGCTTATTTATTCTTTTCCTTTGCTAACTATTTTTCCTTACCAATGGAGCCTTTGCTAGATGTCCTTTCAAACCACTTTCTTGTGCAATTTTGCATTGAATGAAAATTTGCCAAACCTAAGGCCACAAAAACTTATTTTTTCTAAACATGTCATTATTGTCTCATGAAGCCACATTGGCTCATATTCAATGTGTTCAAAACCTGGAGCCCCATCTAATGCATCAAATAGGTTGGATTTCCTAGTGGTATGATGTCATCAAACACACTACCCACGTTATTCACATCTATGGTTTCCAACTTGCCTGATTCTACCACTACTCATACAAGGCCACTGCATTGGAGATCTACTAAGCCAAATTGCCCAAGAGGCTTGTCCTTTGATCCTACCTTGCAACTACACATAACCAAGCTTCATAAAAAAGGTTGTAAACAATCATATAGCCCAAGGTGCTCAAATTAAATCATGTCTCTGCTAGCTCAATATTGGAGACAAGGTCTCTAAATAATTCATTCAAGCCTGATGGGCCTACCATGCATCCTAAGCTATTGAAAAATTAAAGGCCAACAACTTCTAACTTATCTCATAGACATTCTGTATGCCTTTGTTCGACACTTTGATCAAGTCTTTACAACCCAAGAGGACACGTAAAATGGGACCTTTCTTTGCAACAATGCCTGAATGTTGTGCCTTGCCAAGTTTCCAACTCTTAATGCATCCTTTGTGAGGCTATTCTCACCATGGGTAATGATAAATCTCCTATCTCTAATGGCTTTCCATATGAATTCTACAAAACCTTTTGGGATTTGGTCAGTGAGAATATTCACAAGGTTTATCTTGAAGCCTTTCATTCCAACTCTTTAGGGAGCCTAACCAATAAAGGCAATATCAAGTTCATACCTAAAGCTAGTGATTTAGAGGATATATGCAACTGGTCACCAATTACTTTGTTAAATTCTCATACAACATCATTGTTAAAGCTCATGCTCTCAACTCATGTCATCTTCTTCCCTAGGTAGTTCATCTTGAGAAAACTAACTTCATTAGGTCCAAGTATATTATTAATAATATTATTGATGTTTGGGAAGGCAAGAAATGGGCCAAACATTCTCAATAGCCCGTTATCTTCCTTAAAATTGATTTTTCCAAATCCTATGACCACATTGAATGGACCTTCATCCTTGTAATGCTTCAAACATTAGGGTTTGGACCCCATTTTATGATGCAAAGGGTACTCCCCTCTCTCAAACTGATGCAGAGTGGCACAAGGGGAGCAACAACACAATGGTTTACTACCCACTCACCCACTCACCTAGCCTTCAACCAAGCAAAGCCACTCACCAAATGCAAATTATGGATTTGTGGTCTAGGCTATTGTCTAACCCCTAAGGCTATTTCTACACCTTATGGCAGGTTTAAAAACACCTTACCAACACGTGGTTTGATCACCAACTTCATTCAACCCTCTAACCTTGACTAGGCCTAGTGAGGCTACTAGCTCTCCAAAACTAGTTTTCTTCACAACAAATGACAAAACCCCAAAGGACTAGGCAAAAAAATGATGGAATTGAACACCCTTCAGGGGACCCTAACAAACCTCCAAATCTTCAATCCCAACTCTACTCCAGCAGTTCAAAACCCCCACTAGGTCTCTAGGCCTAATTGATCACTTTAGGCCTGGGTTACAAAGCAAAGGGTTCAAATTGGGTTCATAGGTCAGGGGCAAGAATTTAGAATGTCTCTACCAGGTCCCTACAACACAAAACCACCATCCTTTCATTCACCTTGTCTGGATTTTGTCACCTACAACAGCAAATAGAATAAAACAGGCCAAATACATGGTAATACTTGACCTAGGGCATCAAATTAAAAATAGAAGACTGCATTTTCAAACAAAAATCTTTTGGAATCTTATAGTGCATGCCCCTAGCCTACATTTCACCAGTTTTTGTGAATTTTCAAAGGTGGGAATGCATTCTAGGGCCGGATTTCTATGGCTGCCCTAGAAAACAGGGTTTCTAGACCTGTTTTGAAAGAAAAATCTATAACTTTTGATCCCGACCACTTTAGGACCTCAAACTAGTTGCATTGGAACCCTGACTCCAAGCACTTTCAGAAAAAGTACATTTGCACCCCTGGAAAATCCATATAGTCTATACAGAAACACATTTTCTTTAGAAAAATAGTCAAATTCTTGATTTTTGTGCCCAAAATTGCATACAAAATCTCCTCCTCCGTACTGGAGTTAGATATCCACCATATTAACCCATCCAAGTTGGTTTCCAACTTCTACAACAGCATTCAATTGCCCAAAGTGGTTTTTGAACTGACCCAACACATAACACCTTTGACAACTATGGTGTTTTGCATTAACACAAGGAGGTTGATTTGTTTGGCTTGTCCAATGGAGTCCCAAATGATCAACACACTCCTTCCAACATACTAAAACATGAAAACAACCAAAAAAACTTGAAACCCAATCCTTAGACCTTCTAGGCACAACAAGGGTCCAAATGGACTAAGAAGGATTTGAGGTTTATATAGTCACCCCAAACCTCTTGACCATACAAAATGGACTAAACAATAATGGCTAAAAGCCTTATTACAAAACACATTGAACCAAAAAAAAAAACATAACTTCTCAAAATGCATCAAAATGCTCTTAGGTGCCCTGCACTATACACCCACTGTCAAAGAGAATTCAAGTCTCTTGAGTTGGAATGCTGTCAAATGTAAAACCTGCCTTCTCAATGTCTGCCTTGCTCATCCAAGTGGCATCCTCCTAAGGTTTGTTTAGCCACTTCACCAAATAGTCATGATAGGTGTGCCTTCTAGTTTATTTTGCAATCCTCTTGTCCAAAATGCACTCAATCTGATTTGGAGATGAAGGAATGAGTTCCTGGAGTGTCTGATCAATTTGATCTTCTTCAACAGTAGTCTGAGGATTAGATCCTTTATAGGGATAAAGGTCTGAAACATTAAAAATAGGAGACAAAGCAATGTCATCCAGAAGTCTGATTTTATAGGCATTTTCTCCACATTTCTTGAGCACTTCACAAGGCCCAATCTTCTTCATGAGTAGCTTGGTATGTTTACCTGTAGGGAGCCTCTCCTTCTTCAGATGGACCATTACCAAATCACCTTCCTTGAACTACAAATCCCTTCTTTTCCTGTCAGCAAACTTTTTGTACTTCCATGAAGTGGACAGCAATTTCTGTTGTACTTTTTCATGGACATCCTTCATGACTTGAACGGAGTCTTTAGCTAAGGCACTACTATTTTCTAGTCCTTTAACCTCCCTTAGTTCCAAAATACCCCTTGGGTGAGTGCCATAAACAATTTGGAAAGGAGACAGACCGGTGCTTCTATTGACAATGTCATTGTATGAGAACTCTGCCTGAGCCAAAAGTGAATCCCAACTAGCACCCTGCTCCTTGGTTAGGCATCTTAGGAGGTTTCCAAGTGACCTATTAATCACCTCTGTTTGTCCATCAGACTGAGGGTGATAGGCAGATGATAAGGACAAATTTGTACCTAGTCTCTTCCACAGTGTCCTCCAGAAGTGTCCTATGAACTTGGGGTCTCTGTCTGAGATGATTAACAAAGGTAAACCATGTAATCTGACTATTTCCTTGAAGAAAAGACCTGCTATGTGTGAGGCATCATGTGTGGTTTTACAAGGGATGAAGTGAGCCATTTTTGAGAACCTATCTACAACCACAAAAATGCTGTCATGTCCATTCTTTATCCTAGGCAAACCAAGGACAAAGTCCATGCTTATGGAATCCCAAGGCTTTGAAGGAATAGGTAGAGGAGTGTATAAACCTGCATTTGATGTATGCTCCTTTGCTCTTTGGAAAATTTGACAAGTTTCAACAAACTTCCTTACATCGGTTGGCAATTTTGGCCAAAAATAGTACCTCCTAACCAATTCTAGGGTCTTGTCAATACCAAAGTGACCTGACATGTTGCCACAATGCTTTTCCCTGATTATATTCTCTCTAACAGACCCTCTTGGGATACACAACATGCTACCCTTGAAAAGATATCCATCTTGCAACAAAAAATTAGAAAAATTAGTATTATACCTTCCTGTCATGGCCTTGCAAGAGAGGTATGGTTCTTTGAAGTCTTCATCTGCTGCATACTAATCCTTGATGGCTTGAATACCTGTACTTTCCAACTGTATGGTCTGCACAACAAGATTCCTCCTACTTAAGGCATCGGCTACCTTATTGGCCACTCCTTTCTTGTGTTTTATGGAGAAGGTGTATGCTTGGATGTACTCCATCCACTTGACATGTCTATGATTTAACTTTTGCTGCCTGTTCAAGAAGCTTAATGCATGGTTATTAGTAAAAACTATAAATTCCTTTGGCAATAAGTAGTGTCTCCATTTCCTCAATGACTGAACCATGGCATATAACTCTAGATCATAGGTGGAGTAGTTTTTTTTGCCTCATTTAACTTCTCACTAAAGAATGCTACAGGCCTCCCATCTTGACTTAAGACTCCCCCAACAGCCCTCTTACTTGCATCACACTCTACCACAAAGACCTTGTCAAAATTAGGTAGCACTAGGACTGGTTTTTCTGAATTTTTTTTCTTTAACAGTTTAAAGGCTTGAGTGGCCTCATTTGTCCATACAAACACACATTTCTTGCCCCCTTTTATGGTGTCAACAAGTGGAGCACAAATGCCACTAAACCCTCTAATGAACTTTCTATAAAAGCTACACAAACCATGGAAACTCCTTACCTCAGAGGCTGTTGTAGGTGTTGGCCAATTAAGAATGGCTTCAACCTTACTTGGATCCATTTTTAGGCTGCCCTTGGAGATGACAAACCCCAAAAATATCAACTCTTCTTGTAGGAAGACACATTTGTCAAGATTGATTCTTAACTTCTCCTCTTGAAGCCTCCTGAGCACTTGATGGATATGCCTTATGTGGTCTTCCTTGCTGTCACTAAAAATCAGTATATCATCCAAATATACAGCAATAAACTTGTTAAGGAAAGGTTTTAGCACTTCATTCATCAATCTCATGAAAGTGCTTGGTGCATTTGACAAGCCAAAAGGCATGACAACCCATTCAAATAGTCCTTCATTGGTTTTGAAGGCGGTCTTCCACTCATCCCCCTCCCTTATCCTGATTTGGTGATAACCACTTTTTAGATCTATCTTGGTAAAATACTTAGCCCTACCCAAGCAATCCATTAAATCTTCCATTCTAGGCATTGGAAATCTATACCTAATAGTGATCTTGTTGATGGCCCTGGAATCAGTGCATAATCTCCATGTTCCTTCCTTCTTGGGTGCAAGTACTACAGGTATTGCACATGGGCTAATACTCATCCTGATAAGCCCTCTATCCAACAAGTCTTGGATTTGTCTTGCCACTTTAGTATTTTGCTCTGGGGTCAACTTGTAGGCTGCTTGGTTTGGTAGGGTGGATCTAGGGATGGATCAATGCAATGACTAATCTCCCTCTTTGGTGGAAGAGCATCCTTGCCTTCATCGGCTATCACATCCTGAAACCTCTCCAATAGTTCTTCCACTTCCTTTGGTCCAATCCTCCTAAGAGGTTGCTGTACTTTGACCTTCTTGGGATTCACATTTTTGGGCTTGATGGCTACTACAAAACATGGCACTTTCTCTTCCTTGAGGCTAGCCAAAAACTATTTTTCACCTACCAACATAACTGAACTAGAAATGACTTTCTCTTTGCAATCATCAATCAAAGGAGTCATTGTAAACTTTTCACCATTCTTGGACAAATGAATCACATTGTTCTTACCATCACGTTGGGCACTTGTGTCATGTTGCCAAGGCCTTCCAAGAAGAAGGTGGCATGCATCCATATCCACTATCTCACAAAGAACCTTATCATGATATTCACCTATCTTGAATTCAACCCAACATTGCTCTTTTACTACAATTTGTTGTTCCTTGGTTAGCCAAAAGACTCTATAGGGGTTAGGATGAGGCATTCTTTCCAATCCTAACTTAGTCACCATTTCATTAGAAGCCAAATTTTCAGAAGAACCTGAATCTACTATTACCTTGCAAACTTTTCCTCTCACCTTGCAAGTGGTTCTGAACAAGTTGTTTCTTTGGGGCTGCTCCATGGTGGCTAGCATGATGAGGGATCTATTAAACATGATGCATTCTCCACTCTCAGGTGCTACAGACTTGGAAGAGGCTATTTGATAACTTGTGGTGCTTTAACAGTCCTCTTCTTGAAGGAGTTGTACTCTTCTTTCTTTCTGATTTGCAGCAATGTTTCCCATCTTCTCCGAGCATCTAAAGGACTGATGTCCAATCTGATTGCAAGAGAAACACCTTCCAGTGAACACACTTAGACCTCTGCCCCCACTTCTTCCTCTGCCATTACCTCTGCCCCTAAACTGACCCTTATCAGCATTGTTTTTATCAGCCTGCCCTTGGCTGCCTTCTTGTGATCCGCCACCTTGGAATCTAGAGAAATTATCTCTGTTTTGAAATATGCATGTACCCCTAAAGTTCTGATTTCCTCTACCTCTGTTGCTGCTGTATGAATCACCTTTTCTTCTTTGTTTATCCTCAATTCTCAATGCCATTTGAAAACACTTATGGACTGTCTCCGGGTTAAAGAGAGTTAATTCATCTTGAATGGAGAACTTAAGGCCATTAAGATACCTTGCAAGCTTCTATTTTTCATTCTCAGGCATCTTGGCTTTCAATGTCATCTTGTGGAACTCCTCTGTGTAGGTGCTCACATCCATGTCCTTCTGTCTCAAGTTGTGCAACTTCTTGTTCAAGTTAACTTCATAATCCTTAGGGACAAATTGCTTCTTGATTTCAAGTACCATCTTCCTCCATGTAGAGATAGGATTCCTATCATCTTCTATCCTCTCATTTTGAATAAAATTCCACCAACTCAAGGCTGGCCCTTTCATTCTTGATTTGGCAATCTTCACTTTCTAATTTTATGCCACTTCTTCACATTCAAAATAGTTCTCCATTGCCTCAATCCAATCAAGGCACTCCTCTGGATTCATCTTACCAGGAAACATAGGTAAGTCTGCCTTAGTGTCCTTCCTACTCAACTTTCCAAGTGCATCTAGGAATTGTCTCTCTAACATGCCTCCTTGTGGCTCTTCCATTGGCACTTCTTCTTCCTCATCTTGATCCTCTTCATCTGAATCCAAGATGACCTCTGGCTTCTTCTTCTTGTCTTTGTCTTTCTTCAACTTTTCTATCTCAGCCTCCATCCTTTTGTTCTTGGCTGCTTGCTCTCTCACTATCTTTGCCAATTCGGCATTTGTCACCTTTGAAGGAATTTCCTCCTCTTCTTCTCTATCTCCCATCTCTTTGATGGCTCTAATACCACCTGATGCAGAGTGGCACAAGGGAAGCAACAACACAATAGTTTACTACCCACTCACCCACTCACCTAGCCTTCAACCAAGCAAAGCCACTCACCAAATGCAAATTATGGATTTGTGGTCTAGGCTATTGTCTAACCCCTGAGACTGTTTCTACACCTTATGGCAGGTCTAAAAACACCTTACCAACACTTGGTTTGATCACCAACTTCATTCAACCCTCTAACCTTGACTAGGCCTAGTGAGGCTACTAGCCCTCCAAAACTAGTTTTCTTCACAACAAATGACAAAACCCCAAAGGACTAGGCAAACAAATGATGGAATTGAACACCCTTCAGGGGACCCTAACAAACCTCCAAATCTCCAATCCCAACTCTACTCCAGCAGTTCAAAACCCCCACTAGGTCTCTAGGCCTAATTGATCACTTTAGGCCTAGGTTACAAAGCAAAGGGTTCAAATTGGGTTCATAGGTTAGGGGCAGGAATTTAGAATGTCTCTACCAGGCCCCTACAACACAAAACCACCATCCTTTCATTCACCTTGTCTGGATTTTGTCACCTACAACAGTAAATAGCATAAAACAGGCCAAATACATGGTAATACTTGACCTAGGGCATCAAATTAAAAATAGAAGACTGCATTTTCAAACAAAAATCTTTTGGAATCTTATAGTTCATACCCCTAGCTTGCATTTCACCATTTGTTGTGAATTTTCAATGGTGGGAATGCATTCTAGGGCCGGATTTCTATGGCTGCCCTAGAAAATAGGGTTTCTAGACCTGTTTTGAAAGAAAAATCTATAACTTTTGATCCTGACCACTTCAGGACCTCAAACTAGTTGCATTGGAACCTTGACTCCAAGTACTTTCAGAAAAAGTACATTTGCACCCCTGGAAAATCTGTACAGTCCATACAGAACATGTTTTCTTCAGAAAAATAGTCAAATTCTTGATTTTGTGCCCAAATTTGCATACAAAATCTCCTCCTCTGTACTGGAGTCATATATCCACCATATTAACCCATCCAAGTTAGTTTCCAACTTCTACAATAGCATTCAACTACCCAAAGTGGTTTTTGAACTGACCCAACACATAACACCTTTGACAACTATGGTGTTTTGCATTAACACAAGGAGGTTGATTTGTTTGGCTTGTCCAATGGAGTCCAAAATGATCAACACACTCCTTCCAACATACTAAAACACTAAAACAACCAAAAAAACTCGAAACCCAATCCTTAGACCTTCTAGGCACAACAAGGGTCCAAATGGACTAAGAAGGATTTGAGATTTATATAGTCACCCCAAACCTCTTGACCATACAAAATGGACCAAACAACAATGGCTAAAAGCCTTATTACAAAACACATTAAACAAAAAAAAACATAACTTCTCAAAATGCATCAAAATGCTCTTAGGTGCCCTGTACCACAAATAAACATTCACAAAAACACAATATAACTATTGGGATAAGGTGCCATTAACCTTGTAAATCCTAATATTGTATTTATTCCATTTATTATATGTAATTTGTAATTATCCATGAGGAGATATACTAGTTTCACTGGCAGGGGTAATTTTGGAGTAACTGGAGGTAATTATGGAGTGACTTTTACTGTTGGCAAATATAAAAACTCAAAGTAAATGAGGGTAGGTGTGCTCCCTTGAGGAATCTACTATTTTTGGCATGTATGACAACTGTCATAATGTTTGGTAAGTGAATCTATGACAGTTGCAAGTTGTCATAAGATTCTGAGATTCTATGACAGATATGTTAGTTGTATATTTTCTATATTTAGCCCAAGGTTCCTATCTTGGAAAGATACTCTTTTGTGGAATCTATGATAGTTATGATGCATCATAAGATGTTGTAAGAGGCCAAATTTAATCTTGGGTGCCCAACCTTTGCATGGTTGTTTTTTCAACAAGTGTAAGATGCTTGTAAGATGGTAATTAATGTTTACAAGTTGGAGAATCTTAGGAGAGAGAAGGTGAATGCCTAGGAGGAGTTGGAAAACATTTCTATAAGTATTTGCCATGTATTTATTGCTATAATACAGATTTTAGGTACTCAGGTGCTGTCGAAATGCTATCGGATTGAAGACTTGTGGAGAGAGTTGTGTAGTTGATGTATTATACAATATTGTTGAGATTAATACAAACTTGTGAATCTTTCTTGGTGGAGGTTTTTATCCGCAAGGGTTTTCTCCATGTAAACACTGTGTCATTGTGTTGAGTTCTTCATGTTTGACATCTTTTCTGTAGTGGGTTTTATGTTTTGTTACAATCTCCATTGTTAATGCACACTTAAGATTGCTAAAATTTATCTTGAATCAGATTTCCATTGAAGTAGTGTTGCCTTCATTTCTAACAATAACCTCACATGGAATGCTCTGCCTCAAATTCAACAATACAAAATTGCAACAAAACACTTTGATTTATTAGACCAAACTAACATACATCAGATGAAACTTAGAGCCTTCAATGGCCTCTCTCATGCATACATTCCAATCTGCCCCTCCTCTGTTCCTAGATAGCAACTTCTTCATATTCTTTCCCATTACATGGCATCTCTTCTATAGTCAATGATTCAAACACAGAATAATACAAATCTGAAATTAACTACAACCCAACAAGTCGATCCAATCTTCCTATTCACATGCTTCTACATGCTTCTTTTAACTGGTTTAATTTATCTTCCTCTGGTAGCGAACCCCAACTCTTCATATGTTATTTCTTGTGGTCATGGTAGTGAATTCCCTTCCTCCTCTCCTAGGTCGGCGTCCTCTTCTCTCCTCTAGTTATCAATTCCCCAACAATTATCTTCCACTCAGATTTTATGACAGCATGGGCTTAGTTCCCTATTCTTTACTTCTTTCTTAGAGGTCCGACCCACTGCAACTCATCTTTCTCTTCCCTATTTCTGTTTTGATATATTACAAAATGATTTCCTTGCTAGAAGGTGAAACAACTTATTCCAAATGAACTTTTTGACTGTTTTAAATTAGAATTAAGGTCTTATATTCTCTTTAGGCTCGTGGCCTCCACCATAATCAGTGACCAATCAAAAGATACTACCTTATATGCTTTGCAAAGATAATACAATTAAACACCAACGTGGTGTCCTTCAGAGGGAATGTGTGTTAGAAGCTTTGTTAATTTGTGCTACCTATCATTCACCATGGAAGAGGAGTTCTTATTTTCCCAAACACCCTCAACAAACTTTCTTTACCTTCCTTGGAACTCTGCTTAGCATTGGAGAAACTCACTTACGAAAGTGCGATAGGTCAGTCATGTAGCAGAAAATTGACTTTTGATGTAACTTTCTTCTAAGAGCTCAGATTCTTTCAAAAACTTGTAGAGCTATGCATATAACATTACCTAGCTTTCTACCAAGTCATTTGGTCTCAAACCTTACAAATTTTGAAATTTTAAAACTTCACCAAATTACAAGAAAAAGTCATGAAATGGTTAATTCTCAAAAATCATTAGGCGTATGACTATAAAACCTTTGGCATCAAATCTAAGATGGAGTCAACAATCTACTTGTAAGAGGATTTACCTAGAAACTTCACTGATCCACCTGAATAATTATTTACATGAAGGTTGCTTGTTGTGCATCGAAACCCAAATATGGTGAAAACTCAATTTGATCAAATCTAATTATTCCACAAGTTTGATTCACTCCAAGGCTAGGAGATGCCAAAACAGAACCAAGAAAACCAAAATTGAAAGAAACAACTAAAAATATTTTTGGGTGATGTTGATTGCTTGTTCGATTGGGATGCTCCTGCATCAAACACGTTAGGTAGGAAGTTTATTAGGATAGGCTCACAAAGGTGGAGTTGAGTGATAGAATCACCCTTTTAGATTGCAATAAATCTATAATGAACTCCATCATTATAGGATTTGCACTAAACTACTTCTTCCTCTTCTTCTAGCACCATGTCAGAACAACTGTCATCTTCCTCCCACAACTCCATTCATCACTCTTCTCTCCTTTCATGGATTTGCATCCACCATGTACCATCCTCATCCTCTAAATAATCTCTACTCTCCTCTCCTCCTTTGTGGGATCCAACCCACCAAAAACCAACCACCTCCACTAAGTTCCACCTACACCATCATCTACAACCTCTATACATAAACATGCAGCATCTACACACAACTCTACAACTACAACTTTATCCTCTACAACAACATCCTCTTCTACTCTCACTATGGAAGATAAATCACAAGTGAAATCAAAATTTTCATAAATTACCTCATTCTTCTTTGCTGCTCCAACATCGTCTTCTTCATCCTTCGCTACAACATTCATCTTCTCTCTTCCATCAGAAAGCTTATCAAACCACTCTTCTTCTACTACCAAAATATACAACATTAAATCATCCTTGTATTCACCATTCACTGCAATATTCTCAATATTTATCATTGCCATCTCAATCTCCATAGTTTCATCTTCAACCTCTTCATTCTTGCTACCCACCTCTTCATCTTCATTTTTAGCTACAACCTCTTTTTCATCTGCTAAGTCTTTCACATCCTCCAAAGGACACTCAGTTGCTATTGCAAATTCACTCTTTCCTTCTTCTTCCATCCTCTCATCCAAGCATACTATTGCATCCTCATGCTTATTTCATCATGCTTAACCAATTCACCATGCTGCCTTGCTTCCAATCTATCCACTCTCATGGTTATATCAACCATCACCAAGGAGATCTTCCTCCTTTGGTACTTGTTCCAGCCTTCCCATATCATGGGCTTCCTCACGAATATCTTCATGCTACTACAATCCTCTACACATCACACTCTCAATCTACAAATACCATTTCCTCTATGGATCCTAGCTCTCTATTGCTCAAGGCTTCTCTCTACCTGTAACAATCCTCACATGAGCTCTTTTCTATCACCTTATATCCCCTACCTGCAAGTCCTGGTGCATACTTTACACACTCAGGGTCTTCTAGCTCTGATACCATATGATGCAGAGGGTACTACCCTCTCTCAAACAAACATTCATAAACACACAATATAACCTCATAGGCAATGCTCTAACTCAAATTCAACAATACAAAATTACAACAAAACACTTTGATTGATTAGACCAAACTAACATACATCATATGACACTTAGATCCTTCAATGGCCTCTCTCATGCATACATTCTAATCTTCCCCTCCTCTATTCATGGATAGCAACTTCTTCATACTCTTTCCCATTACATGATGTCTCTTCTACAGTCAATAATTCAAACACAAAATAATACAAATCTTAAATTGACTACCTCCCAACAGGTCGATCCAATCTTCCTATTCACATGCTTCTTTTCACTAGTTTTTATCATCCTCTGGCAGCGAACCCCAACTCTTCATCTATTATTTCTTGTGATCATGGGCAGCAAATTCCCTTCCTCTCTCAGGCTGATGCCCTCTCCTCTCTTCTAGTTATCGATTCCCCAACAATTATCTTCCACTCAAATTTTATGGTAGTGTGGGCTCAGTTCCTTGTTCTTTACTTCTTTCTTAGAGGTCTGGCCCTCTGCAACATGTCTCTCTCTTCCCTATTTTTGTTTTGATATATTGCAAAATGGTTTCCTTGCTAGAACGCGAAATGACTTATTCCAAATGAACTTTTTGACTTTTTAAAATTAGAATTAAGAACTTATATTCTCTTAAAGCTCATAGCCTCCACCATAATCAGTGACCAATCAAAAGATACTACCTTATATTCTTTACAAAGATAATACAATTAAACACCAACGACATGCCCTTTAGAGGGAATGCGTGTTAGAGGCTTTGTTAATTTGTGCTACCTGTCATTCACCATGGAAGAGGAGTTCTTATTTCACCAAACACCCTTGGTAAACTTTCTTTTTCTTCCTTGGAACTCTGCTCAGCATTGGAGAAACTCACTTACGCAACTGTGATAGGTCGGTCATGTAGTAGAAAACTGACTTTTGATGTAACTTTCTACCAGGAACTTGGATTCTTCTAACAACTTGTAGACTTATGCATATCAACATTACCTAGATTCTTGCCAATCCATTCGGCATCAAACCTCACAAATTTTGAAATTTTAAAACTTCGCCAAATTGCCAGCAAAAGTCACGAAATGGTTAATTCTCAAAAACTATAAGACGTATGTTTATGAAACCTTTGGCATCAAATCCAAGATGGAGTAAACAATCTACTCATAAGAGGATTTGCCCAAAAAATTCACCAATCCACCTAAACAATTGTTTTCATGAAGGCTGCTTGTTATGCATCGAAACCCAAATATGGTGAAAACTCAATTTGATCAAATCTGATTATTCCACCTACTCTCCAAGGCTGAGAGATGCCAAAATAGACCCAAGCAAACCAAAACTAAAATAAACAACTAAAAATATTTTTGAGTGATGTCAATTGCTTGTTCACCTAGGATGCTTCTGCATCATCTTATGTGCTCAATTAATATGCTTTTTGCAAATGCTTCTAGTTATACCACTAGTAATGGCCAAAAATCTACTTCCTTTGGGATTTTTAGGTCCAATAGTCAAGGTTTCCTTTTAGCCCCTACCCTTTATGTGCTTGCTACTAAAGGCTTTAGCTACCTTCTGGCTCATGCTGTGTCTCATAATCTGGTTAAAGGCATTTTTTACCCAATTCCTCAACCTAGTTGTTTAATGGCCACTTTATTGATAGCCCCTTTCTTATAAATTGCTAGAAGAAGAAGACACTATAAAATAAACCCTACATTTCCTAGATATTTTGTGCAAGGCCTTTGGATCGAGCATTCAGTGGCATAGAGACTCAATGATATAGACAATCCTTCCTTCCTAGTTGGTTGGATTCCTATGGAAGGAAATGGATTGATCACATGGAAATGTTCAAGTTTCTTAGCATTCCTTTTGCCTTTTAATCCCCTTTTACCTGATGGCAAGCTGTTATTTCTAGAATTGAGAAAAAGCTCACCTATTGGATTACAAAGCCTCTTTTTTTGGCTAAAAAGTTTTAAGTGTGTTCCAAAATTTTGGCATATTGTTTTCTATTCTTCTTGCTAGGCGCCTTCTAAAGCCTTATACTTGAAAATTGAGAAGCTTCTTACGGATTTCTTATGGGTTGCCTTAAATGGTAACAAAGGATTTCATCATGTGGCTTGGGAGTATTGTTTCCTAATGCAAGATCATCCCAAGTTGTAGAGCAATTTTGCATCAACCAAAAATATTTGCATTCTTTTGCTTCTTTCATTTTCCAGTTCCAGTTCAGTTCAGTCAAAGTTTAGTCAGAAGCATTTTTAGTATTTTGTACTGCATTTTTCCACATTTGCATTTCAGATCTTGCGGAGTAGGACTTAGCATCTAGACATCATAATGCACATCATATCCAAAATTTAGATGATTTAGATCAATTTTTAGAAAGATATTGCTATCAGAATCTATCAACTATGTTCTCATAACAGAGCATTCAAATAGCCAGCTAAAGAAGAAGGTTTGCAGAGCACTTCCATGACTTGCAGAGCAAATTGAAGCATATCACATTACACAATATGATCATATAGACCTTCCTTGAGGTCCACAAATTGATTCATTCATTTGTGGAGGATTTCCATATGTTCTAGGTCAACCTATTGCTACTACACATTACATCTCTTTCATTGGCATTTGTAATCTTTCTTGGCCAACACGAAGGATTCTTGTGATTTGGAGATGATATATAATCATGTAATAGATGCATAGGAAAGTAGTTCATCATTAGAAGTTGTTAGGTAGTTTGAATTCTTTTGGTATTAGGTACTTCAATTCCATATCTTTCTATTATGTAATTAGGCCTGTGAGCCCTAATCTATAAGCCTGCATGTTGCTGTCATGTACGCATTTTGAATCTATGATATATTGAGCATCTAAATATACATTTGCATTTTATATATGAGTTGCTTTTGTTGTGTTTACTCTTTCTCCATAGCCTAGACTATTCACTCTATGGACCCTCCTGACCGTGACTGCACCAAGTGGTATCAGAGTGAAGTTTGAATCCTTTGAGAGTGAAGTTTGAATACTTTAGGAGCAAAGTTTGTGAAGGCATTTTGTAAGATCTTTTTGTGGACAGATCGCTGAGCCTGAGGTAGACTACCTATGTTCTCAACCGATCTCCGATTGTGAGGCAGTTGTCACCTTGTAGCCTGATTGCCGAATTTAAGGCAGTTACATTTGATCCTAGGAAGAGATGCCACTAAGGAGAATACCTACTCTTGGTACTATCACTGTAAGAATGGATGAGATGATGGAGATGATGAAAACAATGCAAGTTTGATTGGATGTTGTTGAAGAAGATAGAAGAAGAGGACTTACACCTCGACCTAATGTTGAAAGTGATGATGAAGAATTTCAATCCACTGATCAAAATGAAGAAACCGTAGAAGAAGAATCAGACCAAGTGAAGATGGTGAGATCTATTTCAAAAATGGGGAAAAGACCTAGAGTGGATGTACTGAACTATACTAGAAATTTGAATCTAGAGGAATTGATTGACTAGATAATTGACCTAGAAGAATACTTTGAATATGAAGAAATAGAAGATTTAGAGAAGGTGAGATTTGCGAAGACTAATTTGAAAGGACATGCTACTATTTGGTGGAAGGAAGTTTAGTTGGATAGAAACATGAGAGGAAAATAAAAGATCACAAAATGGGATAGAATGGTGACAAAGTTGAAGAATCAGTTTATACATGCTGACTATGAGTTGGAATTGTTGAAGAGACTATAGAACCTGAGATAAAAGGAGAAATCTGTGGAGTATACTAAAGAATTTCATAAGATGATTATAAGGACAAGAAATAGTGAAGCAAGAAAGGAGAAAGTAGCAAGATACATCAATGGACTAAGATTGAACATTCAAGAATAACTAAGTTTGGTAAGAATGACAACACTGGAAGAAGCATATTAGTTTGCCCTGAAAGTTGAAGAAAAGTTGAATTAGAAGCATGAGCAAAGACAGAGAGGTATAGGAGGTATATTTCAGAGAGGTAGAACTTATTCCAGAGGTGAACATTCAAGAAGGAAGACAAAGATAACAATGCACACTAGAGAGATGATAGAACTTTCTACCACAGAGGAAACCCTAATTCTTACCAGAGTGAATAATACAGAAGAGATGGAAGAGGACTTGATAAGAGAACATTCAAAGGAACCTATTTTGAGTGTGGAGGAGAAGGACATAGAGAATTTGAATTTCATCAAGGAAGTATAAGCAAGAAGATAGAGAATAGTGCAAGAGCAACTTATGTAGAAGAAGAACATGTTGGATCACCTAATTCAATTGGTAGACTTGAGAAAGGAGAATCATTAATCATGAGGAGAGCACTATTTCAAGCAAAGACAAATGAGGAATCACCGTAAAGGAAAAGTTTGATCTGGACCAGATGTAAATCAGGAGGTAAATGTTCTAAGGTTGTAATTGATAGTGGTAGTTCAGATAATTTAGTTTTAGAGGAGATGGTGACTAAGCTAAACTTGGAGAGATTGAAACACCTGAAGCCATATCAGATAGCATGGTTTTAGGATGATCATAAAGTACTAGTGAGTGAACAATGTTTGGTAAATTTTCATATTGGATCTTATCATGATGAAGTATTGTGTGAATATTATGCCTATGGATATATGTCATATATTGTTGGGTAGACCATGGCATTATGATAGAAAAGCTATACATGATGGGAGAAAGATCACCTACACTATAACATCAAATGGAAAGAGAATTACCTTGCTTCCTTTGGAAGATGAACCTAAAAGTGAAGTATGTGGGAATTCTAGAATTTATTTGGTTGATGGAAGGAAATTTCTGGATGGTTTGAGACATGAGATTATGTGTTATGCATTGATTCCTAAGAAGCCTAGAACCCTAAAGACAAAGACTGAAGAATCACAACTAGAGGAGATAATTGAATTGCTGACAGAGTACGAAGATATCATATCAAACAATGTACTTGAAGGGTTGCCAGCAATCAGAAGTATTAGTCATCATATGGATCTTATACCTGGAGCTAGTTTGCCTAATAAAGTAGCACATAGAATGACATCATTAGAGAATGAAGAATTGAATAGATAGATACAATATTTGTTGAGGAAAGGTTTGATCAGCGAAAGCTTGAGCCCTTGTGCAGTACCTGCAGTGCTAGCACCAAAGAAGGATGGAGAATGGAGGATGTGTATAGACTCGAGAGAAATCAACAAGATCATAGTTAGGTATAGATATCCATTGCCTAGGATGGATGACATTATGGATTATTTGAGTGGAGCAAAGTATTTTACAAAGATAGACTTGAAGAGTGGATACCATCATATTAGAATCAGAGAAGGAGATGAATAGAATACTGCTTTCAAGACAAATGAAGGATTGTATGAGTGGTTAGTGATGCCTTTTGGATTGACAAATGTATCAAGTACTTTCATGAGATTGATGAATGAAGTTTTGAAGAAATTCTTGGGTAAGTTTTTTATTGTATATTTGGATGATATTATGATTTTTAGTAAGACAAAAGAAGAACATTTGTGGCACCTGAGACAAGTATTGTAGAGGTTGAGAGAAGAGAAATTATTGATAAACATCAAGAAGTGTAGTTTTATGAAGGAAGAACTGGTATACTTGGGATTTGTGATTTCTGCGGAAGGATTGAAAATGGACCTTGAGAAAGTTAGAGAAATTGTTGAGTGGCCAACACCTGAGAGCATTGGAGAAGTTAGATCATTTCATGGATTAGCTAGTTTCTACTAGAAGTTCATTAGAAATTTTAGTTCAATATGCACACCAGTGATAGAGACAATGAGGGGTGACAAAAAGGACTCTAAGTGGACATCAGGAGAAAATAAAAGTTTTGAATTGTTGAAGCAAAAAGTGATAGAGCAAATAGTATTGGCATTACCGGATTTCAATAAGGTATTTCAGGTAGATTGTGATGCAAGTTGAAATGCAATAGGAGCAGTGTTAAGTCAAGAAGGTAGACTAGTAGCATATTTCAGTGAGAAGTTGAATGATGCAAGGAGAAGATACTCAGTTTATGATCAAGAATTCTATGCCATAATTCAAACTTTGAAGAAGTGGAGACATTATTTGTTGCCTAAGGAATTTGTGTTGTATACAGATCATCAAGCTTTGTAATATCTGAACAGTCAAGGGAAGTTGAATCAGAGACATATGAGATGGGTAGAGTTCATGCAGAGTTACACTTTTGTATTGAAGCATAGGAGTGGGAAGTCAAACAAAGTTGCAGATGCTTTAAGTAGAAGAAAGAATTTGCTGACAGAGATGAGAGTTGAAGTATTAGGTTTTGAAGAATTGAAGCACATGTATGGGGAGGACCTTGATTTTATACAACCCTGGAAAGCATGTAAGGAGCCTGTTGTGACAAATAGAAGTAAGTGGTTGGATTATTTCATTCAGGAGGATATGTTGTTCAAAGGAAATTAGTTCTGTATACCTAAGAGTTCAATGAGAGACAATTTGATCAAAGAAAAACATAGTGGTGGAATGGCAAGACATTTTAGAATTGACAAGACAGTGGCTTTGGTAAGTGAAATTTACTTTTTGCCTTAGATATAAAAGGATGTCAGGAAGTTTGTGTAGAGTTGTAGGGTATGTCAAGTTGCAAAGGGAAGTAGTCAGAATACTAGATTGTACAAATCTTTGACAGTACCAGAGAGACCTTGGGAAGACATAAGCATGGATTTCATATTAGGATTTCTGAGGACACAGAGAGGACATGATTCTATATTTGTAGTGGTGGATAGATTTTCAAAGATGGCACATTTCATACCTTGTAAGAAGACAAGTGATGTAATTCATGTAGCTGACCTATTTTTCAAGGAGATTGTGAGATTGCATGGATTACCTAAGAGCATAATTTCAAACAAAGATACAAGATTCCCTAGATACTTTTGGAGGACACTTTGGAAGAAGATGAAGACAGACTTGAAGTTCAATTCAGCATTCCATTCACAAACTGATGGATAGACAGAAGTGGTGAATAGGAGTTTGGGTAACTTGTTGAGATGTTTGGTTGGAGAGAAAGTAATAAATTGGGATCTAATTCTATCACAAGCAAAGTTTTCATACAATAATTTAGTGAATAGGAGTACAGGAAAGACACCAGTTGAGATTGTGACAAGAACTAGAACCCTAGAGGAGTAGAAAAATTGAGAGATATCAGTATGGAGAATAAGAAGAGTGTAGAGGCAAAAGAATTTGCAAGACACATGAAGATAATGCATAATTAGGTTAAGAAGCATTTGGAGGAGATGAACAGTAAGTATAAGAAGCAAGTAGATGAGAAGAGAAGACACAAATAATTTTCAGTGGGAGATGAGGTAATGGTATATCTGAGAAAAGAAAGATTTTTAGTGGGGACATATAACAAGTTGAAGATGAAGAAGTTTAGACCATGTAGGATACTCAAAAAGTTTGATTCAGGAAATGCATATGAAGTAGAACTACCATAGACATTGGATATATCACCTATTTTCAACATTGCAGACCTGTATCAGTATCATGAAGGAGAAACCAGTGACAACATTGAAGATAACTTGAAGAACAAGTTACCACAACAAGCACCAAAGCGGATTGAAGACATCTTGGACAACAGAGTTGGATGCAGTACCAGAGGAAGACAATACAAGGAATATTTGGTAAAGTGGAAAGGCAGACCAGAAGAAGATTCATCATGGATATCTTAGGCTAAGGTAGACCATCTTGGTTTTCCTCTAGCCCTAGCAAAGTGAGGGACTCACTTTTTCAACAACCCTGGGTGTCTGATGTAGGAGAATCCTAGGTTGCAGAGAAATCTTGCATCAACCAAAAATATTTGCATTCTTTTGTTTCTTTCATTTTCTAGTTCATTTTAGTTCAGTTCAGTCATAGTTCAATCAGAAGTAGTTTCAGTATTTTGTACTGCATTTTGCTGTATTTCAAAGCTAGCAGAGTAGGATTTAGCATCTAGACATCATAATGCACATCATATCCAAAATTTAGATCATTTGTATTAGTTTTTGGAAAGATATCGCTATCAGAAGATCAACTGTGTTCTCAAAACAGAGCATTCAGACATCCAGCTGATGAAGAAGATTTGCAGAGCACTTCCATGACTTGTGGAGGGGTATGTGCAGGATCATGATGGGCCAAATTATACCTCTAAGTGGCAATGAAAATACAAAAAATTAGACTTAATCAAGTTCATGTGAAAATTTTAATGGATTATCTACACAATTTGAAAAAAATGTAAGAACAAAATTTGTAGAGAATTGAATCTAGTTTATGGGCTACTATTTTTTTTTAACTAAATTTACTTAGTGAAAAATGAATATTTCAATGAACAACTATTAAATTTTTCAAAAAAAATAAAAAGTAGCTGTCATTCCAGCCAACCTAACTATGAGAAAAAAAAAATTAGCAACTTTCAAAATAAGTAGAGGGTCCTCATGCTCGGATGTGACGCATACTTTTTTGAAATTTTTTTCTAATAAAATAATTAGTTATGATTTTTTTACTGTGACTTTTTTAAACTAAAAGGTAATTTTCTAGCCAACCTAACTCGATAAAAAAAATTAGAATTCAAATTTTTTTAAAACCTATAGCCAACGAAGCATAGAGTGTGACGCATCTTTTGGATCTGATAAAGGTGAAATGGTTTGAAAGTTATGGATGTTTTTCAATCAGTGTGTCCATCAGGATTTCAGACACACACTATATATAAAATTATTAATAATTATTTAATAAAATGATAATCAATAAAATCTTATATTTTTAGAAAGATGACAATTTCTTCTATAAACCCTTTTCGTTTTATCAATTTTGCATAAAAAAGTTGTCAGCACGAACCTGGGTGAAGTTCAAAAAAGAGAGTGAAACCAGTAAACATGTTAGAATTCACAGAAAGTCAACTATGACATTCCCAAGCCTAAATACAAGGCAAAACTAAAGCAAAACGGATATCTGTTACTAACGGATATCCATTTTAGGGAGCAGAAAAATGATTGCTAAGGTTCCAAAAATGGATATCCATTTCTGGAACCTTAGAAGTCTCTCTCTCTCTCTCTTTGGCCTATCTACCTCCTAGTTAAATCCTTTTCCTAGTTTTCCTTTTCTTTTTTGGACAATTTCTCTTTAGATGGAGAGAGAGAGAGATGGGTCAATAGAAAGAGAAAGATAGAGAGAGGGAGATAGATAGAGAGGTAGATAGAGGAGAGAGATAGATAGGGAGAGAGATAGAAAGAGAGTCCTGTTGGAATTAGACCAGACAACTTAGAGGGGGGTGAATCAGTTGTCCCACAATAAGTACTTTTTCTACTTTTAACCTTCTTTATTATCTGACTACCAGATTAATGATGTAAACATTAAAGCATAGATCAACAACACAAGAACAGAAACATAATCAACACATTTGACATCAAGATTTTGATGTGGAAACCCGGTTAAGGGAAAAACCACGGTGGGGGTTAACCCACAAAAATGCATACCCTGTTAAAAGTATTTTAATAAAATAGAAGGCACATGCCTTCGGGTACACTACCCAGAGCTCACTGCTCAAAGGAGAGGCTCACTACCTACAAAATTTATTTAGAAAGAATTAACTAAGAAATAGCATCTACTTCATGCTTGATTTAGTTTCAATGAATGCTCAAGAACTTTTGCTTTTCCCCAAATTCTTCTTCACACTCTATACTACTTTCGTTCCTATTCTTCTCTGCTCTATTCCTAATCCTTTATTCAGATTTTATCTATTTTGCACAGGGATGATTTTTCAATGACTCAACAAGTATTTATATGCTTTATCAACGTTGGAATGATCAACAAGGTCGGCTAAACTCAACACGAATCTTCACACTATCAGTCAAACATAACTGAGACTTGAATCTACTTCTACAATCACTCCACGTTTCATAAAGATGCCCTTAAGGCATCCGCAACATGCTCAGAACACCCGGTCGGCCAAGACTAGGAAGAACATCAACCTTAAAGAAGAAATATTCAATTAACAAACTCAGACTTCAATGTGGACCTCCAACATAGTAGCCACACGATTCAAAGACCTCCACAAGCACATTAAAATCACCAATAACATTCACTCTAAACTATATTGCCAGAAACATTTGAATCTACCTCTAGAACCTCAAGAACACTCTCTTCCATGACTGTCAAACTAGAAGGATAGCTTGCGAACCTCCAAACCACAAACCACTGGAGTTGATCATACACACTGACTTCCCAAACATGCCTTCAAATCCGTAGATCACAATTTTATATTACTGGAGCAATCCAAACCTCTTTCATGTTACTCTATCTTTCCTGAGTATTGCAGGAACTGGTTCTACTCAGATGGCCATAACTCCTTCAAATCTTCATGCAGACTTCTCAAATCTTAATTGGAGCAACCTCTAACAATCCTCTACACATCCACATGATTTGCATGCATTGATTGTTATTAATTTTCTCAATATCCTCAACAATCTGGTCTTCTATACAGATAGCAAAATAGGATACAGTTGACACTAATGGCAACAAGAATATGTTGACATCAATGACAACACCACTTAGGCACATATTTGCAACAATCTCCCCCTTTGTCATTGATGGCAACATATAATGTGAAAAACTGAATTTAACCATGAAGACAGGAACTTCTCCCCCTTTCTCTTCTCACTTCTGCAACTAATTTCTTTACTGCTCCCCCTTACATCAGCAACTAGTTTTTCACATGACTTCTCTCCCCCTTTGACATCAATGGCAAAGGGCACATATTTGCATACTGATTACTCCCCCTTTGAGTAGTACCTCCTTAACATCATTCTGGATCATAAGATATGAATGTGAATTCCACCGGACTGATGCACCTTAGTGCATCTTAGTTCTGATCAAGAGGAGTAATAAACCCTAACTTCTCTTTGAGATACTCAAAAGTATCCTTGGGAAGAAGCTTAGTGAAGATATCTGCAATCTGATCCTTGGAAGGCACAAATTCCAACTTGACTTCATTCTCATTTACTTTCTCTTGCAAGAAATGAAACTTGATAGATATATGCTTTGTTTTTTAATGCAATACCAGATTCTTTGAAATGCTTATAGAACTTGAATTATCACATAAAATTGTGATTGGCTCCTCAAATACAATTCTGATGTCCAACATTTACTTCATCCACAAAACTTGAGTACAATTATTTGATGCTGCTATATACTCTACCTCTACAGTAGACAGAGATATTGCCTCTTGCTTTTTGCTTATCCAAGAGACCAATCTTCTCCCCAAGAAGGCACCACCACTAGTACTTTTTCTGTCATCCACATCTCCTGCCCAATCAGCTTCTGTATATGCATCAAGAGTGAAGTCATTGTCCTTTGGGTACCACAATCCATAATCAGTTGTCCCCTTGAGATATCTGAAAATTCTTTTGACTGCCACAACATGGGATTCTTTTGGATCAGCTTGAAATCTGGCAACAAGTCCAATTGCATTCATGATGTTAGGTCTAGTCTGAGTCAGATAGAGCAGTCTTCCAATCATTGATCTATACCTTTTCTGATTTGCCTTTGGGGAGTCATCATCTTTTCTTATCTTACATCCGGTTACCATAAGAATACCTACTAGATTTGAATCTTCCATTCTAAACTTCTTCAATAATTCTTTCACATACTTGGACTGAGATATGAAGATACCTTTACCTAACTGAACAATTTGTAGACCTATGAAGAAATTCATCTCACCAAACATTGACATTTCAAACTCACTTTTCATCTTATTAGCAAATGCTTTGGACATGCATTCATTTCCACCAAAAATGATATCATCAAGAAAGACTTCAACAATTAGAATGTCCCCATGATTTATCTTGAAGTACATATTACTATCAGCAGTACCTTTGCTAAATCCTACCTTAAGCAAATATTTATTCAATCTGGCATACCAGGCTCTTGGAGCTTTCTTGAGTCCATACAAGGATTTTCTTAGTCTACAAACCATATCTCCATGATTAGACAACTGAAATCCTTCCATTTGTTCAATGTAAACTTCTTCCTCCAAATCTCCATTTAGAAATGCTGATTTGACATCCATCTGATAGACTTTAAAATCTTTGAAAGAAACAAATGCAAGAAATAATCTGACTGCCTCTATCCTTGCCACCGGAACAAAAGTTTCTTCAAAATCAATTCCTTCCACTTGAGAATAGCCTTTACATACCAACCTTGCCTTGTTTCTTACAACTTCACCATCTCCATTCAGTTTGTTCTGGAAGACCCATTTGGTTCCAATCACATTTTTGTCCTCAGGTCTAGGAACAAGATCCCAAGTGTGATTCTTTTCAATTTGCATCAATTCTTCTTCCATTGCCTTATCCCATTTTTCATCATTACAAGCTTCACTTACTGATTTAGGTTCAATCTTTGAAATCAAACAAATCTCTTCTTGATCTTCAACAACTCTTCTCCTAGTTTGAACACCTCTATTTTTATCTCCTATGACTTGGTCTTTAGGATGATCCATTCTTACATACCTAGGAGTTTTGGGAATTGCTTGGGCTTCTATTTCTTGAGCTTGTTCCTCAACATCTGTATTAATTCCTTGAGTCTCTAGAGTTTCCAGATCAATCTACAACTGAGTCAGAGTTTGAACTAACCTTCCTTGATTTTGACTTTCATTTTGATCATCAAAATCATATTCACAGAACCTGGAATGTCCTTCCTTGTTCTCATCAACTCTAACATTAGCACTTTCAACAATCCTTTTCAACCTCTTGTTAAAGCACCGATAAGCCTTACTTTGAGTAGAGTATCCCAAAAATATTCCCTCATCACTTCTTGTATCAAACTTGCCTAAATTCTCATCTCTTTTGATATACATTTACTACCAAAAACTCTGAAATATCTCACAGTAGGAGGATGACCAAACCATAGTTCATAAGGGGTCTTACCAGAATTGCCTTTGATCTGCACCCAGTTAAGAGTGTAGACAACAGTACTTACAGCTTCTCTCCAATAAACTTGAGGAACATTTGTTTCCATCATCATGGTCCTGGTAGCTTCTTGAATGGTCCGGTTCTTTCTTTCCACAACACCATTTTGTTGGGGAGTCCTAGGAGCAGATAACTGTCTTTTTATGCCATGATTTTCACAAAAAGCATCAAACTCATGAGAAGTAAATTCTCCACCTCTATCGGATCTCAGACATTTTAATTTTTCACCAATTTCATTTTCCACCATCACTTTGAACACCTTAAATTTATCAAGAGCTTCTGATTTTTCTTTTAGGAATGTTACCGACATCATCCTGGAGTAGTCATCAATCAGCAACATGAAATATCCATCTCCTTGTACACTCCTAATTCTAGCAGGACCGCAAAGATCAGTATGTACCAGTTCCAATCGTCCATGTGAAACTTGTTCCTTACTTTTGAATGAAATTTTACTTTGTTTCCCCAATTGACATTCTCTACACATGCTATTAGGTTTCACAAGTTTTGGAAGATCTCTTACAGCCTGAGTGGTACTTATTTTGACAATTTTATCAAAATCCACATGACACATCCTTCTTTGCCATAACCAACATTGATCTATTTGAGAAATCAAACAACTTTTGCCAAAGCTACTTAAATGAAAAATGTTACCTCTAGTTTGAGTACCGGATGCAATTTCAATTCTGGAACTTTCCAAGATTCTGCACTTTCCATCCTTGAATTGAAGATCATAACCTTTTGTAGACACCCAAAATTGTCCTAACTTTGTCCATGTCTAGTAACACCTTGTTAAATCATCATTATCCATCAAGCCAATTAATTAAATAAATTTTATTTATTTAATTAAAATCCCATTCTCATCCTACTTAGCCAATTAATTAAATAAATTTTATTTATTTAATCAATTCCACATCATAATCCTATTTATCCTATCCTCATCCCAATTAATTAAATAAATTTTATTTATTTAATTAATTTCCACATCATATCTTATCCCATTTTATTCATTTATCCTATTAATTAAATAAATTTTTTTATCGAACGCATATCATATCTTCTTTGACACAACACTCTATCGAACATTGTATCAAAGAGGGGCAAAATGTAGACACCCAAAATTGTCCCAACTTTGTCCATGTCTAGTAACACCTTGTTAAATCATCATTATCCATCAAGCCAATTAATTAAATAAATTTTATTTATTTAATTAAAATCCCATTCTCATCCTACTTAGCCAATTAATTAAATAAATTTTATTTATTTAATTAATTCCACATCATAATCCTATTTATCCTATCCTCATCCCAATTAATTAAATAAATTTTATTTATTTAATTAATTTCCACATCATATCTTATCCCATTTTATTCATTTATCCTATTAATTAAATAAATTTTATTTATTTAATTAATATCCAACTCATATCCCAACTAATTCAAATATTTTATTTGAATTAACTACTCACCTTTCATCACATTCCAACACTTGTCCAGTCAATCATGTGTTGTAAGACAACTTTCACTCATATCCTTCACATGCACAAATAATGGAACCTAAATTTAGTATCTTTCAATCCTAGCCATTCACATAGCCTCTGAATCTCTACCGTTGATTGATCTTGGTTGAGTCCTATATAAACACCCTCTCATTCCATATGAGAGGGGGGATCCAGCAATCATATAGCACCTACATTATCATCTTGAGCATCTTGAGCATTTGAGCATTCATTTGAGCTTTTCATCATCCATCATGGCAGCTTTCAGCATTGCAATTGTTCATTGTTGAAGAAGCAATCCACATCCCTTAAACAAGGAATCACACGGTCTAGGTGATGTTATGCTTGAATCGCATTGTTCTTTGATTTCATTTAGATTAGATTCCTTGATGATGGTAGGGTTAGGGTTTCATGACTATGTCTAATCTGCTAAACCTGACTTTCACCTATCACACCTTTATCAACCAACTGTCCAACACTAAGAAGATTATGTTTCAGTCCTTCCACATACAGAACATCATTGGTGCTATTCTTACCATCAAAAGAGATGGATCCTCTGCCACAGATTCTACCAGCTGAGTTATCTCCAAATTTCACAAGCCCACCTTCATAATTTTCAAAATTCACAAACTTACTCTTGTCTCCAGTCATATGATGAGAACATCCACTATCAATCACCCATTCATATTTCTTAATAACCTGAACTGCCAAGGTACTTTCCATATTTGCATAGCTAGTAGATTCAGTAGACACTGGATCTTCTTCTTTGATGGCAATGAACACCCAATCATTTTCAGGGGAACCTCCATGATCAGATTCATCATCTGTGACTCCTTCTTCTCTAGTTTCTTGGACATAGTAACATTTGTTCTAATTTCTGTATCTGTTAGGGTTTGGTTTTGAAAACCTCTCTAGACATCTTGAGGCAAAATGACCAATCTTATTACAAGCAAAACATTTAAGTGGCAATTTTCCTTCATACTTACTGGATCCTCTTGGTAATCTTTTGGCAAGAAGAGCTTCAAGATCCGTAGTTTCAATTTCAACATCTTCAATATCCTTCCTTGTCTTCATGAATTTGTTTGATTTTACAGAAGATCTTTCACTTGGATCATATCTTTGTTTTCCATATACACTGGCCTTAAATACATATTCAAACTTGGGAAGAGAATCACCAAACTCACTTAATTCAAAAGCTGAAATTTTGCCAACTAGATGATCTCTTGTAACATCTAAGACAGTCCTGATCTCTTCAATGGCTACAACCTTATGTTTGTATGAATCAAGTAAGGATCTGAGCACTTTTGATACAATCTCTGATTCTTCCAAAGTTCCACCAGCACACTTGATACCACACACAAGTTCATTTATCTTTTGCATGTAGATTGTGATGTTTTCATCTTCGCTCATCCTTATAGTTTCAAATTTTCCTCTCAAACTTTGCAACTTGGCGCATTTGACATATTTATCACCTTCATACAGAAACTCCAACTTTTTCCAGATTTCATAAGTAGGTTTTAGACCAAACACATTTGTCATTTCTGAATCAGTTAGGGCACTCAACAAGGCTTCTTTAGCTCGCGAATTATTTTCAACATCTTTGATTTGATCTGGAGTTGAAGGACCCTTTTCCAGAGGTTTATACTCAACACTGGTTATCACCTAATAGGCATCACCCATGCATTGAAAATGGCACTCCATTCGATTCTTCCAAACAGAATAATTTGTTCCATCAAATCTTGGACTATCCTTCTTGTAGGTCGACATCTTAGATCTCCTCAAGCGGTCAAGCTTTTAGAAGAGGATATGGCTCTTATACCAATTGTTGGAATTAAACCAGACAACTGAGGGGGGGTGAATCAGTTGTCCCACAATAAATATTTTTTTTATTTTTAACCTTCTTTATTATCTGACTACTAGATTAATGATGTAAACATTAAAGCATAGATCAACAACACAAGAGCAGAAACATAATCAACACATTTGACACCAAGATTTTGACATGGAAACTCGGTTAAGAGAAAAACCACGGTGGGGGTTAACCCACAAAAATGCATACCCTATTAAAAGTACTTTAATAAAATATAAGGCACATGCCTTCAGGCACACTGCCCAAAGCTCACTGCTTAAAGGAGAGGCTCACTACCTATAGAATTTATTTAGAAAGAATTAACTAAGAAATAGCATCTACTTCATGCCTGATTTAATTTCAATGAATGCTCAAGAACTTTTGCTTTGCCCCGAATTCTTCTTCACACTCTGTACTTCTCTCACTCCTATTCTTCTCTGCTCTACTCCTAATCCTTTATTCAGATTTTATCTGTTTTGCACAAGGATGACTTTTCAATGACTCTTCAACAAGTAGTTATATGCTTTATCAACCTTGGAATGATCAACAAGGTCAGCTAAACTCAACGTGGATCTTCACACTATCGGCCAAACATAACTGAGACTTGAATCTACTTCTACAATCACTCCACGCTTCATAAATATGCCCTTAAGGCATCCACAACATGCTCAGAACACCCAGTCAGCCAAGACTGGGAAGAACATCAACCTTAAAAAAGAAATCTTCAATTAACAAACTCAAACTTCAATGCGGACCTCCAACATAGTAGCCACACGATCCAGAGACCTCCACAAGCACATTGAAATCACCAATAACATTCACTCTAAACCATATTGCCAGAAACATTTGAATCTTCCTCTGGAACCTCAAGAACACTCTCTGCCATGACTATCAAACTAGAAGGATAGCTTGATGACCTCCAAACCACAAACCACTAGAGTTGATGATACACACTGACTTCCCAAACATGCCTTCAAATCTGCAAATCACAATTTTATATTACTGGAGCAATCCGGACCTCTTTCCTATCACTTTGTCTTTCTTGAGTATTGCAGGAACCAGTTCTACTCAGATGGCCATAACTCCTTCAAATCTTCATGCAGACTTCTCAAATCTTAACTGGAGCAACCTTTGACAATCCTCTACACATCCACATGATCTACATACATTGATTGTTATTAATTTTCTCAATATCCTCAACAATTTGGTCTTCTATACAAACAGTAAAATAGGATAGAGTTGACACTAATGGCAACAAGAATATGTTGACATCAATGACAACACCACTTAGGCACATATTTGCAACAAGTCCTAGTTTTCTTGTTTTCATTTCCTTTGTTGATAAGGGAGAGTGAAAGATAGAGGGGAGAGATAGGGAGATATAGGAATGATAGGGGTGTTGATATGCACTGAACAACTGAGAGGGGGGGTGAATCAGTTGTCACAAAAAACATAAACACTTTCTGCAATTAAACATTCATCACTTATCCACAATTATTATGATTTAACAATGAGTACATGAAATCAAAAACTTAACAACATCAAACACAAGAGACACCAGATTTATGTGGAAAACCCCAAAGTGGGGAAAAACCACGGAGAGGATTAACTCTCAATATATATATATATATATATATATATTGCAATCTTGAAATAGTGATGTTTAGGCTTGGTCACCCCACGGGCCTAAACATACTAGCTTATTGCCATGAAGAACAACTAGGTCTAGCAAACTCACTGCCTCAACCTTAAACCTAGCAAGATTACAATAAGGGATGTTAAACCCTGAGGTTGGCTTACTACCAAATTCACTGTCATGATCAAACACCTTTCTTTATTGTGAATAAACAATTCCTTAGCTCTGCTCTTCCTCTTCCCTGCTCTTCCTTTGCTCTGCTCTTCCTCTTCTTTCCTCTGCCTCTGATCTACTTTGCCTTTGGACCTTTCTTAATGTATTCTCATTTTCTCTCAAGGACAACTTTTCCACGACTTAACTACAAGCATTTATACACTACATCAAACTTGGAATGATTATCAAGGTCGGCATCAACCATTGGAACAATCTCCAAGATCGATATTACAAACATTTACAAAACAGGTCCTCACCTATTGCAACATCATGCAAAGGGAATGAAATGCGGATCATTCCATGCCTTAGCTGGGACTCAAACATGATCTTCCACACCACAACACACTTCCACAATCTTCTAGAGATCTCCGCAATCACTGGGATCAACCAGGTCAGCCAAGACTGGTTACACACTACGTTATCTGGGAACATTCTTCACACACCATCTCAATTTATTAATGCGGACCAAAGTCTAAATAGGAACATGATTAGGAGACATCTACAAGCATGCTATAATCATCAGGAGCAACCGCATGAACCTTAACCACTTTATCCATAGGAATCTTCTGACCAGAACACATGAGCTTTACTATCTTCAACTGTCATAAAAGAAAGATGGCTTATGGACCACCAAACCATGAACCATTGCAACTATAGGCACTTATCATCATCCCAAACTTCCCTCTAGAACTGCATAACAAAATACTTTCTTACAGAGGAATGTGGAGCCAAATATTGTCTTCCTGTCTACTCTAAACTTACAAATAAAGCAAGCTTCACTCTAGGGAACACAACTCACTCAAATATTCATGAAGATGGCTTAGACCTGAAATGTAGCATCCTCAAACATACCTCTAACTTACTTCCAATCCACAGACCACAATCTTCAAGCAGGAACAAATGCGGAGCAGTTTACCGAACTATTCTTTAGCATACAACTCATTGTCTGTACTGCACTTCTCTGTGGCTTACTTGTTTCTTCCGGAGGCTAATTTTCTCAATATCCTCAACATACAAGTCTTTAAAATAAGTAATGGAATAGGATATAGTTGACACCAATGACAACAAGAATATGTTGACATCAATGACAACACCAATTAGGCACATACTTGCAACAAGGGGGAGAGAGGCAAGAGATAGAGAGATAGGGAGAGATAGCTAGGTAGAGAGAGATAGAGAGGAGAGAGATAGGAAGAGATAGAGGAGACAAAGGGGAGAGATAGGGAGATAGAGAGTGAGAGAGATGTCTAGAGAGATAGGGAGATAGAGGAATGATAGGGGATAGAGAGGCAAGAGGTAGGGAGAGATAGGTAGGTAGAGAGAGAGGAGGTAGATTGGGAGAGATAGAGGAGACAGAGGGAGAGATAGGGAGATAGAGAGTGAGTGAGATGTCCAGAGAGATAGGGAGAGAGATTGAGAGGTAGAGGGACGATAGAGAGAGGGAGATAAGGGAGAGATAGGGAGATAGAGGTTTAGGGTTTGCGAGTTAGGGGTTAGGGATTAGGGGCATTATTTAGGGTTTAGGGATTTAGAGAGAGAGAGAGAGACTACTTTTGACATGCAACTGTAAACCCTAAATAATGCCCCTAAACCCTAAACCTCTAAACCCTAAACCCTAACCCCTAAACCCTAAACCCTAAACAATGCCCCTAAGCCCTAAGCCCTAACCCCTAAACTGTAAACATAAGAAACCCTAAACCCCTAAATCATAAACCCCAAACCCTAAACACTAAACTCAAGCAACCCTAAATCTCTATCTACCTATCTCTATCATTCCTCTACCTATCAATCTCTCTCCCTATGTCTCTGGCCATGTCCCTCACTCTCTATATCCCCATCTCTCCCTATATCTTTGGCCATGTTCCTCACTCTCTATATATCCATATCAGTCCTCTCTCTCTCTATACACTAAACCCTAAACCTCTAAACCTTAACCCCTAAACCATAAACTCTAAACCCTAAATAATGCCCCTAACCTCTCTCTCTCTCTCTCTCTCTCTCTCTCTCTCTCTCTCTCTCTCTCTCTCTCTCTCTCTCTCTCTCTCTCTCTCTCTCTCTCTCTCTCTCTCTCTCTCTCTCTGCTAGTTAAATCATTTTCCTAGCTTTCCTGGTTTTCCTTTTCCTTTCCAATTTCCCCTTAGATCCCACTAATTTTTCCCTATTTTACTATTTTCCACCTCTCCTCTCATCATTCTTCCCATCCAATGAACTTTAGTTTTATCTTGTTTCCACTTCATCCTCCCAATTTATATCCTCATCCCTCTTTGCTTGTCCTAGTTTTCTTGTTTCCATTTGCTTTGTTGATAAGGGAGACAGATAGGGATGAAGAGGAAGAGAGGGTGGAGATGGAGGGGAGAGATAGAGAGAGAGAGAGAGATGCTTGGGGTTAGGGGTCAGGGTTTAGGGGCATTATTCAGGGTTTATGATTTTAGCATTGCTTACGTTTATGGTTTATTGTTTAGGGTTTAGGGGTTAGGGTTTTGGGGAATTATTTAGGGTTTAGGGGTTTAGGGTTTAAAGAGAGATAGAGAGAGGGGACTAATAGAGATTGGGAGAGATAGAGGAGACAAAGGGGAGAGATAGGGAGATAGTGAGAGACATGTCTAGAGGCATAGAGAGAGAGAGAGAGAGATTGACAGGTAGAGGGATGATAGAGATAGGGAGATAGAGGTTTAGGGTTGCTTGGGTTTAGTGGCATTATTTAGGGTTTAGGGTTTATGGTTTTAGGGTTAGGAGTTAAGGTTTAGAGGTTTAGGGTTTAGGGTTTAGAGAGAGATAGAGGACCAATAGGGAGATATAGAGGAGCCTGAGGGGAGAGATAGGGAGATAGAGAGTGAGGGACATGGGTAGAGACACAGGGAGAGAGATTGAGAGGTAGAGGGACAAAGGTGATAGGGAGATAGGGGAGAGATAGGGAGACAGAGGTTTAGGGTTACTTGGGTTTAGGGGTTTGGGGTTTAGGGTTTAGGGGTTTAGGGTTTCTCGGGTTTATAGGTTAGGGGTTAGGGTTTAGGGCCATTATTTAGGGTTTAGGGTTTATTGTTTAGGGGTTAGGGGTTTAGGTTTAGAGGTTTAGGGTTTAGGGTTTATAGAGAGAGAGGAATGATAGGGAGATATAGAGAAGACTAAGGAGAGAGATAGGGAGATAGAGAGTGAGGCACATGGCTAGGGACATAGGGAGAGAGATTGAGAGGTAGAGGGAAGATAGAGATAGGGAGATAGGGGAGAGATAGAGGTTTAGAGTTGATTGGATTTAGGGTTTAGGGGTTTGGGGTGTAGGGGTTTAGGGTTGCTTGAGTTTGGAGATAGCTAGATAGAGAGTGAGGAGACATATAGAGAGAGATAGAGGAGACAGAAGGGAGAGATAGGGAGATAGAGAGTGAGTGAGATGTCCAGAGAAATAGGGAGAAGGATTGAGAGGTAGAGGGACGATAGAGATAGGGAGATAAGGGAGAGATAGGGGTTTATGGTTGCTTAGGTTTAGGGTTTAGGGGTTAGGGGTTAATGTTTAGGGGTTAAGGTTTAGGGGAATTATTTAGGGTTTAGGGTTTATGGTTTAGGGGTTAAGGTTTAGAGGTTTAGGGTTTAGTGTTTAGAGAGAGAGGACCAATAGGGAGATATAGAGAGTGAGGTACATGTCTAGAGACATAGGGAGAGATAGGGATATGGAGAGTGAGGGACATGGCCAGAGACATAGGGAGAGAGATTAAGAGGTAGAGGACCGATAGAGATAGGGAGATAGGGAGATAGGGGTTTAGGGTTGCTTGGGTTTAGTGTTTAGAGTTTAGGGGTTTGGGGTTTAGGATTTAGGGGTTTAGGGTTTCTCAGGTTTAGGGTTTAGGGGTTATGGGTTAGGGCTTAGGGGCATTATTTAGGGTTTATGGTTTAGGAGCATTGTTTAAGGTTTAGAGGTTTCTAGGGTTGCTTGGGTTTAGGGTTTAGGGGCATTATTCATGGTTTATGGTTGCATGTCAAAAGAAGTCTCTTTCTCTCTAAATCCCTCAACCCTAAATAATACCCCTAATCCCTAACCCATAACCCCCAAACCCTAAACCTTTATCTCCAGGTATCTCTCCCTTATCTCCCTCTCTCTATAATCCCTCTACCTCTCAATCTCTCTCCCTATCTCTCTAGACATATCACTCACTCTCTATCTCCCTATTTCTCCCAATATATCTCCTCTCTCTCTCTACCTATCTATCTCTCCCTATCTCTTGCCTCTCTCTCCCCTATCATTCCTCTATCTCCCCATCTCTCTAGACATCTCGCTCACTCTCTATCTCCCTATCTCTCCCCTTTATCTCCTCTATCTCTCCCTATCTATCTCCTCTCTATCTCTCTCTACCTAGCTATCTCTCCCTATCTCTCTCTCTCTCTCTTGCCTCTCTCCCCCTATCATTCCTATATCTCCCTATCTCTCCCTCTCCCTTATCGATGAGTGAAATGAAAACAAGAAAACTAGGACTCTCTCTCTCTCTCTCTCTCTCTCTCTCTCTCTCTCTCTCTCTCTCTCTCTCTCTCTCTCTCTCTCTCTCTCTCTCTCTCCATTTCCATGCACATACCCATTAGGTAGGCTATTTTGCATATGGTGGTCATATCCTTTAGGTCCAATCACCTCCAAACTTCACAAATAGATATAGAGAATAATTCCAAGCATCTTTCATAAAGACCACTTTTCTACATAGGTGCAACTAATACCACTTTTTCATTGTTTTCCACATTTAATACTTATTATTTTCCATTTTCCAAGTCCTACATGTGTCCAAGTTGTATTGTTTGTCAAGTTTTTAGTCTAATTGTTAGTCCTAGCTCTCATGGTTATTAAAATGTTAGTATAGTAAGATTTATCCTTAGGTAGCATTAATTTACACATTGTTGCACAAACAACCACACTCAAAAATAACATTACCTAATTAAGGTTAACCTTTAAGGTTCTTTCATTTGGTGAGCCTAACAGATCCAACTAGTTCAATCTTCTTATAGTCCATGCTTAGCCTTCCACGAGAGTTCATGCCATGTTAACTTTGCATTATGTCCTCACTTTCCTCTTGCTAGTTATAGTACTCATTTTTTCTAATCCTATCCCTATATCATATTATTGTTGTTGACTTTTCTTTCCATCTTCATCATCATAGTACTAGTTATCCTATTTTGAGCCTACCATTTATCCTTTGTCATGTCTTGTACTTCTTCTATTCATGTCAATTTTAATGACCTCCAAATTTTCCATAAATTCTTCTCCACCAAACCCTAGACCCTCACCCAAATCCTTACTTTCCTAAGAAAAGCCCTTCCCCAAACATCATTTGATCATGTGGCTCCTTCCATCACTAGACAGGTGCCCCTACTTTCTATTATTCATCCAATACAATCCCAATGCCATAGCTCACATTCCCACACCTACATTCATAGACTCCATTCGCCCTATCGACACCATCATTAACAATCATTTTAAGGGGTCTCCCTTGAATAATCATTAAACCATGGATTATCCCATATCCCCATCTTACACTTTCCCCACCTTTGAACCCTTAGAAGATGACATTTAGCTATCCCCACCATTACCAATCTCACTTTCTAGCAATCCCACATAAGACACCTTACCCATCACTTCACCTAGGTCATCACCAATTAAATCACCTCATTACTCCATTCAACCATACCCATACCACCTCTTTCTTACTCCACAACCTGTATTAATGCATGATTCACCCCATGACATGGTACAGTTACCACAATGCCAATTCACTCTACCATCCTTTCTTCCCATTCCTTGAGACATCATACCATGACACACATCCCTGCCTCCATTACATCCTCCCTAACCCTTTCCCAACATTGATAGCCTACTACCTGTTGACACTCATTTTGACCAGGGGCTGATTTGTCATGATCAGGAGGTTTCTTCATTTGAAGCCTTTATCTTCTTGCCCATTTTTTCTAAGTGTTGGACCTCCTCAGTATTTTTCAGCTGCATCATCATATTTTCTTGAGGAGGAGGTCATCATCATCATGTTTGTTTCCATGATGGTCAGCATCATCATGTTCTCCTTCGACCGGTTTCTCATCGTCATCATCATATTTCGCTGTCGGGTGATGTTCGGGTTTTATCCTGATGATGCTGACGAGCTACAGTGCGCCCTGATCTGCTTGCGAGGGTGATGTTTCAAAGTCTCCGGTGATCTTCCATTTATCACCTTGCGCGAGCATGATGATGATGTTGCTTATTCTTTGAATTGCTCGACCTAACTTGTTTTTTCCTAAGGGTCGTGTTCATCATCATCATATTTCCAGTTATCATCCTGCTGCTTGCGGAGGTCATCATATTTTCTGCCTTCATGATATTTTGCCGGGGTGATATTTTTATCATCGGGTGATCTTGGTTAACATCATCCTGATGATGTTGTTGAAGAGTTGTAATTGCGACCCGATATTCACTAGGGTCATCATATTTTGGAACGTCAGGATGATCTTAGTCAATATCATCCTGATGATGTTGTATCACTTCTTGTTCTTTGTTTCTCATCCTGATGATGCTGACGTCATCCGTATATCAGGGTGATATTTTTCTTTCTGCCTATCTGCATCATGATATTCACGAAGGAGGGGGTGATATTTTCATATCACCCGGATATATGTTTGTTCGAACATCATGATGATGCTACTATCAAGGAGATATCCGCCTGCTGGTTTCGCGTGTTATCTATTGAGGGTGATCTTTTCAAGCAGCATCATCATATTCAGTCATCGCCCCGATCTTATAGAGGAGCTACAGTGCAACCTGATATTTGAACATCAGGAGGATATTTCCAAATATCCGGTTGTCTTCCGAATATCATGATGATGTTAATATGATGATGACGTCAGCAGGATATGATGATGACGTCATCAGGATGATCATCGGCCAGACTTTTGTTATAAGCTCAGCAGGAGGATGTTCCTCCGAAGGATCAGGTTGTGCCGATTATCATGAAGGTTATATTTCAAATATCATGATGACGTCAGGGTGATTTTTCGAACAACAGGATATCATGCTGCTGGAGGATGATGATGATGAAGTCTATACTAGTGTCGTCGGGAGCAAAAGCACCGACATGATATATGCTCATGACCTAGTGTATAAAGTGTTATTGAGGTCATCGCGGGGTGCATGTGGGATAATGTTATCCTGCATATTCAAAATATCATGATGATGAGTCTCGGCGGGAAATGCTTGCGATAGTCTGTTTGATGATTTTCCCAAGGCCGCGGGTTGGTGCGCCATTAATGGCGATTGTTGCAGAGGTATGGGCGATGGCGTGGGTCGATCTTGTACCCGACTGGAGGTGTACATCAGCGGACAGGGGCGCAGGGCTCGAGAAATCTTCCTGTCTCCTCCCCCACCTGCTGCATTCAAGTTTGGGCGCCAATCCGGTTGTGTTTGAGCGCCATTTCCGTGATACTGTGTATCTGGCGAAATTCTGGTCAACATTGTAATTAATTGCTGAGCACCTACCTGGCTGTTATAAGCAGGTGGTCTTGCTCATTTGAAAGGTTGTTGAAAGTTGATGATTTTGGCTCTGTAATGCATAACAAGCTGATCTGGTTGCTCTGTACAGCTTACCTGTGAGTTTATGTATCTCTTGTTGTTTGTTTTTGGCATGAACCCACTGATTTCATGATTAAACTTATATGAGAAATGCTGTTTGGCATGTGTTGTGTTAATTCTGTCTCCAGTATTGCATGTATTCTTCTTCTGAATCTGGATGTTTGGTAATGTTTAGATTCTAGAGCATAGAATTCCTATGTTGACTGTCTGACTTTTTAACTTCTACTCAAGGGGTAGATTAAATTGTTTTCAGGTTGAACATTGGGAGGGATATACTGCAGTAGGGATACCATAAGTAGAGATAACCTAACACTTTGTATTGGGAGATACCTGTAAGGCAGGTATCACATATGTCCCCTTGAAATCCAGTTTTAGCTTTTCATGCTGATCATTCACAGGTGTATGTCTACTGACTCCAGGCCCTGGATAGGCACCAATCATGCTTTGTTTTGTGTTATAACCATATCCAGCTTTGCATCCACACTTAAACTCCAAAGCAAAATCTAAAACAAACATTAGGACATTAGAATTAGTTTAGGATCCTCAGTCCTCTGTCTACAACTGCTAATAGGCCCAAAGCTAGCCCCTTTGCTCTTATCTTTCAGTTTTGGTCTACTTACAAGAGGACTATCTGCTTTCTGTCAGCATCCCAGCCTTGTATGCATATCCTCATGGATGTTGAGTAGGGAATACCCCCCTAGGTCTTGCAGAGCCTGAAGAAGAAGAGGAGATAAAATATAGAGTCTATCTCCTATACTGTTGACCCCCTGGCCCAGAGCTCCTGTTGATCACTGATGGCTACCTTGTAGGGATATCTGGGAATAAGCATCCAGTCTGGGAAAAAGTCAACAGAAATTGGCGACTCTGCTGGGGAGTGAGAAGTAAAAGACTATCTAATCATCTCCAGTGATATATATGTGACCCATCTGAGTCAGCAATAGTAATTTACTCCACTGGGGAATCTTGTGAAAGAACCCTGGTTTTCAGAAGAAAACAGTTCCTAGCAATAGGTGGCGACTCCGAAGTAATCTCCCAACCGGTCAAAGTAAATTTATATGCAGGGGAGAAGATCCCAACAAAATCCTCTATTTGAAGAGTTACCATTAACAAAAAGAATGATGTATAGAAGAAAGGGAACTGTCTCAGCTAGTCATGAGAGCTCCCCCAGAAAAAGTGATGAGGTACAAGATAACCCTAGGCCATCAGGACAGCATGCTCCTTATTTTTCAAGTGCAGAAGCTGATATCCAAGGTGCATATGAGAGGCAACAGGGTGGTAGTATGAGAATGAGGTCAGAGGTGTTCCAAGAACGCCCTTTTCTAGACCCAAGTGAGAGGTTTGAAGAGGCAGAGTCCCTAAGGGATGATGAAGATGATGACCAGAATGGCATGAGACCATCTACCTCCAGACCTAAGGATGAACAGCTGGCTGAAGAAATCAAAAGCCTAAGAACAGAACTAGAATACCTACAAGCCATGAAAATCAGAGATGATATACAGCAGAAAGTGCAAGCCTTGAGAACTGCCCAAAATAATTCAGTTCCTACCTTAGAAAATGCAAATATGCAAAGACATCAGCAAAGATATGAAGTGCATCATCAGCATCATGATGACAGACAAAATATGAATGATGCTGGGATACCACTGAACCATGCAGGAAACCAAAATGCAAACAGAAATGTTAATGTTAATCAGCCAAACAGACAGCCCATGCAGCTAGATAGATTCAGGCAGCTGGTGTTTGATGGTATTCCTGGGTATCCTAACCCCATTGACAAGCATCTGAGGCTGCAAGTGCCTAAGTTTTCAGGAAACAATACAGTGTCAGGAGAAGATCATCTAAAGGCCTTCCAAAATGTCATGGATAATTTTGAGGTTGAGCATGAGGATGTTTTCATGAAGTCATTCATGCAATCCTTAATAGATGAGGCAAGAGAATGGTACAGGAATCTCCCTGACCGGAGTATTTCATCATGGGATGATTTTAAGAGGATATTCAAGGAGCAATATGGTGATAAAACTGACCCTAGCTTCTTTGTAAACGAGTTCACCAGCATCACCAAAGGGTCAAATGAACAGGTTGCAGACTTTAATGCAAGATTTACTAAAGTGTTGAACAAATTGCCACATCATATGAGGCCAAATGAACCAATGTGCATAATTTTGTACATCAATGCCTTTGATGCAAAGACTGCATATGGACTGAGAGATAAAGGTCCTGCCACTCTCAGGGATGCTTTCAGAATTGCAGTAAATATTGAAAACAATAGGAAAGCATCAGGCAAGACAAATAGAAGGGATGATGTAAAAATTCTGCAGAATCCAAATAAGCCTCAGAACACTCAAGGTAGTACATCTGCTCCTGAAGATAAGATAGACAAACTGGCAAATGTTGTTAAGGACCTGAGCTATAGATTAGCTAGAAGTGAAAAAGGGATGGGTCCTGATAGGCAAGTCTATCAAAGATAGGAAAAGAGGCCATCATTACATGATATGCCTTATAACACCAGTTGGCATGATGGTAAGCCTATATATCCACGTAACAACACAAGTCAGAGGGCTCAACATGCCAAGGAAACTCCTGATCCCCTGAAGAAAACTATAAATATTGCTGATGATGCTCCGTGGTGTATAATCTGTCAGATGCCACATTCACAGTCACAGTGCATGATTGCCCAATCTTTGTATGATAATGCTACATCTTGTAATGAGTGCAATGAGCCACATCATGTGCAGGATGATGATGTTAACATGATGTCCATAGGTAATGGATATACTCTATATGGTGCTGATGAGAAGACAGATGATCAGGTTCAGGCCTGCCAACAGTCCCCATATGATGAAGATCATGAGGATAATTATGTGTATGCTCAGAACTCACACAATTTTCTGAGTAGCTTACACCGACCTTCTGATGAGGAAATTAGAGCCTTCACAGCTGCAGCAGTTGCTCAGGTCAAGAGCAACTACAATCTCAGAGGTAAAAATCAGGTTGGCAGCCCACATCAGCCAGAAGATATTTCTGCAGGTCAGCAGATGCATGGTCATAAAGGAACTGAACCACAAAAAAGGCAGTGGGTAAATAACAAGCAGAACTTTAGATACAGAACAGGTCATGATTTCCAAGGACCAGAAAACAAAACCCCTCAGGCTGAAGATCAAAGTAGAGGTTCCCAAGACAGGAATGATGATCAGGGAACTATGAAAATGAAAACTAAATCAGCTCAGGATAAAAGCAAGGTTGTGGAGCAAGCTACAACTGCTGTACAAAACTGTGCTCCATTTGATATAGCCCAGATCCTCACTCAGGTAAAGGTCTCTGTTCCACTTATGGAACTCATGAAAGCGGAAGAGATCAAGAATAGAACAATATCCCTAATCTCAGGGGTACCTTTTCAAGTTAAGCAAAATGATCAGACCCAGGGTGAGAAACAGGTCATGTGCAATGAGGAAGATGAGACTCCTGAACTCTATTTAGGAATGACCATGACAAAGTGTCCTTCACAGGTGGAACCATTTTATGTTTCCCTGGTTATAAATGGTAAAATAATTAGAAATTGTATGCTTGACTCTGGAGCATCCACAAATGTCATGCCTTTGGCTATCATGCAACAAACAGGATTAAAAATTGACAAGGCATGTGGAAAATGCTATGCAATGGATGCCAGAGAGGTACCAGTTATTGGAATCATGAAGGATGTGGATTTCAGACTGGCAGCATTTCCTGAAAAGAAATATAAGATGAATATAACAGTGGTTGACATCAAGCCACAGTATGGTATGCTGCTGTCAAGAAGATGGGCAGCACTAATAGGTGGAAGTATGCAGCTGGACCTATCATATGCCATGATTCCAATGAATGGCAGGGATGTCAAGTTAATCAGAGAGCAGAGATCATCAGAGACAGTGGAAGACCAAGAAGCAAATGAACAGGTATGCTTTGTGGACACTGACTGTGATAACTTCAGGGTTGTCTCAGATGATACAGAGGATGAAAAGAAAAATGTCTGCACTGAAGAGCTGGATCAGCAAGGGTTATGGACCATGTTTTTTGATGGAGCTTGTGCAAAAGAAGGTTCTGGAGCTGGAGTTGTCTTCCTGTCTCCAACTGGTAAGCTCCTCAAATCCTCTTTCTTGCTGAGGTTTGATTGCACAAATAATATTGCAGAATATGAGGCTTTACTTTTAGGCCTGAATATTGCTCTCAAACATGGAATTAAGATGTTAAGAGTATTTGGAGACTCTGAGCTGATTGTATCCCAAATCAGAAATAAGTATGCTGCAAAGAATAAAAGACTGAAACAATACAAGCATGCTGTTTGGGATACTATTGAGTTATTTGATGCATTTTCAATTGGCTGGGTAGAAAGGTCAAAAAATGTTATGGCTGATTTCTTAGCCAATGTTGCAATAAGGCTAGATGACATCACTCTGTCAGGTGTCACAGATATAGAAGTTAAAATTAGGCCTGCCATACCAGAAAACATATGCAGTTGGCAAGTTTTTAATGATGATAGGGATTTGCTGAAATTTTTGCACTGCATAGATGAGTATGAGAACCAACAGATTGATTTCCAAGCTTTTGTAGAAACTGTAGATGGAAAAGAGACTCTTGTAGGGAAGGAGATCATCCAGTTGAAGACCAACAAGATCCCTAGAGGGTTAGTGGCTCTGGAAAGAGCCTTTGACAGTAGAGACAAAATGGTCACAAAGACATCCCCCACAAATAAGGAGGATTTAGAAGAAATAAATTTGGGGACATCTCAGGCCCCTCAGAAGGTATATATTGGCAAACAGCTCAAACCACACATAAGAAGTATGCTGATTGCATTGCTGAAAAAGTATAAACATGTTTTTGCTTGGTCATATGAGGACCTAAAAGCTTATAGAGAAGACTTATTCCAGCATGAGATCCCACTGAAGCCTGAAGCTAAGCCATTTAGACAGAGGCAAAGGCCTATAAATCCTACCTTAGCTCCCAAGATGCAGGAAGAACTCAGAAGGCTCAGGGAAGCTGGAATAATTGTGCCCATCAGACATTCAACTTGGGTGTCTAACCTTGTCCCAGTCAGGAAAAAGAATGGTGATATTAGGCTTTGTGTGGATTTCAAGAACTTGAATGTATCCTCTTTGAAGGATAACTATCCATTGCCTAATATGGAGGCTATGTTGCAGAGAGTGACTGGTTGTGAACTCCTATCCATGATGGATGGATTTTCAGGATATAATCAGGTAAAGGTAAAGGAATCAGAACAATATAAGACTGCCTTTACCACTCCATGGGGAACGTATGTGTATGTTAGAATGCCATTTGGACTAACAAATGCAGGTGCTACATTTCAAAGAGCAATGGATGTTGCTTTTGCAGGGCTGATTGATTCAATCCTGGCAGTATATCAGGATGACCTGACTGCCTACTCAAAGAAAGAGGAGCAGCATTGCATGCATCTGGAGCAGATCTTCATAAGAGCACTAGAATATGGCATTTCTTTAAACCCAAAGAAGTGTGCCTTTGGAGTAGTTGAAGGAAAACTTCTGGGACATATTGTTTCCAAGGATGGAGTCAGGATAGATCCAGACAGAGTGGCAGCCATTGACAGGATCCAAATGCCAAAAACTGTGAAAGGAGTTCAGTCCTTCTTTGGACAGGTAAACTTTGTCAGAAGATTTGTTCCCAACTTTGCAGAGATCACAAGGAACATTTCCAAGATGATGAAGAAGGATGCAACTGTCAACTGGGAAAGGGAAGCAGCAGAATCATTTCAGAATATCAAAGAGGCAATTAAGATGGCCCCTGTTCTTAAATCTCCTGATTTTTCTAGGCCATTCCAAGTGTTCTCATTTGCTTCCTTTCATACTGTAGCTGCATGTTTGTTACAGAAAAATGAAGATGGTTTTGAACAGCCCATTGCTTTCTTCAGTATGTCCCTGCAGGCCTCTGAATTGAAGTATGATATTATGGAGAAGCAGGCATATGCACTAGTTAGAGCCATCAAAAGTTTCAGACCATACCTGGTAGGGTCATATATCATTGCATATGTACCTCATGCTGCAGTCAAAGACATATTCACTCAGCAGGAGGTGACTGGAAGAAGGTGCAGATGGATAAACAAACTGCAGGAATTCAACATAGACATACAGGTTACTAAGTTGATAAGAGGACAAGGACTAGCCAAGATGATGGCACAGTCAAACTTGGAAGCATGCCAAGTTAATGCAGTCCAAGATGAGAATGTAAGTGCATCAGGATCTGAATGGTACAAGGATATTGTCTATTATTTACAAAATCTGAATTGTCCCTCCCATTTCAGTGACAATCAAAAGAGGACTCTGAAGCTACATGCAATCAGGTATGTTGTTGTTCAAGGTGAGCTGTACTGGAAAAATCCTGATGGTGTACTGCTGAGATGTGTGGATAAGAATATGGCTAACAATATTTTGATTGACATGCATAAAGGATTGTGTGGTGGCCATTATACTGCCCAAACAACAGCTCATAAAATTCTCAGGGCAGGATATTGGTGGCCCACTCTCTTTTCAGATGCACAGAGGTTAGTAAGAAAATGTGACCCTTGCCAGAGATTCTCAGGAAAGCTGAAATATCATGGTGCTTTACCCCTCAGAACTGCACCTGTGGATGCTCCATTCCAGCAATGGGGAATTGATTTTATAGGGGAAATTGCAGACAAATCAAGTGGGGGACACAGTTGGATTTTGGTGGCAACTGACTACTTTACCAAATGGATTGAGGCCATTCCAACTAAAAGAGCTACAAGTAAGGTGGTGACAGATTTCATACTAGAGAACATCATCATCAGGTTTGGAGTACCATCTAAAATAATCACTGATAATGCTATGTGCTTCAGATCAGGTGAGTTTGTTGATTTTTGCAACAGGTATGGGATAAGCCTGTCATATACATCACCATATCACCCACAAGGAAATGGTCAAGCAGAATCAAGCAATAGGAGCATCATGAAAATTGTCAAGAGGATACTGGACAAGAACAAGAGGGCTTGGGATTCAAAGTTGAATTTAGCAGTATGGGCTGACAGAGTGACTGTGAAAAGGGCTATTGGGAAGTCACCTTTTGAGCTGGTATATGGTGCATCAGCTAGACTGCCCATAAACAATCTCCTACCAGTTTACAGATTCATTCAAGAGTATGATGAGGAGATTGAAGATCCCATGACAGAAAGAGTGAATCAGCTGGTTGCATTGGATGAAGACAGGAGGAGAGCCCACCAGATCAATCTCAAAAGACAACAGGATATGAAATATCAGTTTGACAGGAGAGCTACAAAAAGGAAGTTTCAAGTAAATGATCTGGTGCTCATTTGGAATGCTAAAGATCAGGAAAAGGGTAAACATGGTAAGTTTCAACCCTTATGGATGGGCCCATATCAGGTTTGCAATACTCATGGGGAGGATTCTTATTTCCTCCAGGCCCTAGATGGTGAAATTCTGGAATTGCCTGTGCATGGCCAATTCCTTAAGTTCTATTTTACATGAATATCTGGTTGCTGTGCACATTTGTAAAATATGTATGTAGTGTAAATGCCTTGTACAGCTCGCGTTTTTTGGCTTTTTGTCAGGTCTGCCCGGAGATCTGGTTCTCGCTGCAGGTTTTCACCTGCACGTCCCCATTCGGAGCCACTGTTGACACTCATTTTGACCAGGGGCTGATTTGTCATGATCAGGAGGTTTCTTCATTTGAAGCCTTTATCTTCTTGCCCATTTTTTCTAAGTGTTGGACCTCCTCAGTATTTTTCAGCTGCATCATCATATTTTCTTGAGGAGGAGGTCATCATCATCATGTTTGTTTCCATGATGGTCAGCATCATCATGTTCTCCTTCGACCGGTTTCTCATCGTCATCATCATATTTCGCTGTCGGGTGATGTTCGGGTTTTATCCTGATGATACTGACGAGCTACAGTGCGCCCTGATCTGCTTGCGAGGGTGATGTTTCAAAGTCTCCGGTGATCTTCCATTTATCACCTTGCGCGAGCATGATGATGATGTTGCTTATTCTTTGAATTGCTCGACCTAACTTGTTTTTTCCTAAGGGTCGTGTTCATCATCATCATATTTCCAGTTATCATCCTGCTGCTTGCGGAGGTCATCATATTTTCTGCCTTCATGATATTTTGCCGGGGTGATATTTTTATCATCGGGTGATCTTGGTTAACATCATCCTGATGATGTTGTTGAAGAGTTGTAATTGCGACCCAATATTCACTAGGGTCATCATATTTTGGAACGTCAGGATGATCTTAGTCAATATCATCCTGATGATGTTGTATCACTTCTTGTTCTTTGTTTCTCATCCTGATGATGCTGACGTCATCCGTATATCAGGGTGATATTTTTCTTTCTGCCTATCTGCATCATGATATTCACGAAGGAGGGGGTGATATTTTCATATCACCCGGATATATGTTTGTTCGAACATCATGATGATGCTACTATCAAGGAGATATCCACCTGCTGGTTTCGCGTGTTATCTATTGAGGGTGATCTTTTCAAGCAGCATCATCATATTCAGTCATCGCCCCGATCTTATAGAGGAGCTACAGTGCAACCTGATATTTGAACATCAGGAGGATATTTCCAAATATCCGATTGTCTTCCGAATATCATGATGATGTTAATATGATGATGACGTCAGCAGGATATGATGATGACGTCATCAGGATGATCATCGGCCAGACTTTTGTTATAAGCTCAACAGGAGGATGTTCCTCCGAAGGATCAGGTTGTGCCGATTATCATGAAGGTTATATTTCAAATATCATGATGACGTCAGGGTGATTTTTCGAACAACAGGATATCATGCTGCTGGAGGATGATGATGATGAAGTCTATACTAGTGTCGTCGGGAGCAAAAGCACCGACATGATATATGCTCATGACCTAGTGTATAAAGTGTATTGAGGTCATCGCGGGGTGCATGTGGGATAATGTTATCCTGCATATTCAAAATATCATGATGATGAGTCTCGGCGGGAAATGCTTGCGATAGTCTGTTTGATGATTTTCCCAAGGCCGCGGGTTGGTGCGCCATTAATGGCGATTGTTGCAGAGGTATGGGCGATGGCGTGGGTCGATCTTGTACCCGACTGGAGGTGTACATCAGCGGACAGGGGCGCAGGGCTCGAGAAATCTTCCTGTCTCCTCCCCCACCTGCTGCATTCAAGTTTGGGCGCCAATCCGGTTGTGTTTGAGCGCCATTTCCGTGATACTGTGTATCTGGCGAAATTCTGGTCAACATTGTAATTAATTGCTGAGCACCTACCTGGCTGTTATAAGCAGGTGGTCTTGCTTATTTGAAAGGTTGTTGAAAGTTGATGATTTTGGCTCTGTAATGCATAACAAGCTGATCTGGTTGCTCTGTACAGCTTACCTGTGAGTTTATGTATCTCTTGTTGTTTGTTTTTGGCATGAACCCACTGATTTCATGATTAAACTTATATGAGAAATGCTGTTTGGCATGTGTTGTGTTAATTCTGTCTCCAGTATTACATGTATTCTTCTTCTGAATCTGGATGTTTGGTAATGTTTAGATTCTAGAGCATAGAATTCCTATGTTGACTGTCTGACCTTTTAACTTCTACTCAAGGGGTAGATTAAACTGTTTTCAGGTTGAACATTAGGAGGGATATACTGCAGTAGGGATACCATAAGTAGAGATAACCTAACACTTTGTATTGGGAGATACCTGTAAGGCAGGTATCACATATGTCCCCTTGAAATCCAGTTTTAGCTTTTCATGCTGATCATTCACAGGTGTATGTCTACTGACTCCAGGCCCTGGATAGGCACCAATCATGCTTTGTTTTGTGTTATAACCATATCCAGCTTTGCATCCACACTTAAACTCCAAAGCAAAATCTAAAACAAACATTAGGACATTAGAATTAGTTTAGGATCCTCAGTCCTCTGTCTACAACTGCTAATAGGCCCAAAGCTAGCCCCTTTGCTCTTATCTTTCAGTTTTGGTCTACTTACAAGAGGACTATCTGCTTTCTGTCAGCATCCCAGCCTTGTATGCATATCCTCATGGATGTTGAGTAGGGAATACCCCCCTAGGTCTTGCAGAGCCTGAAGAAGAAGAGGAGATAAAATATAGAGTCTATCTCCTATACTGTTGACCCCCTGGCCCAGAGCTCCTGTTGATCACTGATGGCTACCTTGTAGGGATATCTGGGAATAAGCATCCAGTCTGGGAAAAAGTCAACACTACCCATGCCACCTCCTTTTCATTACACATTTGACCATAACATTGCCACAACAATCATCACTCATCCCAACACCATCCCTCCACCATGTGACATTTATCTAACACATATTCCCAATTATAATTATATCTACACAAAACTCAAGGTGTTGTAAGTGCAATTCGAAGACCTTAACCCTCCTCCTCCTCCTTCCTCTTCAATAGGATGGATTAAATCACCACCATCAATTGACATCATCTTACAACCATCTCCTCATAAAATGATCTTGCTTAAATTTGATAATATAATGTCCAAGGCGATCTCATTGCACATATGAGACACTTCTTTGTCCAAGCCACAATTGTCACCATTGATGATTATGTCCTTGCTAAGAATTTTCCCTCCACATTGATATAATATGCCCTTGTATGGTTTGACACATTACTACTTGGTTCTATGAATTCAATTTAGATCTCATGCATAGCTTTACTAACCACTACCAATTCAACATCAAGCCTAAGGTTTTCTTAGTGCATCTCACACATTGCAAACAAGACTCACGAGGGATTACTAGAGAGAGAGAGAGAGAGAGAGAGAGAGAACTTTGTCAAATGGTTGAAAAGATGTTAACCATGTAACAATAGAAATTTGCAAGTTTACTTGTAAGTTCTAAGCATAAACCAATGAAAAGAATAAAAAAAACCATTTGTATAGTTCCAAGAAACGGATATCCATTTCTAGAAAACATATATCTATTTTGGGACCCACAAAATGGATATCTTTAACATGTCTATGAAAGTCAAAGTTGGCCAATTCATGAATTTGGCTAAGTAAAGATGCGATTTTTTTCCATTTCCACTATTTGGCCCGCGATAATCCTGCACATACCCAAAGCAAATTGAAGCATATCACACAATACAATATGATCATATAGACCTTCCTTGAGGTCCGCACATTGATTCATTCACTTGTGAAGGATTTCCATATGTTCTAGGCCAACCTATTGCTGCTACACATTACATCTCTTTCATTGGAGTTTGTAATCTTTCTTGGCCGACGTGGAGGATTCTTGTGATCCAGAGATGATATATAATCATGTAATAGATGCATAGGAAAGTAGTTCATCATTAGAGGTTGTTAGGTAGTTTGAATTCTTTTGGTATTAGGCACTTCAATGCCATATCTTTCTATTATGTAATCAGGCCTGTGAGCCCTAATCTGTAAGCCTACATGTTGCCGACATTTATGCATTTTGAATCTATGATATATTGAGCATCTGAATCTGCATTTGCATTCTATAAAAGAGTTGATTCCATTGTGTTTACTCTTGTTACATGGCCTGGACTGTTCACTCTGTGGACCCTCCTGACCGTGACTGCACCATTTCCTTCTCCATGATTTTGGAGGCTCAGGGTTTCTATCAATCTGACACCAAGGTCTAGCCTTATGTGCCAAATGGATTGTTCGAGCCCTTGAAGACAAGGAGGCTTAGAAACTTTTGATTCAACATTGTATTTCCTTTAGAGTCCCCTCTAGATGTCCAACCTAGAAAGGTCTTGGGCTTCATACCCTTCTCATCATGAAGGAACCCATTCAAGTTGAGGGCACTTTTGTTATAAAAAACATTTGGAAAGCTTTGGAAGCCATCAAACCTAGATTTTGTGGGATGGCAATGAATTTTTCAAGGGGCTCTTTATTAACCAACACTCCTGTATGCAGCCAACATAGATTTTAATAGAAGATTTGAAAATGTATTTTGCAAAACCCTAAAATCTACATTAAGTGCACCAAAAGGATAATTGCAAACTATTGAAACTCGGAAAATTAAATGTTACCGAAATCGATTAAATGTGGTTGCTCAGAATAGAAGCATAACTCCAATGTAAATGTTGCCGGGGGCCATAAATGATGGATGAGCTTGATTTTATAAAGTTTTGGGGACGGTTTCAAAAGTGGTTTGATCGGTTGAACGAGAAAAGGTAGGTAAAAAGGTGGTTAGGGTTATGATAACGGGCTTGTATTATTTTTTGTGAAATAAATTTAGGTTAAAGTTTGGATAAAATAATAAATTAAGTTGATTTAATTTATTATTTGTAGGGAGGTGTTGTGGTTTATGGATAAATAATAAATAATTTGAATTTATTATTTACGAAATATGGTATAAAATGGTAAGATTTATTTAATTAATTAAAATTAATTAAATCTTCGGATGAAGGATAACTTAAGACAATTTTTTGATGCCTACATTTTGCCCCTCTTTGAGACAATGTTGCGAAGCAATATTGTTTCAAAGAAGATTAAAACATAGGTTTTTGGATGCAATTTAGGAAACGGAGGGAAGGATGATGGAGTTACGCTGATTAAATTTTGAGCAACCTGATGTTTGATATAGCACCTGACATTATGCACCGAGGTATAAAGACCAGGGTGACGATGTGTCAAATGCAGAAAGGAGGAAAGTCGCAAGCAAGCATATGCCTAATGGCACCATGATATGAAAGACCATGATGACGGTGTGGCAGGTATGTTGCAAGGACCAATAATAGATACAAAAACATCAATGAGTCAGCACACGCAACCAAGACAAGCAAAACATGCATACACAATGTTGCCCCTAGACAAGAAAGAAAAAGAAGGATCAAAAGACTTAATCATGATAAGCGGTAAGATAGGCAGTAAGATCTCAAGCCAAAGACTAACATGATAAATAGATAAGTGCCATGTTGCAGGAACGATATATCCCTGGATAAGATAAGGTAACTAAAAGATGGTTGGCTTGGGGGATCTACAACTTAGTTACTACAATCAAGATCGAATCACTAGGTGTTTAAGTTCCATAATTTAGTCTAAGACTTTCAAAGTGTTTTTGAGATATGGCTTGGAATGTACGAGTGCCAAAAAATTGGGTTGTGTTTGTTTTATTGGAAATTTTGTGTTTGCATGAAGTGAAATGATTGGATGGAGGAGAAGAATGAGGATATAGTGATGAAAAAAAAGTTATTACGGAATTGCATGAGACTGGAAAGGCAGACAAACTCAAGAGTCTATTATGAGGAACTCAAAGGTACCAAGACACATAGACCTACACAGGTGGACACAAGAATGCTAGGATGAGAGCAGGTGAAGGAATGGGAAAGGACTAATGGACAAGCTAGTGATAACGGAACGTAGAATAGCTGGCGAGACAATGCAATATGACTAGATGATACTGAGTAGATGCGTATGGCAAGATATGGATGGGAGCAAAAGGGAGGACATATTTTATTATGGATGGGAAATGGATGATGGCGAGATGGATGATGTGAAAAAGCTACCTAAAGGATGGTGGGGACAGCTTGAATTCTACACATGGCACCTGCGAACAGGTTTTCACCATGGTACTTATCCAGGGCGCCACCGAAGTGGTTTTCACCATTGGACGAAATGATTTTTCTTTACTATTTTTTATTTTTTATTTTTATTTTTTTATTTTTACTTTTTTAACTGGGATACTCCGAGTCAGGTATAGAACCGTTTGAGATGGGCTATGTTGATAGGCTCTTCCAAAGGTTGACCTTCCGGAGTGGAAAGCTGGTAAGCTCCTGATCCATAGCTCTTGGTTACGACAAAAGGTCCCAACCAGTTAGGTTCAAACTTCCCTTTCTTTGCACGATCAGCCAGATTCCTTTGATTTTCTAGTAGAACAAGATCTCCAAGCTCAAATTTACGAGGCTTAATTTTCTTGTTGTAACCTCGGCGCAGGCGATTTTGATAAGCTTTTAGATGATTAAGAGCTGTAAGTCGCTTCTCGTCCAACAATTCAAGCTCTTGTAATCTTGATATCCGATACTCCTCATCTGAAATCAAGTGTTGTAAGGATACTCGCAAGGAAGGGAGCTCGATCTCAATGGGTAAAATAGCTTCTGAACCATATACCAAGGAATATGGTGTAGCACCAGTAGGAGTACGGATACTAGTTCGATAAGCCCAAAGAGCAGGATGAAGTTGCAAGTGCCAATCACGGCCAGCCTCGTTTACTGTTTTCTTCAAGATTTTCAAAAGAGTCTTATTAGTTGCTTCAGCTTGGCCATTACTTTGCGGATAATAGGGGGTAGAAAAGTGATGTTGGATTTTGAATTTATTACAAAGCTCTTTGACATCTTGACTCTTAAATGGGCAACCATTATCTGTGACTATGGCTTGAGGAATACCATAGCGGCAAATGATATAATGGAAAATGAACTTAGATATTTGCTTTCCCGTAATGTAAGTAAGAGGAATTGCTTCAACCCATTTAGTGAAGTACTCAGTAGCAGTGATAATAAATTTATGACCATCTGAGGAGGATGGATGTATTTTTCCAATGAGATCGAGCCCCCATTGTGAAAATGGCCATGAAGTAGTGATAGTTTGCAGTTCTTGTGCTGGTGCATGAATTAGATCACTATGTTGCTGACAAGGTACACATTTCTTAACAAATTCATGCGCATCCTGCTCCATAGTAGGCCAATAGTATCCTGTGCGAAGCATTTTCTTGACTAAGGATGAACCTCCAGAATGAGCACCACAGATGCCTTCGTGTATCTCATGCAAAGCAGTTTGGGCTTCTTCCGGGTTATGACATTTAAGAAAAACACCATCTAGTGACCTTTTATAAAGCGTATCACCGAGGAGGACATATTGGGAAGAACGACGAATGAAGGAGCGATGTTGGGATTTGGAAAGATTTGGTGGAATGATTTGGGCATGAAGGTAATGGTAGATCTCATTGAACCAAGTGGAGTTAGGACCAACAATATCACATACCAACTCTGATTCTGTGATATCAAAAGCTGGTACAAACAACTTTTCTATTAGAAATTCAATTTTGTGATCATTCCCAGGTATCTCTATCATTGAACCAATTGTGGCCATAGCATCAGCAGCTTTATTGTGAAGCCTTGAAATCTGTTCAAATGTGATCCTGTTGAAATATGTTTTGAATGTATCCACTAGTTTCTTGTATGGCTTTAACTTTTCATCCTTTGTTTGATATTCGTTGTTCACTTGCTTGATCACTAGTTGAGAATCCCCATGAACTTGTAAGTCTTTGATATTCCAGGTTATAGCCAATTTCAATCCTTTGATTAGTGCTTCATATTCGGCGATGTTGTTTGTACATGGAAATTGAATGTGAAATGATTTTGGTATATAATCGCCTTGAGGTGTAACAAAGAGTATTCCAGCTCCAGAGCCATGTTGAGTATGAGAACCATCAAAATATAATTGCCAAGAGGGAATAGTTTCTATGTCCAAGATTGATTCATCAGGAAATTCAGTTACCATTGGATGATCTGATTCTATAGGTGCTTCAGCCAATTGATCTGCTATTACTTGTCCTTTTATAGCTTTTCTATCAACATACTCAATGTCAAATTCACTAAGCATCATCACCCATTTTGCCATACGTCCAGTCAGGGCTGCTCTAGATAGTAGATATTTGAGAGGATCAATCTTTGATATAAGCTTAGTCTGATGACTCAACATGTAGTGCCTAAGCTTTTGTGATGCAAAGACAACTGCGAGACATGCCTTTTCAATAGGTGAATAATTTACTTCATAGCCCACCAAAGTTCTACTGATATAATAGATTGCTCGTTCTTTACCACTATCATCATTTTGTGCTAACAAAGCCCCTAATGCTGCTGATGTTGTTGAAATGTATAAAATAAGGGGTTTTCCATGAATAGGTGGTGCTAACACAGGAGGAGATCCCAAGTATTCTTTAAGTTTATTAAATGCTTCTTGGCAATTTTGATCCCAAATAAATTGTGTGTTTTTCTTCAACAAGTGAGTAAATGGTTGACACTTGTCAGCAAGCTGAGCAATAAACCTCCGTATGGATTGTAATTTTCCTTGCAAAGATCTAAGTTGTTTTAGATTTTGAGGAGGAGGCATTTCCATTATAGCTTTGACTTTTGCTGGATCAACTTCAATTCCTCTTCTGGAGACAATATAACCTAAGAGTTTTCCAGATGTTACTCCAAATACACACTTCTTAGGATTTAGTCTGACATTGTACTTTTCAAGACGATCAAAAATGTTTTCCAAAACATATAGGTGCCCCTCTCTGGTTTTTGATTTGGCAAGTATGTCATCTACATAATCTTCCATTTGTTTATGAAGCATATCATGAAAGATAACAGTCATTGCTCTTTGATATGTGGCTCCGGCATTTTTTAGACCAAAAGGCATGACAAGCCAACAATATGTTCCCCAGACACAAATGAAAGAAGTTTTATGTTGATCTTCTTCAGCTATTCTAATTTGGTTATAACCAGAAAATCCATCCATCAATGATAACATCTCATGTCCTGCTGTCAGATCCACTATGATATCAATGTTTGGTAACGGAAAATCATCTTTTGGACAAGCTTTGTTGATGTCTCTGAAATCATTACAAACTCTGATGGTTCCATTTGGCTTGGCTACAGGTACAATGTTTGAGATCCACTCAGGGTAATCTATCGGTTTGATGAAACCAACTGCCAAGAGCTTTTCTAACTCTGCCTTGACCATTAGAGCAATTTTGGGATGCATCTTTCTCAATTTTTGTTTGACTGGTTTTGTTCCAGGACGGACTGTTAAATGATGTACTATTAGTGATGGATCTAATCCTAGCATATGTGCATAGGACCAAGCAAAATCGATTTCTCGTTTTTTGAAGAAAGAATTGAAGTCCCGAGTTTCAAATTTTGATAATGACTTTGCTGCATATGTGATCTTGGGTTCTTCTGTAGTTCCAAGATTCATCTCTTGTGTCTGTTCTATGAGAATAGTGGACTTTTCTCGGTGTGCCCCCACTTTGGGAAGGTTAAATTCCTCATCCTCTGGCGCCTCAGAAAGGTTTTCACCAGTGGATACATCTTTTATTTTGATTTTTGCATCGTCCGAAAGTGCCACAAAGTGGTTTTCACCAGGGGACGTTATTTTTACATTTTCATTTTTTTGACTAAGGAATTTAACAGATTCCCCAAAGTAGGCATCGGAGTGTAGTTCAATAGAGTAACCAATCTTGTGATCTCCGATAGGTAGATGAGTACGAAGCCCCAGAAATTCACCAATAGCTTCATCATTTTCAAAGACATCAAGAACAGGAGGTCCGTGTTGGTCCCAGTCAATGAGATCTGGATAAACAAGGGATAATGAATGAGAGGAAGTGGACGGGGTGGATGAGGACGATGGTTGATCAAAGGAATAGGTGATGGTATAGATGGAATTATCCTCGAAGACATCGGCGGCCGCTTCAAAAGGATCTATGAAAGTGTCTCGATTAAAGGACTCAACTGCGGGAAAAGCTTTCGCCACTTCGTCTAAGATAAACTCAACATCGGGTGACTCACGCTTGGTGGATCCAAACCCTAGCCCAGCATGCTTAGGTCGGCGATGAAATTCTAAAGGCTCTAAGATTCCTTGTTGCTGTTGCCCAAGCCGACCTTCTGTATAGCCCAACTTTTTAATGATAGGATAACCTCTGTGATATATACTCAATGGTAATTGTCTCTGTTCATCTTCATCGCTATAGAGCCATTTAGAGATGTCATCTTCAATGGTTTCTTGACTTAGTTGCCCCCAATATTTGAAGTCTTTCAACTGTGGATGAGTAATCAAGACATGATTAATCGGACGAGGTCGCCCGTAGCTCTTAGGTGAAAGAGGAAGTTCATTGATATGAAACAGAGTGTACTCCCCCATGCCTGTAGCACTGATCTTAGCCTTGATCTCCAATCGGGAAGTGGATGGTGTGGATGAAGAAGACGGGGTGAGGGTGGATGGGTCAATGTATTTGGATGATGGTTGGGCAACCTCATTAGTTGGGCAATAATTTTGATGTCGATAAGGACCCTCCAGTCGTCTACAGTATTGAAATGGGCGTGGGTCTGCTTGTATGGTAATCTCACGATCATTAAATGGGAATTTTATGCATTGGTGGTACGTGGAAGGGACGGCTCTCATGGCATGAATCCAAGGACGCCCTAGGAGAATGTTATAGGGGAGATCAAGATCTAAGACCTGACATGTAGTTTCCATTGTAATAGGGCCAACCTTGATTGGGAGTTTAATTGTACCTGCTGATTTTCTTTCTCCGTCATCATAAGCTTTGATCGTAATTTGATATTTCTCATCAATGTTCTCATCGGAGTATCCCAGTTGTTTTATTAATTTGAGGGTACATAAATTCAAAGCTGATCCACCATCTATTAGGACTCGTTTCACGAAATGTTGTTTGACAATAACTTCTAGATGAAGGGCTTCGTTATGGAAATGTTCTGGAGAGGAGTTTTCTGGTTCTATGAAGATGAGGCGAGGAGTGGATGTAAGAGCCCCCACCATAGCTTGGAATTGATCTACGTCAATATCACTTGGTACTTGAGATTCTATAAGGGCTTTATCCAAGATTTGTTTGTGTTGGGGAGACATTCTTAAAAGCTCTAGGATTGAGATCTGGGTAGGTGTCTTTTTCAATTGATCTTGGATAGTATATTTAGGTACATTATGGGATAACACATGAGGTCTCATGGGGTTATGGGATGCAATAGGAGGAGGAGTTCCCTGAACAGTAATACGACCTCTTCGTGTAGTGACATCACACGCGGGAGTTCGACCTCTAACAGTTATAACATTGACACGAGGATATGAAACTTCAATACGGCCAACTACGCTATGGTTACTATAGTCATAATGAACTTCATTGTGTGATGTGTTATCAACATTATTGTCTCTATTATTTTTTTGTCCATGTGGAGGAAATGGTTCTTGGTAGGCTTTGAGTTTCTCATTGGGAGACTTATGAGGTATTTGATCTATGTGTATCTCTCCTTGATCAATTAGATCTTGGACATAATGGTTCAGTCTTATGCATGAATTAGTAGCGTGCCCATTGACACGGTGGTATTCACAATATTGATCTTCTTGGAACCAACGGGGTTTTGGTCGATTGTCATCATAAGGTTTACTAGCGTCAGGAAGTTCAATCATGTTTGCTTGTTTAAGTTTCTGAAATATGGATTCAAGAGATTCTGTTAAATCTGAAAATGTGCGTGGTGGTCGCAAACCTGGAAAGGTAAATTTCTTCTGTATATGTGGTGGATGATCTCGAGGTGTATTCTGAGTTGATGAAGAATTGAGGACAAATGGTTTGTTTTGCACATGTTGAACATGTTTTGTATCAGTGATTCCATCATTCACAATATTCTTGTTTCGATTCCAATATTGGGATTTATCATTGTTTTGGTTATTGGAATCACGATTGTAATTGTCTTTGTAAATTTTGATGAGACCTTTGTTGATAAGAGCCGTTTCAATCATCTTCCCTTTTGTCATGATTTGTTCAAATGAATCAGAACATTGTACTTGTAAGTGAAAGGCCAGTTCTTGATTAAGATTTTGCACAAAAATTGGAACGAGTTGTTGCTCAGGAATGTGACAAGGGAGTCGACTGACAATATGCCTCCATCATTGTAGAAACGAAGTAAGGGTTTCCCCTCCTTTTTGTTTGGTGTTATAAAGGTCTTGCATGGAAGTGTCTTGTTCAATGTTGTAGGCAAAATTTTTGACAAATTCTTCTGCTAGTTGTTCAAAAGATGTGATGTTTCCTGGGAGACGTGAGAACCATTCAAGGGCTGAGCCAGCCAAACTTTTAGGAAAAAGTCTCATTAAGTATGTAGGTTCATGTCAAAATTCCATGCATGCGATACAGAATTCACGAATATGATCGCGAGGGTCACCTTTTCCTTTGTATTTGTCAAATTTTGGTATTTCAATGTGTTGACTTTTTCCCAGACTGGATGCTTATTCCCAGATTTCCCTACAAGGTAGCCATCAGTGATCAACAGGATCTCTGGGCCAGGGGGTCAACAGTATAGGAGATAGACTCTATATTTTATCTCCTCTTCTTCTTCAGGCTCTGCAAGACCTAGGGGGGTATTCCCTACTCAACATCCATGAGGATATGCATGCAATGCTGGGATGTTGACAGAAAGCAGATGAGTCCTCCTGTAAGTAGACCAAAACTGAAAGATAAGGGCAAAGGGGCTAGCTTTGGGCCTATTTGCAGTTATAGATAGAGGACTGAGGTTCCTAAACTAACTCTAATGTCCTAATGTTGATTTTAGATTTTGCTTTGGAGTTTAAGTGTGGATGCAAAGCTGGATATGGTTATAACACAAAACAAAGCATGATTGGTGCCTATCCAGGGCCTGGAGTCAGTAGACATACACCTGTGAATGATCAGCATGAATAACTAAAACTGGATTTCAAGGGGATATGTGTGATACCTGCCTTACAGGCATCTCCCAATATAGAGTGTTAGGTTATCTCTACTTATGGTATCCCTACTGCAGTATATTCTTCCCAATGTTCAACCTGAAAACAGTTTAATCTACCCCTTGAGTAGAAGTTAGAAGATCAGACAGTCAACATAGGAATTCTATGCTCTAGAATCTAAACATTACCAAACATCCAGATTCAGAAGAAGAATACATGCAATACTGGAGACAGAACTAACACAACACATGCCAAACAGCATTTCTCATATAAGTTTGATCATGAAATCAGTGGGTTCATGCCAAAAACAAACAACAAGAGATACATAAACTCACAGGTAAGCTGTACAGAGCAACCAGATCAGCTTGTTATGCATTACAGAGCCAAAATCATCAACTTTCAACAACCTTTCAAATGAACAACACAACCTGCTTATAACAGCCAGGTAGCTGCTCAGCAATTAATTACATGGTTGACCAAAATTTCCCCAGATACACAGTATCATGAAAATGGCGCTCAAACACAACCGGATTGGCGCCCAAACTTGAATGCAGCAGGTAGGGGAGGAGACAGGAAGATTTCTCGAGCCCTGCGCCCCTGTCCGCTGATTGACACTTCCAGTCGGGTACAAGATCGACCCACGCCATCGCCCATACCTCTGCAACAATCGCCATTAATGGCGCACCAACCCGCGGCCTTGGGAAGATCATCATACAGACTATCGCAAGCATTTCCCGCCGAGATTCATCATCATGATGTTTGAAAATGCAGGATAACAATATCCCACATGCACCCCACGATGACCTCAATAACACTTTATATACTAGGTCATGAGCATATATCATGTCGGCGCTTTTGCTCCTGACGACACTAGTATAGACCTCTTCATCATCATCCTCCAGCAGCATGATATCCTGTTGTTCGAAATATCACCCTGACGTCATCATGACATTTGAGATATGACCTTCAAGATAATCGGCACAACCTGATCCTTCGGAGGAACATCCTCCTGCTGAGCTTATTCCAAAAGTCTGGCCGATGAACATCCTGATGACGTCATCATCATATCCTGCTTACTGCGCACCTCCTCATATCCGGATGACGTCATCATCATGTTTGCAAATATCAGGAGGTCTCTTCAAGATGATCAGCTGTTAGAAATATGACCCCCGCGGACCTTGATGACGTCATCATCATATTAACATCATCATGATATTCGGAAGACAACCGGATATTTGGAAATATCCTCCTGATGCTCAAATATCAGGTTGCACTGTAGCTCTTCTAAAAGATCGGGGCGATAACTGAATATGATGATGCTGCTTGAAAAGATCACCCCCCGGAGATAATGCGCGAAGCCGGCAGGCGGATATCTCCTTGATATCAGCATCATCATGATGCTCGAGTAAACATATATCCGGGTGATATGAAAATATCACCCCCTCCTTCGGAATATCATGATGCAGATAGGCAGAAAGAAAAATATCACCCTGATATACGGATGACGTCAGCATCATCAGGATGAGAAACAAAGAACAAGAAGTGATACAACATCATCAGGATGATATTGACTAAGATCATCCTGACGTTCAAAATATGATGACCCTAGTGAATATCGGGTCGCACTTAGAACTCTTCAACAACATCATCAGGATGATCATAACCAAGATCACCCGATGATAAAAATATCACCCCGGCGAAATATCATGAAGGCAGAAAATGTGATGACCTCCACAAGCAGCAGGATGATAACTGGAAATATCATGATGATGACGACCCTTAGGAAAAAACAAGTTAGGTCGACAACTAGAGAATAACCCCTTCAAGATATCGGGGCAACATCGTCATCATGTTTGAGCAAGGTGATATTCGGAAGATCACCGGATACTTGAAAAGATCACCCTCGCAAGCGACTGAGGGCGCACTGTAGCTCACCAGTATCATCAGGATAATAAGCAAACATCACCCGACAGTTGAAATATGATGATGACGATGAGAAAAACAAGTCGACGAAGAACATGCTGATGAAGATCATCATCGAAGACAAGATGATGATGACGACCTCCTCCTCAGAAAAAATATGATGCTGCAGCTGAAAAACGCTGAGGAGGTCCAACACTTAGAAAAATTGGGCAAGAAGATGAAGGCTTCAGATGAAGAAACCTCCTGATCATGACAAATCAGCTCCAGGTCAAAATAAGTGCTAACAGTGGCTCCGAATGGGGATGTGCAGGTGAAAACCTGCAGCGAGAACCAGATCTCCGGGCAGACCACAGACAAAAAGCCAAAAAACGTGAGCTGCACAAGGCATTTACACTACATACATATTTTACAAATGTGCACAGCAACCAGCTATTCATGCAAAATAGGACTTAAGGAATTGGCCATGCACAGGCAATTCCAAAATTTCACCATCTAGGGCCTGGAGGAAATAAGAATCCTCCCCATGAGTATTGCAAACCTGATATGGGCCCATCCATAAGGGCTGAAATTTACCATGTTTACCCTTTTCCTGATCTTTAGCATTCCAAATAAGCACCAGATCATTGACTTGAAACTTCCTTTTTGTAGCTCTCCTGTCAAACTGATATTTCATATCCTGTTGTCTTTTGAGATTGATCTGGTGGGCTCTCCTTCTGTCTTCATCCAATGCAACCAGCTGATTCACTCTTTCTGTCATGGGATCTTCAATGTCCTCATCATTTTCCTGAATGAATCTATAAACTGGTAGGAGATTGTTTATGGGCAGTCTAGCTGATGCACCATATACCAGCTCAAAAGGTGACTTCCCAATAGCCCTTTTTACAGTCACTCTGTCAGCCCATAGTGCTAAGTTCAACTTTGAGTCCCAAGCCCTCTTGTTCTTGTCCAGTATCCTCTTGACAATTTTCATGATGCTCTTATTGCTTGATTCTGCTTGACCATTTCCTTGTGGGTGATTTGGTGATGTATATGATAGGTTTATCCCATACTTGTTGCAAAAATCAACAAATTCACCTGATCTGAAGCACATAGCATTATCAGTGATAATCTTAGATGGTACTCCAAACCTGATGATGATGTTCTCTAGTATGAAATCTGTCACCACCTTACTTGTAGCTCTTTTAGTTGGTATGGCCTCAATCCATTTGGTAAAGTAGTCAGTTGCCACCAAAATCCAACTGTGTCCCCCACTTGATTTGTCTGCAATTTCCCCTATAAAGTCAATTCCCCACTGTTGGAATGGAGCATCCACAGGTACAGTTCTGAGGGGCAGAGCACCATTATATTTCAGCTTTCCTGAGAATCTCTGGCAAGGGTCACATTTTCTTACTAACCTCTGTGCATCTGAAAAGAGAGTGGGCCACCAATATCCTTCCCTGAGAATTTTATGAGCTGTTGTTTGGGCAGTATAATGGCCACCACACAATCCTTTATGCATGTCAATCAAAATATTGTTAGCCATGTTCTTATCCACACATCTCAGCAGCACACCATCAGGATTTTTCCAGTACAGCTCACCTTGAACAACAACATACCTGATTGCATGTAGCTTCAGAGTCCTCTTTTGATTGTCACTGAAATGGGAAGGACAATTCAGATTTTGCAAATAATAGACAATATCCTTGTACCATTCAGATCCTGATGCACTTACATTCTCATCTTGGACTGCATTAACTTGGCATGCTTCCAAGTTTGACTGTGCCATCATCTTGGCTAACCCTTGTCCTCTTATCAACTTAGTAACTTGTATGTCTATGTTGAATTCCTGCAGTTTGTTTATCCATCTGCACCTTCTTCCAGTCACCTCCTGCTGAGTGAATATGTCTTTGACTGCAGCATGAGGTACATATGCAATTATATATGACCCTACCAGGTATGGTCTGAAACTTTTAATGGCTCTAACAAGTGCATATGCCTGCTTCTCCATAATATCATACTTCAACTCAGAGGCCTGCAGGGACATACTGAAGAAAGCGATGGGCTGTTCAAAACCATCTTCATTTTTCTGTAACAAACATGCAGCTACAGTATGAAAGGAAGCAAATGAAAACACTTGAAATGGCCTAGAAAAATCAGGAGATTTAAGAACAGGGGCCATCTTAATTGCCTCTTTGATATTCTGAAATGATTCTGCTGCTTCCTTTTCCCAGTTGACAGTTGCATCCTTCTTCATCATCTTGGAGATGTTCCTTGTGATTTCTGCAAAGTTGGGAACAAATCTTCTAACAAAATTTATTTGTCCAAAGAAGGACTGAACTCCTTTCACAGTTTTTGGCATTTGAATCCTGTCAATAGCTGCCACTCTCTCTGGATCTATCCTGACTCCATCCTTGGAAACAATGTGTCCCAGAAGTTTTCCTTCAACTACTCCAAAGGCACACTTCTTTGGGTTTAAAGAAATACCATATTCTAGTGCTCTTATGAAGATCTGCTCCAGATGCATACAATGCTGCTCCTCTTTCTTTGAGTAGGCAGTCAGGTCATCCTGATATACTGCCAGGATTAAATCAATCAGCCCTGCAAAAGCAACATCCATTGCTCTTTGAAATGTAGCACCTGCATTTGTTAGTCCAAATGGCATTCTAACATACACATATGTCCCCCATGGAGTGGTAAAGGCAGTCTTATACTGTTCTGATTCTTTTACCTTTACCTGGTTATATCCTGAAAATCCATCCATCATGGATAGGAGTTCACAACCAGTCACTTTCTGCAACATAGCTTCCATATTAGGCAATGGATAGTTATCCTTCAAAGAGGATACATTCAACTTCCTGAAATCAACACAAAGCCTAATATCACCATTCTTTTTCCTGACTGGGACAAGGTTAGACACCCAAGTTGAATGTCTGATTGGCACAATTATTCTAGCTTCCCTGAGCCTTTTGAGTTCTTCTTGCATCTTAGGAGCTAAGGTAGGATTTATAGGCCTTTGCCTCTGTCTAAATGGCTTAGCTTCAGGCTTCAGTGGGATCTCATGCTGGAATAAGTCTTCCCTATAAGCTTTTAGGTCCTCATATGACCAAGCAAAAACATGTTTATACTTTTTTAGTAATGCAATCAGCATACTTCTTATGTGTGGTTTGAGCTGTTTGCCAATATATACCTTCTGAGGGGCCTGAGATGTCCCCAAATTTATTTCTTCTAAATCCTCCTTATTTGTGGGGGATGTCCTTGTGACCATTTTGTCTCTACTGTCAAAGGCTCTTTCCAAAGCTACTAACCCTCTAGGGATCTTGTTAGTCTTCAACTGGATGATCTCCTTTCCCACAAGAGTTTCTTTTCCATCTACAGTTTCTACAAAAGCTTGGAAATCAATCTGTTGATTCTCATACTCATCTATGCAGTGCAAAAATTTCAGCAAATCCCTATCATCATTAAAAACTTGCCAACTGCATATGTTTTCTGGTATGGCAGGCCTAATTTTAACTTCTACATCTGTGACACCTGACAGAGTGATGTCATTTGGCCTTATTGCAACATTGGCTAAGAAATCAGCCATAACATTTTTTGACCTTTCTACCCAGCCAATTGAAAATGCATCAAATAATTCAATAGTATCCCAAACAGCATGCTTGTATTGCTTCAGTCTTTTATTTTTTGCAGCATACTTATTTCTGATTTGGGATACAATCAGCTCAGAGTCTCCAAATACTCTTAACATCTTAATTCCATGTTTGAGAGCAATATTCAGGCCTAAGAGTAATGCCTCATATTCTGCAATATTGTTTGTGCAATCAAACCTCAGCAAGAAAGAGGATTTGAGGAGCTTACCAGTTGGAGACAGGAAAACAACTCCAGCTCCAGAGCCTTCTTTTGCACAAGCTCCATCAAAAAACATGGTCCATAACCCTTGCTGATCCAGCTCTTCAATGCAGATATTTTTCTTCTCATCTTCTGCATCATCTGAGACAACCCTAAAGTTATCACAGTCAGTGTCTACAAAGCATATCTGTTCATTTGCTTCTTGGTCTTCCACTGTCTCTGATGATCTTTGCTCTCTGCTTAGCTTGACATCCCTGCCATTCATTGGAATCATGGCATATGACAGGTCCAGCTGCATACTTCCACCAATTAGTGCTGCCCATCTTCTTGACAGCAGCATACCATACTGTGGCTTGATGTCAACCACTGTTATATTCATCTTATATTTCTTTTCAGGAAATGCTGCCAGTTTGAAATCCACATCCTTCATGATTCCAATGACTGGTACCTCTCTGGCATCCATAGCATAACACTTTCCACATGCCTTGTCAATTTTTAATCCAGTTTGCTGCATGATAGCCAAAGGCATGACATTTGTGGATGCTCCAGAGTCAAGCATACAATTTCTAATTATTTTACCATTTATGACCAGGGAAACATAAAATGGTTCCACCTGTGAAGGGCACTTTGTCATGGTCATTCCTAAATAGACTTCAGGAGTCTCATCTTCTTCATTACACATGACCTGTTTCTCACCCTGGGTCTGATCATTTTGCTTAGCTTGAAAAGGTACCCCTGAGATTAGGGATATTGTCCTATTCTTGATCTCTTCCACTTTCATGAGTTCCATAAGTGGAACAGAGACCTTTACCTGAGAGAGGATCTGGGCTATATCAAATGGAGCATAGTTTTGTACAGCAGTTGTAGCTTGCTCCACAATCTTACTTTTATCCTGAGCTGATTTAGCTTTCATTTTCATAGTTCCCTGATCATCATTCTTGTCTTGGGAACCTCTACTTTGATCTTCAGCCTGAGGGGTTTTGTTTTCTGGTCCTTGAGATTCAGGACCTGCTCTGTATCTAAAGTTCTATTTGTTATTTACCCACTGCCTTTTTTGTGGTTCAGTTCCTTTATGACCATGCACCAGCTGTCCTGCAGAAATGTCCTCTGGCTGACGTGGGCTGCCAACCTGACTTCTACCTCTGAGATTGTAGTTGCTCTTGACCTGAGCAACTGCTGCAGCTGTGAAGGCTCTAATTTCCTCATCAGAAGGTCGTTGTAAGCTACTCAGAAAACTGTGTGAATTCTGAGCATACACATAATTATCTTCATTATCTTCATCATATGGGGACTGTTGGCAGGCCTGAACCTGATGATCTGTCTTCTCATCAGCATCATAAAGAGTATATCCATTGCCTATGGACATCATGTTAACATCATCATCCTGCACATGATGTGGCTCATTGCATTCATTACAGGATGTAGCATTATCATACAAAGATTGGGCAATCATGCACTGTGACTGTGAATGTGGCATCTGACAAATTATACACCACGGAGCATCATCAGCAATATTTATAGTTTTCTTCAGGGGATCAGGAGTTTCCTTGGCATGTTGAGCCCTCTGACTTGTGTTGTTACGTGGATATACAGGCTTACCATCATGCCAATTGGTGTTATAAGGCATATCATGTAGTGATGGCCTCTTTTCCTGCCTTTGATAGACTTGCCTATCAGGACCCATCCCTTTTTCACTTCTAGCTAATCTATAGCTCAGGTCCTTAACAACATTTGCCAGTTTGTCTATCTTATCTTCAGGAGCAGATGTACTACTTTGAGTGTTCTGAGGCTTATTTGGATTCTGCAGAATTTTTACATCATCCCTTCTATTTGTCTTGCCTGATGCTTTCCGATTGTTTTCAATATTTATTGCAATTCTGAAAGCATCCCTGAGAGTGGCAGGACCTTTATCTCTTAGTCCATATGCAGTCTTTGCATCAAAGGCATTGATGTACAAAATTATGCACATTGGTTCATTTGGCCTCATATGATGTGGCAGTTTGTTCAATACTTTAGTAAATCTTGCATTAAAGTCTGCAACCTGTTCATTTGACCCTTTGGTGATGCTGGTGAACTCATTTACAAAGAAGCTAGGGTCAGTTTTATCACCATATTGCTCCTTGAATATCCTTTTAAAATCATCCCATGATGATATGCTCCGGTCAGGCAGATTCATGTACCATTCTCTTGCCTCATCTATTAAGGATTGCATGAATGACTTCATGAAAACATCCTCATGCTCAACCTCAAAATTATCCATGACATTTTGAAAGGCCTTTAGATGATCTTCTCCTGACACTGTATTGTTTCCTGAAAACTTAGGCACTTGCAGCCTCAGATGCTTGTCAATGGGGTTAGGATACCCAGGAATACCATCAAACACCAGCTGCCTGAATCTATCTAGCTGCATGGGCTGTCTGTTTGGCTGATTGACATTAACATTTCTGTTTGCATTCTGGTTCCCTGCATGGTTCAGTGGTATCCTAGCATCATTCACATTTTGTCTGTCATCATGATGCTGATGTTGCATTTCATATCTTTGCTGATGTCTTTGCATATTTGCATTTTCTAAGGTAGGAACTGAATTATTTTGGGCAGTTCTCAAGGCTTGCACTTTCTGTTGTATATCATCTCTGATTTTCATGGCTTGTAGGTATTCTAGTTCTGCTCTTAGACTTTTGATTTCTTCAGCCAATTGTTCATCCTTAGGTCTGGAGGTAGATGGTCTCATACCATTTGGGTCATCATCTTCATCATCCCTTAGAGACTCTGCCTCTTCAAACCTTTCACTTGGGTCTAGAAAAGGGCGTTCTTGGAACACCTCTGACCTCATTCTCATACTACCACCCTGTTGCCTCTCATATGCACCTTGGATATCAGCTTCTGCACTTGAAAAATAAGGAGCATGCTATCCTGATGGCCTAGGGTTATCTTGTACCTCATCACTTTTTCTGGGGGAGCTCTCATGACTAGCTGAGACAGTTCCCTTTCTTCTATACATCATTCTTTTTGTTAATGGTAACTCTTCAAATAGAGGATTTTGTTGGGATCTTCTCCCCTGCATATAAATTTACCTTGACCGGTTGGGAGATTACTTCGGAGTCGCCACCTATTTCTAGGAACTGTTTTCTCCTGAAAACCAGGGTTCTTTCACAAGGTTCCCCAGCGGAGTAGATTACTGTTGCTGACTCAGATGGGTCACATATATATCACTGGAGATGATTAGATAGTACTGTTACTTCTCAATCCCCAGCAGAGTCACCAATTTCTGTTGACTTTTTCCCAGACTGGATGCTTATTCCCAGATTTCCCTACAAGGTAGCCATCAGTGATCAACAGGATCTCTGGGCCAGGGGGTCAACAGTATAGGAGATAGACTCTATATTTTATCTCCTCTTCTTCTTCAGGCTCTGCAAGACCTAGGGGGGTATTCCCTACTCAACATCCATGAGGATATGCATGCAATGCTGGGATGTTGACAGAAAGCAGATGAGTCCTCCTGTAAGTAGACCAAAACTGAAAGATAAGGGCAAAGGGGCTAGCTTTGGGCCTATTTGCAGTTGTAGACAGAGGACTGAGGTTCCTAAACTAACTCTAATGTCCTAATGTTGATTTTAGATTTGGCTTTGGAGTTTAAGTGTGGATGCAAAGCTGGATATGGTTATAACACAAAACAAAGCATGATTGGTGCCTATCCAGGGCCTGGAGTCAGTAGACATACACCTGTGAATGATCAGCATGAACAACTAAAACTGGATTTCAAGGGGATATGTGTGATACCTGCCTTACAGGCATCTCCCAATATAGAGTGTTAGGTTATCTCTACTTATGGTATCCCTACTGCAGTATATTCTTCCCAATGTTCAACCTGAAAACAGTTTAATCTACCCCTTGAGTAGAAGTTAGAAGATCAGACAGTCAACATAGGAATTCTATGCTCTAGAATCTAAACATTACCAAACATCCAGATTCAGAAGAAGAATACATGCAATACTGGAGACAGAACTAACACAACACATGCCAAATAACATTTCTCATATAAGTTTGATCATGAAATCAGTGGGTTCATGCCAAAAACAAACAACAAGAGATACATAAACTCACAGGTAAGCTGTACAGAGCAACCAGATCAGCTTGTTATGCATTACAGAGCCAAAATCATCAACTTTCAACAACCTTTCAAATGAACAACACAACCTGCTTATAACAGCCAGGTAGGTGCTCAGCAATTAATTACATGGTTGACCAAAATTTCGCCAGATACACAGTATCATGAAAATGGCGCTCAAACACAACCGGATTGGCGACCAAACTTGAATGCAGCAGGTAGGGGAGGAGACAGGAAGATTTCTCGAGCCCTGCGCCCCTGTCCGCTGATTAACACTTCCAGTCGGGTACAAGATCGACCCACGCCATCGCCCATACCTCTGCAACAATCGCCATTAATGGCGCACCAACCCGCGGCCTTGGGAAGATCATCATACAGACTATCGCAAGCATTTCCCACCGAGATTCATCATCATGATGTTTGAAAATGCAGGATAACAATATCCCACATGCACCCCGCGATGACCTCAATAACACTTTATATACTAGGTCATGAGCATATATCATGTCGGCGCTTTTGCTCCTGACGACACTAGTATAGACCTCATCATCATCATCCTCCAGCAGCATGATATCCTGTTGTTCGAAATATCACCCTGACGTCATCATGACATTTGAGATATGACCTTCATGATAATCGGCACAACCTGATCCTTCGGAGGAACATCCTCCTGCTGAGCTTATTCCAAAAGTCTGGCCGATGAACATCCTGATGACGTCATCATCATATCCTGCTTACTGCACACCTCCTCATATCCGGATGACATCATCATCATGTTTGCAAATATCAGGAGGTCTCTTCAAGATGATCAGCTGTTAGAAATATGACCCCCGCGGACCTTGATGACGTCATCATCATATTAACATCATCATGATATTCGGAAGACAACCGGATATTTGGAAATATCCTCCTGATGCTCAAATATCAGGTTGCACTGTAGCTCTTCTAAAAGATCGGGGCGATAACTGAATATGATGATGCTGCTTGAAAAGATCACCCCCCGGAGATAATGCGCGAAGCCGGCAGGCGGATATCTCCTTGATATCAGCATCATCATGATGCTCGAGTAAACATATATCCGGGTGATATGAAAATATCACCCCCTCCTTCGGAATATCATGATGCAGATAGGCAGAAAGAAAAATATCACCCTGATATACGGATGACGTCAGCATCATCAGGATGAGAAACAAAGAACAAGAAGTGATACAACTTCATCAGGATGATATTGACTAAGATCATCCTGACGTTCAAAATATGATGACCCTAGTGAATATCGGGTCGCACTTAGAACTCTTCAACAACATCATCAGGATGATCATAACCAAGATCACCTGATGATAAAAATATCACCCCGGCGAAATATCATGAAGGCGGAAAATGTGATGACCTCCGCAAGCAGCAGGATGATAACTGGAAATATCATGATGATGACGACCCTTAGGAAAAAACAAGTTAGGTCGACAACTTAGAGAATAACCCCTTCAAGATATCGGGGCAACATCGTCATCATGTTTGAGCAAGGTGATATTCGGAAGATCACCGGATACTTGAAAAGATCACCCTTGCAAGCGACTGAGGGCGCACTGTAGCTCACCAGTATCATCAGGATAATAAGCAAACATCACCCGACAATTGAAATATGATGATGACGATGAGAAAAACAAGTCGACGAAGAACATGCTGATGAAGATCATCATCGAAGACAAGATGATGATGACGACCTCCTCCTCAGAAAAAAATATGATGTTGCAGCTGAAAAACGCTGAGGAGGTCCAACACTTAGAAAAATTGGGCAAGAAGATGAAGGCTTCAGATGAAGAAACCTCCTGATCATGACAAATCAGCTCCAGGTCAAAATAAGTGCTAACACAATGTTTGTAGGAAAAGGTACCATGATTAGAGATTTGTCAAATGGATCTGGGTATAGTTCTGCAAATGAGTATTTCTTTTGTCGAGCACCAATCCGATTATCAATGATTCGTTCAATTTCGTCTTGAATGGGTGGAGTGGTGATTGATTGATTGTGTAATTGCGTTTGAGGTGATGTTTGAGGGTGATGTTGTGACGATGATTGGGATTGTTGGACTGATTGGAGTCTCAAATTTTGTTGTAGCGATTGGGCAAGCTGTTGTTGTGATTGAGCGAGTTGTTGTTGTAGCTGAAGGATTTGGGGATCAACGGGTTTTGAGGATGAGACATTGGTAGGGTTATAATTTTGTGAAATTGAGGGTATGGAAGTGGATATCGGTTTTGGTTGAGCGTTGATGTGACGGATGTGGATAGAAGAAGTTTGAGGTATGGAAACATGAGTCGCATTGGGAATTAATTGAGATGAGGGAATGTTGGAGGTTTTCGGTATGGAAGATATAGATTGTGAGATCCCTACTGATGAAATGGAAGAGGTTGTGAGAGATGATGCTAATGAAGGAAATGAGGAAGATGACTGAATGGGTTGAATTACGGGGATAGATTGTGAGATTCCTAATGGTGGAATTGATGGAGGTGTAATTGATGACTGAATAGGTTGGAGCACGGGAGGACAATAGTCGGGAGGTATCCCCAATGTGTAAGTATGTGATGAGATAGACATAGGTGTTGAAAATGATTGATGGGAAGAGAGAGATGGGATTGTAGAAATAGAAGTATCTTGTGGTCCCAAGGTAAAATTTTGTGGTGGTGTGATAGATGAGGTGGATTGGAACACGTTTGACATAGGTGTTGAAAAAGATTGGTGGAGAGAGGAAGTAGCCTGAGCTTTGGCTTTAGCTTTTTCTACTTTTCTTCGTGCTCTTTCTCTCTCATAAATATCATCAGGGACTCTAGCTCCACAATCATAAAGGTATTGCATAAAATAATCAGGATCATGATCCATAGTGAGATGAACAAATTGCAATGTTTCAGGATCTTGTTCAATTTGAAGTGCAATTGGATTCGTTTTAGCATAGTCATTTGTGGGTTTAGGAGTTTTGGGAGTAACTGGTTGGTCGGATACGTCATCTCAAACATCTACATAGGTTGAAAGGTCTCCACATGGATCATTATGAAAATGTGATGATGATCCAGTATCTTGTTGGGAAGGATTGATTTGCTCATGGATGGGCTCTTCTTCGAGGAATCTTAAGGATTGAGGTTGCCAGTTTTGAGGAGTGAAATCCATATTGTTTTTCTTGGCTTGGGCACGGGTAGTAACCATGAAAATAGAGGACAATTGAAATGTTAAAAAGCTCTCAAATGGATACGTATGGATGATATGAAAGACTCCAAAAGTGGGGATAAATGATATGGATCAAGATGTAGATATGAATTGTTTGATTTAAGATAGAAATAGAGTCAAAAGGGTGACTCAAAGAGACTGGATGGACCTTAGGATTAGATACGGATAAGGGGCTCCTTTAAAACACTCAGGGTGATGATATGCCTAAGGAAGAAAGGAGACCAAAATGCCACCTCTACTCAAAGGAAGACAGGGCTTATTGAGTAGAAAAGATAAGATGACAAAGATACACTAACTTAAGAATGGTCAGGGCCTCTTAAGCAAATGGATCGTTATGGGATTGATTAGGAAAAGGTCTGTCTCTTAATTGGATGTTGATATATGATCAATAGGACAATGGGGGTCTACAAACTAGTGAAAAGAGATTTTGGGAATGGATATGGATGAATGATCAATCGAAAGAGCTTCTTGTGATTTAAAAATGACAAGATTCCACTTGAGATGTGCCACGAGGATAAAAAGATTCTCAATTTTGAAAGTCCAGCTGATGATGTGGGGAGACAACTTATAATGGTGATGATGATTAAATCTGCACACACAACAATCATATAAGACACACAACTTGATTGGTTGTTTTTTTTTCTGTGACACCTGGATGTTTTGCAAACACTTGTAAACATACACGATCCTAGGCTAGGAAAGGACAATACTTGTTGAGTTCCCACTTGGTTTTACCCAGCCGCGCCTACTTATGGTGTATAGCTCTAGGAACTTGGGGCACGGGCTCCCCCTTACAGTGCACTCACTTCTTAGGCACACCAAGTTCCAGGTCCTAGGACGCGCAGATCCTAAGGTACCTTACTATCTCTGCCATAAGCCGCGAAAATATGGGACGGCTATCAGAGTTTCCTCCTGTATCAACAAGTAGAGGGTTTTTGGCCACTACACAAAAGGGTTCTAGTGAATATCCGGGGGACCGGCACCTTACGAGCATCCAGCAAGCCACTAAAGGCTTTGACTAACCCTACTAGGAGTTTTAATATACACAAGGTACACCTCCTTTCGAGCTAACACTGTACGGTAAGCGCTAATACTGGTTAGACTTGGCTTTTGCCTTATCCTCAATTTATATAGCGGGCCGGACGAAAGTCCCGCTTGGGGTCGCAAATGAGTTCTCCTTGCGGATGTGTCTCAAGAGCAGGCCCACTCTAAGGATAACAAAAGCAAGGAAACACGTTGTTTTTGATCTCCCAGATCGCATGAAACGCAAGGAGAGAGCATACACAACGCCTTTGCCTCACACTCGCATGGGGTTCATTTTAATTCCAAATCCAAATGTGTGGGTGGTTGTACAAAATGTCAAAGAAAATGCTTTTGATTCTCAAGATCGTCGAATGGCGCAAGAGAAGAGCATATGCATTCAATGACAAAATTGCAAGCCACAAGACATCGCAAACACTTGTTAATTTTAACCCTTGCTTATGATGTGATCTAATCTATAAAATGAAGACAAAATGTTTCAAGATTAGATTCTTTGACAAGCGGTCCTGCAAAAAACTAATTAGTAGTTTGCAAAATAGTCTTTGACAGGCGTAAAAGCTGCAAGTGAAATGAATGAACCCTGCCAAAAGCACATAAGAACATTAACACACAACAAGAAGAAAGTATTCGATGTTTTGCAAAAAAAATAAAATAAAATAAAATAAATGAAAGTCTGAGATGAATTTGAGAAAAAGACTTTCACCACGATGTAGTTGTCTAAGTTATCTTTCCAACGCCTGCAAAAACGTGAAAATCTGATGACAAGTGACAAAGTTAGGCCTGTTTACACAAAATAGCCTCCAAGGGCTAAAAATGGACACTCTGGAGGTTTGTTAACTGGCAGTTTGATCTTGAAGTAATCACACGTCGTGGTTAAAGTGTGCGGCTAAGTTTTGGTTGTTAGGGTTATTCTTGACTGCGACAGTTTAAATTTTTGGTTGGCAACGTTGAAGACCTGTTTGGGAAAGAATGGTTTCTGGCAGATTACTGTTCAATGTGTCATAAATAACATCTATTAAATTTGCCGCAAACTAACATTGATAAGTAAAACCACCATAGTGAAAATTCCAAATTAGAAGGTCAGTTTATTAGTGTGTCATCAAAATGCACTGGCGCTACACATATATTTCTCCACTGACCTTTTAACATTCCCAAAATCCCACCTGCAACTATATTTATTGACAGAGAGTAGAGTAATGAGAAAGTGAGATATTCGGCTATCACCTCAATACGAACAATTTAAAGACACACTGAGAACAAAATGTAATCGCTTTTTCTTACCAGGGATTAGATAGGCATTTCATTCACTTTATATTCACAGTTTGAAGGATGGTTTTATTTTGTAGATAATTCTGTGTATTTATAAACTATAATTGACATAATTTATTAGCATTAACAAACACAAAACTGTTTAGCATTAACAAACACAAAACTGTTGCTCCAAGGCGGTTAGGGTTAAAGATGACGACCAAAAACCTCTGCACAATGAGATTCAACCCAAGGTTAGATTGTGATCAGGAACACCACATATCTCTCGCCTGTCATCTTAAGAACTAGCCATTATAACATGATCAACATTTAATTGCAGTGATTTTATTTGCGCTGGCCGTGGGCTTGGATAGACTTACCAGAAGATTCAAGGAGTATACTGATATGAATAGTTAACGAGTTTAGCAAATTTTCTGGTGTGAGCCAGGCGCTCCAAGGAATACACTGCTATGAACAACCGATGAGCTTAGCAGATTTTCCAACAAGAATTTACTTACGGCAGAAGGTTTTAGGAATACGCCAAAGACAGCCCAAGCTACTAGCGGTTGCACCCACTGGAGATTCAAGGAATACACTGACAGAAACAAATGAGAGGTTTTTAAAAAAGTAACGTTTTGAGCATAAATTTGTTTAGGGCATAAGACAATTTTCTTAGCACTATAATGCTCAGATATAAAAGGTTATTGGATAGCACACTTTCCGCAAATGTGGAAGCTTAGACAAAGAAAGTAATATGTTTGATAAATGCATATGTTGAGTAAGTTTTGAAATATGGATATTCTTAAAAAAGCACAGCCCACCGATCAAAATTAGCTTTGAATGGCATACATTCCAAAATATAAAATAATGTATTATGCCTTTCTTACACAAGAATTGTTCGTTTGAGAAAATGAAAGAACTAAGGCAAAATATATTCGTGGCTCCAAATCATAAGAACTCAAGACAACTTAACTCACTATACCATTGTTACCCGTTTCGGTGTAGTTCCTTTGATTTTGCAGTGTATTCCTTGACCTTTTATCAAATAAACAAAAGCAAGGTTTTCCAGTTGAAGATCAAACCCCGAACAAAGGATTAATAAACCTGCAAGCTTTCAAACCAAAAACACTTGCAACTGAATGATCAGAGGGGGTTCACGTCAGGTTCACCATTGTATGCAGCCAACATAGATTTTAATAGAAGATTTGAAAATGTATTTTGCAAAACCCTAAAATCTACATTAAGTGCACCAAAAGGATAATTGCAAACTATTGAAACTCGGAAAATTAAATGTTACCGAAATCGATTAAATGTGGTTGCTCAGAATAGAAGCATAACTCCAATGTAAATGTTGCCGGGGGCCATAAATGATGGATGAGCTTGATTTTATAAAGTTTTGGGGACGGTTTCAAAAGTGGTTTGATCGGTTGAACGAGAAAAGGTAGGTAAAAAGGTGGTTAGGGTTATGATAACGGGCTTGTATTATTTTTTGTGAAATAAATTTAGGTTAAAGTTTGGATAAAATAATAAATTAAGTTGATTTAATTTATTATTTGTAGGGAGGTGTTGTGGTTTATGGATAAATAATAAATAATTTGAATTTATTATTTACGAAATATGGTATAAAATGGTAAGATTTATTTAATTAATTAAAATTAATTAAATCTTCGGATGAAGCATAACTTAAGACAATTTTTTGATGCCTACAACTCCATTTGGTGGCCTCCAGTTCTTTCCTATCAAGACTACTTTCTTGCAAAGGTTCCATGGATCCATGCTTTGAAATTATACAACATGGTAATGCAAACGTTTCCAGATCTCTTCTCCAAGGCTACATGAATCTCCTCCCTTGGACTAAGTCAAAGTGAAATTACAACTTTCTAACAAGGATTTTGAGACTTATCAAACAATTATTGATTTTGGTCCTCCTTAAATGATTCACAAATTGGGATTCAAAATTTCAAACCCTAGTGGAAGGATTGGAAATGGTATCCAGACATGCCATTTTGCAATTATAGACCCCAGAAGGGATATATGTGGCTCTTAACCCATGTTTCAATGGTTGCTCAATTGAATCATAGATGGCATCTCTAATCTTCTCTAGGTACTTGGCACCAAAAGTTCCAAACTGTGTTGGTCTTCTATCCTTGAACCTAAGATTGTCCATTTTGCTTGGTGTATTTTTATCAAGGACTTCCTCTTGGTTCCAAATTATCTCACTTGCGAGCTGTCAATCCTCATTGCCCGTTCTATGGACACTAGTAGATTCTCAAGCACCTCTTCTGGTTTTGTTTTAGAGCTCAAGAAGCTTGGAATTTGATTCATGAGTTTTTCAATTCTTTTAAATCTGAACCATTCTTATGGCATATGGTTTTATTAGGGGATTGGCCTTGCCTTCCTTCTAAATTTACTCAAGTTTGACATGCTTTTAGGGTGGAAGTTCTTTTTATCCTTTGGAAAGACATCAATTTAGCTATTTTTACTAGGGTTGTAGTTGATATCCACTTCTCACTTTACACTAAAGCTATGGTTTGTTCTAATGTTCTTATGCATATTCGAGTGCAAGCTCATAGAATTGCACTTAAAGTGGCACATATGCAAGTGATTTTAGATCATTGGGGTAATGCCCCAGTACAGTTGCTAGAGTCTTGTTGCTTTTAGATGCCCACAGGGGTCATTCCCCTCCTCATGGCCACCAACGTGCAGGTAGCCAAATTGACAGGGGAGGTTGTGATTCCTAGTCACATGCTTCTCAGCCCCCTTTTGGAAAAATCATGGGTTGTTCTACCCACGGGTGGTCATAGCCCTCCCACTCGCCTTCAACCTCCTCACAATCTCATGATTCAGGTGCTCCTAAATGGATGGATTTTGGCAAGTTCCCTTGCCTAGCTCTGGAATTTCTCTTGTTCGTGCTTAGTCATCTATTAATGAGAGGATAAAGAACAAAAATGTGTTATTATTGGTTGAGAGCCTATCTGTGATGGCTCTGCTCTTGCTAATGTATGTGGCTTGCTAAATGATCGTGATCTTCACCTTAATGATATTGCTCTCATCGCTTAATTAACTTCCATTTGGTTGTTTGTGCTTGGCCTTTCTTAGACTCTAAGGGTATGCTTTCTCCCCACTTCGTTTTTACAAATAATGTAATATTTACCTTCTACCACCCACCTTTTCTTGTGTATGAATAGTGCTATATTTACCTGTTTATATATAACCATAAGAAGGCAATTCATGACGTCAGAGCCTGGAAGATTTATTATACTTTCTAATCCACAAAAGATTTCGGTCCAAATAAAATCGACAAAAGATCAATTGCATTTATACTCGCATGTGTTGAGCAGTTGATAAGACAATTCACTGTGGAAGAAAAGGTCAGAGAGAGATTGGATTAAAAAAATAAGCCATTAATTGCTCAGGCGGCTGGCTGTTCCGGTGAGGCCAACATGGGCCCACAGGTATAACTTTCTTACAAGTGCCCATCCACAGAGATTAATGAATTAATGAATTATTGGATCATCATTCCAGTCTCTCTCCTCTTGTCCACTAGCAAGCTCTTCTGTTTTCCCCTCAAGTGGAGGACTAAAGTATTGAATATTTTGATCTACCTACCCCAGGAGAATGATTCCTGCTTTGGAAAATGGCAGATTTAGATATATGATAATGTTGGTTGGTACCTTGTCCAAGTCCAAGCATATATTATAATTATGCTTTGAACTTATTTGGATTTCAAAGCAATATAAAATGTTGCAACATGAGATATGGGCTCGTGCAATGCCACTTTCTTGTCGGTTGGAAAGTGGGGACTGAGGACTGTGAGATAAGCCATAAATGGCCGGGAACAAGTTAAAAAGCAGGCACAATGTGGTGTAACACACCTTGACTACAAATCTTCGAAACACAAAACATTATCTTCAATTGATTTGTAGGTGTCATAATTTAATATGATGCAACATACAGCAGGCGGTATCTGGAATACAATGAATGAAATGAAAGGAAAGTTTTGATGACATCTATGAGAGCAAACAGTTAAACAGTTTAATATGAGACTTGGAAGCAAAACTGAACTGCCGAAAATATAAGCACTAACCAAAACCGTAAGAGTTACTTTTGATTGTCCCCTATTTCTTTGCTGATCTTGGTTCTTTTACTATGGATTTTGATCAAGTAATCTGCCATTTTTGTTATCGTCCCCTCTTCAAACAAGGCCATTAAAGATCTAACTTTTAGAATATTTGTGTATTTGAGCCAGATGTCCTCGTATGCATTTCACTCCATGATGTAGTGCCATTCCATCTCCACTAATCCCTATGAGCAGAAATGAAAAATCCTATCTCCAATGTTCAGGGTATTTACCTTTAATATATGGCTAGTGTCTGAAAACAGTTTGAAAGGAAATGTCCTTAGTGTTTTGGACATCTCAGGGAATTGGAAGGGATGCCTTTTAAAACTTGGACAGTCTGTTTTATTGAGTACATACAAATTAAAATATAAGTAATTTAAAAAAAAGAAAACAAAAATTAAAATTATTGTGAATTTTCTTACAGAAATAAATATTATATTTATTTTTTAAAATTTTTTATTATTTTAATTTATTTAAATAATTTAAGTAGTTATTATTTAGACTTAAAGTAAATAATGAATATATTGTTTGTTATTTTAAAGGTTAAAGAATATTTGACTATTAAAATAATAAATAATATATTGGTTGTTTAAATTTAATTGTTATTGTTTGTTATTTTTAAGGTAAAAGAAGGTTTGACTTTTAAAATTAGGAACAAGTGTTATTTTAAAAGTCAGAGAAAGTTTGACTTTCAAAATATCAAACAACTCTTTAAGTTCAACTTGCTTGTTTTGAAAGTCTTGGAAGGTTTGGCTTTCAAAATAACAAACAACAAACAACATGCTCCTTGCTAAACCTCAACTGTTATTGTTTGTTATTAACTTTCAAAATTCAATGTTATATTTTGAATTTCAATTAATTAATAAATACAGTCAAATGTGCACCCAGAATACTGGATAGACATTGTTGTTATTTTGAAGGTTAAAGAAGGTTGACTTTTTAAATAACAAACCACCTATGATTGTTTAAGCTCTACAAGGAGTTGAGTTTAAAGAGTCATATAAGGACTTACTGATTTGAAGGTTAAAGCAGGTTGACTTTCAAAATAACAAATAACCATAAATCCGACAAGAAAGTTTTACTTTCAAAATAACAAAATAAGTATTGTGTTTAAATTAAACCCAACAAGAAAGTTTGACTTTCAAAATAACAAAAAAAGTACTGTGTTTAAATTAACCCTGATAAAGAAGTTTGACTTTCAAAATAACAAAAAAAGTATTGTGTTTAAATTCAACTGTTATGATTTGTTATTTTCAAATTCAAAACAAATTGACTTTCAAAATAACAAACAACCTACTGACTTTAGTGTAAGAGTGCTCTTGGATTAAATTGTGTATATTTTTGCATTGACATTTTGGAGAGTTAAGATTAGGATTGCACACTTGACAGTTGAAAGGAGGTAAGGGTGGAGAGGTGACAGGAAGATTGCAAAATATACACAGTTTAATCCAAAAGTACTCTTACAGTAACTTCATACGCAGTGGAAAACTCGTGCCTACTAAATCTACTGATTGTTTAAACTCGACAAAAAAGTTTGACTTTCAAAATAACAAAAAAGTATAGGCAAATGAATCTTTTTGGATTTGACTGTGTAGTAGTTTTTTCATCAACGTTTCAGATCACACTCACAAATGAATCTTTTTGGATTTGACTATGTATTAGTTTCATCAACGTTTCAGATTACACTCCCAAGTATACACAAATGAATCTTTTTGAATTTGACTGTGTATTAGTTTTTTCATCAATTTCAGATCACACTAGCAAATGAATCTTTTTGGATTTGACTGTGTATTAGTTTTTTCATCAACATTTCAGATTACACTCCCAAGTATAGGCAAATCCAAAAAGATTCATTTGCGAGTGTGATCTGAAACGTTGATGGAAAAACTAATACACAATCAAATCCAAAAAGATTTATTTGCCAATACTATAAATTACCAAAATTTAGTCTCTTAAAAAAAAAGTACTGTCTGTTTAAATTCAACTCTTATTACATTAGTTATTTTAAAAGTAAAAATAAATTCACTTTCAAAATAACAAAACAAGGTGCTCGCCCCTAGTATCCTTCCCCTCCCCAAAATTCCACAAAAATACAATGTTCTAAGTGGCCTGTAATCTCACATAATCCACCCAGGAGGAGCCCACAACCAGGTATATAGCTAACTTAATCATTCAATTATTTGAATAGATTGCAAATATCTATAATATATTATTCTGATGCACAGAGGGAAATGCAAAATGATGATGATTGCATTCGCTATCTTATGTTTTTTCTCATCCTGGTGTCCCCCATGCCTTTTCATTTTCTATCATTTCGCATGCTTTACTCATTTCGACAGCGCCTCTGGATTTTAATCAAGTTAGCAATCATATCAGAAGAATTTCTTTGCCCTTTGTGATATACTCCTCATTTCAACTTTATATCCCATCATCAACTTATAAATGCGTAAATGTTTCCCAAATGAGAACATAAACTGCTGTTGTTAAAATAAATGACCTCCATTTGAGAGAATGTTTTAAGAAGATTACTTCTACTACTGTGACGTTTCCATGTAAATTTCTTTTTCACGTGGAATATACGGATTAAATCCTTAGGTCTCCCCCCATGCTTTAAAAAATAAGCATCAATCCTATAAATTATAAACAGAACTGCCCCACTTTACAAAGTACATTATTCTGCTCTACGCCATGCACTCCAAGAATTTGGATAATTTGGATCCATTAGTATTTGACGTAATTTTGGATTTATATTATCTCGCCTAGATAATTGTGTTTTGTTAAATAAGGGTATAATTATGTCGAAGGTATTCTACAATGGCAGACAACGGTATGAAGGCATTTTAGAATTTACGTATATTCAGCAGACATTCGATGTCATCTGGGGATCGTCAGAACCAAATCTAGTACAGGCCCCCATAGACGATGAGAGAGGTTATTCACGGTCCATGCTAGCAAATGCTCCTATGAAAATGTTAGGGATTAACTTAGCATTTAGTTTCTAGGAAATGGACAGATATATGCAGGCTATGTTTGGCGACTTGCCAGATATGTTGTTAAAATTCAGTTCCATTTAGGTAAACTCTAGTTATGGATTAAGGTACCCACTTTCATATGTAAATAGTTAGTGTATTGGTATGAATTGTGTTAGGGGAGAGGGTCTATTAGTGGTGTGGGTATCAATAATTGTGTAGGACTGGTACATCGAAAACTCAAGATTTAAATAGTATGGTACTATAAGATAAAACCTAATAGTTGAATAAAATATGCCCATTAGATTCAAAAAGTAACAAATCATATGATGCACACACTAAAAAACAAGACTTAATGCATAGCTATTGGTCTACTTTTTTTTTTTTTTTTGGGGGGGCGGGGGGGGGGGGGGGATGACACCTCAACAAATTGTGAAGAAACCTTTTTTTTGGGTCTATACTAGTGAAACCGAAATATTTAAATAGTCCACAACCTTGGCTCTTGGCGATATAAATTTTTAGTGCCAATATTACTCATACATTTTTATGTCAACCCATAAAGTTAGGGTGCCCCACTACTAGGACCTCTCCCCTATTGATGGTGTTGTTTAGAACATGTGAGTTGATTTTAGGATATATGGCTCAATGCCTCCTTCCCATTGCAGTTAAAGAGGTATAAATAAGGTTTTATATATAATCTAATGTCTATTTTAAACAATTTAATTTTGTGTATTTATTTACTTATTAATTTTTTTCAAACATATGTTTTTTTGTATGTATAGATTATCATGACACATGTCTATTCATACTAGCACTATATGTTATTGTGATTCTACTTAAGTGAGTGATCAAGCAAGATAATAAGTACATTAGATTGAACATATCAATAATAATTTTGAATTAATGACATTGTTTTACATATATATGTTACTACACATGTGTGTAAATGTTGGCTTCATTATAGATTTAATGTAACACTAGTTTGCATTCAAAATGATGCTCTACTAGGAGGTGAACCCAATTATAACAGTTTAGATATGTACATTTTAGATGAAAATAGTTCTGATTTGCCAATTATATTTTGAATTCAATAATTTGACATGCGACAATTCTTAATTTTGTAAGTAATGATCTAAACTCAAATAAAAACAAATCTCACCACAACTTTTTTTTAAAATTATGTCAAGTGCCACAACCTCACTATACAAATATATACTTGTATGCTCAAAATTGTGACATCGGTTGCTTGGGGCCGTCGGGTCAGATTTTGGCATGCACACGGACCCTTCCCTCCTTGCCACGACGCAATCCACCATGTCACTCTTGCTCTCGTGGAAGTAGTCAGTAGAGAGGAGGCGAGACACGGTGGGGGTCTGGCTCATTGGAGAACTGGACTTCGCGGAGAGGGGTCATCAAGTTCTGTGGCCTTTGTTGTTGTGTGCTAAGTTGAATGTTTCATTTGATTGTAGTTGTAGTTGAGATAACCCTATGACCCGAAGGGTCACTAGTTTCTCTTCTCCTGTTAGGGTTTCGTATATTCCACCTTTGTGTGGGTAAGTAGTTTATTTTGTTCATATCCTCTTGTCTTTCTATGTGTTGAATGAGTTCTCATTGTATTTGAAGTTATCTAGTTTCTTCTAATAACAGGAGGACAAATGGGTCTCCTTGTGGTAGAGTAAATGTCTCTTGTTGTTGTCGTGGATTGATCTCCTTGATCTCATCACAGATAGCCCTCACCAACTCTCCTCTCACTCCTAGGCACATTTGTGAGCCAAGATAGAGGTAAATGTGTGATGACCGACCTTAACCAAACTTAGGGTTTTGACCTAGGGTTTGGCTATGTTTTGACTTGTTTTTACCTTGTGATGTGATCAAGGGTTTGATTGAATTGTTCAACCGTGGTTACCTCGTGATGGTATCGAGGGTTTGCAATTTTGTCTTTTCTAGGGTTTCTATATGCATCCAAAGCTAAATGATATGCAAACATATTTTTGTGCTTTTTTAGTATTTTGGAAATAAAAAGTGCTCTTTAATCTATGAAAGGGAAATATGAATGCAAGCTAATATGATGTTTCCTAATGCAATCTTAATCTATGTTTCTAGGTTTTTGATTGTTTTGAAGTAATCTAATATAAAAAAAGGAAATTGCTTCTTCGAATAATCTAGATCTAGAAATATGAAAACAACTATTCTAACATGCAAGATCTAACTATCAAGGAAAAAACAAAGATTTACTATTCCCAAGAGCAAATTTGGTTTTCTAATTGCTATGAATTGAATAAAGCAATGAAGGAACCCGAAAGAAATGAAGATTTGTGTGACTCCACTACCCTCATAAATCCTTGATATTAGCAAACTCGAGTCCTTTTGAAGCAACAGGAAAACCTCTTGATGACAAAATGACACAAAGAAGCAAAAAGAAGCTTTGTTGAAGCTTGAATGAGCTTAATGAGAGCTTTGATTGAGCACAATGGCATTCAATGAAGTAGCGTAACGATGCTTGGTTCAACAATGAATAAAGCAAAAAGCACCTTCACCCTGTAAGAGCATTTGAATGCTAAGTTGGAGAGCAAAAATTGGCAAGAGTTGTGTGCACAATGAATTTACCTCCCTTTGTGCTTGAGGGAGGGGTATTTATAGGTTTGAGGAATGGGATTGATTGAGAAGTTAACTCATTTGATTGATGAGTTAACAAGGATTGATTGGGGATTTAACAAGGTTGATTACCTAGTGAACTCAACTGACTAGAGAGTGATGAAGCAATGATAGTCTATCACTGAAGAGGAATTGGAGTTGAGAGGATGCATGAGATTGATTGAGTTGTTCATTTTAGATCAAATGGAGCTAATTATGCATGTGTGTGTGCATGAAATAGTCAACTTCATATTAGGCATCAAAAATCATGCAAACTAGAAGAAAAATGAGTGAAAATAGAGCTAAAACGAGTGAGAAACTCAAGTTTTTCCACCGCTGTAAACATGGCAGGGTCACCCCTTTTGCTAGTAGGGTCGCCCAGGGGAGATCCAGGCTAGACAGGGTTTTCTGGGGAAAAGCAGAGTTGGAGATGGTAGAAGAGAAGAAAGGGAGGGGTTCCGTCTCCAGAAACAGGTCAGTCATGTGAAAGAATCCAAATCTCCACTTGCATCTGCAGGATCTCCCAGGGGAGATTTGGATTGGTTGAGTGGAACTAAAAACTGAAAGTGGGAGATGGATAGGGGGGACCTCTAGAAGGCTTCTAGAGGGTGCAGATGATGAAAAACATAGGGGAAAGGTGAAAAATCACCTACAAGACACTAACAAGGCTTAGGAGCAAAGTTGAAAGCTCAGAAAATCTAAATCAACAAGCGTCACAAAAAGTGTCAAAAAGTGTCACAAACAGGGAGAGAGAGAGAAATCAACAAAGAGGAAACAAACAAGACAAGAAAGAAGACACGTCATCAAGAGGTTTGCTACTTAAACCTGACATTATTTCATGCTTACATGTACGTGACAAGGATTAGAATCATTATAGGGGTCCACGTGGAGGCTATGCCTGATTTTTGTGCTTACATATTTGCCCCCTCGGGGATGGTAGTCTACATGAAGGGTAGGTACTGTTCCTGAACTAGGCCTTACATGTTAATTTTCCCGCAATTGTACCTACAATATCTAGTATTAGTTCGGCATTTAAATATATCAAAATGAATAATGAAAACTAAAATGACAAACTTACCATGGATCATTCGAGTTTGACTAGTTGTCTGCCTTTGTCAGTTTGGACCTGTAGGGATGAATGCACGCAAAACGACACATGAAAGAGATGCATAAAAAGCAAAGAACTAATCTAAAATGCACAAATGAAACTGAGCTAAGGGCAAACAAAGCAAGTCAAATTGTGAGATTGGAGTGAAAATGTGACAGAATCAATGTGTGAGCAATCGTTGGAAAGGTATTGTCAAGGAGATCACAACGATGACCGCCTCTTCTTCAGCTGCAGAGAATCAGGTATGCAATCAGTGAAAATGACTCTTCTCTAAACCCTAGTTCAAATTTTGTGAAAAATCTCTTGAATTTATTTGTTTTTGTCAATTTTTCTTGTTGCATTGTATCTGTCTCGTCATTTAGAGCAAGATAGGTTTTTTGTTTTATGAAATCGGCTAAAAAATGAAGTTTTTAGAGCAGTTTTTGAATGGAGGATCTCCCTCTAGGGTCACGCCTTTTGTCAGGCAAGTCATCTGGGGGAGATCCTATCTGACAGTAGGGTGACCCGAGGGAGATCCTGCAAAACAACAGGGTTGCCTGGGGGAGATCTTGCAAAATGAAAGTGGTGCAGGAGCACCTACCTGACAGCTGGCCTCCATGAGGCAGTTAGTTTGTTTTAGGTCTGGTTAATGTTTCCAAGAAGGTCTTATAAGACCAATGCATGTAATAAGGTCTATGTTGACCGTGCTTTTCTATTTTTAGGTAGTTTGTTATGACAGCTGATGACAGCTGTATAGTTTGTTAGTTCAGTTGGATCCTCCCAGCCGCTTGGAAGCTCCCAGCCACTTGGAATCGAGTGGTAGTACTCGCAAGCAGTTCCTATTTATGCAGTAGGATCGGTTGGTCTTAGGACAGATAGAGAAATAGATACAGATTGAGGAGTTAGATTTCAGAGTGAGACAGAGTACTATATTTGCATCTTTTGAAATCAATAAAGAGATCCTGTTTGTGTCAATTTTCTATTTGGATTCCATTGTGTAATCGAGTTGCTGTTCTGGTGGTTACATGGATTCACTGATCCATTCCACCGGTTGATTCATCGAATCGGTGGAATGGCTATGTACAATAGTTTAGGATTTAGTTTGCATTTTCTATTTGTTCACATGTATGTTTGCAGGATCGCAGTCGAGAGGTGTTGAGAACCCTAGCATGGGCATGTGCTAGGTCGTGCTGGTTGTTAGAGTCTGGAAAGTTGTCCAAGAAGCAGATCGGGTCACCCCAGGAGGTTCGGCGGATCAAAATTTGCTAAGGTTGGGAAATTCATCGCAACGGCATCATCAGGATATTTCTGTGTATATCCTGTAGTTACTTCAGGTGTCATCTGAGTAGATGGAGGTGAGCATGATACAGTTGTTTGCATAAGGTGAATGTGTTTCGGGGTGATCATCACAAGGTGTTTCCGAGGAAGAGTATATCGGCATAAGTTAGTCGATCGGGTTGATAAAATTATCGCGAGCCGATAATGTTAAGTTTGGCCGACAGCAAGATATTGAAGGAACTGCATATGACGTCATCGTCATCAGGATAATCGTCATCAGGACATTCTGAAATATCACCCGATAAAGGTTTATCCTGCTGACCCTAAGTGTTTTGGCATAGGCGTAAGGCATCGGGGAGATAAGTGGATCGTGAGAGGATATTCGGCAGAATATTCGTCATCAGTATAAAGTTGAGTATCATCATCAGGATGTTTCAATATGACCGGATAAGTCATATCCTGATGTTGTTGTTTAAGTAGTCGGATATTGGGGTGACGTAAGCATCGAAGGAAAGGTACGTGAAGTTGTCATCATTAGGATATATGGAGGGAACCGGATATTTTATATCCTGCTGATGAACATGATGTTGAACATCATGATGCTGCAGAAAGAGTTTGGCGGTAAGATGAACAGTGAACATCAGGAGGATGTTTGCGCTTGCCGAATGTGATGATGCTGCTGATAGCCAAATATGATGATCCTGCTGACAGGTGAAAGGTCAAAGGTTTGTCTGCAGGAGGATACCGGTCGGCAAGAGAAAATATGATGATGCTGACAATGTTAACAGAAAATATGATGATGATGATGATGGGTTGTAGACATACATGCTGTATGTCAAGGTTTTAGTGTGGATGCCTCTGCATCATAGTGGATTGATGGCTTTTCCATCCTATTTGTAAGCTTCTGTTGTGTTTCCTCTGCATCATAGTGGTATCAGAGCAAAGGAAGGATCTTCTGGAAAAGATCAGGATATAGCAGGATGTCAGATGAAGAAGGAACATCTGAGATTCCAGCAAGGATGACCAACGTTGAGTTGGCAGTTCTGGTAAAGAAACAGATTGCAGAGAGCAAGGCCGTGAAGGCTCAGAATCAGGAATTGAAGGATGAGTTAGAGAAGTTGAGGAGCAGAGTAGGTTCTGGTAGAGAAGAAGATAGGGAAGAAGAAGAGATCCCTAGTTGGAACGAGGAGGTCGTTCCTGCAGACCAGAGACCACTGTTGAACGCCCTCAAGGCCATGGAGAGGAGAACCATGGATGTGAAATTGGATTTGCCAGTGTTTACAGGAAAGATGGAACCTAATTCAGTGATGGAGTGGATAGACTCCTTGAACAATTTCTTTGAAACAGAGGAGATACCAGAACAACAGAGGGTGAAAATAGCCCAGTCAAAAATGAAAGAAGCTGCCTTGACATGGTGGAATTTCGTCCAAGATGATAGAGTATAGGAAGGAAAGCGTAGAGTCACTACATGGAAGAAAATGATGGCATTAGTAAAGGAAGCTTATGTCCCATTGGATTACAGTATCCAATTACACAAGAGGAAGCAAAACCTGAAGCAGAAGGAGCTAGATGTCAGCTCATATACAGAAGAATTCATGAAACTTTGTGTGAAAACAAAGGTAAAGGAAAGTGAAGAAGAGAAGGTAGCCAGATACCTTAATGGATTGAGGTTCAACATTCAGGAAGATTTAAGTCTGCATAATCCAGATATAGTTCAGAAATGCTTTCAGTTGGCATTGAAAGTGGAAGAGAAGTTAAAGAGAAAACAAGAACAACATAATAGAGGAAGAGGAAACAATATGAGGGGAAGAGGATCAGCCCCTACAACAAGGCAAACCAATGAGGGTCAAGAAGACACTGGTAAAGGACAGGGACAGTCTGATTTCAAAGGTGGATGGAAAGGTAATAGAGGCAGATTTGGAGGTGGTAGAGGTTCTACTACATTTTCAGGAAAGTGTTACACCTGTGGTGAGTTTGGTCATCCATTTTTCAAATGTCTAGAAAATAAGGGTTCATCATCCAGAGATGATAGAACGAATGACAAGAGAGTACAACTTGTGCAAGAAGAGAAAGTAGAGCAAAGTGTGCAAAGTTTAAACACTTATCAAGGAGATAGAGTTCCTGACAATTATGGATATCCTGAGGAGGGAGAAGCATTGATGCTTAGGAGAATTAGTTTGCAGACATCAAAAGATATGATGCAAAGAAGAGCTCTTTTCAAGACCACATGCAAGAGCAAAGGTAAAGTATGTAAGGTTGTCATTGATACTGGTTCAACAGACAACATGGTATCTCAGGAAATGGTGAATAAACTAAATTTGGAAAGGATTCCACACCAACACCCTTACAAGGCATCTTGGGTGAGTGATAGTCAATCAATTTTTGTCTATGAACAGGCATATGTGGATATTCAGATTGGAGCATATCAGGATAGAGTTTTGTGTGACATTTTGCCCATGGAATGTTGTCACCTACTATTGGGTAGACCATGGCAATTTGATAGAAGGGTACTGTATGATGGGTATGCTAATACCTACACCATCAAGAAAGATGGGAAAACTATTATGTTGATGCCATTGCAGGAAGATGCTGCAGCACAGGGGGCAGCCAAAATCATTTTAGTGGGAAAGAAGGAGTTTGTGCATATGCCTATAGCAGCAGGCATAAAGGCAGTTGAGGACACTGCAGGGAAAGGAGTTGTTAAGGACAACAGTTTGAAGACAGTTTCAGTTTTGACTGACAGAGGTCAGCAGCAGGTTCAGAAACAGGTTTGCAAACAACAACCAGTTGAGAGGAATGACAAGGATGTTGTCATAGTTGGGACTATTGTTTGTCCTATAAAGGTTGAAAGGAAGACATAATCGAACATTGCAGAAGTTCAAGAGGCAATTCCTAAGGTTATTCAACCAGGTATTCAGACAGAGGTTCTGGTAAAACAACCTGACAAACACAAGGTATGTGAGAGAAGGGCCTACATTGACAAGCATGAGGATTTACTTGCAAGAAAGCAAGTTACAGTTCAGAAGTCTTGGAGCAGCCGAGAGCCAGCAGAGGACAAAGCTGGAACAGGTCAAGACACTGCAAAGGCAAAGTGTAAAGGTGGAGGACTTCCACAACCTAACTCATGGGACATGAGTTCTTTTCTGTTGGGGAGTATGGTGCAGGAGCACCTACCTGACAGCTGGCCTCCATGAGGCAGTTAGTTTGTTTTAGGTCTGGTTAATGTTTCCAAGAAGGTCTTATAAGACCAATGCATGTAATAAGGTCTATGTTGACCGTGCTTTTCTATTTTTAGGTAGTTTGTTATGACAGCTGATGACAGCTGTATAGTTTGTTAGTTCAGTTGGATCCTCCCAGCCGCTTAGAAGCTCCCAGCCGCTTGGAATCGAGTGGTAGTACTCGCAAGCAGTTCCTATTTATGCAGTAGGATCGGTTGGTCTTAGGACAGATAGAGAAATAGATACAGATTGAGGAGTTAGATTTCAGAGTGAGACAGAGTACTGTATTTGCATCTTTTGAAATCAATAAAGAGATCCTGTTTGTGTTAATTTTCTGTTTGGATTCCATTGTGTAATTGAGTTGCTGTTCTGGTGGTTACATGGATTCACTGATCCATTCCACCGGTTGATTCATCGAATCAGTGGAATGGCTATGTACAATAGTTTAGGATTTAGTTTGCATTTTCTGTTTGTTCACATGTATGTTTGCAGGATCGCAGTCGAGAGGTGTTGAGAACCCTAGCATGGGCATGTGCTAGGTCGTGCTGGTTGTTAGAGTCTGGAAAGTTGTCCAGGAAGCAGATCGGGTCACCCCAGGAGGTTCGGCGGATCAAAATTTGCTAAGGTTGGGAAATTCGTCGCAACGGCATCATCAGGATATTTCTGTGTATATCCTGTAGTTACTTCAGGTGTCATCTGAGTAGATGGAGGTGAGCATGATACAGTTGTTTGCATAAGGTGAATGCGTTTCGGGGTGATCATCACAAGGTGTTGCCGAGGAAGAGTATATCGGCATAAGTTAGTCGATCGGGTTGATAAAATTATCGCGAGCCGATAATGTTAAGTTTGGCCGACAGCAGGATATTGAAGGAACTGCATATGACGTCATCGTCATCAAGATAATCGTCATCAGGACATTCTAAAATATCACCCGATAAAGGTTTATCCTGCCGACCCTAAGTGTTTTGGCATAGGCGTAAGGCATCGGGGAGATAAGTGGATCGTGAGAGGATATTCGGCAGAATATTCGTCATCAGTATAAAGTTGAGTATCATCATCAGGATGTTTCAATATGACCGGATAAGTCATATCCTGATGCTGTTGTTTAAGTAGTCAGATATCAGGGTGACGTAAGCATCGAAGGAAAGGTGCGTGAAGTTGTCGTCATCAGGATATATGGAGGGAACCGGATATTTTATATCCTACTGATGAACATGATGTTGAACATCATGATGCTGCAGAAAGAGTTTGGCGGTAAGATGAACAGTGAACATCAGGAGGATGTTTGCGCTTGCCGAATGTGATGATGCTGCTGATAGCCGAATATGATGATGCTGCTGACAGGTGAAAGGTCGAAGGTTTGTCTGTAGGAGGATACCGGTCGGCAAGAGAAAATATGATGATGCTAACAATGTTAACAGAAAATATGATGATGATGATGGGTTGTAGACATACATGCTGTATGTCAAGGTTTTAGTGTGGATGCCTCTGCATCATAGTGGATTAATGGCTTTTCCATCCTATTTGTAAGCTTCTGTTGCGTTTCCTCTGCATCAGAAAGGAAGCAAGGTACGTGGAAAACACTTCCTACACTAATGTACTAAGGAAAGATTATGCAAATTTTAACCTTTTACAGTTACAGATTAAGATGCACATTAACAGAAAAGTAATAACAACTTCCAAATGCAAACACAAAACTCACAACACAAGATATACGCGAGGAAAACCCTTTCAGGTGAAAAACCCCACACTCCAAAGCCGCCCAATATATTATTTAGGAATCAAGAAGATTACAATATACTTGTAGAGCAAGCTTTTACAGGAGTATATCCAACTAGAGATCCAGGAGGTAACTTGACATCTATAAGATTCTTATATACTACCTCCATCTCAAGCTCCTGATATATAGGAGATACAATATAGTACACCGCCAATGGTAATTACAAAACGATGAGCTAAAACCACCCAAAAGTGGCACCCAAATTATCTCCAATCAAAGATGCCTTGTGATGTGCCAAACCACACACCACCATGTGTAACTCTCCCCTTTACAACTCTTTTATGTGTCCAACATGTTTTTACATTTCTTGAAAATAGAAGGTCCAACTTCCAGAAATCATAACTTTTGATTCAGGTGTCCACTTGACGAACCATTTGATGCGTCAGAAAGCTCATGAAGAGATCTATCACCCTATAACCCACTTCATGGATTACAATGATTTTTGAAGCATTTAGGGAAGTTTCAATTCTGACAATTGAGTTCAAAGACTTTTTCTGACAATTTCAAAAAACATAAACTTTAATAGCTCACGATCCAAATATGATCTTGAGACAAAACTCACCCAAGATATTCACTTAGCTATTCCACACAATCTGAGAAAAATTTCAGGTCAATCTGAGCTCAATTGAAGGACTTACTAAAAATAGTGTCTTGTTATTTTTAGCTTGTTTGGAAGCTTTTGAAAACTTTGAAAGTTCCAGACCATTATCAAAGATAAAGGGTATTCAAAAATACCAAAATTGGGAAAAATAGTAATCTTTCAAAGTTGCAAGGTTGAGACATTTTTCTTAACACAGAACACTTGGGTCACCCGGGGGCAACCCTGTTGGGTTAATTTTGACTGAAATCTCATGTTGTTTGACACTTGTTTCACTCTGATCTGACATGTTTTGGCTATTGTATTCACCTATTTATTGTAATTTTGATGATTTGTACATTTTTTGTGTAAGGTTTTCTGCAGTTTTATGATTTTTAGGGATTTTTACGAGTTTACGAGATCTAATCTAAAGTTCTTTTCCAATCTTGCAGGACATGTGTATCTGATGGAATGCCTGCCAAGAGCAAGGATGGCTCTCAGGGAAGTTTGCTTCATAGAGTGGCGATGATCGTGCTATTTTGAAGAGGGCAGGTCTTTCTAGGGTTTGTCACATGCCTGTGATTTAGCATGTGTCCCATATATGCTGTGACATTCTGACTTACTGGGATGCAGACAGAAACACATTCAGGTTCTTGCAGATTTCTGGAGAGTGGACCATCACTTTGTATGGTGTGTATCGTATACTTGGGGTTCCTGTGAGAGGACAGCCTTTAGTCCTAGTTAGCGAGTCCTTCAAGGAGAAGACTTCTTGGGCAAAGTTCATGGGGGTTAGTCACCCTGGGGATTAGATAGGAATTCAACTCACTTCTGTGCCACGATGTCGCATCCCACTTTTGAGGAGATTCCTGATTGGGTTGATTGCATTGAGGATGTTAGGAGACAAAGCCTCGGCTTGTTTGAGGTGGTGTTGGGCACCCATCATTCATGGTATTGAGGAGGCACAATTTATGCTTGGGGACCAGACATCTTGGCCATGGTTTATAGAGAATTCTATTGTATTTCACGGTGAGGGACTCTAGCTTTTAGCCACTCTTCTTTGGTCATGACATGGATATTTGAGCACATGAGGCCTTATCAAAAGCTCATTCTAATTCCTGATAGACACTTACTGAGAGTAGCGAGGTGGATGCATGTAGGTCACTTTGATTCTTCTTTACCCACTGTTGCTACTCTTACCGATGAGGACATGATCTTTGATCCTTATCATGACATGGAGGGATCCTGGGCCCGTGATGGCGAGATCAGGGAGCACTGCCATGGGGTATTCAAGATTTTAGACCGTAATGGTCTAGTTGAGGCCCATCGTGTTGATTGTGTTGCACAACAGTTTGGCGAAAACATTCCTAAGGACTTGCCCCTATTGTCCTCCTACTATAGGACTATTCAAGAGATGGGTGAGATTGGACAACGGTCAGTTGTTTGGACTCCTTTGACTCCTAGAGTCTTCATTACTAAAGTTTCGAGAGGAGGACAGATGGGAGGGAGAGGGACTCCTTCCCGATCTCTCATCATGGCTGTGGATTCAGAGTCGAATGACGAGGACTATGTTCCAAATGATGATGAGTCATTAGATGAGGGCTTTATAGAGGATGAGGATTTTGATGACACTGATGATGCAGATAATGCCCCTAATATCCCCGAAGGTCCTCTTGTTATCCCCTGACCTCCTCATTCCGATGAGGTGATGTGACAATTTGACCCTGTTTGGCAGCTTGGTGATCCATGTGAGTTTCGTTTGTTTGTTTTTCGCACTCTTGTCTTTTCTCTTTTTCTGGGGAACTGACTTTGTTTTTCTCTTTTGATTTGCTCTTTCAGGTAATATCAGGGAGTGGAGGGATTTTGTTTTCTAAATTAATGTTGGATTGGCTTCTCCCTTCACTAAGATGACTCATGAACATCTTTTGGATGATCCTAGTGTGCCCCCTACTGCTGGGCGACACACTAACATTTTTGCTCCTGTCTATCATGGATGCAGATGAATGCAGAGTTGAAGACCTAGGTTGACACCCTTAAGGGTGAGAATCAGGTACTCTAAGAGATGGCTCACCTTAGTTTTGGACGACGTGATGCTAGTATGGTGAGACTTTCACAGTCACATGTTCGTAGCAGGGCGCCTCACTCCCATAGGTCTCATGGAGCGATGAGTGGTATTTGTAGACGGAGGAGCTGAAGTCTCGAGGGTTCCGTTGGAGGGAATCTCCCTTGACTTCCTTTCTTGAAATTCTGCCCCCTTCCATGGAGAGCCTCTACTTCTTTTGAGAGCGTTTTGTCGTAGCTCTTTGATTCCCTTGTATATGTAAACTTCGGATGTATCCATGAAAGTTTATACTTTTATGGTTTTCACCTATCAAATTTGTACTCATCTCTTGTGCATGTTTGGAGGTTTGGGGAACTTTTTGATTATGTGTTTGACGTTTTCAACTCTATTAACAAATGCAAGTATGACAACAATGACATATTTTTGTAAGTTTTTTGTGGCATATGTATGAGATGCAGTTTACGATATGATAATGCAAGAACACAAGAAATGTTGAAATGAAACATTTACTCTTACTGAATGTCATGAAATATGACATTTGACTTTATTGCTTTGAGACTCTTTTTTCTAATTTTTGGCATGAATGCACTGTGGCGCAAACAATGTGACTGCTCTTAAATATGATTTTCAATTCAGGGGATTGCGAGTTGTCCTGATATAAGGACCTATTCAAGGTTGTGAGATAGGATTTTTAAAAATTCAAGTAGCGAGTGGGAATGAATATGGAGTGTTTCTGATTTTAGACTTCACTAAAGGCTAAGCACTGATCCTTATCTAGATAGGGCAAGCTAATAGGCTTTCAACTTTTAGACAAGCAAAAAATTTCATTGGTGTTCTCTAGACTTAGATCATAGATGGCAAGCAAAGTAGACCCAGGGTAAAGGATAAAATAGGAAAGAACAAGGGTCCCTAGGTAAAAGACGATCCTAGAGACTACTAGACTCTTGGTTTTTCTCAGCTAGTGCATGTGTGTGCTTTGTACCTCTCTTTCTCTATAAGAATGTCACCCTTGAGGCTTCGAGCTTAGACTGATCTCCACCCAAGAGTATAGACATTCAACAATCTTCTCTCTTTCACTTTTTTTTGTATCGCTCTTTTTTTGGATTTTTTGACTTTTCAAGAAATGAATGCTTTTTGGAACTTTTTGATATGCAAGCTTGATCTCTCAATTCTCACTTTTCTTGACTCTCTTATTTTGATCACTCATTTTTTTATTCACTCAAATTTTAGATTGCTTCCTTCAAAGTTTTAATCTTCCTGGCATTTTTGGCCAAGAAAGATAAGGGGTTGAGTGCCACCTAAAGTTTTTGTAATTTGGTCAGACTTCTCTAATACTAGGGAAGAATTGGGAAGGTCTACTTGCAAGCTTCCTTTGAACACTATAGATTTGAATACTGACTTTGTTTAGGCCTAAAATCCTGACTTATTAATACTGGGATCAATGTAAAGCTAAGAGCTAAGTTTCGATTAGAATCACTGGGAATGAAAAGGGGATAATGGCAATTGTGAAAACAGGGACTCTCTAGGTCCTGAAAGGATGACGTATATCTAGGCAACATTGGACTCCTTACTGAAAATAAAATAGTACAAGAGAAAGTCATTGATTGTAATGCAAGATTAATAGAATGATGCTGAAATGCAAGAAACAAATTGTTTTTGACATTTTTATTTTTTTGATTTTTTTGTTATTTTTATGTTTTATGATTTTTTTGGTTTTTAGACATAATATTTCTTGAGGTGAAAGGCATTGACTGTTTTGCCAAATTCCTCTCCCTCCATTGTGTACAAGAGATAGGCACCATTTCCGACATCTCCTTTGCCCATGTAAGGACCTTTCCAGTCTTATGAAAAAGCTCTTTTTAATCTTCTTTTCTTATTCTTTGTGTTACCTCTTCTCAGGACAAGTTCTCCTATTTTATAGGATTGGTTGTTTGAATCTATTGCTACCAACTTGGTGGTTTTCCTTGGCATTGTGGGATGCAGTAAATATCAAAAGGCCTGTTGATGAGAAGGGGTCCAATACAAGACTCCATCATAGTTTAGTAATTCTGCTAATAGATCTAATTATTCTTGCATGTAGATTTTCACATCCGGTCTCTCTTGGATTCTTTGCAAAAATTGGAACAACTCAAGGGGAGTTTGTGGCTCCCTTTGCTCATCAGGAGGGATAAAGCTTATACTTGTCCTCCCATTTGGTTCCAGTCTTAAGTCCATGGCATATCTGACGTAACTTTTTGGCAATTCAAAAATGACAGGGTCATCAACACTGACTATCACTCTCATCTTCCATTCTCTATGAAAAATACCTTCACTTTCTTCAACTTCGTCAGGAAGTCTTTCAACCATTTCAATTTGTACTGGGGGTGCTTCCCACTCACCAAGTTTGTTTGATTGAACCGAGGTAGAGGTGGTTGGCTTCTCTTGCGGTTGGGACACCATGAACATCCTAGGTAGCATTCCTATGACATTAGTTGATTCATTGTCAATGGAATGTGCCTCCTCCATGGGTGTCAATGGTCGATATGAATCCTCTATTGGTGTGAGAGGCTCATAAGATTCTATTTCTTCTGGTGTCCCAGGGACACATGATTCACTTAGTGGTGATAATGGAGTGTAACTTTCTGTTATGTCTTCCTCAACATCTAAGAAAGCATGCGGGTATGCATTTATTAGATCTAATGTGATTGTCTTGAACATTAGACCTTTAGTTTTGTGTAATTTTTCTCCAATGCAAGGGAAGAGTTTGTAGGCTTCTTGGATGTCAATCATGAGTACCTCTAAGGGAAATTGGAGTGGGCCATCCTGCTCAATCTATTCCATGATCTCAATTGTCTTATCTTTGGGAACTATTTCCTTTTGTTTTGGCAATGCCTCATTCTCTAAAGTTTTCATCTTTACGACATTAATGGTCTTTTCTGGGATTTCCATCTGTTTGATGCATATCAACTGAGGTGTAGGATTAGGGACAGTTAATTTGTTGGTAGGGAGTTTGTAGTCTATAGAGATACCTATACGCTTGTTTGGTGTGTTTGATTTTATCATGCTGAAAGATTCTGGATCTCCCTTTGCAACATACACTTTCCCTAAGTGTAAGAATCGAGCTTCCTGAAATAATGTGGATGGCACACCTTTCATCCTATGTATCCACGGTCTTCCAAGGATCAAGTTATAACACGTGTCTTTGTCTATGATGTAGAATGTGGTAGGAATGGTTTTAGGCCCCAAGGTCATTGGAAGGGTAATCTTACCTATGGTGGCAGCTTTTAGATTATCATATCCACTTAGAGTATCTCGTGAGGTGGTGATATTAGTGTGTCCATAGCCCATCCTCTCTAATAGGGAGAAAGGAACTATATTAACTACTACTCCATCATCGATTAAGGTCCGCTCGATGCATGTATCATAGATCCAAACTTGAAGGTATAGTGCAGGGTCTCCTTTTAACTCTGCCTCAGAAGGCATTTGTTGTAAGTCGAAGAAGGACCTTGGATCTTTGAGTTCTGAGTTTGGTGGACTAATGTCGTAGTCCAAATAATTGATTTGCTCATTAGGTGGTGGCGAATTTGGTCAAGGTATTTTAGACCTATTACTTTTAGTAATGCTGAGCGATGCGAAGAGGAGTTCCTGAGTAAGTCAATGAATGAAATGTGGGCATATGTTTTCTTTAAATCTTCTATGAGCTCATAAGGTCCAACTAGAGCTGGTATCGGTTCTACTACCAAGATGATTCCTTCATAGGCTCCTATTTTCTCATTTTCATCCTCATGGTCTTCTTCTTCTCCTTCATTGTGCACAATCTCGACTAATCCCATCATCCTAGCTTCTCCCTTTTGTCCCAATTGCGGTGGGATTTCAGGGTTACTACTTTGAGCCATCTTGTTTTGGCTTATTGTTTCTGTGTCTTTATATGCAGGGAACGGGTCCTGATAAATTCTCATAATTGTGTTTTATGGAGCTATTGGAGCTTGATTTTGTCTTGTATCTTTGTTATCCTGCGTAACCTATTGTGGGTTCAAGAACATCTCTATGAACAAGCGATGTTGGTCTTCTAGTAGCCTTGCTATGACTATGTTGTACTCTCTACACGATTATGTGTTGTGCCCCCTTGTTCTATGAAAAGAACAAAAATGATTGAACTTGTATGGGGGTCTTTCATATCTTCCGTCATTTCCATTCTCGTTTGTATTGCGGTTCCAACTTTGGTAATTGTCTCGAGGGTAGTACTCGTTGTTTCTAGGTCAGTCTATGGCATTTACGTTAGGAGGATAGTAATCTCTCCCATTGTAATCATCTTTTATCTTCTTAATTGGGGGTTGATCTGTCACCCCATCTATGGTTGCACTCCTATTGTTTTTAAGGATCTCAATGACAGAGGCATTGTTTCCCGTGTCTTCCTTTATCAGCTTTCTGTTTGACCCATAGATTTTTCTACCACTATTGTTGGTGGCTTGGTCAATCCTCAAAGCATTTTCCAATGCCTCTTTATAGGACTTGTATGGCAATTTTTGAACATCTTCTCTCATGTCTTTGTTAAGGGCATGCAAAAAAAGGTCACAAAGTTTTCGGTGATCCATGTTTGGAGCACTAGTTGAAGAGTAGAGGACTTGCCTCCATCTAGTGACAAAGTGGGCTATGGATTCATTTGGCTCTTGTTTCATTGTGAGGAATTCTCTGATCCCTGTTTTAATGAGTTTGTTTATGTCAAATGCCATGACAAACTCTCTGATTAGTTGTCTGAACAAGTGGATTGAAGCTTCTGGTAAGCGACAATACTAATCCACAGCGATGCCTTCAAGAGCTTTTGGAAAAAAAAAATTTACAACCCCATCCCAAGGGAGGAGTTCTCTTATGGCCGTGGTGTAGGCTTTAATGTGGGAGTTCGGATCTCCATCTCCTTTAAACTTGGTGAGATCTAGCAATGGCCGAGGTAGTTGCATGCTTCTTATGTTTTGTTCCAAAGGTTCCTTGAAATACTTAAGATATGTCCCAAGAAAGGCACTTTTAGATTGCAGGGTTGATAACAATAACCCTGTAGGTTGGTTTTGATAACCCATTGTTGGATTTTTTGGATTGTTCTGAACATGGGGGTTCCCATTCAGGCATGTGTAATTGCTAGCATTTTGTGAATAGTAGTTGAGGTAGGGGGAATTTTGAGTTGCCCCCTGGTCCTATTCATGAGATTTCTACCTTCTTTTAGGAGCAGCTTGCTCTGCTTCCAAGATTCTAATTCTTTGTACTAGAGTTGTAATTAAATCTGTAGGAGTAGCAGCTCTAGGTGTTTCCTCATTTCTAGGATTTTCTCTTTGAGTATTTTTGTAGTGATATGCTTCTTCGCATGTAGTGTTTTCTTTTTTCTCTTCTCGTAAGGCAATCCTTAATGCCTCTTGAGCTTCTTTGGCTTCCTGCAATTGTTTTTCTAATCGTTTGACTTCCTCATCAAGATGAGTACTTGATGTGCTTTTGGAAGGTTGATCAGGTTGATGCATCTTTGACCTTATCCTTCTAGCTTTATGTGACACATTTGGTACAGTTGGGTTGTTTTCCCAAGCTAGGTTGTTGAAAGATAGAGAACACCTAGATTTTCTTTGATCTTGTTCATAATTAGAATCTTCATAGTCATAACAGTTGGTGACTGCCGCATTAGGATGCGGCGGCACATACCTATCGAAGGAAGGAGTTTTAGGTTCTCTTGAGGGAATATTCCCTTGATTTAAATTAGGTTATGTCATGTTCAAGGGTGCCATAGGCACCACAGAACAAATGGAATGGATGATGGCGTAAGCGATAGAAGCTAAAGCGGCTATGAAGAGTAGTGAAAGAATGTTTCAAAGCTTTTGCTATATGTTTTGAAATATTTGGAATGGGAAAGAAAACTACAAAACCAAAAGATTATGTATTTCACTTCGAGTTCACCAAAATATGTATGCTCAAAATCGTGACTCCAATTGCTTGGGGCTGTCGGGTCAGATTTTGGCACACACACAGACCCTTCCCTCCTTGCCACGGGGCAATCCACCACATCACTTTCACTCTCGTGGAAGAAGCTAGTTGAGATGAGGTGAGACATGATGAGGGTTTGGCTCATTGGAGAAATGGACTTCACGGAGAGGTGTCGGCAAGTTCTGTGGCCTTTGTTGTTGTGTGCTAAGTTGAATGTTTTGTTTGATTGTAGTTGTAGTTGAGACAACCCTATGACCCAAAGGGTCGCTAGTTTCTCTTCTCCTGTTAGGGTTTCTTCTATTCGACCTTTGTGTGGGTAAGCAGTTTCTTTCATTTATGTCCTCTTGTCTTTCTATGTGTTGAATGAGTTCTCGTTGTATTTGAAGTTGTCTAGTTTCTTCTTATAATAGGAGGACAAATAGGTCTCCTTGTGGTATAGTAAATGTCTCTTGTTGTTGTCATGGATTGATCTCCTCGATCTCATCACGGATAGCCCTCACCCACTCTCCTCTTACTCCTAGGCACATTCGTGAGCCAAGATAGAGGTAAATGCGTGATGATTGACCTTAACCAGACTTAGGGTTTTGACCTAGGGTTTGGCTATGTTTTGACTTATTTTTACCTTGTGATGTGATCAAGGGTTTGATTGAATTGTTTAACCATGGTTACCTCGTGATGGTATTGAGGGTTTGCAACTTTGTCTTTTCTAGGGTTTCTATTTGCATGCAAAGCTAAATGATATGCAAACGTATTTTTGTGCTTTTTTAGTATTTTAGAAATGAAAAGTGATCTTTAATATATGAAAGGGAAATATGAATGCAAGCTAATATGACATTTATTAATGCAATCTTAATATATGTTTTTGGGTTTTTGATTGTTTTGAAGTAATTTAATCTAAAAAATGGAATTTTGCTTCTTTGAATAATCTAGATCTAGGAATATGAAAACAACTATTCTAACATGCAAGATCTAACTATTAAGGAAAAAGAAAAGATTTAACATCCCCAAGAGCAAATTTGGTTTTCTAATTACTATGAATTAAATAAAGCAATGAAGGAACCTAAAAAAAATGAAGATTTGTGTGACTCCACTACCCTCAGAAATCCTTGATATTGGAAACCTTGAGTCCTTTTGAAGTAGCAGGAAGACATCTTGATGATAAAACAACACAAAGAAGCAAAAAGAAGCTTCGTTGAAGCTTGAATGAGCTCAATGAGAGCTTTGGTTGAGCACAGTGGAATTGAATGAAGCAGCGTAATGATGCTTGGTTGAACAATGAATAAAGCAAAAGGCACCTTCGTCCTATAAGAGCATTTGAATGCTAAGTTGGAGAGCAAAAAGTGGTAAGAGCTATGTGCACAATGAATTTGCCTCCCTTTGTGCTTGAGGGAGGGGGTATTTATAGGTTTGAGGAATGGGATTGATTGAGAAGTTAACTCATTTGATTGATGAGTTAACAAGGATTGATTGGGGAGTTAACATGGTTGATTACCCAGTGAACTCAATTGATTAAAGAGTGATGGAGCAATCATAGCTTATTACTGAAGAGGAATTGGAGTTGAGAGGATGCATGAGATTGATTGAGTTGTTAATTTTAGATCAAATGGAGCTAATTATGCATGTGTGGGTGCATGAAATAGTCAACTCCATATTAGGCATCAAAAATCATGTGAACTGGAAGAGAATGGGAAAAAATGGAGCTAAAACAAGTGAGAAACTCGAGTTTTTCCATTGCTGTAAACATGGCAAGGTCACCCCTTTTTCCAGTAGGGTCGCCCCTGGGCGACCATGGGTTGCCTGGGGGAGATCCAGGTTGGACAGGGTTTTCTGGGGAAAAGTAGAGTTGGATATGATAGAAGAGAAGAAAGGGAGGGGTTCTGTCTCTAGAAACAAGTCAGTCATGTGCAAGAATCCAAATCTCCACTTGCATCTACAGGATCTCCCAGGGGAGATCTGGAAATAATAGGGGGAGATTTGAATTGGTTGAGCGGAACTAAAAACTGAAAGTGGGAGATGGATAGGGGGTACCTCTAGAAGGCTTCTAGAGGGTGTAGAGGATGAAAAACATAGGGGAAAGGTGAAAAATCACCTACAAGACACTAACAAGGCTTAGGAGCAAAGTTGAAAGCTTAGAAAATACAAATCGACAAGTGTCTCAAAAAGTCTTGCAAATGGGGAGAGAGAGAAATAGACAAAGAGGAAACAACACAAGACAAGAAAGAAGACACGTCATCAAGAGGTTTGTTGCTTAAAGGACATTATTTCACACTTACATGTACGTGACAAGGATTAAAATCATCATAGGGGTCCTTGTGGAGGTTGTGCATGATTTTTGTGCTTAGAATACCATGTAGCACATTTCTAAATTTAAAAAAAAGCATTAAATTGTGGGCATAACCTTTGAGAGTGTTACTAAGTTACAATTTAACTTTCACATTAAATCTAATAGTTTGGATTGCAAATTAAACAGGATCATTTCAATCCAAAACAACTAAATTTCCTATTCAAAATATATTTAACTTAAAAACTCTTACTTAATACTAAGTGTATCATTCCATTTAATTCTTATGCTAAATATTGATCCTCAAATATACTCCACCTTAGATAACAACTTTGAAAATGAAATCATAGACAATAATATACTTCTTTATGTGAATATTAAAATATTGACTCTTTGTGATATGAATTGAGACATTTTCCTTCAAAATATAAAAAATGGAAAAATACTTCACATTAATGTATAAGCTAGTAAGCACTTAGGGTAGATTAGATGGTCAAGCAATTAGAAAACACTGATGATGGTCATGAGTTTGATTCCCCAAATTTACCTATGGCATGGGTGGAGGGTAGCTCATGTAGACAGAGGTTATAATGGTTGTTGGCAAGAAATGGAGAGCAAAACCAGTCTGGAGATCTAGTCCTCAGTCAAGTCTTTGTAGTCAGTTTATACCCTAGTCAAGTAGCTAGAGATTGATAGCAAAACACAAAGAATAAAAAAAATAGAGTATCACATACAGATTATAATAATAAGACAACACAGAAACATCTGGTACCGATAGATCTCTCTCTATATATGCATACACTAAAAAATGGCAAAGACAAATTAAATAAATATTTATTATTTATTTAATTCCCATTCTTCTATCATTTAATAAATTCATCAATTTATCTATTTGATTCATATCCCCAAAATTAAATAAATATCAATTTATTTAATTGAGTCAATTAAACCTATTTCTTCTAAGGTCATCCCTCAATTAAATAATAATCAAATTATTTAATCCCCAAATCATCCTATTCCAAAGTCTTCATTCATAAATCCACATCATCTAATCCACCTCACACGTCCACCTCATCATCTTACACATGTAATTAAATATTTTAAATATTTAATTAATCCTTTTTATGTCACCCACATAGGCCTATTCTTTCTCCAACCATCCCTATTCCAAAGGGCATGGTCTCTCCATGTCACCATGGTCAAAGGGGCACTTTGTGACACTTGTTCCATAGTCCCTAGAATCTTTCCAACCTCCCCTACAAACATGTTCTCCTTGTTTGACCTTCTCTCTTTGGTCATTGTGAGCCTTGTGACATGTGGACTCATGTCACACCTTTCTCTTCTCCATGTCAAGGTGAGAGGAATTATCTTCCCTCTTTCTCTCCCTCATCTCAACCAACTCAATCCTCACCGTACACCTCACAAAACCAAATCTCCACTGTTAGGATCTTGACACATGGATTTGCCCCCTCCTTGGCCTATAAAAGGAAGCTCATATCCTCATTCTACAACACACAAGCTATAGAAAAGTTACTCTGTAGAAATTCTTGCTTGCCTTTGGCAAAGCATCCATATTGCTCATTGCATTATCTCTATTATCCTCATATCCATACAACCATGGATTCAATCATCCATCTCTCATCCTCACAATAGTTGCATTGTAGGTAATCTTCATTGCATTTTATCCAACATACACCCATTCAAGTATTGTCATCTTCAAATAGCGAGGAAGCACGCTTCTTAGAGCTCTATTCATCAACAAGATCAATACAAGATAGGTGAACAATGGAAGGTTTCAAGGTAAATCAGTCTTCAAGGTAATACTGCTTTGTTTATTTGATTTGCATCATATTTCATTGAGATTATTAGATTATTAGTAGTTTAATACTATTGACAATATTTCCACTAACATTTTTGGCACCCACCATGGGGCCTTGCCCCATTTTTAACTTCCATCTGAGTGTTTTCTGAAGGTTCTATCATGACAGGTCAATTCTGTGCATACAACTTCCAGGTTTGCGCATACAACATTTCCTGCAGCGCTTTCACCTTCTTATGCATCCAACCCATATTGCAGCGCATTTGATGCATTTTGTTGCGCTTCTGACATTCTTGCATATATATAGTGCAGTCTGGCACATATAAGTCATATTACTGCGCATTTACAAATAAGTGCATATAATACGTAGTGTTGCACATATAACCTGCAGTCCTGCACATTCAATTTGTAACAGAGAGTTATAAAAGTTTTATAAGGTTTTTTGTACTAGCTTTCATTTGCAGGTGTTAGGAGCTGGATTTAGTCATTTTAGCTACATTATTAAGCCACCTAGAACTAATTAGGAGGGAGTAACTTAATATGTTCATGCAAATCTTCACATAGACTTAACTAGGAGGAAAGTAAATCAATTTGTTGCATCACAACTTTCATCTAGTCCCAACTTAGGGGTTAAAATTGAACAATTCCTTTATTATTTTTTTTTCTATCTTGCACTGCAATCTTCACATAGCATATTAGGGGAAAGTAACACTTGTTTTATTTGTGCAAACAATAATCTACACCTATATTTGTTAGAGGCATAAAATTAACATTATCTTTTTTAAGTTATTGCTATCTTGTTACAAATTTATGTGCTTGGTAGAGTTAACACATTTAGTTATTTTTCTTTTAACTAGGGAGTTAAAGAACCAGTGTTCTCCATGTTTTCAGAATGATAATATGACTATGCTTTCCCCTTAATTGGGTGACCAAAATGTCAAACTTATCATTTTGCATGTTTTAACTTTAGAGAGGCCTTCCCTTGGAAATCCTTCCTTCCAAGTGGGAATGACCTTAAGTGATAACGAGCTAAATCCAAGCTCCTCCAAGTCACTATAAATAAATTGCATTTGTGATGAAAGTTGCAAGCGATAGGTGCTTTTGTATTACACTGACCAATGTTTCCCCCAAAACCTTGTGGAGCGTAACCTCTGTAGGCTAGGAAGCCTTCTCATCAAAGTGAATGGCCACATGTGTAATCACCTGAACAGATGCCTTGACTAAGATCCATTTGTTCTAGTAAGCCAAAATCCCCTATTTGGTGATTCAAGAGCATCCCTAGTTCAAGAGTAATCTTGCATCCAAAAACATTTGCATTTGCATTACAATTTGTTTGCATTGCAGTTCTTTCATTTTCCCAGTTAGTTCAAGAAGTTTAGTCAGAAGTAGATCATCTTGTGGTCCGGTTTCAACATTTCACACCTTGTAGATCTAGACTTAGCATCTAGACATGTTCATCTACATCATATCAAGAATTCAGAGCATTTGGACTAGTTACTGAAAAGTTGTCTCTATCAGAAGATCCTTTGTTTTCTCAGTGCAGAGCTTTCTGACAGTCATGAGTAATCAGTTGAAGGAGAAGGATTGGGAGCATTGGATGACTTGTGGATCCTTGTGATTCATTCTACAATGTTCCTTGGTTTGTGGCCGACCTTCCTCATAGGTCTGCACTTCATTGTATCTGTTGGAGAAGGATTTTTTAAGCCAATAGGTTTGACCTATCCAAGAACACACGTTACACCTCTTCATCGGGAATCTAGATCTCTTATAGCCAACGTGGAGGAATCTATTGGTCTGGGAATGACATATATTGATGTAATAGATCCTTAGGAAAGTAGCTATTCATATTGGAAAGATCTGTAGTTTAGTTTTGTGCGAAGGAGCTTCAAAGCTTTATCTTGTGCATGTATGTAACTAGGCCTGTGAGCCCAAGTTGTAAGCCCGCATGTTGCCGACCAGATTGTATTTGAATTCTTTGATATACTAAATGACTGAATCTACATTTGTTCTATATTCTTATGTTGTTTACGTTGTGTTTACTCTTGCTACATGGTTTGGACAGTTCATTCTGTGAACCCTCCTACCATGACTGCACCATTTGGTGACACAGGAGGAGGAACCTCTAGAGCCGTCTAACGTCATGCACTTATTTAGTATAGAGACAGAAAAGCTCAACTCTTCAGAGGAACTATAACTCGATATGCATGAGAAGTGAGTGCCATGGAGGGGAACCGGTGCTACCAAGTTATTAGTTGTCTGCCTTTATGCAAGTGGCTAGTGTAAAAACCAAGTTAGAACTCATCAAATATTGTCCTTGCCATCCTAGGGTTGTAATTTTTTGTTTTTAAATTTTGTTAAGTAATTATGAAAACCTTTTGTTCTCTGTGTTTTCTTGCAATAACATGAACCAAAATTATGATTGAAAACCTTAGATTAACTTAGGAAAACATGTGAAGCAAATCAAATTGTCAAACTAAAAAATAGAAAACCAAGTACATGCAGTTCTATGCATATAACCAGTTTTACAGTGCATATAATTCTGCTATGCATATAACCTATTCTGCTATGCATGTGAACCATTTTGCGGTGCATATAATCTTTCAGTGCATATAACACATAGAGTTGCAAATATAAAACACAGTGTTGCGCTTTCAAACTAAACCAGTCCAGCACATTTGACCAACAGAGCTGTGCATTTGACCAATAGAGCTGCATATTTGACATGTTATTCTACACTTTTAAAGCTGTGCATCCAAAATAGAGGCATATTCCGTATAGTTTGGGATAAAAACATTGTCAGTTTTAGGTACCCTTTTGCTATAGTTTCACCTTGGAAAATTAGTTATACCATGCAAGTACCTTTCCATATCATTTTCACAAATGTATTCTTTTCACATCATAGCCTTGCTATAAAAACACCTCAAAATCAAACCAAACACCTCAAAATCAAACCACAACTTGCTTCTAGGACCTAGTTGATATTGTACCAGCCCAAACAAGAGCTAGTTAGTTTTATAACAGGATTCCAATTCATCATTCTCAACAAAACTATACTAGTGTAACCTTGACAAGAAAATAGTCCTCATCAAATAGCGGTGTCAATCTATCCCTATTTAGGACTACCACTTGTATCGCCACTCTAATAGCTATTAGACATTATAGATCAAGATTTACCTTGTTTGAGACAAACATAGAAGAAACAAAAACCTTAGCAAAATCAATTCCAATCAAACTCACCTTCTACCATATCACACCTCCAATCAAAATCAAAATCCAACAAATCTCATAATCTCATTTCATCCCATCCCAAAATCTTGCATGGTACAAATTAGATCTCAATCAAAACAAAAGCAAAACATGGACAACCTAAACAATAACATACCTGATGATGAGGAAGTCTCTCAAGAGGAGATCCTCCAACATCTCCAAGATCCTAAGTTCCAAAGGATAATGGATATAGTTGTTGTTACCAATCCCCAAATGTACTTCCTCATGCTTGCTCAACAAGGAGCAAAGCTACCCGCTGACTTTGATATCTCTAATCTACAAGAGAATAATGCCTCAAACGAAGCCGAGTCATCGAAAGATGGCTCCAAAACTGAAAAAGAGACTCCAAAAATAGAAAAGGCTAAGGATACACTTAATCCTTTGGATGCATTGACAACCCAAATACAAGCCTTACAACAACAATTGATAGATATCCAAAGCGGAACCACAACGAAACATTATTCGCTTGAAGATATCTCACCTTACCCATTTGACAAATCCTTGAACATGATACCTTTTCCTATAAGATTCGAAGTGCCCAAATTTGACAAGTATAGAAGTAAAAGAGATCCTAGAGATCACATCAGGGAATTTAGTGCCACTTGTCTTGAAGTCACCCACAATGAAACTTATCTAATGTGACTATTCCCTAGAAGTCTAGGAGGACAAGCCATGGAGTGGTTTTCACGTCTACCTCTCGACATCCACACCTTTAATGAATTAGTGGACAAGTTCGTCACACATTTCTCTTATAACATAGAACATGAAATCTCCATGCTAGACCTTTGTAATACTAAACAAAAATGAGGAGAATCATTTGCGTCTTTCCTATAAAGGTGGAGGCAACTTGCGAGCAAGTGTCCCTATCACATACCTAAAAAACAAATGATAGAAATGTTTGTGCATAACTTGTCCACTGAGCTAAGCTATCAAATACAAATCCAATGTCCATCAACTTTTAGTAAGGTCATTGAGATGGGGCTTCTCATTGAGAAGGCCTTGATAGTGAAGAGGCAAGTAAAGATATACAAAGACACCCAAGCTCTAACAACAATGCGGATAAGTCAAGGTTTTGGACTAAAAACAAACCCATAGTGGATGATGGTGTGGTAGATGCAAAACATGTAGCACCAAAGCAACCTATTTTCAACTTATCCAATCTATAGAATAACACACCATCTACCAAGCCTCAAGGCACTGAACAAAAACAAAACAACTTCCCTCCAAGAAGAAAGTTTACACAACTTGGTGAATCACTTGAATTCATACTTAGAAAGCTCATTCGGGACAACATGATCACACTTCCACCAGTGTGTGAATATGAACCCAAGTTCAAATCTCCTTGGTGGAATGAAAATGACTTTTGCAAATACCATAGGAGCAAAGGTCATAAAACCAATGATTGTATGAAATTCAAGCATGTCATTCAAGACCTTCTTGACCAAAAGCACATATCCATTAATGAAGGACATACTACCAATGATGAACATATAGCATTCAAGAATCCTCTTCCTCATTATGCGAAGGGAGTACCTTCAAACCAAAACAACAAAAATGGTACTGACAAAGTAAGCTATAACAATGCTTCTTGTGATTACACCATCAATCATATCTCCCAAAGTGATTCACACATCAATGTGATCACTATTAATAATCAACCTGATTGTAATGTGACCACACGTCGTGGAAACATAACTTTGCAAGGGGCTCAATTAAAGCCATCTTCCACATCCAAGTCACCCTCTACATCAAAGCAGTACAACATTATCGACCAACTTCACAAAACACCCGCGCATAAATCCATCTTAGAGTTATTGCATTTGTCACCTTCCCATAAAGCCATTTTAGAAAAAGCTCTCTTGGAGACAATGGTTCCTACGAATCTTGCCCAAGGTCAATTCCAAGCTATGGTAGGCAATATCACCACACCACATTTCCTATCCTTCATTGAGAAGGATGACATGTCAATAAATCAACCACACAATGCATCCTTACACATTGAGGCCCTAATACATAAGCATAGAATAAAAAGGGTCCTAATAGATGGAGGGGTTGGTTTGAACATTTGTACACTAAATTTAATCCTTGCATTGGGGTTCTCTAAAAATACCATTGATCCCAAGAAAAAGATAACCATCAAGGCATATGATGAGGAAGAAAGGGCCTCCAAAGGAATGGTGGTTTTGCCAATACAAGTGGGACCAGTAGAAAAAGATGTAGTGTGTCAAGTTCTTGACATGAAGCTTGCATATAACATTCTTCTAGGTAGACCTTAGATCCATGCAATGAAGGTTGTCCCATCAACATATCACCAATGTATCAAGTTCCCACGTAATGGTCAAGAGCTAACCATATAAGGGGACCCCAATCCTTTTCAGTATTGCAATACCATACAGTATTGCAATACCATACAGTCTAAACTAGATGTTGTGATACCCACCAATAGATCAGCTTCTTCTTTCTCCAACCAAGTGGATCCAAGTTCCTTAGATTCCACCTCAAAATCATTAGAGCTCAAGATCAAAGTCAAAGACAAAGGCATCGGGGAGTATGTTATTGAACAATCTTTCTCTCTAGCACAGTTGCCACTATCACCAAAGTCTTATGGGAGACCATCCCCAAACAAAGCTAAGTCACTTGAGACTCCCGTGGATCCTTTCATTAAATGCGAATGCCTATCTGATGAGAGTGATGAGAAAGATGTCCTATAATTGCTTTTCAAAGATGAACACAGTCAAACCATACCAAAGGACCAACAACCTAAGCTTCCTACAGAATAGTATGGTCAAGGTTTTTCCATGTTGCAAAGGATGGGATACAATGGTCATGGTCCCATAGGACTAAGAAAGGATGGTGTCATAGAACCTATCAAATCCCCTACTCAAACAACCCAAGATACTACTAGGTTAGGATACCAAGGTCAGCAAAAGAACAAAGGCAAATGTAAACAAAAGGTTGAAGACAAACAAACAGCTACCACCAACCTAGTGGACCAAATTCACCATTTGCAAGAGAGTAGTGAAACTAATTCAAATGAGTATGAGTGGGACAGCCTCTCTGAGATGTCTTGTGATGACAAATGGATTTATGTGGTCCAACGATATAGTAATACTCCAATAATGCATGAGGGACAAAGCTCTAGGGCTAGACCGGTAGAGTTCAGATCGTAACATGACAAGAGTGAATTTCACAAAGAGAGTACAATATCAAGCTTGATGAACCAACTTAAGGAGAGTACTGTTATAGATCTCGTCAATACCTTATCCCATTCAAATGAATTCTTCATCCTAACTATAACTACCCTTGAGTCCAATCAACTTGATGATCCCCTACCTCTCATTCACCCTAAATTAATAGATTGGGATCTATCTGAAACATCACCTGAGCTTGACACCTTTGAAAATGATGATTCCATCGACTACCTAGAGCTTAGAGAACACTTACCTATAGGAGACCATAAGGTTGGCTTCCCCATCAACCTTAACAATAGGGCATACTTCGGAGAGAGTGCCAATCCTTTCAGTCATAAAAATGTCAAAATAAAAATGAGATCTAATGGTGAAAACCACTCTGCGGCAGTGTTAGGTCATGAAAAGAGAAAAAGAAAAGATGTATCTGAAGGTGAAAACCTCTCTAAGGCATCGACGGATGAAAGGCTTGACCCTCTCCCCCTTTATGGAAAGATCTTCAGTATTGATTGAACTAGTAGAACCAATCAACATCAGCATAGAGGCACATCTAAAACTCCTTTATCAAGAAGACTCATTAACTACACAAGAAAAAATAGAGTTTACTGAGTTCTACAGAAGAAAGCAGATAAACTTTGCTTGGTCTTACACCAATATGCCAGGTATTGACCCTGATTTAATCATGCACCATCTATCATTAGCCCCAGGGGCTAAGCTGATCAAACAAAAGTTGAGGAAAATGCACCCCCACATAGCTTTAATGGTAAAAGAAGAGCTCAAGAAGTTACTAGATGTGGGGTTCATTAAAGCCATCAACTACCTAGAATGGGTCTGTAATATTGTACCTATTTTAAAGCCTGACAAGAGAATCAAAATATGCAACTTCAGAGATTTAAATAAGGCTTGTCTGAAGGATGATTTTCCTTTACCAAACATTGATATCATCGACCTCATAGTAGGTCACACCATGTTGTCCTTAATGGATGGTTTCTCTGGATATAACCAAATCAAGATAGCACTAGAGGATCAATATAAAACAAAATTCACTTTCCATGGGGCACCTATTGTTGGTGCGTTATGCCATTCTGTCTCAAGAATGCAGGAACAACATACCAGCGGGCAATGACAATTATCTCCCATGATATGATGCATACCATCATGGAGGATTATGTTGATGATATCTTAGGGAAATCAATCGCCAAAGAGGGACATCTTGAAGTCTTAGACAAAATATTCACAGACTAGAGCAGTTCAATGTATGGTTGAATCCTAAAAAGTGTGTTTTTAGAGTAACATCTAGAAAACTGATTAGATACATCGTATCAGCAATCAGAATAGACGTGGACTTGGTAAAGGTCAAATAAATTATGGAAATGGTGCTACCAAAGAATCTGAGTCAGCTACAGTCTTTACAGGGAAAGTTGCAGTCAATTAGAAGGTTCATCTCCCAACTGGTAGATAAGCGCCACTCATTTTCACATCTGTTGCATAAAAATGTTCCATTCAAATGGGATGATAATTGTGAGCAAGCATTTCAGTGCTTAAAAGAATACTTGATGAATCCACCAGTCCTAATGCCTCCAATTCAAGGCAAACCTCTACTATTATATATCTCAGCTACACCCATAGCTTTGGGAGAATTGCTAGCACAAGAAAACCATGAAGGAAAGGAGTAGGCAATCTACTATATCAATAGGACATTAGTTAGTTATGAGCTTCAGTACACACCAATTGAAAGGGCATGCCTTGCAGTCATCTTCACTTCACAAAAGTGGAGACACTACATGCTTTCTCACTCCGATGGTAGCAAAGATCAACCCACTAAAGTATCTCCTCAGCAAAGCTACCCTAACAGGTAGAATATCCAAATGGGTTATGATTCTCAGTGAGTTTGGCATTGAGTATGCGGACAAAAGAGCCATAAAAGGATAGGTCATCACAGATCAGCTAGTGGATGCACCTTTGATTGAGAACAACCCCTTACAATTTGAGTTTCCTGATGAATCTATATTCAACATCACAACAGTGGCTTGGAAGCTCTATTTTGATAGGTCATACACACAACATGGTTCTAGAGTAGGCATCTTGCTAGTAACACCATAGGGGGATACAATCCCTAAATCATACAAAGTTCTATTCCCATGCACCAACAATGTAGCTGAGTATGAGGCTCTGGTTATTGGCATAAAAATGGCAGTCAAATGGAAGATCAGAGAGCTTCATGTGTATGGGGATTCACAATTGGTCATTAATCAAATAAACGACGAATACCAAACAAAGGATGAGAAGTTGATACCATACAAGCATATGGTGGATGACTTCAAGGAATATTTCATTGTGATCTCCTTTGAACAAATACCTAGGTTGGAAAATAAAGTAGTAGATGCAATGGCCACTATTGCATCCCTTCTAGATATCCCTAAAAATCAATTGCATTATGAGTTTTTGGTGGAGCCAGTCTCCCATCCAGCCTATGAAAGCCTAGAAGATAACACCATTTACCACATTGTAGGAACTGATTCTCCTTTAAATGACAAGATTTACACCTACCTTAAAGAGAATATCCTACCTCCTGACCTGTCAAACAACCAAAAAGTACATTCATACGCCAATAATCCAGATATACCATTGTTTCCACCTCATACAGATAAGGTTTAGATGGTACGCTTCTTATGTGTTTAGATAGTGATGAATACCAGACCTCTCTAATGGAGGTTCATGAAGGCATTTGCAGGATGCACTCTAGTGGTCCTACTCTGGCAAAGAAACTCATGTGTTTAGGATATTACTAGCCGAGCATGGAAAAAGATTCCTATCATTTTGTCAAGTGGTGTAAGGAATGCCAGATTTATAGTAATCTGATACATGCACCCACTCAAGAATTACAACCTTTAACAACACCTTGGCCGTTCTGTCAATGGGGACTAGATCTAGTAGGCAAGATTCAGCCTTCCTCCTCCAATGGCCACAAGTTCATTATCACAGCCATAGAGTATTTTATGAAGTGGATTGAGGCCGTTCCACTAACCACTGTCATAGGGAAATAGATTTCATCCTTCATCCTTAATTATATCATATGCAGATATGGTATTCCATCATCCATTGTCACATATAATGGAAGAACCTTCAAGAATCAGGATGTATAGGAACTCTGTAGTAAATTCCATATCCAACATCATTTCTCTACCCCATACTACCTGCAAGATAATGACCAAGCTGAGGCATCGAATAAAACCATTCTAAAGATCCTCAAAAAGATTGTTGATGATGCTGGCCAGGACTGGCATATGTAATTCAACCCCACTCTGTGGGCCTACAGAAACAGTATACGCACACCCACAGGTGTGACACCATACTCCCTTCTCTATGGCTCTGAAGCCATATTTCCTATCGAAGTTGAAATTGCTTCCCTCATGGTGTTGTTAAAGGGACTCATAACTGATGAGGAATATAGGGTATCAAGGCTTCAAGAACTAGAACTACTAGGAGAATGGAGACAACATGCCTTTAACCATCTTAAGGCATACTAGCAAAGAATGTCAAAGAGCTACAATCACAAGGTTAAGACAAGAGTCTTTCAGGTAGGTGATTTGGTCCTAAGAGAGAACCCACACAATCAATAGGATAGAGAGAAGAAGGGGAAGTTTGAACCCAATTGGTTGGGGTTCCCTATATCATAGTCATAGCCTACGGATCAGGTGCATATCAAATCTCAACATCAGAAGGTGAACTGTTTGATGATCCCATCAATAGTATGCACCTTCATAGGTTCTATACCTAATAACCCTAATGCAAGGGACAAAAAAAATGGTACAAATGGACACAAGTGAAAACATGGAGTCAGACACTATTTGTGACTAACGGCTACCTCCATCTGTTAGTACAACCCAACCCGCATCCATCTTTCCTATCGTATACATCTAGTAACTACATCCATTTCACATCCACCTCACAATGACTTACCATAGCCTGGTGTTTTGTCACCCCCATCACCTTATCCACTAGGGTCATCCAATCACATTATCCTATCGTTCATCCAATCACAAGTCTGTCGTTAGTATCAGCCATTCCAAACTACTTCGCCTTTGAGTTATCATGTAGGCAAGGCCATCATCGATGTGCCCCCGAGGCTGCTCCTTTTCCATCCATTCCATCCCATGAAATTTGACCTTTAGTCCATTTGAGTCTACCCCATTTCTCATTGCCTAGGTCTTTAGGTCCACATAGGTCCAACCCAAACTACGTTGCCTCTGCACTGTCACGTAGGCAAGGCCATTTAGCAATGAGCCCTCGAGGCACTAGGTCAATCCATTAGGGCCCATCACATTATTCATCGTCAGTTCATCCATAAAAAATAAATCCTCTACTCGACTGGGGGCAAATCCTTGACCTAATCTTGAATGCTATAACTTCAGAGGATAAAACAAACGGATCATGGTTTTATCACTAGACAACAAGTATCATGACAAGTAACCTTTTAACATCATCTTAACAAAAAAGATTGCAAAAGCTACACTTGGCAAATCCCTTTTGACCTAAGACATCAAACTGATTCTATCAAGTTATTGCAAGAAAACATGTTTTGGGTAAGAAAGTTTTTCAATGGTTGTTTTAGAAGTCTTATATCATGATTTTTGTTATTATTTTTTTCTACACTACTTGAGGATGTATCAAACTAGAGAAGCTATGATGGGGGCATAATTATTTTATTTGTCTGCTATTTGTGCATTTATCTTTAGTAATGTGAAAGCCTTGTCTAATGACATGATCAACAAAATGATCACCGAGGACATCAAAGGTCTAAACATGAAACATGATTAATCCTTATCTGTTGATACGCAAGCAGTACTTAGGTCATCTTGGTTCAATTATACTTAGATGCTTGTACTAACTTGCTAAATCAAAATCCATGTAAGTAATACTCAGGTCATCATGGTTTAATTATACATAGATGCTTCTATTTTCTTACAAACATTTTAAAAGCTCGATGATGAAACACAATACTTCAAAAACTCGCACAATTGAAGATGACAAGAATTCATACCCATACTTATCCCATTGCATTATAAGCATGTTATCATTCTACCAAAATCCATGTGTCTTTGTGATCATGTGTCTATTCAATTCTATTATCATTCATTATCCAATTTCTTATCTATCATTATCCAATTTCTTATCGTTTATTACCAAATCATTCATCATCACATTTCATATCTTTCATTATCATTGTCCAATTAATTTTCTTCTAAAAAGTGTATTGTTATTAAGATTGAGTATACTTGGCATTAACAAAAATAAAATCATTGTATGTCATAATCAGGTCCATCATCTTAGATGCATATCAGTTTGTTCATTAGGATGCATAAACACAAGTAAATCATAAATTATCCATAGCAAGAGTCATATACTTACATCATTCCATCCATTTTAGTTTCATATGTATATCATGATAGAAAACAAAAAAAATACAAAAACATAGATAACATGATCATCAAATTAAAACCATCTTAGTGCATGCATACATGAGTCATATCATTACATTTTGTATTATAGAAATCATAACATATAGATGCATCATCATATATAGCATTAAGTCAAACATCATAAGCATGTAGAGGCATCATGTCTAGTAAATCAAACATCTATAGAAGCATCAACATAATCATCATAGTGCTGCATCATACAAGACATCATATAGAGCATCAGGTCCATCGCATAACATAAGTGTGAGTATCAAAATCATAAACCATGTAAGTCATCTATAAGCATAGCAAATCATAACATGTCATAAGCATCATAATGTAAGTCATGTCCATCATAGTAAATCATAGCATAGTCTATCAACTCATGATATCATGTCATCATCATTATAAAAAAGAATAAGAATGTCCAAGTATACAATGTTGTCAAAATAATAATACATCTTGAACTGTCTAAACCAAAGTGGTGTATACATGTCCAAATAAAAAGTACTAGAAACTGATACATATCAGGAGACAACTAGGGGTGACTCCCTCTTGATGGTGTTGGCTGTGGTGGTATGGTACCTCATGCTCCTCCTCCTCTTCTGCCTGCTGGCCCTCTCCCTGGTCCACCCCCTCTTGGTGGCCCGCGAGGTGGCCCCATAGGTCCCACCACCCCACCACTCTCTGCTGGTCCCCTCTACGACCTACTGTGGCAACTAGGTCTGTAGCTACCTGCCCTACACTCTGGGGGCACTGCCTACTCATATAAGGACCACCAATAGAAGATCTCCTGACCTGCCCTAACCATCTCTGCAACCATCTGGCCAGTGCCACCCTGTGTTGTAGTCTGTTGCACCTGCTCCAAGAGTGCCTCCGCCCTGCCATACCTCTAGATGGCTGTGTCTCTCTCTAACCATGCAGTCTAGAGGTCACCCTGCAACTATGTAATCTAGGCTGCATCTGCCCTATTTGTCCCTATTACTGCTATAGTAAAGACTGAGCTTGAGCCAACTAGGCTCATAACCCTGCTATAACCCCATCATTTGGCCCCTGCCCCTGTGGCTACACTGGAGGCTGCACCTGTGCCTGTAAGAGTAGCTAAGCATGCTGGGTAGGATCAATCCACTGGTGAACCCTCTTCCCATCTCCATCTTGGCCATCATCTCCATCACTGCCATCATGTCCACTGTCATGACCAAATCCTCTGCCACCACCACTAGCATCATGGCCTCCTCCTCCTCCTCCTCCGCCACCACCATCATCTCCTCCTTGGCCACCTCTGCCTCCCCATCCTATGTGTCTCCTTTGGTGTCACCTCCATGGCCCCTCATCCTCATCCCCCTGATCATCCAAAATTGGGGCTCACTCTCTTGGTCCAGAGTAGCCTGGAGACGGATGTGTAATGAACCAATCAAAGTAGTCTTGAGTCACACCTGCATCTCCCACTGCTCTATGCATCAGCCATGGATGATAAGGGATGTGCAAGAACTCATCCCATGTTGTCTCGTAATATGGTTTGGGTCCCCATTGTACCCTCTCCTTGTGTGTATAGGAAAATATGGCATTACCCTCAGGCATCCCACGGATACGACCAAACTGCCTAAACACACTTGAAACAATATGTCTCTCCAGTATATAGGGTGTCCTCCCTATAAACCATCTAGTCTAGAAATAGAAGGGAATATCAGATGCATCATCATCCCATACCTCACAGTCTAGGTATGGTTGCCATACAACAAAATCTACATTATCGAAGGTGTGTCTCCAATACTCCAACTTTCCCAGCTTGGGATGGGAAAGACTCTCCTGAAACATATATAAGTAAGGATGCCCCTTCCCTGAGTGCCAATGCCAATAGGATGGGTAATAGCTATATGAGTCCATGCCCATATCTGTAATAGTGAAACCCCACAAGCCAAACTTGAAGAGCCATTGTAGACAAATTGGTGTAAATCATGGTATAGGTGGGCAAAGATGCAAACTCCCCACACATATCTAGTACCCTCTGTAGTGAAATGCTTTAGCACCTGCCCCCATCCAACTACAAAACTACGTGACCATCTGTCAGGGAACATAATAACTCCGATCAACCTAGCCACAACTATAGGAAAAGGCTCATAGTAAGTCACCATATTAGCCCAACTAATCTTAGTACCCTCAATATCATCGTCATCAAAGACCCGTTTGCACTTATCTAATCTTGCCCCAATCTACAACTCATAGTCCATGAGCTCACCATCAATTGGTACATGCAGAATCTGGTGTACATCCTCTAAAGTCACTATAATCTCCCTAGTGGGAAGATGAAAGGTCCAGTCCTCACTATGAAACCTCTCCACCAGAGCAGTTAGCATGCCAAGATTAGCCCTAATCTTGGGCATGAAGAGCAAAAATGATAAACCAGCTGATCCAATAACTAGTATATCTATCTCGTTCAGATAAGGCCTCAGCATCTACATTGCTAGAAACCACTCCCTGGACATGAGGACATCATCTAACTCCTACAAACAAGCAAGTGCATGTTAATCAATCAAAATCAACTAAACTGCAAGTCTATTTACCTAACATCAAAAACTTAGTTATTTCAATAGGAAAACAATCCTATCATCTCTCCAGAGATTCTATCAATCTTAGAGATGACCTATTAGTTGACTAGCATCCATTGTACAGTCAACTTCATCAAATTTCTAAGTGATTTGATCACCTAAACTTATTTGTGCAGCTTTGCATGTCTGGTGCAGGAGCACCTCGAGACTTGAGAATCTGGAGGATTCCATGCATATTTTGTTCTGTCCAAAGTGTCATGTTGTAAGGTGTTAGTGCCATATTAAATCATGCTTATCCGAGTAGCGGTATAAAACTAAGTCTGTATACGTGTCATACAAGATTGTAACCGAATGGCAGAGCTGGTTATAGGGTAGTTCGCCTTCCATCTTGTGTAACTGTCGATATGAGAGTCTATATAGTCGGTCTGTGTTAGTTAACGAGACACAGACAGGGAGAGAAAGTGAGACACAGATAGAGAAAATTGATTTGTATGTATATTTTCTGAGGAATAATAAATTCTATTTTGAGTAAGGTTCTATTGCATGGAATGTAGTTAGGAAGCATTCCACTGGTTGAGATTTCTTCGAAATCAGTGGAATGACTTCCTTAGGAGTAGAGTGTTTTTTGTTTTGTTGAATTTTGGTTATTTCTGTAGTAAGTTGTTTGGTTGTAGAATTATTAAGACAACCCCTCGAGGAAGTTTGTGGAAGTCACATCGATCCAAGGTGTCAGACCGATAGAAAGTGTATCGGTGAAGAATGAAGTGTCAAGTTAGTAAAATAAAGTCTAATGTATTGGTACATTGGCGAAGCTCATTTCTAATGTGCCAATAGTGATTGTCTTCCTGACAAGTTAGGAGTGTGGAGTCTCCCATCGGGGAGAGATACAATGTTGGAGTGACCTGTTTGTGACTGACCGATGGTAAGGTTCTTATTGATAGGTGAGAAGTCGAAACCCATTGGTATATCAGAAGATGTAGGAAATTTCCCACCGACGATCCAAGTCATGCCGATGAAGGCAATTCGAAGGTTCCATTGGTATGATCGGTGCGTTGGAGGAAAAGTATTTGGGTTGGCCGATAGTATATGGTCTCACTGATAGTGAAGAACGTGGGTGGTTCGGTGTTGTTTGGACCTTGAGAAGGGGATTTAAAGGAGTTTGAGCATTATACCCTCTGTATTGCGGGTTAGATGGGTATTCATCCCTGATTTGAATGCTTCCACTGTGTGCTCTGCATCAAATTGGTATCAGAGCTAGCGAAAGGTCTAGGTTTTTTTAGTTGTGTATTTGATTTCTGTCACTGAGAAGGCAGGTGAAGAGTTGAAGGAAAACTAAAGAGTTGGAGCAAAATGTTTAGTTGGTGACCATTTTGGAAAACATAGATTATAAGAAGTATTTTGAAGGCTGACAGTAGTTGTTAGACTGTTGCAGATGCTCGTGCCATCTAGTTGCGAGAAGGAATATGATTCCTGTAGTGAGTGGGCAGATGATGATGAGGTCTGTCAAGACCATTCACCAATGGAGATTTGGCTGGAAGAGGGTGCAGAGTGATGCCACTGAGAGAGAGAGTGGTAGTGCATCTCCAAGATCCGCTGTTGGATGAGAGGAATGGGTCTGTGAAGTACTGTGTAGGATGGACATTTGATTGAGCATTGTGTTGTAGTCATTGAAGATTTGATCAGTCTGAGAGTACTCCATTGCTAGGAGTAGGAGTCTGAAGGTACTCTAAAATGTTGATGGTAGTTTGCCATTGTTGGTTGGTTGGTCACTATTCCATTGATGTGAAGATTTGAAGCCTGAAGCTGAAGAGCCAGAGTGAAAGATGATGATAGATAGAGATGTAGGAAAAGGTAGTTTTGTTTTGTAGATACATTTCCAAGGGACTTGGAAGTCTTTGTTAGTTGGTTGTATGGTGCAGGAGCACCTCAAGACTTGAGAATCTAGAGGATTCCATGCATATTCTGTTCTATCCAAAGTGTCATGTTGTAAGGCCTTAGCGCCATATTAAATCATGCTTAGCCAAGTAGCGGTATAAAACTAAGTCTGTATACGTGTCATACAAGATTGTAACTGGACTGAAAAGATTGTAACCGAATGGCAGAGATGGTTATAGGGCGGTTCACCTTCCATCTTGTGTAACTACCAATATGAGAGTCTATATAGTCGGTCTGTGTTAGTTAACGAGACACAGACAGGGAGAGAAAGTGAGGCACAAATGGAGAAAATTGATTTGTATATATATTTTATGAGGAATAAGAAATTCTATTTTGAGTAAGGTTCTATTGCACGAAATGTAGTTAGGAAGCATTCCACTGGTTGAGATTTCTTTGAAATCAGTGGAATGACTTCCTTAGGAGTAGAGTGTTTTCTATTCTGTTGAATTTTGGTTGTTTCTGTAGTAAGTTGTTTGGTTGTAGAATTACTGAAGTGTCATCGGTGTAAGACAAACCCTCGGGGAAGTTTGTGGAAGTCACATCGATCCAAGGTGTTAGACTGATAGAAAGTGTATCAGCAAAGAATGAAGTGTCAGGTTAGTCAAATAAAGTCTAATGTATCAGTAAATTGGCGAAGCTCATTTCTAATGTGCCGATAGTGATCATCTTCCTGACAAGTCAGGAGTGTGGAGTCTCCCATTGGGGAGGGTTACAATGTCAGAGTGACCTGTTCGTGACCGACCGATGGTAAGGTTCTTACCGATAGATGAGAAGTCAAAACCCATCGGTGTATCAGAAGATGTAGGAAATGTCTTTCCAACAATCCAAGTCACGCCAATGAAGGCGGTTTGAAGGTTCCATTGTATGATTGGTGCGTTAGAGGAAAAGTATTTGGGTTGGCCAATAGTATTTGGTCTCGTCGATAGTGAAGAACGTGGGTGGTTCGGTGTTGTTTGGACCTTGAGAAGGGGATTTAAAGGAGTTTGAGCATTATACCCTCTGTATTGTGGGTTAGATGGGTATTCATCCCTGATTTGAATGCTTCCACTATGTGCTCTGCATCAATGTCATATGCGCAGAATTGTCTCAAATGTGTAGTTTGCATCATAAGCGCAAACTTATTTCACATGTGTTGAAATATTTTGAATGCGTTGCTTTAGTTTAAATGCGTAGGGTTGTTCATCATTTGCACAACAATATATTGCATGAGTCACCAAATATCAAAAGTGTAGTGCAAATTTACATGGGCAACATCCCTAATTGCATGTGCAACAAGACTTTGTTTGTGTAGAAAAACACTTTAAATGTGAAAATTCCACATTTGCACTGATTCCATCGTCATTTGCGCGGAATCACGTTATTTATGTGGTAGCATGCATCATTTGCACCATTTTGGCTTTCAGCATATTTAAAACCTAAGACTTTGACCTACAATTAATGCTATCATAAATGTACCTAACCTAGAAACGAAGGGATACTTACTAGTGGCCCGTAGTCTGTTGGACGGTTGAACCATCAGATATGCTCGAATCGATGAAGCTCAATAGGAAACTACTACATCTTCGCTGGATACTTTGTGCTCAAAAGGCTCTGATCTCCTAAAAGCTCTCTCTCAAGGACAAGTGTGCAAATGAATAGGAATGTGACCCCACACTCCTATATATAGCGCATGAAACCCTAATGGGAGGTGCTTGACCTTGTCCATGTTGGGGCATGATTTTCACCTATTTTTTCTTCTATGTCAACCTATTTCTTCACCCATCTATCTAGTCAACCTATCATTCCACCTATCTCATCATGAGATTGTCCATCATTCAGTCATCAATTTCTTCTTGGCCAATCTCCCGAGGGGGCATCCTAGCATCGTAAACCCAAACTGGGGCATGTATCATAAACAAAAAAAAATTATTCTTTGAAACAACGTGATAAAACACATTGTCTCAAAGAGGGGCAAAATGTATACACTTAAAAATGGCAAAGACAAATTAAATAAATATTTATCATTTATTTAATTCCCATTCTTCTATCATTTACTAAATTCATCAATTTATCTATTTGATTCATATCCCCAAAATTAAATAAATATCAATTTATTTAATTGAGTCAATTAAACCTATTTCTTCTAAGGTCATCCGTCAATTAAATAATACTCAAATTATTTAATCCCCAAATCATCCTATTCCAAAGTCTTCATTCATAAATCCACATCATCTAATCCACCTCACACGTCCACCTCATCATCTTGCACATGTAATTAAATATTTTAAATATTTAATTAATTTTTTTTCCCTCACCCACATGGGCCTATTCTTTCTCCAACCATCCCTATTCCAAAGGGCATGGTCTCTCCATGTTACCATGGTCAAAGGGGCACTTTGTGACACTTGTTCCATAGTCCCTAGAATCTTTCCAACCTCCCCTACAAACATGTTCTCCTTGTTTGAACTTCTCTCTTTGGCCATTGTGAGCCTTGTGACATGTGGACTCATGTCACACCTTTCTCTCCTCCATGTCAAGGTGAGAGGAACATCTTCCCTCTTTCTCTCTCTCATCTCAACCAACTCAATCCTCACCGTACATCTCACAAGACCAAATCTCTACCGTTAGGATCTTGACACATGGATTTGCCCCCTCCTTGGCCTATAAAAGGAAACTCATATCCTCATTCTACAATACACAAGCTATAGCAAAGTTACTCTGCAGAAATTCCAGTGTGCCTTTGGCAAAGCATCCATATTGTTGATTGCATTATCTCCATTATCATTATATCCATACAATCATGGCTTCAATCATCCATCTCTCATCCTCACAATAGTTGCATTGTAGGTAATCTTCATTGCATTTTATCCAACATACAACCATTCAAGTATTGTCATCTTCAAATAGCGAGGAAGCACGCTTCTAAGAGCTCTATTCATCAACAAGATCAATGCAAGATAGGCGAACAATGGAAGGTTTCAAGGTAAATTAGTCTTCAAGGTAATATTGCTTTGTTTATTTGATCTGCATCATATTTCATTGAGATTATTGGATTATTAGTAGTTTAATACCATTGACAATATTTCCACTAATAATATATAATCAACATCAAAACATCATACATTCATCTTTTAACAGGTCCAAGTTTCTGCGCCATCCATCTACATATATGACTTCTATGTCATTATTCATATCATTATCTACCATATCCTATCCTATATCATCATAGCCTATATCTATATATACTATATCCATTACATATAGGGATGTGTCTTCTAGCATCTTCTATCAGCCTGCAACCTCCACATAATGTATGTGCCAGCTTTTGGTTGGCTCTACTCCATGCCCTGCATCCTGCTAACATCATCCCCCCTTCAAAACTATGTCTTTTCCTCAAGACATGTTCTGCTCCGATTGAAAATAATTCTTGTGTATGGCACCATTGTCATAGCCAGCTAATATTTGTCCCTCCATATTCTTTAGTCTGACTGTTCTAGAATTTGCTATTTCTTCAATGTAGAATGGTTCCAACCACCTTGTTTTGAGTTTTCCTTGCTTCTTAAACTTACTGTCATATAGGAGTACTAAGTCTCCTTCCTTGAATGTATTATTCCTTAGGTTTATATGCCATGCTTTCTGTCTTTTCCTTTCCATGTTCATGTTATATGCTGCCATTAATCTGTCCCCATCCATATTTTCTAATTCTTTAATCCTTTTGGTACGAGAGTCTTCTTCACCGAGCTTGAGAGTCCTTGCTATGCGAAATTTCGGCAATATGAAGTGTATTGGCATTGTAGCATCTATTCCATACACCAGTTCATAGGGAGTGAACTTAGTGGTTCTTTCGAAGGTTGTTCTATATGCCCAAAGTACCACAGGTATTTTTAGATCCTAGTTTGTCTTGTTCGCATTACACATCTTTGTCAATGCTACCCCAATGATCTTATTCAAGGCTTCACTTTCTTCATTTGCTTATGGATGATACGATGTGGTGGTACCCCTTAGGGTTTAGGGTTTTAGGTCTACAATATTCAAATATTTGAGTGGTTACCTTTAAAAATTTCCTTTTACCCTAATTTCTCTAAGTCCCGCGCTTTATGTCCTATCTCCATGTTGACTATCTGCTAAAGGTTGTTAGTTACTTAAGTTATCTGCTGTCATTGATAAAAATCAAATCTTTTATATCCTAAGTTGCCTGCTAAGTCCCAAAGTTCATTTGAGTGCATATCACATCATCATGAAGCAACTTTTTTGACGCCATCACTCCTTGCGACACTACGACAAGTTGCCACCTATCTAGGAAGCTTTGCCTGCGTAGTGTTTTTATAAGGATCTAGTCTCAACCAGTAGTCCGTTACCACCTGTTAATGTATCAATGGCTAGAAGAGAAAGCTTTTGATCCAATGGTTGTGCTCTAGCATAGAGGAATCTTTACAGGAAGAATATTCACTGCAAGGTAGCGAGATGTTAACACATGGTGCCATCAAATGAAAAACAAATATAAAGGAGGCACATGTAGGGTTAATCACACCCGCGCATGGTAGGTAAGTGGTGGGCCATTTCTAACTGCGACGCCACGAAATGGCACCACATGTCTAATCTTTACAAAAAGTGATGTGACCTACAGGGAGTGTACTGATGACTTGTCTCATTCTGATTGGATGAAGACTATTCAGCAAAAGTGACAAAGATTGTCAAATCTAGTCAACTGATCAGAGTTGTAGATTTTAGAATATAAGGCAAAGATCAAAGGCCCAGATTTAAACTTTCAAAGAGGAAGATTTTTGAGTGTCTGTAGCACGAACAGAGTAATGACTATCGTGACCTCCATTAATATAGAGAATTATGAAGGAATTCAACATAAAACAGGTAGAATTAGGGCATTTCTCATCATTTTCAAGAGCATAAGCTGGATTCAGAGTGAAAGGAGCTCCAGAATGAGCAATTCAATGAAATTTCAAGCCTTTGTAGTGCCAAAACCAATAAGTCATTTTCATTCCTCTGTGTCTTATCTTTTCGGCTACTTTAAGGTATTAAGGATTAATTGAAGTTGTAAAGGCCCTGGCCCGTCTGCATAAACGTAAAAATGAGTCATTCTAGTCAGCCTTCAACCTCCAAATGTAGCTTAGATGAAGATCTTATGGTTTACTATCCTAGGTCATCAAAGAGACCTATAACAAGGTCAGGAATAGTAGGAAAAAATGACAAGATTTATGACCTGTGCGTGGATTGCTGGGATGCCAAAATACTTGTGTCTGCCTTGAGTTTGTTTGAACATTGGTATAAGAGAATGGACTACAAGGCCCCAATTTGTCATGAATAGAAATTTGATTTAGCTAAGTTAATTTGCCCTGATGTCTTTGAAAACCCAGATTTGGTTAGAGCAATAGCAACTAGGTACGATCCTAAGATCATGTCTATCTTGTCCAGCAATGGTAATGTCATCATCAAATTTACAAAGGCATATATTTCCACTATTTTCAACCTTGACCCTACCGCTAGCATGCCCATTCACTTGAATACCTTTAGAGAAAAATACAAAACTGTCAGGTATGCTTATAGCGATTATAACCTAGCCAAGCATAGACCTAAGGGAGTTGACGGGGGCTTGATAAAAATTTATGATAGAGAAGAAGAGCCCTTCCACTGCAATCTATTCATGGAGTACTTTATTAAGACCTATCACAGCTTATGCCTTCTGCTTGGAAGAGATGCAAAAGATAGGATGCCAGTGGCTCTAATGATGATGGCACTGTATATTCAAGATTATGGAGCCAAAAAACCATATGACTATGTAGGATATCTGGCTAAGAAAATGCATGAGAAGATGATGGCCATAAAGAACAATATGTATACCCTTGGTCCCCATGTGAAGTTCACATGGTATTCACTAATGTGTCATATGATCTTGTTCTCTCTGTCTAGCCACTGGGGTAAAGATTTACATGTGAAGATGACTGATCTAGAGGGCAACATGATGCCGGTACAAATGTGGACCTACATGCTGGACAGGAATTTTAAGTATGCAAGCTATGTTACATTTGAGGAGCATTTTATAAGAAAGGTGCTAGGTTTCTTGGAGCCTATAGCTTACAGAATTCCAAAAGAAATTAAGGATTTCTTGAGACCATTGGAGAGTGCCCCACACCTGCATATAGACCATAATTGGGGGGATTGGTTCCTGCATGAGAACACAACTTGCATCAGGATTTATGGGTGTGAGGCTGCACCATATACTTTGCCCAAATTTGTGCCTAAGAGGTTGGCTTTCATGGAAACCATCAGACAACTGAATGAAGCTGATAAGGAACATTTCAAGAAGCATAAGAAGGGGTCACTTATCCCTGCTTCATTGAAATTGGGTGATTTCATAACAATTGACAAGAGTGGATTGGATCAGATAGCCTTCATGCTTCAATGCTACAAGATGAACATGGAGTAGATAAGATTCTTTGACCCTAAGAGTTTCATTCATAACACAAGATTGAAGGTCAGTAGACCTACTTACCCTCATCATGTTCTCTTGGAAGAAGATATAGTAAGAAATTGTCAATCAGTGTAGGAGGTGCATTCTTTAAGAAGTAAATGGAATGCAGTAATGGAAGCAAAGAAATTGAAGAAAAATGCCAAAGCTGCTTACCTTGGGGCTTTCGTTTAGAAGCAAGACCCTATAAAGAGAATAGAAATGATGCTTGCTAAGGCAGAGGAGATAACAACTAGTGCACCTCTAGGTGAGCAAAAATCATCATACCAAACAAGTATCTCAAGAGGAAAATAAGTTAGAAAGGAGTAATCCCCTTATTTCCCTGCTGCAAAGAGGGATAAAATTATTGATCTTGAGACAGAGGAGGAAATAGAAGTTGTAAATTTGGAGGAAGGGGTAGTAGGAGAGCAAGTTTAGGAGCCCCCTCATCAAGTAAGTTCTCGATCAAGGATAATGCCCTACTCCTCACTAGAAAACTGGTTGACAAGATCCATGGTCAACAATGAGGTTGATATAGAGGATGTGAGAGTGGTGGCCTGTAGTCAATTTATTTCTGATGATGCATTTATCAGCACTTCTAAGTTCAAATCATTTGTACTAAGGACCAAAAGTGTGGAATTTCAGAAAAGAATTAAAGAAGCAAAAAGTGGTGCGGACCCTATAGAATATGATGTCACCACTAGGAGGGTCTTGGATAAAGTGAGCAAAGATATTAAGGCAATGACTCCTGAGGAGGGCAGAGCACTTGTAACTAGGAGCAACATCTTGCTACTACCACACTAGACATTATTAGATGCTATTGTGTTTGATACAATTACAAGAAATGACTCTGATGTAACAGAGGAATAGGTCAGCAGAGTTATGCAGGGTGCTGTATTTGATCCAAGGTTTAAGACCTTGGCAACCTGGACATTGGCCCCTAGTGACAAGAACCCAAAAGTTGGTTTAGATGAGTTAACTGGAAATGTAATAATAATAAGGGTGTTAGACACCCTTTCTCCTTAGGCTACCAATTTAAATGTGCAGACTAGACAATTTGTAGAGGCAGTAATCGTCAAACTGCAGAAAGATTACAATGAGCTTTTGGAGAAGTACATAGTGGCTATGGCTAAGGTGAACATGTATGAAAGTCAACCACAATTAGAAGCTGGTACATCTCAGACTCCTCCTATCATACAAACTATAGAGTCTCTTCTAGTGGATAAAGAACCCCTCCTTGTAGAAATTAGAGAGTTGAAAGAAGATAACAGAAGATTGAAGGAAGAAAAAGAAAACAAGGTTAAGGAGGTAGTCACCAATTCGATCAAGAACAAGGTGACAAAGATTTTGGCCAGAGTTGAGGTGACTTGGAAATCTTATTCACAACTAAGGGAAACTTATGAGAAGCATGAGTGTGACAAATAGAGGCTTTTGAGAATAAAAGAAAAGTGGTTGCATAGAACTGGGGAACTCATAGAATTTCTCAGGTGTGCCAGGTATGATCCCAATGCACCTCCTAAATTGAAGCTGGTGTTAGCCATGTTGAAGTATTTTGAGAATGTGACCAATTTTCAGTTAAAATTGGAAACAGTTGTGAAAGAGAAGATGCAGGCTATTGAAAGGTTGGACACTAAGTGGTTACCTCCTATTTTGGAGGGTGATGGTAAAATAAAAAACTTGGACAAGTGGAAAAAGGAGATAACAGATAATAGCTACCAATTAATTCCTTCTTGTTGTGATGCAAGTGACCCAACTATGCAAGTATTGAGATTATCATTGGACAAGCTGCACACTCTTGAAGTAAGTTTTGATATGTTTTGTAAGCATGTAAAAAGTATCCTAGATGCCAAGTATGTTAGCCACAATGGGAAGATTGAAGAGGTAAGCGGAAGGACATGTATAGATCGAAGGATTGACAAGCCAACCACTACCTTCTTGGTGTTAAAGAAGCAAGTCCTCAAGCGGTCACACACTTTCCAATGCCCAACCACTCCTCTTTTCTTCTCTCTGTGCATTTAATGTCTCCCAACACCTTTTTGGCAGTTCTTTGTATCCACAACAATTTGAAATGATATGTAATTAATGTTAAGAGCACATTCCTGGCCTATTAAGGAACTGTGTTGCTCATTTCATATGGTTGTTGAAGACTTGGCAATTTTGGAGGAATAATAAGATATAATCTTGTTGGGTGGCTCTATCTTGTGTCTTGTGAGTTTATGAATTATATGTTGAATGTCTAATGCATAAATTTATCAGTTTCATGTTGTTTTAAATGAGTAATGCTTTGTTGCATGTATTTGATTATCTGTCTCCAAGTTGTGTGTATTTTTCTTCTAAATCTAAATAACTAAGAGTTATTTAGGGTTCTAGAACATGGGTTTTCTATGTTAAATGTTTAATCTTCTACTTTTGTTCAAGGAACAAATTAAATGTTTTGGGTTAAGCATTGGGAAAAATATATTGCAATAGGAATATCTGTAATTATGGATAACTAAATACTCAATCTTTAGAAGTATTTGTAAGGTGGATACTAGAAAATCCCCTTGAAATATGATTATTGATTTAAGTTTATGGTAAGCATTCACATATGTATGTCTATTGACTCGAGGCCCTAAGCTAGGCACTAGTCTATTCTTGTAATGAGGTTATGATCCAAGGTCCTAGTCTTGCACCGAAACACAAAATCTAAATTGAAATCTTATTCATAAACTTTTTTAGGATTTAGAAGTAGTTTTAGGACCCAAATCTTATGATTCACAACTGAACAATATAAAGCCCAAAGGTAGCCCCTTTATACTTATTTTACAGTTTTGGTCTTCATTAGAGAGGATTTATCTGCTTTGTGTCAATATCCCAACAAGTCTATAGATTCATTCCATGGATATTGAATAGGGAATACCCCTAAGTCCTGTAGAGCCTAAAGAAGGAGAGGAGACATCTATAGAGTCTGTCTCCTGTACTGTTGGCCCTTGACCTAAGAATCATGTTGATGAGTGGTGGCTACCTTGTAGGGATGCTTAGGAAACATTTAGTTGGGAAAAACACCAACAGATCTGGTGACTCTGCTAGGGAGTGCTCTTTTCAAGAACCCCAGTCTAAAATTTAATACCTAGTTGTGGGTGGCGACTCTGAACAAATCTCCTAGCCAGTAAGATAAAATTTGTATGCAGGGGAGAAGATCCCTGTGAAACCCTTTATTTGAAGAACTACCAAGAAAAATGTTGTACAGAAAAAACGGGACTGTCCAAACTGATCATGAGGGCTCACCTAGTCCTAGAAATAATGATGATATCCAAGATAACCTTAGATGCTCAAGACAACAAGCGCCTTATTTTTCAAACACTGAGGCTGAAATTCAAGAAATGTATGAAAGACAACAAGGTGACAGGCTGAGAATGAGATCAGAGGTGTTTCAAGAATGTCCTTTTTAGATCCCTCTGATAGATTTGAAGATACAAAATCTCTGAGAGGTAATGATGACCCTAATGGAAAAAGACAATCTACTTCCATGCCAAAAGATGATGATTTAGTAGAGGAAATTATAAATTTTAGAGCTGAACTCGACTATTTGCAGGCTTTAAGAATAAGAGATGATATGAAATAGAAGATACAAACTCTAAAAATAGCTCAACAAGATTCAGTCCCCACCCTTGATAATGTGAATGTGCTTAGAGACCATCATACAAATGAAGTTTAGAATCAACAAAATGATCAGAATACCCTTAGAGATGATCAGGGACTTAACCAACACATGAATCAAAACCCATAGAATAATCTATGACAAAATGCGAATAATGTTAGAGTGCCATTGAACAACATAAGAAATCAAAATGTCAATGCTAATAGGAATGCAAATTCTAATCAGCTTGGTAGACGACCTATGCAATTAGATAGATTCAGACAGTTAGATTTTAATGACATTCCTGGTTATCCCAATCCTATTGAAAAACACATAAGGTCTGAAATACCAAAGTTTTCAGGAAATAATGTTGTGTCAGGGGAAGATCATTTGAAGGCTTTTCAGAATGTTATGGATAAATTTGAAGTTGAACATGAGGTTGTCTTTTTGAAACTGTTTATGCAATCCCTAGTTGATGAATCTAGAGAATGGTATAGAAATTTGCCTGACTAGAGTGTCACATCATGGGATGACTTTAGGAGGATTTTTAGAGAATAGTATGGAGATAAGACTAACCCTAGTTTTATTATTAATGAATTCACTGGTATTGTTAAGGGGTCAAATGAGCCTGTTGCTAATTTTAATGCTAGATTTACTAGAGTACTAAACAAATTTCCACTTTATATGAGACCAAATGAACCAATGTGCATTGTGCTATACATAAATGTCTTAGATTCTAAAATAGCTTATGAGTTAGGAGATAAGAGTCCTTCTAGTCTCAGGGATCCTTTCAAAATTGGAAGCAACATTGATAACAATAGGAAAGCATCTGGTAAGACAAATAGAAGGGATGATATAAGAATTCTGCAAAATCTAAATAATAGGTCTCAAAGTACTCAAGGTAATACATCCACTTCTGAAGATAAACTAGATAAGTTGACATTTGTTGTGAAAGACTTAAGTTATAGACTTGCCAAAAATGAGAAAGGACTGGGTCCTGAGAAACAAGTTTATCAGAGACAAGAAAAGAGACCACAACTACATGACATGCCATATAACACAAACTGGCACAATGGTAAACCTATCCTTCTGAATAATAGGACTGATCAAAGAACTCAAAATGTTAAGGAGACTCCTGATCCCTTGAAAATACTGTCAACATTGTAGATGACACTTAATATGTCAGATGCCTCACTCACAGTCACAGTGTATGATTGCTCAGTCCTTGTATAATGATGTTGTTGCCTATGATGAATGTAATGAATCACATTATATGGAAGACGATAGTGTTAATATTCTCTTCACAAATGGAGAGTACTCTTCCTCTAATGAAATAGATGCTAATGAAAGAGAGAATTGTAGGAACCAAGTTTGCCAACATGTTTTCTTTGATGAGGATAACAAAGATAACCATGTGTATGCTTAGGATTCACACATTCCTCTGAATAATTTAAGGAGACCTTCTGATGAAGAAATTAGAGCTCTTATAGCTGCAACAGTGGCTCAGGTCAAGAGTAACTATAACCTTATAAGTAAGGCCCAGGTTGGTGAGTTAGGTCAACTAGGAAGTATCTTTGCAAACCAACCTGTGCACAATCAAAGAGACACTGATCCACATAAGAGGCAATGGAATAATAACAAGAAGGATTTCAAGCAGAAGCCATGTCAAGATCCTCAAAACTTAGAAAAATACCCTGAAGTGAGAATAAGATTAAGAGTTCACCTATCAAGGATGATAATCAAAAAAACATTAAAGCCAGGATTGGATCAACTCAGGATAAAAGTAAAGGCCAGGCTTAGGCTACAATTGTTATACAAAATTATTCCCCCTTTGATATAACTCAAGCTTTATCCCAAATGAAAGTCTCTGTCCCATTAATGGAGATGATGAAAACTGAGTACAGAAACAAGGCATTGTCTCTAATTTCAGGAGCAGCTCATCAACTAGAACAAGGTGTTGAGGATCAAGATAAAAAACAAGAGTTGTGTGTTGATTAGGAAGAGGCCCCTAAGGTTTATTTGGGTATGACAATGACAAAGTGCCCTTCACAGGTTGAACCATTTTATGTCTCCCTTGTCATCAATGGAAAGATAACAAGAATTGTATGCTTGGTTTAGGTGCATCAACAAATATTATGCCTTTGGCTATTATGCAACAAGTTGAATTGAAAATAGATAAGGCTTGTGGAAAATGTTATGCAATGGATGCTAGGGAAGTACCATTTATAGGAATCATGAAGGATGTGGATTTTATGCTGGCAACTTATCTAGAAAAGACCTACAAAATGAACATAACAGTAGTTGATATAAAGCCACTGTATGGCATGTTGTTGTCAAGAAGATGGGATGCACTGATTGGAGGAAGTATGAAACTAGACTTGTCATATGCCATGATCCCTATGAATGGCAAGGATGTCAAGTTGGTCAGAGAAGAAAGGTCACCAAAAACAGTTGAAGACCATGAACCAGAGGAACATATTTGTTTTGTGGATACTGATTGTGAAAATTTTAGAGTTGTCTCAGATAATCAAGATAGTAAGGAGAAAGATCTTTGCATTGAGGAGCTTGACCAATAGGGTCTTTGGACTATGTACTTTGATGGTGCTTGTTCAAAGGATGGCTCTGGTGCTGGAGTGGTGTTCCTGTCTCCAACAGGTAGGCTCCTTTTATTCTCTTTTCTTTTGAAGTTTTCTTGCACAAACAACATTGCATAATATGCAGCTCTATTACTAGGATTGAACGTTGCATTAAAGCATGGAATTAAGATGTAAAAAGTGTTTGGAGATTCAGAACTGATAGTTTCCTGAGTGAGATAAATATGCTTAAAAAAATAAGAGACTAAAACAATATAAGCATGATGTTTGGGATACTATTGAATTATTTGATGCATTCTTGATAAATTGGATAGAGAGATCAAAAAATGTCATGGAAGATTTTTTGGCTAATGTAACCATAAGGCCAGATGATGTCACATTGTCTGATATCACAAATGTTGAAATCAAAATCAGACATGTAGTACCAGACAACATATGCAGTTGACAGGTGTTTGATGATGATAAAGACTTGTTGAGATTCTTGCATTGCATAGATGAGTATGAGAGTTAAGAGATGGATTTCCAGAACTTTGGAGAAATTATAGATGGAAAAGAGACTCTTTTGGAGAAAGAAGTGATCAACTCAAAACAAACAAAATTCCCAGAGGATTAGTAGCTTTAGAAAGAGCATTTGATAGCAAGGATCAACTTGCCACCAAGGCATCCCCCACAAACAAAAATGATTTAGAAGAAGTAAAATTGGGAACACATCATGCCCCCAAAAAGGTATATATTAGTAAACAGCTTAAGCCACACATCAGGGCTATGTTGATAGCACTTTTAAGAAAATATAGACATGTATTTGCATGGTCATATGAAGACTTAAAGGCTTATAGGGAGGACTTATTCTAGCATGAAATCCCTTTGAAACCTAGAGCTAGACCATTCAGATAGAAGCAAAGATCTATCAACCCTACTTTGGCTCCAAAGATGCAAGAGGAACTTGTGAAGTTAAGGGAGGCTAGAATAATTATGCCCATTAGACACTCGACTTGGGTGTACAATCTTGTCCCGGTTAGAAAAAAGAATGGAGATATAAGACTCTGTGTGGATTTTAGGAAATTGAATGTGTCTTCTTTAAAGGATAATTATCCACTGCATAACATGGAAGCTATGTTGCAGAGAGTAACAGGATGTGAGATCTTATCCATGATGGATGTATTTTTAGGATATAATCAGGTGAAAGTGAAAGAGTCAGAGAAATATAAAACTACCTATACAACTCCATGGGGAACTTATGTCTATGTAAGAATGCCATTTGGGCTGACAAATCTAGGAGCTACATTCTAGAGAGCTATGGATGTTGCCTTTGCAAGATTGATTAACTCAATCTTGGTAGTGTACTAGGATAACTTGACAACTTTCTCAAAGAAGGAGGAACATCATTGTATGCATTTAGAACAAATTTTTATCAAAGCATTGGAGTATGGCATCTCACTCAACCCAAAGAAATATGCTTTTGGTGTAGTAGAAGGAAAACTATTGGGGCACATTGTTTCTAAGGGTGGAGTTAGGATTGATCTAAAAAGGGTAGATACAATTGACAGAATTCAGATTCTAAAGACAGTTAAAGGAATTCAATCTTTCTTTGGGAAGATCAACTTTGTTAAAAGATTTATTCCCAACTTTGCAGAGATTATAAAGGATATAATTTCTAAGATGTTAAAGAAGGGTGAAATTATAAAGTGGGGAAGTGAAGCAATCCAATCATTTTAGAATATCAAAGAAGCTATTAAAATGGCTCCTGTGTTAAAGTCCCCTAATTTTTCCAAGCCATTTCAGCTATTCTCATTTGCTTCCTTTCACACAATTGCTACTTGTCTATTGCAAAAAAATGAAGATGGTTTTGAATAGCCCATTGCTTTCTTTAGAAAATCATTGCAAGCAACAGAGTTAAAGTATGATATCATGGATAAGTAGGCTTATGCCTTGGTCAAACTAGTTAAAAGTTTCAGGCCCTATTTAGTAGGATACTAGATCATTGCATATGTGCCTCATGCAGTAGTTAAGGACATCTTCACTCAACAAGAAGTAACAGGAAGAAGATGCAGATGGATAAACAAATTACAGGAGTTTAACATTGAATTACAAATTACGAAATTGGTAAGGGGACAAGGTTTAGCCAAATTGATGGCACAATCAAACTTGGAGGCATGCCAAGTAAATATGAGTCGAGATAAAGATGTAAACATGTCAGAGTCAGAGTGGTATAGGGACGTTGTTCATTATTTGAAAAATTTAAATTGCCCCTCCCATTTGAGTGATAATCAAAAAAGAACCTTGAAGCTACGTGCAATTAAATATATTATTGTTCAAGGAGAATTGTATTGGATGAATCCCGATGGTGTGCTACTTAGGTGTGTGGATGAAAATCAAGCTAATAATGTCTTGAATGATATGCACAAGGGAGTGTGTGGTGGGCATTATACTGCTAAGATAACTGCTAACAAAATTCTAAGGGCAGGATATCGGTGGCCAACCCATTTCTCTGATGCACAAAAGATGGTAAGAAAATGTGATCCTTGTCAGAGGTTTTCTAGAAAGCTCAAATATGAAGGTGCATTGCCCCTTAGAACTGTAATAGTGGAGGCTCCATTTTAGCAATGGGGAATTGATTTTATAGGGTAAATCTCAAAAAAATCAAGTGGAGGACATAGTTGGATTCTGGTTACTACCAACTATTTCACCAAATGGATTGAAGTCATTTCAACTAGGAAAGCTACAAGAAAAGTGGTAATTGATTTCATTTTGGAACACATTATTATCAGGTTTGGAGTACCAGTAAAATTGGTCATAGATAATGCCATGTGCTTCAGATCCAATGAGTTTGTTGATTTCTATAATAATCATGGAATCAGTTTATCCCATGCATCACCATATCATCCAAAGGGAAATGGTCAAGCAGATTCAAGTAACAAAAGCCTTATGAAAATAATCAAAAGGATAATTTATAAGAGCAAAAGAGCATGGGATTCAAAGTTAAAACTAGCACTATGAGCTGATAGGGTGACAGTAAAGAAAGCAACTGGGAGGTCACCTTTTGAATTAGTATATGGCACAGAGGTCAAGTTACTAGTAAACAATATCTTGCCAGTGTATACATTTATACAAGAAAATGATGAAGAAATAGAAGACCCAATGAATCAAAGGATAAATCAGTTGATTGCACTAGATGAGACTAGAAGAGAAGCACGCCAGACAAATCTCAAGAGACAATAAAAGGTGAAGTATATGTTTGATAAAAGAACTATAGAAAGAAAATTTTAGGTCAACGATTTAGTCCTTGTTTGGAATGCAAGAAGTTAGGACAAGGGCAAGCATGGTAAATTTGAGCCCTTATGGATATGCCCATATCAAATTAGCAATACACATGGGGAAGATTCTTATTTTCTCTAGGGCTTGAATGGTGAATTATAGGAATTACCAGTGCACGGTCAATTCCTTAAACCCTACTTCTCATGAATGATTTATGTGCACAGTGTAAATTAAGTATATGTAGTTTGTAAATATTGTACATTGTTGTATAGTTGGTTTTATCTATGTTCTTTGTTTGGTTTGTCCTGAAGTTTTCTGGTTCTCGCTGCAACCTTGCATTTGCACGTCTCTAGTTGGAACCAATGGTGGTACCCCTTAGGGTTTAGGGTTTTAGGTCTGCAATATTCAAATATTTGAGTGGTTACCTTTAAAAATTTCCTTTTACCCTAATTTTCCTAAGTCCTATGCTTTATGTCCTATCTCCATGTTGATTGTCTGTTGACAGTTGTCAGTTACTTAAGTTATAACTTTATGTATTAGTGTTCGTAGGTTGACTGGCCCCTTAACCTAGCAGTTACCCATTGTCTTCAGTAAAAATCAAATCTTTTATATCCTAAGTTGCCTGCTAAGTCCTAAAGTTCATTTGAGTGCATATCGTACCATCACAGAGTAACTTTTATGACATCATCACCCCTTACAACGTCACGACAAGTTGCCACCTATCTAGGAATCTTTGCCTGCATAGTGTTTTATAAGGATCTAGTCTCAGCCAGTAGTCTATTGCCACCTGTTAATGTATAATTGGCTCGAAGAGAAAGCTTGTGATACAACAACTGTGCTTCAGCATAGAGGAATCTTTTTAGGAAGAATATTTGTTGTGAGGTAGCGAGATGTTGACATGTGGCACCACCAAATGAAAAGAAAATATAAAGGAGGTGCATGGAGGGTTAATCATGCACATTAGGTAAGTGGTGGGCCATTTCTGCCTATGATGCCACGAAATGGCGACACATGTCTGGTCTCTACAAAAAGTGATGTGACCTATGGGGAGTGTACTAATGACTTGGCACGTTCTGATTGGATGAAGACTATTCAGAAAAAGTGACGAAGATTGTCAAATCTAGTCAACTGATTAGAGCCATAGATTTTAGAATATAAGGCAAAGATCAAAGGCCCAGATTTAAAATTTCAAAGAGGAAGATTTCTGAGTGTCTATGGCATGAACAAAGTAATGACTGTCACGACCTCCATTAATACAAATAATTATGAAGGAATTCAACATAAAATGGGCATAATTAGGGCATTTCTCATCATTTTCAAGAGCATAAGCTGCATTCAGAGTGAAAGGAGCTCTAGAACAAGAAAGTCAATGAAATTTAGAGCCTTTGTAGTGCCAAAACTAGTAAGTCATTTTCATTCCTCTGTTTCTTATCTTTTAAGCTACTTTAGGGTATTAAGGATTAATTGAAGTTGTAAAGGCCCTGGTCCGTCTGCATAAATGTAAAAATGAGTCATTCCAATTAGCCTTCAACCTCCAAATGTAGATTAGATGAAGATCTTATGGTTCAATGTCTTGGGTCATCAAAGAGACCTATAACAGGGTCAGGAATATTAGGAAAAAATGACAAGATTTATGACCTATGCGTGGATTTCTAGGATGCCAAAATACCTATGTATACCTAGAGTTTGTTTGAACATTGGTATAAGAAAATGGACTACAGGGCCCCAATTTGTCATGTATGGAAATTTGATTTAGCTAAGTTAATTTGCCCTAATGTCTTTGAAAACCTAGATTTGGTTAGAGCAATAGCGACTAGGTACAATCCTAAGACCATGTCTGTCGTGTCTTCATCAGATTTACACAGGTATATATTTCCACTATTTTCAACCTTGACCCTACCACTTGTTGGTAGGTGGTGACTAATCAGGAAAGTATTGTACACTAGCCATGTATCCTAGCCGACATAAAAAATCCTATTTTTTGTGATTGACATAAGAAAACCCTATTTTTGTAACCGACAAAAGGGCTTGATAAAAAGCGGCTAAGGGTTAGGGTTTTCATATATTGTATTGTAGCATTTGCAATGGTATTGAGTTGCAGGGATTGTTGGTTGTAATCGGTTTGATTTACTGGATAATAATATTGGACTCTTTGTTTGGTGGATGTAACCTGAGTTTGGGTGAACCACATTAAAACTTGTCTCTCGTTGTTATTAATTATGTGTATTTCCATTTCTCTATTTAATCTTTATTTGCATTTAATTGATATCTTCTACCGACTAACCCTAAAAAGTGGTATCAGAGTACATTGTGTTCGATTATCATTTGTAGGAAGGTCTCAAGGTTCAATGGGAGCAATGGCGGATGAGGGAAAATTGAAGGTTGATAAATTCAATGGGCATAACTATCAGTTATGGAAGATGCAGATGGAGGATTACCTCTATCAAAAGGATTTATGGATGCCGTTGGAAGGAGTAACCAAGAAACTGACAACAATGTCTGATGAGGATTGGAATCTTCTTGACAGAAAGGCACTGGGAACCATTCAGTTGTGTCTGGCACCATCAGTGGCCTTCAATATGACGGAAGCAAAGACAATAGATGGTCTGATGAAAGATTTAGCTAAATTGTATGAAAAACCCTCAGCCTCAAATAAGGTATTTCTCATGAAGCATTTGTTTAATTTAAAAATGGTTGAAGGTGGATCTGTGACAGGTCATTAAAATGAATTTAATATGATTGTCAGTCAATTGACTTCTTTAAATGCAAAATTTGATGAAGAAGTTAGAGCTCTCTTGATATTATGTTCATTGCCTGAAAGCTGGGATAGTTTGGTAATGGCAGTTAGTAACTCTGTTTTTGGTTCAAATACCCTAAAATTCGATGATGTTGTTGGTGTTATTCTGAGTGAGGAAATTCATAAGAAAAGCTTAGGTGGATCCACATCAGGCAGTGTTTTGAATGCAAAGAGTAGGGGCAGATCAAAGGAGAGAGGACAAAAGGATTGCTAGTACTATGGGAAACCAGGTCATCTAAAGAAAGATTGCTGGTCTCAGAAAAATAAAGGAGACAAACAAGAAGGTAATAAGGAGGCAAATGTGGTAAGCAATAAATCTGAAGATGATGCTTTGATTCTTTCCCTAGATAATGCTGATAATTCATGGGTTTTAGATTCAGGGGCCTCATTTCATGCTACACCCCATAGAAGTTATTTTCTTGATTATGTCCAAGGGGATTTTAGGCTGGTTTATTTGGGAGATAACGAACCCTATCAGATTGTTGGAAAGGGAAAAATCAAGATTAAGTTGTAGAATGGGAATCATTGGCTACTACAAGAGATAAGGCATGTTCCAAGGCTCAGTAGGAATTTAATTTCAGCAGGGTAGCTAACTAAACAAGGTTGCATTGTTACATTTACTGATAAAAATTGGAAGGTTTCAAAAGGTGCCTTAGTAGTAGAAAAAGGTGTGAAAGTAGGCACCTTATATCTTTGTATAGGTCATATTGTTCCTTCTACTTTAGCTATTACAGAGAAAAAATAAACAGGTTCAGGAACAATTGCTATAGGTTTGTAGGAAGAGACTAGAAAAGTTGCTGCATGTTCTGAAACAACACTGTGGCATAACAGACTTGGGCATATGAGTGAAAAAGGTATGAAGGTACTTCATTCTAAGAAAGTTTTACCAGGTCTAAAATGTATTAATATAGATTTCTGTGAAAGTTGTGTGTATGGAAAACAAAAGAGAGTCAGTTTTCTCAAGGATGGGAAGCAAAAGAAAAATGAAAAGTTGGAGCTTGTGCATACCGATGTATGGGGACTGGCTCAGGTATCTTCTCTTGGTGGCTCTCAATATTATGTTACATTCATAGATGATGCAACTAGGAAGGTATGGATTTATTTCCTTAGGCAGAAATCTGATGTATTTGAAACATTTAAGAAATGGAGAAGCTTGGTTGAGAATGAGACGGGTAAAAGATTAAAATGTCTCAGATCTGATAATGGCGGTGAGTATTGCAGGAAAGAATTTGAAGATTATTGTTCCTTTAATGGAATTCGTAGGCAGAAAATAGTTCCAGGGACTCCACAGGAAAATGGAGTGGCTGAATGCATGAATAGGACAATAATGGAGTGTACAAGGACCATGAGATTGCATGCTGGGCTCCCTTTAAACATGTGGGCAGAGGCTGTCAACACTGCTATATATTTAATTAATAGAGGTCCTTCAGTTCCTCTGGGTTGTGGTATTCTAGAGGAAGCATGGACAGGTAAGAAGGTGAGTTATTATTTTCTCAAAACCTTTGGATGTGAAGCATTTGCACATGTAGATTCTGAAAATAGAACCAAGTTGGATGCAAAATCAAAAAGGTGTACCTTTGTTGGGTATGGCATTGATGAATTTGGTTATAGGCTTTCAGATTTTGAAAATCAGAAAATTGTTAGAAGCAGGGATGTTATATTCAATGAGAAGGTGTTGTACAAAGATCAGTTGGAGCAGCATGAGAAGAAATAAAAAGATTATGTGGTGCTAGATGATACTCCAAATAGTGATGTTCCAGTGGTTCCTCATGCTCCGCAATAGCAACCAGAAATACCACAAACTCCGGTGAATGTTAGACAGTCAACAAGGCTAAGTAGACCTTCTAAAAGGTTTTCTCCCTCTTTGTATTCTATTTTGTTAACAGATGCTGGTGAACCAGAAGGGTATAATGAAGCTATGTAGGTGGATACACAGGTTTAGTGGGAGCTTGCTATGAAAGAAGAAATGGACTCCTTGCTAGAAAATTAGACTTGGGAATTATGTAAGTTACCTGCAGGTAAAAAGGCTTTACCAAATAAATGGGTTTACTAGATGAAAGAGGAAGATGTAGGTAAGAAAAGATTTAAGGCCAGGTTAGTTGTAAAAGGATTTGCACAGAAAAAGGGCATTGATTTTGATGAGATATTTTCTCCGGTTGTCAAGATGACTTCTATTCATATCGTTTTAAGTATTGTGGCTGCTAAAGATTTGCATTTGGAATAGCTAGATGTAAAAACTACCTTTCTCCATGGTGATTTGGAGGAGGAAATATATATGGAACAACCCCAAGGATTTGAGGTCAAAGGTAAGGAGAAACATGTGTGCAGATTGAAGAAGAGTTTGTATGGACTGAAACAAGCACCTCGGCAATGGTATTTGAAATTTGATAGTTTTATGGCTGAGCAAGGCTGCAACAGGTGTAATTTTGACCATTGTGTTTATTTTAAGAGGTAGGATAATGACAGCTACATTATTTTATGTTTATATGTTGATGACATGCTTGTAGCTGGGTCTAACATGGATCACATAAGAGAGTTAAAACATCAGTTAGCACAGTCATTTGATATGAAGGATTTGGGGGCAGCAAAACAAATCCTTGGTATCAAAATTTGCAGAGATAGGATGAACAGAAAATTGACTCTATCTCAGGCTGCTTATGTTGAAAAGGTGTTGCAGAGATTCCACATGGAGAATGCAAAAGTTGTCAGCACACCTTTGCCTAGTCATTTGAAATTGACTAAGAAGATGTGTCCTAAGACACAAGAGGAGGAAGAAAAAATGTCCAAGATACCATATGCTTTAGCTGTAGGAAGTTCAATGTATGCCATGGTATGCACGAGACCAGATATTGCCCATGTTGTAGGAGTCGTTAGCAGGTATATGAGTCATCCTGGATTAGAGCATTGGAATGCAGTAAAATGGATTCTTAGATATTTAAGAGGTACATCCAATAAATACTTATGTTTTGGGGGCTCTAATATTGATTTAGCAGGTTATGTAGACTCAGATTTGGCAGGGGATATTGATACTAGGCGGAGTACTACAGGTTATGTCTTTACTATAGGTGGAACAACTGTGAGTTGGATTTCTAGGTTGCAAAAGGTGGTTGCTTTATCCACTACCGAGGCAGAATATGTAGCTGCAACAGAGGCAAGCAAGGAGATGATATGGCTACAATCTTTCATGAAAGAATTGAGCAAACAACAGGTTAACAATTATTTGTTTACGGATAGCCAGAGTGCCATACATCTTGCAAAGAATTCTACCTTGCATTCAAAGACCAAACACATATAGTTGAGGTATCACTTCATTTGGTCGGTGTTGGATAATGGACAGTTAAGGCTGGAAAAGATACATATAGATGAAAATCTAGTGGATATGTTTGCAAAGGTAGTGACAAGGGAGAAGCTGAGCTCCTCTTCAGCTTCTGTTGGTCTTCTAGACTGAAAACCATAAAAATAGAACAGTAGAGTCCAGGGTGCTTATTTCTAGTGGGAGCTACACATGCAATGGTGTCGTCCAGGATCAGTCTCCAAGTGGGAGATTGTTTAGTGTGGAGCCTAATCAGTCTTCAAGTGGGAGATAGTTGGTAGGTGGTGACTGATTAGGAAAGTACTATACCCTAGAAAAAAAATATTTAGAGTCGACATAAAAAATCCTATTTTTTGTGACCGACATAAGAAAACCCTATTTTTGTAACCGACAAAAAGGCTTGATAAAAAGCAGCTAAGGGTTAGGGTTTTGATATATTGTATTGTAGCATTTGCAATTGTATTGAGTTGCAGGGATTGTTGGTTGTAATCGGTTTGATTTACTGGATAATAATATTGGACTCTCTATTTGGTGGATGTAGCCTGAGTTTGGGTGAACCATGTTAAAACTTGTCTCTTGCTGTTATCAATTCTGTGTATTTCTATTTCTCTATTTAATCTTTATTTGCATTTAATTGATATCTTCTGCCAGCTAACCCTAACACCGCTAGCATGCCCATTCACCTGAATGCCTTCAAAGAAAAATACCAAACTATCAGGTATGCTTATAAGGATTATAACCTAGCCAAGCATAGACCTAAGGGAGTTGACAGGGGCTTGATAAAAATTTCTGATAGAGAAGAAGAGCCCTTCCACTGCAATCTGTTCATGGAGTACTTTGTTAAGACCTATCACAACTTATGCCTTGTGCTTGGAAGAGATGCAACAGATAGGATACCAGTGGCTCTAATGATGATGGCAGTGTATATTCAAGATTATGGAGCCAAAAACCATATGACTATGCAGGATAGCTGGCTAAGAAAATGCATGAGCAGATGATGGCCATTAAGAACAATATGTATACCCTTGGTCCCCATGTGAAGTTCACATGGTGTTCACTAATGTGTCATATGATCTTGTTCTCTCTGTCTGGCCACTAGGGTAAAGATTTACATGTGAAGATGACTAATCCAAAGGGCAGCATGATGCAAGTACAAATGTGGACCTGCATGCTGGACAAGCATTTTAAGTATGCAAGCTATATTACATTTGAGGAGCATTTTGTGAGAAAGGTGCTAGGTTTCTTGGATCCTGCAGCTGACAAAATTCTAAAAGAAATCAAGGATTTTTTGAGACCATTGGGGAGAGCCCCACACCTGCATATAGACCATAATTGGGGAGATTGGTTCCTGCATGAGAACACAACTTGCATAAGGATTTATGGGTGCGAGGCTGCACAATATACTTTGCCCAAATTTGTGCCTAAGAGGTTGGCTTTCATGGAAATCATTAGACAACTTAATGAAGTTGATAAGGAACATTTTAGGAAGCATAAGAAGGGGTCACTTATCCCTACTTCATTGAAACTGGGTGATTTCATAACAATTGACAAGAGTGGATTGGATCAGATAGGCTTCATGCTTCAATGCTACAGGATGAACATGGAGTAGATAACATTCTTTAACCCTGAGAGTTTCATTCATAACACAAGATTGAAGGTCAAGAGACCTGCTTACCCTCATCATGTTCTCTTGGAAGAAGATATCGTAAGAAATTGTCAATCAATGCAGGAGGTGCATTCTTTAAGAAGTAAATCGAATGCAGGAATGGGAGTAGAGAAATTCAAGAAAAATGCCAATGCTGCTTACCCTAGGGCTTCTGTTGAGATGCAAGTGTTAGATTCAAGACTGACAACTGAGAGGGGAGGTGATTCAGTTGTCACAAAACTTTCCTTTTATTAACCACTTAAATCCTTCTTGTAATTCAGCAGCATAATAATAAATCAATCATGAAAACACAATGCAACAATTCAAGAGTAGAAACACATTAACACATATGACACCAAGATTTTAACGTGGAAAACCCAGTTAGGGGAAACACCATAGGGTGAGTAACCCAAGATTGTATTCTCTGTTAAAAGAATAAGAAGAACAAAATGGCACATGCTAATTAGGGCTCACTGCCCGACCACACTGCTCACAAGAGGCCTACAACCTACAGGAGACACACTGTCTACAGAATGATAAATATTACATACTTGAATTGAAGAATAACATCTTCACCATGCTTGAGTTAGTTCCATTTAAGCTCAATACTTTTGCTCTGCCTTTCACTCTTCACCTCTCTACCACATTCTCATCCTCGCTAAGATACTTTTGAAATGACTTCACAACTCTTATTTATACAAGACATCGACTTTAGGATAATCATCTAAGTAGACATACTTTATAGAGAAAATACACAAATATAACTTGACTTATTACAAAAACTTCATGTGAATCACCACACTATCGGCCACATAGATCTGGGACTTAAAATCTTCTTTGAGGAACACACCATGCTTCGTAGAACATCTTCAAGATCATCCGCAAGATGTGTAAATCATCCGGTCGGCCAAGTTTAGGAAGAACATCATCATATGGAAGTAATTCTTAAATTACAAGCTCAATCTTCAATGCAGACTAGCAACACAAACCGGACACAATGTAGAGACCCCACAAGCTTGCCTGAATTACCAATAACATCCACACTACTTTTGCTTACTGAAATCATTCTCTTCTTCATCTAGAACCTCAAGAACACATTTTGTCATCACTGTCATATTGGAATAGATGTTTGCAGACCTCCAGACCATGAACCAATTGAGTTGTCAATTCAAATTGACTTCCTAAACACTCCACCAAATCTACAGAATAAGATATTGTATTTCTGGATCTCACCGGACCTATTTGTGTCACTCTGTCACCAATCTCTTTCCCAAAAAGAATGCTCCACCACTGGTACTCTTCCGGTCATCCACATCTCCTACCCAATCCGCATCTATATATGCATGAAGAGAGAAATCATGATCTCTAGGATACCATAAACCATACTCAACTATTCCTTTTAGATATCTGAGAATCCTCTTGATTGCCATGACATGAGATTCTCTAGGATCAGCTTGGAATCTAGCAACGAGAGCAACAACATTCATAATGTTAGGTCTAGTTTGAGTAAGATACAGTAGTCATCCAATCATTGACCTATACTTTTTCTGATCAGCCTTAGGAGAGTCATCATCTTTGCTCAGTTTACATCTAGTTGCCATGGGAGTATTCATTGGTTTTGAGTCTTCTATCCCAAATTTCTTCAACAATTCTTTCACATATTTGGTCTGTGAAATGAAGATTCCTTTCTTTGTTTGAGTGATTTGCAGACCTAAGAAGAAATTCATTTCCCCAAACATGGACATCTCAAATTCACTTTTCATTTGATTTGCAAAAGTTTTGCATATACTATCTCTTCCTCCAAAAATGATATCATCAACAAATACTTCAACAATCAAGATATTTTCATGATCAATTTTGAAGTACAAGTTATTGTCAGCAGTACCTTTGTTGAAACCAATCTTCAAAAGATACTTATCCAGTCTTTCATACCAGGCTCTTAGGGCTTGTTTGAGTCCATACAGTACTTTCTTCAACTTGCAGACCATATCACCATGATCAGACAATTGAAATCCATCTGGTTGCTCAATGTATACTTCTTCTTTCAAGTCACCATTCAGGAAGGCAGACTTAACATCCATCTGTTATACTTTGAAGTCCTTGAAGGAAGCAAAGGCAAGAAATAATTTGACTGCTTCAATTCTTGCCATTGGAGCAAAAGTTTCTTCAAAATCAACTCCTTCTACTTGGGAATAACCCTTGCAGACCAATCTAGCTTTGTTTTTGACTACTTCACCATCTTCATTCAGTTTATTCCAGAAGACCCATTTGGTTCCAATCACATTTTTGTTTCTAGGTCTGGGAATAAGATACCAAGTGTGATTTTTCTCAATCTACATCAACTATTCCTTCATTTCTTTAGTCTAGCTTTCATCATTGCATGCTTCACTTACTATTTTTGGTTCAATTTTTGAAATCAGACAATACTTTTCTGAGTCTTGAGCAATCTCTCTTCTTGTTTGAACACCTTTTCTTTTATCACCTATGATCTAATCTTTAGAATGATTCAGTCTTACATACCTGGGAGTTTTGAGAATTTCTTGCACTTCTATTTCTTGGACAGGTTCATTCAAATTTATCTCTTCTTCATGTATTTTAGTATTTTCCAGATCAGTCTCGATTTGAATTTCAGAAGGGGCTTGGACTTCTTGGACCAAAACATCATTCTGATCATCTTCTTCATATTCATAAAACCTTGAGGGTTTTTCAATACCTTTATCAACCTTCACATTTGTATTTTCTATAATCTTTCTCAATCTCTTGTTATAACACTGGTATGCTTTGTTTTGAGTAGAATAACCCAAAAATTCATCACTTCTAGCATCAAATTTGCCAAGGTCTTCATCTCTTTTAATGTAACATTTGCTACCAAAGACTCTAAAATACTTCACAGTGGGAGTGATGCCAAACTAGAGTTCATAAGGGGTCTTATCAGTATTGCTTCTGATTTGTACTCGATTAAGAGTATAGACAACAGTGCTTACAACTTCTCTCTAGTAGATTTGAGGAACATTTGCTTCCATCATCATGGTTCTAGATGCTTCCTAGGTGGTCTGTTTCTTTCTCTCCACTACTCCATTCTGCTGTGGAGTCCTTGGAGCAGATAACTATCTTTTTATCCCATGTTTCTCACAGAATTTTATGAACTCTCCAGATGTGAATTCTCCACCTCTATCAGACTTGAGACCTTTTATGTTTAATCCAGTTTCATTCTCTACCATAGCCTTGAATATTTTGAATTTCTCAAGAGCCTCAGATTTTTCTTTTTGAAAATTCACCCACATCATCTGGGAGTGGTCATCAATTAATAACATGAAGTATCTATCACCTTGCAAACTCATGATTCTTGTTGGTCAACATAGATCAGTATGTACTAAGTCCAACAATCCAGTAGAAGATTGTTCCTTACTTTTGAATGAGACTCTACTTTGCTTACCCAAATGACATTCTTTGCACAAACTATTAGTATGTTTCACCAGTCTTGGAAGATCTCTTATAGCTTGATTGTTTCTCATCTTGATGATATTATTAAAATTCATGTGACATATTCTCCTATGCCACAACCAACTCTGATCAATTTGAACAAATAAACAACTTTTGCTAGTACCAACCAAGTGGAAGATGTTACCTTTTGTTTGAGTACCAAATGCAATCTCTGTTCCAAAACTTTCAAAGATCTTACATTTTCCATTTTTGAATCAGAGATCATAGCCTTTGTCCACCAACTATCCAACACTGAGAAGATTGTGCTTCAGACCTTCAACATACAGTACATCACTGGTTTTGTTTTTTCCATCAAAAGAAATAGTTCATCTACCTCTGATTCTGCCAGTAGAATTATCACCAAATTTTACAACTCCTCCTTCATATCTTATCAAATCTATGAACTTATTTTTGTCACCAGTCATATGGTGGGAGCATCCACTGTCAATGACCCAATCATCCTTTTTTTCAACTTGGGCAGCTAGAGCTCTTTCTATCATTTTATGATTGACAGATTCAAAGGGCATTGGATCTTCTTCCTTGATGGCAATAAACAACCAGTCACTTCCAAATTTGTTTCCTATCTCTGATTCATCATCTGTTACTCCTTCATCATCATCATCTTTATGAACATAGTAACATTTCTTTTGGAATCTTGATTTGTTTGGATTTGCCCTTGAAAATCTTTCCAGACACCTTGAGGCAAAATGACCAATCTTGTTGCAGTTGAAACATTTGAAGGGCAATTTTCCTTCATACTTGCCGGATCCTCTTGGTAGTCTTTTTGCAATAAGGGTTTCAAGTTGAGCATCTTCTGCTTCATCTTCTTCCATATCTTTTCTTCCTTTTTCATACCATGATAGTTTCTTTGAGGAATTCTCTCTTGGATCAAACTTTTGTTTACCTTTCACAGAGGCACTAGCTTTGAATGCAGATTCAGTCTTGGGGGGTGCATCTCCAAACTTGACCAATTCAAATGCAGCTAATTTTCCAACCAATTGATCTCTTGTGATATTTGAAAAAGATCTAAATTCTTCAATAGCAACAACCTTGTGTTGTAAGCAGGAGGTAGGGATCTAAGAACTTTGGCAACAATCTCATCTTCATCTAAGATTCCACCAGCACACCTAATGCCACAAACAAGCTCATTTACTTTTGGCATAAATGTAGTGATATTCTCATCTTCATTCATGTTCAGATTTTTGAATTTTCCTTTCAGACTTTGTAGCTTGGCACATTTAACATATTTGTCTCCTTCATGTAGAAGTTCTAGTTTTTCCCAAATCTCATATACAGTTTTTAGATCTATAACATTTGTCAGCTTTGAATCAGATAAGGCACTTAATAAAGCTTCTTTGGCCTGAAGATTGTCTTCAGCATCTTTGATTTCATCTACATTTGTTGGACCATTCTTTGGAGGAACATACTTCTTTGAAGCCATGATCCAATATTGCATTCCCATACATTGCAAGTGGCGTTCCATGCGGCTTTTCCAAAGAGTGTAATTGGTTCCATCAAACCTCGGACTATCCTTCTTGTAGGAAGACATACTAGATCTCCTCAAGCGATTAAGCTCCTTTTAGAGGAACTTAGCTCTGATACCAATTGTTAGATTCAAGACTAACAACTAAGAGGGGGGTGAATCAATTGTCACAAAACTTTCCTTTTATTAACCACTTAAATCCTTTTTGTAATTCAGCAGCATAATAATAAATCAATCATGAAAACACAATGCAACAATTCAAGAGCAGAAACACATTAACACATATGACACCAAGATTTTAATGTGAAAAACCCGGTTAGGGGAAAAACCATGGGGTGACTAACCTAAGATTGTATTCTCTATTAAAAGAATAAGAAGAACAAAATGGCACATGCCAATTAGGGCTCACTGCCCGAGCACACTGCTCACAAGAGGCCCACTACCTATAGGAGACACACTATCTACAAAATGATAAATATTACATACTTGAACTGAAGAATAGCATATTCACCATGCTTAAGTTAGTTCCATTTAAGGTCAATACTTTTTCTCTGCCTTTCGCTCTTCTCCTCTCTACCACATTCTCATCCTCACCAAGATACTTTTGAAATGACTTCACAACTCTTATTTATACAAGACATCGACTTTGGGATAATCATCAAAGTCGGCATGCTTTATAGAGCAAATACACAAATACAACTTTACTTATTACAAAAGACTTCATGTGAATCACCACATTGTCGGCCACACAGATCTGGGACTTAAATCTTCTTTGAGGAACACGCCATGCTTCGCAGAACATCTTCAAGATCATCCGCAAGATGTGTAAATCATCTAGTTGGCCAAGTTTAGGAAGAACATCATCATTAAGAAGTAATTCTTCAATTATGAGCTCAATCTTCAATGCAGACCACCAACACGAACTGGACACAATCTAGAAACCCCCACAAGCTTGCTTGAATCACCAAGAACATCCACACTACTTTTGCTTACTAAAATCATTCTCTTCTTCATCTGCAACCTCAAGAACACAGTCTGTCATCACTGTCATATTGGAATAGATGCTTGTGGACCTCCAGACCACAAAGAAATTGAGGTGTCAATTCAAATTAACTTCCTAAACACTCCACCAAATCCACAGAATAAGATATTACATTTTTGAATCTCACCAGAGCTATTTGTGTCACTCTGTCACCTTTGAACATTTGCCAGAATTGGTTTTACTCATATGACCATAACTTCTTCAAATATTCATGCAGAGCTCTCAAATCTTTACTTGATCACCTTTAGACACATATCTACAAACCCTTTGATGTGCATCCTCTTATCTTCATCTTAGCTTGGATCTTCACTTCATAGAGCTTCATTGTCTTCACTGTTCTTCTCTATTTCTGATAGGACTAATTTTCTCAATATCCTTAGCATACAACTCATCCAATCCTTGACATCAATGCAATAGGAGTATGTTGACATAAGTGACAACACCAGTTAGGCCCATACTTGCAATGGCTAACCCCTATAAAGAGAATTGAAATGATGCTTGCTAAGGTAGAGGAGCTAATAGCTAGTGCACCTCCAGGTGAGCAAAGGCCATTATACCAACCAAGTAGCTCAAGAGGAAAATATGTTAGAAAGGAGAAATCCCCTGATTCCCTTGCTCCAAAGAGGGCTAAAATTATTGATCTTGAGATAGAGGAGGAAATAGAAGTTGTAAATTTGGAGGAAGGGGTAGAAGAAGAGCAAGTTTAGGAGCCCCCTCATCAGGTGAGTTCTCCATCAAGGATAATGCCCTACTCCTCACTAGAAAATAGATTGACAAGATCCATGGTCAAAAATGAGGTTGATACAAAGGATGTGAGAGTGGTGGCCTACAGTCAATTTATTTCTGATGATGCATTTATCAACATTCTTGAGTTCAAATCATTTGTACTAAGGACCAAAAATAAGGAATTTTAGAATAGAATTGAAGAAGCAAAAAGTGGTGCAAACCCTATAGAATATGATGCCATCACTAGGAGGGTCTTGGATGAAGTGAGAAAAGATATTAGTGCAATGACTCTTGAGGAGGGCAGAGCACTTGTAACCAGGAGAAACATCTTGCTGCTACCACACTGGACATTATCAGATGCTATTGCATTTGATACAATTACAAGAGATGACTATGATGTAATAGAGGAATAGGTTAGCAGAGTTATGCAGGGTGCTGTATTCGATCCAAGGTTTGAAACCTTGACAATCTGGGCATTGGCCCCCAGTGATAAGAAGCCAAAAGTTGATTTAGATGAGTTAACTAGAAATGTAATAATAATAAGGGTGTCAGACACCCCTGCTCCTCAGGCTGCTAGTTTAAACGTGTAGAATGCATAATTTGTAGAGGCAATAACAGTCAAACTACATAAAGATTACAATGAGATTTTGGAGAAGTACTCAGTGGATTTGGCTAAGGTGAACATGTATGAAAGTCAGCCACAATTGGGAGCTGGTACATCTCATACTCCTATCATACAAACTGCAGAGTCTCTTCCAGTGGAATACAGTGCCCCTCCTTGTAGAAATTAGAGAGTTGAAAGAAGATAATAGAAGATTGAAGGAAGAAAAAGAAAACAAGGTTAAGGAGGTAGTCACCAATTTGATCAAGAACAGGGTGACAAAGATTTTGGCCAAAGTTGAGGAGATTTGGAAATCCTACTTACAACTAAGGGAAACTTATGAGAAGCATGAGTCTGACAAACAGAGGCTTTTGAGCATAAAAGCAAAGTGGTTGCATAGAATTGGGGAAGTCAAAGAATTTCTTAAGTGTGCCAGGTATGATCCCAATGCACCTCCTAAATTGAATCCGGTGTCAGACATGTTGAAGTATTTTGGGAATGTGGCCAATTTTTATTTAAACTTAGAAACAGTTGTGAAAGAGAAGATGCGGGCTATTGAAAGGTTGGACACTAAGTGGTTACCTCCTATTTTGGAGGGTGATGGTAAAACAAAAGACTTGGACAAGTAAAAAAAGGAGATAATAGATAATAGCTACCAATTAATTCCTTCTTGTTGTGATGCAAGTGACCCAACTATGCAAGTATTGAGCTTATCATTGGACAAGCTACACACTCTTGAAGTAAGTTTTGATATGTTTTATAATCATGTAAAAAGTATCCTAGATGCCAAGTATGTCAGCCACAATGATGAGATTTTATAGGTACTTTCATTCCCTTGGCCGGTAGAAGAGACATATGGTAAGTGGAAGGACAGGTATGGATCAAAAGATTGACAAACCAACCACTACCTTCTCGGCGTTAAAGAAGCAAGTCCTCAAGCGGTCACACACTTTCCAATGCCCAACCACTCCTCTTTTCTTCTCTCTATGCAATTAATGTCTCCCAACATCTTTTTGGCAGTTCTTTGTATCCACAACAATTTGAAACGACATGTAATTAATGTTGAGAGCACATTCCTGGCCTATAAAGGAACTATGTTGCTCATTTCACATGGTTATTGAAGACTTGGCAATTTTGGAGGAATAATAAGATACAGTCTTGCTGGGTGGCTTTATATTGTGTCTTGTGAGTTTATGAATTATATGTTGAATGTCTAATGCATAAATTTATTAGTTTCATGTTGTTTTAAATGAGTAATGCTTTGTTGCATGTATTTAGTTATCTGTCTCCAAGTTGTGTGTTTTTTTCTTCTAAATCTAAATAAATAAGGGTTATTGAGGGTTCTAGAACATGGGTTTTCTATGTTAAATGTTTAATCTTCTACTTTTGTTCAAGGAACAAATTAAATGTTTTGGGTTAGGTATTGGGAAAAATATATTGCAATTGGGATGTCTGTAAGTATGGATAACTTAATACTCAGTCTTTGGAAGTATTTGTAAGGCAGATAGTAGAAAATCCCCTTGAATTATGATTATTGATTTAAGTTTATGGTAAGCATTCACATATGTATGTCTATTTACTCTAGGCCCTGAGCTAGGCATCGGTCTGTTCTTATATTAAGGTTATGATCCAAGGTCCTAGTCTTGCACCCAAACACAAAATATAAATCAAAATCTTATTCAAAAACCTTTTTAGGATTTAGAAGTAGTTTTAGGACCCAAATCCTCTGATTCACAACTGAATATAAAGCCCAAAGCTAGCCCCTTTGTACTTATTTTATAGTTTTGGTCTTCATTAGAGAGGATTTATCTACTTTGTGTCAATATCCCAGTAATTTTATAGATTCATTCTATGGATATTGAATAGGGAATACCCCCCTAGGTCCTTTAGAGCCTAAAGGAGAGGAGACATCTATAGAGTCTATCTCCTGCACTGTTGGCCCCTGACCTGAGAATCCTATTGATGGGTGGTGGCTACCTTGTAGGGATGCTTAAGAAACATTCAGTTGGGAAAAACACCAACATGATGAAATCTTGTTGTGTGTTATCATGAAGTTGTCTAGTAGTTCTGAAATCATCTTGTTTACAAAATGTTTACCTTGATCACTGGTTATACTCAATGGGCAACTAAATCTGGTAATTATGCTCTCATAGATGAACTTGGCGGTGGTTTTTGTTGTGCAATCCTTAGTTAGTTGTGATTCAACCCACTTAGTTAGGTATTCCACTCTAGTAATGATGAATCTAGCTTTTGACTGCTTTATTGGTGGGTCTATAGGTCCAATGAAATTAATAGCCCATTTCTAAAAAGGTAATTGTGTTGGAATTGGTCTCAATGGCATTTAATCCCTTGTGGTAGGTTTTCCTATTCTTTGACATACATCATAATTCTTAACATATCTCTTTGCATCCTTAAAAAGTGTAGGCCACCATAACCCAACTAGTTTGATTTTTCTTGTTTTCATGTCTCTGGCATTATGTCCTCTTGCTATCCCCTCATGTGTTTCTCTTAGAATTTCTTCTCTTTCATGTTCATATACTACCCTTCTGATGATCTATCATCCTTTCCTTAAATATATATCTCTCCTTCAATCAATGTATATGGAAAAGACTTCCACATTAGGTTTTGTCTTTCTTGTGTTGACATTTCTGCTGGAGGTTCACTTGTAGCCAATAGGTATGCTTTATCTTTCAATTCTTTCAGTACCACAGTTACTCTGAAAAGATTTGCACCAGGTAGTTCCTCTTTATGTACCTCTAGATCTTCCCCTGTCTCAATTCTAGACTAGTCTGGTCCTTGATTATGCTTTCCTAGTTTCACCATGATTGAGAATTCAAATTCTTGAAACAAAATTAGCCATCGACAAATTCTTCCTTGAATGATTGGTTTGTTGAGTAGATATTTCAATGGTTCATGGTCATTGTAGAATACAAAAGGTGTAGATAAGAGGTAATGTCTGAACTTCTGTAATGCATATACCATTGCTAGGGATTCTCTTTCAATTGTACTATAATTCTTCTCTGCTTTTGAAAACTTCCTTCTTGCAAATGCTATAGGATGATCCTTAGAACAACTTGGTTGAGTTATTACTACTCCTACTACAATCCCTGATACATCAACATGAACATGGAATGTATTGTACCAATTTAGAAATATGAGTATTGATGCTTTTGCTATCTTATGTTTCAATGTGTCAAATGCCTTTTGGTGCTGTTCATTCTAGGTAATACTTTTGCCTTATTTTTTCTTGAATAGTTCTTCTATAGGTGCTAAGATGGTTGCATAACTCTTGATGTACTTCTGGTGGTAACCGGTATATCCTAGGAATGTTTTTACATAAGATATAGTTTTTGGTGGTGGTAAGTTTTGAATAATTGTAACATTGAGGGGATCCACCATCGAGCCTTCTTTGCATATTATATGACCTAGTAGTGTTCCAAATGGTACTGTAAAAGTGCATTTCTTCAAGTTTAGGTAAATTTGCAAGCTTCTACATTTATTCAGCATCAACCTCAATATCTATGTGTGATCTTTTACTAGTCCAACTACAACCCAATCATCCAAATAGACTTCTAGGAAATCATGTATAAACTCCTTGAATGCATTTACCATAATTCTACTGAATACTACTGGTGCATTTTTTAATCCAAATGGCATAATAGTATACATGAAAGATCCTAGTTTAGAAGAAAATGTTGTTTTAGGTTGGTCATCTTCTCTAATTTTTACCTGGTGGTATCCAAAGAATCCATCAGTGAAGGAGTAAAACTCCCTGTTGGCAACTGACTCAAAGATTTCCTCTTTGAATAGTGTAGGGAAAGGATCATGAATACAAGCTTTATTTAATTCTCTATAGTCTCCACAAATCCTGATTTCTCTTGTTTTCTTATTCTATACTACCATTGGACTGATCCACTCTGCTTCTTCCACTGGTTTTATGATCCTTGCTTCAAGCATCTTATCAAGTTCTACTTTAACTTTCTTCTTCATCCTTAGATTTAATCTATATGGCCTTTTCTTGATTGGTTTACTTCCTTCTTTTAATTGAATTTTCATTGTTCTAACCTCCTCTTTGATTCCCTTGATCTCTGTGAATTTTCTAGGAAACAAATCCTGATACTCAGATAAAATTTCTACTACTTGTGCCACTACCTTCTCATCCCAATAGTCTCCTATTTTGGCTAGCTTAGGATCTCCTTCTTTGGCAATGTTCTCTTCCCTTAGTTGGATGGGCTTATTGTAGTATTTTTCCTTGATAGTTGTTGATTCCACCAACTTCCTCTCTCCTTGCTCAATATTTATTTCTAATTCCTAATGCAGAATGCTCAGTAGAAGCGTTCAAATTGTTCGCCAAACTTAATCAGAGTGATATGACCTATGTCTTGGTGACCAAAGCTTGTCAGCCAAACATATTCCGTTGGCCACCTTGTAATTTCTCTTCTTGATCTTCCAACTCTTCTTAATGCCCTAACTCCTTTTCAGTTTTGGAGAGACTTCTCCTATCAGCAGTACCTTCTTACTTCCTACCGATCCCCGATGGCGGTTAGCTTTACCCTCGCCTTAATTGTAGCGGTTAGTTAGATCTCTGTCGACTAGACTTAACTCCTCAGAAAACCCTTAGGAACATTTGCCAATATACCGATGCAGTTGACTTTGCTCGACATCGGTGAGACTTCCAACATCGGCGGGATCTTGCACTCATCCCTCGATGCTACCACTCACACCGATATACCAAAGTATTGTATAGGCATGACATGACTTATCATTGCCAGTGAACTAATGTATCTTCATCCTGATTTCACTGTTGCGAGTGATCACTGTTTGTATCTAATGAAAGATACATTCACAACATACATTCTCCACATACAATTGCAATATGCATTCATAATGCACTTGCGGTGAGACCTAAACCCTTCTCCACTGATACACCTTCGGCGAGACTAAAGCTGTCCCTTACCGATGAATCTCTTATTGGTCCAAAACCTTTGATCGGTGTAGCTTTCAAAATCTTTTCTGAAGGTTATGTCACACCGATAACACTTCAGTTACTCTGTGACTACACAGACACCAAACAAATGCACATAAATAAAACTTAACAGAACGGATGGGGTTCTACACTACTTTGTAAACACTTAATCACCATCAATTTGGCCACTCCACAACAACACTTTTCCTATCTCTTCTATGACTAGTCACATAGAGACTCCTAGTTGACTCGTGCCCAGACTCCTTGGGTCCTTGGGTGTTTGATCACAACTATAGAAAACACAGAACTTACACTGTATTCCTCCATCACATTGAACATGAGAATCTTACTTTTAGTGGACAGACGGGATATAGTCCATTTATGCACAGAATGCTAGTTTCTAGGTTTTCAGACTAGTCTCTATGAAGAGAAACAAAAACTCACAACTACAATGCTTCTAGATCCCAGACTACTTCCAATGAAAACTACTTTAATACATAACTATCCATACAGATTGACTGTTATAGGAAACTACTAAAAAAAAAGACAATGTATCAATACACCCAAAAATCTGGTTCTTCATTCATTCATGCTTCTCTCTAATTACATCTAACTCCTCGCCTATACAAGTCTTGAGAGATTAGTTTAACTTCCCTCCAACCATGCAAAACTGATTTTGAAAGTTAGTTAGCCGTTGGGGTTCCCCTCTCACAAGAAAACAACATGTTTTCCTTGTGTGATTACATCAAACTTTGACCAAACATGGTCTACATAGGTCTAGTGACCAAATTGACACAAAACCCTTATTACAAACATGAAGTGGCTTAAAATCCTGATTGAAACAAAAATAAAACACGACTCTTGCACCATAGAGAAGGTGCTCCTACACCATACTCCCCCTGTAAGAAAAACTCAAGTCCCTTGAGTTGCTAACTATTGGAGTGTCTTCCCATGATTCAAAATGTCTACCTCACTCATCCATGTAGCTTTTGAATCAAGGAGATCCTGCCACTTGACCAAGTATTCCTTGTACACACCCTTCCTTGTCTTTTTGACAACTTTGGAATCGAAGATGCATTCTAATTGTAAAGGCTTACTTGGAGGTAGATCTTTGATCCAGTCTTCATCTTCAATCATAACATCTAATCCATTTTCAGCATTCAATGGAGGTCTGTATGGAAATAGGTCTAAAACATTGAATATGGGAGAAATAACAAGACCAGATGGTAATTCTATTTCATAAGCATTTGGACCAAACTTATGCACTACCTTGCACGGCCCTATTTTCTTCATCAGAAGTTTGGTTGGCTGTCCTTTAGGCAACCTTTCCTTCATTAGATAGGCCATCACTAAATCTCCCACCTTGAACTGTACATCTCTCCTTTTGAGATCTGCCCGATCCTTGATTTGGAGACTATCTTTTCCAACTATACTTTGACTTGATCATGAACTGACTTCATGGTGGCAGCAAAATCTTCTCCTAGAGCACTCCTCTTATCCCAGCCTTGTAGATCTTTGAGTTCAAGTGGTCCTCTTGGATGGAAACCATAAACAATTTCAAATGGACTCTTCCCAGTACTTTTATTCCTTGAATCATTGTAAGCATACTCAGCTTGACTAATAATCAAGTCCCATGCCAACCCATGCTGCTTGGTAAGGCATCTTAGAAGGTTTCCTAAGGACCTATTAACAACCTCAGTATGACCATCAGTTTGGGGATGGTAGGCTAATGAGAAAGACAATTGTGTTCCCAATTTTCTCCATAAGGTCCTCCAAAAATGACCAACAAACTTGGAGTCTCTATCAGTGACAATTGAAAGGGGAAAACCGTGGATTCTGACTACTTCTCTGAAAAAGAGACCAGCAATGTGAGATGCATCATTTGTGCATTTGCAGGGCACAAAATGAGCCATCTTACTAAATCTGTCCACAATGACAAAAACATTGTCTACGCCCCTTGTTGTCTTAGGAAGACCAAGTACAAAATCCATATTAATGCTCTCCCAAGGCCTGTTGGGAATAGGAAGGGGTTGGTATAAACCAACATTAGAATACATACATTTGGCCTTTTGAGATATGGTACAACATGCAACATATCTCCTTACATCTGATTGTACTTTTGGCCAATAGTAGAATCTAGTGACTTGTTCCAAAGTCTTGTCCAACCCAAAATGTCCTCCTAAGGTTCCATTGTGTTTCTCTTTGATGATGTTATCCCTCATTGAACATTTAGGCACACATAGCAAACTGCCTTTGAATAGGAGACCTTCCTGCAACACAAAATTTGAATATTCACCATAAAAAGTGTTAGCCAAACTAGCACAAACTTTATAAGCAACCTTGAAATCTGCATCCTCCTTGTATAACTCCTTCAAACAATCTATCCCCATGCTTTCCATCTGTACTTCCTGTATGACAAGCATCCTTCTACTTAAAGCATCAACCACTTTGTTGGCAACACCTTTTTTATGCTTAATAGTGAAGGTATAGGCCTGTAATTGTTCCATTCACTTGACATGCCTATGATTCAACTTTTCCTAACTATTTAGGAAGCTAAGAGCATGGTTATCAATAAAAACAATGAACTCTTTGGGAAGCAAATATTGTCTCCACTTTTTGAGAGCTTGCACCATTGCATAAAGCTCTAGGTCATAGGTAGAATACCTTTGTTTAGCCTCATTCAACTTCTCTGAGAAAAAGGCCACTGGATGTCCATCCTGACTGAGAACAGAACCTATTGCTTGCTAACTTGCATCACATTCCACAACAAAAACTTTGTCAAAATCTGGGAGTACCAATGTAGGTAATTCAGCCACTTTCCTCTTTAACAATTCAAAGCTATCATCTGCCTGCTTTGTCCATTGAAATTTGCACTTTATTCCACTCTTGATGGTGTTGAGAATAGGAGCACTTATGTGAGTGATCCTCTAATGAACTTCCTATAAAAAGTTGCCAAGCTATGAAATCTTCTAACATCTCCCACTGTCTTAGGAGTAGGCCAACTGAGAATGGCCTCGACCTTTATGGGGTCCATCTTCAAACAACCATTAGAAATCACAAAACCTAGGTACACAAGTTTAGTTTTCATGAACTCACACTTATCCAAGTTGATCATCAACTTATTCTCATGCAACTTCTTCATCACCTATCCAAGATGCTTCAGATGTTCTTCTTTTGTCCTACTAAAAACAAGTATGTCATCAAGATAAACAATTACAAATTTTCCAATGAATTCAACAAGTACCTCATTCATCAACACATGAATGTGCTTGGGACATTGCTAAGGATGGATGGTATGAAAAGCCACTCATAGAGACCTTAATTTGTCTTGAAGGCAGTCTTCCACTCATCTCCCTACCTAATTCTGATATGATGATAACCAGATTTCAAATCAATCTTTGAATAGTAACATGATCCTCCAAGATAGTCCAAAAGATCCTCAATCCTTGGCATAGGGAATCTATACCTTATTATGATCTTATTTATGGCCCTTGAATCTGTACATAGTCTCCACTTCCCATCTTTCTTCAGAGCAAGTACACTAGGGACTGCACATGGACTAAGACTCTTTCTAATCAATCCTTTCTCTAAGAGTTCTTGAATTTGTCTACTCACCTCTTCATTTTGATGTGGTGTCAATTTATAGGCAGCCTTATTGGGAAATGTGGCAGCTAGAATCAATTCAATTTGATGACTTATGTCTCTCATGGGTGGTAAGGAGTTAGGAGTATCCTCTACCACCTTGGTACTTATCCAAAAATTGTTGCACTTCTAGTGGAATCTCTTTCTGCTTTTTGTCTTGCTGACCTGATTCATCTTTAGGCTTCATTATCAAGGCATACCCTTGGGTATCCTTCTCCTTCATGAGGTTTAAGAACTCTTTGCCACTAACCATCATGACAGTGGTGTCATTACTCTTCTCTCCAATCTGCTCTTGCATAGGATCCATCCTAAATTTCCTTCCATTCTTGGTGATGAGGTATGTGTTCTTCTCACCATCATGTAGTGCCTTCACATCATATTGCCATGGACGTCCAAGAAGAAGGTGACAAGCATCCATAGGGATAATTTCACATAGTACCTTGTCCTTATAATCACCTATCTCAAACTCAACTTGGGTTTGTTCTTCTATCATGTAATTTTGATTCTTATTCAACCAAGAAATCTTATGAGGACTAACATGGGGCAGCCTTTTCAATTTACATTTCTCTACCATTTTAGTAGACACTACATTCTCAGTAGAACCTGAATCAACAATGATTTTACAAAGCTTACCATATGCTATACCTTGGGTTCTGAAGAGAGTCTTCCTTTGTGGGGGCTCTTGCTTCAATGGCATCTTCATCAAGGTTCTCTTGATCGTCATGCTCTCTACTTCAAGGACTAGTGCACCACTACTAATGGGTGAATTCACACTCTAGAAATCGTCATCTTTCAACAATTGATTCCTTCTTCCACCATCATAGGAACTAGATGCCTTCTCAGGGCATTTGCTCGCAGTATGGCCTACTTGATTGCAGCCATAGCATCTACCAGTGAAAACTCCAGGTCCTCGGCCATTTGGTCTTCTCCAAACTCTGAAACCTCCACCTCTATGGTCTACATCAGAATGAGACTCTTGTTGACTTGGATTGTCATTTCTACTTGACTGTCCTCTACCAAAACTGCCTCTTCCTCTATTATTTCTACCACCTCTTCCTCTGGTGTTTTGATCACTCTTTCTTTTCAATTTCTTCTCTGCCCTAGAGGCTAATTGAAAACACTCATCCACTATTTTAGGAACCACCATACTAAATTCATCTTATATGTTGTACCTCAAACCATCTAGATATCTGGCCACCATCTCTTTCTCCTCCTCCTTGTGATTGGCTCTCATGCTCAATCTATGAAATTCTTCAGTATATGTAGCCACATCCATATCTTTTTATCTAAAATGATTAAACTTCCTGATGGTTTGCAACTCATAATCAGATGGCATGAACTTGTCTCTTAGCATGGCCACTATTCTACTCCATTTGGTGATAGGGTTCTTTCCAACTTTCTCCCTTTCACATTGCATATAGTTCCACCAAACCAAGGTAGAAACTCTCAATCTTGTCTTAGCAAACTTGACTTTCTTACTATCACTATACTCCTTAAAATCAAAATAATTGCACATGGATTTAATCCAATCCATGAGGGCATCTCCATCTAGTTTCCCATTGAATGTAGGAACATCCATTTTTGGATTGCCACTATCTCCATGAGCACCTTTGAGTTCTTTCAAGAAGGCCTTTTGGTTTGCAGATATACCTTGATCTTGAGGGCTCTCCTCTGCCTCTTCTTCTTCTTCTGTATTAGAAGCACTTCCATCCTCTTTACTCTTGCCCTTGGGCCTCTCTTCTTTCAACCTTTCTTCAAGCATCTCCTCTACCATCTTCTTGATGGCTTCTTTGCTCATAGACTTGGGAGGCATTGTGCTAGCCTCTGTTTCTATCTCCATATCTGACATACACTGCTCCAATTCAAAACCTGGCTATGATACCAATATGATGCAAAATGCTCAGTAGAACCATTCAAATTGTTCACCAAACTTGATCGGAGCGATATGACCTATGTCTTGGCGACCAAACCTTGTTGGCCAAACATATTCCGTCTGCCACCTTGTAATTTCTCTTCCCAATCTTCCAACTCTTCCCAACGCCCTAACTCCTCTTCAATTTTAGAGAGACTTCTCCTATCGGCAGTGCCTGCTGATCCCTGATGGTGGTTAGCTTTACCCTCGCGTTAACCGTAGTGGTTAGTTAGATCTCTGTCGGCCAGACTTAACTCCTCGGTGAACCCTTAGGAACATTTGCCAATATACCGATGTAGTTGACTTCACTTCACATCGGTGAGACTTCAAACATTGGCGGGATCTTGCACTCGTCCCCTGATACTACCACTCACACCAATATGCCAAAGTATTGTATATGCATGACATGACTTATCATTGCTGGTGAACTAATGTATCTTTAGCCCAATTTCACCATTGCAACCGGTCACTGCTTGTATCTAATGAAAGATACATTCACAACATACATTCTCCCCATACAATTGTGATATGCATTCACAATGCACTTTCGGTGAGACCTAAACCCTTCTGCACCGATACACCTTCGGCGAGACTAAAGCCATCCCTTACCGATGAATCTCTTATCGGTCCAACACCTTTGATCGGTGTAGCTTTCAAAAGCTTTTCTTAAGGTTATGTCACGTTGATAACACTTCAGTTACTCTGCGACTACACAGACACCAAACAAATACACAGAAACAAAACTCAACAGAATGGATGGGGTTCTACACTCCCCTGTAAACACTTAATCACCATCAATTTGGCCACTCCACAATAACACTTTTCCTATCTCTTCTACGACTAGTCACATAGAGATGCCTAGTCAACTCGTGCCTAGACTCCTTGGGTCCTTGGGTGTTTGATCACAACTATAGAAAACATAGAACTTACACTTTATTCCTCCATCACACTGAACATGAGAATCTTTCTTTCAGTGGACAGAGGAGATACAGTCCATTTATGCACAGAACCCTAGTTTTTAGGTTTTCAGACCAGTCTCTGTGAAGAGAAACAAAAACTCACAACTACAACGCTTCTAGATACTAGACTACTTGCAATGAAAACTACTTTAATACATAACTATCCATACAGAATGACCGTTATAGGAAACTACTTAAAAAAAAGACAATGTATCAATACACCCAAAAATCTAGATCTTCATTCATTCATGCTTCTCTCTAATTACATCCAACTCCTCACCTATACAAGGCTTGAGAGATTAGTTCAACTTCCCTCCAAACATGTAAAACTAATTTTGAAAGTCAGTTAGCCATTGGGGTTCCCCTCTCACAAGAAAACGACATGTTTTCCTTGTGTGATTACATCAAACTTTGACCAAACATGGTCTACATAGGTCTAGTGACCAAATTGACACAAAACCCTTATTACAAACATGAAGTAGCTTAAAAGCCTTATTGAAACAAAAACAATTAATCAAGCTTCTAGAACTTCCTCACTATCTGTGTTGTAGTGATCATCTTCTATCTCCAATTCTCTCTTAGAGTTAGGCTATTCTATTGTTTCCTCTACATCCAGCCTTGAAATTGTGTAGAGATTCTTTGTATCCTTGTCATTATCTTCAGTCTGATTGACTTCTTCTATGTATGCTTCCTCCATTGATGATCCCAAAGGAATATGGACAATCTTGTTATCAATAGTAAATGATATCTCTTTGTTCTAGGAGTCTATGATACCATTTGCATCTACAAACCATTTCAAGCCTAAAAGTGCATTGAAAGCTTCACCTTGATCCTTCATGGATACAACAATAAAGTCTAAGACTTGTTTGACCACAATTAGGTTAACTTCCACTTGATTCCATGTTTCCATTGTCTGCATGTTAGATCCATTTGCCAAGATTATGGTGTAAGTTGAGTTTGTCAATTTAGGTCTTCCCAACTGTTCCCAAAGCTTCTTTGTGATCATGTTGACATTTGCTGCCATATATATCATAGCATTTTGGACTTTTTTGTGATTGATATGAACATCCACCATAAGTGGCTTTGTCTTCCATTTTCTATCTATTATTCCCATCCTCCAGAGTTGATTCTTTTGACCTTGCTCCTTATTCCAATATTTAGAAAATTGCTTCAATTTCTCAATGAGTCTGCATTGTTGTATCAATTGGGCTAATTGCTTGAGAGCGTGTACTTCTTCGATGAAAAACTAATTGTATTGTTTCTCCTTTTATTTCTCTTTCCTTATTTTTTGTTTATCCTTCTACAACACTTCCTCATGTTGTTTCTTAGTAGGAATAAATTATTCTTCCTCCTCACTATCTTCATCTTCTATCTCAATGGTGTGGTGTCTTCCAGTATTTGTTCCTTGTCTTGTCAGTACTACAGTTTTCTCCTTCCTTCTTCTTCTATCTTTTCTAGTCAATTTTGGCTTGCTTCTCTAGTAGTATTCTTCCTCTTATATAGATTTTGTTGAATATGTGTTTGTTTCTTCCCTGCTGTTCTTCCACCAAGTTATTTCTCCATGACCCTTAGGTTCCCTCCTTATGATCCTAGCCCCTTTTTTATTATTCAAGTTCTGTAACTCATCACTCTTAGATTTTGGTGTTGCATTCTGGAAGTATTGTTGTGCTCTCTCACAAGAGAATAGGTCATGCTCTGTACTGCTACACAATGAACATTGTGTTTTTCTTTCACCCCAACATTCATTAGCAAAGTGTCCTAGCTTACTACAATTGAAACATGTAGCATCCTCTCTCCTTCTTTGGCTTCTTCCATGGCCTTGGCCTCCTCTGTAGCCTCCAAACTACTCTCTATCATCATTATTATAGCTATTCCCATAGGATGGACCACCAGAGTTTGAATTTTTTATTGCATTGACATTCTTCTGATTTCTCCAATTTGGTTGTTTGTAGCCTTGATCATATGAGTTTCTTTATGCTATGCCCTTCACATATGCCATGTTGTTGCTCTCCGTTGAGTTTGTGTTACTGTACCATGTTTCATCTTATTCATCATTAATATCTCTTTTCCTCCAAAAGTTCTGTGAAGGACAATCTGGTGTTTCATGGTCATCCCATTCTCTGCACAGTCCACCATATACTGAATTTATTCTCTTTTTTTGTTTTTTATGTTTTCCTTCATTACAGTCACTTGCCTTTCACCTTTTATTCTAGGGAATTCATTTCTCAACTAACTTTCCCTTGTACAGTATGAGAACCAAATGTTAGGCCTTTGCTTCTATGTATTCTCCTCCTGCTTGGCCAAAATCTCTTATCTCAACTTCAATTGCTCTAATTCTAATTTCAACTTCTCCAGTTTTAGGTTTTCCTTCATTTTTTGTTGTTTGTACCAGGATTGAGACTCTATCTGGTAGGCTAGTGTCACTGCTTCTACATATGTTTCAAATGTTCTTCCATCTAGGGCTAATCTTATTTTAGGGCTTATTCCAAAAATAAACCATTCTATCTTTTTCTTTTTAGTTAGTGGTTCCTCCAACTTCCTAGTTGTCTCCTTGAATCTTTCATCAAAATCCTTTATAGATTCTTTATCCAACTACATCAAATCTCTCATCTTGTTGATCCCTTCTATAGGAATATCTGAAACTCCAAAATTCTCCAAGAATAGTTTCTTGATATCATCCCACTCCATATCACTATTTGGACAAGTTTTCTTATACCACTTCAATGCTTTATTCTGCAAGTTGCCTATGAAGTCAAACAGTTTGATTTCATCTCTTGTTACCCCCTTCTAGTTCCAAATAGAATCCAAAACAAAAATGTGATTTGTTGCTTTAGTAGTGTCCTTCTCAATGATTGGTAACTTGATGGGAATATCCATGATTGGTCTTTTCAAAGTCTTTGGTACTTTGCAGTAGGTTTCCTCTGGTCCGCTCTTCCAATTAGGATGTATTCTATCAACTCAATTTCTTTCTCTTCCCTTGTCTCTCTGTAGTCAAATATCAAAGTAATCCTCTCCTAAAACTTCTATGAAATTACTCCGAATCTCTTCTATTATGTCTACTTCCTTATTTTCTTGAATATTTACCTCCTCAACTAAAATTCTCTTGACTTTATATGGTACTCGGGGTGACTCATGGTTTAAGGGCTGTGTCTCTTCAAAGTGTCTCATCAAATTAGGGGATACTCTTCTATTTGTGAATGACATCATGTTGACATCAAGTGATAATTGAAATAATCTTCTTAGCTCCTCAGAACTCCTCTCAATGTTTACCACATCTTCTCCTCCTCCTCTTATCTCCTTTATGCTTTGGCAAATAAGCTCCTCTCTATATTCCTCATTCATCTTCAAAATTTTTGGTGATAGTTCAAAATTTTTGGCAGTCTGCTACATAAACTCTAATTCACCTTTTTCTTCATTTTCCCTTCCACTTTCCACTCTGACAGCACCCACAGTGGCACGCTCAGCAACATTCTCCATGATGTGCTTGTCTTCTTTTTCTCTTCTGGTAGCACCCTCCATGGAATGCTCAATGAATTGTTCCTTCTTTCCTTGCACAACTTCTATTGTAATCTCTTTTCTACTCTCTTGTGCTCTTTCCATCCTTTTGTGGTAATGCTCTTATCATTCTTGAGTTTGCTTCAATCTTTTTTCTTTGCTTATCTTTATTTCGGTTCTAATTTCTTCGTCGATCTCTCTTTTCTTCTGGTTCTCCCCTTTCACCATGGGTTTTCTTGATTTGGTGTTCCATTAGTCCTCTTATATCCCATGGTATCCTTGTTTCAAGAACACGTCATTTGAAAGGTCCTTGCGGACCCTACCCCCTTTCCACTTGTGATCCCCTTAAATTCCCACCCCCTCTCACAGAGGCAGGAAATTAAGGAGATCTGAATTTCTTTGCAACTTGAAAATTTTCTCCACCAATCTAGTATTCTCTACTTTTCAGAACTCTACACTACTCCTTTGAATGTTTTTCCCCTTCAATCTTTAACTACCTTCTTCCAAGGTTCTGGCAACATAACCAAATGTTGGCAAGAAATGGAGAGGGAAAATGGTCTGGATAACTAGTCCTTAGTCAAGCCTTTGGAGTCAGTTTATACCCTAGTCAAGTAGCTAGAGATTAATAGCAAAACACAAAGAATAATAGAAACAGAGTATCACATACAAATTAGAATAATAAGACAACACAAAAACATTCGGTACCAGCAAATTCCCATATATATATAATCAACAGCAAAACATCATACATTCATCCTTTGACAGGTCTAAGTCTCTATCTCATCCATCTACATATATGACTTCTATGTCATTATTCATATCATTATCTACCATATCCTATCCTATAACATCATATCCTATATCTATATATATTATATCCATTACATATACGGATGTGTCTTCTAGCATCTTCTATCAGCCTACAACCTCCGCATAATGTATGCACCAGCTTCCGGCTGGCTCTACTCCATGACCTACATCCTACTAACAGTGGTGAATGTTAGGATTTCACATCGTAGGTCCTACCATGTGTTTGATTCCTTTGCCAAAAAAAGTATAATATAGAAAAATTAACTCTCAAGTGTAATAGATAAGGTGTCATGATCTCAACCATATTTCTTATGAAATGGATTATTTGAGGTCTCAATAACAAGTATGTGCATGGAAATGAGGGACCAAAAGGGGGTCAAAAGTGGCTACTTTAAAAAAAATAGTAAAAATTGATATTGGATGAGAAATTGAAGATAGTCATGCTCAAAATTTGAAGATGTGATAAGAACAAGATTCGTAGTGCTTGGAATCTAGTAGCTAAACTACTAATGTTTTTAAAAAATGGTGGAGATTAAGAGGTTCAAATAGGGGCACACAAAGTGATCCTATTTTTGTCAAAAAAATATAACATAGTGTCTAGTGTGCTTCCTTAAAATGTTAATTTTTTTAAGTATTTCATAAATTGTTTCAATGGAATATTAGCTAACTTCATGTAGTTTATGCTTAATTTTTCTACTAATTTTCTAATGAATATATTTTTTATGAATTTTCAAAGTGGACACATTCTGAAAAATAAAAGTTTGAGTGTGCTCCCCTATAATTTTTTGAAAACTAATCAAAATCAATTTTTAAAGTATGTATAGAATAGAGTCTAGAATCTAAAAATGTAATTTGTTTAAAATTTGAATGTACAATTAAAAAATGACACAAAAATACTTATACATAGGTTTTTAACAAAAGAAAAAGATAGTAGCCAAGAAAATTGAAAATGAAAAAATTAATGTTTTTATATTTTAGAAAAAAATACATGGTTAGAAAGCTAATAAAATCCAGGCATTTTTTTAGATTTACATTAAAAACCATGTAAACTTGATGGTGATCATGCTCGAGATTTAGTTGTTTTTCTATGTTTTCTTTAAACAACATCTTTAAACATATAAAAGATAGGGATAACCCTTTGGTTTCAATTTCCAAGGCAAACCCAACCCTTAGGGTTGAAAATTTTCAATGTAGATAAAAATGTGAGCACGTTATAATGTGCTCACATTTTAGATTACCTAAAAAAGTGAGCAATAGTCTATAAAAAGGTAAAACATGTGAATTTAGACCGATGTGCTCTATTTATTCCTCTGTTTCATACTTTCTATGACATATAAGCAAACTTTGATGTTTTTGAGGATCTACAATCATTAGTTGACAAAATTATCTCACTATTATTCTTGTATCGAAGTAGAAGATTCTAATTAAATATTTTTAAAAATCAAATTTGATATTATAAATCATTTGTTTCATGTTTTGAGAAATTATAATAATTTTTTGACAAAAATAACTAATTTTTTGTCTTACATTGATAAACTAAATTTAATTTTTTATCTTACATTGACAAAAACACTCTACTTGCATGTTTTGTATTTGAATTTGATAAATTGTCAATCATTGTTTATGTTCTTTTGACAAATTATGTTAGATTGATATGAAATTTAACATCATGTCAAGGAAACAACCAAAAATTCAAACACCAGAGGAGCGTGAAGCTGAGAATGTGAAGAAAAAAGAATGAATGAGACAACTTCATGAAAATAAGAAATTGAACTCCATAGATGAAGATATACCATCTTTGTCAATTGAATTAGATAATGAAGCATTTAAGAAAGAGAAGGATTTGGAGAAACAAAGAGAACAAATGCAAAAACAATTGTGCAAGTAAGAAATTGAATGTAAGATTTGAAGGTATGTCATCTTTGCCATCTCAATTTGATAATTTAGAAAATCCTCAATCACCAATTGAAAATGATGATGTAATTTTAAATGTAAATGTAGATGTTACACTAATTGATCAATTATTTTTTTGGTACACAAATTTTCTACCCCCTTTTCTTGCCTAAAGTCCATTAAAATCTTGTGTCTATGCCTCTTTTGCCCATCAATTATACCCAATCTAAGAAATTTTCAATGGGCCCCTATCCTCAAAAAGTATCCTGAAGAAGTACTCTTCACTAGCTTTGAAGGACTTTGTTAATTATTATGGCTCATGTGGAGCAGCTATTTATGACAGGCCGAATGGAGTTTTTTTTACACTTCTTCATTGCTTTGGTTCTTCTGTAAAAGGTAGTGGAAATGGTGATGGTTTCTAGGAATTCTCAGCTCTTTCTACCAATTCAAAATTGGGAACAACCAATCCAAGGCAGCATCGATTCAAGGTTGATGACTAGGGCTTTTAAATTGCATAATGTAGAGGTTGAAGAAGATTTGATGGAAGTGTGTGGTAAAGATTTTCTTCTAGATTCTATGGTTTCCTTTGCATCTCATTTGGTTTCTCATTTCTTATCCAATGCCATGGATGTGCTACGAAATGTAGATATGGTTAAGGGAATTGCGGTGAATTTTGTGCATGAATATCTCATCTCAGAAGATAAAGTACATCTTACTTTTGGTAATTATGATGTGCATTTGGGAACCATAGATATAGGAGGGTTGTTTCTCCATTCAGATATATTGGAGAAGCCTTCTATGAATTGTATTTTTCAAGCTATGGTTAATAGCCTGCAAAACAATAATAGTGGGCACTTGGATTGTTCATTGCATGCTCATAAAAAATAATTTGGCAAAGAAAAAAGGGAGAGAATTGAAGATGTTTTTAATGCATGGACTTTCCTAGTTCATTTTCAACCCCCTACTCCTTTTAATCTAGAAGGTGACATACTAATAGCTAAGGAGGATGATACAACAGGGTTTCATGGCTTCAAGGTTACTGATCTAAATGTAATGAATCCTTAAGAAATGTTTCGACTAGTTTCTTTGGCATTGTAATAGCTCTATTTTATTGTTGAATATCTCTACGCTATTTTTTTGCTCATGATTATCAAATATAATATCTGGCCTTCGGGGCCTCATGCAAAAATGTATACTTTTTAATTATATATATATATATATTATGATACTTATAGCACCCTTAATGATAAAAAAAAGTGTCCTGAAGATCCACTGTTATTGGTTTCTTCCTTAGTAAAACATCTTTAAAAATGCCTAAGTTTGGCCTTTATCAGCCCTTTGGGGCTTGCTAGGAAATTTTCAAAGTTTTCCTTGGTTCCTGGAACTAAGGTAAACCCCGATAGGTTCCTTTGTTCCTACTACCCACCAAACCCTCGACAAGGCAAGAAATCAGAGAGTTCCTCATTTTCGGTGAGTTCCCAACGAGTAGGAACAAAGAAAAGAAAGGAAGATAAAGAGAAGAAGTCATCAGAGATTCCTTTGGTTCTTAGAACCAAGGAACTCCCTAACATGATTCTGGTGTTCTTGGTCACCCCTGACTCATCGACAATTGTATTGGTTAAGTAAAGAAAAGAAGAAGAAAAGAAGACTTCAGTGATTCCCTTGGTTCTTGGAACTAAGAAAATCCATGAATAGTTCCTAGTTCCTAGTGGGTGTCAAAACCTTGAAAAGGAAAGAATGAAGAGAAGGAAGCAAGTAGTAGGCAGTGAGATCCTAGTTGGTGGGAAATCACTGACAAAGAAGAAGAAGAAAGAAGATTTTGATGAGTTCCTGGTTGGCAGGAAATCATCGACAAGGCAAAAGAGAATTTTTTTAAAGTGTTTTAAACACATTTTTTGTAGGTTTACTATTTAAACATGTCCCTACCTCCCATAAATGCCATTAATGGCTAGTTTGACCAGATTGGAGGTAGGTAGAGTTGATTTAATAGAGGGGTTCATGAGATTTATTGTTGTAGATGGGTGTCCTAAATGTTTTTCTTGCTCAAAATCTCATTCGAAATAACAAGTGAAAATGTAATACTATATATACATGAAAGAAATAAGTTGTTGTGGTTGGTCACTAAGCCAAATTTGAGATGCCTATAGGTGTTGAGGATCTTCTAGGGTTTCAAATCATGTTAGTTATTTCTAGTTGGAGCAGCACATTTGTAAATCACAAGGAGATTTGTATTCTAAATGGTGTTTTTAATAAAATGTCTCCATGTCAATTTGTAGACTTTTAGGGAAATTCTCTGTTGCAGCAATGGATTTTCTCTTACCACATTTGGTGGCATGATTGTAATGGAGATTTGATAAATTTCATAGCATTTTAATTCATTACAAGTTTTGTAATTGTTATTTATACAATGCATATGGGTTTATATAGTATGGGAATGGATTACTAAGTATGCTCTATTATTTGACACTATATGTGTGATGTATGCTCATGCATAGCTCATATTCCGTTGATTTCAATTTGATGTTTCCTACTGGCATTCTAGACTCTATTACCCATTGGATAGGCATTGGTCTTTAAGGTTCACTGTCAATCATATGCCTTCAAGTGAAAATATCATTCACTAGTAGTTTAGGAGTAGGTTGGTAGACTAGTTTAGGTTTTTCCTGCATCCACAAACCAACATTGTTACCTTTGTTATATCTTGAGTGAGCTGGTGTTAGATAGATGTTTAGAGGTTTGTGCTTGTAGGAGCTCTGTCCATCATTATAGTCCATCATTTAGAAAATGGATATGTTATGTGAACTAGTACTAGATAAATATTTAGATTATTAAAAAAACATACTCCTGGTGCATTGATGTCAAGGATTGGATGAGCTGTGTGCTGAGGATATTGAGAAAATTAGTCCTATCAAAATTAGAAAAGAACAATGATGACAGTGAAGCTCTATGAAGTGAAGATCCCATCTAGATGAAGATTAGAGAATGTACATCAAAGGGTTTGTAGATATGTGTCTAAAGATGATCCAGTCAAGATTTGAGAGGTACGCATGAAGATTTGGAGAATTTATGGCCATATGAGTAAAACTGGTTCTAACAACTATTCAGAGGTGACAAAGTGACACAAATAGGTCCGGTGTGATCCGGAAATGCAATATCTTGTTCTGCGGATTTGGTGGAATGTTTAGGAAGCCAATGTGAATTGACAACTAAATTAGTTCATGGTCTGGAGGTCCGCAAGCATTTATTCTAACGTGACAGTGATGACAGACTATGTTCTTGAGGTTCTAGATGAAGATGCGAATGATTTTAGTAAGAAGAAGTGTGGATGTTCTTGTTAGAATCTGAAAAGATTAATAATCCAGAAAACTAGTGCAAAGAATAGATATTAAAACTATGAATGCAAATGATACGAAATCAAAATAGCAACACAGAGTTAGTCTCCAAGAGAGTAATGCAAATGCTAGAAGCAAAATAGCATTAAGAGGATGCAAAAATAAAAGATGCCAAATACAAGCCAGGTAGCATGCTTATATAGACTAGAAAGAGAGAGGAGGTGGCAACACCGACCAATGAGGAGTAACCATCTATCGGACTAAAGATAGCAAAGTATCTTCCCAAGATAGCTAATGGATGCTCACATGTAGGAAGGTGACACCTCGCAACCACTCACCTAATAAGACATGCTTTATTAACCTAAGTGAGATTAATAGAAGTGTAGGAAAAACCTAGGAATATAGGAAAAATAAATAACCCATCTAGGAAATAAAAACCTACACTAACACCCCCCCATAAGCGAAGCTTAGGTGGATGTAGAAATGGGTCCCGGCAAATCAAGCCTGATGAGGTACCCATGTACATAAAATTCCCCCCCAAAGAGAGAGAAAAGAGACCCCCCCAAAAGAGAGAGAGTCAAGACTCCGAGTGAGAGGAAGAAGCCCCCCCAGAAGATGAAGCATCCCACACCCCCAGCAAAGCTCGCAAATGAAGGAACTTGCTCTCAGTGAAGGGTTTGGTGAAGATATCAGCAACCTGCTTGGAAGTCAGACAGTAGCGAAGGTCGATGACGTGGCCATGGATGAGCTCCCGGATGTAGTGCATGTGAACCTCTATGTGTTTGGTCCACTGATGATGGACCGGATTCCGTGAGATCTGAATGGCACTCTGGTTGTCACAAAATATGACTGATGGCCATCTGATATGGATGCCAAACTCACTGAGAAGATTCTAAAGCCAAATGGCCTCAGTAGAGGCATTCACAGCCCCCCAATACTCGGCCTCAGTAGAAGATAGAGCAATAGCAGATTGCTTCTTGCTCGACCAACAACCAGGACCTGAACCAAGTGAGAAGCTGTAACCTGAAGTAGACTTGCGATCCTGAGAATCGCCTGCCCAATCTGAATTTGTGTAGCCCACCAAGTCAAGCTCAATACCCACTGCATAGTGAATCCCAAAACTGTGAGAACCCTGAATGTAGTGAAGGATCCGCTTGGCTGCTTTCTAGTGCAGCTCATGAGGCTCCTGCATGAATCGTGAAACCATGCCTACAGCATATGAAATGTCAGGTCTCGTATGGGTCAGATAAATGAGACTCCCAACAAGCTGTCGGTACAAAGTGCCATCAACAAGTGGAGAAGAACACTGAGCCTCAAGTTTGACTCTAGAAAGAAAGGGAGTCGGAGCAGGCTTGCAGTCAGCCATATGAAACCTCAAGAGCAAATCTAGAGCATACTTGGACTGGTTGATGGTGATCCCAGAAGCAGACTGGTAGATCTCAATCTCGAGAAAGTAATGCAACAAGCCCAAGTCAGTCATCAAAAACCTGTCATGAAGGGCAGTTTTGACAGCCCCAATGGTGGATGAAGAACTCCCTGTGATCAGCAAGTCATTAACATATAGAACCAGAAATAGGAGTGAATCATCTTGCTGCAGAATGTAGACATTGGGATTAGAATGGCACCGAGTGAACCCAACTGAGAGAAGGAAGGAGTCCATCTTGGCATACCAGGCCCGAGGAGCCTGCTTGAGGCCATAGAGAGACTTTCAAAGACGGCACACAAGTGAAGAATCCTGAAGGAACCCCTGTGGCTGCTCCATGTAGATCTCCTCCTGAAGGTCACCGTGAAGAAAAGCACTCTTCACATCCATCTGGTGTACTTCCCAACGATTAGCTGCAGCAATGGCAAGAACAAGTCAGATGGAATTCATTCGGGCAACTGGCGCAAAAGTCTCAGAGTAGTCAATCCCAGGAACCTGGGAGAATCCTTTTGCGACCAAGCGAGCCTTATACTTTTCAACCGACCCATCTGCTGCAAATTTTGTCCGATAGATCCACTTACATCGAACAAGTTTTCTTCCCTTAGGAAGAGGGACAAGATCCCAAGTGTGGTTCCTCATCAAGGAACTATACTCCTCCTGCATAGCTATATCCCACTCAGGAATACCAGAAGCCTCATGAAAAGACTGTGGATCTGAGGCAGTAGCAATGAAGACATGTGGAGCATCCTGGAACTGTGAACGAGTTCACCTGGTGTCTAATGGATCCCATCCCAATCACCTGTAGACTGCAAGGTCTGTCTAGCCCAAAGTGGACCGGAAGATGGAGAATCTGGAGGAGAATCATCAACCTCAGAATGATGACTAGGAGAGGAAGGAGGTGAGTCCTCTGAATTGCTCTCTGCATCAGAAGTGGAGGTAGAAGACTGCTCAGGTGAATTTGACTCATCAGAAGATCTGTCATGTATCCCAAGTGACTCCAATGTCAAAGTAGAAGGAGTTGGAGAAGTGATAGAAAGTGAGCTCGAAGAGCCCTCCTCAAACTGAACACTCCTCTCAATGAACAACTCATGTGTAGTAGGGTGGAGCAACCGATAACCCTTCACACCATCAGGATAACCTACAAATATGCAAGGTCTGCTCTGCGGATCCAAGGCCTTGCGTTTCTCTGTAGGAATGTGGGCCCATGCAGGAGAACCAAAAACTTGAAAGTGCTTAACTGATGGTTTCCGACCGCTCCAATCTTCAAAAGGAGTGACTCCCTTCAAGGCTCGGTGAGGAACACGGTTCTAGATATAACAAGCACAGTTAATGGCCTCTGCCCAATACTGTGGTGCAAGAGATCTGGAGTGAATCATGCAGTTTGCCATTTCCTTCAAGGACCTATTCTTTCGTTCTGCAACACCATTCTGCTGAGGATTGTATGGAACTGAATGCTGCAAATCAATCCCCTCTGAAGTGCAAAACCTCTCAAACTGATGGTTGACATACTCACCACCATTGTCAGTGCGCAAAACTTTGATGGCTTTCCCGGATTGCTTCTCTACAAAAGTCTTGAAGTCCTGAAAATGATCAAATACCTCTGACTTTTGTTTGAGAAAGTACACCCAAGTATTTCGAGAAAAGTCATCAATGAATGTGAGGACATATCTAGCCCTGCTGAAAGAAGGATGTTGAAATGGACCAACCAAATCACTGTGAACTAACTCCAGTATCTGTGAAGCTCTCCATGCCTTACCTTTGTCAAACTTTTCCTTAGGATGCTTACCAAGAATGCAACCTTGGCAAACACCGCCTGAAAATTGAACTGAAGGCAACCCTGTGACCATGCTCTGCTGGTTAAGCTGCTGCAAGTAGCGGAAGTTAAGATGGCCAAACCGCTCATGCCATAATCTACTCACATCATTAGAATGAGTGAGCAAAATAGTCGAAGGAGGATCAGGAACAAAGTGAGAAAACAGATAGAGCTGTGACTGATGATCTGCTCTCCCAACTGCCACTGTAGAATCACTGTGCAACTCACAAATCTCCACTGAATCAGGAGTGAACTCAACCCACTTGCCTGAACCTGTGTGAGTGATCTGATATACCGATAGGAGATTAGTTGATAATAAGGGCACACAAAGAACATCATGGAATGTGCCATCCCCCACATCAACAGACCCTCTCCCACACACCTCAACAGGAGTGTTATCACCCATCAAAATAGAAGGCATAGTACACGGCTCCAAGGATGCAAGTTCTTCCTTAGATGAAGCCATGTGGTGCGAAGCACCCGAATCAAGAACCCAAGTGGATGGTGAAGAAGCAACTGCAACAAGGGCCTTGCCCTTTCCTTTTCCCTTGCTGTTTTCTTTTGCCTTATTAGACCCCTCATTAGAACTCTGTTTGACAGACTCAGGAACACTGATATTATTCTTCTCAAGAATGTGTGTCAAGTGATCAATTTGTTTCTTCAGACATTTATGTTCATCATGACCGGGTCTTTTACAATAGGCACATTGGACCCTCTCTTTCTTAGGCTTGTCACCCTTGGAATATTGGGTCTCATTAGTTGCTTTTGAAGCAACCGTTATCTGATCCTTCTTCTCCTTGCTATTCTTTTGTTTCTTATCCTTACTATTATTGTTACTACTTTGTCCTTTCTGTTCTTTTGTGCCTTGGTTGGCAGCCAAGGCATGTGACTTAGAGGACTTAAGAGTGCCCATCTGGATTAGCTTGTCATGTTCCCGAGTGAGATTGATAGCAAAATCATCTAAAGATGGCATGGTGAATTGAGTACCAATTGCACCCTTAGTAGCATAGAAAGTAGAAACAAACATAGAATATTCTAAACTTAGCTTAGAGAGAATACTAAGAATCAGTTGTTCATCTTTCTTTTCAATTCCACATTGTTTTAACTGCAGCCTTAGTGATTTCAATTTGGTGAAGAAATCTTGGATTGTGTTGAAATTGCCTGGACTTAAACTAATTAGTTCATTTTCCAACATATGACCCCTCATTGAATCTTGTGTGCCAAATAGTGTTTCTAGCTTTGTCCAGATTTTATTTGGTGTATTCAAAGACTCAATGTGAAAGAGCAAATCAGGAGAAATAGACAAACACAATGTTCCATATGCCTCATCACATTTGTTAAACCACTTAGGCTTATCTTCATCTTTAGCAGGTTCAGTTTCAAGTCCCATAGTTATCCTATTTAATCCAGCTTTCCTTAAGTGAATTGTCATGCGTGATTTCCACTCAAAGTAATTGTATGGAGTTAGGATAGGCAGATTTGTTTGATCCATGATGAAGAAATGCAGAGAAGAAGTGTCGAAAAGAAGAGAACCCAACCAAGACAACCCCCCCTTTTCACTCAATCAAAGAACCCCCCCAAGAAAATATGATTTGGCACTTTATATTAGTGTGTTTACAACTACCACTAGCAATAAATACTAAGTGGTCTTGATTTCAATGCATTACAAAACCCTCATGAAGAGCATATGCTGAAAATACAACTTTGGCATAATATCTAGAGAAATAAACAACACCACTGCAATCTACTAAAAAAATCATGCACTTTCAAAAAATGAATCGCCTCGATACGAGGTCGTATGTGAAAGTTATGATCCTCTGAAGTTCCCAAAATGAGAACCGTGCAATGTCACGACTGAGAATTTGCAATTTCTGAAAAATCTTGGCATCAAAATTAAAAAATGTCTACACTAGTGCATAGAACACGAAAAAATAGCCAAAATAAAAAAAAAAATTTGTGGGAAAAGGAGTCCGTATGAGCAAGAACGGAGCATTTGAAAACTGTCTTCAAAACTACAGCTGCCAACGGAGAGGGGTCCTGCTGTAGCTTTCTGAGCATGTTTCTGCAAAATATACAAACTGCATGCAAAAATAGAAAGATACCCAGATGGTTTTTCTGTGCTGCGAACAAAACCCAGAAGGTGTTTTTCTTGCAAATGCACAGAAGATATTGCTCCAGTGTAAATGGAACACCTTTAGCTACAAAAAATGACCCCAACAACCAAAAAATGACATGCAAAGGTTGAATTAGATGCTGGAACCTGCAATATTGATTCAAAGGACCAAATATGCAAGCTGGTTGTCAGATTTGAGCTCGAAACCCCGATTCTGCAACTATGTATGACGATCTCCGATTTCGGTGAAACAAAAGCCAAATTTGACTTTCTCAAGCCTCCTGGACACGTTGGAACAGCCAGAAATGCTGCCAGTATAACTAGAAATGCTGCAATCACCCAGATTTCATAAACACATATGCAACCCCAGAGATTAAAAAAATTTCCGTCAAACTTTTCTGATTCTCAAGATCATCTAAAGATGCAAGAGAAGAGCATACTGGGTTTTTTAAAAACTTGCAATAAGATTTATTAGCCCCCCCCGAATCTCTCAAATATGGAAACTAAAATCTACTCTTGCACATAGAATAGCTCTGATACCATGTTAGAATCTGAAAATATTAATAACCCAGAAAACTAGTGCAAAGAATAGATATTAAAACTATGAATGCAAATGATACGAAATCAAAATAGCAACACAAAGTTAGTCTCCAAGAGAGTAATGCAAATGCTAGAAGCAAAATAGCATTAAGAGGATGCAAAAATGAAAGATGCCAAATACAAGCCAGGTAGCATGCTTATATAGACTAGGAAGAGAGAGGAGGTGGCAACACCGACCAATGAGGAGCAACCATCTATCAGATGAAAGATAGCAAAGTATCTTCCTAAGATAGCTAATGGATGCTCACATGTAGGAAGGTGACACCTCGCAACCACTCACCTAATAAGACATGCTTTATTAACCTAAGCGAGATTAATAGAAGTGTAGGAAAAGCCTAGGAATATAGGAAAAATAAATAACCCATCTAGGAAATAAAAACCTACACTAACAGTTCTTGGTGATTTAGGCAAGCTTGTGGGGGTCTCTAGATTGTGTCTAGTTCATGTTGGTAGTCCGCATTGAAGATTGAGTTCGTAAGTGAAGATTTACTTTCAGGTGATGGTGTTCTTCCTAATCATGGCCGACCGGATGTTTTACACATCTTGTGGATGATCTTGAAGATGTTCTACGAAGCATGGCATGTTCCTCAAAAGAAGATTAAAGTCCCAGATATGTATGGCCGACAGTGTGGTGATACACATGAATTTCTTGTAACAAATCAAGTTGTATTTGTGTACTTGCTCTGTAATAAAATAAAATATGTATTGTGCTGACTTTGATGATTATCCCAAAGTCAATGTCTTGTATAAATAAGATTTGTGAAGTCATTTCAAAGTATCCTTGTTAAGATGAGAGAGTGGTAGAGAGGAGAAAAGCGAAAAGTAGAGCAAAAGTGTTGAGCTTAAATGGAACTATCTCAAGCATGGTGAAGATGCTAATCTCCAGTTCAAGTATGTAATATTTATATTATTCTGTAGATAGTGTGTCTCCTATAGGCAGTAAGCCTCTTGTGAGCAGTGTACTTGGGAAGTGAGCCCTAATTGGCATGTGCCATTTTGTTCTTCTTATTCTTTTAATAGAGAATACAATCTTGGGTTAGTCACCCCATGGTTTTTCCCTTAACTGGGTTTTCCACGTTAAAATCTTGGTTCATATGAGTTAATGTGTTTCTGCTCTTGAATTATTGCATTGTACTTCCATGATTGAATTATTATTATGCTATTAAAATATAAGAAGGATTTAAGTGTTTAAAGAAAAGAAAGTTTTTGTGACAACTGATTCACCCCCCCTCTTAGTTGTCTGTCCTAAAATCAATAGTAATAATGTGGGAGCAAGATATAAGTGTGTATATAATGTTAATGGGATTCATCTTTAGTGATTGAAACTAATTATATATTTGGGTGCATTTATATGCTTGTATCTTATCTATTGTTGATGAGGTCAAGTGAGCTTGTTCTTGGTTGCCATTTGGGCATGATAGTCAAAACTCCATCCTAATTATAATCATGTATTTAGACCTCAAGGGAATCCCCCAAGGTTTTGCAAAGCCCAAAGAAGAAGAGGAACTACCCTATCCTATGCCTTGGACCAAAACCACCCTCTCTTTGTTGATATATCAATCTACCTACTTGTGATACTTTTTTCCCCTTTGTGTCACTCTTGGTGGTGGTGTTAGAGAAGAGGGCGTGCATTTTTTGGAAACCAACAGAATGGCAACTTTGCTAGGGAAAATTTTACAATTTAGTCTTATCTTGAGTCACAACAGATTAGAGACTCTGCTAGTATGAAGACCCAAAAATATTTTGACCTTGGTGGTTCTATTTGCTCCAAGGATTTCCTCATTCAATGAGGTGGTGACTCTGCAACATTATTCAGTGATTCTATTGTTGTTGATGCTTGTTGGTTATGTAACAAGTTTCATTCATTCAATGCAATAGTAGGTTATGGTACTTCAGATTGCTCCTTCTTTCCTCTCCTAAAGATAGAAATATTATGCAATAAGATGTCTTGGAAATAATAGGCAGTCTTGTTTCAGTGTGATGTATGTTTTATAAGCATGGGTCCTTGGTTTAAAGAAGAATCAAAATCCAAACATTAATTTGATTCATTTTGCATTAAAAGCACTTGTAGCTATGCTAATGAGTATGATCTTGATTATTATAGTGATACCTCATCTAAATGCACAAGTAATTGTGCAAATAAATTTCAAAACAATGAAATATTTGTGCATTCTTTTGACCCATTTGAACAAGAACTTTTTGACTTGGTGAGCCATATAAACATGTTTGATTTTGGCACCAAGTAGTCCCATAGTCATTTTACATCTACAAGTGCACAAGAGGTCACAATAGTAAAGCTTGATTATGTAAAAGATGATTTTATTGCTAAATTCAATGACTTAGATGCACATGTCAATGACCTTGACTCCCTTGTCTAATATTTGGAAGGCCTTACGAGGCAAGATGGTGAATTGGTTTCACATTTTCATAATAGGTTTTTTGGTGCAATAAATAATCCTCTAGATGAATGTAGACTTGATGAAAGTATATGCACATAGACTTGAATTGTGAGACCTTCTACCTTGGTGCAAGTCAACTTCCCCTTGAATATAAACCAAGAAGTATAAATATGGCTTTTGAGTGGGTAAATGTTTGGAAGGCCTTAGGAGGCAAGATGGTGAATTGATTTCACATTTTCATAATAGGTTTTCTGGTGCAATAAATAATCCTCTAGATGAATGTAGACTCGATGAAAGTCTATGCACATAGACTTGAATTGTGAGACCTTCTACCCTGGTGCAAGTCAGCTTCCCCTTGAATATAAACCAAGAAGTATAAATATGCCTTTTGAGTGGGTAAATGTTGCTTAGTCATCACTTGCCATTGCTTTTCCATCTCCAAATCTTGAAGGGAATATTCTTGTAGCTCCTTTTGTTTAGACTAGTGGGTCAAATCAAGAAGATGGTGATATGGATGTAACATTGGATCAGTTTGATTGTGCAGTCAGAAGGGTAGAATGTGAAGGTGGTGCATTGTACGACATCGATGTGGATGATGAAGACAATGTGTGCACCCATTCTCAATTGGACAATTCATCAAGTGAAGATGAAAATGATGAAATCCATGATGACTTCCATCTTGATGTTAAGGTATGTGGCTTGTTGAACAAAGAGGAAGAAGTGTGCATGAATGAGTAGTTAGTATAGGAGTAGCAATGAAATGAATCGAATAACCAGAACTTCCACAAGATTAATGTGTACAAAGCATGAGGCTGAAAACTATCATAAAATGTATGAGAATGTATAATGAACTCCTTGTATATGTAGGACAAGGAAGAAGTGAGAAGGTGAGAGTCAAACACTGACTAACCCTCCATGATGTGTGATACATGTAGAACACTTGGGACAATTGTGAGAGCATGTGTCAAATGTCTATGAGGTGAGACAACTAAACCACTAAGTGAACTTAAGCCAATGTGAAACTACATAGAAGTAAACTAGATGACTAAAGATTCCTTTCACACTAACACCCCCCCTTAAGTGATACTTAGGGAGAAAATCATTGAAAAAATGAGTCATGGCAACATGGACTGATGAGGTACTCATCTAAAAAATTAAAGTCTCTCATGAATGGAGTAAAGGAGAAAGCCCTGTGGGAAAAACCCCTTTCCAAAAAAGAGATCTAAATACAAAGAAAAATTTCCTTCACCCCAAGCATACGTCGCAACTCAAGATAGCGAGGTGATGTTAAAGGTTTAGTAAAGATGTCAACAACCTATTCCTGAGTAGACAAATACTCTAAGGAAAGAACACCATCCTGGATAAGCTATCAAATGAAGTGCATGTGAATCTTGGTATGCTTCATCCTCTGATGCTCAACTGGATTGCATGAAATGTGAATGGCACTTTGGTTATCACACCAAAGAATAGTAGGAAGATCTAGTGGTAGACCAAACTCTGTCAAAATCTGTTGAAGCCATAGTACCACCTTGCTAGCAAGAACTGCACCTCAATACTCAGCCTCAGTGGATGATAATACAATAGTGGTTTGCTTCTTGCAAGACCAAGCAACTAGAGCTAAACCAAGGCAGAAAACAAACCCATAGATTGACTTTCGTGAGTCAACATCACCTACCCAATCTGAGTTGGTGAAGCCTACTATCTGTGAAGCTCCTAGTGTGTACTAAATGCCAAAATGTGTGGTGCCCTGAATTCACCTCAAAATGTGCTTGGCTACCTTCCAATGACTTTCATGAGGGTCATGTGAAAAATGGGAGACAAGCCCAACAACAAAGGTTATATCAGGGTGAGTATATGTCAAATATAAAAGACTACCAACTAACTGTCTATACAAAGATACATCAACACAAGGTGTTGTACAAGTGGTAGTCAAAACAATACCAGACTAAAATGGTGTAGGACCTGGCTTGCAATTAGCCATGCTAAAATGATGAAGCATATGAATGGCATACTTCTACTGGCATATGGAGATCCCCTTAGTAGACTAAAGAACTTGAAGACCAAGAAAATATTGCAGAAGCCAAAGATTTGTCGTGTCAAAATGTTACATCAAAGAGTGTTGAATATCCTAAAGCATGGATGAGGAACTACTAGTCAGAAGCAAATCATCTACATACATGACTAGAATCAAAAGGTCATCACCATGTTTTTGAATATAGATAGTGTGATTGGAGTGGCAATGTGTGAAACCAGATGCAAGAAAGAAGCTATCAATCTTCTCATACCAAGCCTGCGGGGCTTGTTTGAGACCATATAAAGAATGTTGAAGCTTGCATACAAATGAAGAGTCCTGCACAAATCTTAGAGGCTACTCCATGTAGATCTCCTCATGAAGATCACCATGCAAGAAGGCACTCTTCACATCCATCTGAAATACCTGCAAACTCTTAGATGTGGCAATAGAAAGAATAAGGTGAACATAATCCATCTTGGCTATAGGAGCAAAGGTTTCAAAGTAATCAACACCCTCAACCTGTGAAAAACCCTTAGCAACAAGATGTAACTTGTATCTTTCAGTAGAACCATCAAATGCATACTTGGTGTGGTACACCCACATGCACCAAACCATCTTTCTTCTCTTAGGAAGAGATATTAAATCCTATGTATTATTTTTCATTAAAGAAGAATACTCCTCTACCATAGCCGAATCCCACTCTGGAACACCTAAAGCCTCTGAAAAACTTTACGAATATGAAGATATGGCATGACTCTGAAGACTAGAGTCAAAAGTCTATGAGTGAGTGTGACAAGAAGTCATAGGATCACCAGCTAAAGATCCAACCTTTTGAATAGTATTGCATGCCCATTTAGGCAAAACATGAGGGGGTGGAGGTGGGAGTGGTGGTGGAGGTGGTGGAGATGTGGGATTAGGACCAACATATATAAGATTCTCAAGTGCTAAGGTATCCTCATGAGATGAAGAGAGCAGAGTAGGTAGTGAGGAAGAAGAAGTGGATGGAGGATCCATATGTGGGAAAGACTCATCAAACTAGACAACTCTTTGAAAGAAGACACCTTGGGTAATAGGATCAAACAACCTATAGGCTTTCACATCCTAACAATTGCCAACAAAGATGAATGGTTGACTCTTCTTCTCCATTTCCTTATGTCGACCATCTGGTATGAATGCCCAAGCTTCACTACCAAATACCCTGAAGAAGGAAACATTAGGTTTGATATTTGACCAAACCTCCTCTAGAGTGATATTCTAAACTGCCTTGTGGGGAGTATGATTCTGAATATCATTGACATAATTGATTGCTTCAGCCCAAAAGGATGGGGCCATAGAATGAGATTGAAGCATACAATTCTCCATTTCCTTGAGTGTTCTATTCTTTCATTCGGAAACACCATTCTACTGAGGAGTGTAGGGAACCAAATGCTGATGATGAATACCATGCTCAGTGCAATAGTCCTAAGAGGCCTGATTCACATAATCCCCCCATTATCTATGCATATCTACCAAATAGAAGAACCTGACTTCTTCTCCATGAACACCCTAAAGTCTTGAAAGTGTTGAATACATCACTTTTGTACTTGAGAAAGTACACCCATGTGCGGTGAGAGAAGTCATCAATGAAAGTAAGTACATACTTGGCTGCAAAAAATGAAGGAGTTGCAAATGACATGAGGTCACTATGAAGAAACTCAAGTAAGGAAGTAGCAAGATGGGATTTACCCTTAGGAAAGGGTTCCTAATGATGTTTTCCAAGTACACAACCTCAATAAATGCCCTCTATGCATGAAACTTTAGGGAGACCAAGTACCATCTCTTGTGTACTCAATTGCTAAAGGTACCTAAAATTGAGGTGTCCAAACCTCTCATGCCAAAGTCAACACAAAGATTCTGCATGGGTAATGTGTGATGAACCACTGGATGTCTCAAAACTATGAAACTTGTATAATCTACACCCAAGACTTGCTCTACCTGAAGCATTGATCTTCTCTAGATGTTGTAGGTCACGAAAAATGACATCATGTGGGGAAAACTCTACAGTCTTCCCATCCCCAGTATGACATATCTGATAGATGGAGAGAAGATTGGCAGAAAGCTCAAGAACAAAGAGGGCATCCTCAATGTAACCATCTGCCAACTGAACTGAACCTAACCCCGCAATTGGAATCTGTGAAGAGTTTCCCACTAAAATATAAGAAGTGGTGCTATTAGAAAGAGACTCAAGAAGATCAACTGAATGAGTCATGTGATGTGAGGCTCTTGAATCAACTATCCAATTTGATGTAGATGAATTCAAACCTATAGCAGTAAGGGCATGTCCTTTACTAGATTTGGGAGTATCAATGTTGTATTTCTTCATGGCTTCTTCTAAAGCCTCAATCCTTCAATGACAAATCTTGACATCATGATTCTACATCCCACAAAAAGTACATGGCCCTTTACTTTTCTTCTTGAATGAATTTTTACTTGACTTAGAAGATGTTGTGTTTGAAGTATTAGGTTTGGTCTTCTGCTTAGATGATTTTTCATTGCTTGAAGATGATTATGCCTTTGACATTTTGAATGCTTATTACCTTTACCCTTAGATGCATGAACTACTAATGCTTGAATTTTTTAAGAAGTGTTAGAATCCATGGAGAGTAACTTGGATTGTTCTCTCATAAGTCGATCACAAAATTGTTCAAAAGTAGGCATAGTAAATGCTGAACTAAGTTCATCCATTATAGAGTAAAAGTAGAAGAAAAGACCTAATAGGGGCCTTTTAACTTTGACAAAACCAAGAAGACACATTCCTTATCTATTTTTGTTTTACCACAACCTTGAAGTCAAGAAAGCAAAGACTTGAACTTGACTAAGTAATCTTCAATTAAAGGGAAGACATCAGGAGACAAAGTTGTTAATTCAGCATCCAATTGAAGTGTTTTGAACTCATCAACTTTACCAAATAAATCACTAAATTTTTCCCACATTTACTTAGGAGTTGTACAATTTCTTAGATGAAATTGCAAGCTATTAGATACATGGAGGCCAATGATTCCCATTGCCTCATCTAACTTATTGTGATAGACAAATTGTTCATACTCCCTATTGAATTGCAATTGTTGATCATTTAGCATTTGCCATAACCCTCTAGATTAAAGAAGTTGTTGTACTTTAGTTTTCCATGTGTGAAAATTATGTGGTGTTAACAAATCAATTTTAGGATCCATGCTTGAGAAACACAAAGAGGCATGTAAATTGTGCTTTACAAACCCCCCCAAGTTTGATTAAAACTGTAAAAGAAGCTCCCCCAGAAAATTGACACTTTATAATAGTCATACATTAAGCAAGTCTAATTGGAATGAAAAATGACAATTTATAATAGTAGTGTGAAATCATTTCCAATAGATTAGTCATGAAAAATAAGGCACTTTCTAAAACATGGCACTCGATTTCAAGTTGCCAATCAAAAGATATAATAGTTTCAGTGAGTATGGAGCTTTCTTTACAAACGAAGGAAAAAAGTACAATAAAATGGGATAATTCCCAAATCATCTTGATGTATCTTTGTTAGTTCCAGAACCAGCTTCCTGTTGACTATAAATATGCCCAATTTTGCCTCCATGGGCAAAAGTTATGGCAAAATGAAAAAATGCCCTCCTTTGGCAAGTTGAGAGCACTTGGCAATCTATGTTGGACATATAATGCTAAGCTATGCAGTTAGGATAAAATCATGGAGGTTTACTAAGCTTGATGGTTTACAATAGATGTAAAATGAAATGCTAGTTAACAACAATTGATGCTAACAGTTTTAGGATAAAACTGTTAGCGATTACATAGTATGTAGCATCTAAAGTCAACTAGAAAAGTTACGTAGCTTTAAAGATTACAAAGAATGTTTAAACAACCACAAAGCTGTCTTAACATTAAGAAATAGTTGTTAGTTGAAGCCCCTAAACTATTGCCACTACCAACATAATAGCCACAATCAACGTGGTCAATACAATTTGTATACAAACTCTAGTAAATGCCAATGTGTGGCCTGGCTGAATAGACTGAGTGGATGAGTCTGGATGGCACTTGAAGTATGAGAGGCATGACCAAGTTTTAAATGGATCGGAGTGGTTGTGAGAAGAAACTACGACGTCAACCCTACAAAACGGTGACCAAACAGAGAAATCATGAACAATGATGAACAAAGGGACAAACAGGCTAAAAATGAAGGCATTGACCACTTAAAACCAGGGATCATATTGGTGGCCATGATGATTGTGGTGGGTTAGGCCATGGATGCAGATATAACAGAAAGAAAATTGCATGTAATCTCTAGAAAATGAATGAAGAGTCATCGACTTGGAAGAATGGTGAGCCAAGAACAATGACCTTGAAAGATTAATGAAGATGATCTTGACCAATTGTAGAGATCAAACCTCCTGTAGGATATTTCAAATCCCATACACAAATAAAATGTAGAAAAACAACAAACAGAAAGCAAAGGAGACACACAACTGTTGGGCAAACTCTTGTTTGTTCTATTAGATCAGAAAAAATAGCATTTACAAATGATTTGAAAACATAAACATCAAACTAATGATAATACACTTGATCTACAACAATCTGGAGCTGCACACAAAACCACAACTGTCTAGAGCAATCTGCTGCTCTCTGTACACACAACTGTTGTTCATGCACACAAAAAAAACATTCTTTGTTGCTGTTGCTTCCATTACTTCCTCTTCTGCTACATTCTATTTTTCATTCCCTCATTTTGTCTTATCTATCTCACCAAAGAATGAAACTCCAGTTTAAAATTCAAATTCACCTACCAGCAGTAATGAAACTAACCACCAATGAATTTTGTCTGCAATGCCAAATGAATGGCATTAACTCTTTGGTCAGTACGACAGGAGAGAGATCCCGAGGAGATCTCTGACGGGGTAGTTGGAGGGTGGAGTACGTGCTCCAGATTTGAATTTCCAACACTCCCCCTAAATCTAGAGCCACAAACTTGTTTTATTCTGTGTCCCCCAAGCTGTCTGGAGCTTTCTTTCCAGAACTGAAACTGGAGCTGTCCACAATGCCTAAGCTGTCTCTGAGACGCTCAAAGTTCTCCTTGCTTAATGGTTTAGTAAAAATGTCTGCAAGTTGATGTTCAGACCTACAAAATTTCATTTTGATTTCACCATTTTCAACTAATTCTCTTATGAAATGATACCTCATTTCAATGTGCTTGCTTCTTCCATGAAAAATTGGACTCTTTGTCAAAGCAATTGTTGAAGTATTATCACAAAATATAGTTGTTCCATCCTTTTGTTCTTCCTTCAAATCTACTAAGATCCTCCTTAGCCAAATAGATTGACATGCTACTACATTAGTTGTTATATACTCATCCTTAGCTATAGAAAGGGAAACTATGGGTTGTTTCTTGGAAGCCCATGAAATGACTCTCGATCCCAAGTGAAACACATATCTAGCTGTGCTCTTCCTGTCATCTAGACTCCCTACCCAATCACTATCTGTGTAACCAACTAGCCCAAAAACATTTGTTGCACTATACAAAATGCCATATCCTTTGGTTCCATTCACATATCTCATAATTCTTTTACCCACTTGCCAATGTGACTCTTTTGGAGTCTCCATAAATCTAGAAATCAGAACTACACTATGCATTATATCAAGCCTAGTAGCAGTCAAATAATCAGACTTCCAACCATACTCTTATACATGGTTGGATTTACATTGCTGCTGCAATCTTCCTTGCTTAACTTCAAACCTATAGCTATTGGTGTGGGGGCAGGCTTGCTACCTTGCATCCTAAACCTCTTCAAAAGCTCTGTTGCATGCTTTGCTTGAGAGATAAATATACCATCATGCATTTGTTTTATTTCTATGCCTAGAAAATACCTTAAGAGACCTAAGTCTATCATTTCAAATTTGCTTTTCATAGCATCTTTAAGATTAGCAATGAGGAAATCATCATCCCCAGTAAAAACTAAATCATCAACATACAAGACAATAATTAAAATCTTACCATCAGTTGTCTTGATGTAAAGAGTGGGCTCACCATCACTTTTGCTAAAGCCATTATTCAACAAATATGAGTCAATCCTATTGTACCATGCCCGTGGTGCTTGCTTCAGCCCATAAAGAGATTTCTTCAGCTTGTATACCTTGTTTTCTTGACCTAGAACTTCATAACTAGGTGGCTACTCCACATACACTTCTTCTTTCAACACTCCATTCAAGAAGGTGGACTTCACATCCATTTGATACACCTTGTATTTATGTTGGGCTGTGATTGCTATAACTGCTTACATGGTTTCCATCCTTGCAGCAAGAGCATATGTCTCATCATAATCTCTTCCAAACTATTGTTTGTACCCCTTGACAACTAATCTTGCTTTATGCCTTTCTATTCTTCCATCGACATTGCTCTTGGTCTTATAGACCCATTTCACTCCAATGACTTGTTTGTGGGGAGGCAAATTAGTTAGCTCCCATGGTCTATTCCTCTCTATTGCATCTATTTCCTCATCCATGGATTCACACTTCTTTTCTTTCACAACATCCTCAAAATAAACTGGATCACTATGAGAAAATAATGCAAAATTCACACTTTCATCAAACTCTTCATCATACCTTTCATTTTGGTAGATGTCCCTTAGACTCTTGGTCTTTCGTAGGATTAGGAAGGTGAGAGTGGGATCTAAACTCTCACTACTGCTGCTTCTATGCTATGCAGACCCTATCTGGAGCTATCTAGAGCTCTCTATCTGTGTCTGGAGCTATTCAAAACTCTATGTATAAAGCTTTGTGCCTGTCTATGGTCTGTGTCAAGAGCTCTCTGGAGCTGTTCGGAGCTGTTAGTATCTATCAAGCCATTCCATGACTCATTCTCTAAGAACTCCACATCTTTGCTAATAACTATTTTCTTGGTGACGTGGTTATACAACCTGTAGGCTTTGGACTCTTCACTATAGCCCATGAAGATGTACTTCTCACCCTTGTCATCCAACTTTTGCCTCTTCTCTTTTAGCACAAGTGCATATGCCACACACTTGAACACTCTCAAGTGCTCAACCATCCAATTGCATTTTGTCCATACTTCTTGTGGAATCTTGTCATGAACTGCCTTTGTAGGACTTCTATTTATCAAATATACCATTGTTGCTATAGCTTCACCCCAATATTCATTTGGGAGTCTCTTAGCTTTAAACATACTTCTTGCCATCTCCACAATGGTTCTATTTTTCTTCTCAACCACTCTATTTTGCTGCCAAGTATAGGCTGCTGTTAGCTCCTTCTTAATGCCATGTTGCTTGCAAAAATTCACAAACTGATTGGAGGTATACTCCCCCCCTCTATCTGACCTTAGGACCTTGCTGAAATGTCCACTCTCCTTTTTAGCCTGGGCCTTAAACACTTTAAACTTGTCAGATGCTTTAGATTTATGTTGTAGGAAATAGACCTATGTCTTATGGCTGCAGTCATCTATGAAGGTCATAAAATATTGGCTCTTACCAATAGAAATTGTTTGCATAAGGCCACACAAATCAGTGTGCACTAGCTCCAATGGTGCTCTTGCCCTTCTAGAATGCCCTGATTGAAAGGGCATCCTGTGTTGCTTTCCTAAAATGCAGGCTTCACATTTACCACTCGGCTCTACAATAGTTGGCAAACCTCTAACCATACCCTTCTTTGACAAAATATTCAAACCAGCATAACCTAAGTGTCCATACCTGAGATGCCAAAGATTGGAAGGGTCTTGAATGACTGTCTTGAAGGATGACTGCTGAGCCACTGCTATAGATGCCATTTGGTTGACTCCAAAGTCATCTGGAGCCATCTGGAACTTGACAGGTATAGTTCTGAACTGAGCTAAGAAACATGTTTCTAACCTCAAGGGAAACATTCTATTCTTTGTCATTAGTAGAGCTGCAAGTATTTTCTTGCTTTATCCTTCTCATAAATGATGCATTCACCCTTTTCCATCAACACTTTGTATCCTTTTTGGATTAGTTGTCCAATACTCATGAGATTGTGCTTTATACTAGGGGTAAAATATACATATTCAATCTCCTTCTTCTCACCTTGACTGGTGCGAAATATAATAGACCCCTTTCCCACAATTGGAACTATTTCATTATTTCCCATTCTTATCTTAGACTTGACATTTTTATCAATGAAAGAAAATAAACTCTCATTACCACTCATGTGGTTGCTACATCCACTATCTAAAAACCATAACTCATCACTGTCTCGCTGAACAATGTTGCACATGATAAAGGCCTTTGACTGATTACCTTTAGCCACATTTTCATCAACCACATTTGTACTTTGCTTGGACTGATCACGTTGCTGTTTCCAGCACTCACTTGCATAATGACCAAACTTATGGCAATAATAACATTCAACATTGCTCTTGTCAAACTTCTGACTCGATTTGTTCTTCTTGACTTGTCCAGAGCTAGACTAAGAACTACTTGCTCCCTCTTGGCTGTGTGCTCATCCTAAGCTATCTTATCTAGCACTTCCATGTCCAGATCTGCCTCTACCTCTGCCTCTTGAGCTTCATCTAGAGTTGTTTCTACCTCTCCCCCTACCTCTTCAATTGGCTTGAGCTTTGAAATATTTCTCATGGGAAGAATTTGCTGACCTATTTAGGCGCTACTCATGGGTTAGTAGAGAACTCATCAGCTTATCAAGTACCATTTTTGAGAGATCTTTGGTCTCTTCTATGGTAATAACTATTGGATCAAATCTAGGGGGCAAACTTCTAAGGATTTTCTCTATAATCCTTTGCTCATCAATGGTTTCTCCATTTATCCTTAGTTGATTAACCAAGGTGGAAACCCTTGTGTGAAAATCTAGAATGGACTCACTGTCCTTCATCTGCAGGGTCTCAAAATCTCTCCTAAACAGCTGGAGTTTCACTAATCTCACCTTGTCAGTTCCCTTGTAACTATTTTGCAATATTTCCCATACTTCTTTTGCATAGTTAGTTGCTTTTATTCTAGGGAAAATAGCCTCTGTCAAGGTTGCTTCAATCAGACTCAATGCTTTTGCATCTTTCCTCCTTGTCTCCTTCAGCTCGATCTTCTGGTTGTTTGTGAGGGTTGTATATGCAGCTAGGTTAGTCACATCATTGAACCCATTAAACACAAGCTCCCATAAATCATTTCCAACCATTATGGTCTTCATTTTCTTTGCCCAAACATCATAGTTTTGTCCATTAAATTGTGGTGGCTGCTTCCAACTCTTACTTTCTTCTCTAGCCATGTCTCCTATCAAACAAACTTTAAACACCCATAAAACAAATGCCCAACTCACTCAAGACTTAGGGCCTTTTGGCTCTGATACCAATCTATAGGATATTTCAAATCCCATACAGAAAGCAAAGGAGACACACAACTGTTGGGCAAACTCTTGTTTGTTCTATTAGATCATAAAAAATAGCATTTAAAAATGATTTGAAAACATAAACAACAAACTAATGATAATACACTTGATCTATAGCAATCTGGAGCTGCACACAAAACCACAACTGTCTGGAGCTATCTACTGCTCTCTATACACACACACTAAGATGCTCAAAACTGTCGTTCATGCACACAAAAAAAAAACATTCTCTGTTGCTACTGCTTCCATTACTTCATCTTCTGCTACATTCTATTTTTCATTCCCTCCTTTTGTCTTATCTATCTCACCAAAGAATGAAACTCCCACTCAAAATTCAAATTCACCTACCAGCAGTAATAAAACTAGCCACCAATGAATTATGTCTGCAGTGCCAAATGAAAGGCATTAAATCTTTGGTTAGTGCGGCAGGAGAGAGATCCCAAGGAGATCTCTAACGGGGTAGTTGGAGAGTAGAGTACGTGCTCTAGATTTGAATTTCCAACACCTCCTTCTCAGCCTGACTAGTGTGTCCTGTCTGCGGATAGGGAGTCTAGTTCATTTAGGAGAAAGAGGCCCTAAAAACAAAGCCACAAACACAAAAGAATAGGAACTCAGCGCTCTATACAGAAGACACCACAATCTTCACATTGAATGAAGGCACCAAAGAAAAAACATGGAATGAATGTCGACCAAATTTGTGGATTGACCTTAAACTCCAAAAAACTAGTTCAGTGGTTGAGGGCAAGATGTAGAATGGAAATTTGGAAGAAAAAAATCATGACCTTCTACCTTGGAGACCGTGGCTTGAGGGCTTGAGAAGACATTGATCGGATGAAACATGATGGCAACTTGGAAGAGAGTTTTTGTGCCCTGAAAAGGCTAATGTGGGACCAAAAAATAGTCCTCACAAAATCCAAAGTGATCTAGAACAGATGCAAACTTGCCATCTAGAAAGAATCCATGAACACCAGACAAATACAAACTTGAACCAGAATACAGTCCTCCAACACAGTTGAAAAACCTCAAACAACAAGACAAATAGACAAAAATTGTGCCACAAAACCTTGAAAATTCTCCCAGAGACTTAATGATTCCTAGAAATCTTCAATTTGTAAAAAAAATTGCATTTTTGCACGAAAATTTTGCATAGATCTATGACACACCTATGATAGGGTTGAATGTGCAGGATGAAATTGGGAAGGGAATTGCAATTCTAGGCTCTAATACCATATAGGATCAGCAATGAAATGAATCAAATAACCAGAACTTCCACAAGATGAATGTGCACAAAGAAAGAGGCTAAAAACTATCATAAAATGTATGAGAATGTATAATGAACTCCTTGTACATGTAGGACAAGGAGGAAGTGAGAAGGTGACAATCAAACATTGACTAACCCTCCATGATGTGTGACACGTAGGACACTTGGTATAAGTGTGAGAGCATGTGTCAAATGGCTATGAGGTGAGACAACTAAACCACTAAGTGAACTTAAGATAGTGTGAAACTAGATAGAAGTAAACTAGATGACTAAAGACTCCTTTCACACTAATAGTTAGTTGGATCATCTTGTGAAGTTGATCATGTTCTGTGTGCATAGGTATCTGATACAAAGAATGAGAAAGAAGATTTTTTATTGTTTGATATGTTGCCTTCCTTTGTTCCATTGGATATTGATGAATAAATCAATGTTTGTTTGCATCAGGATGACCTAGGTGTGCCTACACTTGATGGTAACTGATCTGAGACAAATTTTAGTGGAGACATGGATTTTCAATTTGAAAAAATTTCCCTTGATGATTGTGAAGATGGTGATCATGTGGATGCATATTAGAGCCTATTTCTTTAATGCAAGCTTTGTTGTCTTCCTCATATTGAGTGTGCTTCATATAGGCCTTAAGAAAATGAGAGAAAAATAAATGAGGAAGAAGTGTGTCATCAGTCTTGTTGAAGCAATGAATGTGACACAACAGGTTGCCAAAATGAGCTCCAAACAGTGAGACAATTTGAAGAACTTGATTCTTCACTTGAGGTGTCTTGTGGTATTGATTTTTGTGCTAATGATTTTGATTGTACCCAGAATCATGCTTGTGATTTACATGTTGATGGATGTATTAGCACAAGTGAAGGTTATGTATGTTGGCCACCCATTATCCAAGAATTTGATGAGGACTTGGTTGACTATGAAGCTTTCTTTTTTTAAGGTTGTGCTTCAAATGTTATGGATGATGGTGTTGTGTCCAAAATGGAATCATTTGTATGGGCCTAACATATAGATGAAAATGATGTTGAGTAGTAGCATAAATTCTAGGTTGAAGATCAGTATGTTATAGATCAGTTTAAAGGTATGCCAAAGGTAGAATTTTTTCAGTTTGATTTGCAAGAAGAATCATCTCTTCTTGAAGATCAACATTATTGTTAGGCATGCATTTCTTTACCTTGTGAATTTGAGGCAATTCCTTTTTTCCTTGATTCACATGTGGATGTCAGCAAGGATAATGATATTGCACATGTGGATGGGTGTTTTTCCTCATCCACATCTTTTGATGCTAACTTGGTTTGTATTTTCTCACTCCTTACTATTGAGTTTGTGCATGAAGTTGTGTGGGGTAGTTCCTACACATCTATTATTTATGGTTACCTTGTAGTAGTGTTTATGGTGGAGTTGGCCTTTGCTCCATGAACATTGGTTATAGATTGGTGCAATCATCTCTTGTTACAGCTAGGTGGTGAGTGCAGATTTGATTTGATGGAGATCGACTCCTTCATTTATCTTGTCTTCGATAGAGGCAAGTAGCATCATTCATCTTTTGTTGGGTTGACTAGCCTTGCATTAAAATTTTGATTCACAACCATTGGTTGTGTGTGTTGCCATGTATTTATACCCTAATCGTTGTTGTACATATGTATAAAAAGAGAAGGAATCTACAAGATTAAGACACCAAAAACTCACAAGAACTAGGATTAGATGAAGGATTAGCTTATTTCATGTCGGGTTCACAAAAATATAACTGATTGAAATTTTAAACATAAAATAAGAATAAAAGAATAAGACTAAATCCTAGTTCCAAACTCCACTACAAAACTTAGATAGAGCAAAAAAAGAAATGAATACCTTCACTTACCAATAAAGATAGTTTTGTTGATGATGTGGATGTGCTCTTTTAATATGATGTATCTGGATGTCCAAATGGGTTTGTGCAAGGTTCCGGTAGTGTGTACCTATTCTTTATTAAGCATCCTCCCCTCTTTTGATAGAGGATGAGGATGTATTTATAGAATTGGATGGATTGATAAAGACAAGATTTGAAGATAGATAAGATTTTGGAAAAAGTAGGATAAGGATATCCTTAATTTATTTCTAATTCACTAGTTGCACGTGAGTTAGAAATGGAAAGAATTCAAGAGGAAAATAAGATGAGGATGTGAGAAGATAATTAAAAGATTTATTTATTAATTTTGATAATTAAGTGCACATGAGTTGAAAATAGAAAGAAATCAAGAAGGAGATATGATGGGATGATTAGCTAATTAAATAAATATTTAATTTATTTAATTGTATTTGGAATATTTAGAAGAATAAATTAATTGATTAATTAATTAAATAATCATAAATTATTTAATTTATTATAATAAGTGGGAAAGAGGGATAAATTATGCAATGCTAGGAGAATTATGTGATGGTAGGATGAACTAGATGATGGTAGGATATGATGTTAAGACATTGTCAAATTAGCTATCTACAACTAGTTCTTGATGTTTTCATTGTTAGAACTATGACAATGTGAATTATTTATTCTTTGTTGAATGCAAGTGAATATTCTATGAAGTGTTTGTGAAAGATATGAAATGTGTTATACTCATATGGATCACTTGGAGTGAGTGAGCTTGTTGGTTGGTGTGTATGTCATGCCTAGATGGTAGTAATTGATGTATATTTGAATTAATGTATGAAGTTAAATGTTATTCTTTGTATGTTTGACCATGAGAGTGAGATAATTTGAAATACTTGTATGGTTTAGATATTGTTGTTAATAGGTAGAATGTGGTTGGGTGCTGACTTAGTCCACGAACTATGATTGTTCTTGCTTGTCTAATTATCATTTGTCTTGGTCATGTTTTCCATGCCTCCTAATGTTCCAACATTAGTTGAGTGTATGATGCTATGTTTTAGAAATAAAGACCATGTTATTAAGTAACATGAAGGCACACATCATGTCATTTAGATCAAAATTTGTAGCCTACACTAATGTTCTAACATAGTGTAGGGTATGATGGTGCGTTAGTAAGTGCATCGGCACATATTATTTATATTTATTGTATTATAATTGTCTTCATATTGTTGTTGTTTTGTTAATTTTGTGGATCCTATTGTGGTAAGAGTTTCTCCTTGGTAGTTTAGAGGTTTCCTAGCATAATTCTAGGAGGAATACAATTTTGTATGAAGAAGTTGATGGAGTCAGGTTGTCATTGATGTCAAAAAGGTGTCCTCAGTGTGTTTGATGTCATCAGGACTTGGTTGATCAGGTTGGCCTTCAATGTGTCTTCTTATGTTCTTCGAGTTCATGTTACTTGGTGTTGAGTTCAGTTACTTCATGTTCACATTCAGTGATAGTGTCTTGAAGATGTTGGGTCTTGGTATGATGTTGTATTGGTTTGGTATGAAGAAAGTTACAGGTTGTTTGGTTTGTGTTTGCCACAAATAGAGATGATTTCTTGATCTTGGTATGACAAATAGACATGCTTCAGTAATGCAAGAAGCAATACAGATCAGTAGCAAATGACATAATATTCAGTGGCATGTTCTTCATAATGAAAGTTTGATAGTATGGTCTTCATTTGATCCTGGTTTCAGTTGTGACAGTTGTGATGTCATTGTCTCCTGCAAAGTATTTATATAGTGTTCATCTATGTCTCTTGACAATTTCTGTTGACAAGACTCTTACAGTGGCATGGGAACAAAAATGTCCTTTTAGGATTTTATCAAGGGTCATGAGCTAGATCAAGTGTCGAGAAGTCTTTATCTCATAATGTTCTTTAGTTGTTATAGTATAGCCATATCTTAAATATGTTCTTGACTCTTCTATGAGTTTTTACATTTGTTCACATTTTTGTCTATGCTAGTTTTTATATCTCTGATCATAGAATTTTGAAGGCTTTAAAATCCTAAAAGTCTTATGATTTAAATCCTAGGCAAACCTAAGAGTTAAAGACCTAGAAGTCTATGTTCACATAGTTCTAAATTACCCTTTGTAATCTCTGAGTAGCACGTCATACACTTTTTGTTTTATTCATCTATTGACTGGTTGAAATGGTCATTGTCACTTAAGTGACAACTAAAGGGTGTTTGCCACGTTCTATAACCGGCCCCTATTCCTAGTGAGACCGGCTCCATCGGTGGCAGGGTGAAGCGGATGGGCGCGAAGAATGGATCAAAGGTTCAGTTTAAATATGCAAACGGCATGCTCGAGGAGATCAACGGATGTATTTAAACTATGGCTCTTTCCTTGTGATCTGAAATTTGATGTGCCTGTGACTGTCAACAGAGAGCTAACTGCAGTAAAAAGATTTGTTTAACCCGATGAAAAAGGCATTTTAATTGGAAATTTCTATAGTTGTTTAAAGAGAGATTTTTATGAGATTTAGAAAAGAATCTATTGAGAAAGATTTTTCCTATTTCAAATACCTTATCTCGAGAATTTGGAAGATCAATAAAGGTGTCTTCATTCTTTTGATTAAGAAAGTTTTTTTTTATGATGATCTCAAAGTTTATCTTTTAATCTGAGATATTTTTGATGAGGCAAATTGACAAATTTTTCTTTTGGATTTGAGGAGAAAAATAAACAGGGGCAGATGAAATTTGTGAAGAAGATATTATTTCTCTTAGGAGCAGATTGATTAAATTTTTTTGAAGATAAAGGAAATTTTTTTTTACAGATGAAGATAAAATTGCTCACATAAGAATATCAATGTTGATCAGTTATTTTGAAAGAAATTTGATGCAGAAATGGAAGATAAAGAGTTTTTGAAAAAGAGGATAATACAAAAATGGTTTTTGTGATTCACAGAGAGAAGGTGAAATGTTTTATTTGACAGAGAATATAAAAATAATGCAGAGTGATTATATTTTTGAGAAGTTATATTATGAAAAATTTGTTTGCAGAAAAGGAGATGAAGATGAAAAGACTAAATATTCAAAGAGTTTTTCTCTTACAAGTCCTGATTGAAATGATAGAGAATATGAAATGATCTTGCCAATAATGTTGCAGAGAAGTTTGATTGACAAATTGGTTGAGTTATTTTTGTAGATTGAATTTGCACGGGCAAAATGGTTTTATTTTTGAAGGGACAATATTGGAGATTCTTTTGCAGGAATATGAAGGATCATGCATGAAGGCATTTTGATGGAAGATGAAAATGAGGACAGAGATTTTATTACAGGGGCAAATTCAAAATACTTTATGATGAATTCTTTTTGCAGTTTAAAAAGAATACAGAATGGAGATCTATTTTCTTTCAGAGAAGATGAAAGGTTTTTGATAAGAGGATAATGAAAAATATGTTTTGAAGGTGAAAGGACTTTTCAGATGCATTGATGCAAATTTATAAATAGACATTGATGAAACATAGATTATGATGGAGGGTTGTTGAGTGTATCCGGATGTAGGATTGATTTTGATCAGAATGGACATTTGACAGACACATGAAAGAAGAAATGTTTTGTATTGAAACAGAGAAACCCTCTGAATTCTTGTTTTCAGTTTGTTCTGTAATAGGGGTTGGTGCTCCTTGAAGCTGGTGCTTCTAAATAGTATGCCAGTGAGGCTTGTAGGTCAGTGAGACCTCAATAGTCAGTGAGACATAATATTCAGCCAGTGAGGCTTTGTAAGATGTTTTCAAAGTTAAGCCAGTGAGGCACTTCACGAGTGGTTTTTCTACCCAGAGAGGGTTTTCCACTCCAGTAATTCTTGTGTCTTGATTCATATTGGTCATCTTTCTATGGTTGTATGTTTTACTCATGAGTTTTGTTTATCATTCTCAGTTATGTGCATATGTGTTTGACAATTCAATGATTACTTTCTCTCTTTATGCTCTCCAAGTTAAAGTTTGAAAAAGATTTGAAAATTCACACAACACTGATTCACCCCCCCTCTCAGTGTTGTCCTTGACTCCTACAGAAGTTGCTATCCTATGTTTTCTATTTTATGAATACTTGGTGTTTGTGCCATGATGAAGTTCCATGTTGCTTGGTTGATCATCAATCCATTATCTTTCCATGTTGTTTAACCCTTTGGGTTTAGAATAGTGAGCATTGTTGTGGTGTAGGATGACATCATGTTCCAACATTTTTTTAATTGCCTCCTTGGATATATTCCTTGTGAGTAGAGGGTTGCTAAGCCTTTCTTGTCGAGAGAAATTATGCTTTTAGGAGGATGTTTTCTAGATTCTTTACTTTCAGAACTCATAAGTTTAAACATGTTTTTTTGTGATGTAAAGATAGAGTGTTAGAGAAATCCTCTCTTTTCAAGAGTGTAACATGAGGATGGACCTCATGGAGAGAAACCAAAATTAGAAGTGAGGCATTCTTTTGGTGAGAATGAAGGTGAGGTAGTTATACCTATATCCTTTAAGAGATGGATTTCCCTAGTTTTTGAGTTGTAGTGTAGTGGGTAGAGGCCTTAGTCTTAGGAATGATCATAGGGAGTGCAACTTTGCATTGACAGATCTTGTTGAGAGAAAAACTTATAGTCTTATGTGGTTTTCCTTGGTAGTAGAGAGCTTGAAGAGTTACCATGTAGGGTAGTAGTAGTCGTGGGCTTTAGGACATTATTTTGCATATGGTCAATTGGGCCATTTAGCTAGATCATGTCCTCACTTGTAGTCGTAGTTGGAGGATGGAGTGATGTAGTCTCAAAGGAGTTAGTAGGCATAGTGCTTTATTTTCACCTAGCTTGTGCACCCTTGGGATTTGATATTTTGGTTTGAGACTTAGGCTTGGTGATGGTCTAGAGGGTTTATCTTTTGAGATCCATTTTGTTTGCAAAGGATTGTGTACCATGGGTACCTCATCCTTATATTTTTGCAAGATTTAGGAGTAAGCCTATTTTTAGTGGGGGAGGATGTAATGCCCACTAGTATGTATGCCTTGTGTAATTTTTGATTTATATACTTTATGTTGTATCAACTATTTTATCAATGTATTATTTGGTTTCATGTGTGATGAACCATTGCACCAAACTTTTTGATGAGGCATGTTGTACCATCAAGGTGCTTTGATGCTATATTCTAGATGATTTTGTGGAGATTTTTTGTATGACCATCCATGTATTCCCAATGAGGTTTTGTATTAGCATTGGATTCTAACTATGTATTATGGGATGGATATGTTATGTTTTTATATGTTTATATCATTATAGTGTTTCAGCTTCATTGTTTTCACTATATTCAATATAGTTGTGGTGAGTATATATATTTCAACATTATGAATTATTGTTGATTATGCATTCTATTTCCTATGTCATGCTATTCATAGATGATTTATAGTTAGATGTGATGATTTGATGTCATGTTATGATTTATATCACATTGGGTCAATTATGTTACTTTGACTATTATTATGTGGAGTAGGTAGCCTGATGTTTGACCTAACTATGCATGTATGTGGTTATTCCCCAATAGTAGTTATATTGAAGATGGTCATCTTTGGGTAAAAAATGTGTTTGTTAACCTCTATCCCTCTTGATTCAAGTGTGAGATGAGTCTTGTGAGTCCCTGTGTAAACCTAGATCCATATTTTTGGTAATTTTGGAGTCTACATGTTGTGGAAACCTATAATACATGTATGAGTCCTTTGCATGTATTATTTTACTTTTGGTAGAAGAAAATTCATTGAAATTTATTACTCTAAAAATAAAATATTTTAACTTAGTGAAAAGAAAATTGTAATTTAAAAACATAATTTAACTTAAATTGATTGAACTCTTATGACTATTAGAAAATATCAATTTAAATTAAATTAGCTTTTTAGATTTATTAAATTAATTTATGGGTTTATTTATTTTAAAATGTGTTATTTTACAAAAAGTGAATATTGAAATAGAAAATAAAGAAATAGAGAAAAAGAAAAAAAATGATAAAGTATAAAATGAAATGAGATGAGCTCTCTCTCTCTCTCTGAAAATAAAGGAATGGTAAAATCAATGCTTCATAAAATTTGGAAAATTTGATTGCAAAAGAGTGTTGTTCTACATCCTTGAAGCAAAAGGGTACACTTGAAATTTAGAAATTTATTGTAATTTAGGAAATACAAATTTAAGGTTTTGTCCAACTCCATAATGGAGGAATGGAATATATTTTATAGTTTTTGACTTTTTTGAAAATAAATTTAAATTGCATTTTAGGCCTTAAATAAAGGTTTTATCTTGTGAAAAGAATAGTCTCCTTCATGAATTAGAGTTTTGCATCTTTTGGCATTGTGTTATAAAAATGATGCACTGATTTTCATGCCACACCCAAATTGTGATTTTGGAGTAATGAACTTTTAGGATTGTGGTATAGAGTAGGAGACAAGTGGTATCTCACCATTTTCTATGATACAAAGTGATCAATGGAGATAACAGTGGAGAGTTTAAACCAATTGATAATGTAATCTCATTGGGTAAATAAAACATGATTAATTAAGATGTCATGCCTTGATTAAATGCTAGTATGGGTTCAGTCTCAGTTATGAAGGACATGTCACAACTCTTAGAAGTTGTTGAATGTCATTGAGTACCTTCGTATGAGGAATCTCTACTCCCAAATTCTTATGTGGCCATCATGCCACTGTGAGGACACTCCTAGTCTTATCTCTAGGATCCTTGTCCTTTTCTTCAGTCAAATGTTATATTCAATGTGATTTATTATCATTTATATATGCATTGATTGGCATGTGTGCCACATATTACCTCATATGATTTGTTTTGGCGTGAGTTTCCACATGTGATGTTGTATGCATTTGATTAGCATGAGTGTTGCCATATTTTCCTTGTTTTGTGTGAGTGTGACTGTACCCAATTCGACCATCTCCTAGGATAGTGGAGCGAACTGAGGGTACCACATGGTTGGGTGACACTAAACCACAATTGGGGATAGGTGAAATTGGAGGATGCTCATTCAAGAATGTGATGGATTCTTATAAGTATTATGCATATGTATCTCTTATTTGTTGTAATTTTGTAATCATTGTAAATGGGGACCTGGTGACCATTGTAATAAGATTATGGTTATTCTTAGATGCATTCTTTTATGTGGTTTATGATCCATTCATGTTTGGGATGAGACCCTTTGATTGTAATATTTAATTGATTCTATTTTGAATATTTCCACACCTCATCTTGTGAGGGTGTTGGTATGATTTTTATTTTGAAATCGTGATATTTTAGCATGTTAGCTTCAAATTATATAATGTTGTATTTATGTTGTTTCAAATGCCTTAGTTTTGGATTGCATTCCACCCATATAGGTGGTGATGATCTTATCTTTACTTTTGGCATGTGTCAATGTTGGTGTCGAATGTGCTTAACATTTTGTGATGCTTTTGTCATATTTTGCTATGGTTGTAAATGCTTGTTCTTTTGAATAATTTCCCTTGTGTTTTGGGAGAAAGAGATACTTTTATCCTTGTTCCTTGGGAATAATTCCTTTCAAGAGGTCCTCATGTGGCCAAGTTGGATCCCACAATACCTAAAACATTGGACCCAAACTATTCTCAAACAACATAAAAATCAAGGAATAAATATGCCTCATTAAGTCAGAAATTAATCCTTGCTATTTTCCTTGCCTTAGTTGTTTTCTTCAATCTAGTTTTGCAAATCAGAAACATAGTCTAAAATGCATGCAAACTGAGTTTACTAAGTTGTACTACAATTTGCAATCAAATCCTGAAACCTAAAGTGCAACAATTTTGGAGTTCAGAGTCGTGTTACATGTTGCATGATGTAAGTTACAATCGACCTCTAGAGTCTAAAGTGTAGGAAGTTTGGAGCCTAGATTCTTGTTTCATGTTTCATGATGCAAGTTGAAATCGGTATCTAGAGTTTGAAGTGCAAGAGGTCTAGAGTTTGGATTCCCTATGCACTTTACAAGTGTGCAAACTATAAATGGTTCCTGAAGCTTGTAAAGTGTAGAATGTAACTGCATCTTGAAGCCCGGGCAGGTGCAAGATACCTGAGCAGGTGCAAGATGAAAATTGTAGCCCAAAGGCCAAAACAAGTAAGTGCAAGTTGCAAGTGCAAACCCAATGTTGAAATCTGATGTAGTGTTGGTGCTAGTTGCAACTTGGGAAAGAAACCCAAATAGAAAGTCTTTCCTACAAAGTCGAGTTGTAAGGATGAAGCAAAAGTCCAAACTTTTGTAAGTTCCTCCCTCGAGGCTCAACTTTTGTAATTTTTAACTCTATGCTTCTTGTATCTTGAGATATTAGAGGGGTGGTCTAGTAAAGATTTTGTGGGATTTTTAGTGAACTTGGAAATCCTGACTCTCCTCCTTGTTTCATTTTTTATGCAGGTAAGTGTGCAAGAAGATGAGGGGCCAAAAAAGGGTCTTAAGTGGCCACTTTTTTTTTTCCAAAATCAGGAAATACTGGCCTTGGATGAGAAATTGAGCATAGTTACACTCAAAATTTTAAGATGCAACAAAAACAATGTTCATAGTGCTTCAAGTCTACTTTCTAAACAAATGTTTTTTTTTTTAAATGGTATAGATTAAGGGGTTGAGAAAAGGGAGCCATAGAAATTGGTGTTGTTTCTGTCAAAAAAACATAACATAGTGTGTTTTGTGGCTTCCTCAAAAGGTTAACTTTTTTTTTTTGGTATTTTGAAAATTACTTTGGTGATAAATTAGCTAATACCATGTAGTTTGTGCTTGATTTTTCTAATAATTTTTTAATGAATATTTGATTTTTTACTAATTTTCAAAGTGGACACATCCTGAAAAATAGAGTTTTGGCCGTGCTACCCCATAAATTTTGAAAACTAATTGAAAATCAATTTTTTTTAATGTGTAGAATGGAGTCTAGTTTATAAAAATGTAATTTATTTGAAATTTCAATGAACGGTTAATTTATAAAGAAAAAAAGACCAAACACTAGTTTTTGCCAAAAAATAGACACGCAAACAAAAGAAATTAAAGATGAAAGGCTTAACATTATCAAAATGTGAAAAACATTACATCGTTAAATAGCTAAGAGAAAGCCTAACATTACCCAGGTGTTCAATTTGTTCGACCTTGAAACACGTACAAATCTAAGGGTTAGCATGAATGAAATTATGTGAAATCCTATAGAATATGAAAAAATGTGTCTTTGGATGTTGGGGAGGCACTCTAAGCCTTTGGGTTGGAAATCCAAAGAAGATCCTGAGCCTAAGGCTTGGGATTCCCAAAGCAACATATAATTCAAGTGTGTTATAATGTGCTCGCATTATGTTTTGTTTTGCATTTTTTCTTTTTTGCCTGATGTTTGCCAAATTTGACATAACACAAGTGCGTTATAACACGCTCACGTTATGTCTCGCTTGGAATGTTTTATGTTCACGGTTTTTAAGTATGCTTGATGTATGTATGTTTGTATATATATTTGTATTTATGTATGTATGTATGTATGTATGTATGTATGTATGCATGCATGCTTGTATGTATGTATGTATGTATGTATGCATGCCTATATTTATGTATGTATTCTTATATGTATGCTTGTATGTATGTATGTATGTATGTATGTATGGTTGTATGTATGTATGTTGGTTGTATGTATGTATGCATGTATGTATGTATGTATGCTTGTATGTATGTATGTAAGGGTTTTGGCTTTAGAGTATATAAGGATCTAAACCCGTATAGTTTTTAGGGTTGAGGGTTGAGGTTTTTGGGTTTAGGGTTTAAGGTATAGGGTTGAGGGTTGAGGGATTAGGGCTTAAGTAATAGGTTGAGTGTAGAGGGTAGAGGGTAGAGGGTTACAGTTGAGGGATAATATTCATCTTGGTGAGTGTATAAGATTTTTTTGTGTAAGGTATGGGGATTAGGGTTTAGGATATTGGGTTTAGGGTTTACAATATGGATTGAGGGTATATAAGGCATATGATGACTTGGGTTGAGAGTATATGGTTTAGGTTTTAAGTATAGGGTTGAGGCACAATATTTAGGGTTTAGGGTATAAGGGTGAGGTTATAGGGTATAGGGATGAGGGTTTATGGGTGTAGGTTTTAGGGTTTAAGATATAGGGTTGAAGATTGATGGATTAGGGCTTAAGTATATGGTTGAGGGTATAGGGTAGAGGGTTGAGAGTTTACAATTGAGGGATAATGTTCAAGGTTGAGTGCCTAAGATATATGGTTTAGGGTATAAGGCATATGGATGAGGGTTGCGGGTTTAGGGCATAAGTATAGGGTTGAGGGCATAGGGTATAGCGTAGAGGTTTGAAGGTGGAGGGATAATGTTCAAGGTTGAGTGTCCAAGGTTAATTGTATAGGGTATAGGGTTTAAGGGTATCTAGGGGTTGAGAGTTTATGGTTTAAGGGTTTAAGGTTTGAGGGATCAAGGGTTTAAGGGTTGAGGGATTAGGGTTTAAGGTATAGTGTCGAGGGTAGAGGGTTTAGGATTGAAGGTTTAAGGGTTGAGGCTTGAGGCTTTAGGGCTGAGGGTTAAGGGATTAGGGTTTAAGGTATAGTGTCGAGGGTAGAGGGTTTAAGGTTGAGGGTTGAGGGTTAAGGGATTAGGGTTTAATTTATAGTGTCAAGGGTAGAGGGTTTAGGGATAGGGTTTAGGGTTAAGGGATTAGGGTTTAAGGCATAGTGTTAAGGGTTGAGGGTTTAGGGATAGGTTTTAGGATTTAAGGTTTAAGGGTTCAGGGTTGAGGATTTAGGGATAGGGTTTAGGGTTAAGTGAGAGACCTATATGGCTAAGAACAGATGGAGAGGCAGACAAGGAGTGATTGAGAGATGTAGAGAGGGGAGAGGTAGAGAGGTGAGGGGGAGACAGAGGTGAAAGATAGAGAGGTGAGGGGAGAGATAGAATAAAATGAGAGATTGAAGTTGTCAACTTGAGGGAAAGATGGGTAAGGAGGAGGGAGAGAGGTGGAGTGGAAGGGAAATATCTAGAGAGTCCTGAGAGATACACAAGTGAGAGACCTACAACCTAGGGAGACAGTGGTGAGAGAGATAGGGGAGAGATGGGGGTAAGGCAGATAGTGGAGGAGAGGGGTGGATAAGGGTTGAGGGTTTAAGGATTTAGGGTTCAAGGGTTTAGGGTTTAAGGGTTGAGGTATTAGGGGTTAAGGGTTGAGGGTTTAGGGTTTAGGGTTGAGTGATTAAGGTTTAAGGTATATTGTTGAGGGTTGATGGTTTAGGGATAGGGTTTAGGGTTTAGGTTTAAGGGATTAGGGTTTAAGGTATAGTGTCGAGGGTTAAGGGTTTAGGGATAGGGTTTAGAATTTAAGGTGTAAGGGTTGAGGGTTGAGGCTTTAGGGAGAGGATTTAGGGTTTAGGGTTAAGTGAGAGACCTAGATGGCTAAGGACAGATGGAGAGGTAGACAAGAAGTGACTAAGAGACATAGAGAGGGGAGAGGTAGAGAGGTGAGGGGGAGATAGAGGTGAGAGATAGAGATGAGAGATAGAGAGGTGAGGGGAGAGATAGAATAAAATGAGAGAGTGAAGTTGACAACTTCAGGGAAATATGGGTAAGGAGGAAGGAGAGAGGTGGAGAGGAAGGGAAATATCTAGAGAGCCCTGAGACATATACAAGTGAGAGACCTACAACCTAAGGAGAGAGGGGTGAGAGAGATAGGGGAGAGATGGGGGTGAGGAAGATAGGGGAGGAAAGGGGTGGATAAGGGTTGAGGGTTTAAGGCTTTAGGGTTTAAGGGTTAAGGGTTTAGTGTTTAAGGGTTGAGGGTTTAAGAGTTGAGGTATTAAGGGTTTATGGATTAAGGTATTAGGGATTAGGGATTAGGGTTGAGGGATTAGGGTTTAAGGTATAATGTCAAGGGTTGAGGGTTTAGGATTTAAAGTTTAAGGGTTGAGGGTTGAGGCTTTAGGGATAGGTTTTAGGGTTTAGGTTTAAGGGATTAGAGTTTAAGGTATAGTGTCGAGGGTTGAGGGTTTAGGGATAGGGTTTAGGATTTAAGGTTTAAGGGTTGAGGGTTGAGGCTTTAGGGAGAGGGTTTAGGGTTAAGTGAGAGACCTAGATGGCTAAGGATAGATGGAGAAGAAGACAAGGAGTGACTGAGAGACGTAGAGAGGGGAGAGGTAGAGAGTTGAGGGGGAGATAGAGGTGAGCGATAAAGAGGTGAGGGTATAGATAGAAGAAAATGAGGGAAAGATGGGTAAGGAGGAGGGAGAGAGGTGGAGAGGTAAGGAGTTTTGTATAGTAAGATAAAACATGCTCACTTTATAATGCAAGAACATTTTATCTTGCTATTAAAATGGTACAATAGCTAGGACACGCATGATCCAGGTCCATATACTCTGTTTTCTATTAGTTATGTGCATGTTTTGACAAAAGAAATCTTTTTCTTGCTGTTGGGAAGTGCACATGCAAATTTTTCACATTCTACCACCTTTTCATGAACTTTCCACCACTATTTTTGGTTTTCCAACTTAAGGAGGAAATAACATAGTTTTCACATTGAATTTGATATATATCCATTCAAGTTTCAATTTTTGTAGTGTTGCAATGTTAATTGAGATTGAATTGTAGGAATTTAACATTATGCATTGGTTAATTGTATTGTTGTTAGTAATTCTATTTGAGTGATATACAATTGAATGTTGAAAAGTTTTGGGAATTAAGGTGTCTCAACCTTTGTAATTTCCTAGTATTAATTTTTTACTGTGTCATAATTTTCTGGTTTATCGTGCTTTGTCATCTAGTAAATTTGACATGGTGAGTTGTCAATTACTGGGAGGTGACATGGAAGGTGACAAGGATATATTTTTGTCCTCACATGAGGATGTAGGTGTTCCACCTTGGAATAGTACATTTGTGACATGTGTTGGCTAGTTGTAAGGTGTGTAAGTCCTTATGACAGATTCCTATGACATATGATAGATTCCTATGATGCGTAAGGACCAGATTCTATGACAAGTTGGACAAGTGTTGTAAAGCATCTTTGCATGGAGAAAAGGTCAAATTTGGACTTCCAAGGAAGAATAAGGACAAGTTGTAAGAGGCATATTCTATATTTAGTCATTTATGACGATTCTCTTATAGCTGTCATTCCTGTAAGAATGATAGATTCTTCTTACAACTATAAGAGGTTGTAAGGTATCTTTCCTTGATGTAGACAAGTGTGCTTGCATGAAGGAGGCATTGGATAATGTTCCATATGGCCTCTTGGATTCCCAACCTCTAGAAGGTTCCATTCTTGCTTCATTCTCTATAAAATAGGTGCTTGGAGTGGAGTTTTGTATGGTTCATTTGCAGGTACATAAATGTTGCCAGAATTGCTCTAGAATTGACATCTTGGGAGCTCTTGCTGTTGATAACTGAGAGGGGTGGTGAATCAGTTATCTTAAATTTATTCAACTTTCTGTTCTTTAATAATTAGTGCAGCATCAAAGAAAACAAGCATGAAAGTAGAAACAAAGTCAATACACATAACACAATGATTTTGACATGGAAAACCTAGTTAAGGGAAAAACCACGGGGTGATTAACCCAAGAATGTATTCTCTGTTAGAAGAATAGAAGTACAAAATGGCACCTGCCAATTTAGGGCTCACTGCCTGAGCATACTGTTCACAAGAGGCTCACTGCCTACAAGAGAGGAAGATAACACAATGTTTGAACTGATGAGAAGAATCCACACATGCTAAGATTCAGTTCCGGTTGAGCTCAATAAATTGATTTGCTGCACTTCATTCTTACTTTCTTTTGGTTCAGCTGTCCTATCACATTCCGGACCTGTCTTACTGCCTTCACACTACTCTTCTACTTTTATTCACACAATTACACATTCACACCACACACCTTCATATCTAAATTCATCTGGTATATATATCCGTACAAGTAATCTCACCACCTTTCTAGTCGGCATCCGGAATAGTCATTATTTTCCCAAGCTTTGATCTGTCAGCTGGATCCTTGCTTACCAAGTGATGCAGATCTAGGAGATGCTTGAACAAGTCATCAATCATGTCGGCCAATCATGAATGATACCTCAAGAAACTTAGTCATTAGCAATATCTCTTCCAGATTTGGGTCTGACACTCTGTTGGTACAGTTCTTCTTTTGTCTACTCTGCCAAATAGGAACCCAACACTCAAGTGCTCATATCTTTTCACCCTTCCATCACCGGAGGCTAAATCCTTGGAATATATTAGTCAAGGTACTCCTCTTGACTTCCCCAAATCTGTACTTCACTGAGATACTTCCTCTGAGAGATTTGGACTTGACTGTCGGACCTTACTGACTGCTCTGTTCTTGCTTACTAGATCATAACACTTCTTCAATCTGACTTCCAGTAGAGACTCATCATGTCTTGCAGATGTGTGGGATAACCTTTGTTGCCATCAATGACAACATACATGAATCCATATAGTGTCTCTTGCCAACAATCTCCCTGTTTGGCATTGATGGCAACACTTAGTGAAAAATGACTAAGTGTCACACTATACTCCCCCTTGGTTGATGCTCTATTTTTATACACATTTTCTAGAGCTCCCCCTTAGCTGGATTCCTCATTTTTCACTGCTCCTCACTCCCCCTTTGACATCAATGGCAAAGGGTAGGATCCACACACCAAAATTCTCAAAAAGTCAACTATACTTAGTCGCATAAATATATATATATATATAGCATACTTACATATACTAAAGTATGTCTGCAAAAGTTGTCTTCAATTGGATGAATTTTGTTGCCCAACTTTGCTTCATCCTGTCCAAAATTGAGATGTGACCACTCAACAGGAATGCAAACGCATCTGCCCTTTTTAGATCTATCAAATCACTGGTCCGAGCTGTGATCTGAGCTTCTTTTATGGCCTCATGCATGGCCTCTAACTTAGGGATAATTATCCCTCTAAGTCCACCTAACCTACTTATTGTATTTTTCTTTTCCTTCTCAAGCTTCTTGATTTCATTCAAGACTGCAATAGTCTGACATTCTTGATTTATTATGGAAGAGGAGAGAGGATCAAAATTCTTAGAGAGTTTTGTTAGTTTGTCCTCCTGTTCTTTCACTTTCTTCTCAATATCCAATGTTACTTTGGACCATGATAAACAAAATTTGTACTTTCCCCGCCATCTTTAAGAGCATTTTCTAAGCTCTTTATCCCAATATTCATATTCCTCCTATCACTAGTTATTAACCCTTATACCTCTGATAATCTTTTTGCCAAAAATTCCTTCTGGACCTTATCTTCTACTAACTTCTCTAGGGAATCAAAATGTGTGCTAACACTATTTACTAGAGATTTGAGATTACCAGATGAGGAGGCTAAGGGATCCTTCTGAAAAGATGGCATGATCTTTTCTAATACTCTGGATGCAACTTCTATTAGCTCACAGTCTTCCATGTGAGACTTCAGGAGTTTTTCTTTAGCCTTTGCATTAGCAAATGAAGCTATCTTCATTGTTTGTACCAGGGAAAGAGAATCAAAATCAAATGGCCCTTGTAGAAGTTCCGGTTCATCAATCTCCATTATCTCTTTGTTTAAGAATTCTTTGATAGTTTTTGTAGTGTCTCTTGCCGGAGACAAATTCTTCTTCTCTTCTGCAGTCTTAGAGCTATCTCTTGGAGCTTTATCTCCTTCTACACTCTTACCACTAACAGTTGTAGTCTTCTCTGTTGAAGTCTTCTTTCCTTCTGCAACCTTAGTACTGTCATCTTCTTTTTCCTTCACTCTTTTTTCTTTATCCTCTATTCTTTCTTCTCCTTTGGATCTGGAGTTAGCAGGGGAAACTGGAGGAGTGATGTTTGTTTGTTCATAGGCCACCTCTTCCAGAGCAGAGGATTCCAAGTCCTTATCTTTTTCTTCACCAGTGTCCATTACTTCTTCTGTCATTGCCTCAGTAGATTCTTTTTCAACACTTGTAGCCGAGGGATCAACACCCAAGTCCTCTATAATAGGAATGTTGAATCTTGAGTATGCATTCCAGAGGATCTCTTATGTCTCTTTTGCTATTTTGTCAGTTTCTCTAAGCATAAGTTGATTCATTCTTTCTTTTCTCCAGAACTCATCCTTGCAATCTTTGAAGATCATATTCATTTGCTTTGAATCAATTGAAGGATATAGCTGAATGGCTATCTGTTCTCGGATCTCAAGATCTTTTGCCATAGCATTATTCTTTCTTATTTCTAACTCTTTCTCTAGGCTTTTGGGAATAAGAGATATAATTTCAATAAAAGCCTTATTGTAGATATTCAGATACTTGACTGTTGCTTCGTACAAGATCTTTTGGTCAGCCTCATTATAATGATCATAGAATTCAGCCATTGGTTGAAGGTTTCCATTGACAGTAATTGATTTGACAACATCATCTAATGATAGAGTGGGCTTTTCAACAAACTCTTCTACCATCTCTTCCTTGTCTTCACCGGTAGAGGGTTCACCAGGCACTTTCTTCTTTTTCCTCATTTTCCTTACCTCCTCATCTGACTTAGTCTCTTCATCATCCTTCTGACTGACGTAAGACCTTGTGGCCTTTGTCTTAGTTCTTTTCTCTGCTTTACCGGATGATTTTGCTTCCAGTTTTGATTTATTTGAGCTCTTATCAGTGGTAGGTATAGAGCTCCTAGAAGATCTGGTCTAGGAGGAGGATTCTACCGGAACACTTTGCTTTTCTGCCTCTTTCTTCTCTTTCTCAGTCCTTTCCTTCTTTTCCCTGTTGGCATCAAATGCCTCTTTTGAGATGCCAAAGCTTTTGGCAATGTTTTCTACTTCTTTTCTTGCCTTTCTTTTCATCTCTAGTTGCCTTAGCTCAACATGGATCTTCACACTCAATTCTTCAAAGGTTCCAAACCTTTCTACCTTGGGATCCTTTGGTTGACTCAGTATGTGTTGAACATGCAGCTCTATGATTTTCTCATCCACCTCATACCCCATTGGCATGATCCACACTGTTCTTGGTTCCACTGCCTCCATTAGGCACTAATTAGTCTCTACCATAAAGCATACTATGTCTTTGTATTTCTCAACTAGAGATTGGGGAATTCTCTCTCTAGCTTGCATCATGTTCTGGAAGTTTTTGAAGAAACCCCAGAGAGCTATGTTTTGTGCTTTGTCATCACTAAGTCCATGCAAATAATCCCTGATTTGTATGGCAACCGGTCTATCATTCTGTCATATGCATCCACTGGATCCGGGTAGCTCATTCATAAAGTAGAAGAATAAGCACAATATTAACCCACCATACTTAAATGAATTCTTTTTATCTTTCTTTATTTTCTGTAGATTCTCCAAGAGTTGGTTTAGAAGGAGTTGACAAAGGTCATAGTCTAAATTCTTTCTTAACATTTCATAAGCAGTGTAGATAGCAGTTTTAGGTACTGAATTCTCCCTGCTAGAATGATATATCTTGTATCTGATGATCATGGAGGCAAACTTGATATCCGGATCAGTGATATCTTCTATTGTCATTGCTCTTTTGTCAAACCTAGATCCGGTAGCTTCACTTACAGTCTGATTCTTGACAGATTTGAGAGTAGGTATCCCATCGGATGAGTGCAAACTGGTAACTACCCTAATGGCATCTTTTTTGATCTTGAATGGCCCATTCAACTACATGAAGTTGTCATGTATTCTGCTCAAGACATACCGGACCCATTCATCCTCAGCAAAGCAGGGGAAATGTATACACTGTGCAAAGTGCTTGTCCCAGAGGGCCTTGTATTGGGGTTCAAGCTCAAATGAATCATCTATTAGTTGTTTGTGGTAGATATCCCTCAATTTGAACTCTCTGAATTCTTCAATGTTTGCATGAATGTAAACACTAATATCTTCTGTATGCAAGACACCATGCGGAACACTAGAAAATGCTCCTAGGGGATCTACTTCCAAGGATTTGTAAGGATGTTTCTTGAATTTGGGGTGAGGCCTATCAGTGATCTTCACAATATTCAGAGTAGTCATCTTTAAAAAGATTTACAGAGAGATATTTAAGAACGAAAAATACCTTTTGCGGCTTTAGGTTTCATAGAGTGAGCCGGATCGATTGTTGGATGAATTGACTTCTGCAAATGATCTTTGATGGGCTTGAGGAAAATTGTTGCAGAGCTCCTTTTTGCTTCATCTTGAATGCATAATGAACAAATGTTTAATAAGAAGAACCCTTATATTACTCCACAAACCCTAATACCAAGTTGCAATAAATGCTCAACTTAAGTCATTCCAGTTTGCCTTGTTTTCCTTATTCGGATGACTTGATGAACCGGATCAATCTTGTTCTAAACATCTTGCGGATCTTTCATATTTTAACCATAGATTATTTAGATGATTCTCTGAGAACCCTTTAATCCGCAACCTTCCTTGTGCCAATTTCAGCAACAATTTACTGGCTAGGGGAAAAAGTTTTTCCTTGTGTCTCCCCCTGAGCTAGAGCTCACTTTTTAATTTTTGGAAGGAATATTAGCACCAAATTCTGGTGCAGATCCATCCCCCACATTTTTTGTACTTTTCTTCACCCAAATCTTGTTCATCTCACTTTGAACTTCATCCACATTCACTTTTCCTTTTCCCTTGTCTTGATTCTGGTTATGATGTACCGGACCTCTTTTGTCTTGATTCTTGCTTCTACAGAATTTGGCAATATGACCGGATCTATTGCAATTGTGGAAAAAAACATTTCTTTGCATATTTGATTGATGTCCTCTTGATCTACATTGATAAGCCATATGACCCATTCTAATGCATGCAAAGCATCTACCATTGAATGAATTGTTCATTTGCATATTTCTGCATTTATGAGATTTGTGACCATACCTTTTGCAATTAAAACACTGTCTGGAGAAGGATGTATTAGTTTGATTCATTCTCTTTCTACACTAATTAGCTTTGTGACCAAAGTTATTGCAATTGTGGCAGTATCCATTGAAGGATGGATATTTTTGAGCATTAGGTTGCCTTACTGGAGGTCTTCTAGGCCTATTCCTTGGATTTTCTGATCCAAAATTCTTCTGACCAGATCCAGAACTTTCACCTTTCTCATATCCCAAGCCACGCTTGTCATCTACCCTCTTTTGGCTTTCAAGAAGAACTTCAAGTTGAGCCAAAATTATCTTGAATTTCTCTTTGTATTCATTTGTTGTTTGAACATCCCTTTTAAGAGAGACAATTTGATCCTCAAGTTTTTCTTCATTATCTTTAGCATCTTCAAGATCAGATTCAAGATGTCTGATTACTCTATCAATCTTATAGCAGTCTTCTAATTTCTCCTTGAGAGATTGTCTTAGATTATCTTCAGTCTTTCTTTTCTCTTCAATTTCTTGGGTAAACTTCATAATACCTGATTCCATTTCATGTCTTACCATAATGATCTCTTTTGATAATTTTTCACATAACTTGGTTTTCTCCTTCAGATCTCCATTTGTATCATTTGCTTCATTTTGATTTGTCAATTGCTGAAGTAGATCCTTTCTCTTTTTCATAGAGAGACTTAGTTTCCCTTTTAGTTCATTTATGAAATCATCAGCCTGTTTGAGTATTTCCTTCAATTCATCGACTTTAGAATTAGATTGCTCAAGATCATCTAGGGCAGACTGAAGTTGTTCCCTCATACCATACACATCCATTTTAATTCCCAGATCTTCCTCAAGCTGTTAGGCTCTTGTTTGGAGGAACTTGGCTCTGATACCAATTGTTGATAATTGAGAGAGGGGGTGAATTAGTTATCTTAAATTTATTCAACTTTCTATTCTTCTTTAATAATTAGTGCAGCATCAAAGCAAACAAGTATGAAAGTAGAAACAAAGTCAATACACATAACACAATGATTTTGACATGGAAAACCCGGTTAAGGGAAAAACCACGGGGTGATTAACCCAAGAATGTATTCTCTGTTAGAAGAATAGAAGTACAAAATGGCACCTACCAATTTAGGGCTCACTGCCCGAGCATACTGCTCACAAGAGGCTCACTGCCCACAAGAGAGGAAGATAACACAATGTTTGAACTAATGAGAAGCATCCACACATGCTAAGATTCAGTTCCAGTTGAGCTCAATAAACTGATCTGCTGCACTTCATGCTTACTTTCTTTTGGTTCAGCTGTCCTGTCACATTCTGGACCTGTCTTACTGCCTTCACACTACTCTTCTACTTTTATTCACACAATTACACATTCACACCACACACCTTCATATCTAAATTCATCTGGTAAATATATCTGTACAAGTAATCTCACCACCTTTCTAGTCGATATCCGGAATAGTCAATATTTTCCCAAGCTTTGATCTGTCGGTTGGATCCTTGCTTACCAAGTGATGCGGATCTAGGAGATGCTTGAAGAAGTCATCAATCATGTCGGCCAATCATGAATGATACCTCAAGAAACTTAGTCATCAGCAATATCTCTTCCGGATTTGGGTCTGACACTCTGTCGGTATAGTTCTTCTTCTATCTACTCTGCCAAACAGGAACCAAACACTCAAGTGCTCATATCTTTTCACCCTTCCATCACCGGAGGCTAAATCCTTGGAATCTATTAGTCAAGGTACTCCTCTTGATTTCCCCAAATCTGCACTTCACTGAGATACTTCCTCTGAGAGATCCAGACCTGACTGTCGGACCTTGCTGACTGCTCTATTCTTGCTTACCAGATCATAACACTTCTTCAATCTGACTTCCGGTAGAGACTTATCATGTCTTGCAGATGTGTGGGATAACCTTTGTTGCCATCAATGACAACATACATGAATCCATATAGTGTCTCTTGCCAACACTTGGAAGAGCTTGGCTCTATAATTGTATTGTAACCATTCCTTGTTTACTGAATAATACATTGGGCTATGCTTTGGAGTGTGGAGTCTTTCACCTGAAAGGGTTTTCCCCACATATACCTTGTGTATGTTGCATTTGTACTTGTTTTGAATGTGTGTTAATCTCTTTGTTAATGTGTATCTAAACTATAACTAGAAAGATCTAATAAATATTTGCACTACTATCCCTCATTAGATTGGTGTAGGAAGTTATTTCCACGTACCTTGCTTCCTTTCAAAAAGGAAGCAAGTTTGTGAAAAACTCAAATTGTTGACGAGTTTGATGCAAGAAGAAAAAAGACTACATAATTAGGTACTCTCTCCATTCAAATCTTCATTTTTTAGGTATGTCAAGTCTTTACACATGTTCTTTACATTTTCCTTAATTCTATTATGTTTCTTTATCATCCCTTATCATACATACTTAATACAATTCTTTGATTTTGTTATTATGCATATTCCATGTTCATCATTGTTTGTTTCTCATTATAATCTTAGCCTTGTCTATGTTGTTTGATAAGATGCTTTGATACACATGTATGTAAAATGTGGTAGCATAGACAAGTCAATGAGTTGTTTGAAAAAATGCCTCAAAGAAATATCATCTGAATTATTTTTGTTGTTCTTTGAGACCACATTTCTTTGAGCAATTGTATGTCAAATAGTTCATGTGCCTTGTCTATGCTTCCACATTCTACATACATGTCTAATAGAGAATTTGCAACTATAATATTTGACAAAAATCCCCCTTCCATTATGCTTTGAAGGATCATGTCCATACCTTGTTTGAAATAGCCCATTTTCAAAAATGTACAGGGATGCTATCAAAGGTTGTCAATTTTGGATTTACACTTTCCAAATACATTAGCTTGAAAGATTCTAAAAAATTTTTAACAAATCCATTTTTTGAATATTCTACAATCATTATTCTCCATTAGACCATATCTCTTTGAGGCATTTTTTCAAACAATCCACCTATCTTCTCTATGCTTCCACTCTAAATTAAAAAAATGCCTCTATCCTTAATGCTTTGATGGATGCCCATATCCTATTCCAAAGAACCTTTCTTGGCATGGGTAGGGAGGATCTTGACTAAGGTTGTAGAATTTGGCTTCACACCCACCTTTTCAACAAATCCATTTTGTGCTTATGTTGCAATCATGGCATTCCATGAGACCACATTTATTTAAGACATTACATCAAAAAATTCATGTGCTTTGTCTATGCTACCACATTTTGCATACATGTCTATTTGTGGACATTATATTGGTAGGTCATACATTAGAAAATAGCTAGAGCAAAGTCACATGATAAATTCTTGCAAGGTAGAAATACTTAAAAAAATTTTGCTTTCCATTTTTGTTGTGTTCTTAGTGCACTTGTTTATTCATCATGGTTGAGTGATATTTACTCTTCTACATGATGATTGTATGTACATTTGGTATCAACGGTTGAATGACATATATTTCATTTATTTGTATGGATTCATCTTTTAGGAACTAATATTTGTCTCTTTATCATGCTATAGATAATTTCTCCATCATGCCAAGGAAATGATCAAGGATTAAACCAACATAGGAAGAGAAATAAGCGAAGAATGTAAAGAAAGCAATAGTTATGAGGGAACTTCATGAGAAGAGGAAATTGAACACAATTGTCAAAGACAAGCCAATTGAAGAGGAACCTCGACCATCAACAAGAGATATAGTATTGGCAGCACAAAGGGAACGAATGCAAAAACTTTGTGCTATGAGAGATTTGAATACCGTAGTTGGAGACATATCCTCTAATACAAGTCAAGATGGAGGGACACCATCTATCACATCTCAAGTTGAGAGTACATCATCAATCACATGTGAGGAAGGAGGTATGCCATCGTTCCTAGTTCAACCTCAAGGTACATCATCTATTCCATGTCTGATCGAAGGTATGCCATCTACCCCATCTCATTTAAATATTAATGAAATTCCTAATGTTGAGATGAATTTACCTTTCACAACACCACCTAGAATTTTGCATAGAAAGCCAAAGTATTTGATTGATATTGATGAGAATATTTTGCAACCAATGGAATGTAAGATTCCAAAACACACTTGTAGAAGATATGCTCATAAGATTTGGAGAGTGCTCTTTGAAAAGTTAAATGAGACCACAAGATGTCAACTATTCATTGAAATGATGCGAAGTATAAAGTATAGGTCCATCATGAAGATTCTTGAGTTGAGAACATTGGAGGTTTCAAGTGAAAAATCTATTGTCAAGAATCTAATGAGTGCATATGAGACTGTGGGTAACACCTCACACACAAAAGATAGTAATGCCACATGACATGCCATTACATCGACAATAGTAAGTAATCAAATGAGGAAAGTTTATCTCATTAGAAAGACGAGTCAAGCATTCAAAATTAATAGAAAATTTTTATCAAGAGCTATTGGAAGGCACCAAAGAATTGAGGACACCGATGCCAATGAATTATGGGTGTTCTCAGGGAGACTACCATGAAAAGATAAACCAATTGTTGAAGCATTGAGATCACTAATTGAAGACTTTTGGAAGAATTACACAAGGGTATCTCCGAATCAAAGGGACGTGGTAAGAAGGAGAATTAGTAGTCAAAACTGTGAGCCACATCCAAAGCATTTTTTGGATATGACTCAAACATAGTTTTTTGGTAAATTTCTAGAGATGTATCCTCAAATTAAAATTTGTCAAAGATATTTTGAAATGCTAAAACCTTCTATGTCAAAATAAATCACACACGCACTACTTGTTGTTGTAGATTACATATTAAATTTTCTAACCATTTTGATTTTTATCAGTCTATATGTTTAGATTTGCATACTAACAATGTTTTGCAGGATTGTGGCATACATGCCCCACCAACATCTTCAAGAGACTTCATATCAACAATTTTATTTGGAAGAGAGGAAGGTCAAATATTCTACAAGAAATTATGCTTGGATGGCACATGTCAGCATTATGCTGGCTTGCAATGTATGCCAATATGTGAACATATGGAAAGCACACATGTGGTTGGCAACAAACTAGTAGAGTTTAGCAAGTATAAAACAATGGCCTATGATACAAAAGATGGTAAAGAAGAAAAGATGTGTGATTTGGTTATTCAAAAGATTCCAATCTATCATTTTATGTCTACATTTCATGATAGTATAGTGTATGAGTATGCAAGGCATACCCATAGAGCTCGATGGTTGGACTTGTAATTCAAGTTATGCAAGGACACATTTCCACTTGGTAGCATTGTTTCAATCATTGAATTTGTAGAGAACTACACTCTTTAGCCACAGCATGAGGTGCAATCACAATATTACAACTCCACATAGGTTTCTATATTTGTGCACATAACATTCATTCATGCGAATGATAGTATAGAGGATAACAAAAAGATCATAAGGGAGTATCATTTTTATATTAGTGATGATTGCATGCATTTTATGAAGTTCATGCAAGGTTGATTTAGAGTGTTCTACAATGATTTGGCTAGAAGGGGCATATCATTTAGTTAGCATATCATATGGTTGGATAATTGTGCATCACAATTCAAGAACCTGTGGTTGTTCTATTGGCTGAGCAGGAAGCATAATATTACAAGTGTTTAGCATATGTCAAACTTTTGTGAGGTCGGGCATGGAAAGGGGGAGCACGATGGTGCAGGAGCATGTATCAAAAGAGCCATAGCATGAGAATAGTTAAAGTATAAAGATAATGCAAAGTTGACATATGTAAAATCAATCATCGAGTGGTGTAATGCTTCGATGGGTCTAGGTAATGAAGGTAAGTCTTCAGTTCATATATTTTTTTGGTTCATAGATGATACTAACATTACACCATATGAGGATTGTTATACACTGACATGATCAAGTGAGCTACACTCTTTCAGAAGCTCAAATGTAGGTCCATGAAGTATCCATACACAGAAGATGGCATGCCTCTATTCTTCATGTACAATTCAAGCTTGGAATGAGTGCGAGTCAAAGTAGTGGGTTGATGAATGGTGGTTAAGTTATCTTAGGCCACTTAACATGTATCGACCCCTGACGACACTAGAACTAACATAGATGGAATCATTGGTTGACTTTATCCACATATCAGATCTAGTTAAACCAGGTAATAAATCTACTTGCATATTTTTTGAAATTCCTAATGTTATCTTACTTTGTAGTGTTTTTTTAATGTTGACTAATTTCATCTAATTTGTTGTACATATCAATGTAGGACATGTTTATGCAGTTATTGCAGATAAAGACAATGAAGAGGGAATGAATTATTACTTGTGTCATTGTGTTGAGGCCAAAAATAAATTGGAGGCCCTAGTTATAGATGGAGAAAACATAGAATACCCTACAGGCTCGGTGGTTGTTACTGGAACATGAATTAGAAGGTACCCACATAAGAGTGCTAATGTTTGGCTATTTCAAGACTTTGACACGCATCAGAAGATTCTTCATTACTCAAACCTTGTCATGGCATCCAATGTTCATTTGATAGAATATCAGGGTAGACCTTTGAACAAGACCTTGTGGAAGGTGCCTGAGTCTGATCATGAGGCAATACTTGACACAATAAATAGTAGAGAAGACCTGAATGGTTCGTTGGATTAACTTGTAAGTATGCACATTAATTTTTTAAAGTCATGTTATTGATATTAATGTCCTGTAGTGATAGTAATACCTTTTGTTTCTATATTTTAAGTTTACATATGTTTTGGTTGCATGTTTACATATGTTTGTCTTTTTTTTTACTGCTGAATTTTTACACATATATAGTGAATATTGGGTAGATTATATGCATATTTATAGTTTCACCATTGGACCATTTGGAGACCTCAATTTGCAATCTTGACCTTTGCAGCCCTAGATCAGACTTGGGAGACCCTTCCTTAACCATCATTTCACTTGAAACATGATCATGAAAAGGAATAACGGGGGGTGTTAATAGGTAATAGCCCTTAAGAGTCCAAAGTGTAAAAATGCAGCAATCTTTGACAAGTTGTTACTCGTAAAATGTGTCACTTAGAAATATTCTATCTAAGGCTACAGGGTCACATAGGGCCCCTCTATAATAACCTCTCTCAATTTTTGATATCTCTGAGGCATTTTCCCATGGTGTCCAGTTTTTAGTTGATGGAAAAAGTGTCAGATGCATGCAGTGTAAAGTGTCATTATAAAAGGGTCATAGTTTTTCCTATTCAAAGACTCACAACTTGTCACCTTTAAAATGTCATCACTATTTGTGAGAACCTAAATTTATTTATTTGCAATATTGCCTAAGGTTGTATTCTTAATTGTATTCTTCAAGGATGTTATGGATGTCTTTCTCAATGATAAATTGCTCTCCCTTTTATGTAGTGCTTATCAACCTAATACACAAAGTATGAGGCGTACACGTGAATACACGTAATACATGAAGTATACACAGGTAGCATGAAGCATACATGTGAATACATGTAATACATGAAGCATACATGTGAAAACATGAAGTATACACAAGAAGCATGAATCATACATGTGAATATGTGAAGTATACACAAGAAACATGAAGCATACACGTGAATGGTAGCATGAATCATATGCGTGGAATGGTAGCATGAAGCATACATATGGAATGGTAGATGTCGTCAAAGAATTATATGACAAACTTCTAGAGGTATGAGGTCACATGTAATAATGTCTTGCTCATTTTTAGTTGCATACTTCAAAGTACATTGTATAATTACATGAATTTCCTTACTATGCTATGATGATCCTACAGAGTATGGGCTTAGATGTGTAGTGTTAGAGAGACCTAGGTGTTAGATTGCATCATGTATTATTATATTCATATGATTAATTTAATGTTCAATAATCTTAGAGGAGAATAATGTTCAAACTTTATATATTTACAATTATATAAAGGAAGAGTGCATGTAATACAATTGGACTTTAAATATTTGAAGTAAACCATCTACAAATATCCATTGAAGCAGGGATTTATAATACAAATATGGACATCATAAAAAAATAGATACGTATTAACCAAATATCCATATAAGCATACATCAATATTTGTCGATATAAGTATAACATTATTTAAGGTGAAAAATGAAGAGGATGTTTAGGGTTTATTTTGATAGTTGTTTGTGTTGACCCTCCTTTCACCACTAAACATTCAAGGACTTCCAGTCGAGTAGAGGAACCTACTACATGCCTTCTATCACTTGGAACATAGGGGAAGATTGGAATTGTGTTATTTTGTTGTTCAATTAAGCCTAATTATGCCCAAAACCCTAATTTCGTAAATTTGTAAACAAATGGACAAATTATACAAAATGATCACACATAAAGATATCAAATGACAATCAAATGCATACCAAATTTTGAAGTTTGGTGTCTAGAAAAGATAGGGACTAATGAGTGGGTGCCCTAGTCCAGTGCCACAATTTTCTTCAGGATCTAGGAATCTTGTTTGCAACTTGTTCATGTTGTTCTGGAGATTTTTTTAGTTGCGGGATCCGGAGGACTAATGAGCAGGTTCCCAAGTCTAGGTCCCTATTGTCTTCTCTAATCTACAATTCTGATAGTCTGCACTACTCTCTTGCAACTCCACATTTTCTAATTTCGTAACCTGTAACCTGCAATCACGAATAAATGGGTTGGGGGTTGTGGTGTTTAGAGGCTTGCCTCAGTCAAGCCTCGGAGAGACATTCAAGTCTTTCAAACACTGTTGTTAGATAAAGAGTGCATATCCCTGTGAGATAGAGGAAAAATCTAAATGATAAATGATTGAAAACACAAATGATATCACTTTGTAGTGAAGATCTCATGGAAGGAAGATGCTCTTCATCCCATGAGGATATGGATGTCAAATTTGCAAATACAAACATAATAACAATGCTCTATTCTTCCACACAATGAATATTTTGAATGCTCTAGAATCACAAGTATGCCAAAATCATCTAATGTCCATCTAGTTTACAAATGAATCATTAATCATGCTTATATATGCAACTAAAAACATTCCCACTAAGAATTTCATAATTCAAACTTACCATGTCGACATAGGACCTAAATAATGGTCATAAACTGACACTTTAAAATTGGTCTTGACCTAAAATAGGGTAGGACTAGGGCACCGGTGCCCAAGTCCTCCCCCCCATTTTAGGGAGGGTTTATGTTAAGTGTGTCCCCTGAGTCCTAATTGCCATGAAACTTCAGGGTTTTCTCATCGGGAGTCATCAAAATCATGCAAGATGATCTAAATGCATTCTAAGGGACCCAAGAGCTAAACCTTAAGAGGACATTTTTTGACATAACATTTAGCCCCCACTTTAATATTTGTATAAACGCAAGGCCAATACATGCATTAAAGTACAGTCAACAAGCACAGCAAACACACCAAGAACGAAGAAGACATGCCAATCACAATGAAGATAGTAATAGGCACACAAAACATGGAGAAGACAGTTACAATCATGTAAAACATGGAGAAGACAACATTGAAGACACACAAAACACAGTGAATACAATGAATGCAGTGAAGACAGTGATGAGTTTCTTTTTCTTTTTCATTTTCATATATAAAATGTAGATGCAAGTATAAGGAAAGTAAACACACCACCCATAATGTAGGAGGGACTCATTGCCACTGGTCTTTAAGACTGCATATGGGGCAACAAACACATAATACAAATCAAGCACACTATACAAATCAAGCATGCCATACAAATCCCAAAGCATAGTAGGGAATCATCGCCATCGGTCTTTAAGACTATGCTTGGGAATAAACACACAATACACACACACTTGGAAGACACTGAGAAAACATGGCAGACAAGTAATGGAGTGTTCCTATTTCTAGGTTCATCACCATCTTAGGTACATTATAGGCACACACTGATGATTGGGCTTCGCCACAACAATCACCAAAGACACACTTAAGGGTTGAGTTAGTCACAGAACCGCTCCCCACCTCCGCAGAGGACTTTATAAAAATGACAGGGTGTGCACTCTCCACAAGAAATACACCATCCCCGCCTCTACATAGGGATTAAAATAAAAAGGATATATGCAATATCCTACCTCCGCAGAGGGCTTAAATGATTGCAATAGATTTCAAACAAATCTTAGAGTGCAGGAGGAACTCATCACCACTAGTCTTTAAGACTACACCTGAGAACAAGCACATGGCTAACATCTAAAATAGATAGCTTATCTTATATATATCCCCACCTTAAGGTGGTTGATATCAGGTACTGATATCAAGCACGTTAAGGTAGGAAGAAACCACATAAGGGAACACGAGCTCTCGTAAAGCCCATGCCCCCCAAAGGTGACATGTACTTTACGATCACCAAATGTTCCCACAAACACATTCCTGCAAGAAAAGTATTAGTGTCCATATAATCATGATAAACAATGATGCATAATACAACATTCAAGATAGACAAAGTGCATAGAGCAGTAGTATTATTATGTTCTGTAAGTGTGATAAGACACCATCAAGATCACATGGAGTGATTCTACTAGCCAAGCGTCAGATAATATATAACAACTTCATCATCATATAGAAACTAAGTCCAATTTTTGATTTCTCGCTAAAGGGACACTAGGTCCGCATCAGTATGATATGTTTTTTGTCATCCACCTGCTAGATAGAAACACTAGAGGAAGGGAAACAATAGTCATGTAGGAGGGTGCCCCCAAGTCACCAACCACAACATTATGTCCATAAGACACAACACAAAACAATGAAAATAGAGGAGAAGCAATATAGAAGAATGATGATACAAATAGAAGGTCACAATAGAGGCAATCTACTAGTATCTTGGACCTTACAAGAGAATTAAGGGTCATCCCAGGAGGCCTAAACAACACATAACACATCATGGGGAAACATAACATGGAGGGAAAGGGTTAGAAATACCTACCTGTAGGGACAACTGAGCTAGTGGTCATCACAGATTTTGATCTTTACCTTAATGGTTAAGGCTTTATCTCTTCTTCTCTCTTCCACATTTTCATTAGTTTGTAAGGGTATCCTGGTAGAAAAGGTATCCATTAATGATTGTAGAGAGGGGATATTTCCATTTTCTATGTTAGTTATAGGAGCTCTTGTAATTCCATTTGATTGAGGTTATTGAGGAACCCGAAAAGTGCCCATTTTAGTCCATATATAGGGTGTTGGAATACCTTGGGTTTGAGGGATAGTTTGTTCTTCAATGTCATGTGAAAGTTCATTATTTTCCAAGGTATGTGAAGGTTTAGGTAAAGATGCATGATCAATTTCTTTGTTTAAGATGTAATTGAGAAGTTCTTGAACATTAGGTGGTAAATTTTTAGTTTCAACAGGTTGAAGCAAATGTTCGCAAAGGGAATCTGCATCATCCAAAGCATCATCCTGGCTAGGGAGAGTGGGAAGGGATGGTAGAGTAGTATGGACAAATGTATCAATGATATCTTCTTCTTGTGCCAAAATATCCTCACTAAGTGGGGTTATGTTGGGACAAGTCTCTTTGTTTGATGAGTCACCCATTGTTATATCGTTCTCATAGGTTTCAAAGAGAATGTCCATTATGTCTTCATGAAATGAAGGGAGAGAAGGAATGATATTTTCACTACTACTTTCCCCACAATTATTTTTAGAAATGAAATTAGTAAGATTTTCCAAGATTGAAGGAAAAACACCCACGATAGTGAGAAAGCTTTCAAAATAAGCTATTGTTTGAAGGATATCATAGGTAGTGCTTACAGACAAGTCAATACCATAAATGTATGCTATTTGATGCAAGACTTGAGGATGTTTATCAGTGAATTTACAAAAATTATCATAATTCATAATGTACTCAAATAAGTCTTCCAAAGATGAATTACGAGGAGAATCCATGAATGTAAAACTATGTGTGAAAATGGGGTTGGGGAAGGGAACCTAGGGGGGAACTATGGAAGAGGGGGGGACATCATTGGAACACACACACATCTATGGGTATGGGAGAGGCGGGATTCAGACCTATGTAGAAAAAATCCAACAGATTTATAGTTTGTCACTTTAAAGCACTTAGCCACTCTCCCCCAATGCCTATCTAGAGTAGGGACTCGCAGGTAGAAGGTACCTCCCGAAGGCCCCCCATGTGTGGGGTTGGGTAAAATGCTTGATTTTTTTTTACTTTTTTTCAATGCAAATAAGTGAAAGAAAAGGTGTTGTAAGGAAATTGATGAAGTGCAGAAAATAATATGTCTGATATCAATCCAATAAAGAAATAATATCCTTCACAACACATTTTTTATGCAAACCTAGAGTGATGCCAAGTCAAAACCTAGTGAAAATACACTAAAATATGTAATTTTTCACAAATTTTGAATGCAAAGACCCAATAAAAGAGGTGTTGTAAAGAATTTTAGGAGGTACAATAGATTTTAATAGTAATATTAGTCACCTAAAGCCATAAAATCTGACACAACATGCTTGGAGTGTAAATCTAAGTCAAACCCTAGGGAAAATATAGCCGTAATATGCAATTTTTCACCAAATTTTCAATGTAAAAAGCCAATAGAAAGGGTATTGTAAATAATTTGAGGAGGGATAGAAAATAATAACCCTGATAACAACTAATTAATGCAGAAAAATCCTTTACAACATGCCTCTAATGCAAATCTAGAGAGTCGATAAGGCTAAATCTAGTGAAAATTCAAGGTTTTCAAACCCTAGGCATGGAATTTTGCAAGAAAACCACTATGATGCAACACTACAGTTAGAAATCAATCCTAATTAGTGTTTTAAAATGGTATTAAAATCTAAAACAATATTTTGACTACAAACCCTAGCTAATGCAAAACTAGGTTATATGAAAAAATGCACAATTTCAACCAATTTTCAACAATTTAAGCATGAAAATGCAATCTAAATGAATGATGAATGAAAAAATTCTGTATTTTAAATTAGATCTGATGATAATGACAGAAATTTATTGAAACTAAATGGTAACTAATTTAAATTATTTGAAAATGCAAGCTAAAAATGCCAATTTTTTTCAAATTTTTCAAAATTTTCAATTTTTTTTGTAATTTTCCAAATGCAATAAGATGAACAATAATATGAATGAATGAAATGAATGTAAATCTAAAGTACACCACTCAACAAGCTATAAAATTCAAAAGAACATGGGTTCACCAAAATGTTTAAGGTAAAAAATGAAGAGGATGTTTAGGGTTTATTTTGATAGTTGTTTGTGTTGATCCTCCTTTCACCACTAAACATTCAAGGACTTCTAGCCAAGTAGAGGAACCTACTACAAGCCTTCTATCACATGGAACATAGGGAAAGATTGGAATTGTGTGATTTTGTTGTTCAATTAAGCCTAATTATGCCCAAAACCCTAATTTCATAAATTCGTAAACAAACAGACAAATTACAGAAAATGATCGCACACAAAGATATCAAATGGAAATCAAATGTGTACCAAATTTTGAAGTTCAGTGTCTAGAAAAGTTGGGGACTAATGAGCGGGTGCCCTAGTCTAGTGCCACAGTTTTATTCAGGATCTGGGAATCTTGTCTGCAACTTATTCTTGTTGTTCCGGAGATTTTTCAATTGTGGGATCCAGAGAACTAATGAGCAGGCACGTAAGTCCAGGTCCCTATTTTCTTCTCTAATCTACAAATCTAACAATTTGTACTACTCTCCTACAACTCCACTTTTTCTAATTTTGCAACCTGTAACCTACAATCACAGAAAAATGGGTTGGGGGTTGTGGTGTTTGGATGCTTACCTCAATCAAGCCTCGGAGAGACATTCAAGTCTTTCAAACACCTTTGTCAGAAAAAGAGTGCATATCCCTGTAGGATAGAGGTAAAATCCAAATGATAAATGATTGTAAACACAAATGATATCACCTTGTAGTGAAGATCTCATGGAAGGAAGATGCTCTTCATGCCATGAGGAGATGGATGCCAAATCTCCAAATACAAATACAATAACAATGCTCTGCTCTACCACACAATGAATATTTTGAATGCTCTAGAATTGCAAGTATGCCAAAATCATCTAATGTCCATCTTGTTTATAAATGAATCACTAATCATGCTTATATATGCAACTACAAACATTCCTGCTAAGAATTTCATAATTCAAACTTACCGTGTCAACATAGGACCTAAATAATGGTCATAAACTGACACTTTGAAATTGGTCCTAACCTAAAATAGGGTAGGACTCCCCTATTTTAGGTAGGATTTATGTTAAGTGCATCCCCTGAGTCCTAATTGCCATGAAACTTTAGGGTTTTCTCATCGGGAGTCATCAAAATCATGCAAGATGCTCTAAATGCATTCTAAGGGACTCAGGAGCTAAACCTTAAGAGGGAAAATCCCCCAAGGGGACATTTTTTGATATAACAAACATATATAAAAATAGCCATTTAGGCTTACAAGAATGCCATATAGGCATACAATGTCAACTATATGCAATACAAAATATATGTCCACAAATGCTATATAGGCATACAACAAAGGAACCTAATAAAATTCATTCCCCTCTGGGTGAAGAAAATAGATCACGGGTGGCCTTTGATCTTTGAGGGGATTGAGATGCATATGAGAGTGGTTTACTTCGAATCCGAGGGCTACTCCTATTTAGTTCATCATGGAGCTACAGCTGTTACAATAAAAAGTATAGACATTAATATATAGAAATTACATTATAAAAATGAAACATTTAACAAAATAATCACTTACCGCTACTAGATAATCTCTCTCCTCATTTGCCACAGTAGCAGGATCAGGCTATGATGTTGTAATGTCCTATAGAAACCATCCAGATAGAAATTAAACTTCAAATCAATAATCATTTGATTTTTCAATAATAAACAACTATAACAACGAATGTAATTTGAAATTTACTAAATTGCCTCATACCCCCATCAAAGGCATGGAGCTATCAATTGCAGAAGACACACCATGCTGCATTGCCCTATGAACTTAAGGAGGTATCTCCGTCTACATCATCTAAAAATAAAACATTATTCAATTACAAAAACTAGAATAGTGATGCAAGTCATGGCTCCTAACATACACACACATTCACATAAACATGGAAGTACACACAATAAAGCACACAAGTTGCATGCATATATACAAATTAGATGAAGATTCATATGAGGATTCATGACTATTGTGTGGTATAAGGGTCAAAAAAGGAGGGACCATAGTAGCATCAAGAGAAGTAGAAAGGGGATATTTTTTAGATGCAACAAGATCAGTGCCCTCCTCAATGTCTATAGAAGGAATGATGGTCACTAAACGAGTGAATATTACTGATAACATGTGAAAATAAACAATTAAGTCAAAGAGATACCCAACAACTACATGCGTTGATGGTAGAGAATATTCCACTAATCTCTAATCCTCTATGATTCCAGTAGACATGAGAATACTAGGATAATGAGGCTTTAGAAGAGGAGCTACCTCAATTAGAGAGATATTAGATGTAGAAGAAGTCAGAGAGGGAGTGAAGGTGTTAGTTTAGGTTTAGGTTAGTGGTAGGGTAGGGTAGTACTCAAATTTTTGTTTGTTTGGTAGTGATGGAGGTAGGACAATGCCTAAGCTAGAGGGTTTTAATATGTTAGGAAAAAATTGGTGATAGGAATTAGGGGCAGAACAAGGGATACAAGAATGGCACTAGAAATCACATAGACATTAAGTAATTTTATGGGTTTATGGGAAGGAGGAATATCAAGAGTTTGTGGGATAATAAAAGATAGGACAAGAAAAACCTTATTTTAAAAATTTCTTATCATTTTCTTTGTCTTGAGGTTTGTCAGGGGGTGGGTTAGAAGCAAATTGGGTCTGGGATGTCTGATAGGGGTAGATTAGGAAATAGGTAGGGTAGATATGGGCTGGTTAGTAGGTTAGGTATAGTGTTGGGAAAGTTTCTTAGGCCTACTTTTAGAAGTGGATGGGGAAAGGTCCTACACTTTTTTTTTTACTTTATCTTGGACAGGTGTTAGAGGGGAGATAGAAGTCAACGAGGACAGAAAAGTAGTAATATGTGGATATATGGTGGGGAAGATAGGGGCATAGCTAGTGGAGTAGGTGAAGTAATAGAAAGAGGTTGTGGGGTGGGGGGAGCAATGCGTTTAGATGCATAAGATATCAATTAAATACAAAATAAATATTAAACTAAGGAATGAAAAATACACAGAAATAATAACAACAAGAGACAAATTTTAATGTGGTTCACCCAAACTTGGGCTACATCTATCAACAGAGAGTCCAATATTATTATCCAAAAAATCAAACTGATTAAAACTAGAAATCCTTGCAACTCAATACCATTGCAAATGCTACATACAATATCAACAAAAACCCTAACCCTTAGCCATTTTTATCAAGACTTATGTCGGTTACAAAATAGGGTTTTTTAATGTCAGCCAATAGAAAAATAACTCCCAACACCTTTATAAAATAATAAAAGTCATTTGAGGTTTTGCAAGTGCTACCCTCGAGCCCCTACAGGGCACTGCCCCTCAATCCTGTAAGGGGCTTTGCCCCTTGACTCCGTCTTGGGGGTGCTGCCCCCAAACCCCTATTAAATAATTTGGGGGGAAACCGTGCTAATAAAAGTGGGGAAAATTTAACCTTTGAGTCTGATTAGGCTCCATATAACAACAATCTCCCACTTGGAGACTGATCATAACACTGTTGACCCTATAGCTCCCACTGGAAACAAACACCCTGGACCCTATTGTTCTGATTTTATTATTTTTAGTTTTGAAGACCAACCAGAGATAAAGAGGAGCCCAACTTCTCCCTTGTCACTACCTTCATAAACATATCCACTAGATTTTCATCTATATGTATCTTTTCCAATCATAACTGTCCATCATCCAACATCAACCAGATGAAGTGATACCTTAGTTGTATGTGTTTGGTCTTTGAATGCAAGGCAGAATTCTTTGTAAGATGTATGACACTATGACTGTCTATAAACAAATAATTGTTAGCCTATTGTTTGCCCAATTCTTCCATGAAAGATTGCAGCCATATCATCTCCTTGCTTGCCTCTATTGCAGCTACATACTTTGCCTCTGTGGTGGATAAATCAACCACCTTTTACAACCTAGAGATCCAACTCACCATTGTCCCACCTATAGTAAAGACATAACATGTAGTACTCCACTTGGTATCAATATCCCCTGCCAAATCTGAGTCCACATAGCCTGCTAAATCAGTATTAGAGCCCCCAAAATATGAATGTTTATTGGATGTACCTCTCAAATATCTGAGAATCCATTTTACCGCATTCCAATGCTCCAATCCAGGATTACTCATAAACCTTCTAACGACTCCTATAGCATGTGCAATATCTAGTCTCGTGCATGCCATAGTGTACATTAAACTTCCTACAGTTGAAGCATATGGTACCTTGGACATTTTTTCTTCCTCCTCTTGTGTCTTAGGACACATCTCCTTAGTCAATTTAAAATGGCTAGGCAAAGGTGTGCTGACAGCTTTTGCATTCTCCATATGGAATCTCTGCAACACCTTCGCAACATAATCAGCCTAAGATAGAGTCAATTTTCTGTTCTTCCTATCTCTACAAATTTTCATACCAAGAATTTGTTGGAATTAGGATAGACAACTGAGAGGGGGGTGAATCAGTTGTCTCAAAACTTTGACACTTGCTGCAATTAATTCTTCTCTACCACTTATTTACAAATCATTATTATAACCATGAAAGCATGAATCAATAACACATGATCAAAAACACAAATAACACATTTGACAACAAGATTTTTAATGTGGAAACCCAGTTAAGGGAAAACCTTGGTGGAGGTTAGTCCACAAAAATTAATACCTATTAAAACTATTATAAATGGGGAAGGCACATGCCTTTAGGCTTACTGCCTAGAGCTCACTGTTCAAAGAGGCTCACTACCTACAAAAATGATTACAAGAAGATTACAGAGTGTTTGAACTGGTGAAGAGCATCTACCAATGCAAGAATTTAGTCCCAATTAAGTACATAATACTGATCTTACACACTTCATCCTTGCTCTACCCTGTTTACTGTTCTGCCATGATCTAGTCCTCAGATCTCTTCTCCTTCACACTTCTTTTTGCCTTTTTCACACTTACTCCATCATCACATCACGATTGCACACCAAAACACTTGAATCCATCGACTATATATATCCACATCAAGAGATTCAATCAATTGTAGTCAGCTTCAAGAAAACTTAGAACATTTATTAAAAACTCTGCTATATCATCTGAATCCATGCACAAATAATAACGCAGACAAAAAACTTGTGTTCTCAAATCATGTTGGCCAATACCACTGATTGTCACTTATTACTTATCAAACAACTTTACTGTATCCGGACCAAGATCAAATACTAGGTTGGCCTGTTCTTCTTCTAACTGTGCTAACTAATTGGACCCTAATACTCAGATGCTTATATCTTTTGAATCCTTCATCACTAGAGGCTAAGATTCTGGATTTAGATTGTCCTGACAATCCTTATCAACCCCTCTAATCCGCAACACACTATGATTTACCACCAGAGAGATCCGGACCAAGATACCAAACCCTATCACATGCTCTGTTTCTGACATCCAGACTTAGACAAATCCTCACTCTGACTTCCGGTATGAACAAATCATGTAATTTGAATGTGTAGGATAGACTTAGTTGCCTTCAATGACAACACCTATCATGTGTAGCAGTGTCTATTCCCAACAATCTCCCCCTTTGGCATTGATGGCAACACTTAGTGAAAAATGACTAAGTGTCAGAACAACTCCCCCTTTCTATGTACATTTGTGCTTTTCACTATTCTCCAAAGCTCCTCCTTTGCTGGATTCCTCATTTTTCACTGGTCTTCACTCCCCCTTTGACATCAATGGCAAAGGGTGGGATCCGTAACCAAAATTTGCACAAAAATCTTATATATCAAGTCACATTTGTACAAATAGTCCTTAAGTCTTATTTACATAAACTTAAGTACATCACCAAAAATGTTCTTCAATCATGCCAGCTCACTATCCCAGCTCTTCTTTATAGTATTCAAAATTGAGATGTGGCCACTGAATAGGAATGCTTGTGACTCTACTATCCACAGATCAATTGGGTCACTTGACTGAGCTACAGCTTGGGCTTCGGTTGGAGCATTAAACATTGCCTCCATCTTGGGAGAAATTAGTAACCAGAGGTCACTCATCCTTGCCTCAACGTTCTCCTTTTCTTTTGTCAATCTCTTTATTTCTTCAATTAGGTTGATTTCCTGACACTCCTTACTTGCCACTGATGCTATCATAGGATCAAAATATTTGGATACACTAGATAGTTTCTGCTTAGACTCCTTTATTTTATCTTCAATATCCTCTATACCTTTAGGACAAGATAAGCAAAATTTATATACATTTCCCCTTCTGTAAGAGCATTCTAAATACTCTTTACACTGGCATCTAGCACCATTCTATCTACTCCAATCAACCCCTTTAGAGCATCAAATCTCTTATCATTGAATTCCTTTTGAACCTTGACCTTTACAAACTTCTCTAGAGATTCAAAATGAGAACTTACTGAGTTTATTAGATTTTTCAATTGGCCGAATGGAGATGCCGAAGAATCCTTCTAAAAAGTGGGCATGATCTTCTCCAAAATTCCTGATGTCAGGCCAAGTATCTCACTATCTTCTATGTGAGACTTCAAAATGTCTTTTCTGGCTTTAGCTTGAGCAATGGAGGCCAACTTTATCTTTTGCACTAGAGATAAGGTATCAAAATTTATTGGACCTTGTATAATGTCATGATCTTCTTCAATTTGTTTGTCTCTTTCTAGAATTTCCTTCACTACTTTTGCAGTGTCTCTTGCCCAAAATGATGATGTATCTATTTGATCCTTACCAGTACTGTCAATCGGATTGTTCTTCTTGGGCTCTTCATCAACCTTTCAAATCTCTTCTTCTTTTTTATTTTTGTCCTTGGCCTTTTTTGCTTTTTGGTCCTCAGCTTTTTTTGTTTCATGCTCTTTATTCTTCAATGAATCATATTCAATTTGATCATCTGTTTCAACATTCATCTCTATATTTTCTTTTCTAGATTGATCTGGAGGAGTTTGAATACATCCTGCATCATCAGTTTTATCTGTCATCTCCTCATCTTCTTTGTTTATTGCTTCCTCTTTTGGAACAGAGGAGTCATCTATTTCAATTTGTTGCTCATTCTTTTGTTGCTCTTCATCATCCGGAACTAATGTGTCATCAACAGGTTTATCTGAAACCACAAAGAATTTGTTCTTGTCCAATGCTTTCTTAAGAATTTGTTCAGTTTCTTGGACAACTTCATCTATGTCTCCAATCATCAATTTGTTCATCCTTGTCTTACTCCTGAATTCATTTTTGACCTCTTTAAAAAATTTATCTGCTTTTCTACTAGAGATCACCAGACATAGAGTGGTTAACACATGTTCCCTCAGCTCCATTTCTTTTGTCTTGGCAGTTTCTTTCGTAATTTCTAGAATATCTCTCAAACCTTTTGGAACTTTTGACAAAATTTCTACCATTGCTTGATTGAATACATTCAAGTACTTGATAGTGGCTTCTTCCAAAAGTCTTTTGTCTATATCATTGTAAAGATCATAGAATTTTGATAATGGCTTTAAATTCCCATCAATAGTGATTGTCTTAACAATGTTTCTTACAGAGGGAATTGGCTTCTCAACATCGGCCTCTAACTTATGCCTCTTGTTTGTCTTTTTACTTCTGGAAGGCTTCTCTTTTGATACTTTAACAACTTTAGTGCTTGTGGCCTTCAACTCTTTAAGCTCTTCATTAGAATCGGTCTTTTCTTCATTCTCCTTTTCCAAACTATCATATGACCTCTTTGCCTTTACTTTAGTTCTTTTCTTTTCCTTACCGAATGATATGTCTTATGGTTTCTTAGATTTGGTAGGTTTTGGAGGAACATGGGGTAGCAGCAGAGCTCCTAGTGGTCCTTGATGTGGAGGAGGATTCTACTAGAGCACTTGCTTGTTTATTATCCTACTTTCCCTCTCAGCCTTTTTAGCTCTTTCCCTAAATTGCCTCATAGCTTCCTTGGTGAGGCCTATATTCTCAGCCAACTCCTCAACTTCTTTCCTTACTTTCCTATTGGTTTCAGGGATTCTGAGCTCAACATGCAGTTTCATACTTACTTCCTCATATGTCCCAAATCTTTCAACTATTGTGTCTTTTGGCTTGTTCAAAAGGTGTTGAGCATACATATTCAAAATTTTCTCATCTACCTCATACCCCATGGGCATGATCCAAAAAGTTATGGGTTCTACTACTTCCATTAAGCATTGATCAGTGTCCACCATAAAATAGATTTCATTCTTGTCTTTCTCCATAACTGATTTAGAGATTCTTTCCTTAAAATGCATCATACTCTGAAAATTCTTGAAGTATCCCCAAATTGTAGTTTTTTGTGCTTTAGAGTCACCAATGCTTTGTAGATGATCTCTTATTTGAATAGCAATTGGCCTATCATTAGTCTAGTGGACACCCTTTACTCTAGGCACCTCATTCATGAAGTAGAAAAATAAACATATAACCAAAGAACCATATTTGAAGGCATTTTTCTTGTCCTTCTTGATTTTGCTCAAGTTCTGAATTAGTTGGTTTTGTAACAATTCACACAGGTCATAATCTGTATTTTCTTTGAACATTTTGTATGCAACATATATGGTTGTTCCGGACACAGAATTCTCCCTGTTGGAGTGATAAATCTTGTAACCAATTAGCATTGAAGAAAACTTAACATCCAGATCAATAATGTCATTGATAATCATTGCCCTCTTGTCAAATTTTGCACTGGTTGCATCAGTTCCGGTCTGGTTCTTTACAGATTTCAGCATGGGTAAACCACCGGTTGAATTTAACCTAGTTACAATCCTGATAGCATCCTTTGTAATCTTAAATGGTTTCAACAACCACATAAACTCATCATGCATTTGGCTCAAGACATATTGAACCCACTCACTCTCATCAAATGTCAGAAATTCAATGACCTGTAGAAAATGTTTGCTTCCTAGGGATTTGTATTCTGGTTTCAATTCATAGTTATCATCCCTTAGGTAGTTGTCAAACAAATCCAACAATTTTAGATTCCCAAATTCATCTATGCTATAGTGGATGTATGCCCTAATATCCTTGATATGCAGAACTCTGTATGGAAAACCAAAAAATGCACCTAATGGTTTGACTTCAACTGATTTGTATGGATGCTTCTTGAATTTTGGTCGGGGCCTTTCAGTAATATCAACAACAAGAGGAGTAGCCATCTCAAAAGATTACAAGTTCAAAGCTTTACAGAAATATACCTTTTTCTTACATGGAGTTAGGGTTAGCTGATGAATTCACCGATCGCACTTCAAATCCTTGAAATCTAAGCTTAGGTGCTCTTCAGCTTACCCTCTTCGAATGTAAAGTGATCCAAATGAAGAATGAACAAACTTTTTATGCTTCACAAATCACCATGTCCACTTCTTTTCTTCCAGAAATCCTTTCAAATGATCTGCAATAACCCAAATTATCTTCTCTCATCGTGCCAGATTCAGATACTTGCTAACTGGCTGGGGAAATTAGATTTTCAATGTAGCTCCCCCTGAGCCAAAGCTCCTAATTCAATTCCTGGAGGGATTACCAGCATTGGATTTTGGTGTAGACCCATCACCATTATTTGCTTCACCTTTCTTTACCCATGTCATGTTCATTTCATTCCTAATCTCATTCAGATCAACTTTGCCCTTGCCTTTATCTTGTCTCTGCTCATCTGATTTTCTGTTTACTGGACCTCTTCTTTCATTATTCCTGCTTCTACATAATCTTGCAATATGATCAGATCAGTTAAAATTGAAGCACACAACATTCTTTGCCCATTTGATTGATTTCCTCTTGATCTGCACTGATTAGCCATATGTCCAAATCTATTGCATGCAAAGCATTTGCCATTGAAAGAACTACCATTTCCTTTATTGTTAGAGTTGTTCATTATCATACTTCTACATTCATTGGATCTACGACCATACCTCTTACACTTGAAGCATTGACCAGAGAAGGATGGACCACTTTGATTTACTCTACTTCTACACTGAGTAACTCTATGACCAAATTTATTGCAATTGAAACAATTTCCATTGAAAGATGGATATCTTTGAGCATTAAGTTGTCTTACCGGAGGTCTTCTAGGTCTATTTCTCCCATTCCTTGATTGCAAATTTCTTTGTCTGGATCTAGAGCTTTCACATTTCTCATACCCAAGACCATGCTTATCATCAGCCTTCTTCTGACTCTCAAGCAACACTTCAAGTTTACCGGAGCTTATCTTGAACTTCTCGTTGTATTCATTTGCAATTTTTAGGTCATGTCTGAGAGTGATAATTTGCCTTTCAAGTTCCTCCTCATTATATCTGTATTCTTGTAGATCAGATTTTAGGTGGCCAATTGTTCTATCCATTCTGCAGCATTCTTCTATTCTTTCCTTCAGAGTTTGATTCAGGTCTTCTTCAGTCTTCTTCCTTTCCTCAATTTCTTTAGTTAGCCTCATCACTCCAGATTCCATCTCATATTTTAGAATAGAAACTTCTTTTGTCAGCTTCTCACATTACTTTGTCTTTTCTTCCAAAGCCTCATTCATGCCATTTTCTTCAATAAGATTGGCTAGCTGATGAAGTAGATCCTTCCTCTTTTCCATTAATTTCTTTAATTTTTCTTTTAGCAACTCAATTCAATCATCGGCATCCTTAAGGTTCACTTTTAGGTCATCTATTTCTGCTTTGGATCGATTAAGATCTTCTAAATCCAATTGAAGTTGTTCTCTAAGTGAACCCATTGAGACTCCTTCCTAGATCTTCCTCAAGCTGTTAAGCTTCTTCCAAGGAACCTTGCTCTAATACCAATTGTTGGAATTAGGGTAGACAACTGAGAGGGGGGGTGAATCAGTTGTCTCAAAACTTTGACACTTGCTGCAATTAATTCTTCTCTACCACTTATTTACAGATCATTATTATAACAATGAAATCATGAATCAATAACACACTTGACACCAAGATTTTTAACATGGAAACCTAGTTAAGGGAAAACCACGGTGGAGGTTAGTCCACAAAAATTAATACCCTGTTAAAAGTATTATAAATGAGGAAGGCACATGCCTTCGGGCTCACTGCTCAAAGAGGCTCACTGCCTACAGAAATGATTACAAGAAGATTATAGAGTGTTTGAACTAGTGAATAGCATCTACCAATGCAAGAATTTAGTTCTGATTAAGTACAGAATACTAATCTTACACACTTCATCCTTGCTCTGTCCTATTTACTATTATGCCATGATCGGGTCCTCAGATCTCTTCTCCTTCACATTTTTTTTTGCCTTTTTCGCACTTACTCCATCATCACATCATGATCGCACACCAAAACACTTGAATCCATCGACTATATATATCTACATCAAGAGATTCAATCAACTGTAGTCAGCTTCAAGAAAACTTAGAACACTTATTAAAAACTCTACTCTGTCATCTAAATCCATGCACAAATAATAACGCAGACCAAAAACTTGTGTTCTCAAATCATGTCAACCAATACCACTGATTGTCACTAATTGCTTATCAAACAACTTTTCTATATCGAGACCAAGATCAAATACTAGGTCTGCCTATTCTTCTTCTGACTGTGCTAACTAACTGGACCCTGATACTCAAATGCTTATATCTTTTGAATCCTTCATCACTGGAGGCTAAGATTCTAGATTTAGATAGTCCTGACAATCCTTATCAATCTCTCCTATCCACAACACACTGTGATTTACCACCAGAGAGATCCAGACCCTATCACATGCTCTGTTTCTGACATCTAGACTTAGACAAATTCTCACTCTAACTTCCAGTATGAACAAATCATGTAATACAGATGTGTAGGATAGACTTCATTGCCATCAATGACAACTGTCATGCATAGTAGTGTCTCTTGCCAACAGGATTTGTTTTGCTACCCCCAAATCTTTCATAGCAAATGATTGTTCTAACTATTATTTTAACTCTCTTATGTGATCCATGTTAGACCCTGCTACAAGCATATCATCAACATATAAACATAAAATAATGTAGTTGTCATTATCCAACCTCTTAAAATAAACACAATGGTTAGAGTTACACTAGATGTAGCCTTGCTTAGCCATAAAACTATCAAATTTCAAATACCATTACCGAGGTGCTTGTTTCAAGCCATATAAACTCTTCTTCAATCTGCACACCAATTTTTGCTTAACTTTGACCTCAAATCCCCATGGTTGTTCCATATATATCTCCTCCTCCAAATCACCATGGAGAAATGTAGTTTTCACATCTAGTTGTTCTAAATTATGCAAATCTTCAGCAGCCACAATACTTAAAATAGTATGAATAGAAGTCATCTTAACAACTAGAGAAAAATCTCATCAAAATCAATACTTTTTTATATGCAAATCCTTTTACAACTAACCTGGATTTAAATCTTTTCTTACCTCCATATTCTTCTTTCAGCCTATAAACCCATTTGTTTGGTAAAGTCTTTTTACCTGTAGGCAACTTACATAATTCCCAAGTCTAATTTTTCAGCAAGGAGTTCATTTCTTCTTTCATTGCAAGCTCCCACTGAACCTTTGTATCCACCTGCATAGCTTCATCATACCCTTCTAATTCACCAGCATCTATTAACAAAATAGAATACAAAGAGGGAGAAAACCTTTTAGGAGGTCTACTTAGCCTTGTTGACCATCTAACATTCACTAGAGTTTGTGGTATTTCTTTTTACTATTGCGGAGCATGAGGAACCATTGGAACATCATTATCTGGAGTATCATCCAGCACCACATAATCCTTTTCTTTCTTCTCATAGCACTACTACAACTGATCTTTATACAACATCTCATTGAATACAACATACCTGCTTCTCACAATTTTTAAATTTTCAACATCACAAAGCCTATAACTAAACTCATCAATGCCATATCCAATGAAGATATAGTTTTTTGATTTTGCATCCATCTTGGTTCTATTTTCATAATCTACATGTGCAAATGCTTCACATCTGAAGGTTTTGAGAAAAGAATAACTCACCTTCTTACCTGTCCATGCTTCCTCTGGAATACCACAGCCCAAAGGAATTGAAGGACCTCTATTAATTAAATATATAGTGGTATTGATAGCCTCTGCCCACATGTTTAAAGGCAGCCCAACATGCAATCTCATGCTCCTTGCACGCTCCATTATTGTTCTATTCATTCACTCAGCCACTGCATTTTCTTGTGGAGTCCCTACAAATTCCATTAAAGGAACAATAATCTTCAAATTCTTTGCTGCAATACTCACCACCATTATCAGATCTGAGACATTTTAATCTTTTACCTGTCTCATTCTCAACCAAGCTTCTCCATTTCTTAAAAGTTTCAAATACATCAAATTTTTGCCTAAGGAAATAAATCCAAACCTTCTTAGTTGCATCATCTATGAATGTAACATAATGCCAAGAGCCGCCAAAAGAAAATACCTAAGCTGGTCCCCATACATTTGTATGCACAAGCTCCAACTTTTCATCTTTCTTTTGCTTCCCATCCTTGAGAAAACTAACTCTCTTTTATTTTCCATATACACAACTTTCATAGAAATCCATATTAATACATTTCAGACCTGGTAAAACTTTCTGAGAATAAAGTACCTTCATACCATTTTCACTCATACACCCAAGTTTGTTATGCCATAGTGTTGTCTCAGAACCTGCAGCAACTGTTTTAGTCTCTTCCTGAACCTATTTATTTTTTCTCTTCAACAACTAAAGTAGAAGGAACAATATGACCTGTACAAAGATATAAGGTGCCTACTTTCACACATTTTGCTACTATTAAGGCACCTCTTGAAACCTTCCAATTTTTATCATTAAAAGTAACTGTGCAACCTTCATCACCTAGCTGCCCTGCTGAAATTAAATTCCTACTTAGCCTTGGAATGTGCCTTACCTCTTGTAGTAGCCAATGATTCCCATTCTGCAACTTAATCTTAATTCTTCCCTTTCCAACAATCTGATAGGGTTTGTTATCTCCCAAATAAACTAGCCCAAAATACCCTTGGACATAATAACTTCTATGGGGTGTAGCATGAAATGAGGCCCCTGAATCTAAAACCTATGAATCATTAGCATTATCTAGGGAAATAATCAAAGCATCATCTTCAGATTTATTACTTACCACATTTACCTCCTTATTGCCTTCTTGTTTGTCTCCTTTATTCTTCCGAGACTAGCAATCTTTCTTCAGATGACCTAGTTTCCTACAATACCAGCAATCCTTCTATCCTCTGGATTGGGACCTCTTGTCCTTTGATTTTCCTCATGACTTCCCATGACCTCTAGAACCTTTTCCTCTCTCCTTTGATCTGCCCATGCTTTCTGCATTCAAAACACTACCTGATGTGGAACCTCTTGATCTTTTCTGTCACATTTCCTCGCTAAGGATAACACCAATAACATCATCAAATTTCAAAGTATTTGAACCAGAGACAGAGTTACTTATAGCCATTACCAATCTATTCTAGCTTTCTAGCAAAGAACATAAAACCAAGAGAGCCCTCACCTCTTTATCAAATTTCACTTTTACAGAAGTTAACTGACTAGTAATCATATTAAACTCATTTAAATGATCAGTCACAGATCCACCTTCAATCATTTTTAGATTAAACAAATGCTTCATGAGAAATACCTTATTTGAGGCTGAGGGTTTTTCATACAATTTAGCCAAAGCTTTCATCAGTTCATTTGTTGTCTTCACTTCTGTTATATTGAATGCCACAGATGGTGCTAGGCACAACCGAATGGTTCCAAGTGCCTTCTTGTCCAGAAGTTCCCAATCTTCATCAGTCATTGCTATCAGTTTCTTAGCTATTCTTCCAATGGCCCCCATAAATCCTTCTAATAGAGATAATCCTCCATCTACATCTTCCATAACTGATAGTTCTGGCCATTGAATTTATCTACCTTCAATTTACCCTCATCTACTATTACTCCCACTTAACTATGAGACTTTCTTGCAGACGATAATCAAACACAACTCACTCTGATACCATTTGTTAGGAATTGCATGTAGAAGATATCAATTAACTGCAAATAAATATTAAACTGAGGAATGAAAAATACACAAAAATAATAACATCGATTTACAATTTTTAACGTGGTTCACCCAAACTCAAGCTACATCCACCAACAGAGAGTCTAATATTATTATCTAGCAAATCAAACTGATTACAACCAGCAATCCTTGCAGTTCAATACCACTGCAAATGCTACAATACAATATCAACAAAAACCCTAACCCTTAGCCATTTTTATCAAGACTTAGTTGGGTTAAAAAATAGGTTATTTTTATGTCGACCAATAGAAAAATAACTCCCAATGCCTTTATAAAATAATAAAAGTTATTTGAGGTTTCGGGGGCCCTTCCCCCTCGACCCCACCCTGTATCATGATAGGGAGCACACTAGGGGCCTTGCCCCTGGACCCTACAAGGGGCGCTACCCCTTGACCCCGTCTTGGGTGATGCAGAGGCATCCACACTATAACCTTTGCATATAGCATGAATGTCTGCAGACCAACCTCATCATCATCATCTTCGCCATCATCATCATATTTCGGCTTTACTCTGTCAGCATCATATTTCCGAAAACCAACAGCATCATCATATTGCACCTGCCGACCGATATCCTCCTGCAGACAAGCCTTCGCACTTTCGCTTGTCAACAGCATCACCTTACTCGATTATCGGCAGCATCATCATGTTCGACCAGCGCGAACATCCTCCTGACGTCCACTATTCACCTCACCGACAATTTCTGTCTTCACTACCTTCAACATCATCATGATGTTCAACAGGCGCAAACATCCTCCGGTTGCACTGTTCATCGGGCGCCAAGCACTAGCGGCCTCATCATGATATTTAACATCACCTTCGTCAGCAGGATATTCAACATCCAGTTGCTCCAAATATCCTGATGACGACCTTCAACACCTTCCCTTCGATGCTCCGATAGCCGACGACACAAGCTTCAGCATCATGATATTCAACAGGATAACGAACATCCGGTTCTTCCCATTTATCCTGATGATGACAAACCTTAACTCCTCGCACCGTTCACTCGATGCTGACGTCACCCGATATCCTGATGACGTAGATCCTGATGACGATGACGTCACCCGCAGTTTCACAATATCCTGCTGCTCCGAAATGTCCTGATGACGTATATCATGATGATGATGACGTCATATCCTGTTGTTTGCCAAACTTAGTTTTTCTTCGGCCCGCGATCAACCCGATCTTCAGCCTGATGCCGATGCACTCCTCCTCGGCCCTCCTGATGATGATCACCCGACGCACTTGCACTTCATGCAATCGACAACATCATGCTCTCCTTCACTTATCCAGATGATGATGTCCGAACTGTCTGCAGGATATTTGCAGAAATATCCTGATGATGCCGTTTCGGCGAACTTCTTCACTTAGCGAAATCTCTCTTCGCCGATCCACCAGGGATGACCCGATCCAATTCAGGGTGATCTTCCAACTCAGTCAGCTTATCAACTCGACCTAGCACATGGGGATGCTAGGGTCTTCAACATCTCTTGACCACGATCCTGCACACCTGCATGCAAATAGAAAACAACCTAACATCTAACCTACTGTACATTGCCATTCCACCGATTAGGTGAGTCAACCGGTGGAATGGATCAGGAAATCCATGAAAAACTCTCAAACCCGCGATCGATTACAGGAAGGAGATCAAACAGAAAACAAAACAGGATCTTTATTGATTCACAGATGTAATACAATATGATGTTCCTCACACAGAACACTCAACCTACTCTGCGCAACACTACACTGCCGATCGATGATATTTGTCTGCCTCTATCATCAACCGATCCCATGCTTATAAAGATTTCAATATGAGTACTACTGACCCAACTCCAAGCGGCTAGGAACTCTCCAAGCGGCTGGGAGATCCCACCGAACATACATCATGACAGCTGTTATAACTAACTAGCTAAAAATAGCAAAAGCCTGGTCAGCATGATCTTATCCTGATCAACATGACCTTATTACATGCAATTGGTCAAACAGACCTTCTTGGAATCATAAACAAGACCTAAACTACTAACTGCCTTATCAAGACCAGCCGTCAGGTAGGTGCTCCTGCACCATACTCCCCAACAGAAAAGAACTCATGTCCCATGAGTTGAGCATGTGGAAGTCCTCCACCGTTACACTTTGCTTTGTCAGTCGTCTGACCTGCTCCAGCTTTATCTGCTGCTGTCTCTTGGCTGCTCCAAGACTTCTGAACTGTAACTTGCTTTCTGGCAAGTAAATCATCATGCCTGTTGATGTAGGCCTTCTTCTCACATACCCTGTGTTTGTCAGGTTGCCTAACCCGAACCTCTGGCTGAACTACCTCTTGAACTTCTGAAGTGTTCAAGTCTATCTTCCTTTCAACTCTTATAGGACAAACAATAGTCCCAACTATGACAACATCCTTGTCATTCCTCTGACCTGGTGGCTGTTTGCACCCCTGTTTCTGAACCTGCTGCTGACCTCTGTCAGTCACAACTGAAACTTTCTTCAGCTTGTTGTCTGTAACAACTCCTTTCTCTGCAGTGTCCTGAACTGCCTTCATGCCTGCTCCTCTAGGCATCTGCACATACTCCTTCTTTCCCATCAAAATGATTTGAGCTGCCTTCTGTACTGCAGCTTTTGCCTGCAATGGCATCAACTTAATAGTCTTCCCATCTTTCTTGATGGTGTAGGTATTAGCATACCCATCATACAGTACCCTTCTGTCAAATTGCCATGGTCTACCCAACAGTAGGTGACAACATTCCATAGGCAATATGTCACACAAAATTCTATCATGATATGGTCCAATCTGGAAATCCACATATGCCTGTTCAGAGACAAAAAGTGATTGCCTATCACTCACCCAAGATGCCTTGTAAGGGTGTGGATGTGGAATTCTTTCCAGCTTCAGTTTATCCACCATTTCCTGAGATACCATGTTGTCTGTTGAACCAGTGTCAATGACAACCTTACATACCTTACCTTTGCTCTTGCATGTGGTTTTGAAAAGAGCTCTTCTTTGCATCAGATCCTTTGATGCCTGCAAACTAATTCTCCTTAACATCAGTGATTCTCCACTCTCTGGATATCCAAAATTCTCAGGACCTTTGTTTGCACTTTCTTCTCCTTTCTCTTCTTGCACAAGTTGTACTCTCTTGTCACTAGTTCTATCATTTCTGGATGATGAACCTTTGTTTTCTGGACATTTGAAAGATGGATGACCAAACTCACCACAGGTGTAACACTTTCCTAAAAATGTAGTAGAACCTCTACCACCTCCAAATCTTCCTCTATTACCTTTCCATCCACCTCTGAAATCAGACTGTCCTTGTCCTTTACCAGTGTCTTCTTGAACCTCATTGGTTTGCTTTTGTGCAGGGGCTGCTCCTCTTCCCCTGTTGTTTCCTCTTCCTCTCATGGACTTATCATGTCCTCTATTCAGCTTTTCTTCAATCCTGATTGCCATCTGATAACAATCCTCCACATTCTTAGGGTTAGCTAACACTAACTCATCCTGTATGTTAAACCTCAAACCAGCCAAGTACCTAGCCACCTTTTCTACCTCATTCTCATGATGACCAGATCTCATACTTAACAGATAAAATTCCTCAGTATATGATTTCACATCCCTGTCTTTCTGCTTTAAAAATTGCAGCTTCTTAAACATCTGGATTTCATAATCCCTTGGCAAGAATTTCCCCTTTATCCTTGCTACCATCTTATCCCAAGAAGTGATCTTAGACTTCCCTTGTTTCCTTCTCTCAGATTGTACATAATCCCACCATACCAAAGCATGACCTCCTAACTTGGTCTTTGCAATCTTTACCTTCTGATCCTCAGCAACATCTTCACATTCAAAGTGATTATCAAGTGCAGCAATCCAGTCCAACAACTCATCTTCATTCAAGCTTCCAGTATACTTGGAAACATCAACCTTTACCTTAGGTTTTTCACTCTGCACTGCCTTTAACAGTTTTGCCAATCTCTGGTCTTCAGCATCCAGATCTTCAGCTACCTCTTCATACTCTTCAACAGTATCTGCCTCTTCTTCAGACTCACTGTCTTCCATCTCCCTCTTTTTGTTCTTTTCCAGGGCTGTCAGCCTGGCTTGAAGTGCTTCAGCAAGCTCCTTCATCTTCCTCATCTCTCTAGCATGTTTCTCCTTCATATCCTGCAATTCCCTTGCAGTACCATTACCTTTAGGAGGCATTTTGTCAACCTCTCAATCACAACACAATCAACTCTATCTCTACCTCTGCCCTTTCGGTGACAGAATCAACACACAACAGCCCAGACCTTTAGCTGAGCTCTGATACCACTATGATGCAGAGGCATCCACACTATAACCTTTGCATATAGCATGAATGTCTGCAGACCAACCTCATCATCATCATCTTCGCCATCATCATCATATTTCGGCTTTACTCTGTCAGCATCATATTTCCGAAAACCAACAGCATCATCATATTGCACCTGCCGACCGATATCCTCCTGCAGACAAGCCTTCGCACTTTCGCTTGTCAACAGCATCACCTTACTCGATTATCGGCAGCATCATCATGTTTGACCAGCGCGAACATCCTCCTGACGTCCACTGTTCACCTCACTGACAATTTCCGTCTTCACTACCTTCAACATCATCATGATGTTCAACAGGCGCAAACATTCTCCGGTTGCACTGTTCATCGGGCGCCAAGCACTAGCGGCCTCATCATGATATTTAACATCACCTTCGTCAGCAGGATATTCAACATCCGGTTGCTCCAAATATCCTGATGACGACCTTCAACACCTTCCCTTCGATGCTCCGATAGCCGACGACACAAGCTTCAGCATCATGATATTCAACAGGATAACGAACATCCGGTTCTTCCCATTTATCCTGATGATGACAAACCTTAACTCCTCGCACCGTTCACTCGATGCTGACGTCACCCGATATCCTGATGACGTAGATCCTGATGACGATGACGTCACCCGCAGTTTCACAATATCCTGCTGCTCCGAAATGTCCTGATGACGTATATCATGATGATGATGACGTCATATCCTGCTGTTTGCCAAACTTAGTTTTTCTTCGGCCCGCGATCAACCCGATCTTCAGCCTGATGCCGATGCACTCCTCCTCGGCCCTCCTGATGATGATCACCCGACGCACTTGCACTTCATGCAATCGACAACATCATGCTCTCCTTCACTTATCCGGATGATGATGTCCGAACTGTCTGCAGGATATTTGCAGAAATATCCTGATGATGCCGTTTCGGCGAACTTCTTCACTTAGCGAAATCTCTCTTCGCCGATCCACCAGGGATGACCCGATCCAATTCAGGGTGATCTTCCAACTCAGTCAGCTTATCAACTCGACCTAGCACATGGGGATGCTAGGGTCTTCAACATCTCTTGACCACGATCCTGCACACCTGCATGCAAATAGAAAACAACCTAACATCTAACCTACTGTACATTGCCATTCCACCGATCAGGTGAGTCAACCGGTGGAATGGATCAGGAAATCCATGAAAAACTCTCAAACCCGCGATCGATTACAGGAAGGAGATCAAACAGAAAACAAAACAGGATCTTTATTGATTCACAGATGTAATACAATATGATGTTCCTCACACAGAACACTCAACCTACTCTGCGCAACACTACACTGCCGATCGATGATATTTGTCTGCCTCTATCATCAACCGATCCCATGCTTATAAAGATTTCAATATGAGTACTACTGACCCAACTCCAAGCGGCTGGGAACTCTCCAAGCGGCTGGGAGATCCCACCGAACATACATCATGACAGCTGTTATAACTAACTAGCTAAAAATAGCAAAAGCCTGGTCAGCATGATCTTATCCTGATCAGCATGACCTTATTACATGCAATTGGTCAAACAGACCTTCTTGGAATCATAAACAAGACCTAAACTACTAACTGCCTTATCAAGACCAGCCGTCAGGTAGGTGCTCCTGCACCATTGGGGGTGCTTCCCCCAAACCCCCGTTAAATAATTTGGGGAGAAACCATGCCGATAAAAGTAGGGAAAATTTAACCTTTGAGTCTAATTAGGTTCCATATAACAATAGGAAATAGGTAGGATAGATATGGGCTGGTTAGTAGGTTAGATGTAGTGTTGGGGAAGTTTCTTAGGCCTACTTTTAGAAGTGGATGGGGAAAGGTCCTACACTTTTTCTTTTACTTTATCTTGGAGGGGTGTTAGAGGGGAGATAGAAGTCAACAAGGAAGGGAAAGTAGTAATAGGTGGATATATGGTGGGGAAGATAGGGGCATAGCTAGTGGAGTAGGTGAAGTAATAGAAAGAGGTTGTGGAGTGGAGGGAGCAATGCATTTAGAGGCATAAGGTAGGTAAAGGTGAAAGAGGGAATTGGTATGAGGTTAAGGTGGACCAGAAGGGGTTGACAAAAAATAATCTAAGGAGAAGTGTCTTAAGGTAACAACTAGTTGGTATGGGCTATGAGAAATGGTAAAGACATGACCATCATGGGGAATTTATGGCACTAGTGGATGACAATTCATGGACAACCCATATTGCAATGAGCCAAGGATGACCTAAGAGAATAGATAGTGGTCTAAGGTGGGGATGATATGACATGAGACATCTAGGCATTTAGGTCCTACCTAGATTAGTAGGATGAGGGAGCCAAAAGTAGGTATAGAAGTTTCATTATGTGTACACTAGGAGATATCTAAGGGGGATAAGAATCTCTTTTCAACCTAGTGATGTATAAGTGTTCCTTTGTAACTACATTAATAAGACTCAAAAGATCCACCTTAATTCAACTATCATTTTATAGTGTACTTGTGCCTCAATCTACAGAGGATCATTATAATCATTAGTAGGCACATTGTCAAGCAAGAAGGTGATGGCATGTGTAGGAGTGGGTTCAACAATGAAATTATAAGGTTGAATGTCTAATGTGCCTATCATCTCAAAGAATATAGTAGCATTAAAGGAAGGGTCCTCATTAGACTTAGGTGGTTTATATGTAGGATCAAAAGTAGGGATGGATGAAATTGAGGCAATAGGATTGACATAGTTTGTAGAGGAATGGGTTAGTGTAGATTTGAAGATTTTGGTTAGGGGTGACTTGTTGCCCCCATAATTAATACATAAAACCTAGATGATGTTGGAGTCAATCATATGCTATATAAGATGTCATAGGCTCATCCCCCTCTCCAGTGTCATGTCCTGGGGCATGGTGATACTAGAAAAGACCTTTGGGATCATATGCCTTTAAAACGGGAAGATTATTGGATGCGTTTATTACAGAGAATTTGTCGAAGACTAGTGTAGAGGGGATCAACAAGCTTTGGTAGACATGTATAGAAAATTTGTAGCATAGACAAGGTAGTGAGCTATTTGAAAAGATGCCTCAAAGAAATGTGGTCTCATGGTGATGTCCTTGTCTATGCATTTGCTTGTCATGGCATTCCATGAGACCACATTTCTTTGAGGCATTTTTTCAAAAAACTATATTGTAATTAAAATTTTGTCATCTATCAACATCTAGTTATTAGTTATGCAATGTGTAGTAATGCTTTAAGTTTGAAAGATGTGCAATGCAATGTAATCAATGATATGAATATAAACTACAAAAATCTAGTAAGTACAATTCATAATTTAAACTATTTATTTTATTACCTGAGTGAAGCTTTGAACTCCACCTCCACTGGGAGGTGTTGTGAAATCTCCAAGATTAACCTATTCAATATCCAAAATTAGATATTAGAATACCATTCATATAACAATGCTATTCACATGTAATACTTATAATTGTTTACTAGTTACATACCTCGGTAGTACATGTCATAGTGTAATATAGAGGTGGAGAACCACTGAAAATTGAATGAATGCTATGACTCTAAAATTTCATTAAAATCATTAAACTAAATTAGTTAATCTTGCATTTCAAAAATAAAATTTAATAAATTAAATTCAATGAACTTGATAACATTTACCTGAGTATCAAGGCTGAAATTCTCACCTACGAGGTCATCTATCATCACCATCTACTCAACTGCAGATGTAGCCTACGCACCTACATTTTGACTATATGTGGGGTCATAACCATAGGCTGACTCGCAAGCTTGACAAGTATGGGATGGAACCCTACTCCTCAAACTCTCACCAGGCTCACGATGTGCTACAAGACTGGCATGCTCTATGATGCTTTGGGTCAAGGAACTAATGGACTGTAGTTTCTCGACCTCAGCACTCTCAATCCATTCTTCAAATTTTGGAAAAGAATCACCTCCAACCAAATCATGACATCTGCGCTTTTGAGGTCGATGTTGCATCCAACTTTGATTATCTTCTTCATATTTTCTACATAGAATATTAATGTGTAAATAGTAATATTAATAATATAAATGTGTAAATGTAATTGAGTAAGATTAATAATATAAATGTGTAAATAAATAATTGTGTAAATTTTTTTAACCTATGCTACTTATCGAATGAAGATGTGTTTTGAAGAATAAAGGCATGTATTGCACTTCTTTCTTGATGTGATAGCTTGAAGCAACATCTATTGCCTTCTAATACTTCACCTGCAACTCTCTCATCTTCATCATCATCTCATACACATCGATTGACATTTTTAAAATCCTTCATATATTCTGTGCAAAATCCAATGGCCTCTTACATTGAATATCCCTTAGACATGCTACCTTCTGGTTTTGCCCTAGCACGAACAATTTTTTTCAAAACCTTCATATATCATTCTATAGGATACATCCATCTCTTTCTTACTGGACCACAATGCTCTAGTTCATATTCTAGATGTATCCAAAGATTGTTACTGGAAATTCCCGTTCCAATAGACAAAGGACTTCAACAACCTCCTCCCTCAAACTATCAAAGTTCAAAGGATCTAATACATGTGAACTCATTCTCTTTAATATTAGGCCCAACCTTATAATTTCCAATCTTGACCCCTTTGCCAAACTTGATATATTTACCATAATAGGTAAAATATTTTTGATTATAACATGATAGTCATGGGTCTTTAGGCCTCTTAAGCTATTAATGTTATTTTGGCTTCTGATAGTACTACTTACATATCCAGTGGGAAAGCAAGTCTGAGACATCAACTGTAAGAATTGTGCATGTTGTTCCTTTGTCTAGACATAAGGAGCACTAGGTTTTCTATATTTTACATCATATTTTTCAACCCAAAGATTTTGATGAATCTTTAGTTCTTGAAAGTCTTCACGTGATGAAATAGTATCAAAAGCACCAAAAAGAGTTTCTATAATAGCATAGGCTATATTTTTCTTAGTATGCATAAAGTCAACAGTGTACCTAATGGCTATATCCTTAAAGTATGGCAACTTATAGAATATGCACAACTGTTTTACACCACTTTCATTACATGGATCATATCTACTACCAGTAATCCCACCATTTTCAATAAATGACATTCTTTTTTATCCATTCTCAATAATATATTCACCTGTTATTAACAAAAGTGCTTCACGATTCTCTTCTTGACCATTGAAACGTGTTTTTTGTCAACGATATGGATGACCCACTTTAAGGTAAGCACGATGTCCACAATAAATACACTTACACAAACTTCTTAAGTGCCTCGTAAAATCCTTAAAGTTGCAAGCAGGATAGCCATGGTTATTCCAAGTATGGGCCTAACCGGTATTGTCATTGATGTCAACATACTCTTGTTGCATTGATGATAAGGATTGGATGAGCTATGTTATGAGGATATTGAGAAAATTAGTCCTAATCAGGAACAGAGAAGAACAATGAAGATAGTGAGCTAAAGATCCTAGCTAAGATGAAGATTAGAGGATGCCCATCAAAGGGTTTGTAGATATGTGTCTTAAGGTGATCTAGTAAAGATTTCAGAGGTCTGCATGAAGATCTGAAGAAGTTGTGGCCACTCAAGTAAAACTGGTTCCGGCAGGTGTTCAGAGGTGACAGAGTGACACAAATAGGTTAGGTGAGATTCGGAAAAGTAGTATCCTGTTCTGTGGATTTGATGGAATGTTTAGGAAGTCAATGTGAATTGACAACTCAATTGGTTCATGGTCTGGAAGTCCGTAAGCATCTATTCCATTGTGACAGTGATGACAGACTGTGTTCTTGAGGTTCCAGATGAAGGAGATAAGGATTTCAGTAAGCAGATGTAGTGTGGATGTTCTTGGTGATTCAGGCAAGCTTGTGGAGGTCTTTGGATCATGTCTAGTTCATGTTGGTGGTTTGCATTGGAGCTTGAGCTCAAAATTGAAGAATTACTTCCAAATCATGGTGTTCTTCCTGAGTTTGGCCGACCGGATGAGTTACACATCCTGTGGATGATCTTAAAAATGTTATGTGAAGATTGGTGTGCTCCTAGAAGAAGATTGAAGTCTCATATCTGTGTAGCTGACAGTGTATTGATCCGCATGAAGTCTTTTGTAATTAGTCATGATGTATTTATGTATTTGCTCTATAATGTTTGCCGACTTAGATGATCATTCATAAGTCGATGTCTTGTATAAATAAGGAACTGTAAAGTAATTTCAAAAGGGTCTTGTGGAGATGAGAGTGTTGTAGTGAGGAGGAGAGTGAAAGGCAGAGCAGAAATATTGGTCTTAAATGGAACTAACTCAAGCATGGTGAAGATGCTATTCTCCAGTTCAAGTATGTGATACTTATTATTTTGTAGACAATGTGTCTCTTGTAGGCAATGGGCCTCTTGTGAGTAGTGTGCTCGGGCAGTGAGCCCTAATTGGCATGTGCCATTTTGTTCTTTCTATTCTTCTAATAGAGAATACAAAATTGGGTTAATCACCCCGTGGTTTTTCCCTTAACCGGGTTTTCCACGTCAATATCTTGGTGTCTTATGTGTTGATGTATTTCTGCTCCTGATTTAATGCATTATGTTTCCATGATTGATTTATTATTATGCTACTGAATTACAAAGTGGATTTAAGTGTTTAATTGGAAGAAAGTTTTGGACAACTGATTCACCCCCCCTCTCAGTTGTCTATCCTAAATCTAACAATTGGTATCAGAGCCAAGTTCCTCTAAAAGAGCTTAACCGCTTGAGGAGATCCAGGATGTTGTCCTGCAAGAAGGATAGTCCAAAGTTTGATGGAACCAATTTTAATCTTTGGAAAAGTTGCATGTAATGTCACTTACAATGTATGGGAATGTAGTATTGGACCATGGCTTCAAAGAAGTATACTCCTCCATAGAATGGTCTGAAATCTGTAGATGCTGAAAACAATCTGCGGACTAAAGAAGCTCTTCGAAGTGCCTTGCCTGATTCAGAGCTGACAAATGTTGTTGACCTACAAACTGCTTTTAAGATTTGGGAAAAATTGGAACTTCTGCATGAAGGAGACAAGTATGTTAAATGTGTAAGGCTAGAGAGTTTGAAAGGAAAATTTGAAAATCTGAAGATGAGAGAAGATGAAAATATCACTACTTTTATGCCAAGAGTAAATGAGCTTGTTTGTGGCATTAGATGTGCTGGTGGAGTCTTGGATGAAGATGAGATTGTTGGCAAAGTTCTCAGATCCCTTCCTGATTCTTATAAATACAAGGTTGCTGCCATTGAAGAATTTAGAGCCCATTCAGGTGTCACAAGAGATCAATTGGTTGGTAAATTGACTGCATTTGAATTGACCGAGTTTGTAGATGCCCCCCTAAGACTGAATCTGCATTCAAAGCCAGTGCCTCTATAAAAGGTAAACAAAGGTTTGATCCGGGAGAAAATTCTTCAAGGAAACTATCATGGTATGAAAAAGCAAGAAAATACCTGGAAGAAGAAGAAGCAGAAACTGCTCAACTTGAAGCCCTTATTGTAAAAAGACTGCCAAGAGGATCCGGTAAGTATGAAGGGAAATTGCCTTTTAAGTGTTTTAACTGCAATAAGATTGGTGATTTTGCCTCAAGATGTCCGGAAAGATTTTCAAGGCCAAATCCTAACAGATCAAGGTTCTAAAAGAATTGTTACTATGTTCATGAAGATGATGATAATGAACGAGTAATAGATGATGAATCAGAGACAGGAAACAAATCCGGAAGTGACTGGGTGTTCATTGCCATCAAGGAAGAAGATCCAATGTCCTTTGTATCTGTCAATCATAAAATTATGGAAAGAGCTCTGGCTGCCCAAGTTGAAGAAAAGGATGATTGGGTCATTGACAGTGGATGCTCTCACCATATGACAGGTGACAAAAATAAGTTCATAGATTTGGAAAGGTATGAAAGAGGAGTGGTAAAGTTTGGTGATAATTCTGCTGGCAGAATCAAAGGAAGAGGAACCATTTCTTTTGATGGAAAGAACAAAACTAGTAATGTACTATATGTTGAAGGTCTGAAGCACAATCTTCTCAGTGTTGGACAGTTGGTGGACAAAGGCTATGATCTCTGATTCAAGAATGGATAATGTAAGATCTTTGAAAGTTTTGGAACAGAGATTGCATCTGGTACTCAAACAAAAGATAATATCTTCCATTTAGTTGGTACTGGTAAAAGTTGTCTATTTGTGTAAATTGATCAGAGTTGGTTATGGCATAGGAGGATGTGTCATGTGAATTTTGATAATATCATCAAGATAAGCAACACTCGGGCTGTAAGAGATCTTCCAAAATTGGTGAAACCTACAAACAGTCTATGCAAAGAATGTCAGTTGGGGAAACAAAGCAGAGTCTTATTCAAAATCCAAGAACAATCCTCTACCAGATTATTGGACTTAGTTCATACTGATCTATATGGTCTGGCAAGAATCAGGAGTATGCAATGTGATAGATACTTCATGTTATTAATTGATGACCATTCCCAGATGATGTGGGTTACTTTTCTGAAAGAGAAATCAAAAGCTCTAGAGAAATTCAAAATATTCAAGGCTATGGTAGAGAATGAAACCGAATTAAAATTAAAATGTCTGAGGTCTGATAGAGGTGGAGAATTCACATCTGGTGAGTTCATAGAATTATGTGAGAAACTTGGAATAAAGAGATAGTTGTCTGCTCCTTGGACTCCACAGCAGAATGGAGTAGTGGAGAGAAAGAACCGGACCATCCAGGAAGCATCTAGGACCATGATGATGGAAGCAAATGTTCCTTAGATCTATTGGAGAGAGCTGTCAGCACTGCAGTCTATACTCTCAATCGAGTACAAATCAGAAGCAATATTAGTAAAACTCCTTATGAACTTTGGTTTGGCATCACTCCTACTATGAGGTATTTTAGAGTCTTTGGTAGCAAATGTTACATTAAAAGAGATGAAGATCTAGGAAAATTTGATGCTAGAAGTGATGAAGGAATATTCTTGGGTTATTCTACTCAAAGCAAAGCATACCGGTGTTATAACAAGAGATTAAGGAAGATTGTGGAAAGTTCAAATGTGAAGGTTGATGAAGGTATTGAAAAACCCTCAAGGTTTTATGAATATGATGAAGATGATCAAAATAATGTTTTTTTTCAAGAAGTCTAAGCTCCCTCTGAAATTTAGATTGATCCGGTAAATCAGGTAGAAGAAATAAGTTTGAATGAGCTTGATCAAGAATCAGAAGTGCAAGAAACTCCCAAAGTTCCTAGGTATTTAAGATTGAACCACTCTGAAGATCAGATCATAGGTGATAAAAGCAAAGGTGTACAAACAAGAAGAAGGATTGCTCAAGATTCAGAAGAGTATTATCTGATTTCAAAGATTGAAACTAAGATAGTGAATGAAGCTTGCAATGATGAAAACTGGACTAAAGCAATGGAGGAAGAGCCGATGCAAATTGAGAAAAATCACAGTTGGGATCTTGTTCCCAGACCTAGAGACAAGAATGTGATTGGAACCAAATGGGTCTTCTGGAACAAACTAAATGAAGTCGGTGAAGTAATCAGAAATAAAGCTAGATTGGTCTGCAAGGGTTACTGTCAAATAGAGGGAGTTGATTTTGAAGAAATGTTTCATCTGTGGCAAGAATTGAAGCAATCAGGTTATTTCTTGCCTTTGTTGCCTTCAAGGACTTCAAAGTATATTAGATGGATGTCATGTCTGCCTTTCTAAATGGAGACTCAGAAGAAGAAGTATACATTGAGAAACCAGATGGATTTCAATTGTCTGATCATGGTGATATGGTCTGCAAGTTGAAGAAAGAATTGTATGGACTCAAGCAAGCCCAAGAGCCTGGTATGAAAGATTGGATAAGCATCTTTTGAAGATTGGTTTCAACAAAGGTACTGCTGATAGTAATTTGTACTTCAAAATTGATCATGAAAATATATTGATTATTGAAGTATTTGTTGATGATATCCTTTTTGGAGGAAGAGATAGTTTGTACAAAACTTTTGCAAATCAAATGAAAAGTGAATTTGAAATGTCCATGCTTGGGGAAATGAATTTCTTCTTGGGTTTGCAAATCATTCAAACTAAGAAAGGAATCTTCATTTCTTAGACCAAATATGTGAAAGAATTGTTGAAGAAATTTCAGATGGAAGACTCAAAACCAATGAGTACTCCCATGGCAACTAGATGTAAATTGAGCAAAGATGATGACTCTCCTAAGGCTGATCAAAAAAAGTACAAGTCAATGATTGGAGGATTGTTGTATCTCACTCAAACTAGACCTGACATTATGAATTTTGTTGGTCTTGTTGCTAGATTTCAAGCTGATCCTAGAGAATCTCATGTCATGGCAATCAAGAGGATTTTTAGATATCTAAAAGGGATAGTTGAGTATGGATTGTGCTATCTCAGAGATCATGATTTTTCTCTTCATGCATATACAGATGCAGATTGGGCAGGAGATGTGGATGACCAGAAAAGTACCAATGGTGGAGCATTCTTTTTAGGGAAGAGATTGGTTTCTTGGCTAAGCAAGAAACAAGAGGCAATATCCCTATCCACATCTGAAATAGAATATATTGCAGCAGCAGGTAGTTGCACTCAAGTTTTATGGATGAAGAAGATGCTAAGAGACATCAGAGTGGAGTATGAGGAACCTATCACAATCTTCTGTGATAATTCAAGTGCAATAAATATAGCTAAGAATCCGGTGTTGCATTCAAAGACTAAGCATATATCCATCAAGTTTCACTTTTTGAGAGAGCAAGTGAATAAGAATGAAGTCAGATTGTAGTTTGTGCCTTCCAAGGACCAGATTGTAGATATCTTTACTAAACCTCTACCTAAGGACTCTTTTGAGTATCTCAGGGAGAAGTTAGGGGTTATTACCACTCCGGTGATGAACTCAGGTGCACTGATGTGCATCAGTCCGGTGGATATCATAGTCATATCTTGTGGTCCGGATCGATGATGGTGAGCTGCTACTTAGGGGGAGCAGCTAGTATGATTCTGACGTGGTGGAGTTGCAAGTATGTGCCCTTTGCCATTGATGTCAAAGGGGGAGAGAAGACATGTGAAACACAAGTGGTTGCTGATCAAAGGGGGAGTAGTAAAGGAAGAGAAGACATGTGAATGTTTATTGGTGGTAGGGGGAGTTGTGTCAGTAAAGAAAAGTTCTTGTCTTGATGGTCAAAATAGTTTTTCAAATCATATGTTGCCATCAATGACAAAGGGGGATATTGTTGCAAGTATGGGCCTAACTGGTATTGTCATTGATGTCAACATACTCCTGTTGCATTGATGATAAGGATTGGATGAGCTGTGTGCTGAGGATATTGAGAAAATTAGTCCTAATTAGGAACAGAGAAGAACAGTGAAGATAGTGAGCTAAAGATCCTAGCTAAGATGAAGATCAGAGGATGTGCATCAAAGGGTTTGTAGATATGTGTCTTATGATGATCCAGTAAAGATTTTAGAGGTCTGCATGAAGATCTAAAGAAGTTGTGGCTGCTTAAGTAAAACCGGTTCTGGCAGGTGTTTAGAGGTGACAAAGTGACACAGATAGGTCCGGTGAGATCTGGAAAAGCAATATCTTGTTTTACAGATTTGAGGGAATGTTTAGGAAGTCAATGTGAATTGACAACTCAATTGGTTCATGGTCTGGAAGTCCGCAAGAATCTATTCCATTGTGACAGTGATGACAGACTGTGTTCTTGAGGTTCCAAATGAAGGAGATAAGGATTTCAGTAAGCAGATGTAGTGTGGATGTTCTTGGTGATTCAGGCAAGCTTGTGGAGGTCTTTGGATTGTGTCTAATTCATGTTGGTAGTTCGCATTGGAGCTTGAGCTCGCAATTGAAGAATTACTTCTGGATGATGGTGTTCTTCCTAAGTTTGGCCAACTGGATGAGTTACACATCCTGCGGATGATCTTAAAGATGTTAAGTGAAGATTAGCGTGCTCCTAGAAGAAGATTGAAGTCTCAGATCTGTGTAGCCGACAGTGTGTTGATTCGCATGAAGTCTTTTGTAATTAGTCATGATATATTTATGTATTTGCTTTGTAATGTTTACCGACTTAGATGATCATTCCTAAGTTGATGTCTTGTATAAGTATGGAATTGTAAAGTCATTTCAAAAGGGTCTTGTGGAGATGAGAGTGTTGTAGTGAGGAGGAGAGAGAAAGGTAGAGCAGAAGTATTGGGCTTAAATGGAACTAACTCAAGCATGGTGAAGATGCTATTCTCTAGTTCAAGTATGTGATACTTATTATTTTGTAGACAATGTGTCTCTTGTAGGCAATAGGCCTCTTGTTAGCAGTGTGCTCGGGCAGTGAACCCTAATTGGCATGTGCCATTTTGTTCTTTCTATTCTTCTAATAGAGAATACAATCTTGGGTTAATCACCCTGTGGTTTTTCCCTTAACTGGATTTTCCACATCAAAATCTTGGTGTCTTATGTGTTGATGTGTTTCTGCTCCTGAGTTAATGTATTATGTTTCCATGATTGATTTATTATTATGCTGTTGAATTACAAAGTGGATTTAAGTGTTTAATTGGAAGAAATTTTTGGACAATTGATTCACCCCCCTCCCCTCTCAATTATCTATGCTGGAAATTCCCATTCCAATAGACAAAGGACTTCAACAACCTCCTCCCTCAAACTATCAAAGTTCAAAGGATCTAATACATGTGAACTCATTCTCTTTAATATTAGGCCCAACCTTATAATTTCCAATCTTGACCCCTTTGCCAAACCTAATATATTTACCATAATAGGTAAAATATTTTCAATTATAACATGATAGTCATGGGTCTTTTGGCCTCTTAAGCTATTAATGTCATTTTGGCTTCTGATAGTACTACTTACATATCTAGTGGGAAAGCAAGTCTGAGACATCAACTATAAGAATTGTGTACTTTGTTCCTTTGTCTAGACATAAGGAGCACTGGGTTTTCTATATTTTACATCATCATATTTTTCAACCCAAAGATTTTGACGAATCTTTAGTTCTTGAAAGTCTTCACGTGATGAAATAGTATCAAAAGCACCAAAAAGATTTTCTATAATAGCATAGGCTATATTTTTCTTAGTATGCATAAATTCAATAGTATGCCTAATGGCTATATCCTTAAAGTATGGTAACTTATAGAATATGCACAACCACTTTACACCACTTTCATTACATGGATCATATCTACTACCAGCAATCCCACCATTTTCAATAAATGACATTCTTTTTTGTCCATTCTCAATAATGTAATCACCCGTTATTAGCAAAGGTGCTTCATGATTCTCTTCTTGACCATTGAAACATGTTTTTTGTCGATGCTATGGATGACCCACTTTAAGGTAAGCACGATGTCCACAATAAATACACTTATGCAAACTTCTTAAGTGCCTTGCAAAATCCTTAAAGTTGCAAGCAGGATAGCCATGGTATCCATGAATAGTGAGACTAGACAATGTACCATATACAAGAAGATCATGAATCGTAACCAATAAGGAAGCTCTTAAAGTGAATTTGATTGAATGACCATCACTTAAAGATTGAATTGCTTCAATTCCTTTCCACAATTCCATTAGCTCATCATATAATGGCTCTAGATAGGCATCTATTGTATCTGAAGTCACACTTTTCTTTCCTAGTATAATCAATGATAGCATTAATAAAAATGGTTTAGTTGCTAACTATGGAGGCAAGTTATAATTTATTAAAAACACTAGCCAAGTTGACCATTTAGTACTTTGATCTGAGGATGGGTTCACCCCATCTAGAGCCAAACCCAACCTTATATTACAAGGATCTTGAAAAAAATTAGGCCATCTGTTATCAAATTCCATCCACATCTTAGAATCAAGCACATGTCGTTGTTTTCCATCAATGCTCTTATTTTGGGCATGCCACTGCATAAGTTCAGCAATGTCTTTGCACCTATACATTCAGAGTAATCGTGGGATTATCGAAAAGTGGAGAAGAACCTTTCTAGGAACCACAACTAATTTCAACCCTTGTCTATACCTTGCTTCATGACATTTCGGACATTCACTCTCACTTGTAATATTTTTGTGAAATAATACACAACCATTAACACATTGGTGGATGTTTTCATACCCCAAGCTGAGCTTACTAATCTGCTTCTTACATTGACTTCATTTTGTTGGCAATGTGGAGTCAGTTGGTAACAACGAACTTAATAATGCTAATAACTGATCTACACTCTCCTTTGTCCAACCATGCACTACTTGCAAGTTAAGAATTTGAAGGATTGTTGTCAAATGACTTAACTTGCAATTAGCATACACAGGCTTTAAAGCATCCTCCATTGACTTGGCCCAATCATCATTTAGACCCTCATTCAACATTCTTTCAACTTCAAACCCTTTGTCTAACTTTTCTGCCTCTTCATCTATGTTTGGTGCCGCTTCATCTATGTTTGTTGCCTCTTCATCTCTCACACTGCAATTCTATCATATCTTCATAATAATTGTAAGCCCAAGGGCTTATACCACTATGCCCATATCTTATCATATGTTGATAAATCACATTTCTTTTTCTCACCTTTCCACCAAGACAATCATTACATGGACATGATATTTTTCCATTTCCCTCTCTTTGGCTACTCTCTCATCATATGCATGATACTAATCTGTAGTCAACCTTCGACGCTGATCCATCTATAATATTGTGCATTCTAGTATTAATTTAGTATAATAAGCTATCCTACACCTAGAAGGCCTTTAAATGTAAAATCTTAAAAGGTAGACTTCAATCATGCATATGGTGAAGCTAGGATAACCTTTCCTTCAGTTTGGGCTAGCCATCATGTAGGGAGATCATGCAGAGTAGAGGTGTGGTTTTATTTGAGTTCAAGGATCAGTTAAGGATCAACTTCAAAAATACTGAAGATAACATTTTATTTTGAGTTTTCAAGCTTCAATCATGAAAATATCTCCTGGGGGGGCACCCATAAGCAGCTTCCCCAAATATCATGAAAATATCAGTTCACTTTTGGCAATGAGGGTTGTAGACACTAAAATTTGTCCATGTCTCGACACAACACATTGCTGACATGACCTTGTGTGTTTTGTCCTAGGCCCTAGTTCATCCTAGTTCATCCCATCTTAATCACATTTGTCTAACTTAATCATCTTCCTGATTGATTAAATAAACCCACTTTATTTAATTAATCCCACTTGATCACATTCCCAATTAATTAAATAAATCCCATTTATTTAATTAATTTCACCTAGTCACATGTCTCACATAATTCAAATTAAAAATTTAAATTATTCCCTCACCTCTCATCACATTGCGACACATGTCACATGTCTCCATCTTCCACTTAACCCCTTCACATGTGCAAACTAATTCAAATATAATATTTGAATTAGATTCCTTCTATTCTCCATCGCACACTTGTCATGTGACTACAATCCCTCTTTGAGTGGGAAACCCTAATCCAACCCTAATCGATCTTGACCATCCATATCTTTCAACATAACTCTCAATCACAACCGTCCATTCCAATTTACCTTTTCTATAAAGGTAGCCTCTCTTGAGCCATTTGTATTGAATCTTCTTCTAGCATCCTTACTCTTTCAAATTTTCCTCTCAATCTCTCATCCATCTATCTTGCATTCGTCCATCTATTCATCTACCAATCCCTATCCCATCGTTATGCTGCTCAATCAAGCAATCAACATATCAATCTTGTGGGTATAGCTAGAATGTTCATGGGTGTGGCATTCTCAACCCAATCAATGCATCATGAGTTGATGTGAGGTTTGCATTCATTTGACTTGCATTTGTTATCATTTCCTTCATGTCAATTTTGCATGATTTCAAGGGTTTTGAATTACCTTTGAATTTGCTGCAGAGTGTGTCCCCAAATTTGACTTTGTCGTAGAGGGCCTCGCCGACTTCAAATTCATGACAACAAACTTTGAATTCCTTGCCCACTTTTCAAAAGTCTCCAAGTCCTCTCCAAACAAGCTTTATCACCCATGCAAGTAGCTGCTACACTTATATGCACCTAAAACATTTTTTTAGGTACATGCATCAGATAGAGTAAGTGCTTCAATATGTGTCCATGAGAATAACAAACATCAATAGCAATTCAATTTCATTCCAATGCTGACAATTATACATTTTACAAGTTATCTGACTTAGAAATATAGACAAGCTATGTAAACCAATAGATAAATAGCATTTAGAAGAAATACTAAACAATTTATCAAGATTGCACTTTAAAACCCCAATTAAATAACTATTGTGATGAAGTATTTGTAGCAATAAATCACTTGCCAAAATCATATGCAAAGTCACCAAATAAAGGATTCAAGATGTCAACCATTTCAAATGACAATCATGACAATAGGAAAAACAGCATAGAGAATGCAGTCATGCCTTTGATTGCAAAGGAGGGGGTAGATATTACAGTCTATAGCAGTATTGAAAAGATGAAAATACAAAATCCATGAAGCCAAACACTTTTGTCAAGATACAAACCCTTACCTAATTAGTTAACTGATCCTTGAAGATTTTATCAGGCAAAGATAGTCATTATATAGAATCTAAAACAGTGACACAGGTTCCTTTGAAAGTGATGACAGTCATGTCATCAAACTAACAGTGAAATCAGTCATCAAAAAGAGTATTGCAGAACACCACAGAAGAAAATAGGAGATCACTATCCATTCAAAGAGATGCCCTAATCACAGTCACCAAAGTGGTCTACAACAACAGAGAAAAGACAGTGGAATATTGACAGTCTTTTTGCATCCAAATGTGAATTATGTGAAAACTATGCCATATATCAATAACAAAAGTAACAGAGAGGATTTTTACAGTCAAAAGTCTATGAATAGAATCTTCAAGTTTATCAAAATCAAGCTAATAAGCTATATGATAGTCATAGCAGCAGATGGACAAAGGGAATGTGACTGTGAGAGATTTTTGCATAGAAAGGACAGTCATCATCAATGATATCTTTGTATTAAGGAATTTGTAGGCAAGTTCGTGATAGGACAACAAAGATCAATTAATGTATGAAGCAATGAACAAGGTTTTAATGACAAAGGTTACTATCAAGATAGTAGTAAGAGATAGTAAAGATAGTTAATAGCAGATTTAAGGAATGAAACAAATCATGGAATAGTCTTGCATTCTCAACAACAAGCTTTCATTCTCTGTTTTGTGACAGTCATTTTGAAAATACAATTATCTTTCAAAGGTTGAATCACACACATAGGGGCAGTGTCTAAGTCACAGGTTGAAGACCATTAAATTACTTCATGCCAAGGTATTCTAAGTATAAATCATGAATGGAAAAAGTAGAACTTTATCAATAAAGAACCATGAGACCTCTTCATACAGTCATTGAAAGAGATAGAACAATCACTAATGATAGAGCACCAAGCTTTCAAAGATACAAAACTTTAGAGGAGGATTAGAGAAGAATAGAGGTATGTGGAAAACCCTACCTCTACTTCATAAAACCATTTGTTATCTGCCATCTATTTGCCGTCTATTTGCTCCTTTGATATCTATCGTCTATAGCTAGAAATCCCAAAATTCCCTCCTTTCTTCATTCACATGATGATCTCAAAACTATTTCCAAACTCAAAGAACTACGGCCATGAACAATCTTCGCCTATTCGACTACTCATACCCTATTCTTGGAGGCCATGAACAATCTTCTCTTGTTCGACTACTCATACCCTATTCTTGGCGGCCATTAATAATCTTCTCCTATTTGACTACTCTGCATACCCTATTTTTGGCGGCCATGAACAATCTTCTCATCCTAGACGCATAATCGTTGCTTCTTCATAGGTTTCACTTTTGTTCAAAATTCATAAATGCACAATCCCTCTATCAACTCCCTCCAAAACTAAAGTGAAAGAAAAAAGAATAGAGGAATTTATTTAGTCCTTTATTTAGTTAATTTTATTTGTAGTTGTGTTTTTTTGCCCCATGACTAAATTAGTCATTTATTTGGTCATTTATTTAGTCATTTCAATCGATGACCAAATTAGTCATTTATTTAGTCATTTATAACTATATTGCAAAAGGTTTTAGTCACCTGGTCATTTATTTGCCATATTTCTACTAGTGGTGGAAGTGATAATAATAGTTATGAGTTGATAGAAAATAAACAAAGGGAGTGGATAACATAGTTGCTCGAATTGATTGAATAATATGAATGGAAGGATGTAACAAGAATGATACTTGCAGGAAAGGAATAAAGTAGAGGAAGATGTGGAAGTAGAGGAGGTAATTAGAAGATATATGGTAATCAAGAAAATGTTACAGGAAGAGTTTCTCAAATAGGGTAGCCCTAGGAGTGTCAGAAGTGATTGGTTAAGGGAAAGATGTGTTGAATTATATTGAAATAGTAGGAAATATGGATATGAAGGATGTAAGAAGATAGAAGACACTATGGTTATGATATTTCAAAGGAATGATAGCAGACAATTAGAAGTAGTTGTGATCGATATGGTTGCAGAAAGTGCAAGTTTGCAAAATAGTAGAAGTTGAGAGTTTGTGATAGGGAATTTTGGCACGAGCATGGAAGTAACAGCCACAAGTGAATTTTTGAGTAGTATATAGTGTGAGAGTGAAGAGGAATTTGAATATTGGACACCATAGATGGATAAGATGATAGAAGAAGGCAAAGACTAGAGTAGAATAGAAGGTATGAGATGGTTTGAATTAGGAATCTATAGAAGAAGGAGATTAAATTGGTGGGAGAGATTCAATTCTAGAAGAATGAAGTGGGAGATGAAGGAATAATTGAGAATGAACCATGTTGAGTTGATCCTAGAAGATTTATTTGTGAACACTATGCTCACAAATCATCTACCCTAGGTGTTTGATGTAGGAGCATCCCAAAGTTTAGTCACATAAGATGTCATTTGGTGCATGAGCACCAAGACATCTAGGATTTGGTTAAATCTTCAAGTTGTTTTGTTTGGTTCAATAAGGTCCTTGAGACCATTCAATGTTGTAATAAGGCTTGAAAGCCATGCTTGTAAAAGGACTATGTCCAAATACCTAAAATCTACTCTCATATTGTAAAGGAGGGCAGTCATATTGTAAAGGCAAGTCATATAGGTTTGTAGCCCTCCTAATGTGTGTAGGAGGAAATCCTCTTAGTTGGAGGCATGTCAGAGGTTTGGAGGATTGTTAAAACCTTGTCCAAAGGTTAACCAAGTGTTAAAACGCATTGTTAAACATAAAACCATCGATGTAATCCTAAACGAAGACAGTTACTAAACAACAATTAGTGTTGCAGTTAGAAACAAGAAAGAAACTCTATGGTTGGGGCAGTTTCATTGACCCCAACCACTCCCATGCTTCTTGATTCAAATTTAGGAGGCTTATTTGAAGTCTGCCAAGGTGTATTGTGAAGGAGACATTCAGTGGAAGTGGAATAAGAGCGAAGAAATCACTATTTTCCTATTTTTCTGTGTTTTTTCTGTTGTTTCCAGTCCATACCCACACCTATATGGAATAGTCATAGCCCATGTTTGTAATGGAAGGTTAGAGGATTGAAGTAGCTTTGATTTGAGTCTTGTTTGAAGTCTTGACATTAGATTTGGGGTGAGAAATCACTATTTTTGTGCTAGGCTGTCTTAAAACCTAAGCTAGGGCTTTTTCTGAGTACCCGATGGATTTCTCCTCATTCCACTGATCTTTTCTATTTCTGATCAGTGGAATGGGTTGTAAGATAGTTAATGCGAGGTCTTGTGAATGTTTGGGAGGTAGGAGGATGGTTTAGTGTGAGTTTGTCATGTTAATGACTCTACAAATCCATGTGTTGGGATCGAGTGAAGGACAGCAGCAGGTACGTGTTTACCCTTGACTGTATTCAGTGGTCAATCAGAGAATGCCATGCATTGTGACCAACACAAAGGGTTCTTGATCTAGCAATGATCCTATGACAAGAAATATGGAGAGATCCTCTGAGGAATCAATCCTCTCTGCCTATTGATTGATGACTCTGCCAGTCCTCTTGAGACAGTCACTACAAAGAAGGTAGTAGCTTTGGTTGTCATGTTATTGGTTTGTCAATGAAGACATTAGGTGCTTGGTAAGTTATTGAATTGGTATGCTTCAATGATATTGAGTTTGTGTTGATGGAGATCATCCCAAGGAGGATGTTGTGACTGTGAAGTAGAGATATTGCGTGACTGTCTTTATAAGACATTGTTGAAGATTGTTGTCCTGCAGACCTTGCACAGTGGGTTGGATGAGATATTGAATGGAGTTAGGTATCTTGGGATAGGTGTCCTAGAGTCATCTCACCTTGTGTCATGAACAAGTATAATTTGTTGTGTTAAAGCCTTTCATTATGAGAAGTTTGAAAACAGTGAACCTTGGGAGAGACCTTTCATTGAAGTCTTGGTGGGAGAGATTCAATTCTAGAAGAATGAAGTGGGAGATGAAGGAATAATTGAGAATGAACCATGTTGAGTTGACCCTACAAGATTTATTTATGAACACTATGCTCACAAATCATCTACCCCAGGTGTTTGATGTAGGAGCATCCCAAAGTTTAGTCACATAAGATGTCATTGCATACCACTACATTTGTAAACCTCATATCATGGTTTGGAACATATATTACAATAGGATACATATACATCATATTCACATTTTAGAAGATTTGGAGCACCGCATGTGCGTAACTTGGTTTTTGAACCTTTACTAGGCTGACAGGTTTACACATTTCACTATTCATGAATTATGCTAGGTTTCTAGAAGTTTTTACTATCAAAGGAATATATACAAAGATGCATGGGACCCAAAAGGACTTAGTTGGAAAGGTCTATCTTCAACCTAGCCAACTACACATTTCATTAAGCTTTACGCTACCTTGTGGCTGATGTAGAATTATTCTAAGGCTTGGGATAGCTATATATACATTACCCACAATCATTTGAATTATCGTCAAGAAGAAATTAAGAAGTTAGAAGAAATAAAGTGAGCATAGTGATGAGGATTCAAAATGGAGATTAATATTGATAATGACAATGAGGATGTTGATAGTGTAGCATGTAGGAATATATGGAGTTTCATTTGAATAGTTTAATTACATGTTTAGTAATCAAATAGATGTGACCTAACATTTAAGAATCTATTGTAGTAGATTGTAAAGTTTTGATTGATCAATTGATAATATAATGAGGAATCTTTTGGAAGTTGGGTTTTTCCCTCTTTAAGGATTTTCCCAAGGTATATCTTGTGTCATTTTATTGTGAGTTTCTACTCTATGTGTGTGTGTTATTTGTTTTGGTTGCGTGGTTAGATAGTCCTTCATTGGACCCTCCTACTATGACTACATCAATAGATGATCATATGCTTGCTTGTTGAAACAACCCAAAGCTATAGATATGAGTCTTCACAAAGTTAATTGAATATTTTGATTTCAAGGTAGACTATAGACATAGAGTGTTCATTTATAGTATTTCGATAGGTATATTCTAGCACATCAAAACCATTCTTTCTCTTTCATTCTAGAGCTAAGTGCCTTATAACTTGAATTCAATTTTCTAGATTAGCATTTAATATGTAAGTATTTAGATATCTAGCCCTCATCTATATTATCTAGATTAAAGTTTATGTACTTATTGCTTGCATTAATAATCTAGATATCTAAATTGGTGAAAGTTTATTTTCCTTCACATTTTTTGTGAACCTATCCACTCTTACATGACCTAGTTTCCCTCTAGGGTTTCTCATCAATATTAGATATTTTAGATCTGATATAATTCTAATGTATAATATATTTCTGTATTTCCTATGGTTTGATTTACATATGCTTATATCCTTTGATTAGGGTTTAGAAATTGGCATAGTGCTATACAAGTTTTATCTCATCCTCCCACCATAAGATATTCTATCATTATGAATCCTTTTAGATCTTTCTTATTGGTTGATTTGAATGCACTTATTTCATATTTTAACATGTTCCAAATTTTCATATCACATGACACATCTATCCTTGATATACTCATAACTTTCTATGGAATGGATGTGAATAAATTTTCTATAGAGGTGTTATTTTAGCATCGATTATCTTTTTCTTCTTTCGTAAAAGTAGTTAGTGGTTATCATATTGTAGTAGATATGCTTATATTATTTATCCATATACTCCATGATGATCCTATGCCTTGTGATAATGATGAACATCTAGTTAGTAAATATCTATCATGTGAGACACCCACTATGACCATTAATGATAGCACACCTCCTCCATCTATAAATGGAATTGGTATACCTTTATATGATACACCACTTACATTCTAGATGATAGTCCTATGTCCATAGATTCATGTTCTCTAAATTAATTTCCTTCTTACATACCTGATGATGAGTATATCGATGATCATTCTTCTCCATCTCATGTTGAATGTATGGATGTTTGTGATAACCTCTCATGTTTCCTTATTGTACTAGCTTATGCCTTGATAATAATTTATTATCTTCTCATATGTCCTTCATTAATACTTCATTATCTTATCCTACCTTGCATCATGATATTATGATCCTTAGTGAATAACTTTTACTGATGATTATGATGGTTCTATGGATGTATCTTTACATGTAAGCTCATTTTACTTGCTAATTATGAAGGCTTAGATAATGATATCTTGTTGATTATTGAGTTTAGATTATACTTATGTGGAAAATATTTATAATAGTTTTATTCATCTTTTTTTCTCTACACATCTTTCATGAACTTGGCTCATGAATGATTTTATTGCCTATTTTTCTAGCCATAGTTCTAATGAGGGTAGTATACTTGCCTATTACTTCGATTGTGTCTTCTTAGTCTGTAGCATCTTCTATTGTTGTAGGTACCTCACCTTGGGAAATTGTTGCTTGATTATCTATCATTCGGAAGGAATCTTCCAAAGCGGTCTCTTCTTTATTGCATGCAATGTTCAAATCTCTCAAATGCCTTCTAATGAACAATGTTAGTGAATAGAATTTTGGAATTTTATCTAATTTTTAGTTGTAAGCTGCAAGAAATAAACTAAAATCTAAGGAAAGTAAAACAAATTGTTTCAAAACCTAAAATCTTCTAAAACTTGACACCATCCCTGACAATGGTGCCAAAAATATCGAGTGTTATCAACTCCCAACAAACCTAATGCAACTAAGACTTTCATGCAACTCAATGGATATCCTTAGATCCCATATCAAGAAACCTATTGAGTTATGATACACTACATTTATATTATCAACCCAAGGACATATCTTCTTGGTATGGTGACCATATTGTATGTACATCAGTAGATTTTGGGGAATTTGAATACTAGAGTTGTGTATAATAGGGAAATTCTACTCTTTGTAAAATAAGAAAAGGAATGCAATGCTGAAACATGAAATCTATCTTATAAACTCTTTAACTAATCAGAATTTACACATTAGTTTCTATAGGTGTATGATGGATATTACATATTAACTAAATTGACTCTTTAATTGTAACGAATTAATAATGAACAAATCTAACTATGATTGCAAGAATCTAAACTAAAATGATATAGGTTCAGTTTAATTCCACCTCAAGTGGGCCCTTGCTTGGATTAACTATGCCCTTCTCTTCTCCTCTATTGACTATTAATCAAATCAACACACCATTTGATTCATATCATTGAAATAATTAAGTAACCTGGTATGATAGAAAACTTTGTCTTCATATTATCTCCTCAAATCTAGTACATGTCGAGAAAATATTTTGTGCCCCTAGATATGTTGGATTACACAATATATATGAATCTAGCACTAGTTCATTCATTTATTGATTCCTAAAACTAGTTAGTCACTTGCCATCATATGAGGGAAGGACTCTTATTTTTAGAAAGAGAAATGAAACTAGGAAACTAACTTCAAAGTAATTAAAGAAGAACACTTCTGTTAGGACTTTCCAATCTGTGCATAGAAAAAGAAAGTTATTCAAGGAACAACAATATGAATAACTAAATCCATTTAATTCTTCCATAATCCTTGCTAAAGAATAGGCATTATGCCATTTGTTGAACATCTTTTCTTGTTGTTAGTGAGATCTGTCCTTATCTACAGAGAAGATATTATTATTGTTTGATAGTTGTAGGTAACCATGGGCTTTGGCTATAGGTAACTAGGCCTTTGGCTTCAGATAACTGGACCTTTGCCTATAAGCATGCTACAACCTTGGTTGTGAGTTGTCACTCTTAGTTGTTGTAGTTAGAAGTTAGTTCCATAGAAAATCCTTACTCTAAGATCAACATAGACAAAATAACATGCCACATTATATTGAAAATAATTGTTTTAACACAACCATTCATTTAAGCATATTATAACTAACATAGTGATTTTATCCAAATATTAAATAAAAGTCTTGGTTTTAAAGGTAGGAATGTCTATGGAAATGTACTCTTAAACAAGAAATATAAGGATCATAGGAGATAGATATGAGACCCATCACTTGGCTTACGCATAGGGTTGTCATTTTACCTAGACCAACTTGATCACTATGTCTATATGCTATGTCACCCCTTAGAGTTGAGGGTAGAAAGAAAAAATCCCAACACCTCCCTCTCCCTCTCCCTCCCTCTCTTTGTAATGCCCCAAGCTTAAGCCCAAGACATTAATAGACAATAATATAATGAACATTGTTTTTACGATACAAGAGGAACACATGTAACAAGTTACAATGAACTCTTTCATACACAAGGTGTCCTACAACCAAGCAATGACACCCTTGGCATGCACACAAATGCACAAAACATGGTGGCATAAATGGAAGACTTAGAAAACCAAAGGATAAAACACCAAGATTAACATTAGAAACAAGACATGGAGGATATTCAAGGTCTCTAAGGCTACTTGTCAACCCCTTCAACATGCCTACTAGGACACTCTCTTTATCTTGAAACATAGAAAGCACAAAGTCAAAACTACAAAAAGTTTGAACTTCATAAATAAATCTTCATAGGTTCAAACTTCACACTTGGCCTTATAATTCAAATTCATAATTAGGCTTTGGAAACTCGTCCTTTGGCCCTTGAGTTTTAGTTTACATCTTACAACACCCACTCAAGTTTCGCACTCTAGGTTATAATCTACAACTAGCACTACCTACTTAGACCTCTGAGTTGAAATCTAATGGCCTTGAGCTTCAGTATATGAACAACATTGAACACCATAAACACACCTCTCAAACTTTAGGATCCATAATGCACTGAGCACTTTGGACTTTATCGTCCAATCACCACTTCACAATTGACAAACACAAGAACATGTCTAAGCCCTTGTACTCTTGGCAACTGAGACTTCAGTGACCAAATAGAAACACGTTTTGGACTTCAAGATTTGAAATGTAACTTGCACTAGCAAAATCCTAACACAAGTCTAAAATAATGCACCTTCCGTAGTTTAGACTTTGGGGTCCAAATTTCATTTTGTGCCATGGAAAATGTCAAATCAACATTGAACTTTGACCCCTTAACAAATTTGAACTTTGGGGTCCATATGCACTCGACACCATGAAAATTTCAAACAAGACTCTAAAATCTGACCTCTTTGTAGTTCAAACTAGCAACCTTGAATTGCTTGTAATTTGGACTGTAAAGTCTAATTTGCAACAAAAACCTATACAGAAAAAAGACAAGGCAAAAACTAGCAAAGCTCATTTTCTTGCTCAATGAAGCATAACTTCCTTGATTTTTTGTTGGGAGAAAATGGCTTGGACCAATTTTTTAATCAATTATAGGATCTAAATTGGCCATGCAAGTACCTCTTGAAGTGGAACAATTCCCATGAAATAAGTTTGGGAATGACTCTTGCTCCAACAAAAAAAGGAAAACAACATGATTAATGTATCTTCAAGAAAAGAAGATAAATCACCTATAATCAACTCTACTTGAAGAGCATAAAATGATAAATAGAAGGAAATACAATTAATATTATAATACTCAACATGTCACAAGTAGAAAGATACTCAACACATCTCCAAGCATAATCTGTAAGTCCAAATAGCCCCAACAATGGGGTGCTGCCACAATAATGGGTTACACTTTTTGGGACATCCTAATTTTTGTTGAAATCACATATTTTTAGAAAATATAATGATTTAACTCTTCAAATGTTCCATTTAAAGGATTTTAATTGAATAGGGTTTGATCAAACCCCCTTAGATTCAAATCCCCTTGGATAGAACCCCACTAGTTTTAAACCATACCTATAATGGAGTCTCCTCTACACCTATCAAAATGCTGATAAAAAACCACTTCTGATTTACCTTTTGGGGGATCAAATGAATTCATTTAAAATTTATGTTTTGTAAGTATGTAGTCCTTATTATAAGCTTCCCAAAAAGCATAATTTTAAATATATTTAATTTTATTATTATATTTATTTTTTATTTCTTGTGAATGTAGATTTTTCACCGAACATCAAGTTCTATATTCTTCACACATGGAAAATTAGTAAATTAGTGAATTTTTTTGTTTGAAAAATATCTATGCCCTAGGTATTGATGTCCTTGTTTCAACAAAAAAAAAATTGAATTTCGATACATACAGAAAAAGTTATGTTTTACAGAATATACCTATGTCTAAATTATAATTGGTTTGACTTCAAAACTTAATTAAAAAAAATATTCAACAAAACATTATGAAACCAAATGCATGCCCTATATATCGGTGTTACCAATCTAAATTCAAAAGAATCAAAATTTTATCCTTTGTAGAAAAAAAAGTTATGTGCTACAGAATACACATCACTTTAAAAAAATGTTGTTTACTATTAAAAACTAGTTATCAAAGGAGCTGGAAAACATTTTACAATTGAACTCTAATTTTGATTTAAAAATATATTTAGAATCTACAAACAAAATCTCACAAATCACTAGTACACATTATTTACAAATTCCTAACGGTTTAGCGGCTATAGGAGTCAGAAAGTGAAGATTTAGTTTAAGACCCAATGGTACAACACAACCCAACCATGTGGAACCCTCAGGCCCACCCCTCTAAATTGACAGATGGTTGATTGAGAAATCAAACCCACACACAATACAATCATAGAGATGACACAAACAATGCATCTCAACAACCAAGCACTTAAATATTATAAATTAAAACATACTGCACCACATGACCTCTAACCAAAACACACATGAAGACATAGCAACCTCAACCAATATCATAGAACTAAACAAAAGACAAATTATATACTAGAAACCCAATGAAAATAAGGAAAATTACTACCAAGCATTGGATGTAGAGTGTCATCATTGTCTTGCACAATTTCCTAAACATACCTTTAGTGCACGTAATGACATTAGAATTATCTTGGTTTAAATTTCATTTAAATGTTTAAAACCCCAATTCATTTTATCTCATTATATTACCCATATGACACATCTTATTGGGACATCCCCAATTTTGACAATGCAATATGGTCCACTCTACTTCTAACCTTAGCATCCAATCCTAGGTTCAAAGTCAACCTTCACCCCTATGGTCAAGACATAAAAAATAAGGTCAAAGATTGTGATCCTTGTATCGTTCACCCACCAAATTAAGGCATGAAAAATGAGGTCCAAGTTTGGGATCCCCACATCCAAACATTAGAAAACACAAATAAAAAAGTCAACCATAGTTCAAAAGTCAAGGCACAAAAAAAGAGGTCAAAGTTCATGATACCCATATCCAACAGGTTGAGAAACTTATATGATGCATGGGAATCTTCATCTCACAAAATAAAACATACAAACAAGGTCTAAATTTAAATTTTGGTTTTCATAAAAAAATATTTACAACCATAAAACCCCCAAATCAACCATTGATGACATCATAGAAGAACTCCAAAATTTAAATCACTAATTACACAAAATTTCAAAAATCTAAATATACCATTTGGTTCCCAAAATGTATAACAAAAAGTATTCCAACTTCCAAGGAATTACAATGGATTTTTAGAAATATTTTTCATAACATTGACTCTATTTTGCACTTTTTTAAAATAATTTTGAAAGTAAAATATATTTAAACAATTTAATTCTATTACATATATCCTACCCTATTCATTCCTATAAGATGAATCCGTATGCATCCACCTATTCTAGGCTTGGCAAAAGTAGAACTTGCATATCTAAAAGCATGTACAAGCAAGAAGATTACCTCTTCCAAGCAAACTCTCAATGGAAGAATTCTTTCCTTGGGAAGAAAAGATGCAAACAAAAATCTTCTTGACACCCAAGCAATCACAACCCTAAGCTATTCCAATTCTGAGCAATCCCCACATGCACTTCTTTTCAAATGTGTAGAATTGTTTTCAAAAGAGGGAAAGAGAGAGGTTTTCTTTTGCAAAAACATTCCAAAATGAAAGTCTTTCAAAAGCCTTTTCATTTTTTCCTTTTATACTTCATTTTTTTTTCTTTTATTTGCACATATATAATATTTCTAGAAAAAAACTTTTACAAAATATCTATTTTTCATACCATTGGATTTTAATAAAGCTAATCAATAATATAACTTAAATTAAGTTCCCCTTAACCTTTTAAATTAAAATGCATTTAAAATATAAAGTAATGTTAATTTCTCATATGCACTATATTTAAATTTCTTTAATGAAACCACTTATTTTAAATTTCATTTTCACATTTAATGAAATAATTCATCGAACCATATTTTACTAATGCACAATTATTATATTTCTAATTCAAAAATATTAATATTTTGCAAGCAAGGTAAGCATGTATTTTAAAAGAGATTAAATGCAATGAGACAAGATAAAAATGACTAAAAGCATAAGATCCAATGACCTATACATGTATAATCACAACACTTGGATACCGTAATTGACACCAATTCAAGACCATATTTTCATAGGGATCCACAAGATGTGCCCCACCAGATCTTTGAGTAGGATGAAGGGTGAAGATAACACATTTTCCCAAACCAATCATCTCCAGATAACCATTGTTGGGGCTAAAACCTATGCTTACACAATAAAATTTCAAACATACTTGCTCCATATAAGATATCCAAAGCACAATATAGACACCCAAACATGATATAACATAATATATCAATAACTGCATCATTGAATAATCATTATAAATCACATGATTTAAAACATAATTCTAACATCAATAATACACATGGTGTTGAACTAAATAATGGGAGGAACCTCCTGCAACAATATAATGAAAAATGCATGAAATAGTAGAAATAGCATAACACAGAAGGAATTTATTGATCGCAGGCCACTTCGAGGGGGCAACCTCCTTTGAGCAAGATCAATACAATAAACTCGTGGATGCCTTCATTGGCCTCAACACGTACTTATATACTAAGTCTAATCTAAACAACTATTACTCCCCATGAATGTGGGATAATACAATATACTCATGGGATGACTTACAAAGCATATGCGTCCAACAACAATATACTAATAAAGTAAAGAGAAGGGTTAAACATGGGTTCCTAACATCCCCTCCCTCTTAGAAAAGCTTTGTCCTCAAAGCTGAAGATGTGGAAATTGTTGTTGAATCTAAAGGAGTGGTTCCCATGAGGCATCCTTTGGTTGCATTCCATGTCACTGAATTAATACCTCTGTGATGGATCGAGAGTGAAGCTGATGAGTGTGCCTGTTGAGGATTGCCTCCAGCTCCAAAATGATGGATCCTTCATTATCCAGTTTTGGTAAAATAGTTTGTGCTCTAATGTTGGTGCTAAGAACTCTCTTTAGACAAGAGACATGAAACACTGGATGAACGTGGGAAGGAGGAAGCTCCAATTTATAAGCAATTGACCCAATCTTCTGAAGAACTTTACATGGCCCATAGAACTTTGGAGCTAGCTTATGACACCCTTTGAGTTTCAGGGAGGATTTCTTGTATGGCTGTAGATGAATAAAAACCATATCACCTACTTGAAAAGTGCACTCAGAACGGTGTTGATCGGCTTGTTGTTTCATTCAATTTCTTGCCATGTGAAGATTGTCCTGCAAAATGTGAAGAATTTGATCTCAGGTTCAGAGAACCGTGTCAACTACCTGAACTAGTGAACTACTGGAGGTGTATGGAAGGAGCACTGGTGGTGCTTGACCATAGAATGCTTCATATGGAGTCATTTTAGATTCAGTGTGGTAGGAGGTATTGTACCACCATTTAGCGAGAGGGAGCCACTTTGCCTAATGATGCTATTGTTCTAAGGTGAAACAACGAAGATAAGTTTCCAAATGTTTGTTGATAACTTTAGTCTGACCATCTATTTGTGGGTGATACCCTGAACTCATCTTCAATTTGGTGCCAGTGTGGTGAAATAGTTCTATACAAAAATGACTGGTGAAAGTGACATCACGATCTGAGACAATGGAAGAAGGGATGCCATGAAGACAGAAGATCTGGTCCATGAAAATCTGTGCGACGGAGGAGGCGGTATAGGGATGGTTGAGGGCACAAAAATGAATATATTTGGAGAGGCGATCAACCACAACCAAGATCACTATCTTCCCTCCAGATTTAGGGAGCCCCTTAATGAAATCCATAAAAATATCTGTCCAAATTTGTGTAGGGATGGGCAAGGGTTCAAGCAATCCAGGAAGGAGTGTCATTTCACCCTTGTTGCACTGGCAGGTATCACATTCAGCCACCATCTGTTCAATTGCCCTTTTCATGCCCTTCCAAAAGAAATTACGCCATACCTGCTCATAAGTTTTGAGGAACCTAGAATGCCCTGTCGATGGAGAAGCATGGAGTTCATAGAAGACAGCCTATTGAAGATCTGTGTTCTGGGGAAGCACCAGACGACCCTTGTATCTCAAAGAAGCACCATCCCAAGAGTAATGCGGTACAGCAGAAGGGTTATTGGCTAATTGTTGGATGATTTGAGATAAGGAAGAGTCATTGACATGGCCCTGCTGGACAGATTCTAGCCAATTTGGAACAGGCATCGAAATAGCTGAAAGAGAAGCTTGGTCATCAAATGTGCGAGAAAGAGCATCTGCCACAATATTGTCCTTACCCTTCTTATAAGTGATCTCATAGTCATAACCCATGAGTTTGCTAACCCAGTTCTATTGTGCTAGGGAAGAGACCCATTGTTCTAGGAAATATTTTAGACTCTGGTGATCAGTCTTGATGTAGAAATGATTCCCTAATAGGTATGGCCGCTACTTCTGTACTGCATGCAAAATAGCCATCATTTCCTTCTCATATGTAGAGAGTACTAAATTCTTACCTAAAAGGGCTTTGCTGGTGAACGTAATGGGATGTTCATTTTGAAGGAGGACAGCACCAAGTCCATTGCCGCAAGCATCACTCTCAATAGTGAAGGTCTTGGAAAAATCTGGCATAGTGAGAACAAGTGTAGTACATATAGCTTGTTTCAGTTTTTCAAATGCACACTCAGTAGCATGTGTCCATGTAAAAGCATCCTTTTTCAACAGAGCTATTAATGGAGCAACAATCTTCCCGTAATCCTTGACAAACTTGCGGTAGTAGCCAGTTAGTCCCAAAAAACCATAGAGGCTATTAAGTGTCTGAGGATGCGGCCAATTTTTCATGGCATCTATTTTGGCAGGATCCACTCGAACCCCTTGGGCTAAAACAATATGCCCGAGATACTCCACTTCCTCCTACCCAAAAACATATGTAGACTATTTTGCACAGACATGATGATCAAAGAGAAGTTGCAGTACAAGATCCAGATGTTGGAGATGCTCTGCCCATGTTTTACTATAGATGAGGATATCATCAAAGAAGACCAGAATGAATTTCCACAAGTAGGGCTAGAATATTTTATTCATCAATGCCTGGAATGTGGAAGGAGCATTAGTGAGGCCAAAGGGCATGACCAAAAACTCATAGTGGCCATCATGTGTGCGGAAAGCCGTTTTAGGGATATCATCCTCATGAACCCAAATTTGGTGATACCCAGAACTAAGATTCAACTTGGAGAAAAAATGAACACCATGAAGCTCATCAAGAAGCTCATCAACAATAGGAATTGGAAACTTATCCTTGATTGTGATGTGATTAAGTGCTCAGAAGTCAATGCAAAGGTGCCATGACCCATCTTTTTTCCAGACAAGAAGAACTGGTGAAGAAAAGGAATTGGTACTAGGGCGAATAATACATTGCTTCAGTAAGTCCTGAATGAGCATCTCAATCTATGTCTTTTGGTGAAATGGGTAGCGGTAGGGCCTAATGTTGGGAGGAATGCTTCTAGGAAGGAGTTAAATATGATGGTCCTCTAGTCATGAAGCTGGAAATCCCACTGGTTTAGCAGAGAAATGCATATCTATCCAAAATTTGTTGTAGATCCGAAGGACTAGTGGAGACCGCTGATGGTTGCATCTGAATGGAATGGAGCTGAGTGATAACACCATGTGAATTCTTCTTAAGGAGCTTGTCCATGCGATGTGAACTGATGATGCTAAGAGACCCTGGTTGTAATCCCTTCAATGTGTGTTTTTGCCCACTGTCTAAAAACTACATCCAAAGTTCAGCAAAATCCCATAAGATGGGTCCAAGTGTGCGTAACCATTGAGCGCCCAAAACCACATCACATCTGCCTAAGGGCAAGGGAAACATGTCAGAGCACGGGTTATAATCTCAAATAGAAATATGCACATTGCGACACTTCCCTTTGCAAGGTAATGTGCCCCCATTGGCAATCATGACTTCAAAGCTAGAGCAAGGATGGACAAAACAATCAGCCTGTTTGGCAATCCGAGGGTCAATGAAGTTATGAGTGCTACCAGAATCAATGAGTATTGTAAGAGGGAGCTTCTTGAAGTAGCTCTTGACCTACATGGTTTGTGGGGTGGTGACTCCTACTAAAGCATGGAGAGAGATCTCTGGGTGGTCTTCCTGAGAAGGAGGGTCAACAGGTGCCTGCTGAATGTCAGCTTGATCATCTACTGTATCCTGAGCATCTTCATAAACTTTAGTTGCAGGAGGAGAATCCACATCCAAGAGATAGAGATTTTTCTCAACACATCTATGTCCCCAAGTGAATTTCTCATCACAATTATAACAAAGCCCTTTTTCTCTACGTGCCCTCATCTCTGCTTCAGACAAATGCTTGATAGGAGTTGTTCTAGGAGCTGTCGTGATTGGAGGCCTTTAGGAAACCACATTTTTGAATGGAACAAAAGTGGATTTGGAGTGTTGTTGAGCTGTGATCTTGTCCTCCACCAACTTAGCCAACCCTGGGGCTTCCATCATTGTGTTGGGATGGAACATTTTAACCTCAGATCGAATTGCATCCTTCAGACCAGTGACAAAACAACTCCTAAAAAATTCATCAGACAATCCCTCTGTGTGATTAGCCAGCTTCTTAAATTTGGTCTAATATTCTCTCATAGTGCCAGTTTGGCAAAGTTTAGTAAGTGCTCCTATGAAGTCATCAAAAGCACTAGGGCCAAATCGTTGCAAAATGAGTTTGCAAAAATCTATCCATTTTGGCTCGTCATGAGCCTTGATGTACCAATGGAACCATTGAAGGGCTTCATATTCCAAATGAAAGGATGTAAGTGGGACTTTGTTGACATCAAAAGCATTATGCACACTGAAATATTGTTCTACCTAATATATCCATCCAGTTGGATCATCACCATTGAAGCAAGGAAAATCAAGCTTCGGCCCACGAAAACTGTTGGAAGAAGAGAAACCAATGTCTGCAGAAGACTCTGGTTGCTGTCTATTGTTCATGGTTGAATGCTGAAGATTGAGGCCGAGAATTTTTTCATCCAGATCTTGGAGTTTGCTCTTGAGGGCTACAAATTCATCCTCCATGTTTTTTGTTCCTGCGCAGGTGACAACCATAACCAGGATTTTTTTTTGGGGGGGGAATGGGTAGAAAAACAAAAATAGAAACTTTTTTAGTAAAGGAAAATTTGTATTTGGGAAAAACTTTGATGGGGAATTGGGGTTTGACTAGGTTTTGGACACTTTCTAAAGGATAGGGAAGCATAAAATGGGGATTTCAGAAGCGAGGTGAAGGAATTGGAAAATTTGTCCAAGAGGGACAAAGGAGAAGAAATAAGAAATGAACATTGTGGCAAAATTTGAAGGCGATTGGGTGAGAATCGAAGAAGTTATGGCAAACCCTAAAAATAGACAAATGTGGGATTTCTGGCTTTGATAAGTGGAATTTGGGATAGGGTCCTCAAGGAAGGAAATATGAAGAATGGAATTTCAGGGGTTCCAATGAATTTTCAGAGGAAACAAAGCTAAAGCAAGGAAGATATGGTGAAAAAATAGTTTTTTTTTTTTTTCTGGAAAATATCTGCAACGGGATCTGCAATGGCTCTAGACAGATGCAATATGTGATTTATCATCTAGCAATAGATATGGACCCCAGGTATGTTTAGCTTCCTAAAGGTTTAGGGTATTCACTCAACTACTAATGTTGTCTAATGGCTTGTGTATTGGGGCAGTACCCCTCACTCCATAGCTCAGGTAAAACTAATAATTGCTTTGCCACAAACGACAGCTCTTGGTTTACCTCACAGATGGGAACTAGTCAATCAGGTAGGGGTCATTGCCCTTTTTGCTGGTAGGTCCTCTCAATGGGCCAGCTACTTTGGGGTTCCTGTGGTACTCGTCACAATGAGTTTGAGGGCTATGCCTAGGCACTTCCCACAGTTAGGCCGATAGGGATTATTCCCTAATCCAAACCTGCAATTGAAATGAACAATACAGATGCAAAGAAAAAAGAACTACTGCAATAAGCACAGCGCCTGGAGGCCACTGCGAAAAAAAAAATTTAGTGAAAATTCCACCCAGCGAGCCCAAGAAAGCACTCTGATACTAGATGGGAGGAACCTCCTGCAACAATATAATGAAAAATGCATGAAATAATAGAAATAGTAGAACACAGAAGGAATTTATTGATCGCAGGCCACTTCGAGGGGGCAACCTCCTTTGAGCAAGCTCAATACAATAAACTCGTGGATGCCTTCATTGGCCTCAACACGTACTTATATACTAAGTCTAATCTAAACAACTATTACTCCCCATGAATGTGGGATAATACAATATACTCACAAGACAACTTACAAAGCATATGCGTCCAACAACAATATACTAATAAAGTAAAGAGAAGGGTTAAACACGGGTTCCTAACAAATAACATAACTAAATCCCATATATCATATATAGTGAAAAAATGAACAAAAGCATTGAAATAGTTCACATGCACATAATCAGAGCATATGCATCCCATAATACATAGTCGGGTCTGAAATATGCAAATACAAAATTATCATCAATAAAGTACATTAATGACCATACAAAAATGTCATCAAAATGTAAGGTATCCAAAATAAATGTATATACAAGCAGTCATAAAGGGCACAGACATCTGAGGCCTTACACTCTACCCTAATCTCTCTCTCACAAACCATGGAACCTATGCATATTCTATCTACATCTACAACTATATGTTTGTTCCATTTATAATAACCTATCTTAGTTATTCTTGACACCTAATGGTTTTCTCATATTATTAATGAATGCAATGTTGCAAAATGCTTCAATTTCATTCAGTGTAAGGGTGCTGAGTGATATTTTATTTTGTACCTTACAACATCATACTAATGGTGCCAATACATCAAATTGGGATGATTAATGTTACCAAAGGTGTCATCTCATTTCCAATACCTCTCGATCCTTTCAAGCTACATGGATCTAATAGAGTCTCTTAAGAGCTCCCTAAGACTAATAAAGTTTCAAACTTTGGCGTGACTATTCTCACAAACTGTGGCACCTATGAATTTTTAATTAATACCTGTAGCTAGATATTGGTTCCATTCATAATAACTTATCTTAGTTTTTTCAACTACTAGCATTTTTCTCACATTGCCAATCAATGTAGCATTCTAAAAAGCTTCAATTCTATTTAGTGTAAGGGTGCTAAGTGTGTTATTTTTATTTTGCACCTCATGGCATTGAATTGATGGTGCCAACATGTTTGAGTGGGCTAGTATATGCTATTGGAGGTGTCATTTCACTATTCATGTGTCCTAGTCCTTTTAGGCTACACAGATATGACAAAGTCTTTTAAGAGCCTTAAGACTATAAAAAGGTAAAAAATTGACATGACTGTTCTCTCAAATTCTGGCATCTACAAATATTTTGTTTACAACTACAAATAGATGTTGGGTCCATCTATATTAACCTATCTTATTTTTTCTCAACTCCTAACGGTTTTGTTGTACTAACAATTAATGTAATGTTGCAGAATGCTTCAATTTTGTTCATTCTAAGGGCACTATGAGTGATATTTTTTATTTCACACCTTCTACCATCAAATCAATGGTGCCAACATATATAGGTTTGTTGGCTAATGCTATTAGAGGTGCCATTTTCTACCCACACATCCCAATCCTTCCAAGCTATACAAATTTGGCAAAGTCTCTCAAGAGCCTAAAGACCAAAAAATGGTCAAACTTTGATGCAACTATTCCCAAAAACCATGGCACCTAAAAATGTTCTATCTAAACCTACAACTAGATGTTGGGTCCATCTACAATAACCTATGTTGGTTTTCTCATACTAGCAATGAATGCAATATTGCAAAATGTTTCAATTTCATTCAGTGTAAGGGTACTATAGTAATATTTTTTATTTCTCACCTCATGGCACTAAACTAATAGTGCCAACACATCTAGGTGGGATGGTTAATTCTACTAGAGGTGTTACTTCACTAACCATGCATCCCAATCCTTCTGGGCTACACGAATCTAACAAAGTCTCGTAAATGCCTAGAGATTATAAAGGAGTCAAACCTTCACATGATTGTTCTTACAAACTATGGCACATACAAAAGTTTTGTCTACACCTACAACTAGATGTTGGGTCCATCTACAATAGATAATCTTATTTTTTCTCAACTCTTGACAATTTTATCATACTAACTATGAATGCAATGTTCTAAAATGCTTCAATTTTGTTTAGTGTAAAGGTGCTCTAAGTGATATTTTTTATTTTGCACCTCATGGCACCAAATTGATGGTGCCAACAAATCCAAGTGGGTTGGTTAATACTATTGGAGGTGTCATTTTTCTACCAACACATCATGATCCTTCTGAGCTACACAAATCTAACAAATCCTCTTGAGAGCCCAAAGACTAAAAAAGGGTCAAACTATGACATGACTATTCCTTAAAATTATGGCACCTATGAATATTTCATCTACAAATATAACTAGACATTGGGTCGATCTACAATAATCTATCTTAGTGTTTCTCAACTCCTTATAGTTTTCTCATACTACCAACAAATATAGTATTGCAAAATGCTTCAATTTCATTTAATGTAAGGGTGCTAAGAGCGCTATTTTTTCACACTTAACGGAACCAAATTGGTGGTGCCAAATTATCTGAGTGCGTTGGTAGATACTACTAGAGGTGTTATTTTACTACCCACACATCTTGATTTTTTTAGGCTACATGGATTCAAGAAAGTCCCTTAAGAGTGCTAAGACCTAAAAAGATCAAACTTTGACATGCCTACTATCATAAATCATGGCACCTACAATGTTTAATTTGTTGGGATTTTCTATAATAACCTACTTATTTTTTCTCAATTCCTAATAGTTTTATCACATTGACAATGAATGTAATCTTGTAAAATTCTTCAATTTCATTTAGTGTAATGATGCTATGAGCGATATTTTTTATTCAACACATTATGGAAATAAATTTATAGTTCCAACACATCTATGTGGATTGGTTAATTCTATTAGAGGTGTCATTTGGTTGTCCATGCATTTTGATCCTTCTGAACTACACAAATTTGACAACCTTGTAATAACCTTATGATAAGAAAAATTGTTAAACTTTGATGCAATTATTATAATAAATTGTGGCACCTACAAACATTTCATCTACACCTACAACTAGATGAGTTGGGTCCATATACAATAACCTATTTCATTTTTCTCAACTCCTAATGATTTTCTTACACTGGCAACAAATGTAATATTGCAAAATGCTTCAATTTTGTTCAGTGTAAGGGTGTTGAGTGATATTTTTTATTTCACACTTCATGGAATTGAACTTATGGTTCCAACACATATAAGTGGGTTGGTTAATACTACTAGAAGAGTCATTTCACTACCCACACATCTTGATCCTTCTAATCTACATGGATTTGATAAAGTCTCTTAAGAGTCCTAAGAGAAAAAAGGGTCAAGCTTTGAAATGATGGTTCTTGCAAATTATGGAACCTATGAATATTTTTCTACACCTATAGCTAGAAATTGTGTCCATCTATAATAACCTATCCCTATTTTTCTCAACTCTTGACAATTTTCTCACATTGCCAATGAATGCGGTGTTGCAAAATGCTTCAATTTCATTTAGTGTAAGGGTGCTAAGATCACTATTTTTTTATTTTGCATCTCATGGAACTGAACTGATGGCACCAATACATCTAGGTGTTGGTAGATGATACTAAAGGTGTCATTTCATTGCCCACATGTCTCAATATTTTTGGGCTACATAGATCCAACAACATCTCTTAAGAGCCCTAAGACTAAAAAGGGTCAAACTTTGACACGACTATTCTTGTAAACTGTGACACTTACAAATGTTTCGTTTGCACCTAAAACTAGACATTAGATTCATATAGAATAATGTATGTCATTTTTTCTCAATTCCAAATTACTTGTCGCTGGTGACAACAAATGCAAAGTTGTAAAATGCTTTAATTTCATTCAATGTAAATGTGTTAAGTGTGATATTTTTTATGTAGACCTTGTGGAACTAAACTAATGATGTTAAAACATCTAGGTGAGCTAGTTAATGCTACTAGATGTGTCATTTCATTGTCCACACATCTCAATCATTTTGGGCTACACAAATCTTTCAAAGTCTCTTAAGAGCCCTAAGACTAAAAAGGGTCAAAATTTGACGCAACTATTTTTACAAATCATGGCACCGACAAATCTTTCATCTACAACTACAACTAGACATTGGGTTCATATACAACAACTTATCTCAATTTTCCTAAACTCCTGATGGTTTTCTCACACTACTAATGAATGCAATGTTGCGAAATGCTTCAATTTCATTCAATGTATAGGTGCTAAGAGTGCTATTTTTATTTGACACCTCATGGTATTGAATTAATGGCACCAACACATCTAGGTGGGTTGGTAGATGCTATTGGAGGTGGAAAATTTTTCCATGCATCATGATCCTTCTAGATACATGGATTCAATAAAGCCTTTTAAGAACCAGGTGAGACCAAAAGACTAGAAAAAATTGATGGGATTGTTCTCACAAACCATGGAACCTATGAATGTTTTGTCTACACCTACAATTGGATGTTGGGTCCATCTACAATAAATTATCTCAATTTTTCTCAACTCTTGATAATTTTCTTGAACTGGCAATGAATGCAATGTTGCAAAATGCTTCAATTTCATTTAGTGTAAGAGTGCTATGAAATATTTTTTATTTTGTGTCTCATGACACTAGACAATGACACCAACACATTTGAGTGGGAAAATTAATTCTACTAAAGGTGTCAGTTGATGCCCACACATCCCATCCTTCTAGGCTACATGGATTCAACAAAGTATCTTAAGAGTCTTGAGATTGAAAAAGTGTCAAACTTTGACAAGACAATTATTGCAATCTATGGCACCTATGAATGTCTTGTCCAAGCCTATAGTTATGCATTGGGTCAATATACACAAATGGCTCTCCATTCTCCCAAATCCTAACAATTTTCTTATAATGGAAATGAACACAATATTATAAAAAACATTAATTTCTTTCATTGTTAGGGTTTTAAGAGTGCTAGTTTGTGAACCACACCTCTTTCCACCAAACTAGTAGTGCTGACACATCTATGTAGGCTAGTAGATGTTGTTAGAGGCATTATTTCACTACCTATGATACTTCTAGGCTATATTGGATTGATGATATCTATTAAGGGGCCCAATTTAAAGCTTAATGCATTACAATTGGAAGCACTTAATAATTTGAAAGACTATATAGGGTCGAGACTCAATAAAAAGATATAATCTTCTATAGATGGCATACATCTTTAACTACAAAAAATAAATATTGGGAAAGAAGACAATGCTTCTAATTGGCTGGATTCTAATAGTAGCAATATTAATGATATTGTACCAAATCCAAGGATGGTGTGAAGACTAAATTAATCTTGACATGATTTCTCTTTGGAATGTGAATAAAGAGAAGATATTAGTTTTTAGCCAATTTCTCTCTTCTTTGGCCATAGTTGAAAATCTAATTACTAGAACAAAGAATTGGACTATAGATAATAGCAAATATTTGTACTTTCATCTTATACCAAATATTGTGATCACTATCAACATAAAAAATAATCTTAAGTTTGAAGTGAGATTAAAACCATTTATGATCACTCTCAACAATGAGTAATCTTAAGTCTTATTATTCAAACCATTTAAACTATTTAAGCCACAAATAGATACAAAATATTTATATATAATGATCTAAATAAGTCCATGAAGGTGTACATAATGTCATGAAAATTCCATATAGTCTCATCATTGGGCATACAATGTCATATAGGCATATGATTAATATTTAAACAAAGCCATATAGACATACAATAATATGAATCAACAAAATACAAATTTATTCTTACAAAGCCATATATGTATACACAAAATGTCTATATATATATAAACTATGGCTTGCCTCATCAAACAATCAGCCTCTCTTTGCCCACTAGGAAGATGAAGAGCCCATCTCATAATTCACAACTTATTTCCACCAATTTGACCTCTTATGTCAATTTCTCTCCTCTTTTTATATAGTTGAAAATGTGATTACTAGAACAAAGAATTGGACTATAGATGCTAAAAAATATTTGTGTTTTCATCTTATACCAAATATTGTGATCACTATCAACATAAAAAACAATCTTAAGTTTGAAGTGAGGTTAAAACCATTTATGATCACTCTCAATAATGAGTAATCTTAAGTCTTATTATTCAAACAATTCAAACTATTTAAAGCCACAAATAGATACAAAATATTTATATATAATGATCTAAATAAGGCCATGAAGGTGTACATAATGTCATGAATATTCCATATAGTTTCATCATTGGACATACAATGTCATATATGCATATGATTAATATCTAAAAAAAGACATATAGGCATACAATAATATGAATCAACAAAATACAAATTTATGCTTACAAAGCCATATATGTATACACAAAATGTCTATATATATATATATATATATATATATATATATATATATATATATATATATATTATATATATATATATATATATATATATATATATAAACTATGGCTTGCCTCATCAAACAATCAGCCTCTCTTGGCCCATTAGGAAGATGAAGAGACCATCTCATAATTCACAACTTATTTCCACTAATTTGACCTCTTACACTCAAGAGTATATTGTAGCTCCACCTATTAATACGATTAAACAATACAAACATAGTATAGAAAATATGACATATAGAATGGTATAAGTAAATAATCACTTACCACAATCTCATAATCCCTCTGAATCATCCTCTACTTCTCATTTTAGACATCAAGGGTAGGTTCATGAACAAGAGTTATCACCTCCTCTCGTGGTAAACATGAAGAAGAAGGTCATACTAAAGATGAATATCATTTAATTGCACTAAATGATGTTAGTTAAAAAAACAAATTCATAATGACAATTACATTACTAGTTCATACTTGTGTAAGAGGCATAGAAGAAAAAACTATTACAACAATTCTTATCACCACTAATCCATGAACATCAAGAGGAACATACATGTGCTAA